>CM028367.1:9080528-10345619 GCA_016624345.1 Platycodon grandiflorus | reverse complement strand
CCATACTTCTGTTACTTGGATGGTTATTCTGGATTTTTTCAAATACCTTTACATCCAAGTGATCAAGAAAAAACTACTTTTACTTGTCTCTATGGCACTTTTGCTTATAGGAGAATGCCATTCGGATTGTGCAATGCCCCCGCCACCTTTCAACGATGCATGATGGCCATATTCTCAGATTTTATTGAAAACATAATGGAAGTATTCATGGATGATTTTTCAGTTTATGGTAGTTCCTTTGACGAATGTTTGCAAAACTTGTCAAAAGTATTGCAACGTTGTGAAGAGGTCAACCTTGTTCTTAATTGGGAAAAATGTCATTTCATGGTAAATGAAGGAATTGTCCTCGTACATTTGGTGTTCGAAAAGGGAATTGAAGTAGATAGGGCAAAGGTTGAAGTAATTGAGAAATTACCTCCACCCACCAATGTCAAGGGTGTGAGGAGTTTTTTAGGACACGCCGGGTTTTACCGACGTTTTATTAAAGATTTTTCAAAAATTTCCAAGCCATTGACCAATCTACTTATGAAAGATACTCCTTTTATTTTTAATCAAAGTTGCCTTGAAACTTTTAACAGGTTGAAAATAGCATTAGTTTTCGCACCCATTGTGCAACCACCGGATTGGCATCTTCCTTTTGAGATCATGTGTGATGCAAGCGATTATGCAGTTGGAGCAGTTTTGGGGCAGCGGAAGGATAAGAAATTGCATGCCATCTATTATGCTAGTAGAACGCTCGACGAAGCACAAGTCAACTATGCCACAACCGAAAAGGAACTATTGGCCGTTGTGTTTGCAATTGATAAGTTCCGGTCATATTTAGTGGGATCAAAGGTCATCATCTATACGGATCACGCAGCAATAAAGTACTTATTGACTAAGAAGGAGCCAAAACCATGACTTATCCGATGGATCCTTCTTCTTCAAGAATTTGACATAGAAATCCGTGATAAAAAAGGGTCAGAGAATTTAGTGGCCGATCATCTGTCCCGGATCATTAAAAATTTGGAAGACTCCGGTGAAGAAGGACTTCCTATTGATGATTCATTTCCAGATGACCATCTACTTGCCATAAACAACATAGAAGCACCGTGGTTTGCGGATATTGTAAACTATTTGGCTTGTAGCATTCTTCCGAAGATATGAGTTATCAACAAAGGAAGAAATTCTTCTCAGATGTGAAGAACTACTTTTGGAAAGACCCACTTCTCTTCAAACAATGCGCAGATGGAATCATTAGGCATTGTGTGCTTAAAGAAGAGGTGAATAACATACTTTATCATTGTCACTCTTCTCATTGTGGTGGGCATGATATCACTTCAAAAACTGCCGCCAAAGTTCTTCAATATGGTTTCTATTGGACCACTCTATTCAATGATTCACGGAGGTTTATTCTTGCTTGTGATCATTGCCAACGAACCGGCAATATCTCAAGAAGAAACGAAATGCCTTTGAACAGCATATTAGAAGTTGAAATCTTTGACGTATGGGGTATAGATTTCATGGGACCATTTCCATCATCCTGCAATAACAAGTATATACTAGTAGCGGTGGATTATGCCTCAAAGTGGGTTGAAGCTATTGCATCTCCAACAAACGACTCCAAGGTGGTAATGAAACTCTTCAAGAATATCATATTTCCTAGGTTTGGGGTCCCTAAGGTACTTATTAATGATGGAGGTTCACACTTCTTAAAACGCCAATTTAAGCGCTTTTGAAAAAGTATGACGTCCATTATAAGGTTGGTACAGGTTACCACCCCCAAACAAGTGGACAGGTAGAAATTTCAAATCGGGAGATTATAATTATAACAAAAGGTATTATGTAATAGTAGATTATTATTAGGTATTACTATTAGATATTACTATTAGGCAGTGAACATAAGTAATTAGTATATAAAGACTTTTATAATAGTAGATTACTATTATGTATTACTATTAGGTACTAATCTTATAGATATTACTATTATGTATTAGTATTAGGTAGTGAATTTGAGTAATTAGTGGAGTAGTATATAAAGACTCTTAGAGAATGTGACTTTTCAAATTCTAGGCAAAAAGGTTGAAACGGTAATACCTATTAATTATAATTACTACCTACAACTATGATATTGGGGTATTAAATAATAAGTATTGAAAATATTTGTGTATATATATATATATATATATATATGTATATGTATATATATATATATATATATTATATATATATATATATATATTGTGTGTATCTAGAAAGATGTAAAGTTACTTGGGTAGATTATTAGGCATTTTTATTGATCAACTCTTCATTGGCTCATCTTGATTGAAAATTCTTTTAGTCCATTTGCTTCCTTTGGTCGCCCATGTAAGAACCTCCGTATATATGCCCATTTGAGCTTTGATTCCTTTTAATCCTTTTAGTCCATTTGTGTTATAGTACATTAATTTGAGTATGCATTCAAATTTCAAAGAAACAAGTCGAGGTAAGCATCAAGTACAACCCAGCAATCTCACTGACTTTACATTTGAATACATCTTGCGGTCGGTATGCAGCATGGTCTCTCTCTCTCTCTCTCTCTCTCTCTCTCTCTATATATATATATATATATATATATATATATATATATTTATAAATATATATTTATATATATATATTTATATATATATTGACAATTTTTATCTCTTTATTTGCAATTTCATCTCATGTAATCGAATTAAAGTAAGTGCCTTGATTTTTGTTTTCGCTTTGATTTTCTGTTTTGGCTTTCATTTTGCCAATAATCTTTGTATTGACAGTTGATATGCTTTCGTTTCTAGGTTTTTGGTGTTTTGTTTTCCTTTTGTTGATAATTTTATTTTTGTTTTTGTTTTTATTTTCGATTATGAATTGTAATTTTGATTTTAATTTTTTTCTTGACCGTTGGTTTTCATTTTCGTTTTGATTACAATTCGGTTTATGATTAATAAATCATTTTAATTTTAGTTTTGGTTTTAATTTTTTGATAATTGTGGTTTTGATTTCACTCTTAGTCTTTTTCTTCACTATCAACTTTGCTTTTGAGTTTTTTAAATTTATTTATATGATGAGTTTGATCTTACTTTTATTTTTATTTTATTTTTGCTTTCGAATATGGTTTTAGTTTAAAAATATTTGTTATTGATTCCTAGATTAATTTAATGTAGGTTTCAGTTTGTGATTTATATCTTTAGTTTGGTTTAGATTGTTGGTTTTGATTTTAAGTTTTGTAGTTTGCTTTTAGTGAAGATTCTGATTTGTTTTTTATTTTGTTTTATTTTTGCTTTTGGTTAAAATTTTGATTTTCATTTTAATTTTTGGCAAAGCATTGTTTCTTTTACATTTAGAAACATAGTTATTGATGTACAGCACAAATGAAAAAAAAAATTACGGTTCTAATTATATATGTCTAATTTATAACTTTATCAAATCAAAACTAAAATAAAAAATTCATTTGTAAATAGTTGTCCATCGAGTTTGATTTGATTGAAGCCAAATTCATTTGTAAAATATTAGAAATTGTACCGTCACAATAGTTTGTCTTATGATTACTTGAAACATATTGAAGTGAACAAGTTTTTAAAATTGCTTATATTTAAATTTTAGGATATAAAGATAAAAATTACGAAGAGGATAGAGAATAAAAATTAACACTTTAAATAAGAGAGCAAATAGATGAAAGATGAAAAAAAAATTGATAAAACAAAAAATGGGGAAAGAGAAATAGATAATAAAGAAAAGAGTAGAAGAGAGATGAAAAATAAAATTTGTACAACTATAGGAGCATTGGTTGAGAATGACCCACATTAATAATTGTAATTATAATATCAATATAATTGTAGTTGTTTGTAACCACAATTAGAATTATTATCAATATATATAACAAATCAAAAGGTGTAGATTCAAATCGAATAACTTGGATTGGATGAACAGAAGAGAGAGGAGGAAGGAGCGGATATAAAGTTGCAATATACCATGTTTTTAGCCATGATTGTGATTATGGAGACTTTGCTTGATTAAGCAAAATAAGACAACTTCTTAATTTATGATGTGAATGATGTCACTAATATTTTGAAATTGATTTGTTCTTCCTTGCATAAAATTCATGAAATATTAAATATAAGAGAGATTTAGATTAGAAGATTATAAAAATGGTTACCATATTTTAAGATTTTTAAATATGGATAAAATCGTAAATGAAAAGTTGGAAAGAGGGATGGGAGAAGACACAAATGTATTGATAGTGCATTAAATAATAAAAAAACAATCTTTATCAGTTATTGACCTTACCATAATTATACACATATTAATTATGGTAACGCCATGTGGAAATGGTATAATTAGTATAAATGATTAGCATAAACAAATTTAAAGTCAATTAATTCTATTATAAATAATTGTTCATGATTTATTTTCAATTTTTAACTTAAATTTTTTTTAAAAAAAAACATGCTTTGTACATCCCTTTAATTGAGTTAATCAATGGGTAATATCGTAAAAATAGTACTCCTAAGAAAGAAAAAATGTCTTATGGATATTTTTTTTCAAACATTCCGATAATAAACAAATGACTCTTTGTTGAGAATGTTGGAATATGATTATGTTTCATTTTGATGATGAGACTATAAATGAATAATGAAAGTGTGTATCCTAATGAAATTTTGAGTATTTAGGTTGTACTTATATTTTTTTATTCAAAGGTTTTAGAAATACAATATTTTCAAAAATACATAACAAATAAAATAAGGGAATTCAAGGCATACCACTTATAAAGAAGCTATAATGAACCAATCTCGCACCCTATGGAGAAGGAAAAATATATCAAATGAATGGGCCGAGCGGAGGCATGGATGAAAGGGGTGTTGGTTGTTTAAGCAAAAAAGTTTCAGATTCAAACCATAATGAAACCTTAACCGTTTGATATCACTAAAAAATACTTTATAAATAAAAAAATATATAGAAACAAATATTTACTTATACATGTATAAAAATTAATAAAAAATACTTATTTCGAAACGAAAGTAATAATAAATGACCATCGCTTAGTATAAATTGACAATACCTAACTTTTGTCACACGTTAAATCACCAAACGTTTATATTTAATACATAATGATAATTTTTTATAAAAATATTTTTTAAATGTATCCATTAATTTTAAATTTAAATTATACATGTGCGAAGCACGAACTTTATAACTAATCTATATATATATATATATATATATATATATATATAAATGCTGGTATACAAATTCGTACAGCGTCCGGTCCAAGACCGTAATTTCTTCCATTATAGCAGCAGCCTATATAGCCTTTTGTTTAAAAGAGCATCAATAAATGAGGACAGATTTATTGTTAGATCTCCGCCGTTGCCATCAGTCACTGGCTTCTAACGTTACACAATAAAAAAAAAAAAAAATGGTGGTATATATAAAGTATAACCTTTTGATCCGATAAAACAATTTATATAGCCTTTGACTAAAAATTAACACAAACTTCTTATAATACCCCAAAGCCCTTAAAAGCTAACTCAGTCACACCCTCTCTCAAATCTCCAAACTACAGCCGTCTTCCTCCCATCGTCGTCGTCTCCCCCTCCCATCTCTAACGACATCGTCGCCGTCTTCCTCCGTCTCCGACCACATCGTCTCCCTCTACTGCCATGGATCTTGTAAGTCTTCCTCCATCTTCCTCCCATCTACTACCATGAAACCCTATCTTTGTCTTCCTCTCATCATCTCTCTTTGAGTCGATTAAACAATCCTATGAATCGTTTAAACGAATCCAACAGAATCGTTTAAACTATATTTGAGTCATTCAAAAAAAGAGGATATTTTGGAATTTTCAAATAAAAAGAGGCCATATAAATTATTTTGGAATAAATTAGATTAAATAAAATATTGGAGTGTTTGACCGGACCATTTGTAAAGAAACCCCAAAAGCAATAAAAACGACGACCCGTGACACTCCCAGACGCCCACCTGGCCCTTGGGTGTTTCTTTTACAGCCGCCCATCTGTTTGTTTAGTCACATGCAGCAGAGAAGGTACCTGACAAACCTCAATGGATCTCTCTCCTATGTCCCCCAATTCACCCTATCCCTTTCATCTACTTACCCCTTCTGTTTCAAGCAAATACATCTTTCTTTTTTCAGTCAAATTAATTAAAATTTAAATAATAATTCACATAAATTTAATTATTTTTATAAAATTACAAAAATTATAATTTATAATATTCTTAAGATATTTTTTAATTAATAAAATTTTATTTTTTAAAACATAGGTAAAGTACATAAAATTTTAATTTGATTTAATCGAATGTTAAATTCTAAAAATAGAAAGTGGACTATTTATCTAGAACGGAGGGAGTATTAGTTTAATTACTCCTACATAAAAAATAAGTGTTTTTTATTTTATTTTTGAAGTACTCCGTATTTTAAAATAGATTATTTTTTTCGCTCCAAAAAAATAATTATATTTGACAAGTTAGATTTCTTAAGATAGTAGCTTTACTTGTTTAGATATTTTTTAAATTGCACCATAATTATTATACAATACAGGCAAAGAGTTGACTTTTCATTTTTAAAAATCAACATATGACTAAATTAAATCAAAATTTTGCATACTTTACTTATGTTTTAGTAAATAAGATTTTTTAATTTAAAAACTACATTAAGATATTATGGATTACAACTTTCATAATTTTGTAAAAATAAATAAATCTATTTAGATTTTCGGTCAAAATTTAAATAATTGACCCATAAAAATTAAAAATAAACTCTTTACCTGAATGGAGGGAGTATTATTTTTGGAAATGACACTTTCTTTCGGACAAATCAAAGAAGAAAGAGGACATTTGTTTGGGACGGAAGGAGTTTTTTTTTTTTTTTTCATTTTTAGAAAAATTATTTATAATATCCCTTATTCTTGTGATATAAAAAAATCGAAAAAGATCGCTAATTTGACAGCACTAACGAATAATTTGGGATAGTACTAAAGTAAAATTAAATATAGTTAACTACTTTCTTCGTCATGTAAAGTTAGTAGAGGATATCCCACCCGTTCCAAAATAAACCGTCTTATTTGACTTTTTATATAAGGATTATTAAATGGACTCTATTTTGAATAAATTTTCATATATTACTCCTATTCATTATATCAAAAAAATGGCTGTTGGTCCATTAAGGAGTTAAAAAATTATTAAGACTAAGTAATTAATAAATCGTATTTTAAAAAACTAAGATACTCTCTCCGTTCTACCCAAAGAGTTCACGTTTAAAAAGTTTACTTATTAAGGGATGTATTAGTATTATTGGAGTTGGTTATATTTACAAAAATACTTAAACAACACAAATGGAGGGTAAAGATGAAAAATTTTAAAAATTGTAAGCATAATTTTTTGAAAGTAGACTCTTTAAGTGAAATATTTAAAAATAGTATAGTGGACTCTTTGCTTAAAACGAAATGAGTAATAAATTGCCCAATTTTTAAAATGTGAACAAATATTTTAAGACAGGTAAATATTAAAACCAATACAATCTTTATGGGACAAAGAGATTACTTATTTTGGGAAAACTGGAGTAAAAAATAAGGGGCGTACTGGGATTCCGCTCCGTAATTTTTGACAAAAACACTCTGTATAAAAGAAGAATCCCTCCGTTAATTTTCGACAAAAACACTCTCGTATAAAAGAAACATCACGTACAAGTAAAATATAAAATTACTCCATATAAAGTGTCTTAAATGATAAGTAGAATGTAAAAGTGGTCCGGCCCTAATAATATTCATGGGCGGATCTAAAGGGTATGTGCGTGGGCTCAAGCTCACCTCAAAATTTGTCAAAAAAAATAAAATAATACTCCCTCCGTTTTCTGGATAAATGTTTTTAATTTTTATTTTAGAATATATTAACTAATATTCCTAAAAACTTTTGATCTACATATTCTCTATCATTCTTCTTAATATACCCTTAAAGCTTCATTTAATATAACACATCTCAAACAAACTCAATTATTTAAAATAGTTGAACTCAATTAATGTTCATGAGTATTATTGTCAGAACATATTTTACAACACATCATTAATTATGTTTCTTAATTTCTACTCCCTCCGTTTCAAAAAGATTGACGTTTTAGAGTTGTGCACACATATTAAGAAATTTTATAAGTTGACAAATATACCCTTATTAAATATCTTTAATTTTTGTGCTAGGAGTAGTTGAAAAGATAAATTAGAAGGAGATAGCCATTGGGAGAAGATAAAGTATTTAATGAAGAGATGATTAATTATTGGAACTTGTGAGAAGACAAGGGTAAATTAGGCAAAACATGCATTGGAAACCTAAAACGACAATCTTTTTGAAACAAATTTTTAGAGCTAAAACGACAAATATTTTGAAACAGAGGGAGTATGTTTTATCCGCTAGGAACATTTATTCAAGACGGAAGGAGTAATAATTTATGTAACTCAAATTCACACACCAACTCCCTCACTCGCTCCACTCTGCACTCACTCGCTTACCATTAATTATCAAGTCTTAAAAAAACTCTGCAGTACTCATCCAAAATCTCTCTCTCTCGGTGTAATTTTTGATCTCCCACCAAATTACCAAAAGAAATAACAAACATTTACTTTTCTGATATCTCCTTCGCTCGACGTATTTTTAACTCTTTAAATTTTTGGGCTTTGATAGTTTGATTATATGAAAAAATGTGATATATTTGCATGCTAAATTTGTAGCAACTATTTTTAGATCTTTATATTTTGTACACATTTTAGTCATAAAATGTTAACATTTAATTTAACTGTTTAATCGTTATCTTTATAATATTTCAAAATATAATTTTTTTTGTGTTTAATGGATAAGGCTCATTAAGTCACCGACTATATGTAACTTCTTTTTTCGATAAATGAAGTTATTTTAAACGGTTATTACTGTTTACAATATTTCTTAAATATCAAGCTCACGTGGTACTAAAATTCTGAATCCGTCCCTGATAATATTCATTCCAAATTATCTTCTTCTTTTTTTTGAATCAATCAAACAAATGACATACTGATTAACTTTGTACGTGTTTGTGATGAAAGTTGACAGAAGCACAAAATTAATTTATTTTTCAAACCTATTATCGACATAGAACTTTAGGGACCTTTTACAATATCAGTTTGTAAAAATATATAGAGGTGTTGCAAGAAAAAGGAAAAAAAAAATCTCGTAACATAAAAGCGAAAACTTACGTATTCATATTGGTAGATATTGGTATATGCACTGCCAATAAGTACCTCACCAGCAAATGTTGGTACGTTCATGTCTTCTCTACATAGAAAGGGTTTTGAATATTGCAAATGTGTCCAAGTGGTAAATTGACCACTATGAGTCGGAGAAACTCCGCTATTCAGAGTTCGTTTGATACAACATTTTTAAAATGCAGTGTTAATGTAATTTTTTTCTTATAAATGCGTTAAAAATATTACTTCAAAGCACTGCTCTTTTTTTTTTTAACAGCGTTTTGGAAAAAAAGTGAAAATTCTAGCGTTTTTAAACGCAGCTGTATTAAATGCACTTTTTATTACTGCAGAACTGAAACACAATTTTTGCAAATAAACTGCGTTTTGGCCAAAACGCACGACCAAACAAGCTCGTAGAAGTCCGATCTAGTGGTGGTAAATCGGTTGTGTCGGATCGTTATCGGGTCGATAAGCCCAAATACGAACACAAATACAGGCCTGACCAAAGGGCAAGGGCAGCCAGGGCACCCGCCCTGGGCCCAAAAATTTTTTTTTGCTGTTGTAGTATTAGTATGCAGGTAAATCAAAAATAGTACCCAAAATTTTTGAACTGAGGTCCAAACTAAAAGTTTTTGTTGTTAGTTTATGTTTGTTTAATTGTTTGTTGAGGCTTTGTTTATTTGTTAAATTTTGTTACAATGTTAATTATTGTTCTTTCTTATTACAATGTTTTTTTGTTTTTAAAAAGTAAAAGTGACATTGACTTTGTTTATTTGTTAAATTTTAAATTATATTTGTTTAATTGTTTGTTGGGACTTTTGAGTTTGACAGTTTGTTCACATCTTACATAGTTACATTGAATTTTCAATTTAGTTCATTAAATAATAATAATAATAATAATAATAATAATAATAATAATAATAATAACTACAACAACAATAATAATAATAATAATAATAATAATAATAATAATAATAACAAATAATATTAATATTAATAACAAATAATAATAACAATAATAATAATAATAAAATAATATTAATAACAAATAATAATAACAATAATAATAATAATAATAACAAATAATATTAATATTAATAACAAATAATAATAATATTAATAACAAATAATTCAAATAATAATAATATTAATAACAAATAATAATAATATTAATAAAAAATAATAATAACAATAATAATAATAATAATAACAAATAATAATAATATTACTAACAAATAATAATAATAACAAATAATAATAATATTAATGACAAATAATAATAATATTAATAACAAATAATAATATTAATAACAAATAATAATAATATTAATGACAAATAATAATAAGAATAAATAATACTCAAAAGTATTATAATAAATAATAGTAAATTACAATAATACTACTAAAAATAAAATAATACATAATAATTTTAATAAATAATAATAATAATAAATTTATAATAATAATAATAATAAATATTAATATTAATAAATAATAATTGTAATACAATAATTGTAATAAATATAATATTAAATACTAATAATAGTGAATAATGATAATAATAAAAATAAAAATAAATATTAATAATATATATTAATAATAAATAAATAATAATAATATATATTAATAATAAATAAATAATAATAATGATGCAAAAAATATTTAATGATAAGAGTATTTTAATCTTATATTTTAATTCAACACTTTTTCAGCTTGTCAATTAAATAGTCTAACTAACTTAAGACAGCTCAACAATACTTTGAAAAGTTAAATTAAACAGTACTAGTTCACGAGTCATCAGTCATAAATTATCAGCTACAAATTATTAGTTATAAGTTATTTCTCATCATCGATTAAATCAAACATGCCCCAACCGTTACGATAATTAGCACTTCTGTCTATAATTATGTCCGTGACCTCACCCAAGAGATCGATTTCAAATCTTCTAACACATTCCCTATTACACTCTCTATCCCATTAAATTTGAACTCTAAATATTTTTTTGTAAAAATTGTAAGAAGGAGACAAGTTAAAATAACAAGAACACGTAGATATATGTAAGATTAGAATTAAGTGGGATATAAAGTGTAATAGAGGGTGTGAATGAAGATTTGAAGCCGAGACTGGATAAAAAAAACAAAAGAAGCGGATTTAAATTAGGAGAATTGAGCCATTAGATTCCTTCGTCTCTCTCAGAAGTCAAACCCTACTGTGCTACTCATGTTTAAGGCACAAATTATGAGGTGTAGGGACTCAGGATTTAACAATCATTTTTATGACACTTTTCTTTTTACTTTTAAAAATTTCAACTTCTCATGATAGCCTGGTAGGGAAATTATAAAGGTCGTAGTTGGAATGTAGATGATGGACATTAAAGCATTTATTCCATGATAATTTTCAAAATTAAATTTTTTTTTAGTCTGGCAAAACAGTCATTTAATACACTTCAACAAATTGTCATTAATATATATATATGGGTTAATGACATTACTAGTCCCTTGACTATGGTCAATTCTACCAGTAGTCCATTAATTTTTTTTAAAATTTTTGTCCCTTGACTATGAAAATTAGACACGGTTGGTCCTTTTGTTGGATGCCGTTCGTATTTTTCCGTTAAGTCCGTCATGTGCCCATCACGTGCCTTTGGTTAAGGGTATATATGAAATTTTACGTGCAAAGATATTTTTTAATACTTAAAATAATATATCACTTTCTCTCTCTCCCCCCACCCCCAACCCTCCCCCCCATGTCGCGAGAGTGCAGTCTCAAGATCATCCGACAAGGTACTTAAATTTTGCTTAAATTTTTGTAACATCGAGTTCTCTATATTCGATTTCGACTCCGTTGCGGCCGCCGCGGAGAAATCGGTCTTGGTGGTGGAGTTGGGCAAGTTGAGGCCGTAAGTGATGGTGGAATCGTTGGGGTCTGGGTAGAGGTGGTGTCCACTTCGAACTGAAGGTTGTTTGGGTCGTCGGACGCGACTGGGAGATCGAGGTTCTTCATCTTCTTGCGAGCTCTCCATTCGTCAGAATTGGGGATCGGAGGGATTGGACGGTTTTGGACCGATCTAGGGTTTGTTTGGAGGGTTAAATTCTGTTAGGTATTCTTTGGGGTCAAATTCTGTTAGGTATTCTTTGGTCTGGGAGGATTGGTCTATGTTTTCAGCTTGGGTGAAAGTGTTGGAGGGTTTATGGGTGGATATTGAGGCTGCGACGGCGGCTTTCCGGCGGGCTTAGTAGAGAGAGAAAAGGAGAGTTTCATAGTGTTAGGTTTGAACTTTGAAGGTGGGTGGGAGCGGGAGAGAGGTCGCAGCTCATGGGTGATATGAGTTTATATATATAGATGTAGAAAGAATGGGTTTATCGGTTTATTGGGTACGCAGGTGTGTGTGTGGGGGTTGGGGGTGGGGAGAGAGAGAAAAGAATATATTGTTTTAAGTATTAGAAAATATCTTTGCACGTGAAATTCTATATATACCCTTAACCAAAGGCACGTGATGGGCACATGACGGACTTAACGGAAAAATATTAACGGCATCCAACAAAAGGACCAACCGTGTCTAATTTTCATAGTCAAAGGACTAAAATTTAAAAAAAATTTGTTAAGGAATTACTGGTGGAATCAGACATAGTCGAGGAACTAGTGGTGTCATTAACCCTATATATATATATATATATATATATATATATATATATATATATATTCCCTTTTTCTTTTCATGAGTCATGTCATGAAATATTTCGCAATCAAACCGCCACAAGAAAGAGATAAAAACATCATAAGGTTGGTGGGTTAGTTAACCACTAGATCAACCCTTATATAGATCAAACTATTACAAAAATACTTTATCTGTTTATTTTTTTAACAAGTCATATTCCTCTTTTTAATCCGCTTCAAAATAAAAATGTCCAATTTTATTAACTTTCTTTTTTAGAAATATACTTTTAAGATTTTACCAAAGATTTGATTTACACTTTAATTTACAGGCCCCACTCGCACATGAATATTTTTGAAAAATACATACTATATAAAAATTTATAATAAAATTAATTTCTTTACTTTATTTGTGTGTCGTGTTAAACAGAACACTACTTTGGGAACAAAGAGAGTATTTTGTATGAGAGTTTAGATGTTGGTTTTTGATTAATTTTTTTTGTTTTGGATTGAAAAAAAAAAGTAAGAAAAAGGCGAAGAGAAACAGGCGAAAAAGGAGAAAGTCAAAAACCAAAAACTAAATATCAAAGTTCCTAAATCTTGCAAAAATGAACAGACACTAAATCTTAGTAACAATAGACAATTATAACATTCCTACCCAAAAAATAATGACTTAAGTATTTATTGACAAAAACTAATACACGTTTTAGGCTTCAATTAGTAAACAAAAATAAAATTAATTTTGTGAAATCTATTACTAATAATGAGTTTCCTTATAAATAGATGGAAATATAATTTCTAAAAAATGTTTGGTAACATAAGGAATGTGATTACTAATGTAGTACAAATTTTTATTATATTATTAAGAAACAAAACAACTTGAAATGTAAAGATAAAATTAATGCAATTGACAACATCACCCCAACTAGACAAGTACTTGTTAATCTTTCATTATAAAAATTAGGTATTAACGTTATGAAGAGCCGAAGAACAATGACGATGAGGGGGGAGTAAAAAGAAATGACAGGAAAGCAGTTGAGACCAAATACGATTATAAAGATAAAGCAAATACTTGACCTAATATAAGGATATAATTGTCCTTTTATATGGATTCTAACTATTAGGAATCCAAATGCCACCTATTCCATCAAAATTGTAATTCCTTAAATTTTTATAATTAATTGCACATACTGATCAATCTACTAAAAATATGTTGTCCTGCAGAAGAAGACAACATTCCTAATCAACAAAATCAAACTATATATTATTGGCAAAAACGAACAGAGACTTTTAAAAACACGTACTATTAAGAATTCTTATTTCAGAAATAATGTAATTGTAATCAATGGTTTTACAATTGTAGCAATATCAGCTTCATGAAAATTTTAAAGTATTCTTCCTTCGTTCCTAAATTATTATCATGTTTGACTTTGTTGGGTAAATTGACTATTTTTCGAAAGAAAAATTTAATGTATATATATATTTTTCAGATTCATAAAATATAGAACTATGAATTACGTGTTTTATGATTTAAAAAAATATACGTTAAATTTTTATTTGACAAACTGTCAATTTGATTCAAAAAAGTAAAAAAAAAAAAAAAAATTTATGAACAAAAGGAGTAATTTTTTCTTTTCAAATAAAAGGAGGCCTTTTAAAGTTGACAAAAACTTAGAAAAGACGAGTATTTTTTATA
This sequence comes from Platycodon grandiflorus, assembly GCA_016624345.1. Lineage (NCBI taxonomy): Eukaryota > Viridiplantae > Streptophyta > Magnoliopsida > Asterales > Campanulaceae > Platycodon > Platycodon grandiflorus. The sequence goes on along the minus strand of CM028367.1, from coordinate 10,331,045 downwards.
AGACAAATCTTTCTAACTTAATTCACCATGTATTAATGGACTAAACTGTAAGAAAGTATGACTCCATCCATAAGACAATCGCAAAGATACCAATTCTTCAAAGTTATAGAGTAAATTCGGCATCACCCCCAGAGTTTGGTCAAATTTAAATGCTGTTTTTCACGTTTGCATTAACTTATGTGCCATCCCTTTCAATAAGCTTTCTATAAGAGCTTTTGTTTGTTTTACTAGCTATATTCATAGACCAAAAATGGCCTCATTATTAGGCCCAGGAAAGGGGATTTACATTGACAAGATTATCCTTTCATCTCCCATATACAAACAAACAAGTCAACAAATCCCAATTCAAAACAGAGCAATACAAGTGGGAAAAAATAGATACAATAAATTTAAAAAACTGAGAAATAGATCCCAAGATTTTATTTTAACTTTTCATCCTGACCAAAGTGACAGTACACATGATATGTTAAACTCTGGCCCTTCAGATGTGATATTTAACTAATTACATGCATTCCATTGAGTTGGAATAAAAAGTTCGCTACTTGAGTTGAAAAACCTAAGCTCTATAATATGAATTTGAACTTGCTAACTAATATTTTGTCTCTAGAAACTGTAACATCACTAATTCAACTAAATCTAAGAAAAATGATTCATCAACAAAAACTATCAACATATTTATGTCATGTTTCTAAACGTGGTACTTTTAACGGCGTGCAATGCTATGCTATAAACGAGAACCTTTTGGGCTCTCTTTCTAACCTTGAGAGAATCCATCACTTAACCTAATAAGAAATGGAAAATGATAGAGCAACAAATTTGATTTACATTCAGCATTGTATTGTATAGTACAACTACTAATGCATTGGTAAGTTGTACCATATAATATCTTACTGCTTGTTGTACACCAAATATGTAAATAAAATCTGTTGCTCCAGCATTGCTCATATAAAAATTCAAACCTTTTAATCCTCGGACCTCCACCTCGTCCACCACAGCCGCCATCACGACCTATAGCAAATGGCCTAAACCTACTCCAGAGAATTGCATGATGTAAGTGGATTCTATGATATTTTTGTTAATATAGTCTTATTTTAAATTTAAACACGCGAACACACATAACACACCTAAAATTAACGTTCTTCTCCGACAGTATCTAACAAAATGTGGGAAGGTGGCGATAGAATTTGACCAAACCAGAGGGGGTGGGAATGAAAGACATTCTATACAGATTGGATGAGAGAGATTTTTGTAAAGTACTCCATCCGTCCCTAAATTATTGTCTGGTTTGACCCGAGACATTGATTAAGAAAAAATAATTGATTTAATTATTAATATTGGTATAATATATATTTTTCTTTAATGTACATATATATGCGACTCATAATTAAAGTAAAAAAAATAAAAATAAAATGATAAAAGTAATATCTTAAATTTTTTTTTAAATAAAATAATTATTTAGAAACGAAAAAAACAAGACAATAATTTAAAACAATACTTTAGAGAAAGAGGGAGTATATAAGCGGGAGTAATAGTTTAGAAACTCAAAGGGTACTAATGTCAGAAGAATAAAAAATAAAAATATATATTTATATAGAGAGAGAGAGAGAGAGAGAGAGAGAGAGAGAAATGTTTGTCGTGATCAAAACAATGTCGTAATCAGGAGCTTTCCTGGCAAACCGTGCCAGTTAACACCCCCAAACAAAACACACTCCCCTCTCTCTCTCTCTCTACTCTCTTTACTCTCTCTCTCTCTCTCTCTCTCTCTCCATTGACATACAATATAGCCTTCCTTCCATCTGTTCACTCACAGAACAATGCACGAACTCCAACCACTCCTCCAAACAGCTCTCCAAATCCAAATCTCTACTCTTCTTCTTCTTCATCTTCTAATCCATCTCTAGTCTCCTCTGCTTCACATTCTCTCCCTTTCTCTCCTCAACTGAACTTCAATGGCGGTCAATTCCGGCGAAGAGGTACAAATAATTTTGTTACAGCATTCTTGTTTATGTTGTCGTTAATCGACCACTTCTTCCGGATTTTATCCGGCGGTTTTGTAGTTCTCGAATCTCAGGCGGCATTTCGCTGTTTCGTAATTCTCATCTTTCAATTGATTCGTTCAATTTACTTGTTCGTACTAGTTTGAATCTGAGATTTTGGTGTTCTATTTTACTTACCTGCATTGTGTTGGAAAATGTGCGTTTGTGTACGCTGTAGTTGTTTAATTTTAAAAGACTGGATTTTACCGTGTAATTCTCATTTTCAATTGATTTGTTCAATTAACTTGTTGGTATCAATTTGAATCTGAGATTTTTTGTTATACTCCCTCCGGTCCTAAATTATTATCATGTTTTACTTATTTTGAGTAGGTTGGACTGTTTTTTCAAATAAAAATTTGACTTATATTTTTTTTTCAAAATCATAAAACACTTAATTCGTAGTAAACAGGACATTGAGGAACGGAGGAATTAGTATTTTTACCTGCATTTTTGTTGGAAAATGTGCGTTTGTTCATGCTGTGTAGTTGTTTAATATTAGGAGACTGAAAAAAGTTTACTGGTATAATTACTACGAGTAGTGTTCAGTTCATATCTTGATTTAGTAACTCCTAATTTCTAGATTATCCAAAAAAAAAGAAAAAGAAAAAGGAATTGAATTGGTAATTTGGTAGTTGTAGTGGAGTTAGATTAGGGGGAGTGTACATCGGAACAATGTAGGTCCATAGTAGTGGTGGTGGCGGGCTCCGCTTATTAGGAACTATTTCAGTGAGTCCGTGAGTGAATTCGTTCCTGTTACAGCAATACGATGATTTGTAGAAACATTTATTTGGACCAAGTATATTTAGCGTTGGTTATGTAACAACTAGTCAGCAGTAATATCTCGAGGTCAGCTGCATTTTCTATGACCATGGAGTTTATTCACTTATATATGTGTTTTCGCCAATTCTTTTTATAGAATTTCTGTTATGTATATCGACAATTATGCAATTTAACTTTTAAGTTTTAAATCTGACATCTACCGCAACCCCACAGTTATGACCAGTGTGTCTATTATTGTGATCGTGTAGGGCGTGAAGAGTAACTAGTTAATTGTTATTTTTGTTTTGATATAACTATAAGCATGACCAAATTCATATCCAGATATCTTCTTTGGCCAAGGTTCAAGGATTTCATATAGAATTCTGTATACATGACCTTAATTTGACATGACTATCAAAATGATTTTGATGCATGGAGGAATATTTATCTTTATCTCTTATACATTAACATATAAATTGATGAATTCGCTGTGATATGTTAGTTTGACCTGTCTGTTTAGAATTCATAGATACCACCACCCTTTGTTTTGGAGACTCTCAGTTGGGAGTTCGATTGTATCGATGTGGACCGATTGAATCCATGGGCTTCTCTGTGCAATAGAGCCGCTTCTGGTTTTCTTTCGTGGCCAGTGTTTCAAAATAAAAAATCAATTGCTATCATACTCTTACTGATTAAAGTTTTTAGCTTTCAGAATTTGATTTTCAAGTATAGGTCCTTGTCCTTTTTCTCTGTGGTGCAAAGGAAATTTGTAATGGTTTACATTTCATGTTTCAGAGTTCAGATACTGTGAAGATTCTTTCTTTTTCTATAACTATCTCTTTAACATGTTGCACTCTTGGATGTGAAACATGTAAAAGGGAATGGCGCAGTTTGGAATGGCTTTGATTAAAATTGAGCATTGACAAGATTATACTTGGAGTTGGAAGTACTTAAAATTTAATGGAATACATTTACATTTGTATAGGCCTGGGGTTACTCAACAGTGTTGTTAGTTCCTTTTGTTTATTTTTCTTTCTTTATTTACTTTTTGCTCAGTATATTTCTTTTTGTAGTTTCTTATGGATATCATACTTTTGCAGTTTAATAGGATTCTTCTGCTAGTTCTAGTGTTATACTTTCTTTAGAAACGTTTCACTTTATTTGCACCTTCCAAACTATATCTTAGCATTAGGCAATTGACGTTGGCAATATGAGAAGATACTGTGTTCTTCTATTTCTACAGGACTATGATGCCTATAGCGTTGTAATTTTTCCTGATGAAGGCACTGCTGGACCCCGATGCGAACCGCAGTTAGCTTTCTTGAGCCCCGTAGAGGTTCCCACACCACTTAGAAGTCAGCTGTCGTTGGACACACAATTGAACAACCAAAACTACATCAACCTGGTAATGGAAAATGCAGTTGCTTATTCCTCATGCATTCTGGATGTCGATATTGAAAAGGGAAAGTCAGAGACACCCAAAAGCACTGATGAACCTGTTGGGAGTTTGAAAAATGAGGATCCAACAATGGTAAGTTGACAACATTCCACCCTGGGTTTTTCTACATATGTATTGTATTTTTTTAAGCATTACAGCTGGATAGATCTGGGGGATGCACCAAGAATGCAAACTGGGAATGCATTCTGAATGTGTTGGGAATTTTACATTTTTGTTTGAAGAAATTTCGTGTTTTCTTGATTTAATCTTAGGAATATGGGGATTTTAGGTAATTATATTATATTGGTACAGTATTCATAATATGTTGGTAATATCAATCAACTTTCACTACCCCTTGGAGAATTATGTTTATACAATCCCAAAAGATCAAGAAGGGTGAAGCCACATGGGAGAAATGGGGGCCATGTTCCCTCTACTTCAGGAAGGTTTTCTTTCTGGTATGACGAGAAATTAACTTTTCTTCAAAATGATAAGAGTTTTGGTGTAGTTATATAGTACCCTATCCCCTTTGATGGAGCACTTTTTTGTACTTTTTGTAAATAAGACTCCTCCTTTTATAGTTTAGGGGTAGCTTTGCTCATGCATGTCAGTATGTCATTCTTCTCTGCCTTTACACCCAAAATCATGGCTGTAATCCCAGTTAATAGAGCTGAATAATATTGGGAATTGCCAAGTGAGGTGTGCTCTTTCTATTTTGAGCATTGGTGATCTCTTGTGAGTGTGAAGCATTCTTCTTCCCTCTTATTCTTCTTCCTTGAGTCAGTTCTATATGCAATCAAAGGACATGTCATGGAAATCATTACCTTTATCCAGATCAACTTGGTGTAAGAGTAAAAACCTGATCGACAACGAATCTATCAACTCTCCATTGGTGCCTAACTTTCCTTCTTATCTCCTCAAATTATTTATTCAGTCATTGTTCACTGTATGTCATACCAAACAGCCCTTTGCTTAGATCGTCATATCAATGCGGCCTTCATCAAACTGCCCCCACTCACAAACTTTTAAGCTTGTTGATATGGACTTTGACCACAACATAAGCTATTAAGTCTATCGCCAACTATTGTCGCCATCAAAGTCATCTTGACCTGCCATTTGGTTAGACCACAGGAATTGGCCCCATAGCAGTCCTTTACCCACCATTACTTTTTGCTGTTTCGTCAAGTAGCAGCCATTACCATTGTTGAAGCTTTCATTGCCCAACGATTACTCTTAATGAAGGTAGAACATCATGTTGTTCATTCTCTACTCAGCATGGCACCTCTGGGGCCTATGTCACCTTTATTCACCTTGAAAGCCCTATCGGGCAGAATTTATGATTGTCATAGCCATATTTACAGAATTCATACTGTACCAGCCAGAAGAGGATGGCATGCTTCATTCTGCGAATAAATCAGTATCCATCTTTTAACCAATATCTGAATATGTTTTGTCGGGGAGATTTGACCCTTGTCAAGAACACTTTGTCCAGCCTCCCTACTTATTTTTTGTGGTTATTTGAGATGCCAGCCTCAGTCCCGGAATTGAGAAGATGGAAAAGGACTTTTTGTGGGAAGGTCAAGGGGAGGAGTGCAAATATCATTTGGTTAATTGGGATAAGGTTTGCTCCAATATTCGGGAAGGGGGACTAAGTATTAAGAAGTTAAATCTTTTTAATTTGGTGTTACTGGGTAAGTGGCTTTGGCGATATTTGAATGTGAAGTAAGGTTTGTGGAGGAGAGTGGTGGTTAGTAAATATGGCGAGGGAGAGCACAAATGGTATCCTAAGGCCATCACAAATTCGTACGGGTCGGGAGTCTGGAAAGGTATTTGCAAAAATTGGGAGTTATTCGAGAGGCACATCTCATTTGATATCGGAAATGGTGAGAAAGTGAGAGTTTGGAGGGATAGGTGGTGTGGGGAGATTGAGCTATGGAGATTGTTTCCTGACTTATTTAATGTGGCTGCGGACAAAGAGTGTCTTGTTAGTTCGGTTCTTCAAGTGGAGCAAGGTAGAGTGGTGTGGAACCCTATTTTTCGCAGAAATCTACAAGACTGAGAGATGGAGTCTTGTGTGCCTTTTTTCGGTAAATTATATGAGCAGTAAATTGATTGTAGTAATGATATTTGCTTCTAGTAAGGATGATGAGGTGCGGTGGGCAGTTGCTTGTAACAAAAAATTCTCTGTCCAATCTTTTTACCTTACTCTTTCGGAGAGTGGTGGAGTTCCCTTTCCTTGGAAGGCTATTTGGAAATCCAGGCCCCTAGTCGTGTTGCATTCTTCGTTTGGGAGGCTATTCTAACCGGTGATAATTTGCGATCTAGAAGGAAAATATATGTCAATTGGTGCTTCATGTGCAAAGGAAATGGTGAAAGTGTTAACCATTTATTGCTTCATTGTCCAGTTGCGACGAAGTTGTGGAATTTGATTTTGGGGCTGTTTGGGATTTCGTGGGTGATGCCCAGAACTGTTCGTGACCTTTTCTAGTTGGTCATTGTATAAGCGGAAGAGGAGGAATCCCATTTGGGTATTTGTTGGACTATATGGAGAGAGAGAGAAACAGTAGGATTTTTGATAATTTAGAGGGGTCTTTGGAGCAGATCAAAAACCGCCTTCCTTGCACGCTTTTCTTTTGGTGTTCGGAGACAGAGAATGATTCTATGACGTCTGCCCATTCTTTTGTGGATTTTGTAAACGGAGTAATCCATTTATGTATACTCATTGTGTACAAAGGATGTGTCACCTGTTTTGACGCTTTTTATATATTCTTACTTATCAAAAAATTATTTGGGAGAAGATGTAGTATCAACATGAAGAATGTTTGTAGGCACAAAGTGTTTGGGCTTTTTTTCTTAATATTTGGGCCTGTCTCCCTTGTCTTTTTTCCATGAGCTAGCCACTCTACATAGTCGCAGTCAAAAGTCTTACGCAGCATTCCGGAGTGTATTACTAGTGGAAATGGCAGATGAAGTCTATTGAAGAAGGTGAAATGACAAATGGAACGTGGAGCTTCTTTAATCACGTGCTGGCACAAAAGTGCACCCACTATATTCTCACACTCTGAACCTATTCGTTTATAGTATCGGTTTCGTTTCGGGCAGTCTGGTCAAATGTATAGTTTTGTGCTAAAGTGACATGTTAACTATAAGCAGCAAAAGAAATTCCTTTTCTTCAATCCCATCCTTTTCATATTATACTTTTGCTGGTTCCTAACCTATTAATGCAAACAAAGCAGAAAGAAAAAAAAAGGTGTTAGTTGAAGAAAAACCCTACCGGCTACCAGTCTACCATTGCCCATTATAAAGAACATATTAATACAAAAGGAGAACATCCATGTCCTTGCCGAGCGCTAAGGATTTATATCTTAACCAAAAATTGCAGGATGAATAGAGAGAGAATAGTTAGGAACACTTTCATTGACAGCATAGTTCAGAAAGACAGATGTTTGTTAGAAAATTTAGTAAGAGTAGACTTAATCCAAGATGATACTATTAACATACGTCAATGATAGTCATATATATTTTCAGAGATTTGAATGATTCCCTGAAAATCAGAGGAACCTTGTACTAATGTTAATTAATAAAAGGATCCAAAGGATAAGTAGAAAAGAGGGAGGGGGGTGAGAGAGCGAATAATTGGACAAAACTCAATGATAATTAGAAAGTAGCCTTGTACTAAACGCTATTCAAGAGATAAATAAAAGAATCCAAGGGATAATTAGAAAGGGAGGAGGGGGAATAATTGGACAGAATTCAATTGATCAAATGTCACATCAATCAGTGTTCCTTTTAATGAAGACATGAAGGACTCAGAAATTTGTAGACTCTGTTTTTTAAATAGGAAAAACATCTGCAATAGCTTATAATTATTCTCTCTGTTCTTCATGATCATTTGTAGGCCATTTTCATAACTAGTGTTTTCTGTACTTTTTAATCTTTTCAATGTTTATAATTTGAATTTAACATTTGATTAGCAGAAATCATTGCAGAAACAGATTAGCTTTGAAATGGGAGGAAAATACATGCAACTCTTAATGAACCACAGCCTGGTGTTACCCAAGTTCACGACTAGAGGTATTTAAACATTTTTGTGTACTGTGACCTTAACTATCTCCTTATCCTTGGAGTTTGGTAAAACTGCTGAGCCTCTGCTGCGTATGCATGTGAACACTCCATTTTGCTTGATGTTTCAAGTGTTGAGATGTCAGCATTCTTAGTCTTTGAGAGAAAATATAAAAAATAGAAAAATAATACAAACTTTTGATTGAACCAATTTAACCACGAAATAATTTTTCATATACTTGAATGCTTCATGCCTGATCACCATGCATCACATGAACTTCGAATATGCTTCTGGAGGACAAGAGGCACACTCCAACAAAATGTAAATTGGTTTGGGGGCCGATCCAATCTGACATAAATTAGGACATTCTACATCCATGTGAAAGTATGGTCAGCAAGACATGCATTTATCTCTTTTCAATGCATACTCTTGAGTTACGCTTAATATTATCGAAAACGAGAGTATTTTTTGGTTGTTTGTTTCCGGTGTACCCATGTTGTTTTCTTAGTAAAACAGCATACAACTTTTTGCAAACTTTTGATTCAGCCTCTTTAGCTAACACAATGTATTACGTTGATACATACATGTGGCAGAACTTAGAGGAAGTGACCATAAAAGGACTCAAAAGTCTTTAGATAGGCTACTATGCATTCACCCACTTTATACATGTTTATCACTGCTTTATTATGAATTGACGAAGTCATTACTTTGATTGACAGATAAATCTGTAACTGAGAGAGTTCTTGATGGGCCTAATAATAGATCAAGGAAATTTAAGCGCTCTACGTCCTTCAGTTCATCCTTCAATTCAAGAAAAGTTGTTCTCCTGTTCTCAGTCATGTAAGCTCACAAACCATCATTCTCTTCTTAAGCTTCATTCATTCTTTCATACCATTTGAGTTGAATAATCTTTCGACCCAGGCTTAATAATTAAAAAAGTTCAAAGAATGTTAGCTTTATCTATGTGTTAGTCTTCCATCTTAAATGAGTAATGGATGCTATAATAAACCTGTTAAGAAATTGCCATTACACAATTAGTATCTTTTCTTTAGGTATTGATTCTACTGAATGTTATACCTTAATATCCTTTGCATTTGCCTCGTCAAGCTTTAGGCTACATGAAAATTTAAGAACCATGCATCTACTAGTTACAATTATAATGCATAGCTTATCTGCGTATTGTTGACAAGATTCTGAACATGCATGATCTGTTTTTTCGTGACTTCGGTCAACAACATGAAAACATGGTAAACTTTAGAGATTAAGGGGTGTGTTATTCAGGACTTAGTAGGCATAAGATACATCAAAATGCACATCATCATATTTCTATTACGTAAATAAGCAAAATAATTCACATCATCATATTTCTATTACGTAAATGAGCAAAAAACCCCAAGAAAATGCAACTTCAAAACCCATACATAAAATGAAACCTCAAACAAAAATTCCACCCACTAGGATTTATTATTTATCTAATAGTTTAAAATGTATTATTACCCCTAATGGGTGGAAACTTTAGTTGGTTTCAGTTTTAAGTACGGGATTTGAGGTTGCATTTTCTTGGGTTTATTGGTTATTTAAGTAATAGCAATATGATGATAAAAATGCACATCATCATATTTCTATTACGTAAATAAGCAAAAAAATGCCCATCGTCATATTTCTATTACATAAATAAGCAAAAAACGCATGAAAAATTGAGGAAAAGAAGGGGTTTTGGGAAAGAGAATAAGGCGTTGTGAAATTGTGGTATCTTTGCTATACTTTGGTGCATCTCGACTGAAAGAAAGTCCAGGATTTTCGATAGCAGAGTTACGTTAATTCTGCTTTGAAAGTGTGTAACTTTTCTAGCTTCTCTTTGGGCTAAGGCACTAGGGATGTTCAAGGGGTTGCCCTTGGCCGAACTGACAAGGGATTCGCTGGCAACTTTGGTTTGTTAGTCTAGTCCATTTTTTGTTATTTGTTTTTAGTTGTGGTCTTTTATGATGGTGGATATCTTGTCCACTCCTTTTTCCTCCACGTAAAGGTAAGCTTGCTTTCGTGCAGCGAAGCCAAATTCAGTCAAGGCCCATGCTTCAATGCCCGAAGAGAAAGATCATTCACAAAAGTAGTCAAAAGTTAGTCCTATTGAATCTGAATTTTAAGCATCCATTTAATGCATCTTTTGAAGATAATTCTTCTTTTTAATGGGGGATGTGATGGGGGGGTCTGGCTTGAAACAAAGACGATTGTGTTTTGATGAAAGCTTCTTGTTCTATCAAAAAGAAAGTAAGACACAGCACATAGAGGAATTGTAATAAAGGTTGAAACCAGGGATAGGTGAAATTTTGCTTAATAGATGCCACTGACTAGCACCCTGAATGATTTGTGCCAAGAGGAGAAAAGAGAAGGTTGGATTATGTCATAAGGGGGAGGGTACAGCAGTGGCCAGATTAAGAAATCATTTTCCAAAGGGCCTATTAGTAATTACTAGAAAATTTTCTATCATAGATGCCTAATAACGTCAAAAAATAGTTTTGGCATATGGAAGATTAGTGTTTATTCCTTCAAAATTAGTTCAATAATATTATCGAACTTTTAAATAAAATCAAACCCTGCTTCAGAAAATGATAAATGTTATATTTTGACTTTGAGGACATTATGTTACTTATAGCTTAGAAAACAAAAATATTTGTACTTCAGTAAAGACTGATTGATGTTTTGTCTCTATTTTTCTTTTTCCTTTGGTCAACAAGTATTGTGTAACTTACTTTGAAACCCGTTGATAAAGTTCTACCATATGTGGCCAAGTTTTGAGAGTTATGTAAAAAATGATTCACTTTGCACCCAAAATTCTAATAGTGCTGTATACACCGAAATGAGTATAAAAGTTCAGTGGGATTGGCCGCCCCTCCCTGGGTTCTTACTGGGTAAGGGCATTCAACGATGAAGAGAAAACCAATGGCAGTTTGTGCATGCCATCGAAAAAGAGTATCTAATTCATAATATCAAGCATCTAGGACCAAAAATAGAAAATTTTGCTGGATATTTCAGAAATAGTACATTGTCAGTTGTATACATCAAAGAGAAACAGAATTGAGAAATTTAATCATGTAAAATATAACGTTCTTATGTATGTATACTGAAGGACCTTGATGCCACACGAGGCTAGATTGAAGTTTTGAGGCACAAGATAAAAAGAGAAGGAAGAAGGGGAATGCTGTCTAAGTTACAGCTACAAGAAAAATACAGCATCCTAAGATGTAGTAAATAAGATAAGGCCCATTTCAACTACTGAAATTATTCCCAAATGGGATTAGCTTAAATATTCTGATAGGTAAAACGAGATATGCTCCTGCCGTTTCACTTGTCCAAATTTATATTCCTATTTTGTAGCTTCAGTTAGTAACTTATTTTAGAATTGTACATGGTCTCTTACTAAGACAAGGAACCATAAGGTACCCATGGTTTTATACTAAGATAAGTAACCACCAAGTTACCCACCATACCGAGGTCTGTGTACTTTTTCCTACCCCTGCTATACAATTTATAATACCAAGAATGATAAATTTAAACTAGAAATTGAGAATCTAATGATTTGAATTTTCAATATTTCTAAGATTTGAGTTTTTGCAACAAGTTGGTGAAGATATTTTGTAGGGTTAATTGTGCTTCACTACTCGAAGGTTTACATGTTTTTGCACTTGGGAGTTTGTGGTCTCAATTTTTGCACATTAATGCCAAAGGTTACATTTTCGATGCAATTGGGGGTCAAAAGGGTATTTTTCATTAAATTTTTAGGTCTTGTGCCATCCATGCGCGCTTTTTATGTTTTTTTTAATAGTTATACATGGGGGAGCACATCGCCATTTTAATGTTATATTTGACATGGTTTATTATTTTTTATTATTTATTTTGAGAAAAGACATGGTTTACTAAAAACATTAATAATATTTTTTTCTATTTTTTTCAATTTCTATTTCAAATAAAGTATAGCTGTTTAGGGTATACAAAATTTAAAAAAAAATGCTCGATAAATTAAAAAAATAGTCCAAATTCAAAGTACCATTGTTTTTCTTGGACGCCGTTGGAATTGAAGCCTAAGGATACTCCATTGTTTTTGTTTTCTTTCCATTCATTTCGGCGTTTTTGGATGAACTCATTAATAGAACTTAGTTTTCTTCCTTTTTCTATTTTTGTTATTGGACAAGTTTTTATTGGTTTTTTTCCTTAAAAAACAAAAATAAAAATTATGGTACTTTGAATTTGGACCATTTTTTTAATTTATTGATTTGCATTTTTTTATAATTTTGTATGCTATATACTTTATTTGAAATAGAAATTGACAATGAAAAAGAAAATGGAAATAATTATTATTAATGTTTTTAGTAAACCATGTCTTTTTGTATGCGATAGTGCTAGGGATGAGGGTTCACAGCGTATTGACTATGAAATACAATTTGGGTGGTGGACTAGTTAAGTTGGCAAAGTTAGTAGTGCTGGTCTTTATTGGTGGTGGTTGTAAGAGTTCTACTTATGACATGATGGTGGTGGTTTGCAATGTGGGGAGGCTAGTACCAACAAAGATGGTGTTTTATGTGCTTAATGAACTATTGTATTGTTATAAAAATCCGGTATATTCTGGGATCAAGAATTCCATGACCCAATCTTCTCTGCACTAGCAGAAGGTAGGAAACATAATATTATCGAGGTTTAGGATTAATGATTGGTAGAGTGACAAGATTAACTCAATCCCACTCTCTCAATGAATACATGTAAAACAATCTCCCACTATTTCTCACTCTCTTCTACTTTCTGGACTTCGGAAGTCAACTCAATCCATATACAGCCAAAACTCGACTCAACTGAAATCCATTTGCACCAAATACTTTCAAACTCAAAATAGCAAAGACGTAGGAGAGGAAGTACTCGACTCTACATACAAAATTGTAGCACTTAATAGAATCTCTTTCATTGGAGCCTCCTATATCTGATTCAGAATCTGCCATTGCTTTCTGCAGAACTACTTTTACTCTCCTCTCCTCCAATAGGTTTCACTACCACTCCCATGAAACACCGGTAGCAGATTGTAGCACCTCATGCTAACTGCACAAACAGGGTGAGTACCTTGCCCACGTACACAGATGCACGAAGAACTTGAAACCTAGTTGATGAAAGCATCATATCCAGATGTAAATGGATCATGGGTGTGGCCGAAGCTGTTTACGTATAGTAAAATATGATGAACTAGTTGTTTACTCGTGTACATAGTTTGTTGAGCTCTGACTACGTTTTACACTTGGCACTGGCTGTCCAGCTACCTAATGCAACTAATTATTTACTCATGCCTTTCATATGTTTCATAATTATCCTATTCTGGAAGAGTAATACTATCTCCTAGGTAGAAATGAGATGCCAACACCACTGTTGTTTAATCATATCGTACGCCCTCTTTCTTGGTCAATAACTAATAATGTTTCTCTTACAGGTCCAGTATGGGGACACTGATATTGATATACTTGACGCTCAGAGTCAGACAGATTGGTGATGGCTCTTCTGTCCACGCGTGATAAGCTTTACCTTTCCCCTACTTCCGTTGCTTGATCTTTTGCAGAAGAGTCTCCCCCGTGATGTTAAGTTAGCTGTTACTTTCCATTATCTTTTTTCCTCCAATGTATATAAATTGAGAAACCGCGTTCACCTAGTTCAGTTAATGCTTCCCTTCAATTCAGTTTCATTTCTTGTTGACCCTGAATGTTATGTTTTAGCAGTCTATATTGATTGGATTTTTAGGATGGCCAGTTCAGTTTTATTACCACACATAGGTAGGGGCAAGCCCATATTAACCTGCCTAATCTTCGTACTTGCTGAATTACAAGATGAAATACTACTGTCGGAAGACAACTAATGAAGAACGTCAACTGTCACCGAGTATGTTGTTTTTTGAAATAGTGGCTATAACCTGAACAGAATGCGCTCTTAGTTTAGGTCACATTTACAAGTAAATTAAGAATAACATGGATCAAGTTTGCAATCTAAAAAAAGTAGAAAACCCTACATAAATATTATTCCCTGCGTCGTTAAATTATTTACCTTTTTTTTAAAAATTCAAATGGACTGTTTTTCGAATAAAAATGACCTTTATGTTTTTATTTTTTCAAAATTATAAAATACAAAATTTGTAAACAAAAATAGTACTACGAATTACGTGTTTATGATTTTTAAAAGAGTACATATATATATATATATATATATATATATATATATATGAATGAGACAAATTTTCATTTGAAAAACAATAACCTTGGCTTCAAAAAAGTCAAAAGTCAAAAGTCAAAATATCTTTCACTATGAGACCTACGCTTTGGCAAAAGTCTCCGGTTAGCATTGTACCCGAGGCTGAGTTGATCTTGTCAAGATACTGTAAAGTTGGAGAGGCGATAGCTGCAACAGGGCACTAGCTAACAGGCAGATCCAGAATTAAGTCTGGCACGGGAGGGATCAGCAATTCCGAACTCAAAGAGTGTTCTCAAACAAGAGAACACATGCAATACTACGAGTCTATAAAATCTGTCATATTACAGGTAGAGTTTTCAGCCTGCAAGAATTTTCTACTACAAAATTCAGTATGGAAGACAGATTGAATATCAAAAATACACATGCCTATGAGAAGCCTTTGGTAAGGGGAAAAAACATAAATACTCGACAAAAAAGACCATACGAGTAAAACAATAAACAAGACCTATTCTGTCCACGTTAGTGCCTTAGAGGAACCACTATCATCTTCCTATATGTAGAAGCTGGAATAACTTGTCGAGTATATTGGAGGAGAGAGCATCAATTTCAGGTCGTAACTTCTGAAAGATATGAACACTATGTTCCATGGATCTTTGTTTGTGGGTGGTGCAAAAAGAACTGCCTTCCTTCTCTCTCATCCTTTCTCTAAACTGTATTCTCTAGCATGCGCAGCCTCCACCTTGCTGCTCTGACAGGGAAGGATTACTGATAGGTTTTAGATTCACATCAACCATGTCTTCCTGTTTAGTGGAGGAAAGTGTCTCCATCCCTGGCAAGGCAGCGGCAATCTTCCGAAATAATGGCTGCATTTTATATTAAGAAATGGTTTACGACTTCTCAGGAAGCATTTGCATCAGAAAATAGTCTAATGAAGTTTAAGCCCGATCATCATCATAAACTCAGGAAATAAACAGATTTACCCAACGTCCCTGATAAATTACATGAGTTTTAGAAAAGAAAAGGTATAACAGAATTGAGGTAACTGCACCTTGATATTGAATCCAGCTTTTGCACTGGTCTCTATAAACATGACTCCAAACTCACGAGCTTTGCTATCTCCTTCTTCAATTGAAACTTGCCTGGAAAGATTCATAAGAGCGAGCACCATTACAACAATTCTCAAGTCAGGACAAGTCTATGCAAATAAGAACTCCAGTTTTCTCTCTACAAATTTTCTTCTTTTCTTTCAAAACAAAGTATATTATCGATATAACAGCACATAAATGTCACTAACAACGCTTGCCCGCTCAATGATCATAAGCATACATGGATGGCTAAAAATAGTAATGCTTGTACTAAGCATATAAGGACAGCCAAAACACACTGCCAACTTAATATAGATAGAAGATATACAACAATAAAGATCACTAAAAATAGTAATGCTTGTACTAAGGATATAAGGACAGCCCAAACAACTTAATATAGATAGAAGATATACAACAATAAAGATCGTCATTTAGGACTAGAATGCAAGCACAGCTGACCACACCAAAAAGTATGAGTCACTCCAGCAATCAGAGTCCCACCTTTTGTCAACAAGATCGGTTTTGTTCCCAACAAGGACTATAATGACATCGCTGCCTCGCTCGGTACGTACTTCTTCTATCCACTTTGAAGTGTTCAAAAATGACTGTCGATCTGCATGGTGACAAGTTAACATGATAATTGTGTTAAGGATGTAACAAGACCTGAATAAAATTTCAATTATTAAAAAGAATGTATTCACTATGCAGTTTACATCAATTAAAGAGGCTCCAATATTGAAAAATCTAAATACGCACAAATTCATATATTCATGTATGAATTCAAGTATCTCATTTACATGTCTACTGGTGTGTACAAAGGGAGAAAATGCAGAGAGGAAAATGATAGGTATCCAAACTTATTGTCTAAATTTCCCATCTCAATATAGGTGGCAAACATCGATGGGTTGAAGGGTGCATCATATGTTAAATGATGTGATATCTAACCAATCACATGCTGGCCACCGGTGATTTGCTACCTGACTAGGATGAGAAATTATGACAAAAAATTTGGATACCTATCACTACTCATGCAGAATTGCGTGTTCTGCAGATTTTTTGTGCTGTGTTTCAATTACCTGGTTAAATAGTTCTATGTTCCAATATTTTCTAAAGATGCTAGGAATTAAAACCTGTCATAGGCTCTAAAATAGCCTAGAACAAACCCGCTATACTAAAACAATTTTACGTAATGCAAAAATTATGAATAAATCAGCAAGGATTACAATCAAAATTTTGTATACACGTCTTAAGAGTTCTGCTACTCACTGGCAACATCATAGACAATCACTGCAACGGATGAATCTCTAATATAGCTTGGAATGAGACTTCTGAATCTCTCTTGTCCAGCAGTATCCCTGAGACATTAGAATCGTAAATATCAAAAGGAAATATTTTGGTGATTGAGAATTGTAAATATACCCAATACTATGATAAGAGACAAGATGATTCAAAAACCTAAGATACACCAGAACCTCCGAAAACATTTTAGTCAGAATCCCACAAACGCATCTAAAGATAGAGAGAGTGTATTTTTTTTTAGAGAAAGGAATGCAAGATTTAGGCATTGCACTAAGAACAAAAATAACTGCTACTGTAGTTAAGTGTTGGCAGAAAATAAAATGCTGTATCAAACTTTGCATTCCTAATGAAGGTCTTTCCAAATTTCATGACAACCCCTCATTATTATCACTTCATGACTCTTGCCACTTCAAATGATTATAAATGCAGGTCCTTGGTAAATATGCAAGAATATAACTGCATGGCATGCTTATTTGAGAAAGAGGAGACAAAGGAAAGCCTACCAAAGCTGCAACCGAACTGTTCTATCTTCAAGGTACATTGTTTTTGACAAGAAGTCAATGCCAATGGTGGCCTGCAATTCATAAAGCAAAAAGATAAGTAGCCTCAGGGTGGCATTAAAAGAGTAAGTCACTGTTGATAAATCAGGCCATAAAATTCCAAGCATTGTGCTAATATAATTTCATGAAAACTAGGACGGCCAACTGAAGTCATATCAAACACAAAAGTACACATATGGTGATAAAACCCAGTTCAGTATATCCTCTTTGCAACCAACTCTATTCAAATGGAAAAGATTGCAAGAAACCATACTGACAGTTCTTCTTTTCATGAAAGGGTATCATTAACTATGGTTCAAAGATCTACCCTATCATGTTACTCGCGCAAAATACCATCCTTATGTTGGACCACCTTATGGTAGCCATATCTTGTTCTCCAAAAACTGTATTAAAAAAAAAAAAAATTCAAAAAACAAGGAAGCGAAGGAAAAAGTAGTTCCTAAAGCTTCCCCGACCAGGTCTACATATTATGCTTGCTATGTTAGGTTCGGCACAGATGATCAATTTTGGTTTAATTAATAATTTGAAGTGGATGAAAATTGTGGAATGGTTAGAACTTAAAGCTCACTGACAAGTAATTGTAATAAAGCAATATATTTGAAAATTTGCAGATCCTTGACAAAAAGAGCACAAAAATTTACTACGTGTCAAAAGGGGACTAAAAGCTAATTTCGTAGTTCAATATGAAAAAGCTCGAGCTGACAATACAGGTTTAATAGGTTCTTAACTACTCTAGGCTTTTAGAAAAAGCTAAGAGTCAAAGACATCTCACAGATTGTACCAAAAACATTCATACCCAGTCTAGCTCGGGTAACAAAAAACCCAGAACTTCATACTTTTTATAATCTAGTAACAGAACCTGCATGCAAGACCTCATGTCCTCAAAATAAGATTATATATATATATATATATATATATATATATATATATTACTATTTTTCCTTTTTAAGGACAAATTAAATCAAACCTTATATTGAACTTAGAACCATAATGGGTTTCTGGCTTCTCTTGCTAATTTTGTAGCCAGGCGAAGATGAGCATGTTGAACTGAACCATTCAACTATCCACATTCTTAATACATGGTCGGTAATTTGACCATGACCAGGTTGTAATATTATTTAATAAAATATTAAAATTGTATTGAGAAACAGAATTTTCTCCATAACATAAATCAAAATTCAATCATCTATGATCACCATGATCGCAAATGAAATACCTAAAATCTCAACCAAAATTTATCGAATCAAATATAACAAGCAAAAACATCAACACATAAAATGAAATTACATTAAATTATCACACACACACACACACACACACAAACGAAGGATGAGATGAAAATAACGAAAAACAAGCGGAATTCGTTCAAATGAATGTGTGTAATGGTGTGTACCTGATAGGTGGTATCGAATTTGTCGTACATGAAGCGAGTAATGATGCTGGTTTTGCCGACTGATTGATCGCCCAAGAACACCAATTTGTATTTGGCCAGAGGTGACACCACCGCCATTTTTGTTATATATTCAATCAATCAATCAATCTCACGATTCCCCCACCACCCCCTCGGCCCCGATCAGATCAGATCTGAGAATCAAATCTCTGTGTGTGTTTTTGTGAAATGTTTGGAGACAGAATTCCGGAGGAGAGAGAAAAACTCCAAAATGTGTGTAGATAGATAGAGAGAGAGAGAGAGAGAGAGAGAGAGAGAGAGAGAGAGAGAGAGAGAGAGAGAGAGAGAGAGGGGGGAGGAGAGAGAAAGAGGAGGGTAGCTTTTGATTTTTCAATCCAACTTATATATATAGTGCGGAGAAAAAACCGCCAACCTTACGACGAAGACGGCAAGGCGACCTTTCTCATGTGTTGTTTCGTGCCTACCATCTTTTCTCCCCCACCCCCCAATTCACATTTTTTTCGAATGAGTATTTGTTTAGGTCAAAGAGACTATGTTTGATTTTGTAATTTAGTAATTTATTTTTATTTTTTTGATTTTTAAACTATTTTCAAACTCGAAGATTCAAGGCTAATTTTCTCAGTCGAGTAAAATTACAAGAGTTATTAAACTTTTCCTAATAAAATTTAATGTAGTTGTATTCCCAATTTATTCCATCTTCCAATTGTGTCGTTTTTAAATTTTTTTCTTTCAATAAAATCTCTATTTTACGCTTAATAATGTCCCTATTCTTTTTTTTTTTTCCATCTAAAGTTTTTTGGGCAAACTATACCACTGATCCCTATACATTTAGCTTCTTTTGGGCTTTGTTCCTACCAAAATTTTAAAAAGTTAATTCCTTGTACTACCTAAATTCAACACAATTAGTCATTCCGTCTAATTTCATCAAATTTTAGCCGTTAAATGCAGTCACTTACCCCTTACTTGATTCTCTATGGGGGCAACAGAATGATAATTTTATAAATAAAAGTACATGGAGTCACGGTGGATAATACATTTAGCACCCCTAATACACCAAATTTCATAGTGCATCAAATCCCAGAATGGTATTTGACCTTACATTTTTTTTTAGTTTGCCCCCTGGTCGTGACGGGTGTTAGAAAGATAACAAAATTGATGACATCTTGCACAAAGGGGGGCAATTTGGTCTTTTCTCTATGTATGCAAAACACCAATA
Source organism: Platycodon grandiflorus (assembly GCA_016624345.1). Classification (NCBI taxonomy): domain Eukaryota; kingdom Viridiplantae; phylum Streptophyta; class Magnoliopsida; order Asterales; family Campanulaceae; genus Platycodon; species Platycodon grandiflorus. The sequence continues at coordinate 10,310,962 of CM028367.1, read as the reverse complement.
ATAGATATGTCCAGAATACTAAATAAAGGGGGTCAAAGTGTCAAAAATAAATAAATTATTTTCTTTTAGAAAACAAGAATATTGTGGCGTCTTTATCATCACTCTTGTCCAGTTCCAGTGTCTTCATCATCCCCAACCAAGTCATCGCCGATGCCGAAAAATCACACCCACTACCAAGTATTGCCCAAATCACACCCACCACGACCCACTGCCCAATCGAATAAGGAAAATGTAGGTCCAAGAGGCAACTGATAAGGCTAGGGAGGTGAATAGCCTTATAAAACTCCTTTTGATTTCTTCAAACACTTAATAAAAGTTTGCAGTGGAAATAATTAGTTGACTGATTTTTTAAAGAATTTAGTCTAACAAGGAAAGCTTTTAGATCACTTGAAGAATAGAAGGAAAGAAATAAGCCACAAAATAAATGATCCCCCGAGATATGGTTCAATGCTTTCACGAAGTCGTTATGTTTGTAAGTTGGTTGATGTTTAAGTAAATGGATGTTACTTAAACTTCACCCAATTTGTCAAGGGAGACAAGCTCAGAAACAGAATAAAGTAAAAACACTAGATGTAAAGTGGTTCACTGTATAAACTGCTATATCCACTACCAAGTTGGTCAAACTTGGATGTTTAAAGTGCACTAATATTATTAATAATCCTAAGTGATCACTAATGAATCAGTGTACAACAAGACCTGTGTTTATGGAGAATGAATGTTCAATAAGAACAAATCAATCTTGTGTGTTACAATCAATGATCCCTCAAAACTAAGTAGTTGGGAGGGATATCACAACAATGATTGAACAATAAAAACAAAGAATAAAGAGAATAGAATAAGTAGTAAAGATTCTAAGTAAGTTGCTCTTAAATGTTGAGACACAAGAATCCTTGAAGTGTTTGAGTTTGTTAGTAAGTTCTTCATGGGGCTTCTATGACTTTAAATAGGCGGATATAAGCTTTTTGGCCGTTGGAAGCTTTTATTTGACTTGCAATTAATGTCTTCAGAAGTCTAAGTCAAACAATGAAGAACCTTAAATGCTTAGGCGGACTTTATTGAGAAAGGACAGCAAAGCTCAAAATAGAAAAGGTCAGAAAACACAAGACAAAAAGTATGTTTGTTTTGTTACAAAAATAGATATGGTAAATTACTAATATAATTCGAAAAGTCACTAAGGAAGCTTATTGAGGAAGCTTTTCCACTAAGATCAATAGACTGACTTCGGGTATAAGTCAAAGATATTATCAGTCTACTGACTTAAGCCAAGTATCAGTGGACTAACTTGAAAATGTTTAAGTCTTCATCAGTCAACTAATTTAAGACACGGAATCAGTCAGCTGACTTAAGGAGTTAAGTCAGTGACTTAGGCTTATGATTCCAAACAAATTATAATGCGTTTAAGTAAATCATACAAGGACCAATAAATTTCTCATATATATATATATATATATATATATATAGTTTATAAGGAAGATGTAGACACTCAGAATTCATACACCTATATTACAAACTGTCCTATAAATAATTATTTATGTATAAAAATGGACTAAAACATGTTTTCATGATAATTTCAAGAAATAAAACATTTGATAGACTAATGACATAACGACGACGTCCAAAAGGAACTTAACAACTTCAGTTAACTCAACAAAGGAGCAAAAGAATGAAGAAATAAATACGAAGGGCCAAAAGTTCAAAAACCAAGCCAAAGTTTCAGAAAACAGACTCTGGTGCGTGGAGGCATGGCCTGGTGCGCTGCACATCAGAGCTTGTAACCCTTCTCTCCAAGTTTACCCGAATCTGGACAACGACGTTGAAGATATTTGAGCAAGCCTTCACCTACAAGCTGGGATGAAACTTAGGCATGAGAGTTACTCTCTCTCCTATAAATGCTCCCTCTCAACCAAAAAAAAAGAGGCTGGCCTCTCCTCATAATCTCTCTTATCCACAAACGCAACACACACCCGTATACTCTCTCAGTTCTCTGTGACGAACACACACAGACACACACAACTCAAACACACACACACACACACACATACACATGTAACTCAAACACATACACATACACATAAACAAGAAACGTAAGTCTTCCTTTTCTAGCATCGGTAGTAGTGGGAGCACAACACAACGACCTAGAACTTGGTCCAAACGAATCTGTAAAACGACATGTTGAATATTATATAGATTTGCTTGTATCCATAACCTAAGTCTAAATCAAGGTGACTAATGGGCCTGCGTGTCTGACATCTCTCCATTTCTCTCTTTACCCAAGCCCCCTATCACTTCCATAATCAACCATCCTTCCGTTTTCACTAAGCCTTTCGTATGTGACTTCTTTGAAATGGTTGCTACCTACATTGGCTTTAACCCTTGTTTCCATATTCTTTTCAAATCCATTCGTCTACCCATTCCCTTCTCTCTTCCTGTTTTCATTCATGATCAATCCTATGAAGCCTATATTGAAAAACTTTTCCCTATACCTCGAATCTGGCTCTACCTGCCTGGTACTTTACCTCCCAAGCCAACCCATTTTCAACCCATCACTAGCCATTCATCTATCAGCCCGCCTCACTCACTCACCAGATATTTCAAACAATCTTCTCACCAAACCATATCCTCCTCCAGCTGTTCTCCATCTCCTGCTAACCATTCTATTCCACTTGCCTCTTCCGGTCCTGCCTCTATAGAGGAAATTATGAAAAATTTTGATACCATATGTACTGGCCTTTATACTTCTTTGCAACATCTCTCGGCCAAACAGTCTCATACGACTGAAGTCACGACTACATATATGGCCGACATTGTTTCTATTACCCGCAAAGCCAAACATGCTACCACAGCATGCCAAATGGCCGTTACTGCATGTCAAAATGTATTGATCGGTCATCTCTCCAGGTCTTCTAATTCCTACACCGCCCTCCTCAAAGACAAATGTGAGACTCTTGGTCAAGGCCTGCTATCCATGATTGAGACATTCGACCTCGGCCTTCAACGAGTGCTTAAAACTCAACACAGTGCGAATCGCTCTATCCATTCCTCTGTTCATGCTACACGAACACTCCTAGGCAAGCACTACACTCATACTTTCAAAGAGCTACGCAACTCTGTCCAGCGTCTTAACAACATGGATGCCTCGCTTGGGTCCATGAAAGAGGAGATGAGTCGATTGCACAATGATCAGCTGACCAGTCTGCTTGAGATGAACGCCATGTTACAACTCAAGAACGAAAATCTCTCCTCAGAACTGGAAACTGTCAAAGATGAACTAGAAGAAGCCAAAGCTGAAATTGCTAGACTCAAAGCGGCTGATAGCTCCAGACAGAGCTAATAGAAGAAGGACAAGCTTCAACATAAATGGTATATCCATCTCTGTCTCTTTGTTCATTATCTTTTGAAAAATCTTTGATTTAAACTTCTCGTTTAATGAACAATGACTATCGTTTTAACCTTTTCATGCTTTATGATTAATTAATTATCTTGCTTGTATGAAATTTAAACCACTGATTTAAAGACATATCCTATAAAGCACTTTATCAATTTTTCTTTAAAACACAGTTTATTACAAGTGTTCATATGCCTAAATTCTTTATCTGTAAACACTTTGTAAATTTGAATACACTGACCTCTTTGTAAGTCTATCTAGGACATGCTCACTTAATATATTATCTTTAAAGCATGTTATTACTAGAATTGGACGTGGTCAGCTTCCATTGTATTCATAAGGTCATGGACTCAAGCAAATAGGAGGAGATTGTTGTATTTTATAGATTTGCTTGGATCCATAACCTAAGTCTAAGCCAAAGTGACTAATGGGTCTGCGTGTCTGTTAGAGTGGCAACTTGTACTTAGACAAGCGCTTGTAATAGCTTAAGATTGCTCTATGTTCTTAGCCTAGTCTTCAGAAGATAGCCTATTGTTTATCGGACATGATCAGATCAACTATCTTCATATTAGCCGAGTTTCTCAAGTCATCGGACAAGTTCATTTCAACCAAGCTTCATCAGCAGTGTTGAAGACCTAAAGATCGTCCAATCTAAACTTGACTGGTGACATGTCTCAAAACTATCTGCAGTGTTTCTTGTCGACATTGATACAACGATAACCTGCAAAGATCATTTAATGGTTCATACTATATTAGGCATTCATCTCAGAAAAGGACATTCTGTCTGCAACTTATGTTTACCTATTTTTGGTAAAATGACAGAATCTAGTTTGAATTTTGCAGAACCACCTATCAGAGTTCAACAATAAGATTAGAGCATTAAATGCATCTAAATTCAAAATTCTCCAAGGCTGAAGATCTCCAACGGCTACCTAAATCTCCCTGAGTATAAATAGAAGACTCCATGACAGCATTGAAGACAACTAGCCATCAATCGAACAAACCTCAACTAACACTCTGAAAATCTTCATCTTCAACTGCTAATTCATTAAATGCTTCAAAGCCAAATCTGTAACAACATTCTTTGAAGAGCACCATACTTAGACGAAAACTCGTTATTGTTCTTCATTGATTGCAATCCTTGCACTCAATGCACACGAGAGTTATATCTTTGTAGATATTAATTCTCCCGCAAACACTTGGTCAACTAATTTTTGTACACGATCCATTAGTGATCTATCTTGTAAAGATTCTAGTGGAAAACTTAGTACACATTTTTCAAATTCAAAGTTGACCACTTTGGTTGTGGACGTAGCACTTATTTATAAGTGTGGACCATATTAAATCGCTTGTCTATATCTTTTACATGCTTGTGATTTGCTATTGATTATTAATTTCCAGAATTCCAACAGTTTTGAGAACAGCTGATCTTGTCATATACTTCACTCTATTCCGCTGCAAAATCTTTTTGAACTTAAGTGAAGTAACTTTTAAAACAATTTTTCAAAAATTGGACACAGGCTATTCAACCCCCCTTCTAGCCTGTTTGAGTACCTTGAGACCTAACAGGCCATACAAAAATGCACGTGATTTAACGGACCCTGAGTTAACGCCGTACATCTCAGGGACTAGTGGTGTGCAAAAATGACCTACTTTGGTCAGTGGTGAGACAAGTCTAAGATTGGAGACTATAGGTGTACAATCCCCAAACTTTAAAGACCAATGATGGAATTAACCCTATATATATATATATATATATATATATATATATATATATATAGAAAAATGCTAGGTTTACAACTATTTCTACAACTATTGCTACATGATGAAAGGCAAAGATGTATTGGAGAAAGACAACTTTACCCTTCATTAAGGCTTAGTTGCAACCTAGCAACGTTGATATATATATATATATATATATATATATACAGAGTCGGGAGTAGACATGCCCAAACGGTTTGGAACTGGCGGTTCGAACCGGAACCGAACCGCCCAAAAAACCGCATAAACCGGAACCGTGAGGAACCAGAACCGTCCCTGAACCGGAACCGCCGGTTACAGGGTTCGGTTTCGGTTTCCAATTTTTCAAAACCGTGAACCGCCGGTTTGGAACCGGAAACCGGAACCGCCGGTTCCAAACCACGAAAAATCGCCAAAATTTAAATTTTTAATTTTGAAATTGCCTTGTTTACTCTATAATTTTAAAAATAAAAAGTTTACAAAGCTTCAAAAATTTAAAAAATGCTTTGTACAAAGTTTTATGATAAAATCTTTTTAAAAAAAAATTATAAGAAAATATTTTAAAAATAATTAAAAATTACGGTTTGGAACCGGAACCGGAACCGGCTTAGCCGGTTCGGAACCGTAATCGTGATTTATCGGTTCGGTTACGGTTTGTTGTCTGGCGGTTTTTGGAACCGGCGGTTCGGAACCGGAACCGGCGGTTCGAACCGTTTGGGCATGTCTAGTCGGGAGATGATGACATTGAACTCTTCAAGGCCAAGGGAAATTCGAGAATGGTCGTCTTCATTGATCATTGAACATGGAAGCCTTTTCTGTTCTAGGATTGCTTTTCCAGGCTCTTACACTCTAGCTTCCCCAACTTCTTGCTTTGATTGAAACCTAGTTAATAGAAAATATAACTGAAGTAAGAAAAAGGGGCATTTTGATGACAAAAATCAAGTAAAAGAGCCTAATTAAATAATTTGGGAGTAGGATGAACAATGTGAATTTTCGTGAAAAGTGTGCTGGTTCGAAGGACGAAGGAAGTTTTTGCCTAATTTTTTAATACAAAGTCAGTTTAACTGATGATTGAAAAAAAAGATTTGTATCACATTTTGACACCTTAGCAATACTCGATATTTTCCCTTGGCAGATGCTATTAAACTACACATTGTTAGTCATACAATGGTCATTCATCCCAAGATAAATGTCGTTTTAGAAAAAAATTCATTTTGATAAAAGATATAATTGACAATTTATATCTTTCAAATTTTGTCTCCTTTTATTATTAGACTCACATTCACTATCGCGTGCAAGTAATATATAAGCATTCTTCAATCAAGGGTGGATCCAGGAATTATTGCTTGATGGGGGAGAAGTCAAAAATATATTGACAAATAAACTATTACGAAAATATTGAAAAGGTTTAATATATAATTTGGTCCCTGAACTTTACACTTTTTCCTAATTCGGCTATAGAACTTTGACATTTTCTATTGTGGTCCCTAAACTACCATTTAAACCTAACAGTTAGTCCCTGGAGTGACGGCCGTCACTTTAAACGTTAATTTTTTTTTAAATGCCCAAATTGCCCTTACTTCATGCTGAGTGTGATTCTACGGTGGACACTTGAATTTAATGTTTTTTTTTCTAAGTTACGCAAATTAGAAAAGCTCTCTCTCTCTCTCTCTCTCTCTCTCTCTCTCTCTCTCTCTCTCTCTCTCTCTCTCTCTCCCTCTCTCCCCCCTCTTCATCTGGGTCTTCTATATCAATCTATCAAGAAAAGTGGAAAAGGGGGATCAAACCAAGAAACATTTTGTACACCCATGTCTCTCTCTCTTTCTCTTTCTTTCTCTCTTTTTTCTCACTTCTCTCTCACTCTCTCAGCTACACCTTCCTCATTTAGGGTTTGGACTATGCTTTCCCGGGTCGGGTCGTGACAGTAACGATCGCCGGTTGAGCTTACTCAATAACATTTTTCGGGTTCAGTCGTGGTGGCGGTGGCTGAGGTGGTTGGTGTTAGAGTTTTTGGGTTTTTCTCGGTAGAGGGATGAGATGTGGATTGTGCAGATTTGATGGAGGTTATAGGGGTAGGAGTTTATTTTCTGGCGATCGTCCTGGGGGTGCATCTCGACAGCCAAGCCAGAGATTTTGGTGGCATTATGATTTGTCCTAAGGTGGTGGTGGTGGTAACGTCAGCGGCGGTGGAAGAACGGGCCTTCCCTCCCGAAACCAGACGTACTAAACTCCGCCAATGGCTCCATTTGCTCATACCATTTCTCATCGCAGCTATAGCTCTGTCTGGATTTGGCTCTGTCGTTGTTGTTGTTGCAACCATAAAACAGTGAAGATGATGAAAGCCCCCAGGAGAAATTACCAGATTCTAAGGCATGGTTTTGAGAAAGAAGCAGAAGGAGACGACAACGGCGGCGACGGCTACGTCCCCCCACCCAATTTCTCCCATGTCGAAGATCTCATTTACAGATCTAGATCTGGATTTCCTCAGCCCTATAATTTCACATTAATTTCACATTTACATATGTGGATTTCCTCAGCCCTGTAATTTCCCCTTCCTCGAAACCCTCAACCTTCGATCCGTCATGTATGTTTTCTCAATCTTGAATTGATGCCTTTTTTGTTCTCAACTCCAACTACTATATATATGTGTATACATAAATGTGTATATGTTTTTGTATATGTGTGTGTGTGTGTTTATGTGATATGATGATTATTAATTATGTTTGGTTTTGGGGATTTATGCGCAGATATTGGTGTAAAGCTCCGAAAAATATGGAATTTCTTCAATCTCATAAAGTTAGAAAAAAAAACATTAATATCCAAGTAAGCACGTTTTATCCACCTTGGAATCACACTCAGCATGAAGTAAGGGCAATTTGGGCATTTCAAAAAAAATTAACGTTTAAAGTAACGATCGTCACTCCAGGGACTAACTGTTAAGCTTAAATGGCAGTTCAGGGACCACAATAGGAAATGTCAAAGTTCTATAACCAAATTAGGAAAAGGTGTAAAGTTCAGGGACCAAATTATATATTAAACCTATTGAAAATAATAAACTTTAGCTACATGTTTAATTTTTGAAAAAAACATCAATGAAAATATATTGTTTTTAAAAATTTAAAGATATAACATTAGTTTGATATATAGAGAAAATTAGGTTAAATTTGTTAAATATACTATTCTTGAGGGGCCAAATTTACTAATTTATAAAAATTTAGTCTTCAATAGGCAAACCATCAAAACCTAAGGGTGTCACTCATGTCCCTTGTCTTTTCAAATTCTGCATATAGAACACCTCAGTTTCGAATTTGTCTCCATGAGTACACGTTCATTAAAAATCAGAGAGGAATACATCATGTGCCTTTGACCTCCACCACTTCTGAGTATCAAGTCAATTATCCACACCATTCAAGTAATAAGTATAAAGCACCACCGCGACCTCCATGATCTTCTATTACTTATAAAGCACCACCACGCTACATCTTTGGCATAATAGGGCATCTCCGTTATAATATTGACGGAAGATGATTCCTATTGTTATGTATACACTATACAGCACCACTACGATAGTCACTAATCTTCTATTATATGTAAGCACCACGACATTGACGTCTTTTTTTGTAATAGGGTTCCTTAGCTATAATATATAGACCGAAGATGCTCATAAGGGTAGTTTTAGTGGAATTGAGTAGTTTGGCCTCGCAGAAGATGGATCCGAGGCACGAATCAAGTTCCATTATTGATTTCAAAGAGACTTGCTATATAAAAGTACCATAGACACAGATTCAATGAGTTAGGATGTTCCATACAGAAACCATAAGGAGGATATATTGGATAATGTATAACTTTTAGGGGGCGTATATGGATTCATCTATACAAGTGATATACATACTACAACTCAAAATATAATTTCATTTTACTAGTCAAACTTTATATAAAATAATTTTTTTTTGGCTTAAATCGCAATTTGATCACCCTACTTTGATAGAAAATTTATTAAGCTCACTCTACAATTTTTTTTCTCAATTTCATCACTATACTTGTCATGTTGAGTCAATAAGCTCACCGCGCTTGACTTCCGTTAGTTTTGTTGGATGGAGGGCTGCAAAAAGACCAAAATGCCCTTTACCTTATAATATTTTAATGGCTTAAATCGCTATTTAGTCACCCTACTTTGACAGAAAATGCATTAAGATTAATAGTATAAAATTTTGTGTATAAAATATTTAAAATAATCAAATCATTTAAATAAATTATTTCAAATATAATAAAATAACATAATTTCATACTAATTCTTAAAAATATTAAACAAAAATTAGGTTAACTTATCAGAATTCTTAATCAAAATTAATAAAAGATTATGTTGGTCTTTTCTAAAGTAATAAATTCTTTAGCTTGACTTTTTTTTATATATAAAAAACTAATTATATTAAACAAATGCATTAAATTATTATGAGATAGTTATTATTGTAGAATAAAGTAAGTTTAAAATATTATTATAAATTATTCATAAGTAATTATCGATATTTATATAAGGGTTAATGACACTACTAGAAAAAATCTGTTAAGTCAATCATGTGATACATGTCATTTTTCAAGTGTATTATGGAAAACTCCTAAGAAATTTAATTATAACAAATTTTTATCTTAATCTAATTAAAAGTGTTAGTCATTTATCTCAATGTAGTTATAATATTAAATATTAATGTTAATTTAATTAGGATTAGTAATAGATTAAATATTAATGTTTTAGTAATGACATTTTCTGGTTTTTAGGATAATTAAATATTAATCTTTTTCCTTAGTTGCTCAATTTTTGGGTTTTTGTTTGTTCTTAATTGCAACGAATTTTAATATTTTAGTAATGACATTTTCGGGTTTTTAGAATAATTTCAAACTTTTTATTCAAAAATCAGGATGGAGTGATGAACTTGATATTTATATCTAAGTGCAGTGATTAAATTGATAGTTATTAGTAAGGGTATTTTTGGGATTTAAAAAGAATAGTAAGTTTTTCATTCAAAAATTTTGATGGAGTGATTAACGTGGGATTTATGCCAAGTATAGTGATAAAATTGAAAAAAAAAATTGTAGAGTGAGCTTAATGAATTTTCTGTCAAAGTAGGATGACCGAATTACGATTTAAGCCATTTTTTTTAAGGTCGAACCAAATAGAAAAGTACTCCCTCCGTCCCTAAATTATTATATTTTTTTTATTTTTTATTCGTCCCAGAATAATTGTCTTGTTTGAAAACTTTTCTTTTTAGGATATCACTTTTATTATTTTACCCTTACTTTTTTCCCTACTTTAATTATGAACCATGGGCATTAAAAAAAATTACACATTATATCAATATTAATAATCAAGTCAATTGTTTTTTCTTAATCCGTGTGCTGGATCAAACAAGACAATAATTAAGGGACGGAGGGAGTAAGATTTATTTTTTGAAAGAAAAATAATAGAGCAACAAAATCCGTTTATTGATCTAGTTTACAGCTAGCTTTATGGGGTTGTACAATACTGCTACCAATGAACCAAGTAGTTGTACTGTACAATAGATTTACACTAACTATAAACCAAATTTATAAATGGATTCTATTATTTTAACATTATTAATCTTTACGAAATGGAAATAATACTCCCTCCGTCCCTAAATTATTGTCTTTCCTTTCCTTTTTTATCGATTCCAAAATAATTATTTTTAAAACATCACTTTTATCATTTTTACCCTACTTTAATTATGGACCACATACATATGAGCATTAAAAAAAATTACACATTATACCAATATTAATAATCAAGTTTTTTCTTAATCAGTATATCAGATCAAATAAGACAATAATTAAGAGCCAGAGGAAGTATAATTTTTCACCCAGTTTTGACTAATCAAGAATTGATTGTGATCCTAGAATATGAACATGGAGACTTTGAACTTGACAAGCAACATGGTGTGTATTCCACTGATATTAAGGTTCAAGTACAACTTTTTGATTACTTGCTTTCTCGTCTCGTCTCGTCTTTTTAGATTTCCAACGAGTGGTAGATACTTCATGCTCACTTAACTCTTTTTCCCATGTGCTCACACTTATTTGCTGAAAACTTGCAACGTACAGTATCATCTTTGTAGCGACAACTAACATAGGGAAGAAACTACGTACTAGCACTTTTTAATAATTGACTCGGATCTTCAACGATTGAACTTCATACAAATATATCTTATACCTTAGGCAAGCACATCTTCTTCCCGGTTGCTGCACTCAAGACCACTTGCCACCTAAACAATGCACGAGCCAGCCATGGGGCACACAGACGTCACACAGCCCACACGAGTCTTTCTGGTTTTAATCTAGGACACAAACTAAAGCAGAGTATTTTTCAACTGAAGCAATAACAAAATGCAGTCACATCTTTGCACAAAACCATCAGCAAACCTCGTCTCGTTCCAAGAATTAATTAGTAACAAAACTGTACCACATTGGTCCCCTTGTATGATGCAACATATCCTAAATACAGGATACGAACAGTCAGGTGCATTTGCACAAAGGGCTTTCCTGGCCAAACAATATACCAGTGCAACAACACGCCAGCAATTCACTACTAGTTAAATTCTAAGATAGATAGACTGAATGAAGAACTAAACAGTATTTCGCCCAGGGCACATAATCATTTCCCAACCAGCGATGGCAGTGGGATTTCTTAAGCAAATTGCTGGTACAAGATAATGTCAGATTTCTACAAGAGTTTACTGAAAAATTGCAGTAGACATCAGAGAGTAAAAGTTACAAAAAGTGCTGATGATACGAGATGAACAAATAAGAACACATGCAGCAGCTATAATAAATGTTTCGAAGCAGTATTTGAATTCCATGAAAGCCACACAAAGATCTAATGGTTGAGGTTCGACTTACGTGATATGAGTTGGACTTGTAATACCCAACATTCCATTTGTTCCCATAGAATCGACTTGAATTGTCTCTAATACCTTCTCCTGACTGTTCATGAGAACGATAGAAATTTAAGAAGCCACCCACCAGAAAACCATGACTGTGCTCCTTTGAACCACAAACACACCTCTCATACATTTACTCCAAGTAAACCCCACACACAGTTCATCAATGTTGTATATCAATAAAATTATTGTCATCATTCACAAATCATAGTAAAGAGTCTCACCATGAAGAAGTCCCTAGAAATGGTTCAGCCACAAAGCCCCCTGGGAAGTGATCTAGATGAAGCCGATCAAGTTCACAGCCAAAGCATAGTAGTTCCTGCCGAAGTCATATCTATAGCTGATGGGTTCGAAAAGAAAGACCACTCATGGTAACAAAGACTAACTTCTTCCGATTCCATCCTGATAGCTTCTTTTGCTTTAATTTCATTGTTTTTCACTCTATTCCTCCTTAAGCTGACCCAATTGTGTTTGACAGGTTTGTCATGTCCCAAATCCCAACAGATCTATCAGTTCAAGTTCAGGACATCACATTTTATGTTCACAAGGTAACCAAAGAGGATGGAAGAAGTATTTGTTAATCATTACTACTCGAGGCATGCTAAATGCTTTTTAAGACCTTTCTTTTTCTCAAAATTAAGTGAAAAGGTCGACCCTTAAAAATTTTGATTTTTTTTTCTTTTGTGTGTGTGTGTGTTAAAAGTAGAAAGAAAAAACTTATAAGAAATCTTCTTTATGTAATCTTATAATCTCCCTTAAGTTACAAAGTATTTAATCTCAGAATAACTAGTATATCCTTTCTAAGAGAGGACTGCATAGAGGATGAGGAAATCCTCAATAGAAAGACAGACCATCGTGATTATAAAGTCCACAAATCACTCTCACACTTCAACTAGACTTTTGATCCACCAAATACTCGAGGATGTCGCAACGATTGTTAGTAAACTTAAAAACTTTTTATGCTTCTTTCTTGTTCATATTCGCACAAAGGAAAACAAATATTTGCCATAAGTTCAGAATCTTCAGATATATGATCAAATAAATGTCTCATTTTCTCTTAGTATACATAAAACAGGTAAGTCTAACATAGGGTGAACTCTAATTTTCGAACTTCTTTTCCAAATTGACATAACAGTAACCAAGGAACTAATGTATAACTGACACTACAGTTATGTAATGAAAACTTTTAATAAATAGTACCAGGAAGATTTCTCACTTTTCCAAATCCCACTGACCTTGTGAATATACAGCCTGACCAATGCGCCAAGGCCCACCCTCTTATGTACAGTTTCTTAATTCATTGCATATATATATATGGGGGAGTATTCAATAGTTACTCCATCTTTCTAACCATCAATGATTACTATTATATCAACCATTGGATCAAAAATCAAAGGTTAAGATTAATTCCATTAAATGACTCACATACTTGCATTAATTGCATTTTCTAACTAACTATTAAATCTCAACCTTTGATTTTTGATCTAATGGATAATAATGATAGTAACCATTGATGGTTAGAAAGATAGAGTAACCATTGAATACTCCCCCATACATACATACATACATACATATATATATATATATATATAGGGCAAATTACACAAATGGTCCCTGTACTTCTCGACTTTTTTGGAATTGGTCCTAACCCCACGCCAGCGGTCCCTGAATTCAATTTCTTGACGCAATTGGTCCTTCCATCCATTGCCGTCTATTTTTTTTCCGTTAAGTGCAATCACGTGCTTTTGTCCAAGGGTAAATTAGTCATTCTAATTTAAAAAGTACAGGGACCTTTTGTGTTTTGCACTAAACTAAAGAAATTACGTGCCCACCCCATAATCATTTCTTCCCCAAAATCATTTCTTACCCAGTGTTCAAACTTGGCCATGGCCACCGTTTCTCTCCTTTCCTTCTCCACCTAACAAAACCCCCCTTTCTATTTTTCTCTCTTTACCCTCACTTGTCATTTAACTCATTTTTATTTCTCAGTAGCAAATTGAAAACTTAAGCACACACGCGCGCACACACACACACACACACACACACTCTCTCTCTCTCTCTGGTTTCTTTCAAACCCACTTAACCAACCACACAGTTTAAGCACAAAAAATCCTTCTCTCTCTCACACACAAAAACACACACGCTCATACACACACTACGTGATCCTTTCAAATTTCTGCTCACACAAAAACACACGCACACACACATGATCTCATTTCTAGCTTCAAAGTACCATCATAATGTTTAGATCGAAGAAAACTTAGTGAAGAAATTGAACCTTGAATGAGGAGGAAGAACATAGATCAAGCTGAGATTGTAGGCTTTGTTGATCTTCATCTTCATTATTGAAAAGTTTCCTTAACTGAACTCCAAAATTTTGCTTGCTGAAACCCTATGGGATCGATTAATTGCCGAATTTGTTCATTTGACCGTTCGGTGGATTTAGGAGAAAATATATTCGGTACTGTTTTGTTAGAGAACAGATCGAGATTTTCGGTACGGTTTTGTAAGAGAACAAATCGAGAACACTATCTCCCAAAGTCTCAGTTAGTAGAGGCTTCCGTAGGTGACCTTCCAACCATAATCTCCATATGATTCTAAATTACGTTTTTTGTGTCTTTATCTATTCCCAACAAACTCTCTCCCAAAGTCTCATCAAACATGCCACTGATTCTGTAAATTGGCACAAGAGTGTTGGCGGTGATTGGACTTTGTAGTTGCTAGAGGGGGTGAGGAAGAAGAGGTCGTTGGTGGCGGTGTTGGCGGTGATAGTGGGGGTGGTGTTGGCGGAGAAGAAAGGGTATTTTGTTAACAAAAATACATCAATGCCCTTGTATCAAGTTTTTAGAAACAAAGATATCATGGATATTTTTGTCTATTCAAAAGAAAAAATATATGGACAATTTTACCTTTACCAAAAATAATGTGCGTTACACATGATAACACTTAACGGCAAAAAAATGACGGCAATGGACGGAAGGACCAATTATGTTTTACTTATTTAGTACAAGGGCAAAATATATGCAAAAATTAGTTTAGGGACCAATCCCAAAAAATTCGAAAAGTACAGGGACCATTTGTGTAGTTTGCCCTATATATATATATATATATATATATATATATATATAGTTATATATGTGTATATATATAGTTATACATACATACATATTTTATTTTCTTTTAGCAAGGTTCCATAACTATTTTCATTGAATCAGTTTGTCTCCACAACTTTGAGTAATCATTTTAATTATTTCATACTTCCTTACTAAAGATGATGTACAATGTCAGTACTTGTGGTGTTGGCACTATAAGATGGAAGAGGATTTAGTAAATAGAGCAAAGGAATTCTCTTAAATATTTACCAAAGAATAATAAGTAAATGGCACCCTCCCCCCCCCCCCTCCTTAACACACACACAAAGAAAACTGTCAACTCTCTATGTCTCGCACAATTTAGTGAAATGCTCCATTCTTTTAAAATTTACTGAGATTACCCTTGAAACAAAATCAAGGAATACCAATAGACAAACTTCATACACCCACGAGCAAAAGGTCTTAGAGATACTAAAACAGAATTACAGAAGGCAAGATTCACTTGTAGGATATTCCTAGCAGCTATCACCAAATATGTAGGAGCTAAAAGACAGTAGTAATAAAAATGCACCCAGTATGCATTTCAAGAAAAGTTGGGCCACTTATCAATGCTTATTTTGTTTTCTAAAAAAATGCAATAAAAGTCATTCATTATCAAGCCTTTGGATTAGTCTGGTGATGCCATCTTATGCCATGTTTACTCGCTGTTGTTTCCTGAAACAGTATCCTTTGTCATCCAAATGTGGGTATATGGGACAAATCGAACTACAGCCTTCAAACTCAAATCTAGGTTATGACCTCAAGCTGGAAAACTTCCCAGGTGGATCAGAAATTTTTGAAATAGTTCTGAAATTCTGCTACGGTCTCCCCATTGGTTTAAATCCCAACAATGTGGCTGCACTGAGATGTGCATCAGAATATCTGGAGATGACTGAAGATCTGGAAGAAGGAAACCTCGTCTCTAAAACAGAAGCATTTCTTACATTTATAGTCCTTTCTTCATGGAAAGACTCAATTACCGTCCTGAAGTCGTGCGAAACTCTTTCGCCATTAGCTGAGAACCTCCAAATTATTCGAAGATGTTGCGACTCAATTGCTAGGAAGGCTTCCCAGGGAACTCCAACATCAAGCGAAATAATTAATGAAGAAAGCTGGTGGTTTGACGATGTTACTACTCTCAGGATTGATCATTTTATGAGAATTATAACAGCAATAAGGGTAAAAGGATTGAGACCAGAACTAGTTGGTTCATGTATCATGAAATATGCAGAAAAATGGTTGCCTGGAATGGACGTAGAGAAGGAAGGAATACAAATATATGGTTACAGAAAGAATGAGCTGCAATGGAGTATTTCAAGCGGTAGGAGGCAGGAAGGGGGAATTGGAAATAGTAAAGAGCAGAGAATGATCATAGAGAGCCTAGTGAGCATGATGCCTCCTCAGAAAGAAGCTGTTTCTTGCAAGTTCTTATTGCAGATGTTAAAGATGGCAATAGTGTTTTCAGCGTCACCAGCTTTAGTTTCTGAGCTTGAGAAAAGAGTTGGGACGGTATTAGAAAATGCCAATGTTAATGATCTCCTGATCCCTAATTATACAACTGGAGATCAAGGGAAGCCAGCAAAGTGAGTATTTAGCATTTATTTTATTCCTGAATATCTTAAGTTTTATTAGTCTACATGGGAAGTCTTAGTAATAGATTTAATAATGATAAATCGAATTAACAACGTCATTAATATTCTTTCACGGATGCTCAGTTCAATAGAAGAGCAGACAATGCACAATGTAGATTCAGTTCAAAGAATTTTGGAATATTTCCTAATTCACGAACAGCAGCAGCAACTACCAAAACCTGGGAAATCAAAGATTAGTAAACTCTTAGACAGCTACCTAGCAGAAATTGCAAGGGACCCCAGCCTCTCTGTCACTAAGTTCCAAGTTATAGCAGAAACCTTGCCCGATAATGCCCGAACATGTGACGACGGTCTCTACCGAGCCATTGATATTTATCTTAAGGTCATCAGTCAATTCCCTTGATATTTTTCTAACTATCTATCAAGTAAATATTCTGGAACCTAAACTTCTATTTTTCTTGGCAGAACCATTCTTTGCTGTCAGAACACGACCGAAGAAGGCTCTGCAAAATCATGGACTGTGAGAAGCTATCACTTGATGCATGTACGCATGCCGCACAAAATGAACGGCTGCCACTACGAACCGTCATCCTGGTAATGTTCGTATGGTATTGTGAACAATAGATTTCTATCATAAAGTACATCAACCTGTATTATAAGAAAAATCGCACTGACATCTCCGTGCCCCATAAACATTAGCTAAGAGTATGCATGTGGGTCTTCATCAATCTAAAGAACTTCTGTCCTACGCAATATAAAGCACAGCTAAGTTGGAAATAACAGACACGATTATGCAACAATGATAAGATGCATACTCATGAACTAGCCCGAGTTACGAAAAGCTCTAGGTATCAACTAGCAAAACTCTAGCCTAAGGCACGGGTATATGGAAATTACAAATGACGACGAAACCAACAAGATATTGACATCTGAAATTTGGAATATAAATTAACAATAGATGGAAGAGATAAGACACTTGACTTAGAAGAAACTCAACTAAATTCGATAGAAGCTTCGACCCCCAGTGGGGCCTGATTGCCTGACGGATAGTAGTGGCTCATGACTGGCAACAAACTGGCCTTTTGTCCATAATACCTTATAAATAATATCTGTACTAATGAAAATGTAAGACGAGGCCAAGAACTAGAACTTTATTTGAACCGACAACAGCTTCTCCCCTTACAGCTTCATACATACATAGAACTTGTACACTGGGCTTCCCTTCATTTTAATTATAAATACCGAAGGTAGGTTATCCATAGACGTAGTTCCAAGCATATATCACTGAACAAGCTAACCAGAAAGCAACAACTTTAAGAAGATCAATCTTGTGCACTGAAGTGAGACAACACCAATCCAAAGTCCACTCCCATTATTTGTCAAAGCATACTCAACTCATGCATTCGTCCATCACAACACCCTTTACAAGATGTGTGACTGCAAAATGGAAAATATCACAACACTGAAGAAGTTATCAACTTCATTGCTAATGCCAGCCGCTAAGAAAAACAATCATATCTGAATAAAAAATCCAGAAACACGAAGTTAATTATCTGAATTATTGCGAGATTATGTGCAGGAGTATTACTAACGAATGCTTATAAATTTCTCATCATCCAGAAAGGAGACATACACTCGTGAGATGCAAATATACCAAAGTGCACATTCATTTCTTAAAACCTAATTTCGTTTCCAGATATGTTCTAGCACAGTTGGTCCATAATCATATTACTGTACAACACATTTACCAGCCAGAAAGATCGTTTGGTCACTGCTTATGAGTTCCCATCTCTGATTAAAACTCTCACTAAAATGAGGAAACCACCAACAGGTATTATTTTCAGAGCAAGTAAAGATGCGATCAGCGATGCAAGGAAAAGAGCAAGTAGCAAATGGTGATAACTCAGACCAGGAAGAAGGCAGGTCATCTACAAAGAAGGAGATCAAAACCCTCAAAACAGAACTTGAGCAAGTGAAAACGAAAATGGCAGAGCTGCACAGTGACTACTCTGAGCTGCAACAAGACTATGAAATGCTAAATAACAAGCAAAGGAGTTTATCAGGCTGGATAACTGGATGGAGGAAGATCAGAAACTCAGTTCTTTTCCATGGAAAAATTGATGTTGATGCAAATAGAGAGAGGGAGATGAGACCAAACCCAATAGGCTGCAGAGTCAACTTCAGGCGCAGGCAATCCATGTCCTAAAATCTAAAATTTTACTAGACAGAAGTCATCTTCTGCCAAAAGTCATCTGATTAACTCTAAAGCAGTCGAGATACCATCTTTACATAGTAAGCAATATGCAGCTTATTACTTATTAAAGTAAACCATAGTAGATGCAATCAGCTCATGCATCAACAAGATTTGATGAGAATCATATCCTTACTTTTTGAAGATCTGTGTATAAAATCATATTTACTTTGGCAGTATCAACAACAAAATAACAATTAACATAAATTAAGAGTTTTGCTATTCACACCCCCAAACCTCCAAGTACACCCCTTTTAATTATTACCAAACAGCCATTATAAAACTTGACCTAATTGCCCTTAGTCTTACTAAGTAAACCCCCCCCCCTTTGTTTTATTTGATTCCAACATCTCTAAGTACATCCCCCAATAATATTGATACACCCCTACCCTCTTCCCACAACCCCTTTGTTTTATTTGATTCCAACATCTCTAAGTACATCCCCCAATAATATTGATACACCCCTACCCTCTTCCCACAATACACATTCAATATTACACTTTCATTATCATATCTTCCAATTCTCTCCAAACCCTAAACCTCCAATCATCTGCATTGTTGTAAAATACAAACAAGGAGCATAAAGAAGTAAAGGGGACAAATAATATAAGTATTTCTTATCATTTTTGGATTAATTTCCCTTATTTTTTGAAGCACATATGAATTGCTCGATAACACAAAGTTCGGCCGGTACCTATAGAACACATTAAGAAATGTTTGGCCGACAGTGACCGAACGCAGTACTGAGTGAACGCCTATACTCACTGAACACCTTTAGTGGTGTTCGGAATGAACATCTCTAAGGGTGTTCGGTTGGTAACGACCGAACACCACTAAAGGTTAGCGGTGTTCTGTTCAATCACTATGTCCAAACATTACAAGCTCAGGTCTCCTCCAATTTCAACCTAAAAAGCAAAATATTTTACATAAACCACCAAATTTATATTCAAATTGTAAAGAAATTCATAGATAACTTAACCCTAAAAACTATTTCACATACAATTTGCAAAACAAGTGATATTTAAATAATTGGATTTTGTTTAGACATTGTATGGTGTAGGGCTGCTTCCGTTTCTTTTCACTGACCGAACACCACTAAACGTGTTCAATCAACTATGTCCGAACATTACAAGCCCAGGTCTCTTCCAATTTCAACCTAAAATGCAAAATATTTTACGTAAACCACCAAATTTATATTCAACTTACAAAGAAATTCATAACTAACTTAACCCTAAAAACTATTTAACATACAATTTGCAAAACAAGTGAAATTAAAATAATTGGATTTTGTCCAAACATTGTATGGTGTAGGGCTGCTTGTGTTTCTTTTCTTCAATTTGCTTGATTTGAGAGTGGGAGGGAAGAGAGGCTTGCTTGTGTTTTGCGTTTTTTGCGTTTTGGTCACTGTGTTCCTATTCCATGGAAGTAATTGTGTAGGAGCATAGGTTGGGGGTATCTCACCAAAGTTAGGGAAGGGGTGTACTTAGTAGGGATAACATGTTTATTCAAAATAATTTAGGAGTAAAATGGAAAATTTAGGGGGTGTACTTAGTATTTAGGGAGTTTTACTATTTAGCGGGAGGGTGAACTTAGAGAATGGGTATACTTGGAGGTTTGGGGGGTGTGAATAGCAAAACTCATAAATTAAATGATCATAACGATTAATGAACTTCTTTTAGCTACAGATCAACGAAATAAGAGGATGCGGGTATAATGGTTTCTTATTACATGTGTCGCGAAATCTGCATACTTAAAAAAAAGGAAAAAAAATAGAAGGAGAAGAAAAAACAGAAGAATGTACACTGCATATTGAAATTTTATTTTCCTATGATACAATCATATTTAATTTTTAGAACTTCTATGTAAAACTGTCTTATGGTTCATCTAGTAGTATATGTCAAAGAAAACTAACATGCAATTATATATAGTTGAAGCTATAACGAAAACATTTTTCCTGCATTTTGAAAGTTTAACAAAGCGATTGACTGTAGACCAACATTCTTTCATAATTGCACACGGACACTTCTCTTACAGGGTGGCACCTAAAGGGTGGCAAAACCCATGTATGCAGGAAGTGTATGATGAAGACAGAACAAACACCAGGGACTATAAAAGCTCCCTGTTCAAATACAGAACTGGGACTTCATTGTGAAGTCATAATAAAACCCAGCTCCAGAAGCAGAGGAAAAGCCCATAGAAGCATTCAAATTCCTCGATGTATATCTCATACCTTTCTTTCCAAAGAAGTCACAAGATGCAAGTGGGGAAATATTCTATTACATTTTGATCCTTTTATCAGCATTGAGCTTCAAACACCCCTCCCCTGTTGCTGGACTACGAATCTACGATTCCCTCGACCTCCTTCGAGAAGCAAGACAGCAGCAGACCTCCTACGAACTTTAACATCATCCAACTCACACCAACAAAACCAAGAGAATATTTCATAGACTGTCAGCTAAATTCCAATGAATCAGCAAATAAATCATCTTCCCATCTATCTTACACATGTAACGCCATTCAAGAACACACTGCATTATCTCCTCAAAATGTGAAGTTTCAGAATAGCATCTAAAGCAACTTTCTCCACAAAGAATCTCACTTTAGGGGGGCCTGACTGCCATATACTACACTATGCCATAGGAACAACCCATTAAGTTTGGTGCATAACATGTCAGAAAAGGAGCGAACTAATAAGTTATCATCTCTACTCTCCGCACACAGTCGACGAACCAAAAGTATCAAACAGGATCTTAGGTTCATAAAACATAAATGAAAACTCAGACAATTCCAAGTCAAAAATCTTCAAGCATTCTGTAGTTTACAGCGCAGTTAGATCACAAAATTCAACTTAGAAGGTGAATGCTAAGGACTTAAGCTAGTTCTGACAACTACAGAAAACTGTTCAGATACAACAGTCCTCGTCTTAATGCTTCAATTATAGAACCTGATTTCTGTCATATCAGTCGTACCACAAATTAGCATCTGCACCTCAATTTCACTGTAACTGACTGAAAGACAGGACTTTGCCCTTCCATCTACTTAGATACATGTACAAAGTCAATATACTCCCTCCGTCCAAAAAAAAATAGTCCCACTTTGACTTTTGTTGGTCAACTTGATTAAACTTTGACCAAAGATTCATAGAAGTTTACTTGTTCTTACGAAATTCAAAAAGTTGTTATCGATAGCTTCTTAATATTCTTTTGAATGATCGAAAATTTATAACCTAGAATCTAATAAATGTACTTAAATAGTAATTTGATATTGTCCTAGGTTTGGTTTCTAATAAGAAAAAAGGACTACTTTTTTGGTATGGAGGGAGTAATTCACATGATCCCTTTATATAGTATCTTAAACTTAAAAGTATAAAATCAAGAGAGAGAGACAATGGCAACGTGACAGAATCAGTAAGATACAAATCTATAGCACACCATCTGTGAATTGGATTGCGCAACAGAATGGGGAGATCCAATAGATCTTAATCTGCAGCACAGGAACACTCTCTGGCCAAGCTTGAGTCTTCCATTCGTTGGTAAGTGAGGAAGGAGTTCCAAAAAAGTTCCGAAAGAAGGGAGAACTCCTAACCACATAGTAAGAGTCATTGGGTAGGAAGCACACTCTAGTTGGGGACTGAGTGAGGGAAGGTGCCAAGGTCGGTCACTCTCAGAGGCCCGGGCTTACCTCTGTGGCTAGCCCAAGCCATCTACCAGAACTAAGCTTAAGTGGAAAAGTAAGGAATATCAATAGGCATCACGGAAATTCTAATAAGAGGGAGCATAAGAGGGAGCAGTCCTCCTCCCCATCCCCATGAGAACAGCAGGACAATAGAGCACGAACATCAGCACCGTGAAAGGAGATTCTGAAGATTGGTTTTCAATGAGATCTTATTAGCAAACCAAAGTGACAACAGCCCTTTGACCAAAGCGGCTAAATTTAACTCACAAACTAGTAGCAAACATCTAAATACAACCCGTCATCCAACGCTTAGTCCTCCAGATGCATCATAGAACAGTTCAACATCCAGAGGGATACAAAACATTTACAAATCTAAAAAGCTTGCATACTTTTCATGCTGATGGGCAAGAAAAGCAAAAAATGCAGGAAAAAAGAAAATTTCCAATAATATAAAGCAATCTTGAAATCCTTACTTCATAGTGAAAAAACCTGAACTTAAATGGACATCTAAAGCACCCTAAAAGCTCATCCAAGGGGCCATAATCAGTCACCAACACAAGCATGAGAACGGGGCATTCATATCAATACCTTCAATCAACCATATAGTCGCAGCAAAAGTAAAACAAAACAAGTACGAAAATTCATACCAATGCCACAAAATATCACAATCAACACACTGACCACTCATCGAAAACCTAGATACCAAATTATTGGACAAAAAAGCCAACATATAAAGAAGTAAAAAGCTACCTACTCGATATAGCATACTGCTCCACAGAAACTGGCTCATGTAACCGCATTACCGCCACCTCTATTGTTACTACCAGCATGGTCTCTGCCACAACCCCCAACGGAACTTTCTTATAAAATTAAGTAATCTCGCCATCCTTAATTCATAGCGAACAAAACTGAACTTAAATGCACATCTAAAGCACCCTAAAATCTTAGAGCTATAGGAACATGATCGCTTACAGAAATAGATATTGTATGTCCACCGTAAGATCCAAGGTGGAGGAGCCATAATCAATCACCAACACAAGCATGACTACAGATTTTCATATCAATGCTTTCAATCAACAAAATAGTCACAACAAAAGTTACTAAACTAAAATAAAACGAGTATGAAACTCATATAAATCCCACAAAAAATCACAATTGTCACATTGCCCATTAATAAAAAACCTAGATACCAAACTATTGGACAAAAGCCCAACATAGATAGATTAAACCAATTATATAAATTAGTACAAAGCTACCTATTCGATATCCGCATACTGCTCCATGGAAACTTGGCCCCATTCGCCACATTACCGCCACCTCCGCCATTCCTGCCACCACGGTCTCTGCCACGACCGCCACTGGAACTTGGACCACCCCTATACCTTCCACCACCACGAACACCGCCTTCCTTGCTATGATCAAGCCAATGCGACTTCTTAGCTTCACTATCTTCAACAATACTCGACTTTGACTCCTTGATCATGTTCTTTTTCTCCTCCTCAATAATACGAATCGGGTAAATGTCGGGCGAGATGGATAACGGGTTCCTCAAGGTGACGTAGGCCTTCTTGTAATCGGGTTGGGCAATTAAAAGCCCGCCCCTCTTCTTCTTCTTGCCGTCCATGTTTAGGGTTCGGACCTCTTCGACTTCGAAGCCGTACAGTGACTCCAAAACCCTCTTGATTTCAATCTGCAAACGAAAAATCAAACTCAAAGGTCAAAATAAGTCAACTTTGAGAACAAACAAGTGTGTGTGTGTCAGTGGGATACCTTGGAAGCAGAGGGGATGGTTTTGAGGGCAATCTCTGTAATATTAGTGAAGGAGGAGGGCATTGAAAGCTTAATGGGTAGGTTTGCGAAGTTGATGACTCTTTTTCCTAATCTGCTCCCCATGCTTTTGCTGTTTGATCTCTGGTTTTTCTTTCTTCTTCTTGGCAGGCGATTTGCAGTGATGGAGAACAGTTTGGAGAGAGAGAAAATGGGGGTTTGGAGATGGGGTTTAGATTTGGGCTCGGGTTGAAATAAAGTTGTTATATGATCCTAGTGGGCTGGGCTTTAATGTATGAAAGAAATAGTGTGAATTACAGGTTGATCTCTTTTTGGATAGTATTTGTAATCGATTCAGTTCATCATATTTTTTTAAAAATTGAAAAAAAAATACTTTTTTGGACAAAAAGATAATTATGTTATTAATGAAAAATTTACAGAGAAATTTTATCATCGCGATGCCTAATTTCATCATTGTGATGCCCAATTACGATGCATAATTCTATCATCGCGATGCATAATTTCATATGTCTAATTTCACCATCGCGATGCAGTCAAATGAAAATTTACCGGAGAAATTTTAGTGAGTAAATTCACTAGAGAAATTTTAGGATTCGATGTCTAATTATGATTACATCATTGCGATGTCAAAGGAAGATTTACCGTAGAAATTTTAGTTAGTGAGATTCACTAGAGAAATTTTAGGACTCACTAGAGAAATTTTAGGACTCGATGCCCAATTGCGATACTAATTCCATTATCGCGATGCCTAATTCCTCATTCGCGATGCCTAATTTTATCGCGATGCAGTCAAAGAAAGATTTACCGGAGAAATTTTAGTAAGTAAGATTCACTAGTGTTCTATTGGAATGGAAACAGAGGCTATCTACAAAAAAGAAATTTTAGTAAGTAAGATTCACTAGTGTTCTATTGGAATGAAAACAGAGGCTATCCACAAAAATCAAATTTCTTTGCTACGAGCTATTGAAATGGAAACAGAGATTTATCGGAGAAATTTTAAGAAGGGAGATTCACCAAAGAAATTTTATAAAGAAAGGAAGATTCACCGGAGAAATATTAGGAACAAGTTATCTGGAAGATTGGCCGGAGAAATTTTAAGATTCATCGCTGAAATTTTAGGAAGGGAGATTCACCAAAGAAATTTTATGAAGAAATGAAGATTCACCGGAAAAATATTAGGAAGAAGTTATCTGGAACATTGGCCGGAGAAATTTTAAGATTTACAGTAAAAATTTTAGGAAGAAGCTACTGTATATGTTATTGTGGGCCATTTTAGGAATAATTTTATTAAAGTGTATTTTAGCGGTTAAAAAAAAATTGTGGACTGGAGAGAATAAAAACTTTTCAAAGTGGACCGACCAGTAATTTTTTGAAAGAAGATATGAACTGACCCAGGGAATCTGGGCGAATAATGGGCCATGTTGATATATCGGAATAGTAAAACAAAAAGAGAAATTTGGGTCGGTCCTTTCTGGACAATTTTTAACCGCTTTACACCCCAATACTTTTTTGGAAAAATTGCGGACCGGTACCTTTTGTGAAATTTTCAACCTCTTAAGTCCACAATATTTGTTTTCAATCGCTTAAGTCCCTTTTACGTGATAAATTGATTATTTGTTCCAAACCCCTTCTTTAAGCGTGTTGTCTCCTTTACTTCCCAAGAAATCCAATTCAAAACGCAATTCATCTCTCCAATGCCATTGCACTTGACAAGAATCTTGAATCCATAACCTGTTCTTGAATAGTTTGCCTCTTTCTATAAGCTATTTCTTGGAAGTTGAACAAGCCTTATCGTCTCCTGCCTGACATTCCATTTCAAAGTAGTAATCAAGCCAAGAGGTCTCAATCTAAGACAAGGACGATAGGGAAGGTAGATAAGCGAGCAAGTGGGTCAAGATGCAGTAGGATTTCACTGGCAAAGAGTGACTTTCTGGCCTAGGCGAATTCTTTTCCAAAAAAGATGAAGGGAAAGGAAAGGCTTATTTACCATGACTTGATTACTGACTGATTTGATTCGGTGATAATCAATCAAATTTGATTTTGTTTGGAATACTTTGTGCTTACCCATCTTCTTCTTCTTCTTCTGAGTGGTTGATTTTGTGCATTATGAATTTTTGTGTGCATCGCGAATTTTACAATGCACAAAATTTGTGCATCGCAAAAAATTATGCATCACGATGCACAGTATGATGTTCCGTATTTTTAAAGGCATAAACGACATTTCGCAGTAAAAGTGTCCTTTTCCAGTTGAAAACAATTATCGTGTCCTTAAGAGATTGAAAATTCTCTATGGGGACTGGCCTGAATTTTGCCCTAGTTTTTTTTAACAGGCAAAAGGCACTTTCTGGCAAAATGACGGAAATGTCATTAATGAAGGGGAGCGCGCTAAGCACCGGTTACTCAAGGCAGCGCAATGCACGAGCTGAGCATCACGATGCACTGGTTGCACATCGGTATGGATCTATTTAGGCACCGTGATGCACCAATTTGGCATCGTGATGCATCTAGTAAATGTTATTGTTCTTTTCCAATTCCAAAATCTGTGCATCGCGATTCCAACACAGATCACACATATTTTAAAAAGCAGCAATGATAATTAGCCGTTTAAACCCTCTCAGATTCTAATACGCAGCTCAATTAAATACAAACATGTTTAAAAGAGAGAACAATCATTGATATGATAAATGTCTTTTCAAATTCTACAAGATGTGACTGTCCAATGCGAGTTAAATGATATAACATTCATAAATATGGGACGCTTTGATCTTGTTTTGACACAATCTACTAGCAAAATCAAACAAATTGTAAAAATTTCCCTCATCAAATACAAAAACAAACAATAAATGTTAAGCCAAGTACCTTATGAAAATTCTATTGATAATATTCCAAATGGTTGTTGCATCATCATTCAGAGATGTCCTCAACCTCCAATAAGTTTGCAGGAGGTTGTTAGGAATATGCATGTGAAAACAGCTGATGCATATGTCTGCATATTCTAACATAGTGATTTGCTTATTCCCATTACAATGCATGTTTCACAGGTGGCTAAAAGGGTTGCGTACCGGTTAGTGTGACAGCTTGATGAAACATTGCATAAGTCATTAGACTAGGAAGTCTTTGTACATGTCCGAGTCTATGTCTTAACAAGTAATGATGACTCTTCATATGGATTAGCTCTACCAGCGCAAGCAGACATCTCTATCAGCAATGTCTCACCAGCAGACATTCCTACCAGCCATGTCTCATCAGCAATCTTTACCGCAGCAGTTCTACATCGGCAGATCTCAATATCAGCCATGCTCTTCATCAGACAACTGTAGGAAAGCTAAAAAATTCTCAAAGAGGAACATCGGTCGTTGATCAAAGCTATAATTCAAAATAGATCCGTTACAAGATCTTACTGACAGCTCAAGATACGCACCGATGACTGCGCCTTCACTTTTATCCAGAAGACATTTCCTCTTTCATGTTTGGTCCCAGTCCTCAAAGCTATGTTCCATAAAAAGCCAAGCACAGTACGCTGCTAATAGGCCTGCATGTCACGTCCCATCCTGACAGCATGAATCACGGACAGACTTCAAGAGAAAGCTTAAACGGAAGGTCTTTGCCCAACAGTTTGTATAATGCACTCTGATGCATTGATAATTCAAATCTTCCAACGGGCAAAAAATCATACTCTAACTCAAACGACTACTTCATCTTCTTCAGCCTATAAAAGAAATCTCTCACCCCTCATTCAAGAGAGTGTGTGTGAAATTGTGCGAAGCTTAAAAACTTCCAACCTTAGAGTGAGAAAAACACAAGTGTAAGAACAAACACTTTGTGGGAGAGAAACCTAAAATTTTTAAGGCAAAGAAGCTCTGCTTAATTAAGAACTCCTTTCTTGATTTGAGTTCTTTCATCCTTCGAAAGACTCAGTCTCTTCAGCAGCTATATTTCAAATTCATAGCTAGAGATTAAGCATCCTGCTCGTCGTTGAAGATTGACCAAGCTTGAAGATGTTCGATGAGGAACCAGAGCCTAATAATCCATACTGCATTCATATCGGCAGACTTATACTACATTATAAGGGCTGTCGATTGTGCAATGAATTGTCATCACTCTTGGCCGAGTGCTTAGCACTCAGTTGTTCAAATACTAGTTATTTGAACAATGCATAATATCCTCTTCTCACTTACGCCTCACCTTTGCTCTACCATGTACTTTCCCCAAGGTACTTGGTGAGAGTTAAAAGATGAGGATTTGCTATGAGTCTTTCCGGCATCCCAATTGACTTTCCTTCTACCCCGGGGAGATCGCTAGGTTAGAGAGTCTAGGTTGATGTATTAAGCATGTTTGTCTTTGAGCAAACCTCTGCTGAATTTTAATATAAATCATATTTTATTACATTCAGCCTTTACTTATCTTTCCTGTAATATATGTTACATATCTTGTGCAATCTGGTTGTGAAAAGTAATTGATGCATCTAATATAAGATTTAAGTTTGTTGTTATTATGAACATGTACATATTTGTTTACAACCGCTTTAATCTTAATTGCTATACTTATGCTGCTTGTTATTCCGCTGCTTAAACCCTCCTTTATCAGCAAAGTATAACATAATCTTCCTACCAGCAATCTTAGAAGTCTGCTGATGCACATCAACTGATTTCACTGTATCAGCTATGTTGCTTAAATTTGGAAGATGACTTATATTATTAATTATTTCATCATTGTCTTTTAACTTAATCGTTAAAACAGATAAATTTTTAATAGAGGTCATATATACTATTCACCTCCCCTCTAGCCTATATTCTGAACATATTAACATGGACCTAACAATTAGTATCAGAGCTAGTACTCTGTGAACTTCATTCTAGGCCTAACAACATGAGAGTCTTGATCCTGTTGCTCAGATTGAATGCATAGTCAAAAAGATTTGTTTTCAAAATTTTTTATTTCTAAAAATCCTTTGACCGGGAGATCTGGAAGTCATTTTAAAAATGATTTTACAAATCAAAATCAGTTTTGTTTTCAAAACCTTTGTGAAAAAGGATTTCTGTGATGACCGTGTGATTGCTATAGAAAAATTTTTCAATGACAAGTGTACTCTTCCATTGGCATTATGAAGAAAAGTACTATAGTTAAATGGAGTTTGTCTTGCTAAGGATAATGTCCGTTTTTAAAACAGTTCACTTTCAAATTCATGACATATCCTCTAGTGAATTCTTCAACTACATACTTGATGGATGAATTACAATGATGTATCTCTGAAAGAATGTTATCTTGATATAAGGCTAACGATTGTCTTAATCTAACACCTTTTCGAGAAAAGCTTCTCAGTTCAAATACTTATGAGCTTGTATCATAAGAAATTGAGATTCTTATTAGTATCTATTTGGACATGTTTAAGTGTCAAAAACTTCCGATCATGGAATCAGCTGATCCCTACATTCTATGATATTTAGTTTCTGAAGACTTTGCTAATTATCCATCTAGAGAAAATATGTAACTAATCACTGGAAGTTTAATGCAAAAGTAATCAGAAGATCGCCAAAAGTAATTCAAGGGAAATCAAATTTGTGTCATCTCTAAATCACTGTAAATATTAGCTCTGGATCTAAGGACATCTATGATGAAATTGTTCTTCTTCAATGGAAAGCTTCTGCCTAAAAGATACACCCAATGAACCTATCCTCAACATCAGAACAAGTTCTTCAACTACTATGAGCAGATATGTTCAAAAGGAAAAATGAGAAAGTAATCCAGGTTTCTAACTTCATATCTTATTGGATTATATTTATAAGCCATGTTTAAGTAATTTTCATTACTAAATATGCTTTCTATATCTCATTTGTATTATTAAATTTCTGGAGCTACTTTTAGCTCATAAATGTTGCTAATGATTTTCTATGAGTATTTAAGGCAGGAACTCATATGACCAAAGATCAAAGATGCAACAAATCTCTCCATCAGCAGATATCAACTTGAATGCTGAGTTATGAAGGACTACTGATCACTTATGAACAACATTCTATGTCCTTCACTCACTCATATAAACACAATGTCAAATCAATATCTACTGGACTGTGGCACTATCTTATAGAAGTCTACTGATGAGTCCAAAATTTTGAGAATGACCACTTCACTAGTATATGCACAAAACAGGTTAGCAACTGCTTTATTTTATGCATGTATCCATGTCTACTGAATTCCTCTTCAACTTGTTATCAGACATGCTGCATTAATAAAGTCATATCATATTATGCTCTTCATGATGTATCTGTATGTTTGTATGATTTACATTATGATTAACACTTTTCAAAAACTGGTCAGCACTTTTCATATTAGCTGACCTCAAATATTTTTAAAACGACTTTCAAAACCTAGTTGGCTGAACTTCCATATCGCCCAACATGCACTTCATAAGTTCAGTTATATCTGCTGACTTATAGGAGTAATACCTTTTAATGACTTGTCTTAATCCTAAGTCTATTAAAGGTAGAAGCACACTTTACGAAGACTGACTACTTCTTTTAAAGTAAAAGGCAATTTTTAAGATATTCTAGAAAATCAACAAAATATGTTTGACTAACCAAAAGATTTTCTGCTTAAAAGATTTCACTAGATCTTGAAAATATTGCTCCCTCGGGTTTACAACCTTACTTCACATGGGAATAAGAAAGGACAAGACCAACAGTAAACCTCACTTATTGGTGTGATCCTTCGTCTTGCCTCTGAGTATAAATAGAGTTCTTCCTTCTTCAAACTCTATTATCAAATATACTCACCCACTGCTTGAGATCTACAAGATGTTAAACACTGATTCAAAATTTTCTCAAAATGTTACTAAGTACAAATCCTAGAGTTCGATCAATTCAACACTTCAACAACTAGGTATGACTCTCTCATACTCATCCAAAGTTGTTTTGGTTTATTTCTGTTACTTGTGATGATTTGAATGAAATTTCTCAAAAATGTGTTCTTAAAATCAAATTCTTTATTCATATGAAAGTTTTCTTGTTATTTCAAAAAGGGACACAGCTATAATATCTGAGAGAAATTTTATCAATGCATCTGTTTCAGAAATCATTTATTATTAATTTTCAATTTTTCTTCTTAAAATTATTTGATAAAAGATATCTTCTTTTGTTCTGTCTGATAGTCTTAAAGTTTTGGCAAAATATCTTGTGATGATATTGAACTTAATGCCATAACCTTTTGATTCTCAGAACACTTAAGAATGTCTTTATAATCATTTATATTAAAAGGTAAAATAAAAAATTATCAATTTATGTTCTTAGTGATTTCACTTCAGTTCTAGCATTTAGTTGTCAATCTTATTGATATACTAAATTGATTTAAGATGAATCACTATAGAAACCACTTAGCATACACCAATCTGACCATTGTAACTCTGCGTGTATACATAAGCATCACAGTGAAGATCCCAGATAGAATTTATCAAATGTACAGCAAACATCTGGTAAATTTTTGTTTCAAACAACTCGTCTGGTCATATGTATGTATACCATCCATCACCCCAAAGACGGCTAATGCAGATGATTCAGCTTGGCTGGATAAGGTAGCTAAGGAAGTGTTGTCAAAGATGACAAACTGCCAATGACTATTGTCCATCCCTGTACTTATCAAAGGGGATTCGTAGTCAAAGTAGTATATCTTTGATGGCCATCACCCTGAGGTTCTTCAGAAACAACCTCTTGGTGTATACGATTCTTCCTTCCCCCAGAGTTGGAGGAGATCAAAAAGAAGAATCAGCCAACTTGATCTATTCCGAAATCCATAACCTCTATCCACCCACCATGTCCTCTGGATTATGATATCTTGGATAAATCTCTGTAACAAATTTTCTATTCAAAATTAAATCATTGCCTATCTTTGTCTTGTAATCAGCAGTTTAGTCAAATTCTTATTGTATTGTTCTTGTAATCAGCTGATCCCTAAAGAGACATATTCAAACTATTTGGATTATTGAATACAAGTTCAGCAACTTTCCTACATATCTATCTATTTCTTTGTATTCTTATGATAGCATGAATCAATGTGTTTTAATTGTGTTGATATAATAATTTGTTCTTCATCGTATAATTTTATCTAACATTTACTGACGATTGAAGATTTGACCTTAATGTGATGATCTACAATTCTTACACAAACTCTGTTGAAAATTCATCAGCAAACTTATCTATGAAAATCTGCTATATTGAGTAACAGTTCATCTTTATAGTATGCCACTTACTTTTAACCACTTGGATAATTGCCTTTCTGAGATTGATCAACTTATCGTGATCAAAATCAAAGTCTGCTGATTTAAGTTAAAATGAGCAGAATACAACAATTTAAAGGATGACCTTTCATGTCTAAACTTAACCTTTAAAGCTGTTAACTATTTACACAATCTCTAAGTTCTCTACCTCAAATTACAAGATTTGTAGTACATTAGCTATGAACAAAGGTTGTCTGATGTATGAAAGAAAAGACGGCTGAGAACTTTGTTTTTCAAAAAGGAGATTACCTTTATCAAAGTATATGAAAATACTTATGTGCTCTAAATTCTAAAATCTCAGTGCTTCATATATAAAATTCAAGGCTGTCCACTCTCTTTTATAACACAACAACAACTAGTGTTCAGTTCAGACAACTACTTAATTTTGTATGACCATTGAGATTGCATTAATAGAAGGCAAGGTTAGTTGATTTCTTAATGATACTGAAAACTCTCAGTTATCTAAATCCAAAGATAATTTGTAAACATCAAAATTGATATATATGTATACATCTCTACACATATAACAATTGGTATCATCTTAATGAACAACTAATCAGTAGACAAGCTGAATTCAAATCACCTTGTTATACTTTATCTTATGAAAATTTGATGAAAGAAAGAACTGGTAAGTCTTAAAAGAACTTGACTTTACTCAGAAGATAGTTAGATATTCTTAGATTCTCAGAAAAACTACTATTTCTCAAACGTAGTATTTCTTCAAGAATGAGCAGCTGATATAACCCCTGTTGTCATATATGATGCCTCATTCTCCTAGTTGGTAGATTCGGTCTAGACATGAACGAACAATTCAGCAAAATCCATACTCTGCTGATTAATGTCATGACCACTAAATCACTTATCTATCTTCTAACTAATCACTGGAATCACATAAGCAGATCCAAAATAGCCATCTCTACAACTGCTGATTCCTGACTAGCCGTGTTCTATCCTATCAATATCTAGTTTGTTTATTCTATTGATGACGATATCTCTATCCACTCCTTCATCAACAGATCTTACTTCTAATCAACAATTGGTATCACCATTCATTCTCCTAAATATTTCTACTCAAAGAAGCATCTTGATCAGTCATCTTTTAAGTCTGCTGATCAAGATAATCATAAGTCTCTATCTTATCACTTCTTCTAACTGATATCAAGTTCTACATTGCTCATACATATATTGATGTCAGTAGAAATTATCCACCCATTCTTCTCACTCTTGCTACACTCTAGTTCTAAGTTCATTCTTGAGCTATTTTAATCAGCTCATCAGACTAGAGACTATTAATTCAAGTCTATTGTTCATGTCAGGAGAAGAGTTCAACTTAAGTCTTAGCCTAAATGCATAATGCATATTCTTCTTCTAGGCTAACCATCTTGTGTCTATCTAATAATTGGTATCAATTCTTCTCCATCAGGCCATTTCCAAAACAACTCTTTTCTACACTGCCTATATCTCAGCTATATCTAATCTACGCATACTTACGCCACAAGGTCATAACCATTAATTGATAACATCACATCACTCCAACTTCATTAAATTCATTGTTTCTTTTAAGCCACATTTTTGTCTTATCAAATCTCTTCACCCAAGGAGTCCCTTCAAATTCTCAGAAGTTCTAGCGACATGTTCATTAAATCTCTTGACTTGTTTCTATTAACTTTTATTCTGTTCTACCTTAAATTTTCTCAACCATTTCGTATTCATCTTTCAAGATTATGAGAAACACAAATTCAGCTAGACCAGCATCTCGTCCTATTCCTTATACCAAATGGAGAATACGAATAATGACTGTCTTGACACCTCAGCCTCAAATGATTCGAAGACCGCATCGAATCAATCGACGGCTAAGAGATCGACTTCAAGATCCCAGGAATAATGTTTCAAACTTCGTTGCCTGGATTCCCTCAAGGAATATGGTGTCAACTGCTGAGTCTGAATCTTCCCCTGCTTCTTCCTCTGTTCCCTCAAACGTTCCATTCGAGCAATTACCTATTCAAGAGGAGCATTCATCTATGGGCAAAAATTCTGCACCAAACTCAGTAGCTACTCAAGACATTTACAATACTTAGGAAAGGAAACTTGCTTCTCTTAACATGTTTTATTTTAATGAGGCATTTCCTTTGTTGTTTTTTTTTAAAAAAGAAAAGTATTACTTATATCTACATGTTCTCTATGTAATCACTTATCTTTCCGTACTGATATTCTTTCTTTTGATTATTCTTCTACTTCTACTTGTCCTACTTGCCCATTAAGGTAAGAGCATACTATAATATCTATATTATTAAGAAGGAGAATACTTTGACATTCGACATATACAGGTGATGAGGTGTTATATACTTTGGTATATATATTCTGAACTGTATGTCTTGTACAATTTGTGACATATTCATTCCCAGCTATATGTCTTATACGCTAAGGATGTGTATACTATGACGTATATGTCTACTCATACTTGTGACCATTAAGGAGGAGAGTACTTGGACATATACATATAATACTTTGAAATGCATGCCTCATATAATACATTCTGAAATGTATGCCTCATATATATTTTAGTACTTTGACATATAAATGAGGAAAGACATCTATAATTAAGGAGGAGAGTACCTTTGACATTCTGAAATGTATGCCTTATACATTAAGGAGGACATATACGTTCGGAAACTTGACATATAATACTTTGACATTCTGAAATGTATGTCTTATACATTAAAGGAGAAATACTTTGACATAGATACATTCTGAAATGTATGTCTTATACATTAAAGGAGAAATACTTTGACATATATACATTCTGAAATGTATGTCTTATACATTAAAGGAGAAATATTTTTTAGAAATATTTATAATTAAAGAGGAGAGTACTTTGACATATAGTACTGTGACATATGCATTCTGTGAATGTCTTATACATTAAGAAAGACATATACTTTCTGAAAATATGATCAACATTGTCTGATTAAGTCTTCGTGACTTGTTCGATTAAAGTCTTTATGACTTGTCCGATTAAGTCTTTGTGACCTGTCTAAATTTAAACTCTATAAAAAGACTTCAATAACAGCATCTTCTAAACTTCTTATCTTTTCAAAACAAAGCTGTTATTCAAAATACTTTCTTATAAAATCTCTTTACAAGAAAGAAACAAAACCTTCAAAAGAACATTCCTTCTGCTCTGATACTGAAATAACTCTTTAAATAGTTATATCAGAAGAATTTCTAAAAATTACCAATAACTCTTACATCTTTTGTTTCTTTGAATGCTGCTTAAACTACTTTCTTGTAGAAACTTCTAAACAAGAAAGACATTGTTCTTAAAAATTTTTGCTCCAATGATTAATCAAAACAATTAAGTTTTGAGAAATCTTCTCTATCAAATCTTTATATTAAAGTAATGATCCCAAACTACTATAAGATCTTTATATCAGGAGGAGAAGTTCAAATCAGCACATTTTATTCTTCTTTTGAAAAATGCTGATTCAAAATACTGTCTTGCTCAAACAGTTTCAACTCACTTAAATCATATCGCAAGATAGATTCTTTTCAAAAACATCTTTATGGACTATTTATCAATTATATCTCATAATTGCCTAAAAAATGTTTTTACTATTACTTCGTACTTGTACCGTTATTTATTGAGTCTATAAATACTTAGCAATAGATGACTATACATACGCTATCGCTTGTAAATTCATCCTAGGGCATGCCTTGAGATAAAATGATCATTCATTGGAAGGCATGTTATTACTAAGGATTGAACATCTGCTTTAAGAGCTCTATGTATATGTCAATTGTAGTAATGGTCCCAAGAAAATAGGAGGAGATTGTTATGAATATGCCTGTGAAAACAGCTGATGCATATGTCTGTATATTCCAACACAGTGATTTGCTTATTCCCATTACAACGCATGTTTCACAAGTGGCTAACAGGGCTGCGTATCGATTAGTGTGGCAGCTTGATGAAACATTGCATAAGTCATTAGACTAGGAAGTCTTTGTACATGTCCGAGTCTATGTCTTACCAAGTAACGATGACTGTTCATATGGATTAGCTCTACCAGCGCAAGCAAATATCTCTATCAGCAATGTCTTACCAGACATTCCTACCAGCCATGTCTCATCAGCAATCTTTACCGCAGCAGTTCTACATCGATAGATCTCAGTATCAGCCATGCTCTTCATCAGACAACTGTAGAAAAACTAAAAAATTCTCAAAGAGGAACATCGGTCATTGATCAAAGCTACAATTCAAAATAGATCCGTTATAAGATCTTACTGACAGCTCAAGATACGCAACGATGTCTGTGTCTTCACTTTTATCCAGAAGACATTTCCTCTTTCGTGTTTGGTCCCAGTCCTCAAAGCTATGTTCCATAAAAAGCCAAGCACAGTATGCTGCAAGCAGGCCTGCATGTCACGTCACATCCAGATAGCCTGAATCACGGACATACTTCAAGATAAAGCTTAAACGGAAGGTCTTTGCCCAACAGTTTATACAATGCACTCTGATGCATTGATAATTCAAATCTTCCAACGGGCAAAAAATCCTAGTCTAGCTCCAACGACTACTTCATCTTCTTCAGCCTATAAAAGAAATCTCTCATCCCTCATTCAAGAGAGTATGTGTGAAATTGTGCGAAGCTTAAAAACTTCCAACCTTAGAGTGAGAAAAACACAAGTGTAAGAACAAACACTTTGTGGGAGAGAAACCTGAAATGTCTAAAGCAAAGAAGCTATGCTTAATCAAGAACTTTTTTCTTGATTTGAGTTCTTTCATCCTTCGAAAAACTCAGTCTCTTCAGCAGCTATATTTCAAATCCATAGCTAGAGATTAAGCATCCTGCTTGTCGTTGAAGACTGACCAAGCTTGAAGATGTCCGATGAAGAACCAGAGTCTAATAATCCATACTACATTCATATCGGCAGACTTATACTACGTTATAAAGGCTGTCGATTGTGCAATGAATTGTCATCACTCTTGGCAGAGTACTTAGCACTCAGTTGTTCAAATACTATTTTTTTGAACAATGCCTAATATCCTCTTCTCACTTACGCCTCACCTTTGCTCTACCATGTACTTTCCCCAAGGTACTTGGTGAGAGTTAAGAGATGAGGATTTGTTATGAGTCTTCCTGGCATCCCAATTGACTTTCCTTCTACCCCAGGGAGATTGCTAGGTTAGAGAGTCTAGGTTGATGTATTAAGCATGTTTGTCTTTAAGCAAACCTCTGCTGAATTTTAATATAAATCATATTTTATTACATTCAGCATTTACTTATCTTTCTTGTAATATATGTTATATATCTTGTACAATCTGGTTGTGGAAAGTAATTGATGCATCTAATATATGATTTAAGTTTGCTGTTATTATGAACATGTACATATTTGTTTACAGCCGCTTTAATCTTAATTGCTATACTTATGCTGCTTGTTATTTCGCTGCTTAAACCCTTCTTTATCAGCAAAGTATAACATAATCTTCCTACCAACAGTTTTAGAAGTCTGCTGATGGACATTAGTTGATTTCACTATATCAGCTATGTTGCTTAAATTTGGAATATGACTTATCTTATTAATTATTTCATCATTGTCTTTCAACTTAATCTTTAAAACAGATGAAATTTTTAATAAAGGTCATATAGGCTATTCACCCCCCTCTAGCCTATATTTTGAGCTTATCAACATGGACCTAACAGAGGTTTTACGATGCTGGAAACGAGAGCGTAGTCCTCCAGAATATGTCCGTAGAAGGTCTTTTTCCCGTAGGTGGCTTATGAGTGAAGCTTGGCAGGAAGAATACGATCATTTCTGTACAAGATTAACTCTTGTCAAAAACATATGAATGTTCCACTAAATCGTCATTCTCATATTCTTCTCCAATGAAACACTCAAAGACTTAGCCCTCGCATCATCGCTCTAGGAGTATCTTACACGTGATGGATACTTTAAGGCGATGCACGACTTGGGTGTTCTTTCGATGCTACATTACGGAGAAGCATCATACCTTGGCATGGAAATGCTAAGGAACTGTCTGCGTGAGGAGTATATATATCTCATCTTTGCAAGCTTCTCATGACAGAATAAATTAGAGGGTTCAACATAATTCTTGGCCTAGAGTCGACGCCCTTCAACGACATCGAGTCTTTTTGTGTAATAATAGGTTAGGTTTACCCCATGCCCATGCTATATAGACGGTTTCTCTATTCCACACCACTAAATTCATAGCATAGGATGTCAATTGTGTGTTATGGATTGTATTCTCGATAACTTTGTGATAACAATAGGAATTAATAAAAATTTTATTATTGTAGTTTCATTTTTTCTGTTTTTCTTGTACCAATTGCAAACACTACCTTCTTATCTCTTTAAAAATATAGTGGAAAGAACTTAATTTTGAAATGATCTGCAATTCTGTTTTATGCATGTGTGTTGCATTGTATTGTAAAAAGGCAACTGACCACATTAAAAATATTTGTGCATCGCAATTGTAAAATTTTTGCATCGGGTTAGATAACTTATGCATTAGATTCACTTACATATTCCCTCAATACCAAGTCTTTGCATCGCGATTCAAAATCTGTGCATCGTGATACCAATATATCAACATATTGGAAAGTCACGATGCATTATTGGAAAGACGCGATGCAATAACTTATGAACTTTTCTGAAACTTGTGATATAGTGCAAGGTCGCGATGCATCAACATCATTCGCGATGCACCGTATATAACTGATTAAAGGGTCTTTCAGTAGTACGTTGTGATGCACGATTGATGAATTGCAATGCATGAATGAAAAATTAAGACTAGAAACAATAAAATTGAAAACCATGTGAATAGGAAAACTAAATATCGATAAAAAAATCATGGTTCAGAAAATCTTGAAACACTAAAAATCAAGAATCTATCACCTCTATGCACGACCTGCTGTTGTGGTTACAAAGCTTGTGGCATCTACTGCATGCCATTTTCCTTTTTCTTGTTGATTTGCCATTTGATATGATCCTCTTTTTCTTAGGACGTCCAGCTCATCTCTTGGTTATCGAGGGTAAAATGGCCTGACCCTCGAAAAAATTATGTAGCTCGTACCTCTTGGTCGTTGGAATTGGCATTAAGTTTCCATCGTAAGACTTGATATAATTATTGTTTAGGAAGTAATTATTGATAAGTGCATAATTTCTCACATATTTCCATATATCTTGTCTCCATTTTCTATGAAATTTAAATGTATTTTACCCAAGAAAGTGCATTTATTATGTTCTCTATGAATTTCAGATTTTCTGGACATTATTGGCACTTTAAGGGTTCATTTCATAGCATTATGGGAGATTCAAGGCAGCATGTTGAAGATTTGTAGAAGTTTTGAGCCATTTGATCGAGGTCCGTTAGCCTTTCGTTAGTCATTTACAAAGGAAAGCACTAAACTCAAAGAGAAAATAGGCTAACAAGATCTAACGGAGGCTGCCACTAGGACTAGATTGCAAAGCTTGGGTGGACAAGGGCTATGGCTCACTTTCTGGACAGCTCAAGGGCACCGGAGCAACTTAAGAAAGTCCAGGGGCAGAGCTGCAAAGCGCTGAAATCCCTCATTTATGCGCTGTCGAAGACACAAGCCACCACGTGTCCAGCAGAGTCCACCAACAGACCCGCGCTTCAATTCATCCAGATCCAAATTTGATCCGGCTCATTTCCACCTCTTTCAGCCCGCCTTCTCTTAAAGCCGCTACCCATTTCACCAGTGGATGATCCGTGAACTGCTCCATACCCAGCCATCCTCCACCCAGCTCCTGCCCCGTCTTTAAAAACGAATTAGCAGCCTCCCTTGCCTATTTCAGCCCTTGATCCTTCAATCTTATTTCGATTTTTCCATTGGCTTCCCCAAAACTCAAAAGTACTCAATAAGCTTCAAAATATATATCTCCAGGCAGCCCAAAAATTGGGAGAAATCGGTCCTGGCAGGCTGAAGCCAACCCCCATTTTTAGGGAAAGAACACAAGCTCTCCCTCTCCCCTGTTAGGTCCATAGTGATGTGCTCAGAGTATAGGCTAGAGGGGGGGGTGAATAACCTATACTACCTTTATTAAAAATTTCATCCTATTTTAATTTGAATGTTGGAAAACATGGATGAAATAATTAATATGAATAGGTCATCTTCCTAGTTCTAGCAACACAGCCGATATAGTTGTATCAGACGAAGTTCATTGACAGTCTTGAAGAAAGAATGATAGGAAGATGTTGTTATACTTGGCTGGTTGAAAAGAGTTTGAGCAGCGGAAGAATAAACAGCACAAGTATAACAAATAAGATTGAAGTAACTGTAAGTAAATGTGTACATGCCTATCATAATAGTTAACTAAAATCTTATATTAGATGCATCGATTACTTTTCACAACCAGATTGCACAAGATATATCAAATATTACAAGAAAGACAAGTAAAGGCTGAATGTAATAAAAATATAATTTATATTAAAATTTAGCAAAGGTTTGCTCAAAGACAAACATGCTTAGTACATCAACCTAGACTCTTTAACCTAGCAATCTCCCCGGGGGTAGAAGGAAAGTCAAAAGGGATGCCGGAAAGACTCATTACTAGAACTCTAACCTTAGCAGTTCCTAATCCCCTAGGAAGGTGGACAAGAGAAGTGCTAGAGTTAGAGGGATGTGAGAAGAGAATATTAGACGTTGTTCAAATAGCTGGTATTTGAACAACTGAGTGCTAAGCACTCGGCCAAAAGTGAGGACAATTCATTGCACGATCGACAACCCTTATAATGTAGTATAAGTCTGCCGATATGAATGCAATGCGGATTATTAGGCTCTGTTTCTTCATCGAACATCTTCAAGCTTGATCAGTCTTTAACGAATTGCAGGATGCTTGGTCTTTTACTGAAGATTTGAAGTGCAGCAACTGAAGGACTGAGTCTTTCGAAGGAAGAAAGAACTCAAATCAAAAACTGAGTTTTTGATCAAGTAGGACTTCTCAGCCTTTGGAATTCTGTTTCTCTCTCACACAAAGTGTTTGTTCTTACACTTGTGTTTCTCACTTCTTTGAGTGTGGTTTCAGATTTGAAAGAATGAAGAATAATTTCAATACCACATCCTCTCACAAGCATAAGCATACACACCTCTATCTTGTTGTGAGAATGAGAGTCTTCTTATATAGGCTGGAGAAGATGAAGGATTCGTTGGAGCATTGAATGAGTTTCTGCCCGTTGGAAATCTGAATCATTAATGCACTAGAGTGCGTCGTTCAAACTGTTAGGCAAAGACCTTCCATTAAGCTTTTGTCTTGAAGTTGGTCCGTGAGTCAGGCTAACAGAATTTGACTTGTCATGCATGCCTGGGATGTAGCGCACTGTGTTTGGTCTTTTATAGAATGAAGCCTTGGAGACTGGAACCAATACACAAAAGAGGAAATGTCTTTCGAGTAATAGTGAAGGCGCAGACATCGATGCGTATCTTGGGCTTGTCAGAAAGATCTTGTAACGGATCTATTTTGACTTGTAGCATTTTGAGCAACGACCGATATTCCTCTTGAATAATCAGCTTCTCTGCAGTTGTTCTGATGAAGAGCTTGGCTGACACTGAGATCTGCCGATATAATACTGCTGGTGTAGATATTGCTGATGAGACACGGCTGAAAGGAATGTCTGCTGGTGAGACATTTTTGATGAACATGTCTGCTGGCGCATGAAGAGCTAATCCATATGAAAGTTTTGTCATTAATTTGGTAGGACAAAGACTCGGATATGTATAAAGACTTCCTAGTCTAATGACCTATGCATTGTTTCAACAAACTGCCACACTAACCGGTACGCAGCCCTTTTAGCCACTTGTGAAACATGCGTTGTAATGGGAACAAGCAAATTACTGTGTTGGAATATGCATACATATATATCGGCTGTTTTACAGGCATATTCCTAACAATCTCCTCCTATTTGCTTGGGGCCATTACTACAATTGACTTATACATACAGCACTTTAAAGCAGTTGTTCAATCCTTAGTAATAACATGCCACTAATGAATAATAAATTTATATCAAGGCATGCCCTAGGTTGAACTTACAAGCGATAGCGTATGTATAGTCACCTATTGCTAAGTATTTACAGACTCGATAAATGAAGGTCCAAATACGAAGCAATAACTAAAATAGTTTTAGGCAATTATGAGATATAATTGATAATTTTTCCATAAAGATATTTTTCTTGCAATGTAATGAGTATGATCTGAAGTAACTTGAGCAAGAAAAAGTTTTAAATCAGCATACTTAATCGAATTGATTAAGTATCAGATGATTTTAAAGGTTGTGAAGAATGTATGCTGATAATATGAAAGTTACAAAGGTAGTCATTAGTCGGACAGTGAAGAATGTCCTGTTGTTCAGTCGTATACGGAGTGTAAGATATTTTTTTATATAGAACTCTCCTCCTATTTGTATATTTATGTTATGTCGAGCTTTCCTCCTTAAATTGTATATGTTGATGAGTTTTATATAAACTCTCCTCCTCTATTCTTGATTATAAACTCTCTCAACTCTTTCTACCTTTCTGTATGTATATGTCAATCTCTCCTCCTTAATGCCAATTTATGTTTAATGGCTACGATCTCTCTTCTTTTCTGTATTTCTCTTCTTTTCTGTATTTTGCTATATGTGCAATTTCACAATCTCTCCTTAATTTTACAGTTTTTCTTCTTTTCAATCTCTCCTCCTTACAGTCTTTCTTCTTTTCTGTATGTATATGTCAATTTCACAATCTCTCTCCTCCTTAATGGTCACAAGCTAGAGTTTTCTGTGATTGTCACAAAGTAAAATATCGATTAACACAAGCTAGAATTTTACAATCTCTCTCCTCCTTGATAGAGTTTTCTTTCATGGTTATGGTGATATTTGTATAGGAGATCTTCTTTGTTGGGAATAGGACAAGTCATAAGGACTGACTAGGTCAACTCATAAGGTATGAATTGTAGTCACGACATGCAGTGGGGATGAACTTTTCACCTTAATGGTCACAATGGGTGTGCCATAAACTTTTAAAAATATGTTAACTCTCCTTCTTAAAATATGTGTAGATGAGAGATATAAGTTTTAGAGACATATTTAGAAAATAATGTATACTGCAAAATAGCATTTATCAAAGTGTCATTAGTCAAAATGATTTTTATTCGGTATGTATAAGGTATACATTTCACTATGTCACTGTGGGACACAGTAATACATTTGTCGTAACAAGACATTTAGAAGAGTAATATTCGTCCTGTATTTTGAATCATTTTTAGTAAAGAAAGAAAGCAAGCAAGTTGTAAAGAGAGGAATTTTGTTCCATTGCTTGTAAAGAGATTTTACAAGAAAGTAAATGTAATAGGATGAGTCACAAAGATTAATCGGTTAATTTATAAATTATGAAGAGCAGAAGAACTTTCTTTATACATATATGGTTGAGATATATATAGGACAATGTTATTGAGAAATATGTCAACAT
This sequence comes from Platycodon grandiflorus, assembly GCA_016624345.1. Lineage (NCBI taxonomy): Eukaryota > Viridiplantae > Streptophyta > Magnoliopsida > Asterales > Campanulaceae > Platycodon > Platycodon grandiflorus. The sequence goes on along the minus strand of CM028367.1, from coordinate 10,266,698 downwards.
TGATCGGATGCATGAGTCATACATCTAAGAATAATATGTAGAGCATTTTACTTCTTTAATGAAAGGAACAATTGCTAAAGTCAGAATATTGTTTCTTTAAGAGTACATGCATATTGAAGGTCTTATGCAAGGATATACATATTCATGTTAAAAAAAAATGGATGGTAAGCATGAAAGATTATGTAATGGGACAAGTTACGATAAGTAAGTCAAAATAGAAAATACAACTTAACAAAAATATATTACAACGATAACAGGTAGATATCAAAAGAGTTTGTTTAACAAAACAGAGACAAGCTAGATATCCTAATGAAGCAGAGTATGGGATGAAGGTCTACTGTCCTAATTGTAGGGAACATTAACCGCTGGGTTTGACGCAGAATTTGCATTTGCGAGCTGATGCTCCTCCTGAATCTGAGATTGCTCGAGTTGAGCATTTGAGGAGGTGGGAACAGGGAGAGTGTCAGGCGCTGTAGTTGTGGCGAGATTTCTTGAGGGAATCCAGGGGATGAAGTTTAACACATCGTTTCTGGGGTCTCGCAGACGATTCCTTGTCCGACGACTGATTCGACGAGGTCGTTGAATCACTGGTGGAGGAGTGGCTAGAAGAACTATCATTCGTAGTCGCCATTCAGTGTGGGAAATGGGTCGAAAGGCAAACTGGGCAAATTTGGTGAACACATAATGCTAGAGACTTAGTCTGTAATGGTGAAAAAAATTTGGGGTAGGAGATGAAGAAACGCTGAAGGAAGAAGAATTATATTAAGGGATGTTTGAGGGTATGGTAATATGAGATTCATTAGTACGTCTTTCGAAGATTTGAGAAGGCGAAGAGATTTCTTGGTTAGAGGAATTTGACAAGACGTATTGGAGGCTTAAGGGTGAGAACGCATTTAATGACATAGCAATGATGTCCTGTAACTGATTTAGGGTTATGTCATCGTGCAGAGAGTGGTTATATATTTTAAACGAGATGTTTAAATTCACATTTAATCATATTAATAGATTTGCCTATAATGGGACAAGACTGGTTATAACTACTGAGTTTGAATATTCTGTCTTGAGCTATAGGCCACTTTGAGTCTGCAGATTTTCAGTTTTGGGTTATTCATAATTCTTTAAATATTATTCTTTTATACATAGATCAGATACCGATTATTAGAAATTTCTGATACCAATTTTGTATTGGATACTAAATTTGTTATCAATTTTAGAAACACTTATAAGGATTAGCTTTGAAGAATAGTGTGTATTAAATTTTGGTTAAATTTTATTCCCATTGAAATTTTATATAGATATATGGAGAATTGGTTGGGACTTCAAGGATGTGGACATTATCGGCATTGAGTATTTGATATCTGCTGAAGTAAGAACTGCTGATAATAGGGTTGTCTGATGTTTTTCCTTGAAAGGGATTTGACTGATTTTTGGAGATATTTGATGAGTTTGTTAAGTTATAGATTCAATATCCTTATTGATTTAGTGAAGTGTTTTAGCAGATAATGAAGTTTATAAGAAACAAAGGTTTACTAATAATACGAATTTATAAGAACACTTCTTAGAAATTTTGAAAGGAGAAGTCGGACAAGTGAAATATTGAAAGTGTACCTGAAGTGATGTCCGAGCTTCTTTCTTTGCAACAGGTCGTATCAATCCTTAGCAGGAGAAGGGCTCTGCTAAAGAGTATTTTCATACTGACTTGTAGATGAGAGTGAGGCATAAAATATATACAGCAGGGGTTATATCAGCCATTCACTCCTGAGGAAGGACTTAGTTTTTGGAAACAACAGTCTTCCTATGAATCCTAAAATTTCTAGCTATTTCCTGAGATAGGTCAAGTTACGGAAAGTTTACCATCATCCTTTTGAAAAATTAAGCAAGTGATAAAGTATAACAGAGTGTTTTGAATTCAGTCTGTTTGCTAATTAGTTGTTAGTCATGATGATAACAATAGTTATGTATAGAAATACCAACTGTAAGTTCATTTATGAAGAACAACTAACCTTGCCTTTATTATTACAATCTCAAAGGTCACACAAGATTTTGTAGTTGTCATAACTAAGAATACAAATTGTTGTTGAATTGACAAATCAGACAATTTGGTTCAAAGTAGATTTACTAGTAATCTTATGGATTGAACAGTAGAGTCAGAGATTATGTAATAATTATGCAGTTTTCTTTACTAGAAGGTGTGATATAGACATAATAAGTTATCCTTTAAGTAACTGTAGTCTACCTATTGAACAATTAGAGTGTTCAGTAGATCTTGAATTTGACCATGATGAGATGATCTAATTCAAAAAGGCAATTATCAGAGTGTTTAAAAAAAAGAGTTAAACTTCACTAATAAACTAGAACTCGATATAGCAGATTTTATAGGACAGGTTTGCTGATGGGGTTTCAGCAGAGTTTGTGTAAGAAATGTGTGATCGTTTCGTTGAGGTCAATTTCTCCAATCATCAGAAGAATGTGAATAATATGATGACGAAGAATAGTATATTAGATCAACACAATTAAAACACATTAATCCATGCAATCAGAAAAGTTCAGACAAGTAGATAGACATAAAGAAAAGTTGTAGAACTTGTATTCAATAATCCAGATAGTTTTGAATAATACATATTAGGGATCAGCTGATTACAAGAACAATACAACTGGAATTTGACTATACTGCTATTTACAGGATAAAGATAAACAATGATTCAGTTTTGAATAGAAAATTTTGTTACAAAGATTTATCCAAGATATCCTAGTCCAGGTGACATATTGAGATGTCATTAGTCATGGAGTTCGGAATGGATCAAGATGGCTGTGTCCGTTTTTGATCTCCTCTAGCTCTGGGGGGAGGAAGAACACGTTCACACTTACTGGTCATTCTGAGAGTACTGTAGGGTGATAGCCGTCAAAGATGTACTGCTTGGCCCATGAATCCCCTTTGATATTCACAGGGATGGATGGTAGTGGTTAGCAGCTTGTCATCTTTATCAACACCTTATTAGCTACCTAATCCAGTTGAGCTGAATTATCTACATCAGCCATCTTTGGGGTGATGACCGGTATACTTACATATAACCAGACGAGTTGTTGTACACAACGATTTATCAGATGCTTTCCAAACATTTGATAAATCTTATCTGGGATCTTCTCTGAGATGCTCATGTATACATGCAGAGTTACGATGGTTGGACAGGTAAATGCTAAGTGGTTTTCATAGTGATTCATCTGAAATCATTTTAGAATATCAATAAGATTGATAACTAAAAGTTAGAAGTGAAGTGAAATCACTTTTTGCGAACATAAATTAATAACTCTCAATCTTATCTTTTAATGTAATTGATTAAAGACATTCGTAAGTATTCTGATGATCAGAGGTTTGCAGCATATAGTTCATCTTTTGCCAGCAAACTTTTGAGATTATCAGACAAGACAAAAGAAGATTCTTTTATCAAATACTTTCAAGAAGCAAGATTGAAAATTTATAATGAATGATTTCTGGAACAAATGAGCTAATAAAATTTCTCTCAGATATTATAACTGTGTCTTAAAAATGTTTAAAAAAATTCACAGTTATGAATATTTTAGATTTTCAGAATGCATCTTTGAGAATTTTAAATCAACTCATCATGAGTAACAGAAATAAACCAAAACAACTTTGAATGTGTATGAAGGAGTCATACCAAGTTGTTGAAGTGTTGACTTGATCGATTTCTAGGACTTGTACTTAGTAACATTTTGAGAAAATTTTGATCCAGTGTTTAACATCTGATATAATCTGTGAGCAGTTTGTGAGTTTCTTTATAGTAGAGTTTGGATGAGGAAAGAGCTCTACTTATACTCACGGAGGTTAGACTAAAGGACTTGCAATAATAGAGATTTACTGTAGAATCGTCCTTTTTACATGCATTTGTAGAGAAAGGCTGTAAATGAGATGTCTCGACTTTCTCAATGTTCTTGGAAAAGATTTGAAAGCGAAAGTATTTTTGTTTTATTAAACTGACTTGTCATTTTCTAAAAGCTTTTTGAGAATAGTCTTTTACTTTAATCGAAGTAGTCAATCTTCGTAAAGTGTGCCTCCACCTTTAATTGACTTGGGAAGAAGATAAGTCGTTTAAATGTTTTATTCCTATAAGTCAGCACAAATAACTGAACTTATGAAGTGTAAGTTGGCAGATATGAAAATTCAGCCAACTAAAGGTTTTAAAAACATTTTAGATCAGCCAATATGAAAGTGCTGATAAGTTTTTGAAAACCGTTTGCATAAAGCAAATCATACAAGCATACAGATATCTCAATATAAGCACAGTACGATAAGATTTTATGCAGCATGTCTGATTATTAATGTTAAAATTCAGCAGACATGAATACAGGCCATTAATGAGCTAGTAGCTGACCTGTTTTGTGTATGCGAGAGAGGTAGTCTTTACCAACATCTTGGACTCATCAATAGATTTCTCATATAGTAGTACTGTAGTCTAGCAGATATTGATTTGACCTTGAGTGAGTGAAGGGCATAAGTGATTTGTCCATGAGTGATTAGCTATCCTTCATGAATTAGCAGCCAAGTTGATGTCTGCCGATGGAGAGTAATGTTGCATCTTTGACCTTTTTGTCATTTGAGTTCCTGCCTTAAGTACTCATAGAGAAATTGTTAGCAACATTTATGAGCTAAAAATAGCTCCAGAAATTCAATAATACAAGTGAGACTTACTAAGCACAATATTCGAATAATTACTCAAACTATAGCTTATAAGTGTAACTCAAGATATTAAGAAGTTAATAGCTGGGGTTACTTTCTCACTATACTCTTTGAACATATCTGCTCATAGTAGTTGAGGAACTTGTTCTGATGTTGAGCTGAAGTTCATTGAGTGTATCTTTTTATGCAGAAGCTCTCCGTTCAAGAAGAACAATTTCATCATCGATGTCCTTAGACCAAGAGCTAATAATCGCAGTGATTTTAGAGATGTCATAAATCTGATTTCCTTTGAATTACCTTTGAAACTCTTCTTATTTCATTTTGCTTTAAACTTCTCATAAGAAGTCCTCTTGAAAAGGTGTTAGATTGAAACAATCGTTAGCGTTATATCAAGATAGCAAATTTCTAGAAGTAAATCAGATTAATTCATCCATCACGTATGAAGTTGACATATTTGCTTAGAGGATATATCATGAGTTTTGAAAATAGACCATTTTTAAAGTAAATATAATCCTTAGCAAGTCAATCTCTATTTGACTATAGTACTTCTCTTCATAATATCAATATATTTATGATATATGAAAGATTTTCTTATAGTAATCACACAGTCATCACAATATTCTTTTCTCACATGTTTTTGAAAACAAAATTGATTTTGATTTGAAGTAGCACTTTCAAATGGCTTCCAGGTCTCTCAGTCAAGAAGATTTTTTGGAAATAAGGAATTTTGAAAAAGACTCTTTTTTACTATGCATCTAATCTGAGCAACTGGATCTAAACTCTCAGGTTGTTAAGCCTGGAATGAAATTCTCAGAGTACTAGCTCTGATACCAATTGTTAGGTCCATAGTGATGTGCTCAGAGTATAGGCTTGAGGGGGGGTGAATAGCCTATACTACCTTTATTAAAAATTTCATCCTATTTTAATTTGAATGTTGGAAAACATAGATGAAATAATTAATATGAATAGGTCATCTTCCTAGTTCTAGCAACACGACCGATATAGTTGTATCAGACGAAGTTCATCGGCAGTCTTGAAGAAAGAATCATAGGAAGATGTTGTTATACTTGGCTGGTTGAAAAGAGTTTGAGCAGCGGAAGAATAAACAGCAAAAGTATAACAAACAAGATTGAAGTAACTGTAAGTGAATGTGTACACTTCTATCATAACAGTTAACTAAAATCTTATATTAGATGCATCAATTACTTTCCACAACCAGATTGCACAAGATATATCAAATATTACAGGAAAGACAAGTAAAGGCTGAATGTAATAAAAATATAATTTATATTAAAATTCAGCAGAGGTTTGCTCAAAGACAAACATGCTTAGTACATCAACCTAGACTCTCTAACCTAGCAATCTCCCCAGGGGTAGAAGGAAAGTCAAAAGGGATGCCGGGAAGACTCATTACTAGAACTATAACCTTAGCAGTTCCTAATCCCCTAGGAAGGTGGACAAGAGAAGTGCTAGAGTTAGAGGGATGTGAGAAGAGAATATTAGGCGTTGTTCAAATAGCTGGTATTTGAACAACTGAGTGTTAAGCACTCGGCCAAAAGTGAGGACAATTCATTGCACAATCGACAGCCCTTATAATGTAGTATAAGTCTGCCGATATGAATGCAATGTGGATTATTAGGCTCCGTTTCTTCATCGGACATCTTCAAGCTTGATCAGTCTTCAACGAATTGCAGGATGGTTGATCTCTTGCTGAAGATTTGAAGTGCAGCAACTGAAGAGACTGAGTCATTCGAAGGAAGAAAGAACTCAAATCAAAAACTGAGTTTTCGATCAAGCAGGACTTCTCAGCCTTTGGAATTCTGTTTCTCTCTCACACAAAGTGTTTATTCTTACACTTTTGTTTCTCACTTCTTTGAGTATGGTTTCAGATTTGAAAGAATGAAGAATAATTTTAATACCACATCCTCTTACAAGCATAATCATACACACCTCTATCTTGTTGTGAGAATGAGAGTCTTCTTATATAGGTTGGAGAAGATAAAGGATTTGTTGGAGCATTGAATGAGTTTCTGCCCGTTGTAAATCCGAATCATTAATGCACTGGAGTGCATCGTTCAAACTGTTAGGCAAAGACCTTTCGTTAAGCTTTTGTCTTGAAGTTGGTCCGTGAGTCAGGCTGACAGAATTTGACTTATCATGCATGCCTGGGATGTAGCGCACTGTGTTTGGTCTTTTATAGAATGAAGCCTTGGAGACTGGAACCAATACACAAAAGAGGAAATGTCTTCTGAGTAATAGTGAAGGCGCAGACATCGATGCGTATCTTGGGCTTGTCAGAAAGATCTTGTAAAGGATCTATTTTGACTTGTAGCGTTTTGAGCAACGACCGATGTTCCTCTTGAATAATCAGCTTCTCTGCAGTTGTTCTGATGAAGAGCTTAGCTGACACTGAGATCTGCTGATATAATACTACTGGTGTAGAGATTGCTGATAAGACACAGCTGAAAGGAATGTCTGCTGGTGAGACATTTCTGATGAACATGTCTGCTGGCGCATGAAGAGCTAATCCATATGAAAGTTTTGTCATCACTTTGGTAGGACAAAGACTCGGATATGTACAAAGACTTCCTAGTCTAATGACCTATGCATTGTTTCAACAAGCTGCCACACTAACCGGTACGCAGTCCTTTTAGCCACTTGTGAAACATGCGTTGTAATGGGAATAAGCAAATTACTGTGTTGGAATATGCATACATATATATCAGCTGTTTTACAGACATATTCCTAACATCCCCCTTTCTCCACCTTTGCACCCAAATTGAATGCACTCATTCTAAGGGTTTGGAGCATCAAATCAAGGGCCAAGGAAGCATTTGTGAGGCTTTGCAACTTAAATGCACTCATTCTAAGGGTTTGGAGCATCAAATCAAGGGCCAAGGAAGCATTTGCCAGGCTTTGCAACCATGGATTTCGACATTAATCAATTTAATTTTCCCTATCTTTATCTCAAGATTAATGTTATATTTTCTTGGAATCTTTGTCTTGTAAATGTGGAATTGGTAATAAGCTAATTATATTTATGGATTGTGATTATTTTCTATGTTGAATATGATGTTTTAATTTAATCTATCTCTCTATTTAGTATACAATCATGCTAGGTTACTAAATTGTGGGCTTAATGCTTTTAATTGATTTAGCCATTAATTAATTGATTTGAGAAATATTTTGGATCCGCGAAAGCTACCTTACATTTCGGACCTAGCAATTTAGTAGTTGGTGTTCTGTAACACACATCGATAGCCTTCGGCTACCGGCATGACTTGTAAAAAAATAGAGAGAATATCTCTCTACAAAGTATTACCCATTATCTTGGTTATTATTGTGTGCTCTTAATGCTTTTAATTGAGTCGCGAACCATTAGATGATCACTAGCTAGAATTATAAAAGATGCGAGAGCCCGTCCTATTAATTCTGAAAATTACATTAATTATTTTATGTGACGCTTGATCGAGAGATACGAGCGTTCTTATATAGTCATGGGGTGCTTGATTGATAATGCGGCTACTCTTTCCTTGCTATAAGATGCGAGAGCCCATAGTAGGAATTGGTAGCTAGATTTGCTATAAGATGCGAGAGCCCGTATTGAATATCATCAACGTGCGCCCGACTACCAAGACTTGAGTTAAAGAAAAGTAGAGACAGGGTTAGATTAAACATTGGCTAGACTAGAAATATCACAATCCTGTCATTTTAACTTTGATTTGATGTTGCCGCCGTTTCATCGTTGCCACGTTAATTTAATTTACTTTCTTGCTTTCCTTTTATTTATTTTCTTTTTATTTTCAATTCTCATTTTCGTTAGCTTAGATAAAGTTAGGTGTGTCCAATTTTAGTACTTAGGATTTATTTCTAGCATTATCTCTGTGGGATCGATACTTGTGCTTATACACTTTATTACTTGATACGACCGAGTATTCTTGCTCGTCGCGCATTTTATGCCCATCAATTATCGATCATATCCTCTATCATTTCTGCATCTCACTATCGCAATAACGGCATGGCAGCACAAGAATCCTTGAAACTGTCACTAATAGCAAGAACATGTTTGACTTACCAAATCAACGTGGACGCTTGGGTTGGATATAACCTTGTAAATGGAGTTACATACCATGAGGACTTGCCACATGATCCTAACATTTAAATACTTGGTCCACTTTTTATCCATCTGCAAACATAATAATCTTTTCTATTTTGTTTCGTTGCTCAGCCTCTCCGTAAATCATTTCATGATTTTTTATCTTATGCGAGTGATGGGAAAATCACGAGCCTCTAAAATCCAATTGTTGAATGATTCAGCAACATATGACGTCAATTCGCATACCTGTTCTCGTGGCAATATACAATAACCCACTTATCGTACGGAAGGTTAACCAAGAAATCACGAGCAACCTATACCCTTTCTTTAATGAATATTTCCAGCTTCTCATCAGACAGCCTAATGTTGGGGGCATATGCGCGGTCCATAAGCATTGAACACATATTCCTGCGGAATGCATTCGAATAAATGTTTGCTACCACACATCTCTTTCAGATTGCGATATAGGTGCACCAAGCGAACGAATTGTTTAGAATTCCCAAAAACATTGGTTATAGCTTCCATCAACCCAACATTTCGATCTAATACCATCAACACATGCCGATTTTCAACTATTTTTTTTTATTTTTGAAAGGAACCAAGACCAGTTGTCCCAATTTTCATAACTTACGACAGCGAATGCGAACGGGAAGAAGACTGCGTAAAAATAGTATGATATTGATCAAAATAATGTTTGAACAAAGAAAAAATGAATAAAATTGAACGTACCTTGATTTTTGTCCTTGGCTGTAGCTGACAAAAGCGTGCCCTTAAATTGAGATTTCATAAAGGTGTCGTCTATGAACAATATAGGACTACAATATTTGAATCCATCTAAGCATGCACGAAATGAGATGAATAATCGAGTGAAATGATTTGTAACATTATCCGATTCCATGAAAGCAATGCTACCCGGATTACTCTTATGCAACGCTTCAACATACCATTGCAGCTCCTGAAAAGATTCTTCGTAACCACCAAAAAATTTCTTGTGAGCCTTGTCAACGCTCCTCCATGACTTTCTGTATGATATCACCATGCCATAATGAGTCCTCATGTGATCAACTACGTCGGTCAGGGAATAGCTTGGTCGACTGCAAATATCTGCAAGAATCAAGTTGGCAATTACATCGCAACCTATCCTTTTTTATTTATCGGATACATTAATCATAGTCGCATTACAACTGTGTGAAAGGTTGCACTTGTATATGGATAATGACTTATCAACGGCTGAAACAGATCTCTTGACGAACAAAACACACTTATCACTGAATTTGTTCCCGCATACAACACTAACCCTCTTACTGCTATTCTTCGTGAAAACATATTTGATGTAAGAAATAATACCTTGCAAGTGCACGAGTATACCGGAGTACAGCTGCACAAAGACAAAGGTCGAACCACAGAGACTTGAGTTTGATTTAGTAAAATAACTATTAGCTAAACAAGAAATAAAAATAAGGATTTTTGAATTTACTAAACTAAATTAACTAAAAAGCAATTAAATAAACTAATTAACAAAAGCAATAAATTGAGATAAATCAAGGTTTGGAGAAAGCCTAGGATTAAGATTCACCCATATCTCCACCTTATGTCCATATAAGAAAAATATCAATCAATGTCAAGGGTTCGTTCGAAATGGTAAAGATTGGGACGCTTTGGTCACGGTTTGCAATCTTAGTATTTCTAACTACTATACTTTCTTGATTTGTCCATATAACAATTAAAAACCCATTAAGCATACAAAGAACAATGAACCTAAACCCTATCTTAGCATTGTCATGAATCAATAGGATCTAATTATCACAAAAGATGACAAACATATAACTTATGTATTTTGGTCATACAATTCATTATACCCTGATAATCTAAATAATTGTAAAAGCTAACTTGCATAAAACACCCTAAATAGATTGTTAAAACGTTTTTGTAATAAACAAGACAATTTGATTGAATAAAATATAAATTAGGACATAAAGTTTTGATACAAGTTACCTCCGATTTCTAGATTATAGGGTTAGTTCCCCATCATTGATAGTACAAAACCTTTAACCGTTCTTGAATTAACTTTCTTCATAGATAAAGAAAAATAATACAAGACGTCTCTTTCAATTCTACCTTAAAAAAGATATATTTATACCCTACTAATATAAAATAACCAAAGGGAAAATGAGTACAATTCGACAAAGCAGCCAAAAAGGACAAATGACGGGTTAATATATAATTTGGTCCCTAAACTTTACATTTCCTGGTGATTTGGTTCTTGATTGTTAAAGTTTTCTAATGTGGTCCTTGAATTCAACATTTGAAGCCTTATTAGTCCCTACAGCCATTATCTTAAACAACAACGTTAAAATAGAACTTGGATAGATAAAATTGCCCTCCGTTAAGTCTGATGAAGATCCACGTGGCAAATTTTTTGCTGATAGAGAAAACAAAATAAAAAATCCATCACTCATTCTCTCTCTCTCTCTCTCTCTCTCTCTCTCACACTTATTTCAAAATTACTCATTCTCTCTCTCTCTCTCAACCCATTGTTCCATTCCACCTTATTAATTCTGCCCAACACCTCTTTCAAACCCTCCACTCCAACACCATCCCCACAAACACACCAATACTTGATTTACTACCGTCATCTCTCTCTCTCTTTCTCTCTCTCTCTCTCTCACACACACACACACACACATACACAAAACATAATTTGTCCTCCCACTTTCTCTCTCTTTCTCTCTACAATCTTCCATAGCTGACGAGCTTTTCTCCAATGGCAAAATCCTTCCAACCCAAATCTAGAAAACCACCATCCCACGACAAATTAAACTAGCATCATCCTTGCCACCTCCACTTCCACCACACTCACATCAAGAAAATGCCGACGATTCTGAATTACCGATTCCAGAAACAGAGGAGATTGTTCAATTGGAGTTAACTAAAATTAATGAGTTTTAAAGCAGAAATAAATTGAGAGGTGAGAGTGTAGAAATTAACGAGTTTTAAAGAGAAAAAATAAATCTATGGCTACAGATATATGAGTGCTACAATGCAAGCTTACATCCATGGTCTCTAGAGTTTTTTCAGTGCTATCAAGGAGGGTAAAGATGAATATCCATGAAAATTAAATAAATGGAATGACAATGGTGGATGGACAACCAGATCTAGTGATTCCATTCTCCATCCAATAAGGATGACCACAAATCCCCTAATTGAGTTCTCGTGCGTCGTCTCGGACCCTTCGACTTCATCTCCTCGCTATTGGCGCTTCTGTTTGTGCCATCTTCATCGTCACTAGCGAGCGACGCTCGCCACATACCTATCTCGATCTACTTTGGGAATCCATACTTTTCTGTGAGGATTTTGATCATAAGATTCCTTAATCCAAAACTATTTGGGTGTATTCATTCTTGGTTGTCAAGATGAGGATCAATTGGGAGGTAAACAGCGAGGTTTGAAGAACAGCTATTAGCCATAAGAAGAGGAATGGGTGGTGGGTATATGGGTTAGGGATATTAAAGGTGGGTTAGGGTATAAATCTCATTTCATTAATCTATTTCAACCATTAGTCTTTTCCTCGAGTATAATCCAATACTTTCACTTTTGTTTAGGGTTCAAAATCTATTTGGTTGGCAGGTGGAGGTGGGGGGGGGGGAATGTAATGAAGGATGAGAGAGAGAAAGGTTATTATCCTTTTTTGTCAGGAATTATTACACTTAGGCAACCAACTCAGATTCAAGTGAGGGCAATTTGATAAGTGCATAATTTCTCATATATTTCCCCATATTTTGTCTCTATTTTCTATGAACTTCATTGTATTTTGCCAAAGAAAGTGCATTTATTGTGTTCTCTATGAATTTCAGATTTTCTGGGCATTATTAGTGCTTTAAAGGTTCATTTCATAGCATTATGGGAGATTCAAGGCAGCATGTTGAAGATTTGTAGAGTTTTGAGCCATTTGATCAAGGTCCGTTAGCCCTTCGTTAGAGATTTACAAAGGAAAGGACTAAACTGAAAGAGAAAATAAGCTAACGGAGTCTAACGGAGGCTGCCATAGGACTAATTTGCAAAGCCTGGAGGGGGAAGGACTGTGACTCACCTTTTGAAGATCTTAGGGGCACCAAGTAAATATCCAAAGTTCAGGTGTACCGCTGCAAGGAGCTCAAAGTGGCTCCATAATGTTCTGTCAGCCGGAGAAGCCGCCACGTATCCGCCTGCCCAGTAGCTCAACCCGTGAAATCTGTCCTAGAGCTCCATTCGGATCCTGCTGCTCCGCTCGTCTTCCTGCCAGCTCTCTCTCACAGCACTAACCCGTTTTAGCAGCGGTTGACCCATTGTCCCCCAGCCGGATCTGCCCCATTTCCCAGCCGGACTCAGTTTCTATTTTTTCCCATTTCAGCCTTGAATCTTCACTCTTTTTACATTTCTACCCCTCAGCTTGCCCTACATGCTTTGCTCTCCATTTTAGTATCCCAGGCAGCGAAATTGAAAAGGAGAAGTCCCCATTTTTGGAGCAAGAACCATACTTTCTCTCAACCCCCTTTCTCCACCTTTACACCCCAATTAAATGCATTCATTTTAAGGGCTTGGAGCATCAAATCAAGGGCCAAGGAAGCATTTGCATGGTTTTACAACCATGGATTTCGACATTGATCGGTTTAATTTCTCCTATCTTTATCTCAAGATTAATGTTGTATTTTCTTGGAATCCTTGTCTTGTAAATGTGGAATTGATAATGAGCTAATTATATTTATGGATTGTGATTATTATCTATGTTGAATGTGATATTTTAATTTAATATATCTCTTTATTTAGTATACAATCATGCTACGTTATTAAATTGTGGGCTTAATGCTTTTAATTAATTAGCCATTAATTAATTAATTTGAGAAATATTTTACATCCGCGAGAGCTACCTTGCATTTCGGACCTAACAATTTAGTAGTTGGTGTTTTGTGACACACACCGATAGCCTTCGGCTACTAGCATGACTTGTAGAAAAATAGAGTGAATATCTCTCTACAAAGTATTACCCATTATCTTGGTTATTATTGTGTGCTCCTAATGCTTTTAATAGATTAGCTACCCATTAGATGATCACTAGAATTATAGGGTAAGATGCGAGAGCCTGTCCTATTAATTTTAAAAATCACAATAATTGTTTATGTGACATCTTGATTGAGAGATACGAGCGTTCTTAAATAGTCATGGAGTGCTTGATCGATAATGCAGCTATTCTTTCCTTGCTATAAGATGCGAGAGCCCGTAGCAGGGATTAGTAGCTAGACTTGCTATAAAATGTGAGAGCCCGTAGTGAATATCATCAATGTGCGCCCGACTACCATGACTTGAGTTAAAGAAAAGTAGAGAGAGGGTCAGATTAAGAATTGGCTAGACTAGAAATATCACAATCCTATCATTTTAATCTTGATTTGATGTTTCTACCGTTTCATTGTTGTCGCGTTAATTTAATTTACTTTCTTGCTTTCTTTTTCTTTATTTTCTTTTTATTTCAATTCTCATTTTCGTTCGCTTAAATAAAATTACGTGTGCCTAATTTTAGTACTTTGGATTTATTCTAGCGCTATCTCTGTGGGATCGATACTTGTGCCTGCACACTTTATTACTTGATACGACCGAATACTCTTGCTTGTCGGAATTTTAGCACATCAAGTTTTGGCGCAGTTGCCGGGGATAGTTGCTAGAATTTATCTTGATATTAATACCAAGCTTGCCTAATTTTACCAACAATATTTGAATTTTTGTTGGTTGTAATTGATTTGAACTTTTATTTTTTTGTGCAGGTTGCACATTATCAATCTTATCTTCTAATCTTTCCATTTGTTTATTCATTGTCTGTAAACATAAATTAGTATATTATTTTGTTTAATTACTTTGTTCAAATCATCACTTTCAGCATTTAAATAAAAAAAAGCATTGACTTCTAAATCTCCTACTTTCATGTTTTTTGGAGGGGGATGAATTGATCTAATCTTTTCTCCTTCAACTGTCTCCCATGTCTTAAAATACTGTTCCATGATATTAAGCTCATTATTTGGATTTATTAAATAGATATTTTTATACAAGTCTACAAAAGGAATTACTATCTTATTTAGATCAATAAATTTGTAGAATTCTTCTTTAATATTTTGTAATTTATATTTAGTATGGTTAGGAAAATACCAAAGTCTGAATTTTTCATATTTTGGTTGTAAGAATTCTTCATTAATTTTTTGTCTATCGTACTTAAATTCTTTTGTAATAACATTAATGGAATAATTCATATTCGAAAATATTGGGGATGTGGCTCGTTGATTGTTTGTTTTAGCATTATTATCTTCATGATATATTTCATGGGAAATATCTTGGGAGGATTCTTTAATCCCTTCAAATATTAAATTATCCACCTTTTCTTTTCCTTTATAAGATATGTCAGATTTTTCATATAAAGAAGAGGTAAATTTTCTACTACTTGAGCAACTTGAAAAATCAATAATTTTAAAATTAGTTTTTGGCCAAATTACAATTTTCCCCCCAAAGTATCCACCAAATCTCAGTTTGCTACCCATATTCCATTTTGTCCCATTACCATATCCAATGTTACCATTTGTCCCAGTTTCACCCCTGGGACGGACGGACGTTAAAAAAACTAACGGAAGTTGGTCATGTGCATGTAGCATGATAAGTAAAATTGGAAAGTTACTATATTGCCCCCAATAGTTGTATTTGGTTAAAAAAAAATTATTATTTCTTAATTAAAAATTTCTTTCTTTCTTTTCAAATTAAAAAAAAACAAAATTTAAATTTGAAAAATGTAAATGCCGGACCTTGCCGTCATTAGCCATGACTTTATGCCGCCTCCTCCTCCGTTCGGTCCGCCGTCCCTCACCTTTCTCTCCCACCACCGCCGCCATCTCCGTCGCATCCGCACTCTCTTCCCCCAACCATCACCTCCTCCAACCTTAAAACCCTAACCTCCTCACTCACACTCGATCCTTCGCCTACTTCTCCGCCGCGGAACACCTCCGTCCAAAACGCGACCAGCGCACCAAACCCCCCATCCACCGCGACCACAACGCCGAGTAAATTCGATGGGAATGTTGTCAAATTGTAGCTTTGATATTGGTTCATTTTTGGCATGATATGGATTTCGAATCGAAATTTGGGAGACCCGATTTGAAAAGGTGTTGTTTATCGGGTAGATTAAGTTTGTTTGATGGGACTTAATTGATTGATTGGTGATATATAAATTTAGATAAAAAGGATATTTGGGTCATTGAGATTTGTGGTTTTATTGATTGGAGACGGTGGCCGTGAATTTGGAAGAAAGCATGTTTTGGAGGGGGGAGCGTGAAAGGGAGAACAAAGAGCACAACGGCGGGCCGCCCAGTGGGCAGGTTTGAGTGCTCGTTGTTGGTGATTCAGGCACTTTGTTTATTCAAATTCTTTTTGATTGTCTTCTGCTTTGTATTTTAATTTCTAATGAGCAAGTCTGTAGGCACTTTGTTATATTTGTTAATTAAATTCTTTGAAATCAATTGTTTGTGTATTTGCTTAAAATCAATTGTTGGGTTGCTTGAATAAAAAAAATGTATATTGAAAGTGGGTTTAAAAAAGATGCACCACAAGTGTTTGACAAAATGCATGAATGAACTTTTTTTTTTAAAATTTGTTTTAAATTTTTTAAAAACAATTATAACTTAAAACTATCTTAAATATCAAATGGGTACCAATTTTTATTTTAATTTCTTTAAGAAAATTTATAATTTAAAAATGTCTTAAATATTAGTGGTTACCAATTTTTATTTTCTTTTGTTTTAATTCTCTTAAAAATTTATAATTCAAAATATCTTAAATGTCAAATGGTTAACTAAACGATAAAATAATATCCAACCTACAAATCTAATAATTAATTAATGACGTATTTTTCTATTAAACACTTAGTTTAAATACTAATAATATATATTTATTGATTTGGAGTTTAATTTTAATTTTACTACTAAAATTGTACTAACCAATTTAAGAAAAATGCACCAAATCCCAATTTGCCCCCCCCCCCCGATTAAAATGACCAAAGTAACCCTCACATGACATGCACATGTTAACTTCCGTTAAAATTTTTAACGTCCGTTCGTCCCAGGAGGGAAACTGGGACAAATGGCAACATTGGGTACCGTAATGGGACAAAACAGAATATGGGTAGCAAACTAAGATTTGGTGTATATTTTGGGGGGAAAATTGTAATTTGGCCTTAGTTTTTCTACCACTATTAGCAAAGGTAACCGCAACATCCCCTTCAGGAGTTTGTATAATTTGTTCTATCTCTCTATTTTCTATGGGTTAGGGAGGAGTAGCTGCTGAAAGAGTCCAAACTGCCGAAAGATCTATATCTTTCCAAGATATAGCCCTAGGGGTTATTGTACGAGATCTATTATAATTTGTTTCTATAAGAGTAGTTTTACCCTTTTTTACTATTTAATTTCGCTCTTGGTGTTAGCGTATTTAGTCATTTATAATATATTCTATAAGATATAGCTGCATCTTCACTATCGTCTTACATTCTGTAACCTTTTGATTCTATGTTAAGAGTAAGTACTTCCATTAAATGTTTATCTGTTAAGTTAATAGGAAAATCTAGGAAGCAATTAAAATAAACTGGATCATTACAAAGACTCGTTTCAACTAGTCCTAATAAGGATGCATCAAATTCAAGGTGCCTATAGTCTCTTAAGGCTACCATTAAACATGCATTTAATCCTTCCCTAGTTAAGGGCTTTAAAGCTACCTGTATAAGTCATATATGTAAGAACTTAAATCTTTCTTGAAATTTAAGAACACATGATTCTAATAAGTGTATTGTTTCATAATGATTTCTTAAAGGAATAGTTTGTTCTACTGTTCTAATAACTTTTTTAGAATGAAAATAAAAAATATCAATTTGATAAATAGAATCAGTAGGCAAACTAGGCATTTCCTAAACTTTAAGTTTTTCTTCTGCAAATTTTACTTCAGACATATTTTTTATATATTCATATCTTTTATTATTTCCAAATCCTAAGTGATTAAGCATTAGACATTAAAAGGATTAGGTAACAGGAATAGTCTATTTCTTAATCGTCTACGGCCAAGGATTCACAGAATTAAATACCCCAAAGACTTAATTTAAAAGAGAAAGTGTTATTCCTACCCGGCTACGTAGATTAAATTAAGAAATCTATTACTCCTTATACTACCCTTAAAATGGCTTTGATACCAAAACGAACCCAGATATATATGAAAATAATAAAATTAATTGAATAAAATTTAAGAAATACTACTTATTATTATTAAACCATAAAATATTATACAAAACTAAGAGAGAGAAAACTTACAACTTGACTCCGTAAAGGATTCTATCTTCAAAATATAAAACTTAAATGTTTACAATGGAGATTTTTGCTTAACACATGAGCCTAATATATATATATATATATATATATATATATATATATAGAGAGAGAGAGAGAGAGAGAGAGAGAGAGAGAGAGAGAGAGAATTCTGAGGTGTTTACAAGTGCTCTCCAGAGAATTCTGAGGTGTGTACAAGTGCTCTCCATCATTATGCTTTGAAAACATTTTTTTAGTGGAAAAATTAGTGGAGAGAGCACTTCATTTTACTTTTGACTTTTGGACAATTTAGTAGGCCTTGGAGGATAATGGTAAAAACTTTAAGATTCCTTGTCTGCCACTTTTGAGGACCAAAAAGTTCCTTTTTCCGTGACTTTGAGCCTTTCTTTTTCCAAGTGTTCTACTTTTTCGTGACTTTTAGCTTTTCTTTTTACGAGTGCTTTGCTGAATTTTTTCTATATATGAAGTTAACTTTAGTACCTATAGTGTCTACATTCTATTATTACAATTTTACAATGAGACATCATAATTAAAAAATGTGTAGTAAATTAATTAATAAAAAATATATTTTTTATTTATTTATAAAAACTCATTTTGAGAGGGGGGAGGACATTTGATATAGCAATTCACAAACATAGCATCAGTTGAAGGCGAATCCACAGTAATCCAAGTCCAAACAATCACATATGTGGTTAACTTTAGTACCTATAGCAACAACTTCTACAAATGTTCCCGCTACCCATTTAAATTTAAATAAAATGAGAGAGAGAGAGAGAGAGAGAATCAGTGTTAAAAAACTCTAGTAATTTCGAGATATATTAGTATACTTAAAGTCAATCATAATGATTGAGCGTACGCAAAATGCTTATATGACATTTGAAGATTAAAGACATAATTTTCATAGTCAACTTTTTCAGTGAAATATATTAAAATAGAATAGTGAACTTTTTACCTAAAAACATCGCTGCTAATTCACCTCCATGGATAGATAAGAGAGACAGTTGCCATGAGTTGACGCTGCCTTGCTCTTACCTATTTATCCACGTATGGAGCCATCGTTGCGTATAGGTTTGGCGGAGGGAGAGAGATCAATGCCGAAAAGAGATATCAGTGGCATTAAATCAGCTCATCTGCATCGCCTCTCGCACTCCCACAAGAGTAAGCATGGTTCAAGCCACACCTAGCTGTGAATTGTGATGATGTTCTTCAAAACAAGATCGACACAAGAATGTGTTTTTGAACAGAGGGACAGCTTCCAGGTTATGTATAAAGTGCTATAATAATCTGTACACAAACTATCCAATGTAACAGCTAGAATAGAAATCCACCTATCAGTAACTCAAAAATGAAATGAGTAGAATTTTGCTATTCTCTGCACGCTCCGGTGAGGTAAAAAATAAAACGGATTCAAACACAGACGGGCACTTGAGTAACTCATTAGTGTTTTCAGTCCATTGCACAATATTTTCACCCAAGAGGTGATTATCCAGTAACTTACAAATTCGTTGCCAAGAATTCCTTCCTATTAGTATGTCCTAAGCTAGCCAGCAGGTATTATAATATTCTAAGAGAACCCTACGGGTCCTCCCATCTACAAAAAGGTCGGTACATGTTAACCAAATGAGTATTGTTACTATTGCACTTTAGAAGAGGGGTGGGGGGGGGGCAAACATACTCCCCCCATGATTGTTGAGACAATCCGTAGCTTATAGTTCCTTCTTCTTGACACGGTATGGGTACTTTTGGTATATTGAAATGCTAGTCATTACGAGTGGCAGCGCCAGGAGGCAGAATAATGATGGTGATTTCCCGTCAAATAGGAATTGCAGCAAAGCTGTGACAAGGAGTGCAGACACAATGACAAATCCCTGCACGAGATAAATAAGAGGATATACAATTACAAAATTCCGAGAATAAAAGAATATTGTGCTGTAAACCAAAAAGAGAACTCTGATTCACAATGAGGCAATTGTTGGAAGGAAAGATATTATCTTGCCCGTCATGAACTAATTACTAATCCATGGGCCATGTGTTGTTATCTTTATACCATAAGTTCGTTGTGGTAATATAAGAGAAAACATTTGAGGCAAGACTGTTTCAACAGTTCTGCTGGAACAGCAAATTCAGGCTGCTTTGTTACTCCTACATAGAATCACATGATTCAATCAAAAGCTATGGAACTTGCAAAGAAAGGAAAACTAGAGCAGGTTACTTGGGATCTCTAGGGTAATCATAGCTTGTATTACTCACAAGCCAGCATAATGGCACATTAAAAAGGCAATAGAAGTTTCTTCAAGATGCTAAATCAATCCGCAGGAAGAAAAAGTTTCTCATCAGCTTTTCTTGCTTTTTTCAAATTAAATAATGGGTCAAAATCAGTCAAACTCACCTTTCGTACACCGCCAGCATAGGATGTCACCAGACCCACAAGAATTCCACCAACAGCATTAAACATAACAGGGATCTGAAACAGAATAGAGCTCATATGTCAAAACGCCAAATGTAAATCCCTTCACCACAATTGTCCTTGAAAATAGTACTCCCTCCGTCTCAAGAAAAGTGTGACACTTCCCATTTTGGTTTGTCCCAAAAAAAAGGGTCGCATGTCTAAAATTTAAACTACAAATCTTCATATTTTTTCAAAAATCTTCCTTTCTTTTCAAAACATGATATTTATTGTACATATCATGCAAAGACTTGTATAACTTTAGCACAGTTTAATTCAATATATAGAGACGCAAAAGTACGATATTAAGAAGTTTGACTTCTCAAAGCCAACTTTTTTTTGGGATGAAGGGAGTAACTGTGAGCAACACTTTAGTCGTGCGAGACTAGTACAAGCATCTGCGGCTCCTGAGGGAATGCAGTGGAAAAAGGAAACAACTCAAGGTCAGCAAAGTTGATAAAAATAGAAGTATCAGTGGGCCAGACCAGGTGAGTTTTTCAATAGCTTACGTGCCCAAAACAACTGATGACCAATCTAATGAATCACAAAATTACTCGAAATCATCATATCCAGGCAGAGATGATTACCAAAGTAAGTGGAGTCCACCCATAAAAAAATCCATGCGATTTGATTGCTTCTCCATCTGGAGATTTGTACATACTCGCTAGCAAGCACAGGCTCCCAACTATGGACATCTCTACAGTCATCAAGTACGATGGGTGTTTCTTAACCTGTTATTAATAACAAGGAATCGGAAGAGTTAGTTACAGCAAATTATTTTCTTTAAAGAAATGGAGAAATCAGCAACTTCTGCCTAACCTGAGATGCCCATTGACAAAGTGCAGAAGCAAGACCTGAGAGTACAGAAGCCACCAAGACAGGAACGATTCCATAGAATAGAATCTCATCAGGGTTGTCACTGCTTGAACCTTTGCTGGAGCCTTCACCAACGCTTAATAGAACAGCCGCAACTATCAGTAAGAAGAGAGCTCCAACTTGTTGAAGTGATTGCTTCTGTCTGCATATTATTTTTTTAGGCAAAACATAAGGAAAAGCTAGCAGAAACCTCAGATTTCATAAGCTCACAAAAGCCAAATAGGA
This sequence comes from Platycodon grandiflorus, assembly GCA_016624345.1. Taxonomy (NCBI): domain Eukaryota; kingdom Viridiplantae; phylum Streptophyta; class Magnoliopsida; order Asterales; family Campanulaceae; genus Platycodon; species Platycodon grandiflorus. Next base: position 10,244,982 of record CM028367.1, on the reverse strand, counting down.
AAAAGGAAAAAATGGCCTGTGTGGTAAGAAGACTTGCATTTCAAACGAAAAGAGCCATGTAACTGATCATTGGGATCGTTAAATTAATTTTAATGGAGAAGTAAGAAAAAAGAAAGAAAAGGAGGGACGGTGTCCACCAGCTAACATGGTAAACCCTTTCGCTGGCTTTATCAAGAATATGGGAATAAGTCGTACTCTTGTTGGCACTGCCGTTTGCTTTTTAGTACAAAAAAACAGATGAGAAAAAGAAAAAATATGCACTTAAATCAGTTACAAGAAACCAAGTACCAGTAAACATGTTAGATGCCAAATCCATATATTTCCAGCCAAAAATAGCTGCATTTAAATGGAAGGTAACAACGCGTATTTGATTCTTTCACACACACATCAAAAGAGGAGTGGCTGGAACTACACATGAGCTCCATATCAATGCCAGCAAAGACGTTATTAAGCACCAATGATTTTGTCTATCAAAACAATGAAGTTCTGAACGTAGCAGGGCAAACAGCTCTGAAACTAGATCATGAAGCAGACTTCAGTGACGAAGTCACAAAACATTCTCCAATTGAGAGGATTAGCTCAAGATATGTTTGTTTAACAATGCAATTTATCAACAACAAAAAAAATAAATTACCAACTTTCATTGAATGCAACATGAATATACCTCAATATTATAAAGGTAAAGAAAGCTGTGAAAAATAGCTTTGTCTGGTTCAATATAGAGAATGTGAGTGAATCAAGATTTTTGTATGAGATCTGCAACAAACTATTTTGCAGTGCATAGATAGCTGCTGGCAATCCTGATGCAGTTAATGAGCCAACCAAAGTCCACTCCTTGTATCGTTTCTTCAGAGTACCTTCTTTCGCCATGAGTAGAACAGCGCATATAACCTGTGACAGTGTTATGAGCGTAAAAATATGAATTAAAAAGTGTGGATATATAAGAAGTATATAATGAAGAACAAGAACTACCTTCGCTATCTCGCATGACAATACAGATGTAGTCACAATCACTTCTCGCCTGCAGGATGAATCGTCAGAAAAAATGGCATCGTAAGTTTAAGGCTGGTGATAGAAGACATTTATGTGCACTTCTCAATGTAATGATACACACAAAGCATACTAGAAGTATCTTCCTCTGGCTAACTGGGTTAATCAGGTTGGTATGGGAAGGAATAAAGTAGCATTTTCGATATAAATCCTTCGTAGTGAATCTAGTGATCTAGCTGTACAGGGCTTTGCCCAAGATATGGGAAGCTACACCCGCTGTCAGTTAAGTGATTAGGTTTGCTATTTAAGTATCATTGCAAAGTAAAGTCTGATCCAAGGTTTCAGCTAATGAAAATGGACAAAACACAGTGAAAAAATACTCACATCACAAGATTAAGATTGCTGCAGACACCTGGTGTCACATCTACGAGCGATTCAGCAAAGAAATGTACTCCCTCCGTCCCAAAATGAGTGTCAAATTTTGGTTTTTCAAGAAAATTAAGGAAGGAAGTTGACTTATAAGCAATGTTAGTAGCACAAATACATAATTACCCTTGCTATACACATTATAGCATTGCAATGAAACTTTAGACATGATAGTTGCAAAGGTGAATTTAGTAATTCCATTAGAAAATGGACACTAATTTTGGGATGAAAAAAAATTCAAAAAGGGACACTGATTTCGGGGCGAAGGGAGTATCAATTATCAATTTATGTTGACAAACACATTCGTAGAAACACTGTTGTATAACCAAAACAGCACCTCTAAAGTTTTCCTTTTGACCTTTTGAATCTACAGTGCAACAAAAGAATTTTTAAAATCATGGCTTGGCCACCTTTATCAGTAGCCTCAGAAAACTCAAACATCAAGCAAGGAACGTGGAAGTGCTAGCCAGAAAGCCACTTCATCTCCAGTAAACTGCTTTGTTCTCACTTTTCATCTCAAAGCAAATGTTCAACCTGCATATTAGTAGTCTATTTGGATTAGCGTTCTTGACATCAACTACTCCCTCCATCCATAAGTTAGGGTTTCTTTTTTGAAAAAAAAAATTTAATAATTGTCCCAAAATGAGTCTCTTTTTGTATCATGTCCAAATGCACTTGCCAAAGTGTAGTGCGAACACTAAAGGCATTCATGTATATGTAATACTAAAATAGCCTAGAAGTCAACTTAATTTTTGCAAAAAAAACTAAAAGGGAACACTCATTTAGGGACAAAGAGAGTAGTATATTCAGGTTTTATAGATAGATTTTCATTAAGCTGAACTCACATCAACTATATTAGTTATGTAGCTCTCTAATCTCAACCATAAGTCTATATGAAGAGTTCTTTGTGTACCCTTTTATATGCACAACTTAAAGCAATATAGGGTTTAGTCCTCCTTTTCTTTTGCTTACTGTTTTGTTTTCCCCTCAATATGGTATCAAAGCTCTATCAACCCCAAGATATTCAGACAAAGGGTATGTTGAGTTGAGTACTTGAGTTTATGGTATCAAAACTCCATCTTGCTAGACTTTTGTATGCTGCGCCAGTCTTTCTTTCAAGACTCTTTCTCCCCATGTCTGTGTTGGTACTTATTTGCATCATCAAACTACTACTTCTGTACAAACCTTTCTATCTTGCCTGAATTGTTCTCCATACCATCCATCACCCCCATACTAGAGCACACTTAACTAGCCCACCGCCTTCATCCTGACTGGCTGTCTTAACATCTTTTGCAACTTACACACTAGAATTTTCAAAGCACTTACATTTACATTATCTCGATTTTGGTTTCAAACTCGGGTGTTGGTTTGGTTCAACCACCTTGAGTTAGGTGGGGATGTTTGTATATAAAAAGTATACATATATATTCTTCGATAGACAAAGAAGCTTATACAGACAGAAGAGAAAACTACAAGGAAAGCGGACAACAAGGCCACCTAATAGAAGTGGAAACAGAACAAAGAGGAGGAAACACCCACAAGAAAAGAAACAGAAAACTAGAAAACGCAAAAGAGCACGCCAATCCATCTGAATATTAGCGTCTGCTACACTGTGAAACACCCTAATAGCCAAAGTGCATACTGAAGCAAGGAAGGGAACGCCACCTTATCCCATAATAGGACAAAGATCATGATTGATCGTGAAATCTCCACGAGTTCCTTTCCACCCAAAGCCATCAGATTAGCAAACAAACCAAAAGACCATAGAATCCTCTCATCTGGCCATCACCAGAACTTCTTCACTAATAAGGAGAAAAATATCAATAAACTCAGGGCTGACACAAGCCTCATTAAAAACCCAAACAAATTGTTCGAAACGATCTGAGGGCTGGAACAATGGAGAAAAAGATGCCAATGAAACTCAAGCTGCTACTACACATAAAACTAATCTGAGGCCAATTTCTTATAAGGTCTTCACTACTGAAGATGATCATTAGTTCGCGATTAATGAGCTACGGACACTATAAAAATGCTTACGTATTGAACAGCACCTTGGCTTCCAAATATGAGGGGCAAGGGGGAAGGAGTAGGGTAGAGAGAAATTAATTAAGTGAAGAAAATAAACAAGAATCCAAACTCCAAAAGATAACATTATAAGTATGAGACAACTAAAACTAAAAAGAGCACCACAGAGAACCACTAGCTGCACAACATTTCTATCATTGGAGAAATTAAAAATTCCAAGAAAAGGACAATACTACCCAAAAACAGAAATAAGCAATAGGAGACTCGAGCACAAATAATGATCTGAAGAACTAAGGAAAGAATAACCAATGAATACTTCCCTACTTACTGATCCTCCCAAAACCAAATAAGAGAAGTGTCCTCAGCCTTAAGATGCACCAGGGAAGAAACAATGAAAAACAGATAACATTAATGGATAAATTCCCAAAGATTTCTATTAGAAACCGAATCTCATACTAGCATCTCCCCCATTTGCTGATTGGCCAACTTGCTCTTTACTCTAAATAGGTTTCATATAATAGCCTCCGGTTATCATTCTGTTAATCCCACATCACATAGAATAGTTATGTAGCTCCCTAATTTAAGCATTCATTAATGGTTCTTTATATTATCCTTTATAAGCACAACTTAAGACAATGTAGACCTCCAGTCTTTCTCCCACCCCACCCCAGCCCCCCTTTTTCTTTTTCTTTACCACTCCTATTCTTCAATATCACCCAACATATTGCCCATGTTCCATCGGAACCTGAAATTTCCTTCAGAAGAAAGCCATTAAATTTTTTTTAACACAGTGACCTAGATCACTTATCCATCATCAGTAACTACAAATCTGGCAAAGATCCCTAACAAACTACAAATCTAGGGGACAAAAAGAAATCACACCAAAGATCAATGCCTGCAATTTTATAACACCACAACACAGGAAAAACAAATCCTAAATTCTCCATTTTGATTAATGAGATCATATACTAATTTGACAGCAAAGTAATTCATCACATTGTTTCTAGCGCAATAAAGTTTCATGACAACAATAGCAATGCCACAATGTACAAACATAAGCTACTAATTAAATTACACTGCATAATTTGATTATTCTGATTGTATAAAATTTGTTTCATCTGCGATCACTTTTCTCAGACTACTAATTACATAAACATTCATCTCTCTCTCTCTCTCTCTCTCTCTCTCTCTCTCTCTCTCTCTCTCTCTCTCTCTCTCTCTCTCTCTCTCTCTCTCTCTCTCTCTCTCACACACACACACACACACGTATGTTCTACTGTACTTTAACCTCGATTTCAATTCCGAGTATACTAAAGCGTAAGTAATTCAGCGAAGATTCTCAATTATAATACGTAATTTTGAATTAAATTAGCTAAATGAGCACCAAAATTAAGTGATCATGAATCAAACAATTACAATCAACGAGTATAATATTAATGGAGACAGATGATGGAAACCTGGTGCAGCTTTTGGAGATGAGTGGTTGAGCACCATATTGGAGAGTGAGGAACAATGAATACAACCACACTTTTGTGCTTGTGTTCTCCGAGCTAGGTTTTGAACTGGACGCCTTGGTTTTGGTCGCCGCCATTAATCGGCGACCTATAGAGAGATAATGAGAGATTCTGACTAGGGCTTCACTTCGCTACTTCTTCTTCTTCTTCTGCAGTTCTGCTTCTCCTTCGTCTTCCTGTGCTTTTTTCTTGGTTACTTCTCCTGTGATTGACGAATATGCTTTTTTTCTTTCACTTTTCCACTAGCACGCCGGTTGGTAAGATACTTTTCTTTAAAAAAAAAAAACAAAAACCAAAAAACAATGTTATGTAGTCCCTCCGACTCTAAATTATTATCTTGTTTGATTCAACACACAAATTAAAAAAAATAATTAACTTAACTATTAATATTATTATAGTATATAGTTTTTTTTAATACCTATTTGTATATGACGTATAATTAAAATAAAAAAAATAAGGGTCAAATGGTAAAAATAATTTTCTAAATTTTTTTAAATAAAATAATTATCTAAAAACAGACCAAAAAAACAAGAGAATAATTTGGAGACGGAGGGAGTAATAGTTTATATGCTTTGCATTTTTTATTTTTTTAAATCTTAGCCGTTAAGTAAATTTTGAAAGGTGAAAATATAAAAATAACAGTCCCTGAACTTTTGAGCTTTCTACCAGTACCGATAGTCTTTGATTTAAAATTTGTATACGATTGATCCGTAATTTTTTAATTTTGCACGCTATGAATCCTTCCTAACAAATACTGTTAGAATATTCCGTTAATTTTCATGTGCCTTCCTTGTGAAGGTTTTTCAAGGGCATAAACAACATTTTACCCCCAGAATTCATCAATGGCGGAAGAACAGCAAGACAACGAAATTTATCTCTCCCTGCAAAGCTTTGTAACAAAACAATCGCAGAGCCTTCAAGAACCCCACTCGAATCGTCATCAACAATGGCAGGAGCTCACAACTCTTTGCAAGAGACCCAAACCCTACATAATCTCTTCGATGCCCTTGATCCAAAATCACTCATCCTTTCTCAATTCTCTGACTCCGAGAAACCCAATCTCCTTCAAATCACAACAGAGGATTTTTTTCATGGAGAGAGGTCCCAGATACAAAGCCTACGGGACAAGTTTGACAGTTTATCAAGACTCTTGCTTTAACTTCCCCCACCCCACGGGTCACTATTTGAAGATTGAAATCTTTTTGGGTCCCGTAATCCGTGCAAAAAATCAAGATTTTCCTCCAAGAAATCTTGAATTTACCATCGACCACATCTAGAAATAGACAGAGATGGATATTTAGAGAAAGAGAGAGAAAAGACGCCATTTCTATAAACACTACAGCGCTTGCCGGCAGGTAACCGACGACGACCGTTGAAGATGGAGCAAACCCAGTTCTTTCGTGGGCTGTTTAAACTTGTCCAGATACAAAGTGCAATGGAGGTAGTAAGTCCGCGAATGCAAGTGAGAAGAGGGGTGGGTGACTGTTGATGGCAAGGACGAGTTGTGTGAGTGGAAGAATTGAAGGGATTGTCTTCGACTGCGGCAAATGCCATTAGTGGGGAAAACAGGGGAGGAGGGAGGAAGACTGTTTTGGGTATAGAAATGATGTTCATGCCCTTCAAAAAACATCACGTGGAAGGCACATTAGAAATTAACGACATGTTTTAACAACATCCGGTGAGAGGGACTTGTAGCGTGCAAAATTAAAAAATTACGAATCACTAATGTACAAATTTCAAATCAGGAACTGCTGGTAAATTGCCCAAAAGTTCAGGGACCACTGGTAAAGTTAACCCTAAAAATAATAACTTTAATTTTCAATTTTTTTTAAAAGATATGACTTTGATTGTTTCGAGAACATTAAAGAAAGTAAATTTTTTATATTTGAAGCGCTAATGACACATTATAATCTCTTTTCGGTGCCATTTTACTCACTATCACAATAATTTTTTAGTATAACTTCTCGTTCTTTTGTCCGATAAAAATAATTTAAAATGCTATGAATCTATTTTTAAATAATATAAGAATGGTGTATGTGTGTGTATATATGTGTGTGTGTTTTTTAGAAGGTTACATTCACAAATAATGTATCACATAGTACCTATTTAAGAAAAAACGAAGAAAATAGGAAATGATGTTACATATGTTTCTAGAATCGTATTCTATTTATAGATCACTTAATAGTAAATTCATAACACTTTAAATTATTTCTATTGGGTGAGCGAACAAGAAGTTATGCTCAAAAAATCGTGAGGTAAAATGACACCAAAGAAAGAGAGAGATTGTTATTATTATTTTATGAGTAATGCTATGTGTACTTAAAATGTGCACTAAAATTACACTTGGCATCTTTTGGTTAGTTAGAGACTTTTAAGTGGTAGGACCCACAAATCATTTAACCAATTAGAAGATGTCAAGTGTAATTTTGATGCACATTTGATGTACACTTTAGGTGTACATAACATTACTCTTATTTTATTTTTTTTTAAAAACAGGAATGGTACCTGACAAATTTTATGAACTAGCCTTGACCTAAGAAGAGAGGACAAAGGAGCCTTACATTTACAACGAATTACATGACTTTGAAGAAAAACAAAAAGAGAAACTTGAGCAAATACAAATATGTATATCTAATCAATTAAGAAACAAAGAAAAGCCGAGCAATTAAGACATTCGGATATTGGGTGTGTCTTGACTACGAAGAACAATACTTCCGCGAATTGAATCGCAAAGGGGATGGAGCGGGCCGGGTATCACTGAAGACACTCTAGAGGAGCAATCACATCCAAGATTAGCTCACTTGTCTGCTACAGTTAGGGGTATGCACGAGCCCTAAGCTCGCGGATATTGGCAATGCCCAACATAAGCCCATGCGGGCATCAATTTTTAAAGCCTAATACAGCAGATCAGCTCACGGACATTTGTGGATGGGCTTTGGGCGGGCACGAGCAGGCATGGGCTTGATGGGCTTATTGATTGATTTTCATGTTTTTAAAACAATTTTACCGTTCATAACATAAGGGCATTGTACTGGATTGATGGGTCCAATACCATTGGTCATTTAGGACAAGTTCAAAAGAGCATTGTACTGGAATCTTGATACTTGGCTTAGATCGATTTCGAAAGTAAAGCCTTATTGATTGGTCGAAGTCAAGAATGACACAGTTTGATAGAAGCCTTGATGCATTCAACGAAAAGGAAAAGTTGTAGTTTTGTCGATTCTTTCTCTCAATGAGGTCTGACTCCTTTTTCTGGAAATTCTCACCACATCCTTGTGCGGCCTAGCTTCTTTGTTCACTTTTCTCTCAATTACTGATATAGGGTCCACAAATCCATCCATAACATAAGGAATTATTTGTCAAACTAAAATTGAGAGAATCCAAGGTGGTTAATTCAAATGTTTCTTCTGGAGAGTATATATATATATGGGGGAGTATTCAATGGTTACTTCAAAAATATAACCATCAATGGTTACTATTATATCAACCATTGGATTGAAAATCAATGGATAAAATTACTTGTATTAATTGACTCACCTACTTGCATTAATTATATTTTTCAACTAACCATTAAATCTTAGCCTTTGATTTTCAATCCAATGGTTAATATAATAGTAACCATTGATATAATCATCAATAGTTACTATTATAACAACCATTGGATTGAAAATCAAAGGTTAAGATTTAATGGTTAGTTGAAAAGTGTAATTAATGCAAGTAGGTGACTCAATTAATGCAAGTAAGTGAGTCTTTTAATGCATATATAAAATCAATCATAGGAAATCTCTAATTAGAATGTGTAATGGCTAATTCTAAAGCAAGAAACCTGGAAAGTTGGACCGGCTTCAAATCTCTAAGTAGAATAAGTAAGGGCTAATTCTAAAGCAAGGAACTTGGACAGTTGGACCGGCTTTATCTTGAAATACTCAACAAAAGTTAATTAATTAAACGAAAACCATTTTTCATTCTCATCCAAAACCAAACCTGTCTTTTAAATTTAATTTTGAGGACAAAAATTAGTGTTTTTGTATTTTTGCCCTTTAAAAATTACTGAACGACTAAACATCTAACGGTAGCCATCTCAGATAGACAGATACCACTAGCGTGCAAAAATGTCGGCCTTAAAGCACCTGTGTGCAAAGTACTAGACCAATGAGACTTTGTCGACAGAAAATTCCAACTTTCCTTTTTTCTTTTGTCTTTTTTCTTGTCCGGTGAAAATGGAACATATATAGAAAATTATGATTTTTATAACATCATGGGGTAAGAAATCCCAATAACATCATTAACTAAACAATTACATGTGAAAGGAGGGTAGGAATTATATAAAGAAAAAATTTATGTCCCTTTTACTCCTTTTCAACTAGCGCAGCAAATTGGTGCAAACTCAGTTTCTTTGGGACGCCAAGGGAAATTTTTAAAATTAGATTTAGACCCGAGTTGACACCCCCATTTGATGGTGTTATAAAAACAAAGATATTCTTGGATTAAAAATTTCAAGTTTTTAGGAAATCAAATCGGTCGAAAATAAAAGTACCAAATATTTGGAGAAATAATGACAAGAAAATAGAAAATATAATGAAATCAAACAAAAGGGAACAACGGATTTACGTGGTTTAATCCACTCCAAGGCAAGCAACAAATCCACTATAAACAATAAGGAATTACGATAGAGAGTTTTCAATGTATTCACCCTACCTAAGCCTAGGGTTACAAGGATTGATACGATCCCACAGAGTACCACACCTCTCACAGTCCAAAATAGCCACACACTATTTTGTCTAATATCGCCAAGACCTCGAGACCCTCGACCACCAATTGTGTCCGTCGTTCGTCTCTCCCCAATTTGTGTCTCTCTCACTTTTGGTCTTGTCTTTAATTGACGTCTCATCACCTCTTTATATAGGCCCTAAGAAAAACCTTAACGAATTGGGATTAAGGCTCTTAATCCATGTTAATAAAGCAATCCTTTTACAACTAGTATAAAATTGTTTAACCTTCTCCAATTAACTCTAGGATTAATTAATACAATATAGGATTGCAAAATCCTTATGAATTTGAGACATATTTTAACAAATCTCCACCATGGCTCAAATTCCATTAATCATATATCCCCATTATTGCTTGCCTATCGTGCACCCCACCATGGGTGCATAGAATTGATCTCGAACACATGAGCTCAAGCAGCCCTTGAACTCGCTCCATGAAATACTACTAAATCGAATACTTCCAATTTCTTCACACTTAGCATCTTCACTTTGAAACATAGCATGAGCTCCACCTTGAATGACACTTCCTTGTAGTAAATACAAGTTGCCATTTTTGTTTCCACTCATGAGAAAACGGCCACCACGAAAGATTTTTTATCTTTCCATCACGAACTGTGTAATTGCAGCCTTTCGAATCCAAAGGAACCCAATGAAATTAAATTCTTCCTCAAGTTAGGAACATGACGAACTTCAGCTAGCGTTTTCACTCGACCTTGAATCTTGATTTTAATTGTCCCAACACCTTCAATTTTGCAAGAAGAATCATCCGCTAAAAATACATCACCACTTGTACTCTTGTAAGTAGAAAACATATCTCTATTGGAATACATGTGAAAAGAACAACCGAAATCAAGAACACATTCAGTCCGTAGATTAGCACCACCCAAGGTCACATTAAGTACATCACCGCTATTCTCGTCATTGCTAATACCACCCTCATCGAAAGTGACAATATTAGCATTAGAATTCAATTCTTTCTTCATATTAGCATTAGAATTCAATTCTTTCTTCACTTCATCCTTGAGTTTTGACAATTACGAACAACGTGACCTATCTCATTGAAATGCCAACACTTTATCCTGGAAGTCTTCTTTTTCTCCTCACCACCACTTGAACTTTCACCGAACGAATTTCTAACATGTTTAACTTTGCTTCCCACATACAAAGCATCACTATTATCATTATTCTTAGAACCCTTGTTCATAGAATCATTAGTTAATAATGAAGTTTGTACCTCACCCAAAGTAAGCTTGTCTTTCCCATGCATAACAGTAGTAACTAAATGCTTGAAAGATGGTGGCAAAGACTTTAGCAAAATTAAACCTTGATCTTCATCCTCAATTTTAACACCGATATTTGCCAACTCGCAAAGTATCTTGTTAAAAGCATTCAAGTGATCATGAATATTCGTACCTTCAGACATCGATCGTGAAGTTGAACAACTCCTTCTTTAGGTACAACCGGTTTTGACATAGATTTTTTCATGTAGAGACTCCAACTTCTCCCATAATGCCTTTACAGATTTTTCGGAGAAACGTTGTAGAAGACATTATCCGCGCAACATCGCCGGATAGTGCTAGCTGCCTTTTGATCAATTAATTCTCTTCCATACCTCATCCTTCATATCATCGGGTTTTGCTTCCATTCCTTCCAAAGCAATCTCTTAATCTGCTTGGATCAACACATCCCTAACTTTAACTTGCCACAAGCTAAAGTCATTACTTCCGTTAAATTTCTCCAATTGGAATTGCGTAGAATTTCCAACATCTCCCATCTTCAAAACTCCAATCTCTTTTGTTCATAATTTTGACTATCCTAAAGCTCTGATACCAGTTTGTTATAAAAACGAGAATATTCTTAGATTAAGAATTTTAAATTTCTATCTTCAATGCGGAAGCGAATCGGCCGAAAATAAAAGTACCAAGTATTTGGAGAAATAATGGCAAGAAAATAGAAAATATAACAGAATCAAACAAAAGGGAACAGAGGATTTACGTGGTTTAATCCACTCCAAGGCAAGCAACAAATCCACTATAAACGATGAGGAATTACAATAGAGAGTTTTCAATGTACTCACCCTACTTAGGACTAGGGTTACAAGAATTGACACGATCCCACAGAATACCACACCTCTCATAGCCCAAAATAGCCACGCACTATTTTGTCTAATACTGCCAAGACCTCGAGACCCTCGACCACCAACTGTGTCCGTTGTCCGTCTCTCCCCAATTTGTGTCTCTCTCACTTTTGGTCTTGTCTGTAATTGACGTCTCATCACCTCTTTATATAGGCCCTAAGAAAAACCTTAACAAATTGGGATTAAGACTCTTAATCCAGGTCAATAAAGGAATCTTTTTACAACTAGTATAAAATTGTTTAACCTTTTCCAATTAACTCTAAGATTAATTAATACAATCCTAGTTTGTATAAGATTCCAAAATCCTTGTGAATTGGAGACATATTTTAACAGATGGGATTAGATCACATACAAAGACTTTCCCAAAGAGTTATCGCAAAGGGTTAAAAACACTACACATGATTAACATCTTTTTTGGCGTTAGGATACCATTTACAACACTGTTCCGAAATTATATATTAGTCTCAACAATGTTCAATATTCAACAGATCAGATCGATGGTCTCTCTAATTTCGTGACACGCACGTGTTAGGAGAAAAGAAAATTTTTGATTTTTGAAAACTGGTTTAGTTACCTAGATCTAACACCAAAATCAAAGAAAATATTGTTATTATGAAAGAGTTTGATGAATTGATGATTCGTTCATTAGAGAATTCGTAAATACCATTTCTAGTTGGACCTTGGAGGAATTGTTGTCCCGTGAGACGATCTTTCACAGCAAAAGATTCAGAAGAGAATTCAATGAGTAAAAGAATGAGAAAGAACCAATGTGTGTGATCAGTACATCTATACCATTGCCTATAATGATTTCTTCAGTACCGTTATAAGGATGGTGAAGAGAGAGGTTTGCGAGATCGTTGGTAACATGATGCCTGTGTCTAAGAGCCAAGATGCAAAGGGAGAGGGGGGGGTAGAGGTAGTGGCAACTAGGACTTTAGGATATTAGATGAATTCTGAGTGGGGCGAGGTGGGGGGTAAATGGTGGGGTATTTTTCTTGGATGAGGTGACAATTCTGAAGTGAGTGCCCAACGGCATGACACCATTGGCAACGGCCTTGATAGCCATGGGGATTAGGTGAAGCTGAATTTTTGGAGTGAAAATGAGAGAACTTGTTGGGGGAGGGTTGACGGTAGTTGTTGGTGGTGAATAAGGAGTGGTGAGGATGGGTAGTACGGGTGGTGGTGACATGGGCAGATGCGAGGAGTGTAGATATGATAAGTTGGGACTTTGTGATGAGTTACTAATTGAGAAGATTCTTATGAAGCTCATCAAACGAGATTGATGTGTCACAGGCATGAACCACATCAACAACTCCTTGGAAGGTGGAGTCGAGAGAGTCAAGGACTTTGTCTGTGATGTCTTCAAGGTCTATGGGGTTACCTAGAAGAGCTAGTTGATCAGCACAGGTTTTTACCAAGTTCATGAAGTCAGTAATGGGTCAATGACCTTTTGTGAGAGATTTAAAAGTGGCTTTTAATTGCTTGATGTGGCCACGGGTGGGACATGCATAGGTGACGCGGCGGAAATAACAACAATGGAGTTCTTACCACGAGAAACTCCAAGAAAGCAAGCCTATGACAACTTAGGGTTTCACACAAAAACGTATGAAGAAATAAATTGTTTAATAATGATGAAAAACTGCCTAACAAAACATTTTTGAGGGTATTTATATACCCTAAAACAATTTAAACCCTAAAAGGAAACAATAAGGAAAAATAAAAAGAAACGAGAAAACTACTGAGGCCCAAAACAGTACTTAAACAGTGTTTTTGGGCTTAAAACGAACACGTCACAAGGTATCCTTAACATGTCTTGTAGATCTTGTCGATAGCTTTGATTTGATATGTTGTGGCTCCCATGGTTCATCCGGGATCAAAAGTTATACCCTATCGACGGAAGACTCCTCCAAGTCGTGATTTCTACTAGAGCTAGTTCTGCCTATTGCCACTTTACCCCTTAACTTTCCAATCCTCTTCCCACCAAAATTCTTAGTCCTTTTCATCTTGTGCAAATACACTTTAGCTACATGTTCTACATCAATAGGTATGAGAAAGAGTGTCCCAAACTTCTTGAGTGGTGCGAGATCGAGCAACTAGGGGAACGAGGGTAGGATCCAATGTACCTATGAGGGCACCAAATTAAAGAAGAGTTTATCCTATCGAATCCATGTGGTGTAAGCTGGATTGGGTTCGAAGGTTGATTCTTTGGTGATCGTGGGAGAGGGAGTGGGATGATGAGTACCATCTAGAAATTTGAAGAGACCAAACCCTACAAGGGTGGCCTCGATTTGCAGCTTCCATGAAAGATAATTCGTGGAGGAAAGCTTAATTAGAGAGGGAGACGATAACGAGTGGGCATTTAGGATCAACTTCATTAGGAATAACGTGAGGGGAAGTCATGGTTAGTTTTGAGGAGGATTCAAAACTACTTTGATACCATGAAAGAGTTTGATGAATTGATGATTCGTTCATTAGAGAAGAGCACGTATTTATAATTACAGGAGGTTTAATCAACCTATGCTTCTGAACCTATTCAGGTATACACGGCAGTGTTTGAGAAGGATACAACAGCTAGCAATAAGAATATAACAACTAACAGGAGAGTGTTTGACAAGATAAACACTAATCTTTAGCATTAGAAATATTAGCTTGCCCAAGCTTGAGAAATTATTAAAGATAAAAACTCAAGGCAAATGATGAATACGTGAGGGGACAAAAGTCCCCTTGTCTCTACCATGGGAAGGTTCAAACCATGGAGAATAGATAGTCATACGGGTGGTCGAGATACAACTCATGACAAGCTTAATGAGATTTGGGGAAACTTGAAGTAGGTTAGAGTTTCTCGAATAAACCCTGACCCCATTCAAACCTGTCATACGCTTTATCTAAATCCATGCAACTTAATGGCCATCATACCACTAAGACCTTGTTTTTTTACCAACGGTGGGGATGGCTTCATGAACGATATACACGTTATACGTCTCACGCCTACCTGAGATGAAACTAGCTTGGGAGGGAGAGATAAGATCCTCCAAGAATAAAGGTCTAATAAGACCAACTAACCAAAATCTTTGAAATAACGTCTTTATAGGCCGTATTGCAAAGACTAATCGACCTGAGCTAGCTGGCCAACTGGCTCGGGCTTATCAACCTTAGAAATAAGGCATTCAAAAGTCTTATTCAAGAAATTTTCAATCGACATGAACACGATCGAAGACGGAACCCTACCGGAATCACCGAGCTCCACACACATTTCACTGATCAAAAGATTAGTCAAGTGGTAAAAGCTTTAGTGACCGTATAGAGAAAATAGAAATATTGCAAAAAAAAAAAAAAGTGACCGTATAGAGGACATAGAAATATTAGTACCCCAATGTCACCACGAGTACTAGGAAAAGTGATCCCATGATCAAAAAGGGGGACAACATCTCTCTATCTTTAACAGAAAAATATAGGTCAGCAAAATGAGAATTAGTAAAAATTTTAACATCCAGAATCTCAACAATCCACACCTAAGACTAAGAATTTTATTACGTTTACGACGGTTAAGCACAATCACGTGAAAAAAACAGGATTCAAATCGCACAACAGAGCTAGTCAATACAGATTCATCACCCAATGCTCTCGTTGAGAGTCGAACACCCGACTATACTCATCTCTACGTATTTATCCAAATTAAGAAGAAAGTTCGAAGGAAAATCCGAAATATATAGCTGTTTGGACACCATCAAGCCAAGCAATGATTCTTTTTTCCTAAGAAATATGTTACCAAAATCATTCATATTCCAATCACTAATTCACGGAATTTGTCATGTTTCATTATGCTACTTTATTTTGAAAAAATAAATTTAAGTGTACTGTAACATAAACAAAGGATAACATTGCAAATACATAGTCGAGACAGAGTTTTGACTGAGATCGCTTGGCACGTGTCATTTTTAGTTTGCTTAGTTTTGGCTTGGTTATGTTAAAATTGCATATGTGAATGGGGATGATAATGGGTCTGGTTTGGGCGCGGGCTGCTATTTTCCAAAGTGCTCCTATTCTACACGCCCTCAAACCCAATATTCGTTGACAGACTCTAAGGGCCTGTTTGTTAAAATTAAAAATTAAACTTTGAAAATTAATTTCTGAAAAAGTAGAGCTTAAAATAGGATAAATTGCTGACCAGTCCACTTTTCCAAACTTTTTTTCTCTCCAGTACACCCTTTTGTTTTTAACGGCTAAAAGGCATTTTAAAAATTTTCTTCCTAAAATACCCTCAACAACATCGTTGCTTCAGATTTGAGATTCAAATTGATGTATAAATGATTCCATGTTGTTAATATAGTCTTTTCTCATGTTTGGGTATCAATTTTCATGCATAAAACACGAATTTGATCAAATTCAAATTTTTTGAGTTCATCCCGTTTTTCTTTGTTCTTGAGCTGTTTTGGCCACTTAAATCTCTATTTTAAGCTTCGAATTTGTTTAAAATCAATTTCATATTATTATCCTAACTTAGTACTATATTTGTGCACAACTTTTCTACCAAAAAACACTATTTTTGAGCTTCAAATCAAACTTGACAGTGTGTTGTCCGAAAACAGAGGAAGATGTTCTTGGACTGATTAATTCGTTAATCGCAGTATGCTGGGCAACGCAACGGGGTTCGACCTGCCCGGTCAGGTCGCAGGGGTCGAGGGGATAGCGTCCCTCGTGGGGGTTCGGGGGCAACGCCCCCGAAAGGTAAACGAAAATCATTCATCGCGATGCACCAATTGTTGCATCGCGATGCAGAAGTCATTCATCGCGATGCAGACATCATTCATCGCGATGCAGACATCGTGCATCGCGATTCAGAAACCATGCATCGCGATTTTGAAACCTTGCATCGCGATTCTTTACAAAAATTACATGTGGGTCACACTTGACTTCTGCATCGCGATCTCTGATTTATGCATCGCGATGCAGAAGTCATTCATTGCGATGCAGACATCATTCATCGCGATGCAACAATTTGGTGCATCGCGATGCAATAATTGGTGCATCGCGATGCCAAAGTAGTGCATCGCGATGCCTTGGGTTACTGAAGCGCGCGTGTTTTTCTTTCATTAATGGCGTAATTGTCTTTTCGCCCCAAAAATGCCTTTTTCCGGTTTTTAAAAAAGATGAGTGGACTGGAGCGATTACAAACTTTTAAAAAGGGACCGGCCCGTAATTGACCCCTTAAAATATTAAGACATCACCTTTTGACTGTTTTTAAGATATACTCCTTCAGTCCCTTAATTATTGTCTTGTTTGACCCGGCACACGGATTAAGAAAAAATAATTGACTTGATTATTAATATTATGAAGTAAATGAAAAGTTCCTGATCAATAAGAGAGCAGCTTAACCTCTACTCTTTTGAAGCATCTGAGCCACAAGTTAGCTTTAACTTTGTTATATAAAAAATTTCCATAGATTTAGAGCTTTGTGTATATGCTAAAGCATTTCCAAACAACTTGCAAGTAATTAGGCATATTTGAAGAAGTAACAATGGCATTGCTGCAGCAGTAATGTTTAGGCATTAATTGTGTTCATTACTAGACTGCTTTTCACTTAGTTTAGTCATTCCTGCAGAAATACTACCAAAGTTAACTATGTTCATAATGTGTTTTTAATTTTCTCCAGTACTTCCCTTTTTCTGTAACTCCGAATAAGTTATGCATGTAACAGCGATGTAATAAACTCAGCAATGACACTGAGTGACAAGGGTGTCACTGCTGCAGTGATGGGATTTATGATGCTTCCATGATACTTTTAAATTGGCTGTGTTGGAATCAGTTCCCTGTTTTCATCAAAATCTTCACCATGCTTGGTTTCAGCCAGCTTTGTCAAATTATCACTAATTAGCCAGCAACCTGAGCGGTTTTAGAGAAAGACTGAATATTCAAAGTTCAAACACTGGAGCTTTATGACTTGCGAAAGTGCTGTTAAATGTTATGAAGATCTATAAGTGATACTGTGGTAGATTTATGCTCTGCCTTTTTCGTGAGCAAATGTGCAAACACTGTTATTGCACAATTATGCAAATGTCATATACTGAGTTTTTGGATTGATGGTGTCCTTACGATAAGAACTCCTGCAATGGTTCAAGTTGCTTAGATTATTATACACTCGAGAAGGCAAGGATTGAGTTGGAGTTATCAGGCGAGGACGGTTAGGATAATTGCGTGTGCCACGGAGAGGAATAATGACGGTGGTGTAGGAGTGGGAGGAACAGAGAGTCAAAGCCAGAGTTCGAGTTCGTTTCTATCAAGACGCCAAACGTATGCTCTATTGAAACAAAAATGGAAGTTCTGCCAAATCCGAGGTTAGATTTTGTCGCTGTATATAATTGTTAAATATAGCCCTCACGCCATGTCTGGCACGCAACAAATGGCCATTTTATGTCATTTTAGTACAAATTTCATTTCATGATAGTTCAAAAAGTATAGAGAGGAATCATGGTTTTTTTCATACCAAACGAGCACTTAGTTAAGATATTAGTAATTGATGCATAATGTTCTAGACCTAATTCGAGAGTATTCTGATAAGAGGAATAAAACCTTGCTGCACATAATTATGTTCTGGATATTGGCATTTTTACTCTTTTATTCAGGTTATATATGGAATTTAGCTGTTTAACTCAAGTTTTGTTGGTTATTTATTTATATAATGCATGGTAGGACTACAAAGAAGCTGCTAGAATTCGTGATTCGTTGAAATCATTAGAAGAGGAGGAGCCAATTTTTCGTCTTCGGAGTTTGATAAGAGAAGCCATTGCAGACGAGAGGTTTGAGGTACACTATGGCTGTATTAATGTGTTGCACATATGCACATACACACATGTTTGGCATTTCAAACTTGCTGTTTTACCAAACTTTCGTTTTGTTGAAGTTTGAGGTTGAAAAACTGAAATGTTGGCTGCCCACATGTTTTTCACGGCGTTGAGCTTTTGATTCTATCCAACGGGGCATTGCCATTCCTACTAAGAGTTCTCATGCCATCATTTGTCATTATGGCTTATATATATTGTTTTCATTTTTCCAACAAGAATGGAGTCCCGCTAATCCTTCCTCTTGGATATCGGCCATTACTTCATTTTTGTCTTAACATTCCACTAATTTGTTGTGGATTTCGGATTGCACATTTGGTGACCAAAGATTACCCATTCACAATATGTTCAAATCGGTGGATGTTTACTCATTCATTTCACCACTTATCTTTTAATGCTACGCGGCCCCACTTCTTCTCATTCCGGGATGCAGCTAGGTATCGTGATGAGTTAAAAGAAATTGCCCCTCACTGTCTCTGAAATGTTCAAGTGATGCAACAACCTTGGTATGATTACCATTTTTTTTAAATTATGGTCATTTGGGTTTTTGTATGCTATTTACGGCTTCACTTATTATATCGATTTCGCTTTTCTTATATCTTTTAGCTACTCAATGTTATTCAGAAATGAACCATTAGATGGTTGAAGTAAAAAAACAATGGTACGAGCGTTAGTAGTTGACATAGAAATTTTGTTAAACTAACAGCTTTTAAATATGATGACTTTGGATAATGTATAACATATTGGGGTGGGAGGGGAAGCGGGAAGAAGACGTGTTTTTTTTTCCTCGTCTTTTATCCTTAAATCTATCTATATGGTTGCTTGAAGCAATTCCACACAGGTGGAATAGCATGAGCTTTTTTATTGTAATTTTTTGTTCATTTTTTCTGATACCACTTTTTCTTTCCCCTAGGTCCTTTTTAAATATTTAAAAGCAAGCACACGGTTTTTAGGATGCTCGATATGATAATCTTCATGCTTTATAGCATGCCATAAAGTTATCGTTTTCCTTGACAATAGGGAAGCAAGTAAAATGTTGCAAGAGATGTTTTGAGGCATCACCTGACCTCCAGGGGATCAAGACATCTGGAGTCCATGTCGAGAAGAGGGAAGGTCTCGGCTACAATTAAGATACCCATTTTGAATCAAATAGTAACATGCAAACATTTCCAAAAGATCTCTGGTTGCAATTTTAAAAGCTATGCAATCACCTTTAGAAATATGGAATACCAATCTTAATTATTTTAATTTTATTTTAACTATAATGTAGAATTACAATTGAATTTCACATATTATTTGAATCATGGAATTGCTATGATTTTGAAAGCAAATTCCACATTATTTAAATTTCATGGAATTTGAATATTTATAGAATTTAAAAATGATGTGTCCAAAAGGACCCTAAAAGGAATGCTATGTCCACCTAAAGTGTGCAATAATTTTGCACCAAAATTACACCTGATATCTTTTGATTGGTAAATAATCTAATCTCTACTGTCACCGTGCCATAGGCACGGGCACAAAATCTAGTATTAATATAAAACAACTCATGTTCATTCCAAAAGAACAAAATATTTGTCCACTCTCCTATGTTCTCTCCCAAACACCGTACAAACTCCCGCGTATGCGATCGATTTGGCATCTGTTTCTTCGATTTGTCGACATAATAATTCCATAGGGTCGACGTGCTCGACTAGTGGATCAATTCTATCAGAATAAATTGAGTTTTAATCGGTGGTATTTTTGTAGTACAGTAAGTTACTATCCTCTTTTATTTTTAATATGAACAATACATGATATATAAATTGTCCCTGCGTTAGTATGTTGATTTACGAGTAGAGATTATGGTACTTGTAGTTTAATTTAACGTGAGACTTATTATGAGTATTCCGCTCATGTTATTGTTCCAAATAATCAATACTATTAATAATAATAATAATAATTTTGAGTGATACTGTAAATAATTACGATAACCTGAAAATTAGTTAACAACTTGAACGGAGTCATATATGATGTAATAATGTTACATCGAGTTGTGTAGCGAATTAAATAATAACCTCAAATGACTCAAACGAAGTTAAATAGGGTGTAATAAAATTACCCCGAGCTGTATATTGAGTTCCTAAAATGACTAAGAGGCTTTATGATTATAATTACAATTTCTTAGAATTGTGATTAATATAATTGAGTTGTCGTGAAACATTTTCGGGACACAACATGCACGTATAAAGTACTGTTTGGTTATTCAAAAATAGTGCGTATTAACTTAATGTGTAGTAGGAACGAATGACCTACCTTGTTATTGATTGAAAGTTCGACACTTGTGGACTCGTAATAGCTATAACTGACTCAACGGAATCAAGTAGAGTTTAATGGAATCAATACGAGTTGAATGATAAGTCCCTACAGTGTTAGCAATGATTAATTGAGTAGAGGTACAAGTTCATGGAATTGTTATTATTGACTTACAAAGCCAAGTATAACTTGACTAATAGTTATGTTAAATTGTTAGGTTGTCCCCTACGTTGAATCGAGGGTTAATTAGATATGTTCGCTATATCATAAAAAGTTATGATATGCGTAGTTGAGTTGTTACTGAATAAGTACATACCATAGTACGTGACTAGTAATGTGATATGTAGTTGTCGCAAATAGTAGCGTAGTGAAGTGATACTGAACAGTTATGTACCATTGTACATATTTGACGTGAATATACTGTATAGTTATTCGCAAATAGTTGCATTGATGTGTGATGGGCACTATTGGCATGTCTTTGTTCTTGTTACGATAGTTGGAATGAGATTGATACAGAATAGTTGTGTGACATAACAAGTGTTGATTATTGGTTCGCAAATAGTTGCATGCTGTTTCGTTATGTAATTAGTACGATGGGCTTACTCTTAGCGTTATCCTCAGGTCTAGTTATTCAGACTTAGCATTGATAGGTGCGTAGTTTACTCACCTGCAAATATTTGCATGTTAGTTGATGTGTAGTGGGTACGAACTGGCCTGTTCTTGTTGTTAATCGATGTCCGCTGCTTCTGGACTTAATTGGCTTACAATGTGATTACTTGAGATATAGTAGGTATAATTGACCTGCTCATGTGATTATTACCTGTTCAGTACTTAGAACATAGTATGATGTGTTTTGATGACAAGTAAATATCTACTTGTGCATTGTATGCAGTCCAGCTGACATATTTGGTATAGTCAATGGGGTACGTTAGTGTTTGGCACACAACTTTTGCGAGGGTTGGGGCAAGTAATAGTTGTGAGCCAGCATGCTTGTGCTAGCCCCCGACTAGTGGCCATAGGAGGGGGGATAGCACCACTATTATAGCAATACGCGTGACTTTGGTTAGCTATTGAGGTCATAGCTGTGATTGGCCTCTGAATCTGAATACCGGTTCATTATGGTGTACTGCATTAGCGGCATTCAATTCAGAATGTGTACTGCAACAGCAACATAGTCATCAGCAGTAGCATTGATATGTTGGAGTGATATGGTTGGAAGTGATTGGGATGGTCAAAGGAGTACATCGATCATGTATCCTTTATTATGTGCTTATTTTATCTATTATATGATGCATGACGAGTTAGTCGTGGTCTCCAACTGGTATGGGACGGTTGGCGGCGGCTGAGCCTCTCGTGTGATGTGCTACTTGTTATTGGTTATCACAACGTCAATGCTATACTGTTGTTATATTGTTACACGCATGATAGCATGCTATGTAGTTGCATTAATTAGTAACTGATAAGTGGGTATTTTACTCATTTATTGGGTATTATTCGAGCTTAGATTTTACTAATTCTCGAGGTTTTTGTAATCTAATGTTTTGTTTTAGTCTTATTTTGTAGTTTCAGGGTTTAAAGGGCCAATCATGCAAATTTGGAGGACTTTGAAGCTTATTTAGAAGTTCAGGGGGTCTTTGTGCAAATTCCTGAAAGCTGAAGGAAAAGTTGAAAATTCTGCCATCAAGAGACGGCTGTGGCAGCCTTGTTTTCTCCTTTTTCCAATTTCTTTTGGTTTCCTTTTTTGTATTGGATTCTTTTTCCCAAAAAGTATTGTATTTTAGGTAGGTATAAATATATCCCTTTTAGGCTAGGTTTAGGGGTTAACAATTTTTAGAGCCGTCAATAGAGAATTAGACAAAGGAAGAACGAAGAACGAAGTTTGTAATTTTTGGATTCAAGTATCGATTTCTTGACTCTTATAATTATTATTCATCTTCTTCCCATGCTTAATCTTTTGAATCCTTTGTTTATTATTATGAGTTTTGTTTATTTTATTATGAACTAAATTCATATAGCTAGGGTAAGGGGTAGCCAATTCATGAAAGAGTAATTTTGATCCGATTATGGTAACGATCGATTGCATGATTGTGTGAGTTTTAATTCTTGTGCTTAATGCTTTGAAAGACTGGCCACCTTTTAATTGTTTTCAATTATGTGGATGAGACCGAGAGGAGATTCCATATGATGGATCGTAGGAATTATTACCATGGATCTAAATTCATGCTAGAGATAGATGAGTTGATATATGCAATTAGCCATAGATCGTCTCGAAAGCTAAGAGAATTTCATAAAACCTAATGCATTGTTTTCTAACTAAATCTACCTAGAGATACGTAGGTTGTTATGGAATAATAGGATTGATATTGCTCGAGAGAGAATATTGATTAAATTAGGAAATTCCGTTGTCACACAATAGTAATTGATCGGAACCCGAAATCGTTGATTGTTACTCTGAAGTGAATTGGTGAACCTAAACCCTAGCGCTTTTCTCTCATTGAATCCTTTAAAATTGTTATCTACTTGCTTTCTTTAGTTTAATTAGTTTAGTTAAATTCAAAACAACTTTCTTTCACTCTCACTAGATTAAAGTTTAGAATACCAAAGTTTGATTTTGTTCCAGTCCCTTGGGTACGACAACCCCTCATATTTCCACTTTATTACTTGAGACTAGTACACTTGCTAGTAGTAGGTATTTACCACATCAGTAACTTACTGGGTTTCGACTCACCCCGTTTCCTTGTTTTGTTTTCCTTAGACTCCAGTAAGTAGGAAGGTCCGACGCAATGAGGTTGGCTTGGCCGAGAGTCTTTAGCAGGTTGTACATTGAGTAGGTCTCTGTGAGAGATTTGTACGTATAGTTGGCTTTAGTGAGGATGCTGGTTAATACCGAGTGATGTAAAACTCAATATGTTGGGTAGCACTGTATTATATTTTGTTAGACTTGTTCTTTTGGTGCCGACCTGTGAGGTCGAGCTTGTTTAATATGAGGTAACCTTGGTTGGTTGTATTTTATGCTATGTAGCCAGTTGTTTAATGTTGTGCCGAGCTTGATGGCTCAAGCTTTTGTTATTCCGGCTCATTCCAGTTGATGATGTTCCTGCTATTGTTATTGAGGTGTTACAACTCGTTGTTAGCAAGTGTTATCTTGTTGTTATAGCAAGGTTCACGCACCGACTTGGGGTTCCATATAGGATCTCGGTTAGGGACGTTATAGTTGTTGTACCAATGCCACCTTTGTTGTTTCCTTGTCTCAAACTAAATTCGAACTCCTTAGTTCCAATTAAGAGTTTATATGAGCCTGAACATGTAATTTCCACTCAAGCCTGAGTAGCCTAACATGATAATCTACTATTCGTCTCAACTTTGCTTCTTTACAACCTTTAATAGTATCAAGTTTTCTTTCAAAAAATAAAATAAAAAATAGTATCAAGTTTTAGTAAGTTTTTCTCTCAACATTAATGTTGATGGCATTAAAAAAAATTATGAAGTAAATGAAAAGTTTCCAATCAGTAAGAGCCCTTAACCTCTACTCTGTCCTAAGGGGGCGTGGGAAGAATCAAACCTGATACCTCACACTTTGTGAAGCTCCAACTCTACCACTGGACCACCCATTAAGGACCCTTAACCTCTACTCTTTTGGGGCCATTGAGGCACATGTTATCTTTAACTTTGTTATATAAAAAATTCTCATTTCATTTTAGTCTTATAACAATAGACGGCTTTATATAACTCAAATGGTGGTTATAAATTGTAGCAAAAAAGTATTTAAAATCAAATAGTGGTTATAAATCGTAGCGAAAAAGTATTTAACTCAAATAGTCTTATAACAATAGACGCATATCAGATGAATATAATGCAGATCAACAATATATTACAAGACTTACATATATGACTTTGGGAATAACAATATATCAACAATATTTCGTGAGTTTAATTCAAGGAAATCAAATTTTATCCACACTATGTCTAAACTTACCTTAAAATCATATGTGTAAAGCTGAAAGCACCTAACTAGAACATGCAGAAGTCCTGCTCCAATGCATTAATGGAATGGACGATCACTTTGTTTGCCGAAAATTCCACGGCCAAATGTCGAAGAGAATACATCTATAAGGAGTGGGAATTGTAATGTAACGAATGAAGTGATGGGAAGACACGACAATGCAACCAACGGAATGACTACCCATTCCCTTCTCTCGCCAAACACTAGATAGACTGCGGAGCTGAAGGCTATGATCATTGATGTTATCGAGAGGAATAGTGTAAGTAGACCGATTACTAACCTTTTTGGCAGGGCATGTAGAAAATCCTGCTCTGCATAACGAGCAGTCAAGATGGACAAGAACATTAACAATGATGTCGTGGAAGTGAAGAGAGAGATTGCGTCTGTGACTGCAAATAGTAAGAAAGCGGGTCTTCCGTCGTTGAAAATAGGGAGGCCAGTATCCCCGATGTTTCCACCTGGCACAGTGATTGCTGATGCAAAGACCATGGTGATGATGAGTGCTGCTGCAATTGTACACGAGTTTGCCGTATCTTTCATCCATTTTTCTCCTTCTATCACCAACTCTTTGTGAGCTCTTGTGAATACCATTGCAGGTGTCTCATTATTAGAGTTCACCATCTCGATACATCCTAGATTTAACTTCTCCACTTCCTATATGACAATATGTATACATACTCTCAAGCTCATAGTCGTAAAATGGAGGAAATTTGAGGTATCAGCTAGGTTGGCATGTAAGCTAATAGTATTACCTTAAACCATTGTAACTCTCTTTGCATTTGTAATGCTGCACCGGAAACAAGGTTGAGCTTGTATGAAGGCGCCAATTGTCCAGCCAAGTGCAAGATGTTATTCCCAAAGTCGTCTGTAAGTGTTGTAATGTATTGTTGATATCCATTCATCTGATATACTAGGTTATAAACTTTCTCGCTACGATTTACAATCGCTAATTGAGTTATATAATGGCGTCTATTGTTATAAGACCAAACTGCAACCGGAAGTATATCCACGATCCCTTCAACAGCCTCAACGATGCCCAAGCTTGCTGCCTTGGTGACTGGTTCATAGGTGCGAGCAACGTAAGCACTATGATCATTTGAAGATCTTATACCTTCGCACAAGCATTTAACAAGTTGCACAGCTTGATGATGAACCAATTTCTTTTTACCAAGGTTTTTTATTGCTGGCACTACAAAAAGAATTATTTGGTTTGCAGATTAAAAATAGATAAAACTCAAATTAAACAATTCTCTTTTCTCCAAAGTATTGTTTTCGCGACTCACCCAATAATCCTATGAAGTCCCAAAGCATCACATGCAATCTCTCACGAACTGTACAAAAGAAAATATGTTCCCAGTGGAGTTAATTAATGAAAGTTCTTTTCTCGATATAACGATTAACACGAAAACTGTTTAGATAAGTCAAAGATGAAGTATTACACCTCCTGGCGACTGCACCCTCGTATGCATTAGCGCTTTAGAGTTTGTAGTTGGGTGCTCAATGTCGAGGTTATCACCTTTTGGCCCGTCAAAAAAATTGTCAAACTTCACAGGGATACCTTCAAAAGAAAAACAAAAAATGAGGAAGAATCCACTAGTTGAAAACAAAATGAGAGTATGATCAGCAATTTTTATATGCAGACTGTGAATTTTCTAAAGAAACTAACAGGAATAGATAAAGCTTTGCAGGAAGTTGAGGCGAAATCCACTTCGGAAGGAAGAACTCTTTCCGGCTATCACGCTTAAAGGAGGGATGCACTTCTGGGATGGTTCTAGTTTTGCCACATGTGGATAACGTTTAATCAAATCCAATGAGATATCTGTTTAGTAAATCAATCAAAATTGTATGTCAATAATACAGTTTGCAATGCATGCCACACTAGATGTGTGCTCCCTCTTTTCCCTTCTTTTTCTCGAGCACGACAACTAGCAATTAGCTAAACATTTCAATCCACAAAGAATGCTTGAACGAGACGACACAGACTGTCCCTTATTCAATCTAAAGACACACGTAACGTAAGGCACCTAACAACTTATGAATTAAGAGTAAGCAATTTTCTTTTATGTGATTGAACAGGAAAAGTATAGATGAGAGTAGATCAACTCACCGTAACGTCCGCCACTAATTGTGAGAGACAAAAGATCAACACCAGCTTGTCCTGCAAAATCGTCATCACTGCTGACACTTCGTAAATAAGAAAATGTATCCCAATGTCGCATACCCGCAGCAGTGTGAAGTGGCGTATCGCCTCTTTGATTACTAATATAGAGCAAAGATGGGTTTTTTTCAACCAAGATCTTTGCAGCCTCGGTGTTTCCGACAGTTGCGGCAACATTTAAGGGTGCTTCATCCAAGCTCTTTTTTATAACCAATGCCTCCTTTGGCAAGTGTTCCACTAGCTTCTCGACGAAATGAATAGCCTTTCCGGTCGCAACTGCTACGTGGAGAAGTGTCTCTCGGTTTCCTGAGATGATGGCTGTTGCCGCGTCTCTGTCTCTGTCCAAGAATGTTTTAGTTGTCTCCCAGTCACCCACAAGTGCAGCTTTGTACAGTGGCAGGTACCAGCTAACATCATTCTCTTTTGGGGTAACTGCAGCAGATTGGAGTTCTTCATTAGACGATCACAACATAGATATTACGAATTATAAATGTTTTACTCCTACATATAAGGGTTAATGGCAAAGCTAACCATCAAACTTTGCTTAAGGAGCTCACTCTACCATTCAACTCAGAAACTGAGCAAAAAACAATTAAACTATTCATAAGGTGGCAAAAAAAAACAGTACCATCAGTTCTTCGTTAAAAAAGTAACGGAAATGATGATGCCAATGTACGTGTAGTAAAAAATTAGCATACATTGCTGAGGAGTTTGTATATACTCAACATCATACCACATACATCCACGTAGCATTAATACCGAGCACTATCAATTATTTCCACGGAATCAATTTTGCGGAACTAATTCCATTTTCGTGTACCAATCGAGGCCTTAGTAAAACTACAAACATGTATGTGCGGAAAAATATTTCAAACCAATGCAAAGGGATAAATAGGAAATTAGCTAAAGGTACTTGGAGGGACGGAGTTGTACCTACCTCCTTCAATGGTAGGAGTAGTTATTCCCTGTCGATCTGCAGCTGCACTGAAAGCTTGTTCGAGTTTGATCATAACATCTCTTGACGTACTCAAGTCCGCCACAATAGGAAGGACATCTTCGCTGATGGAACCTAAGATTCTTTCTCGAATAAGCTGGTCTGTTCCTCTCCAAAGCTTGTATTCCTCGCTGTCTTCATTTGGATTTGGCACGGGACCATCAATGAAACCAAACAACTGTTGGCTATAAAGGTGTGATAATATCTGCTCTTTCCACGGATAGTAGTTCGTTGAAGTAAGCTTTATAAAATGGCTGCCCTGCTGGCCAGCTGCCATTGTTGCTGTTACTTGATCTACTATATTGTTTTCCGAAAATTGAACATCAGCTTTCAAAGATTATGCTAATTCAAACAACCATCCAAAATTAAATCCAGGAACTATTAACTTTTCTCAATTCCATTTTATAAGATTAAGAATAACGCAGGACAGAAGACACAGGACAGAATTAAAAGAAAGACACAGAAGAGAGTAAGAGAGAGAGAGAGAGAGACCACACTAAGAAACTTTCCCAGCCTGTCTTCTGCATTCATTTGATGTATACACAACTATACAAAAGAAGGAAGCTATACAGCCAATTGAATTGATTATGGCTCTATCCTAAATTACATAGAAACTACAAAGAACACTTTGACTGTCTTACATACACAGAATTTGGATCACTAAGAAAAGGAAAATATAATTATGTGTTCAAACCCCCCCCCCCTCGCAAGCCGAGTGGAGTGGAACGAAGCTGCAGCTTGTCCAAAATGAGTTGTAATCGCGGTAGAGACAGACTTTTGGTGAAGATGTCTGCGAGTTGATCAAGAGTTGAGACATGTCTGAGACGAATAAATCCCCGCTGTTGAAACTCACGTACGAAGTGATAGTCGATTTCCACATGAAGTGTTAGAGCATGAAATACAGGATTACGAAACATGTGAATTGCCGAAATGTTGTTACAAAGAATAGTCGGAGCATGTAAATGTAACCCCAGTTCGCGATATAGAAAAGAGAACCACGGAGTTCAGCAGCCGTAGTAGCCAAAGCCCGATATTCAGCTTCACTACTGGAGCGGGACACATTAGACTGCTTCTTGGCCGTCCACGCAACTAGATTAGGTCCAATGAACACACAAGCCCCTGTAGTGGAACTTCGATCATCTGGTGACCCTCCCCAATTTGCATCAGAAAAAGCCGACAAAGTGCTATCGGGGGAAGCCTTGAAGTGAAGCCCAAGTGAGTTTGTCCCCTTAATGAAGAGAAAAATTCTTTTTACGGCCTGCAAGTGAGACGAACGTGAAGCGTGCATATACTGACAGACTTGGTTGACGGCAAATGAGATGTCCGGTCGAGTCAGCGTTAGATATTGCAACCCCCCTACCATACTATAATAGACAGTAGCTTCAGCTAGAGGGTCCCTTGTAGTGGAGTCTAAATGAGAACCTACAATCATGGGGGTCTCAGCAGGATAACACCCTTCCATATTGAACTTTCGAAGGAGCTCCGAAGCATAACGAGACTGATTCAAGCTGAGATGCGTTTTATTATGGATTGCCTCAATATCCAAAAAATACCCCAATGGACCGAGGCGACGGTTTTCGAAGGTGTCATAGATTTGATCAATTACCTTAGCAACAGCAAGAGAGGACGAACCCATCATAAGAATGTCATCGACATAGATTAAAATGGCCACCATATCTGATCCGCTGTGACGAATGAAGAGAGAGATATCGGATTTGCTGATAAAGAAACCAATGGAGACTAAGAAATCATGGAGACATTGAAACCATGCCTTTGGAGACTGTTTAAGACCATATATTGCACGATGTAACTTACAGACATGATCTGGAAATCAAGTATCGCCAAATCCCAGCGGCTGAGCCATACAAACCTCTTCGTGTAAAATTCCATTAAGAAATGCATTACGGACATCTAATTGTTCAATGGACCATCCCGAGTCGAATGGGCAAGAGTGAGTTAAGTGCGAATGGCGGGCGGTTTTACAACCGGACTGAAGGTCTCGTTATAATCAACACCTTCTTATTGGGTGTACCCTTGAGCCACAAGACGCGTTTTGAGACGTTTAATTGTTCCATCTGCCCGTCGTTTGATTTTATAAATCCACTTGCTTCCAATGACGTTTAAGCTTGGAATGCGAGGTACTAACGACCAAGTACCATTCTTTTGTAATGCACTGAGCTCCTCCTGCATTGTCTATTGCCACTGTGTAAGGGGAGAAGCTTGCTTGAACGAAAGGCTAAAAATCAACAAATTCAGTAGTTGCAGCTGCTAAGGCTTTAGGTAGGGGGTGGTTGTAAATGAGATCATTGATGATTTTGAATTAATGAGGAAGGGTAGATACATCGCTGATAAGAGAGTCCTTGAGAGCACACGGAACTAGGGAATGAGAAAAAACTGGGTGATCTGACGGAGAACCAGTCTGTGTGGTATCCGATGGTGTTGCGGCATGTGGAGAAGGTGAGCTCAAGTCTGGGACGTCTATGGTCGGGCAAGGTGGCATAGGCATGTGATCAAGGACCGAAGCAGGATGGCCCAAGTGCACTGGAGGACCCTTGGTTAGGCTGGAAGCACTGGCACTAGTCCAAACTCTGGACGAGTAGGCCGTGGTGAATTGCTAATGCCGAATCTTGTACTGGCTGTGATGATGTTGAACGGGAATACGGTTTGCTTGATACTGATTTGGAGGGATTGGAAGGAGTCCACATCCTTGACCTCTGCCTTTATTTTTCTACCATGATTTCTCTCTCCCACGGTAACCACCCCTATTACCTTTTCCAGATTGGTAATAGAGTCCACTCCCCCCATAATTTTGGTTTTGATGTTGATTAGGAGTGGTGTTAAAGGTATTCGGCCTAGGATTGTGGTCAGTGGTTATAGCCGGAGCTGTGGTAGAATTGAGGGAGAGATTGGAGAATTTTAACTGGAGATCCTCTTCTTAGAGAAGGTCTTGAAGTTCATCAATGGGGATGGCAGGTCTGTTGTTTTGGGTTGTGATAAATTCTTTGTAGGTAGATCCCAAGC
The DNA here is from genome assembly GCA_016624345.1 of Platycodon grandiflorus. Classification (NCBI taxonomy): domain Eukaryota; kingdom Viridiplantae; phylum Streptophyta; class Magnoliopsida; order Asterales; family Campanulaceae; genus Platycodon; species Platycodon grandiflorus. The sequence goes on along the minus strand of CM028367.1, from coordinate 10,213,811 downwards.
CATTAAGAATCCAACGTTGAAGTTCGTCTTCCGACACAATTTCCCCGGCCTTGGCTAAGAAGTCGGCTAGAGTGGTGGCACGAAGGAGGTAGTCATCAATCGCCATATCGGGAGAACCAGTGAGAGAGTTAAGCTCGTCTCGTAATTTCTTAATATGACAACGTGAGGTGCTGCCGAACCGTTTGGCTTTAATCCACCCGGCAACTAAGCCAGAAGATTGAGCAAACAGTTCATGATCTGGATTTGGGGTTACACCCACCATGATCAAGGTGTTTAGAATATGGGTTTTTAATGACTATGGTTTGTATTAGTCTGTGGGTTTGTATTAGTCTGTAGGTTTGCATTAGTCTGTAGGGTTGCAACACTAATTTGAAGAGGGAACTCCAATTCAAATAATTTTCGGCTGTAAGATGACAGTGACCCATGTATGACTGTATGTTGAGAAACAAGGGGAGGGAGGCCGAGGCATTTGGTGGTTGTGTGGAAGAGGAGGACGATCCACCCTTGATTTTCGACGAAGTGATTGAAGCATCTCCCATGGCTCGTAAGTAGCTCTGATACCATATAAGATTAAGAGTAACGGTGGACAGAAGACACAGGACAGAATTAAACGAAAGACACAGAAGAGAGGAAGAGAGGAAGAGAGAGACACGACACTAAGAAACTTTCCCAGCATGTCTTCTGCATTCATTTGATGGATCCTATATATGCACAACTATACAAAGGAAGGAAGCTATACAGCCAATTGAATTGATTATGGCTCTATCCTAAATTACATATATAGAAACTACAAAGAACACTTTAACAGTCCTACTTACACTGAATTTGGATTTATATAAACTAAGAAAAGGAAAATATAATTATGCGTTCACACATTTTTCAACCAATCACAACTAAACAAAAGTAACATGTTAAGGCATTCAAGTTTAGATTTGTTTGGTGTGAGAATTGAAACCAAAGTTTGGAAAGAGAAGTAGGTACTCAGGCGATGTTTGGAAATACAATGGCATGAAGGAGTTGAATAAAAGCAGCAAGGCTATGAAAGGAGAAATCATGAGCTCCCTACTTCCCTTCTTTCCCTAGCAGTATAGTGTTTGTTTTTTTTTTTTAATAATAAAAAGTTAGAGGGGACATAGACTTTACCCCAACCCTTATTATTATTATTATTATTATTATTTAATGTCTTGAAAGATTAAAATTAAGACTACGTAGTGCATTTGGTGTGGCTAGAAAAAAATGATGTCTTTAGTGAGGCATTGAACACCCGACCTAGTGAAGTATCATGGTGCTTCTGGTTGAACTTCAACAATCGACCTCTCCAGTAAGAGAGGTGAGAGGTACTAAATGGTATCTTTGATGAGGTTTGAACACCCGACTTCTCTAGTAAGATTAGTTACGTACCAAAGTGTCTCTGGTGAGACTTGAACACCCAACCTCTCTGCTAGGAGAAGTGAACGGTACCAGTTGAGCTAGATATCCAACCTCTCTGCTAGGAGAAGTGAACGGTACCAGTTGAACTAGATATCGTTGGTCCTAGTAGTATAGCTCACTTCCCTCTCCTATTAGTTATCCAATCTATTATTCATCTTTCTGATTCAATCGATCCCTTTGGTCTTCACTACACACACAAACTGACACACACACAAACGTACACACACACACACACACACACACACACACACACACACACATATATATATATATATATATATACATACCAGGGTAAGTATTCAATGGTTACTTCAAAAATATAACCATCAATGGTTACTATTATATTAACCATTGGATTGAAAATTAATGGCTAAAATTTAATGATTAGTTGGAAAATGTAATTAATGCAAATAGATGAGTCAATTAATGTCAATTAATACAAGTAGGTGAATTATTTAATGCAATTAATCTTAACCATTAATTTTCAATTCAATGGTTGATATAATAAGTAACTCTCAAATATATATATATATATATATATATATATATATATAGGGAGTATTTAATGGTTACTTTTTTATTTAACCATCAATGGTTACTCTCATTATCAACCATTAGATAAAAAATTAAAAGTTGAGATTTAATGGTTAGTTGGAAAATGCAATTAATGCAAGTAGGTGAGTCATTTAATGCATTAAATCTCAACCTTTAATTTTTGATCCAATACTTGATAATGAAAGTAACTATTGATAGTTAAATAAAAAAGTAACCATTAAATACTCCCCCATATATATATATATATAATATATATATATATTTAATTATCAATCAACAAACTTAACTTACCTTGAGGATTTGGACCAAAAGTAGAAAGTAACTTTATCCAAACAGCTCTGGCAGTTGATAACCCCACCACAGTAGCAAGAACATGTTCTTGGAGTGAACCCAAGATCCAACTTTTGACAAGCCTGTCAGATCTTTTCCAAATTCGATACTCTTCATTGGCCGGTACCACCACAGTGCTGCCGTCGTCAGTGGTGCCGCTGCCGTCAATCGTTTCAGGCGGTGGGAGGATCGTGCCATCAACGAAACCAACCAGCTCTTGACTCTCAACAAGACACAGCATCTGTGTTTCCCATAGAGGGTAGTCATGAATACCAGATAGCTTCATTGAAACAAAGCTAGCTGGATTAATGGTGGACGGGTATGGATACCGCGATCCACTTCCAGATTCAGATGATGATGAACCCATGATTATGAGCAAGTTCTGGGGTCGAATATGGAACTATTTTGAACTAGTTCTAATTGAATATATATATATATATACATATATATACATATATATATACTCCTTACCTTTCCATTTCCATATCTGCAATATGTTTCCGTTTGATTTCTTTCTGTCAATTTAAAATGCAAAAATGGGTTAATGACACCACTAGTCCCTCGATTATTAGCTATTCCACCAGTAGTCCTTTAAGAATTTTTTTTTAAATTTTAGTCCCTAAAGTATCAAAAAGTCACGTAGCTAGTCCTTTTAATGGATGTCGTTAGTATTTTTTCGTTAAGTCTGTCATGTGTCAAACACGTAACTTTGGTTAAGGACATTTTTGGAATTTCATATACAAGACTTAAAAATAAATAAATAAATAAAGGAGCATGACATCTCCTCAATGTGAATGCAGTAAAACATAGGATGGAACATTTTGCAACCGACGAGCATCAATCAACACAAGAATAGCACAAAGGAGCATGTCATCTCCTCTCATCAGTTACGTTCAAGAATAAATATACCCAACTCCAACAACTCCAATCAAACAATATTTCCCCAATTTCCCAAATTTTGAATCCAACAATTTCAGCAACCCACCAACAATTACCAAACAGTACGTAATGTATTTCAAGGGAAAATTGAAATTAAGTGTGAAGCTTAGCGTTTGCAGAATATTTACCCTAAATTGCAAGCCCTAGGGGTTGCAATTTCAGTCTCAAGTCGGCTGGAACTGTGAAGATTCGCAATGGTGGATGGAGCTGGAGATGAACGAGACGCCTTCTGTCTCGTGAGAGAGAGAGAGAGAGAGAGAGAGAGAGAGAGAGAGAGAGAGAGAGAGAGAGAGAGAGAGAGAGGGTGTGTCGGCGTTGATGTTGCGGTGGGTTGAGAGAGAGAAGTAGAGGACACGGTGAGAGAGTAGGTCGCTGGCGCTGGAGAGACTAGCGGAGAGCAACCGGAGCTATGGAGATATCAGGGCGGGATTCCCTATCCATCTGTCACCGCTGGTTTCAAATTGAAGCCCAAAACTCCATTCGGAATCCCGAGCCTCCCGTCGAGATCCACTTGAAAACTCTAGATCTAAAACTCAGATTTCAAATGAATGAAACATAAATTCAAACCCCAAACTCATATTTTTGACTCTTGTCGAGATCCTCTCTCTCTCTCTCTCTCTCTCTCTTATTCTTCTTCGTCACCCTCCGGCGATCCTTTTGCGACCGGTGGCGCTGTGTCTTCGGCGAGTCTAATGCCAGAAGTCGTCGGGGGATGGGGAGGAAGACAGAGAAAGGTTTGATTTTTTAATTTTTAATTTTATTTGACCAAATAAAAAAATAAAAAATTGTTATAATAAAATCACACTAGGAATTACCATAATAACCCTTAAAAAATAGCACGTGCAACACACATGATTCACTTAACGGAATTTTTCTAACGACATCCATCAAAAGGACTAGCCGCGTGACTTTTTGATACTCTTGGGACTAAAATTTAAAAAAAATTTGTTAAGAGACTACTGGTAAAATCGACTATAATTGAGGGACTTGTAATGCCATTAACCCATTTAAAATTATGAGTTTCATACTTTCCTATTACATAGTAATATAAGAAAATGAAGGGTAAATTATACATAACCCCCTTTAATTATTGGTCAAGTTTAATTTGTCCCTCTTAATTATCAATTGAAACAATGTGCCCCCTTAATCATAATATTTTCTTAAATTACACATTCTATTTAGACACCACAATTTGAATTCACCAAATTAGTCCACCAACGACTTGCATCACTATTTGTATATATGATATTTACCATAATATTCAAAATAAAAATAAAAAATTATTTTCATAACCATCTTTACGTACAAAGATGGTCTTAAAACAATAAGAGTAATATAGTTAATTAAAATATCAAAAGGGCATTATGGTTAAAAAAAATATCTAAAGATGGTTACATGAGTCTTACGTGATATTTTACATAAACTCAAATGATAATACCTAAACAAAAAACTATAATTAAAAGAAATATTATAATTAAAAGAGATATATTGCTTCAATTAATAGTTAACGAGAGTAATTCAAATCTAACCCATAATTGAGAAGAGTTATTTATAATTTACCCAAAAATGAATCTCAGAAGTCAGAACTACTCCGAGGAAATTACAGCAGCTTAATTAATTATGTCCACAATTTGAACGATGATGAAAAATGATTGATGAATGAGTGTTGATGTGACTTTTATTAATTGGGGGGTGCCCACGTTTGTAGCTTCATGCAATAACTTCTTCACATCTGGCTTGGCTGTCTGTCTTTTTTCACTAATTGTTACTGGCCTACTTCCCTGTTGACTCATTTATTGTACCCACGTTTGTCGCTTCACATAACAACAAGATCGCATAAAACCCTGCAAGTTCTTTGTCAATGAAATCATCCTTATTGATGAAAGAAGACTTACTCCCTCTCACTCATTTTTTTAGTCTATCTTTAAGTTTGTATTCAAGAATCAAGAGGGAAACAATAAATACATTAACTCATAGAAAAAATAATAATTATTTTGTTTCAAAAAAATTTTTTTTTTAGGATATCATTTTTATCATTTGGTTTAAATTGCAATTCGGTCATCTTACTTTGACAAAAAATTTATTACGCTCACTCCATCCAGATTTTTGGATAAAAAACTTACTATTTTTTTAAATCCTGAAAATACCCTTACTAATAACTATCAATTTAATCACTGCACTTAGACATAAATATCAAGTTCATCACTCCATCCTGATTTTTGAATAAAAAGTTTAAAATTATCCTAAAAACCCAAAAATGTCATTACTAAAATATTAAAATTCATTGCAACCCAGAACAAACAAAAACCCAAAAATTGAGCAACTAGGAAAAAAAAATTAATATTTGATTATCCTAAAAATCCGAAAATGTCATTACTAAAGCATTAATATTTAATCTATTACTAATCGTAATTAAATTAACATTAATATTTAATATTATAACTACATTGAGATAAATGACTCGATAAAAATTTGTTATAATTAAATTTCTTAGAAATTTTTCATAATACTCTTGAAAAATGACATGTACCACATGATTGACTTAACGGATTTAGTGGTGTTATTAACCCTTATTTAAATATCGATAATTACTTATGAATAATTTATAATAATATTTTAATCTTACTTTATTCTACGATAATAACTATCTCATAATAATTTATTGCATTTGTTTAATATAATTAGTTTTATATAATAAAAAAAAGTCAAACTAAAGAATTTATTGCTTTAGAAAAGACCAACATAATCTTTTATTAATTTTGATTAAGAATTCTAATAAGTTAACCTAATTTTTGTTTCATATTTTTAAGAATTAGTATGAAATTATGTGATTTTATTATATTTGAAATAACTTATTTAACTGATTTGATTATTTTAAATATTTTATACACAAAATTTTATACTATTAATCTTAATGCATTTTCTGTCAAAGTAGGGTGACTAAATAGTGATTTAAGCCATCAAAATATTATAAGGTAAAGGGCATTTTGGTCTTTTTGCAGCCCTCCATCCAACAAAACTAACAGAAGTCAAGCGCGGTGAGCTTATTGACTTAACATGCCAAGTATAGTGATGAAATTGAGAAAAAAAATTGTAGAGTGCTCTTAATGAATTTTCTGTTAAAGTAGGGTGACCAAATTGCGATTTAAACCTTATCATTTTACCCTTACTTTTTTTCCTACTTTAATTATGAGCCACATACACATAGGCATTAAAGAAAATTATACATTATACCAATTTTAATAATTAAGTCAATTACTTTTTTTTAATTCGTGTGCTGGGTCAAACAAGACAATAATTAAGGGATGAAGAGAGTATAAATTTTGTACATTCTAAAGCAATACTCAAATACAATATATATATATATATATATATATATATATATATATATATTGGCATTGCCAATGTACAATCTTAAAATGTCGATCACTAACTATTTTTTAATCTGCCAATATATAAAATAATAGCATTGCTAATATACAACCAAGTCAAAATACTTTTTCATGTGTTAACTAAATCACATTTCCATTATGTCAAAATATATTTAATAGTATAATAAGTTTATTAAATAGAATTCTAATCAGTTTACCTTTGGTGCAAAGGCAAACCAACATAACCAAAGAACATCACATTAAGCAAGTTAGACACAAAAACGTATTTAACTGCGAAGGCATTTCCATTCCAGTATTTTTTTTAAAATACAAATCTGTAATTTAAAATTACAGGTCTAAGATTTTCAGATCTAAAAACTAGATCTATATATATTTTAAAAATATGTAAAAATCACAGATTTGTACTTTAGATATACAGATCTGATCCGTAGCAAGTACGTAACATAATAATCTTCTTTAAATAATTTCTCAAATATTTTTTTTTAAATTACAATTTCGAAAATCCAGATCTATAATTTTTTTTCTTAAAAAAAAAACAGATCTAAAAATTACAGATCTGTTTTTTAGAATTACAAAACTGATGGATACAGGTCTAAAAATTACATAACTGTATTTTAAACGCAATTAAAAAAAAGGTAAAGAAGCATATAACAATTATAGATCTAGATTTTTGCATTTTAAACACTATTTTTTTAAAAATAGGTGAAGAAACATTTAATAATTTACATATCTTTATTCTTTACTCTATTTTATTTATAATACAGATGTGTAATTCGTTTCAGATCTAAAATCCATATATATATATATATGATACCAAAACTTAAACTCAGGTTAGAAAATAACAAAACTTAACGAATATAATAAAATTTAATTGAAATAGAATAAAATGATTTTTAAAAACAATCTTTAAGGAATAAAACTGATTTTTATTCAAAACATAAAACTATGTACAAAACTTAAAAAGAAAAAGAAAACTTACAATTTGAATCATCGAGGGATTCTATCTTCAACCTATTAATATAAAAACTGAAAAAATATTTTACAAGGGATGGTTGTGCTCAACACATGAGCCAAGAAAGAGAGAGAGAGAGAGAGTATGTCGTATAATCGGCCGTGTCCTCTGAGGTCTGATCTTCGATCCATTTATAGGATTAGAGTTACGGATTTCAAATGTCTTTAATAAGACCGTGAGTGCGCCCGTGAGTGCCCTGTATGTGAGTGCCTTTGAGTGGTAGACACATTTAATCAGAATTTCGACTTCTTTTTCCTTCTTTTTCTTTTTCTCCGTCCTTTTAAGGAATAAGTAAAAGTTTTGTCGGCCATTGGAGCTTTAGTGGAGAGACTTTTATCACCTGTGATATCTTTTCCCTGTGAGGCCTTGTCCTTTCTTCTTTTTATTGCTTTCCACCAATGAGGAGAATCTGTCTCGTCTTCCGGGATTTTAGGCTTTGGAAATAATGGAGAGACTGCTGATTGCTTGACTTTAAGCTTTATGTTTTTGTAATTGTCTTCATCTTCCTGACTCTGAGAGTAGGGGATTATTCCCATATACTTTTCCATATTTTCATTGTCGTTGTCATCCATATTTTGAGTGGATGTCTTTGAGCTGGTTTCTTCTTCATCAATAATTCTGCTGATGTAACTGGCTAATTTTTCTTTAAGACACTCATTTAATTTTCTTGAGAGATTTTAGGATTTTCTTTAAGAATTTTAGATTTAATCACTTTCATGTGATCTTCTTGATCCATCTTTTCCTTTTCTTTTTGAGAAGCTTTCAGTTCTTCTTTAAGATAAGAGCAAGTCTTGACAATTTCTTTAAGAACTTCGGTGGTGTCAAATTTATTCCACCATTTAAAGGAATAGGTCCTTACTAGGCAAGGAAGATGAAAGTCGTCATAGTCACAGTTATAAGACCATGCCTAGATCCAAAGGAGTTTAAATTGTGATAAGAATAAAAGTAACGCTCTGCCAATTGAGGAAAAACCAATTGGGTATTTCTTCATTTAAGAATTCTTGGTCAAACTGAAAAAAACAAGTATGCTTTCTTTGAGAATTTTGGTAAATAAAGGCTTTAAGCCAAGCATCGATATAATCCCAGTAATTATAATAAAATTGCTGCTCAGAATTAGCAAAATAATGTTGTAACTGGTTCGAGTTGGTTCCCCAATCCGACACAGTAAGTACTTTAAGTATTTTTGCTTTTAAAAAAGCATATGCGCTTTGAGCGATTTCTTTCAATGCCTCCCAGTCTTTTAAGAATTGTTGCATCTAAAAATGCATAAGTGCTTTGAGCAACTTCTGTGGTCTTATGATCAAAATAAATTGATCATGTTTCTTTAAGAATTATTTCATAAATCCCTCTACTATTTCTTCCCTGAATAAGAAAATGGGATCTCTGTTCAAAATACTTTGAGGCTAAATAATAAGGATCTGAAAACTATTTAAGGTCTGATTGCTCTAAGCAAATGATTGGCTCTTTAAGAGAATTGTCGATCATTTTTTGATTGAATTCTTCTCCCTCTATTAAGGCTTCTTTGACTGTCTTTTGAGACGAAGAGGATCCTAATTGAGGATATTGTTTCTTACAATAATTTTGATAATTTTGGGCATAGTTGCCTCTACCAGGGCCATGACCACGTCCTCTGTCCCTAGAGCTTTGAGCTCTACCTTTGTTAGACATCAAATGAGGACCCCTGCAAGAAACTTTAAGTTAAGAAATCTGGTAAAACTTTTATTTTTAAAATTAAAAATGGTTTTGACTCTCTTCTGACTGGAGAGTATATTGAATTCTTTGTTGGACTTGAAACAATTCATTAATAAGATTTTGAAGTCTAATTGAGCGTGTTCTAGAAAAAGGTTCTTGTCTAAGATCAGACATTTTTTGAAGAATTGATTTTTCTTTTTGAAATAAAAGATTTAATTCACCTTGTTTTGTTAAACAAGGCATAATTACTTATGTTTAATTTTCTTTTAGAAGTCATTAGAATAAACAATAGAAATGTTAATAAGTGTTTAAAATATTGAAAAATATCATTAATATAAACAATTATAAAATTTGAATAAGGATAAAATATATCATTCATAATATTCTGAAATTCAGACGGAGCATTTTTAAGACCAAAAGGCATAACATTCCATTCATATTGACCAAATGGAACTGTAAATGTTGTTTTATATTTATGTTCTTCAGCTATTTGAATGTGCCAATATCCTGACTTAAGGTCAAATTTTGAATAAATATATGCTTCATTTAATCTGTTTAATAAATCTTTTTTTATTAGGAATAGGATATCTAATCCATCTTAAAGTTTTGTTAAGAGGTTTATAATTAATAACTAATCTTGGAACTCCTCTTTCTTTTTCAGAATTTTTATTAACACAAAAAGCTGCACAACTCCATGGACAGTTACTTTTCCTAATTAATTTTTTATTTAATAAATCTTGAATTTCTTTTTTACAATATTCCAATAATTATTTATTCATTTGAATAGGTCTACCTTTGTAGGAATTTTCTTTTCATTGAAATCCTTTTCATAAGGTAAATATACTACCTGTTTCTTTCTTTGCCAAAAAGCTGTTGGTAGTTCATTACAAACTTCTTTTTTCATTTTATTTTCTATAACTTTTATTTTCTCTTTAATCTTTGGACTTTGTAATTGATTATTTAAATTATTAATCTTTATTTCTTTTGTAAGAAGTTTAATTGTTTTTTCTTTAAAAATAAGATTTTCTTTAAGTTCATTTATTTTTTTTGTTTGAAGATTGGTAATGAATTTAAGAAGAATTTGTTTCCCATTTAAAGTAGAAAATATACCTGAAGAATCTATTTTATCAATAGGCTGTAATAAGGATAAAAAAGGTGTTCCTACTATTAAGAATTGGGTTAATTCTTTTATCATGAAAAAAGTACTTTTAATACATATTCCTTCATTGCAAATATAAGCACTAGATAATTTATAATTTATATTCATTTTAGAACCATTGGCAGTTGTTAAACTATCTGATGATTTTATTTTTTAAAAATATTTGGTTGAAATTAAACCTTCTTTTACGCAGTTCATATCTGCTCCACTATCAATTAAAGCTATAGTTTTTATATTAAACTCTTCATTAATAACTAAAGTTATACTAACATACCATTTTTGATACGTTATTTCATCGACTAAGCACAAATATTGTTTCTTACTACTTTGAGCACTAGAAGATTGGGCCAAATTATTATTATGTTGACTACTAGATGAGTGGACCAAATCATCCAAATCATTATTGGATTGAATAATCTCTTTCTCCAAATTATTATTTGAATGAATAATTTCTTTCCATTTGGATGAAAGAAGTTGTTGTGTTTGTTCTATTTCGTTACTCCTTTTAGTATTAGAAAATTGGGATAAGTCATTATTAGGTTGAATAACTTCTTCTAATTTTGATAAGATTTGATCTTTCTCAATTTGATCAACTTTGTTATGTAAATCTCTTATTTCTATTTTAAGTATATTTACTTCTTGTTTAAGATCTTGTACTATTGGTTCTTTATAGATTGAATTTTCAAATCTATTTATAACTTCTTTTAATGAGTAATTTAGCTGAGACTTTTTTAAGGGATCAGTCTCTGGCTGTCTTTCAAAATTATCTAAAAACTGTCCTAAGACTTTTCCTTTCTTATTTGGATCTTCAATTTTATCTATTAGATCTAAAATAAATGTTTGACTTTTAGTAAGAGTGTTTATATTTAAACCATTCATTTGTAAAATGGATTTATAATAATCGATTTCATTATTACAGTTGCCTGTGCAACTTTTTTCTTCCTCGGATTCTGCCGAGCTAGATTCTATATCAGAATTGATGTGCGTCATTTCATTGTTACTATTACTTTCACTTTGACATAATCCTTCTTTAAGTTCTTCACTTATATTTAATTCTTATATCTTTTGTTTTACCCAACACCTATTAGCGTAGTGCTCAACTTTGCCACATTTATGACACGTAATATCACTTTTAGCTTTTATTTTGATTGATTTTCTTGAATTTTTGCTAGAAGTGGGTTGAGCTGATGTATCTTTTAGCCTCAATTTTCTATACTTATAATATTTTTTATATTTTCTTTTAGATTGAAATTGTTTTTTTGACTTTCTTTGCAGGTTGAGGAACCTTGGATTGAGGGATATGATAAGCAAATTGGTAACAGAATTCACCTAATTCTTTACGACTAGTTAAACCTTGTTTTTTAAATTGAGCTTTAAGATTTAAATCATTTCAAAGGGATAATCCTTCTGCTGTACATTCAGAAAATAATTCTCCGTATGTATAATTATCATAAGGAATATAATTTCCACCATATCTATTCTTAATTCTAGTCTTAACTTTTTCAACAAATAAAGGGGGTAATCCAGAAATAAATTTTTCTTTCCAGAATGTTGCATTAGCATCATTTCTTTGGGATACCTTAGTAAGGAAAACATCTTTATACCACCTGAAATGAGTTAAGGATGGACATCTAAGATTCATCAATAATTCTTTACCCTTATCCATCATTTGGAGGGGTTGACCAATGAAATGTTTAATTATGGCTTGGATTAATGTGTACACTCCATCTTCATGGACTGTATTCGTAGTTTGTTAGGTCATTGGATCTATTGTAGAAAATATTTTTGTAGAATTTAATATTTCATGTTGTTGATTTTGAGTGAGAATATTGTCCCACCATCTTTTAAGTTATCCTATAAACCCTGTGGTTATAGCTTTTACTATACCATGATCAGTAATACCATTTATCCTACAGGCTGTTGAATACATTAACATCCTGTGCATATAATTTAATACTTGATATTCAGCCATTCCGTCTATATTCCATTCATAAATGTCTTTGGGATTATAAAAGTTTGACCTGTTAAACTATCTTCCTCAAAGACTAAGTCCACTGGACTGGCCTAGGATAGTAATATTTGCTTGTAGCCTGGGGAATATGAGAACTTTTAGTTCCTAATTTATTAACTTCTATATTGGTTGCGAATTGTTCTTCTAATTCTCTGAGATCTAATTAACTATTTTCTTCACCATGAACTTCGTCCTGTTTAATAACTTGGACACGTTTATCACTTAAATTAAGTTCTTTTAATTTTTGTGTCGAAGTATTAATGAATTCATCATCTGTTTTAGGAATAAAAGAGAAATCTTTTGGACCTATATTTAGTGGAGGTTTTACCAATAGTATTTGGATTTTCGTTGACTGTAATTGATTTGGACTTTTATCAATTTGTGCAGGTTGCACATTATCAATTTTATCTTCTAATCTGTCTATTTGTTTATTCATTCTTTGTAAACATAGATTAGTATAATTGTTTTGTTTAATAACTTTGCTTAAGTCTTCATTATTAACCTTAGCTTTTGAAAAAGCATTGGCCTCTATCTCACCTACTTTGAGATTTTTAGGAGGAGGATGGATTGATCGAATCTTTTCGCCCTCAACTTTCTCCCAAGTTTTAAAATGTTGTTCCATAATATTAAGCTCATTATTTGGATTTATTAAATATATATTTTTGTACCAATGTACAAAAGGAAGCACTATCTTATTGAGATCAATGAATTTGTAAAATTCTTCTTTAATATTTTGCAATTCCTCATCATTATGATTATCAAAATACCAAAGTCTGAATTCTTCATACCTTGGTTGCATAAATTCTGCGTTTATATCCTGTCTATTATACTTAAATTCTTTTGTGATAACATTGACAGAATAGTTCATATCCGAGAAAGTCAGAGATGAGGGTTTGTGATTTTGATCATTATGATATATTCCATAGGGAATATTTTGGGAGGATTCTTTAATTCCTTCGAATATTAAATTATCAACTTTATCTTTACCTCTATAAGATACCTCAATTTTTTCATATAAAGAAGAGTTCGATTTTCTACTATTTGAGCAACTCGAAAAATCAGTAATTTTAAAATTAGTTTTTCTTCTACTATTAGTGAAAGTGATCTCAACATCCCCTTCTGGAGTTTGGATGACGTTCCATCTCCCTATGTTCTATGGGTTAGAGAGCAGCTGCTGGAATGGTCCAGACTGCTGGCAGATCTATATCTTTCCATGATATCGCCCTAGGGGTCATCGTATGAGATCTATTTAAATTTGTTTCTATTAGAGTAGTCTTACCCTTTTTACTAATTAATTTTGCTCTTGGGGTGAGCGTATTTAGTAATTTATAATATATTCTATAAGATATGGCTACATGCTCACTGTCTTCCTGCATCCTGTAACCTTTCGATTCTATATTAAGAATAAGAACTTCCATCAAATGTTTATCAGTTAAAGAAATAGGAAAGTCTGGAAAGCAATTAAAATAAACTGGACTATTACACGGACTTGTTTCAACTAATCCTAATAAGGATGCATCAAATTCAAGATGTTTACAGTCTCTTAAGGCTACCATTAAGTATACATTTAGACCTTCCCTGGTTGAGGGTTTCAAAGCTATCTGTATAAGTCCTATATGTAAAAACTTAAATTTTTCTTGAAATTGAAGAACATCTGTGTCTAATAAGTGTATGGTTTCATAATGATTTTTTAGTGAAACAGTTTGTTCTACTGTTTTAATAACTCTTTTAGAATGAAAATCAAAAGTATCAATTTGATAAATACTATCAGTAGAAATTGTAGGCATTTCCCACGCTTTAAATTTTTCTTCTGCAAATTCTATTTCAGAAAAGTTTTTTATATATTCATTATTTTTATTATTTCCAAAACCTAAGTGTTTGAGCATTAGGTCATTCAAACGATAAAGTATTTGGAATAAATATTACTCCCTCCGTCCCTAAATTATCGTCTGGGTTGACTCGGCACACGGATTAAGAAAACTCAATTGACTTGATTATTAATATTGGTATAGTGTATAGTTTCCTTTAATGCCCATGTGTATGTGGCCCATAATTAAAGTAAGGAGAAAAAGTAAGGGTAAAATGGTAAAAGTGGTGTTCTAAAAAGGAAAGTTTTCAAACAAGACAATTATTTAGGGACGGACAAAAAAGGAAAGGAAGACAATAATTTAGGGACGGAGGGAGTATTTCTTAATTCTCTACTGCCAAGGGTTTACGGTAACTCCAAACTACGGCCAAGGAAACGGAACAAAACGCCAACACACACGGGCAAAATTCCTACTTGGCTATATAGACGTACGAGCCGGCTAATAGATGAGTTTCTTACCCAGCGTATAGATTAATCAAGAAATATATATATATATATATATATATATATATAAGATGTAAAAATCACAAATCTGGACTTTAAAACAATAGATCGTATAAATACATATGTAGAAATTACATATCTGTATTTTTTTAAATAGTGAATACACAGATCTTTATATTTTTAAACTGAGGATTTTTAAAATAAAAACGAAATATAGAGTTAAATACTACATATAATTAGGAAATTTTTATTTAATCTAAATAAATAAAAGGGAATATTACAGATCTAGATCCCAAATCTTTTTTAAGATTTAGGGATTCTTTGGAGAAGTCGGCGGCTAAATGTTTTTTGAAACGAAGGGTAGGAGGATGATGAAGAGGCATCCTTTTATGTGGCTATTTCTCTTTACTAAAAATCCTAGGCAACCAACGAAGGTCATTACCCTTTGAGTCTTACCTTTTCTAAGACCCGACCATCTAAATATTTGAATGTGCAACTCTTTGGAAGCTGAGATCTAGGCTATCTATCAAGCTCTGCAGTTAGCTTGGGATGAAGGAGTGTTGAGAATTATTGTAGTGACTGACTCCTTAGTAGCGAAGGAGGAGCTAAGTAAGCCTCCTAGACACTAAGCCAAATCGTGGGCTCATTGAGAGAAAAAGGAAGATTGGGGACGGAAAGGGGAACGTATTTATGTTAGATATTACCTAACTTTATTAGGTTTTCAATTTGGGCCCATATTAATTGAGTGTATTTAATTTGAGTCATATTTGTTATTAGCCCGTTAATAATTCGATCTTTACAGATTTAGGCCTTTTTTTTCAAGTTTCAATGTATTTAACATCTATATAATATTGAAGTCTTTCAAATTATTTAATTGGTCCATGTGAAAATAATAGGATTAATGTATGATTTTTTTGATATTTGCTTTTTTTAATTGAATAATCATGTATAATTTATGTTGCAGAAAATGTTGCTTCCAACAATATAATATTGGAGGTTCTAATCAAAATGTATTGTATCCGACTTCAATTCTTCCTCCTTTAGAATCTATAATGATTAGTCTTACAATGATATATTTCTATTTAAGTAGTTCGCCTTAATTTATACTTTTAATTTTGTTTTTCCTCACTTTGCTTATGTATAGTTTAGTTGAAAAAGATATATGTCTTGTGTTTAACGCACTGGTGCAAAAACTAGTTTATAATTAAGAGAACGTGTCCAATTTATTTCTGTTTTTTTTGTTTTGACTAATATTTATGTTTTGATATTGTATTATTTTTGGATACAATTGTCAATGTAGTTTTAGAAGAATTTACAGTTTCGTCATTATTCCTATCATTCATTTTATTTCTAACAGCATTAATTTAAATTGCCTCCCCTAAGGTTTTACAAAAATATTGGGAGATCTTTAATGATAGTTAGTATTAGAAATTATGTAGATGATTTTTTCTGATGATGTCAAAATTGCATTGTGGACCTGCTGGAAAATGGTCCGGTGAAATGACTGGTAATTAGCCTGAAAACAAGAACAAATGTTATTGGGCTGTCTGGGCAGGGGATTCCTGCAAAGCTCATCCAGTGTGAGAATTAGTATTGTATTTAGATAGAGAATAATGCTAATGGAGGGTGCAAAAAGGGTATAGTTGTGCGTACCTGTACTGTCTCTGATGCTACTACTTATAAGAGAATAGCTATCGCCCTAGATGATTTCGGGATGTGATAGATGCGATGAGATCTCGTAGTTTATGGGTCAAGCTAATGTATCAGTGAATGACTTAATGTAGAGAACCTAGTACAATAAGATTCTACCCAGTCGGAGATAGTTTCGTGACATCTCGAAGATAATTCCGTGATATACGAGATATCGAGGAAGCCAATGACCACCAAAATGGGGCATAGTTAGCCGGCAAGGCAGGTCAAGCGAATCCCTTAGATGACGGCCTGCCTTGGATGGCGGCTTGCTTGTTGCTAAGTGGGTAGCTAGGCAGCTTGCCCTTTGGCGGGTAAGTGGTCACCCGCTCCACCTCCCGTCTTCAACCCTTTTTTACCCTTGTGTATTGATGCGGGAGCGTCAAGGGAAGCCGTGAACAAAACCGTAGACACAATGCATGTTGTTGAAATTGGATTTACATTGCCGCTTGAAGCCTTGATAATGCAAATTGGGAAGATATTTGAGCTTGGGGGCATTTGGATGACACGTGCACTGCAAAGAAGGAAGAAGACACTTTCTGGATAGAAAGCGATCGCCCTGTTGTTGGAGAAGCGATCGCCCAACTTTCTGAAAACAAGGCGATCGCCTTGTTACGGGATAGAGCGATCGCCCTCTCACCAGTCCTTCGTAAATCTGGTTTTGTTCCTAGTTTCCTGCTGTGATTATGTATTACTTGCCTAGATTGATTAGGATTGTATTTCCTAGTTCTTAGTAGATACGTAAATAGTCTTCTTTTAAGTTTAGGATTCCTTATTCCTCCTAGATTAGGAGAATTGTTGTAACACCTATATAAAGGGTTAGAATTAGTGTTGTAAAAACAGATTACAGATTATTGTTTTAACTCTCAAGGAGAAATTCAAGGAACAAAGGTTTGTTCTTATTTTGTCTATTATTTCCTTAGGTTTAGGAGGTAATATTCAAAGGGCTCTTTACGTTAGGTGAGTGAAGCCTAACCGGTGAACCCAAACGGGATCTTTACGTTAGGAGAGTGAATCCTAACCAGTGACCCGCCATCTATCCTTTGTTTTCGCTGCAACTTTCATCTTTTTCCATAAACTTTCATCCTTAAATTCGTAAGCAACAACTTTGGCGTTTGTTACGCATCATGTATATAATTTTGAGTGGTTCATCTAGGTTCTTAAATTATTGGGTGGGGAGCCTTTGTTTTCTTTTGAGAGTTAAAACAAGAATTATATAATTATTTGGTCCCTCGACTATACCAAAACTATACGTTTGGTCCCTCATCAAAAAAATGCAATCTGGTCACTCGACTTGCATTTTCTTAAGAGATTCACCCCTTTCGTCGTTACCGTTAGAATTTTCGTCTATTTTTTAAAAAATGCCCAAAATACCCTTATCTTCATTAAATTAAAGAAATTGAATTACTTTACATTTTCTCTTTTGATTTTTGAAACCCACCGTGATTAGATTCATCTTTCAGGAGCTGCATACTCACTGGACAGTCTTCAATCTCACCTTGAATGGCTTCTCTCTCCAGCCCCATCCCCTTAAACCCTCACTTCAAGTACCCCAAACCCCCTTTCTCTCCCAAATTCACACCAACCCATTTCACAAAACTCCAAGAAAATGACAAAATTATCTAAACCAGACCCAACTCACACTTCACCCAGACATATCACCACCACCACCAAAAGCCGACGCCCAAGGTGAAGAAACACCGTACAACGACAGCAAAGATCGAAAAAACCACCGTAATTAGAATAATTGGAGTACTTCCTTTACGAATTATTATATCTAGGGATTTGATTTGTGTACGGAGGATAAGGATAGTAGAAAGAAGAAGAAACTTCGCCGAATTAATTGTACGGTCTCCGGACTCATTGGTCGTTGCTCATAGAAAACAACCACATTTGAATGGCTTCTCTCTCCAGCCCCATCCCCTGTAGCCTCATTAAACCCCAACTTAAGAACCCTCGACCGCGTCTCTGGCAATAATTTATGTCCCCAGGTCTAACTACCTTTCTTTGTTAGGTCAAGTTACCTTGGGGTAAAAAGGGACTTCTCTTATCTCTTAGCTGTGTGAACTCTTCTTATGGCCTTCACCTTTGGATCCATGGCCCAGAAAAGATCTCTTGTCTTTCGATTCAGTTATAGTCTTGAGAGTCTGAGATCGGTTCTCCCCTTTCTCTTTTTATGCTAGAGAGCTCCCTCTCTTTTCCCTACATCAAGCGCTAGGCCAATCCTTCTAGATCCAGCAAAGAAAAGATTCGAGAAAAGAAAATAAGCAAAAAAGATGCGGCTATATTGACCTTCTTTATAAGCTTCCTTCGCACTCTGTCAAAGAGATAGGGCAAATGAAAGGTAGGCAGAACTATTAGGCGGGAAGGCCTCTGCCCAAAGAAATGCACGAGAATCGATCTGACTTCG
Organism: Platycodon grandiflorus; assembly: GCA_016624345.1. Classification (NCBI taxonomy): domain Eukaryota; kingdom Viridiplantae; phylum Streptophyta; class Magnoliopsida; order Asterales; family Campanulaceae; genus Platycodon; species Platycodon grandiflorus. Next base: position 10,194,880 of record CM028367.1, on the reverse strand, counting down.
GTATTTTGATATGTAATGAATTGAGTCTTCTACTCGGAATTGGCGCTTGCCGGGCGAAATTCCTGAAAATGCCCTGGGTCTACCAACTATTTCATATGAAAAAGGCCCGGGATTCCATCCTTTTCGGGCAAGAGAACTGGTGATGAAGTGAAAAAAGAGGGACGAGTTGGTGTAAGAACAGATGCTGTAAGAGATGAAAGACGAGTTCAGGCTCAATGGAGGCACAGAAGTTTCAATAGAAGTTCAGATCTTCTGGAACGTGGATGCTGATGTTGCGGTGTGTTGGTGGAAGAAGGGGGTCGCCGGCATTGTTGGTGCTGTTGTTGTGTTCTGGGTTGGAGGAAAGCGCGAGGGTGGAGCTCGTGGTGTATGCGGTGGCTGCTACTGTCGTGCGCGAGAGAGAGAGAGGGTTTACCAACAATCGATGGTGGCTTGGGGATTGTTGGAGATTGCTGGCGGCTTGGGGATTGTTGGGGGGGGGGGAGGAGACTTTGACGCTATTGAAGAGAGAGAGAGAGTGAGTGATTAGGGTTAGTTGGGGGGTGTTTCAGTCTTTTGAAGGGAAGCATTAAGGGTAGTTTGGGTATTCTAAATAAAACAAACGGAAAAATAGACGTTAACGGAAGAAAGGGGGAATCTCTTAAGAAAATGCAAGTCGAGTGACTAGATTGCATTTTTTTGATGAGGAGGGACCAAACGCATAGTTTTGGTATAGCCGAGGGACCAAATAATTATATAATTCTTAAAACAAAGAAGATATTTTATGAAGAAAAAAATGAAATATAAACTTAGAAACAAGAAGAAGAAGATATATTCTCTAAATGAAAAAATGAGAGCAAAAATATATAAATTCATTACTCCATATATTTTGTTTTACTATGTCATAGTTGAATAAAAAATATAAAACTTTAAAAAATATATTAAGTTTAAAAGAAATTCAATCAATTAACTAATTTTAAAAATAAATTAATCTATGGAATGTAATTCAGTTCTTCTGAAAAGAATTGAGTAGAAAACTATAAAAATATTTATCTATTAATGTTCAGTAGAATTCTGATTTACTTGAAATTATGAAGTTAAGATTACAAGAAAAAGAAAATTTTAATTGAACATATAATAGTACGTCAACTTGAAAATTATCTCATGTTAACAAATCTTTTCCATGAATGGTTATCTTTTTGTATAAGAATTACTTTTCAACAATATATATATATTTTTAATAATTCATGTTAATATTACTTTAAAGTAAAAGCTCTGTCAGTAATTTTATTTTTAACAAATTGATGTCCGTCAATAACTTTGCTTGAGTAGCCCGCCTAATTTTGAACATTAGCTACCATTAAAAATCTTCCAACCTATTTACATAACTTTAAGGGAGGTTATTGAAATTAATTTGTTAAAAATTGGATAAAAGTTAGGGATAATAGCGAGAACTGCATCCTTTTTTTGAACTAAAATAATAATTTTGCTCATTATACAGTACAGTGGCAAAATTTGAGGATTGGTCAAAGTACAGTGGCAAAATGGACCATTTTTTCCACTCAGTGATTGTTACAAATAGCAGAAGGTTAGTAAAATAGAACCCTGAACAATAAATATTATTCCATCTGTAATTTTTTTTAAAGGTCATGTGCATGTAGGACCATCATTAAAGTATGAAGACAAAGTAAGGGTAAAATGATAAAAAACCAATGACCTCTAGCTCAACTGGTACCGCTCACTTCTCTTAATGGAGAGGTCAAGTGTTTAACTCTCAACAGAGACGACACCCTGGTACTTAAATTGTCGGGTGTTCAAGTCTCACCAGAGACACCGTTGTTTAGTGTTCAAGTCTTACACCATAGCCACCCTGCAGTACTCGGAGAGGTCGGGTGTTTAAACAATTTGTTCTAGCCACACCAAAGGCATCATAGAGTCATTGTAGCCTTTCATGACATTAAAAAATAATAATAAAGGAAAAAATGATAAAAATGTTTTCTTAAAAAGTAACGCTTAGAAACAAAACAATTTTTTTGGAACATACAAAAAAGAAAAGTACAACATTTATTTAGAAACGGAGGGAGTAGAATGTAAGGAAGCTCAAAGTTTGTTAAGCTCTTGAATGTACTTCGTGAGTTCGTTAGTTTTGTCTTTCTTGGTACCACTCCAATGCTCCTTAAGAAGGAGCCAATGCTCCTTAAGAGTAGCTTTTATACAAGGAGTCTTGAAGCCGTTGAGAACGAAGGATACAACCACTTTTGATATAAAGTTTGAATGCATTAAATGCATAGAACTGTTGGACATGAGCTTTCTTGATAGTCCTTTTGGTGAGCTATTAAATCTTGGAACTTAATTGCAAAGACAATATTACTCTATTTAACAAAGGCAACCTTTGCTGCAAAAGTCGTCTTTTTTGAAATATTGTTTAAATGAGGGAAGTGTTTTTGGTAGACCCATGTGATGATGCAAACAATACACTTCGAAGTCAAATTTCTGAGAGGATAAGGTCAAAAAATCTCCAAGAAAATCCAATATTTATCTTGTCCACATAGGATAGAGTTCAACACATTTTATTTACTCTTCATTAGTAGCCTTTTGGGAAAGAGGTTTACTATTAACACCACATTTTCCTTTTAATACACCCCCTCCACTAATTTTACACCAAAATATATTTTCTAAATACACCACCCAACATTTCCTATTTTACCCTTCTCACTTAACTCATTATTTCTTTCCCAATACACCCACCTAATATCATGACACCCACCCTTATTTTTCAATACACCAACAATTTTAAACTCTATCTTGTTAACTCAACACCACCGTTTCAAACTCAACAATTTCAAAATCAACACCACCGTTCTATTAACTCCCCAAAAGCAATCCAGCAATTTTGTGTAAGGAAGAAGGAAGCCAGGAAGAAGGAAGAAGAAGAAAAGAAGAAGAAGACAAAGAGAAACTTTGATTTCACAATGAAGAAAGCCCTAGGTATGAAATTCTTCTATTTTTAAGTTCAAATGTTTTCAATTTGTGCATTGAATATCATTTTATTTGCTGGGTTTTATTAATTTTTGTTATATGTATGAAACTGACCGAAGGGGTGTTCGGGACTGGTTGAAGGAACACCACGGTGGTGTTCGGGACTGGTTGTAGGAACACTGCAATGGTGTTCGCGAAGGATTCCCGAACACCACTGCAGTGTTCCACAACAAGTCCCGAACACCATTGTGGTGTTCCATAAGATTTCCCGAACACCACTGCAGTGTTCCACAACAAGTCCCGAACACCACTGTGGTGTTCCATAAGCTTTCCCGAACACCACTGCAGTGTTCCACAACTCATCTCGAACACCCCTGCAGTGTTCTATGAGTCATTCCCGAACAGAATGTGGTATTCCTTCATACTTTCCCAATTTGCTCTACAAGTTAGTTTCTTCAATCTCTGCTGATCCATATTGTGATTATTGCAGGTAAATTAGCAAATGTATATGAAAGAAAAAGACCCACTGCTTCAAACAGAAGAGAAAGAGGTCAGCGTGAACAATAACATCCTGAGGATCCCCCACGCGTCTCACAGGAATAAGAACAATCTCCTATACAGATGACTGACTATAATTTTGAAAGAGATGCTGGTTTTGGAGAGAATAGAGAGGAAGATGTTGGAGATGTGGGAGAAGAAAATGTTAGAGAGGAAAGAGAAGACGTGACATATACCCTGTTTCCCGGTGGTCCTGTTAATCCATCTCTACTGACTACTTATGAGTCGCACGTAGCACGATTGATATGGCAGGGGGAAGAGAGAGAGCTTCTCAAGTGTAATGATCATACTGAGAAACTAGTTCAGTGAAGTTGTCGCAGAGAAGTATGTGACCCTTTGTGGTTGGACGTTGTCAAAGCCTCTAAGTTGTTTCGATTAAGGCGAACATCGTACTTTAAAGTTGACAAAGTCTTGGTTAGTGCACTTGTGAAACGCTGGCACCCTGAGACCAATAGCTTTCATCTAGCCTTTGGCGAAATGACAATCACATTGGATGATGTATTTTGCCTTACAGGTCTTCCGATCACAGGGACTCCAGTTTTATCGAGACGGAGTTTTACACTAACCTCTACTTATGATGTTGAGCAATGGTTGGGAGTTTCATACGCTGAAGCGATAGAAGGAATGCGCGGTGTGAGGGGATCTTCTGTGAGGCTAGAGTGGCTTAGGGAGAGGTTTAGTGAAGATGCTATGTCAGATGATCCAGAAAGGCGTGCATTCTCAGCTAGGGCTTATTTATTATACACCTTAGGTTGTACAATTTTTGCTGATAAGAGTGGCACTCGGGTAAATACGTCTTACTTGGATTTCTTGGTTGATCTTGAGAGTGTTCATACATATGCATGGGGAGCTGCCACTCTAGCTTATCTCTATAGACAGCTAGGGCTAGCGTCTAGACTCACAACCAAACAGATGGCTGGATATTCCACGTTGTTGGAGGTAATAAATTCATATTTTTACTTATTTTCAATATGTTGAAATAAATATTTATTAGATTATGAACTGATTATTGTGTCTTCTTATTGTATTTCATGTAGGCATGGATATACGAATGATTCCTAATGTTTAGGCCTCCACATAACGTTCAGTACAATGAGGAAAATCCTCTTGCAAAGAGGTGGCTACCAAAGGCTGGACAAGGAACATCTATAGAAAGATTAATGGCAGTGCGTGAGGTTCTTGACTCCATTAAACCCAGCGAAGTGAGTATTAATGTGTTTTTATATATGTTGGTTGACTTGAAAATCTCGTGTCAAATATACATGTTATAATTTTTTGTTTTTTAAATTATTACAGGTTATTTGGAAGCCCTATACGGAGACGGTGAGACAACATTTTCCGTTCCACCACATTTCGTATTACCATGGATGCATCTCAGTAAACACTATTGTGGAGCCATATCATCCTGATCGAGTCCTGCAACAGTTTGGATATGTACAGACAAATCCATACGCCTCTATTGCTCCCGGTGTCCCCAGAAACGAAACCCAACAGACTGCGGCGATATGGGGGGTACTTGTCAAGTACTTTGTACAATGGGATAGTCATGTGTTATCTGATGAGAGACTTGGTAGACCTGCCCGACCAGCAGGACAATGTGACCATTCATATCTTGAATGGTATTACACACATTCACATCCCATAGTTCAAGACCCCGACCGTCGGTCCTCCTACATCAGCAACGCAGCTGATACTGCTCCGCTAGATGCTTGGGACATTGTCAGATCTGCACGGGGTTGAATGCAACCGATGGTGCAATGATTGAGATCTGGAGATCGATCTATCTCCAGAGAAGAGTTTGAGTTAGTGATCCTACGAGCATATGATGCATTAGGAGGTCCAGATGATAAGGGACCACATCAGGCAGGACCTTCGCATCCTGCTTCTAGTCGTAGGAGGAGAAGTGTTAGTTGAAGTTGACAATAGTAATGTATTATGTATTTTAATTTGGATATTATTGTATTGAAATGACAATGTTATGTATTTAAGTGTAAGATGTTATTCATATTGGTAGTGCTTAGTACTATTATATCTTTGGATGTTATGCATTTTGTATTAAAGATTGATTTACAACCAAGTTAAATGACATAAAAGCAAAAGATTGATTTACAACACAAGTTGATTTACAAAATAATCAAAGGATATGCATCTACAACACAAGTTAATTTATAAAAGTAACCAACATATTGATTTACAACTTAAGCTAATCTAAATCTATAGTCGCAACGCTTCGACCAAGTTGACTGGTTCCTACACTTTCACTATACAAATTAAGTTAGTCGCCAATCCAATTTTTTCAGCTAGCTGCACAGTGAAGTCGATATGTATTCCATTTATCTGCGACGGGTGGTAATGGACTCCCCACGCGCAAGAACACCTACAAATATACTACATATCAATATCATGGATATATATAACATAAATAACTTCAGATAATATCCTTGATATGGTGTGTACCTGAATATAATGATCATTATTCACTAATCCAATACATATCATCTTCGGATCACTTGGGATTGGGGTTCTTAAGGGTAAATACGTCATCAGAATTTGCGAATCCAAAGACATGAGCGCAACATTGAAAGCCGATGCGACCAAATGACCCATTTTTGGCAAACAAAACCATTGTTCCTTAGGTGCAGGCTCCTTATAGTAGTCTAGAATCTCCAACACTTCTTCAACGCGACTATGTTCAATGAAAACATTTTTGTATAACTCTTGGTTAACTGTCAACTCGTGAAGAAGTGCTCCTCTAATCCTACCCCACGATTCCTCTGTGAAGCCAAGTTGGTCTGCTACGGTACGGAATCCACAATGACCATCACTTTTAACATTTTTAGTCTCTACAATCCAATTGTGCAAATGGGATGGTAGTTGTTGGATAAAACCACTTGTAGTCGCAATTCGAGCCCTTTGCCGGACAACCTATTAAAAAAAGATGTATCAATTCTTTGTTTCGTTAGCGTATAACCAGATTCCTATACTGTTCAATCTATCTTAAAAAAGGATAAAAAAATGTCTGTTTCTTCTTTGGCTTAGGTGTCGTACTGAGAGTAAGAGGTTGTTTAATCGATGGACCAACCTCGTAGGCAATCTCTTCACATGGTGAATAGCTATCTTCAATGGACTGGACATACTCAAACTTACTCGGATCACGTTTGGTTGACTTGTCTGTTTTAGCCTTTATGGACTTAGGACGACCACGAGTCAAAAATTTCTGACCCTCGACGGGATGAGTAAGTGATGTCGTTGGTGGTTGATTTATTTCGGTCAATCTCTTTAAAATTAACAACCTCTCTGGCCTAGGTGCTTGTTCCCACTTGGATGAAAGCTCAACAATTTCTTGTTTAAATCGACTACTCATTTCTTCGACTGTACCAGGATCTTCTACCTTTGGAGGTATGATATCTAATTTTCTCCAAAAGGCGTCAACCTTATCAAGTGGAATTGGCATGTCCAATCTCTTATATTCGTCAATCTCATGACCACAAGGCAGCTCGCATCTCTTTCTCAGTATACACCCACACAGCAGAGGGTCTACACCATGTTCACCAATAGCGCTCAATTCATCATATATCAAGTTCAATCCATGCATCGACACCATCCCTCGCAGCTCTCTAAATACAATTGATTTGTATTTATGCTGGACAACATTTTTGCTCTTCTCAAATGACTATTTGATTGCTGTGTGTGAAGTCTCAATGAGGGTGTGAATCTGTCGCCAACACGTCTCAAAGTTACCCTGACTTGAGCCAAGCTGTCTTTTTAACAATGCATGTTGACTCTCCACCCTGAAATACAAGTTACAACCTTATTAAGTATATATCTAACAAAATATATAAAATAATAAAATAAACACCGATATTAAAATGATAGATACCTATTTGTTGTGGTATTGTCGAAATGCATGACTGTATCCATCCATAAAGCCACAAATCTTTCCTTGTATGGCATCAACCATTTCTCCATGACATATTTAACGGCAAGTGGATAATCTTTGAAGTCTGACTGGAGTCTTTGTAGCAATTCATCATAATTTGACTCAGTATCTGCGAGAACCAACGTATTCCAATTCATAGAAAAATAATCTCATTTATCTTTCACACGGAACAATTTCTTACAATTTTCCAAAATATTCTTGTTAATGTGCCACCGACAAAGGAAATGTCTCGAGTCAGGAAAAGTTTTCTGAACTGCATTCATTAAACCAAGTTCTCTGTCAGTAACAATCACGTGGGGTAGAGAGAATTGGTCCATCAATCCTTTTAAGACTGTCAACGCCCACATATAGTTCTCTTCCCGCTCGAACTCCAAATACGCGGCTGCAATATGAAATGTCATTTGTGTCAACGTCACACCAACAATTTCCAACAAAGGTAACTTATACCTGTTTGTCTTGTATGTACAATCCATAAAGAGGACTCTCGAAAAACATCGCAATAACTCAACGCTCGTTGGGTGTGTGAAGAAAATATTCTTGACAACTTCGGTCTTCTCACAGCGAATGTGATGATATAAATATCCATGCTCATTCAACTTGAACATAAGCTGCTGCATTTGAGATCGACCCTCACGCTCTATAACCCTATTTTGCAAACGAGCATTGTAGATAGTCCTTATTGTGGACTTATTATCTACAAAATTTTCTTTTAACCCAAACAAAATGTCCTTGGATTTACTATTTGTGTGAGACAAATTAATGACATAGTCCTTCTCCTTGGGTGATAATCGACCAACATATGAGTGGCTCTCCAAATAGTCTGCAGTTGGATGATTGTGGACACCACATTGAACATCCAATGCCCAAGGTCCATCAGCTGATACTTGTCTACCCCTCAAACGAAATGGACAACCACACTTCTTCGTTCCAGTTTCTCTTTTCCTCTTTGGTTTCCTCACAACGTCCTTTTTAATAGTAGCCTCTTCGTTATTTACTCCAGACAACTTTCCAACCTTCTTGAATTCACGGTAATTCCCACTACGTTCACACGCCAGAACTAACCGAGCTCTTTTCTTACACGACCCACTATCTGATCTGATAATTACTATCACCATTCCATATTCCTTTCCCGTAACACGCACCCAATCAAACAATGCATCACGAGATATAAACATTTCATACGTCGTGAACACATTTGTGTAATCCATAACAATATCTTGAACGGGTTCAATCTCGTTAATAACCGGAGCAACACTACCCTCGGTAGACAACGTGTTTGAATCCTGTTTACAACAAAAGAATAAATTTCAACAAAAAATATCTTGAAAAGTTTCTGTTATGTTAGAGGATATGGAACACCATAGTGGTGTTCGGGGATAAATGATGGAACAACACTGTGGTGTTCGGGAAGAACTATAGAACATAACAGGAATGTTCGGGAACTACCTACGGAACACCACAGGGGTGTTCGAGAACCACTGATGGGACATACCAGGTGTGTTCGGGAACCACTTAAGGAACACCACAGGGGTGTTTGAGAACCACTAATAGAACATGCCAGGTGTGTTCGGGAACCACTTAAGGAACACCACAAGGGTGTTCGGGAACCAATGATGGAACATCCCAGGTATGTTCCGCAGGTGGTCACCGAACACCACTGTGGTGTTCCATAGACCAGTCTCGAACGAATTTCGTCTCCAGCATGTACGAAATTCATGAAAAAATCGAATTGAAAACTTGAGAACGGTTGAGATACTTACATTGGTGGCCTGCTTCACTTCTTTAGTATCCATGCTTGCTTTTTGTTATAATGTGGTTGTTTATGTCGTTCGTGGGTGATGAGTTTGATATGAGTTGGTAAGTTGGAGAAGTAGAAGGGTTTGGAAGTTGAGGGTTTGGCTTTGGATGTTTGATAAGAAGAATGCTATGTTGAAGAAGTTGGAGAATTGGAGTTATGGTCAGCTGGGTTTGAAATGCATGTCTCACAGGCTCATAGGCGATGTATATATCGTGTTAGGGAGGAGGGTGTATTGATAAATTGGTTGGTGGTGTATTTAGAGGTTTATGTGGTGTTTTAATATAAGGGTTGGTGTATTTAGTAAAGAAAGGGTATTTATGTCTAACAATATAATGGTATTTTTATAATTTAATTGGGGGGTGTATTAAGAGGAAAATGTGGTGTTAATAGTAAACCTCTTTGGAAAAATAAGTAACATTGGCGGACTTGGCTTCAAAGCACAAGTTTGCTGATAAAAACAAGTCCACTGATGAATACCTCACTAACCTAACTAATTATTGCTAAGTTGACGTTGTCGTTCTGAAGTGCGATATTTAAAGAAAAAGAAAAAAAAAAAAACCTAAACACTATGCCTATCTTATGCATTGTAGCATTGATTATCTATGCCGCATATGTAGAGGTGCCCAAACGCTTTGAAACTGTAACGGAATCGCCATGAAAACTGCATAAACCGGAACCATGACGAACCAGAACCGTCCCCAAACCGGAACAGGCCGGTTTCACAGTTCAGTTTCAGTTTCTATTTTTCAAAAATCGTGACCCGCCGATTCTTCTCCGGTTCCAAACCGCCAGTTCAATCCTGGTTCCAAACTGGCGGTTTGAACCGCCAAAACACATAATCTTTAAACTTTTGAAATTTGAAAATTTCAAAAGGCCGGCCCCTACCTCCTGTTGTTGCCACGCAATTATTGCTGTGATGCAGCTTTCACAGCCTAACCTAAGGCCATTCATTACTCCTTTTTTTTTAAACAATGTGAGTGATGACTTGTGATGGGACTTGAGAGGCTCAGTCTTCATCTTTCTCTCTGTAGACTGCCGCACCATTCATTAAGCTTTTTTTTTTTTAATTAGCCATTTGCGACCGTTTTTTGGTCAGAAAACACTTAACGAATGTTTTTTTTTCTAAGAGTTTTCACATATAAATACCCTCCACTACCCTCCATTTTTTCTACACAAAACTCACAAATGTCTCAATTCTCTTCATCTATCAATAGTCAATACTCTTCATCTCTCAGATTATTTAATATCTTATACTTACTATAAATTATTTTATACTTCTATACTTACTTTAAAATTATTGTTACACTCTATAAAATTATATTTATACATTTTATGAATCATAATTTATATTACAAAAAAAAAAATGTCTTCTTCTCGATCCGCAAAGGGAAAGGGCAAGGGCATGGCACCTCAAAATCAACGAAACATCTCCATTCCTCCCCCCCCCCCAACAACGATAGTGTATGGCAAAATTTGCATACAAATACGATCGATCTTCCAAGTTGGCAAGAATTGAGCGATGACGAAGTGGATGTAGCCGATCCAAGGGGGTACAGGTCCAACCCACAACTCTGAAACACTACCTCTAACTCAAGAAAGTTAAACTCAAATTGAAGGTGCAACAAGCCGTCGAGGTCGAGCCAATACAACGGGAAGATCCGATATCTTTACCTTGCATTTCGATAAAGAACATGTTGAAGGTAATCTTTATAAAATCACTTGCAAATATTGTGGCAAATGTTATAATTAAACATGAACATGGTAATGGATATGGGACGTACACGAAGCACATGAACACGAAGCATCCCGACAAAGTTGGAAACGATCAAACTCAAACACAACTACAAGGATTTACGGCATCATCACAAGATGGAGGTACGTCTTCTCAATTATTTAGATTTAATAAAATTAATTATAAAAAACAAATGACAAATTTTGCGTGCTCTAGAGGACTACCTTTTAATTTTGCAAATGATAGTGATTGGACCGATTTAACACAATTGACTTTGAATCTCACCGCTAAAGAAATTCATAGAAATACACGTACTCGTGATATAAAGAATAGAGTACTTGAATATAAACACAACTTAAAGACTGAGTTTTTAAAATTACTGCAAAAAGTTTCAATATGTGCCGATATTTGGAGTGATCATTGGCAAATGCATAATTATATAGAAATTACATGTCATTAATTGGATTGATAATACATGGACATTACAAAAACGATTAATTGCTTATAGAGAATTTGATACCACACATAACGCTACTAATATTTCTCATAAAATTCTTACAGTTTTACAAGAATATGGTTTAGTTAAAAAAAAAAAAAAATCTCAATTGGATTTGACAATACTTCAAATAATACTGCTAGTTTACCACAGCTCATTGAAATTTGTCAACCATCAATTGGTGGTATTTTTTTCTTTTTTATATTAGATGCTTATGTCATATTTTAAATTGAGTAATTCTATGGGTACCTAAAAAGTACTAAATTTTTTGCACCAAATGATGTGTCAGCTAATGTGGTACAAAAAATAACATTAAAAATCATAATTAATGCATCACATCAGCTGCCACATTAGCTGACACATCATTTGGTGCAAAAAATTTGGTACTCTTTAGGTACTCATAGCATTACTCTTTTAAATTTGTGTGTGCAAGATGGTTTAACTGCTTTACGTGATGAAGTACATCCAATTAGGGAAGTAATTTCTTATTTGGTTAAACATCCAAATGTAACCAAAAAATGGATTAAATTTTGTACACATAATAAAATTAAACCTAAAAAATTTAGCCTAGATGTTCCAACCTGATGGAATTCTACCTATAAAATGTTGAATCAATCTTATGAATATAGGGAAGCATTGTGCTCATTTTTTACACAAATAGATTATACCAATAGGTTATTTCCTTATCAATGAGATTCTGGTAATAATTTATGTAAAATTTTGAAAATATTTAAAGATGCTACCGAACAATTATCTGGTTCTTATTATCCTACTTCCATATTGATTTTAGAACATTGTGCTAAAATTAGTGCTATATTCAAGCATTTTAATGATTGTCCAGTTTTAGCCTTTTAGGTGAATGTATTACTAGTATGAGACAAAAATGGCTAAAATATTTTTTTGAACATTCCAAACATATTTTTAGTTGCTAAACTATTAGATTCTAGGATAAGACTAGATGGTTTAGAAGAATTAGTTTATTATTATTATGTAAATTTATTCTCCGATGGCATTGATTTAACTATAATTATTCATATCTCAAAGGGAAAAGACATTGTAGCTCAAGCTAAAAATACTTTATATGATATTTTTAAAGAATATTACACACTTTATGGTGGTAATCAAGCTAATGTTAGTGAAAATTTAGGTGCTAGTAGTTGTGGTAGTCTTGACCCATTACTGTGAGTAGATAATTTTGTAAATTCAAGAACTCAAAAACGTCGTGACGGTTCTAACATTTATATTTAACTTGATACATATTTAACAACTAGTTTTGAGTCTATAAAATCATTTGATATTTTAAAGTGGTGGACGAGAAGGGCCACAAATTATCACATTGTATAGTTGATTGCAAAGGAGATTCTAGCTTCTCTCGCCTCAACCTTCGCCGTATAAAAAGCATTTTGTGTAGGAGGATATATTTTGGATGAAAGAAGGTAAAGGCTGAATGGTGTTAATTTAGAGAATCAAGTTTTGCTCGACGATTGGGTGAAGGCCGAAAAAAGACAATAAGACATGAAAAACAGTTTCGACAACGTCTTTGACGGGGAAACATCGACCGGGAGCAATTGAAGTACGTCGCTCCACGAGGTAAGTTAATTGTAATTTGTAGATTAGAATATTTTATTTAAAAATTGTAGATTATAATTTTTTATTTATAGATTTTAGATTGTATAGATTAGAATTTTTTATTTATTGAACAAATTGTAAAATAGAGGTAAGGAAGGCTCCTTTAATTGTTTGTCCCCCTCCTTATAATTTTTTATTATGATTAATAAAATTAGTCAGGGGATTGCCCCTTTTTTTTTTTATCTTTTTATTTTTCACTTTCTAAACTTTTATTGTAAGTTTTTTTGAGTTCTCAAATTTTTGTTATCATTACAAAACTTCTGCAAAAAAATTCAGAAAATTGCTAGCCGGGTCCACTTTGAAAAGTTTTTATTCTCTCCAGTCCATAATTTTTTTTCTTAACTGCTAAAAAGCACTTTTATAAAATTGCTCCTAAAATACTTTCTTCCATAACTGTTCTTGCGTTTAAATTCATCAGTTCTTCACTGTCGTTTGAAGGGGAGTAGAATTTTCGCCTTCTTTAGGGATAACACTTCCTTCGAATTTCGCAATCAACTCTTTTGAATCAAAAATCAGATCATTAGCCAAAACACGATGTAAAACATATTGCTAATTCATAACCACACTTCAAACTCTACGTATTTTTATTCATTGATTGATCGAAAAGTGGAGTAATAAATATGTAAAAAACTATATACACTTTAATTATAAGTTATAATAGAAGAAGAAAGCTCATTATTATGTGATATTGAGCCTTCAAGCAAGCGTTGTGTTCTTCCATAGGAGTATGAAAAAATTCGCGAATGGACGATTGTCGCATTTCGATGCCCAATTGTTGCACCGCGATGCCCAATTGTTGCATCTTAAATTTAATCTCGATACCCAATTTTTGCATCCCGATGCCCAAATTAATCTGAGAAAGTGGCACTATATCCCGATGCCCAATTGCTGCATCCCAATGCCCAATTGTTGCATCTCAAATTTAATCCCAATGCTCAATTGTTACATCTCAAATTAAATCCCGATACTCAATTGTTGCATCATGATGCCCAAATTAACTGAGAAAGTGGCACTGCATCCCGATGCCCAATTATTGCATCCCGATACTCAATTGTTGCATCTCAAATCTAATCCCGATGCCCAAATTAATCTGAGAAAATGACACTGCATCCCGATGCCCAATTGTTGCATCCCGATGCCCAATTGTTACATTCTGATGCCTAATTCTTGCATCTCAAATTGAATCCTGATGCCTTGGGATGCTTGATGCGCGCGTGTTTTGGTTTCATTAAGGGTATTATTGTTTTTTCGATCAAAAAGTGTCTTTTTTCGATTAAAAAAAATGGTGGATTGGAGCGAATTGAAATGTTGAAAACGGGACCAGCCTGCAATTCACCCAAAAAAATTTATACTTTGTAATTTTTCATAACTAAAGTTTTTACAATTTCTAAATTATAACTTTTTATAAATAAAGTTCTTAAAGTTTTTACAATTTATAGCTTTTGCAAAAATTTAAAAAAATTTTGTACACTTTATAATAGTTTTTTTTTAAATAAAATAAATAAATCAGAACCGGTCATATACAATTCGGTTACGGTTTGTACATTTTCAATTTGACGAACCGACGGTTTGAACTGTTTGGGCACCACTACGCATGTGGCGCTTCTCTCCTATAAGAAACCGTATCGTACACTTACTGTTCCAAACCCCACGGTCATTCTAATTAATTATTGTTCCAAACCCCACGGTGATTCTAATTAATGAAAACTAATCAAATCAGATACCTTGCTGATGTACAAATGCAACTTGTGATATGATTCTTTTTTATAGGGTTCGAAGAGTAGGTTACAATTTAGAGAAGAGAATATTCTTTTCTTTTCTTTTTTTTTTATTCCTTCCATTGGTTCAAATCCTATATCCTTAGCTGATAACTAGCTTGTGATATTGTATAGAAAGTACAGTATTATTTCCTGTGGTAAAATTTCTGTCTCACTACAAGAGGAATCAGAGATATCAAGAGGAGTATTCTTCCATTGGTTCAAATCCTAGATCCTTAGCTCACTTTTTTTCTCTCCTAGTCCTAGTCATAAGCATCAACATTCATTAGAAGTTATACTTAGAAATTTACTAGCTTACCAAGTTTCATCATGGGTTACCCAAGGACAAGTTCAAGGCTTGAATCTAAGCTTAGTGTGTATTTCCCCTTAAAAACTTTTTTCTTTTTCTTTTGTAATCTTGATCTACATGATAATTGAGTTCACAACCTTGACATCCACGGCCGTTGAAGCAACTCAATAATCGGTGAATCAAGGACAATTTGCAAATACACTTGTTCTGAATAAGAGCCTGTTAGATACAACGTTTACAAAATGCAGTATTTTAAAAACGTAGAAAAAACACAGGTCTTTTTTTATAAATGCGTTTGAATATTACTTCAATACACAGTCTCTTTTTCCCAACAACATTTTAAAACTTGCGTTTTAAGAAAAAGCTGAGAATTCCAGCGTTTTAGAAGGTTTTAAGAAAAAACTAGAAATTCCAGCGTTTTAAAATGCAGCTGCGTTTTGAAAATACTGCTTTTTCTGCCGCAGCATTGAAATACAATTTTTACAAATAAACTGCGTTTTGACCAAAACGCGCGACCAAACGAGCTCTAAGCCTTGCTTGTCATTTGAAGAAAGTTGCTGAGCCTTTCATCACGACGACACACATATATATAATTTAAAACCAAAACCGAAACCAATAACCGGTTCCTTAATAATTTAAAACTCGTTGCCAAATCGTTACCACTTACCAAAGGAATGGTGTTTTGGTTTGTTTTAGGTTTCGGAATGGTAATTCGGTTTTCGATTTCATGTTGCTCGGCCTAATGTGATCAAATAAACAGCTGGTACCTTCATAGCCTTGCTTGTTTTGAAAAAGAAAAAAAAAGAGAATGTTTTATTAAAAACATTTACCTTTATGATCAATGGTAAAATCCCCGTCTAAAACCACCAAGACTAAGCTAATGCAAGAAAATCTCCAACGACATAACTTTTGCGATCTTTTCTACTCCTAGCTTCTAAGTGGAGCCATTGCCGGTCTTCGTCTCCACCACTTCCTCATAAGCTGCGTCGTGAACTCCAAGAGCAGCTCGACCAGATGGATCGGGATTTTTCGACCATGCCGCATCCCATTCCACTGCCTTTGCAGTACTACATGCAACACTTGGGCCTCCTGGAACTGTCAATCTTGCAGCATTCTGCTCAATAAAGCAAATATGAATGTTATATTAACAATAAATGTTTTAAGGAATTATTAAATCGAAACAATAGTAGCTCCCTAGTTGGCCAATGTAATGAATCACTATTCCACAACCTGGAAAGAGATGCACAAAGATAATACTCCCTCCAATCCACCATGTTGGAACTGAAAGCACTATTCTAAAAATAAACCGTAAAAGCTCCATTTTGATTTTTCTTGAAATCCACATACAGGGTTTTAGCTTCTCAACAAGAAATTTTGCTTTAAATTTAAAGTAAATTTGGATTATGGTGATTGTTTTTATTTTAATAGTCAATTTGAAGCAAATATTCTTCAAAAGTGTCCAATAGAAAAGTTGAATATTTAACCTCCACTTGTGCTCAAATTAAAGAAAATATCACAAACGCCGTTTCATTATGACAGCTACCATTGAACAGCTAAAACGAAAAAAAGGGGGAAAAGACAGAAAAGCATGCAACCAAGGGGTTTTACGATGAATCCTTTACTAAGGACGGACCAAAATAAAAAAGAGAACAAGTATGCTAAGCCCACCTTCGGAAAGAACTTTTCAAAGATAGTCCTGTAGTAGTATGCCTCTTTTGTTGTAGGTGTGTTTTCAGGATAGATAAAGCTTGCATTAGTTAGCATTGCATCAGTAACCTGTCACAAGAAAAAAGTAATACGCATCCAAAAAGTCAGCCATCAAACATCTGCGCACAGTCAAATCAATTCTTTACAAGCAAAAGTATGAAAATTGCCATACCTGTTCGTTTGCATGGTACTTCAAGCCATCAATCCAACTGTACCCAACTCCATCACTGAACTGTTCCTTTTGCCTGTACAGTATGTGCTAAAGCCAAGAAATACAAATCCTCAATAACTTCGCAAAACCAAATGTGTATGTTAGTGCGGATGTTGATTGTGCAGATATTAAAGGGTTGGACAGTAAATTTGAGGTGAACATTCCAAGGACTTTTAGAGCGAGAAATCCCAAACAAACCATAACACACCTTGGGCAGATACGGGTTCTGCTCATCATCAAATGCTTTGCGCAAAACCCACTTCTCAATCCTTCCAAGATCAGGGCGGACCTGAAATTGTTGAATAAACTAAGTCTTGGATACAAATCTACAATACTAGACTTAGTAACTGCTAAATTTAATAAACATAGCCACCTAATAATAATTTCATAGACAGCAACAAATGAAGCCTAATTTCAGCAAATCTTGAGGTTTTTACGATATGAATTTCTAATCTATGTTAAATAAACATCGACACAAGCACAAGGACTGGTACCTTGATCACACTGATCAATGACAAGACAAGAATGGGGCACATAAAATGATCATTTTAGATAATCCGCCGATTCTGTCCTGTTCAGGAGGAATCAGTAAAATACACCTCAATGAATGAGCAATTCAGACTTTAGCCAGTAACGGCTTGGGGCGTGTTTATAACTTTAATACACCTAGCATGAGCTCATTTTCTAAAGTTTCCAGCTAAATGAGCTGAACTTGGTCAAGGGTGAGCTCAAGTCTCTCGGTGGGTCATAACCATTCTAATTGCAATTTATTTAAGCTAATATCCATGCACCTCAAATGGAGAAAAAAAACAAAAAAAGTGGAAGTCTACCATCTTCCACTCTGGATCAATACTCATAGCAACATCAATGAACTCCTTATCCAGAAAGGGTACACGAGCCTCAACACCCCATGCTGAAGTTGACTTGTTGGCCCTCAAGCAGTCGTATAGATGAAGAGCCTTGATCTGAAGGAATATAAAGCAGATGGGATATAGGAACAGTTAATTGAGTGCAGTAATTCCTTTGACTTGCATTAGTAGGGAAATATAAGGAAGGGGGGGTGTTGGGGGGACAATGTTCATAAGTGGATTTTTGTACCTTCCGACATGTTTCCTGGTGCAACTCCTCCTTGTTTGGCGCCTTGTGGAAATACAAGTAACCACCAAATATTTCATCCGAACCTTCCCCGGAAAGAACCATTTTCACTCCCAAGGATTTAATTTTCCGCGACATAAGAAACATTGGTGTACTCGCTCTAATAGTGGTCACATCGTATGTTTCTACATGATAAATAACCTCTTCAAGTGCATCTATTCCTTCCTGATATAGTAGAAGAAACCAAAAAAATTACACATTTAAGGGTCAGTGATGGCCATGCTAATGTTTTTTTTTCCACATATTCTACAAAACTCACCTGAACAGTAAAGTGAAACTCATGGTGGCGAGTGTGAAGATAATCTGCTACTTCCCTCGCAGCTTTCAGATCAGGAGAACCCTAAAAGCAAGAGTAACTTCAATATTTGGGAAAGGACGTTTTTAAAGATGGTACTACAGAAAAATGGCTAAGGAATTCCACAAACTATACAAAAAGAGCAATAGATGTTCTGAAGCTAAAGTAAAATTCAGTCGTAGGTTTATTAAATGAATTAAGCACATCAACTCAAAGTTGCTCAAAAAAAAACAAGAAATAAGTTCAATGCCTTGATAAATATGGAAACTAATCATACATCTGCAAGGGTTGGAAAGGATGTCAATAAATATTGAGACGACAAGTTATACAACAAAAGTGAAACATACGTGCAGTTACAGCACACAGTAAAAAATGGGGAAAGAAGAATTCATGGAGAAGAAACGCTCCATGTTTATCATTAACTTGTAAACATTGTCAGCATAAAAAAGGTACAGTGCAATATGGTCCTAGTACCAACCCTTAATCAAAATGAAATATGTAAGCAAAAAAAGATTAAATAATTCAACTGATCAGTTGTATGACCTTCAGCCCCACACAGAAAGTATGTAACTGTGATCCCCACTGGCAATAAGCTTCCGAATCGACCAGATGGCGAGAAGCCACTGCAGCAACAAGCGAGGAATCCAGTCCTCCAGATAACAACACACCAAATGGTACATCCGTCATAAGTCTCTTAACCACAGCCTGCAAAAATAAAAATCATAGAAAAACTAATGATTTAAGACAAGACAGAAGTCACTAATCTGTCAAAGTCACTCTCTCCCTTTCCTAACATTCTCAGCATGTCAATAAATGTAATATGATAAATAAACTGTTGAGATCACAAACAGAAGAAACTACTTGGATCTAAATTTTGCAAATAAAAATTTCACAAGCAATGTCCAAACTTTACAGACCTTCTCAAAGGCCTGCCTTAAGACCAGAGGATCATATGGAGTTGAAGGTATCTGTTCTGAATACCATGAAGGGTTATACCACCTTCGGAGCCCACCTAAAAACATACGATATCAATTAACTAAAACATCAGAAATACATATCTAGTACACAAACTTGAATGGAAATAGGTAACCCATGGAAAGCATTAACGAGTAAACAAAGTTACTTCTCATTCAATGTAATCATATATTTTCTTGATTATTTTTTATTTTCTTTGCCAATTGATTTTTTCACTCTTTTCTTGTGGTTGCTAAGCTGATAAATAAGTTAACATGTACTCTTGAAACCTTACAATTTCTTGCCAGAGTAGAACAAACACAAACTGTTGGTGGCTATCACATAGAACAACTGCTATCTGATTCTTTAATTTTAGACTATACTAAGTCGTTACTTAAAATCCCACCCAATAACCTGAAATATTCACACTACAGATACGCTATTATGTTGGGGGCACGAAAAAATTACATAGAAACAACTGTGTCAAATGTGTCTTGTCGATGTCTGACACTTAGGGCTAATTTACCAAATTCACTCAAAGTTCTGCCAGAGCAGCACAAAGTGTTCGTGGCTATCACATAAAACATTTTCCACCTAATTCTTTAATTTAAGACTATACTAGGTTGCTATCCGATAATCCCCACCTATAACCTGAAATATACGTGGGAGACACGGAAAAACTACATAGAACAATTGTGTCAAATGTGTCCACTCAATCAATGTCTGACCCTTGAAATTAGGGCTAATTTGCAAAATTCACACGAAGCTCTGTGTATTATATAAAGTCAAGAAATATTTTGGGAAGACTGAAAAATACGTATACAAGATTTTAGAAGTACTTGTATTCATATATATATATATATATATATATATATATATATATCTATCTGCAGACATGATTACACACACACACATATATACACATACACACACAAAGGGAAATGCCCTTGTGTCTTGAATTGAAGGTTGCTTAGTCCTCCACGGCGTCTCAATGCAACAATTGACACTCGTGTCCATGCCTGCAATTCGTAGTTTTAAGTAAACAATAATTGTTGATCTGAATTTTTCAAAAACCTTTGTGCCTTCTTTCAATAAAGAAAATTGTGTGAAATGTTTACCCAAAAATAAAAGTGGGGATATATTGGCCCTCTATGTATGGAAAGACGCATTTAGCAACCGGCTGATGAAATTGGCACTTCAAGATCACGATGTTGCCAAATTTCTTTTGCACATGGTGGGGTGCAAATTGATAACATCTATCACCATTCACCACCCTTAGAAACCAAATATATTTACAGTATGATATGACAAGCTTTGAAGTGCCTACAGGCTACAGTGCCAATAGGGACATCAACAAGAATCTCAAAAAGAGTAAAGAGATGAAATGAAAGAAAATATAAGATCCCATGCTGAGAGAATACAGAGGAGAGAAACACAAAAGAAACAAGATAAAGCAAAATTAACTCTTATCTAAACACAATCAAGCACCGAAATCGTTAAGGTGAAATGCACATACCGCTTTTGCTAGAATATATATGCCCAGGAAGGAATGACATAAACCGTTCACAATCATCACTCAAGGCTTTCATTTCTGAGGCAAACCAAACAGAACCTGCAAGCCAGTCATTATTATTCAAATGAATTAAGTGTACTACCATTGTTTTGGATGCAGTGGTCAATTCATGCAAAGATTATGAATTAGTAAGCAAAATAAGAAGGCAACTTGCAGCAGTATCCCTGTTTTCCCTTCTCATAAACTCACCTGTGTAGAAATAATTCAAGCAAAGAAGATTTTTTCTTCAAGAATATATTATTAAGAAAGAGAAGTTACATTAGGAGGATGAGAGCGTCCACAGTAATAACCCCCAATATATCTCTATATCACACTCTAAACACCTCGTTTTCCGTTCAAGTTTCACTTTTTTAACACTCTAAAAATAAATCCACTCCAACAAGCACTCTCTATACAACCCTCTAAAAATTAAATATCTCTCATCTCAACTAACAAACCATTATATTTTTTCTCTTTTATTTATATTTTTCTACCACAATTAAAATAAAATATTTTAAATTTTATATACTATAAAAAATATATTGTACTCTCTCCGTCCCTAAATTATTGTCTTATTTGACTCGGCACACGGATTAACAAAAAATAACTGACTTAATTATTAATATTGGTATAATGTGTAGTTTCTTTTAATACCCATGTGTATATGGCGCATAATTAAAGTAGAGAGAAAAGTAAGGGTAAAATGGTAAAAATGATCTCCTAAATTATGAAAATTTCAAACAAGACAATTATTTAAGGACGGATAAAAAAAATAAGACAATTATTTTGGAACGGATAAAAAAAATAAGACAATAATTTAATGACAGAGAGAGTATATGTTAATAATTTCCATTCCAAAATATTAAACAAAAGTATATTGTGCTCAAATAAAGTGAGGAAAATGTAGAGGATTTGAGTCACTATTCATGTTAAAACTCCCCCTATATTTAGAGGGTGATTTAGTTGATTTTAGAGATAGAGGGTGGACTAGAGGAACCACTGTAGGATCAAGGGAGGGTAGAAATCTCTAAAAATCTCTAAAAGTGGTTTTAGGGAGTGCTCTTCAGAGCACCACTGTGGACGCTCTGAGGGACAAGAACAACCAGTTAAAAAATAAAATGAGAAAATTTAGTGGGAAAATGCTTCTCAATCTTTCTGCAGATCCCTAGGAGGGATATACGTAAAGGCACTCGATCATTTGGCCCAAAACGATAGCAAAAATGAGAGATCCCTTAGTATATTCGTGCAAGATTCTAAATATATCCAAATCTCGCCAAGTATACAACATTATAAATATGTTAGCTTACAAGGAAAAATAATAGTAATTGTAATAAAGTTACAAAGAAGTACCAAAGTACAGTATATTGATGAAAGCTAAAGGAACTAGCATCTCACAAGGAGTTTCCATCCATAAAACGGTAATTTTTCCTTAGCTTATTAATCTTTGTTATATGGGTTATGTTATGCCATGTCGCTTCCACGCGATTGCCACGCAATCACCCAATCATCTCCTCCGACTAAGACCTGGCTTACGAGAAAAAGCTAGGCCCACGGAGGTAGCCAAAAGAGAGCCCAAGACCAAGCGCATTAGCTTTAAGGGTAATGACACTTGAGTTTCTGCGACCGCTACCTGATACTATAAAGAGCTTCCACGAGTTAGCTGGCCCAAAGGTCAAAGTGCTTAGCAAGGAGTAGCTTTTATGTGACATTGGGAGGTCAAGTCGGCCTTACACCCCGACCTCCTATCACTAAGGGTTCCGGGGAAAACTTTCACCATGTTGGAGGGAGAGCCGGCCCTAGAGTCCCAACCTCCTAACAGTAAATATTCCAAGGAAATATTGTTACGCCCAAGAGGAAGGGGCATTAACCAATTGCTAGCACTTACATCCCTTAGGGATGGCCCGGCCCGGTTGATCTACTTGCCTGGGTCCTTAGACCTCCGTGGTGGAGCCGGCTTCGGGAACCTCGAGGGCTTTTGGTTTAGAAGCTGAACTTAAGAGCAAGTCGCATGTGTTATACGTGAGTGATATCGCACATGTGGGATGTCACACATGCAATATGTGACCTAAGAGAAAGAGTTAATTGTGGCCACCACTTATAGGACACTTGTCCTATGATCTTTGAAGTGTACCAGGATAATGACACCTGGCAGAAAATCTTGGAATATTCCACATGTCATCTAGCGCTCACTTTAAATAGAGATTATGACCTCATTTTACAAATAATTGTTAATCTGATACAAGTTTCTAGCTTGAGACTTGGTTTAATGTGCATTAGAGAGCATTCTAAACAAACCTCCATGTCTCTCTTTTGCTCATACTTAATTGGTCTCGGCATTTCCACCCTCACCTTTACCTCTCTAGGTTCTTTGATTGCAACTTGTCAGACCAAGCATATCTTACCCTGCACACATCAACCCCCCTCCCCCCAGGGACACACATTCTACAATCCTAATCTTGCTAAATGACAATATAACACCCTCCAAACCACAATCACCTCACCATAGATTAAAAGTCCTCAAAATCTTCTTCAGTCTTCTCCAAATATTCATACAAGGCAATTGAAGGAGAGAATTCGTCAAACTAAAGACTTCGAAGTTGAATTTGATCTCTAGGTTGGCTAAGATCAGCAGCTCAAGTAAACATCAAAGAAACATTATCACAGATTGCCAATTCATGATCATCTAACTCCTCTATCCATCTTCTCAAGCAACCAATCATCAAGTGGCCTCTAACAGATTTTTCCTTGCTTTTCCCAAATTAGCTTAGTTGGCAAATAGTTCAGTGTCTTCAACAGTACATTCAATGATAAAGCCATAGTATATTGATGGTATGATATTTTAAAGGAGCCTTATTTAGCAAATGTTCAGTGACTCCAAATCAGCTCCGCGACTAACACAATTGGGTGGGGGGGGGGACGTAAAGAGACAACAAATAGCATTGGGTACAATACTCAAAACAATCTTTTTACCAACACATACATACCATCAAGACCCCAGCCAATGTAAAGCGGAGTGATTCCAATAGCATCCCGAGCTGCAATGAAACTTTTGTCGCGGGTGTCAAGAAGCACAAAAGAGAACATTCCATCCAGCATATGCACAAAATCTTCCCCATGTTCTTCATACTAGCAAAGCAAATAGCCAAATTAACGGAAAAGGGAAAGAGTGTTTATGTGTGTATATACATAATATATATATATATATATGTATATTTATGTATATGTATACATATATATATATATATATAGATATACATATATATATACATACATATATATATATATACATATACACATACATATATATATATATGTGTGTGTGTGGAGAGGGGGGGGGGGTAGGAGAGTTTGCATTGAAAACAAATAACTTATTGCATCAAATCTGTCTTTTCACTATAAAAGTTGACGATTACACCCTAACTTGTATCATAAATTTATCATTCTAGTATTCTACTCACTAATAGTCAATTAGGAAAAAAATTGTATATCTCTTATCTCCACAAGCTAAAGCAACTTACAAGATGTGCAATCACTTCACAGTCACTTCCAGTACGGAACTGATGAGACTTCAGCTGCGCCTTTAGTTCTTTATGGTTGTATATCTCACCATTAACCTAGAAGCAGAAGTAGATAGATTAGCAAGAGGCTAAGTTCATATTACAAGAAGAAATAAACAAGTGATCATAGAATTAAGCCTTCTATCTTGCATTGTAAGTACAAAAATATCCCATGAGTTACTAGAACATTAAACTGCAATCATAATTGAGTAGGGAAAACAAAATTGAGTTAGTATGGTCACATGTATGTAGGACATCAAGAAATTATATGAAGCTTTTCTGCAACTAACAGCAACCAGCTCATTACTCACTTACCGTACAAGATATACTATGTTGCTATACCAATTTTCCAAACATTATGAAACAATTTCCAAGAAAGGCCTCATAAAGCTATTGTTTTCCTCTTGCTTCTTAGTACCCTTTATGGAAAGGAAAGGGGTAGACTACTATATTTGAGAAACATCACCTATTCAAAGTAATTAAGGAAAAAAAAATAGAAAGCAAATATCACAGCTGACATTGATTAAGTGAAAAAATGAATTACGAAGAAAACTTAGAAGGGCCATAGTTATCAAAGGCGAAAGGCGAAAGGCGGGCGAGAGGTACATTTTCCGGGCGAGAGGTGAGCCGAGAGGCGGGTGAGCAAAAGGCGAACATTAAGGAAAAATGCATACAAAATATATAAAAAATATATAACTTAACTAATCTCAACAAAACATGTTACAAGTGAGCATAATACATGAAACTAAGTTCTAAACATACTATCAATAACACAATTTCATCATTCATAGTTGAAATTCCAATGCAATTGATGAACTTGATTAAAGGAAAGAGAACAAAAAAGGGAAAAAAATAGTACTTTACTTTACAGTTTACATTATAAAAAAAAAAAGAAAAGACTATAGTATAAGAAATAAAAACTATTAATTCTGAAATAAAAAAAGAAGAAAATATAAAAACTATAGTATAAGAAATAAAAACTATTAATTCTGAAATAAAAAAGAAGAAGAAATAATTAATTTTAAACAGAATAAATAGTAGCTTTTTACAGTTTACATTAAAAAAGAAAACAAGTTAGAAAATATAAAAATAGTACCGCAGTTCCAAAGACGCGAGAAAAAAAAGAAGAAAAAAAATAGTACTGTACTTTACCGTTTACATTAAAAAAAAAACTAAAAACAAAAAACTTCTTACCTGTCACCGTAGTCAGTAAAGACGCGAGAGAGTTGCGAAGAGAAAGACGCAGGCGCAGACGCAGGTGAGAGAGAGAGAGAGATTGAGACGTAGACGAGAGAGAGAGAGACTGAGATGCATCGAAGGAACTGTCAAAGACTCGATGTCGAAGGAACTGTCGAAGTTGAGAAGTAGAAAGAAGCTTGTAGAATCGATCGATGACTGGTTATGGTTATTTTTGTTTTTTAACCTTTCGTTTGTCCCTTTTATAATACCTAAAAACTACGTCGTATCAACCAAAAAGTTATTTTTTACGATGCTCGCCTTTCTTCACCTTTCCTCGCCTCCTGCCTCTCAAAAAAGCGAGAAAGGCGAACGCCTTAGGTCACTTCTAGCTCTTTGCCTCGCCTGAAGGTGCCCAGGCGATGAACCCTCGCCTCGCCTTGCCTCTCGCCTCAGGCGAGCCAGGCGCTCGCCTTTCATAACTATGAGAAGGGCACTCACCCCTTACCATATATGTGGCTCCACCCAAGTCCATTATCAATTTATCATCTAGTGGTATAGATAATAATAATAATAATAATAATAAAGAGGGAAAATAATTTCTGGAGTAAACGCTGGTGTTACTATTGCTTTGTGCCTGCAGCGCCAGCCACTTGTATCTAGAGAATCCATATCCTAAAGTGAAGGAACGAGATTCACTGGGCGCGCCTTCCCTAGAGAACAATAAATTAAACAACGTAATTGGATAAAGCCACGGGTATACAGAAAACATTTGTCTTTGCCTTCTCTGGTGTCTAGCACTCACTAAACTCATATGGTGCTCCATTCTGTCTTTTTCCTCTCTCCTATCCTTGATTGCTAATAAGACTAGTTCAATGACCAATGGTCACCTTACCGATATACTGTTATAACTTTTAACCTTATGAAATTGGTGGGGTTATCGCACATGGACTCTTCAAAATACATTCAATCGACACTTATGTCCAATGACTTGCTTTTATTGCAAAACTGTAAATAACAATCTATCTTAAGGTCCTTTATTCTGGTAATTGCTTTGCAAGAGTGAAAACACTATTCATTATCCTCTTTTACATAGGAAATAGAAATTTTACATTTTAAATGTGGAGATAAGATAAAGGCAATTCTGAGACACATATCCCCACTCAGAACTCATACACGAATCCATGTAACATGTTGGTATGTCCAGCTCCAACTTGGACATCGAAATTTACAATGACACTGTATTGCTTACATTAAATTCCTCACCTGTCTTCCAGATGAAGTAACCTTAGGAGCTTAGGCCCAATCCTAAAAATTTATCCTTTCTTTGGTGACCAAGGACCAAGAGATCAGCTTTTCACCTTAGGGCTATATTGAGGGAAAGACAACACTAGGGTCCCAAACCAAGGAACGTTCGTGTTACCACTTACCACTACAATAAAAGCCAAAGAATTTCTTCATCCAAAAGCCCCTTTAAGTATCTCCATTAGACCAATTAAAAGCAAAAGATGACAAAAATAATGTAACTACTTAGTTTTTCCATGTAGTCTACCATCTACCAGAGATCCTAAATTAACTAAAATCAGGTATAAAATCTATGGAAAATGATAGGGATCCAAACTTTTTTATCCAAATTTCTCACATAATCTAGGTGCAAGCATGTGATGGGTTAAAGGGTGACATCATGATGTCACCCTTATTGCACGTTAGTGTACACATTACAGTACTCTTTCAGTAACGTATGAATAGTTTTGCTACAGTAATGTATGAATAGTACTTGTAAAATTTCCCCGTCTTCTCTCCTGGATCAACACTTGGACTAAACCCTTCTAGTTAAATATCATGAACCAACACTGACAGGAAAACATTCACCAAGTTTTGCCTGTAGTAACTTCTTGGGATAAGACTGATCTCCTTAGATTCTGCTAGCCCAATAACCAGGTACTTTGTGCAAATATAGGCAAATTCAACAGACCCCAAAGTCCAATTGTCTTCAAACTTAAAGTAGATATTTGAGTACTCAAGTAAAAAGTCATCAAAGCATGAATATTTAAGTTACAAGAGAAGATAACTAGTGATGCATACTTATGCAACTAGGTCCAAGTGGTTGGGCCAAGACTCAATTGAGTTGATTGGTACATATGCAACTATGCATGATTTCTATATGCAATGATATTGCTCATAGTACTTTATGCACCTGACTTTAAAAGCAAGGTATCTTACTAAAACTACATTATAAATAGATAATCATTACCGTGACAATAATTGTCTTGTCTTCGTTATAAAGTGGCTGATCTCCAGAAGCAGGATCTACTATAGCTAATCTCTGATGAGCAAGATAACAATCCTGATGACAATGCAAGCCACTCCAATCAGGACCTCTATGGCGCAACCTAAAATCGTAGATAAAACACCAGAAGGAAAATAAGGAAAAGGAAAAATGAAAAGGTTGAGAACCTTTTACTGTTGGAGAATACCTAAAAGGTTTTAAGGATAACACCACTATCATAGTTGGTTACAAAACAAAGCCTTCGCATTACTTGCTATTCAACAGGGAAAACTAAACAAACAAAAGCCTTGGGGGAGGATATTCAGCTTAAAATAAACAATTTGAACTAAATCCAACCGCCAAAGTGTACTATACTCTGTCAACTGGTAGACTGATAATAGGCTTCATAGTCGACTTAAAGAACTGTGTTCTGAAAAACAAATGCATCATTTATATCCCATAAAAATGAATAAAGTTTGAAGGATAAGTAGCCATTATTTCAAACATAAGTAAGAAAGCTTCTGCTCAGGTACTTTCAACAGGAATATCCAACAGAAATTCTATGATCTCTAGCAAACACTATCACATCAGTATCGAACTTCTAAAATGTGTTAGTAAAAAAGCATTTTCATAAGACAAGTATTATAATATATATTCTTAATATTTGCAGTAAAACTGGTTCTAAGTTTCGAACAAAAAGTATGCCACCACAGAATCAATAACAAGATATTATGTCATGGAGCTCACTGGACTAGATAACATGGCATATAAGAGTGGCTTCCCATAAAGACTTGCAATTTGGAACATTCTTCATTTTCTTCATCTAAAATTTCCTACATACATGATGTAAGTTAACAAACTTCAATATCAATAAGTAGTACCCACTCGCAAAACTAAAATAACTAATGAAAATTATTAAATTTCTTCAATACACATTGCGACTAGATTTATAGAGGGATGGAGTAGCTTCTGTTGCTATCATTGGACCTAGGACATATGTAAATTAAGGGGTGCAGTGTCTACTAATGTTCTAGGGAAGTGACCTTCATAGTTGTATTAGGTCCATCTTTAGTCATATAGAACTCATTTTTCCCATCTATACATTTATCCTTTTCCTATTTGAAGAAAATATTGCAACTTGTTTTTAACCCAAGACTTCACTCATCATACATTTAGTATGTTAAGGAGCCAATGACAGTGATAAAATGCTTGGGGTTTCCATGCTTTTTTATTAAGGCCAACACTGGAAATGTTCTTCCAATTAGGTCAAACATAAATATGTCCATCAGAACACACTGATAAATCTAAATGGGGTAATGGCAGTTTGGGAGCAAGATCTCCCAGGACACTCTACCAGAAACTTAATGACAATGTCTTTAATCAGTACGTCAATGGCATAGCATAATCCTCCATAAACGACAATTAGGGCTAGAAACCCGAAAGTACTATGTTGAACATCTGAACTGTTATCAAATGTCTCAACCACCTACTGTGATTAGGAATTCTACACATTTTGATGCAAATGATGGTGGCTCTTAAGCCTAATTTTCTTGGGATTGTGTAGTTTATTGACCTTCTCCGACTAGGATTAGGTCAATTAGTTCTAGTGAAGCCATTAATATTAAACTATAAAAAGGCTAGGGGTGTGAGCCTCCAAGAGTGTGGTCGAGTCATAGAGATCATCGTGTGAGGCAAAATACAACTTTAAAAGGGAGTACTGAATGATATACTTGGTGTTGTATTTGGTGATGTTTTCATATAGCATTTTACAGAGTGCTTGGGAAATTGTCCTCAAACTTTGGAGGGAGAATCTAGTCAACATTTGATGTAATTTTCCATTCCAATTCCTTCCCGATACCTCTCAAGTTTTACACCATTGAATTCTGGATTTGTCACTTGCCTAGGTGTGGACATATACCAAGTATTTCTTGTTTCAATCACTACATATCTTTTGTTCCCTCGTGGTGATGGATTTAATCTTTTGATTGATTAATTACTCCATCCTTCCCAAAAAAAGAGTCCTACTTTTTGAAGGTCAAACATTTTAAGAATAATCATTCACTTCCTTGTGTAAACTTCGAATAGTACTAAAACAACATATGAGAATAAACGAAAATTCAACAGGGCAACCTGCTTTTTGAAAGTCAGGGAAAATCTGAAAGACCAATGACATTTATTAAATATAAAAGGACTCTTTTCTTGGGACAAACTTAAATGAAGTGCGAGTCTTTTCACGGGTCGGAGGAAATATCTTTCTTGTTCTTGTTTCTCTTCTTTATGGACGGAGGAAATACCTTCGGCATTGCATGTGAAAAATTATTCATTTTATTATTTTTATTTACTTATAGTTTTTACAATTTATTATTTATTTATGCACTTTGTCTTAAATTATGGTGTTGCATGTGAACAACTATTCTTTTTTTCATTTTTATTTACTTATATTTTTCAAAATTTATTATTTATTTATTTACTTTGATTTAAATGATGGTGGTTTTGAGTAGTTAATTTTGAAGGACTGGAAGCAGTTGGTAGTTACTTCAGTGAGTAGTAATTTTGTGTAAAGAGTTAATTGCTAGTTAAGCTTAGTGGTAGTTTGGGCAATCTAAAAAAGTGTGACAAGGCTTAATCCGTTTCATAATAGTAAGGATAAATAGCCTTCATCGCACAGTATCAACAAAAGAATAGTTATCTTATACTTCATCCTTTTAGTTTTAGGCTATTCCATAATAATTTCTATGCTCTTTCTTTCACAAAAAGCTGAGTGCGCCATATTTTTCTATCATATAGGGAGAAAAAACCTCGCTTTCCATGCAAATATTGAAGGAGCCATGGAAACGAAAAGAGAACTAGTATTTGGTTGAACAATTTAAGCATCAAATCAAAAAAAAAAGGATGAACTTCTGAGTCAACAAGCTCTAGTCTGTCCAACTATTAAAAGAAGTCAATAAGAATCTCTCATGGTAATCATCTTCAACGACATTACTTTGTCACCGGACATTCTATGCTAATGAATCAATCATCCATTCTAATGACTTCTTTGTTTATACTCCTGCTGCTACACTCAATAAACCCTTTTTCCGTTCTCCATCACATGATGTTCCACTCGAAGTAGTCTCATTTCAATATTAAAGTTGCAATTCTCAAGATTTACTAACTTTACACCTCATATATGAAATGAAGCGAGTTAGACACAACCAGCACTTTTGTTACAACAAATAGTTCCAAGAGTAGTTATACACTCCCCCCAACCCCCCAATTCCACTCAAACAGTCCTACTTTCTATTTTGGCACGCTAGGCACATTGCTATTAAAGGTACAACATGCATAGAGGTGCAAAAGGGTAAGCAAGGGCCTAGGCAAGGCAGGAAAGCGCCTAAGAGAGGTGAAACATCAAGCAAATAGATATTACCACGTGAAAATGTCTGACTAAAGTAGGATTACAAATGATATAATAGAAGTTAAAGAACTACTCATCCTACTATGGAAGATCAATTTCTCATAATAAATGCTAGGCAGTAAAATTTTGGTTTGCCCTCTAAATTTAAATCCTCATTTATAGGTGCAGAAAATTAGTTTCCCTCTTTTTAATGGTGCGGCCAATCAAGATAGTTAAATTTTTTTTTCCAATATGATGACTTATCTCACATTTTAGGAAGTAGCAATATCGCCTTCATCTCAAATAGTAATCGTCGGTTTCATTAAGTGGATTCTTCCTTTGCTAGACTTTAACATTACCTCGAAATGGTCATGCTTACAGTAATAATCTTACGTATTCAGATAAATGTAACTAATAGTAAAAAAAAAAAAGTAAAAGAAATAAGCTGCATGTAGGAGATGCTGAGAGGATTTGGAACCTCTGAAGTTACAAAAGGGTGGAGTTCCTGTATTCACACCCAAATGAGGCCACCACATTAAAAACCATCCAACAGTCCAAATGTAATAATCTTTTTTTCCTTTTAGTGACATGGTTATTAACAGTTTCACTAAAAGAAAAACAATTTAACTAAAGGAAGTAACAACTCTTACAATAAGAATGGCAGGAACTACGCGGTGTTAAAACTACAGAGGTTCCGGATCCAATGCTCTGAGCCTGAAGCTCAAGGACCCATGGTGAGCCTTGATCCTAGTACCACATTAAACAACAAAGGTCATGCTCAATGTTTGAAAAGATAATACTCACTCTGTTCTAGTAAACTAGTCTTCTTTCTAGATTTGAAGTCAACATGTGTATATATAAAATCAATATTTGGCATACATTTGTTCCGCTTTAGGTGATAAATTTTGAATCGCTGAAACCTATATTAAAAATACTATGCGTGGAAACTTTAATATTTTCATCTGCAATTAAATTTATATAAGGTTTTCAGTCACAGTTTAATCAAGTTGATCAAAAAAAAAGTCGAGAAGGGGCTCTTTGCATTGACGGAGGGGGTAATGAATTTTAAGAATTTCCAAACTTATTTATTACTCCTATTCGATTAATAACATTTAAGAATTCTTATAACTAACGATAGTTATGGAAAGGAGTATCTTAATCCTCAATATGTTCAACTTTCAAACTCGAAATCTTCAGAGTGGAAGAGATGGAGTAACTTAAACATTTCTACTTTACTATTTCACAAAATAACGACTCTCTGAGTGTAATCCAGAGAGTAAGAAGCAAACAGTAACCTCCATTTCGATAGAAACGGAATCAATCAAAATCACAACTACAATGTTCAACAACTTACAAACAACATTTTGAGAATGAAAATACAAAAACATACATCTGTGATAGCAATCAACAGCAATTAGATAATGAAATCACGAACACTGATTCAATTTCATAAGCACGATAGAGAGCATTCCGGCGAGAAATTCAGGAAGGGGTTGAATTGAAGACGGCATTACCTTCGAGAGAGTTCGATGATTCTGGCTCGCTTTGACTGCGAGCAGTCAACACAACCGAAAACCGCGAGTATTCCACACATGGCGTCTCTCTCTCTCTCTCTGGTCGGCTATTCGCTGGCCTTTCTTACAGGAAGAGCAGACAGCGAGAGAATGGAGGCTGCTGTTGCTGTTGTTGAATCACACGGATGGATACATACAAGTGTAACTGACTTCTCTGATCCGGGCCGTTCGTTTAACTGCAGTTTTTCAAAAAAATAAAGATGGGTTAATTGCCTTTAACCACCTTGTAGTTTTCTCACTGTTGCACACTTGGGGGTCTGTGGTTTAATTTTTTGCACATTAAAGTCTTAAGTTGTACTCCCTCCGTCCCTAAATTATTGTCTTGTTTGACCCGACATACGGATTAAGTAAAACCAATTGACTTCATTATTAATATTGGTATAGTGTTTAGTTTTCTTTAATGCTCAAGTGTACGTGGCCAATAATTAAAGTAGTGAGAAAAAATAAGGGTAAAATAGTAAAAATGATATCCTAAAAAGGAAAGTTTCAAACAACACAATTTTTTAAGGACGGACAAAAAAGGAAAGCAAGACAATAATTTAGATATGAATGGAGTATTTTTGTTGCAATTAAATGTCAAAAAGGAATTTTCTTTAACTTTTGGACCGGAATTCATTATGTGCCTTTTTTATTTTCATTTTTGATGTCTTAAGGAGGTCTGGGAAGAGATCGATCTCACACTTTATAAAGTCATAACTCTATTACTGGGTCACCCCTTAAGAATCATTATGTGTCATTCAGATTCTTTTTTGTGGGGTTATTTTTTTGTTTAACATATTCTTTAAAATACATATTCTAAATATGTTTTCCAAGATAAATGAAAATACCCTACCAACGAGATCTAACTCAACTGGTACTCCTGACTTCGTTAACGGAGAGGTCGGGTGTTCAAGTCTCACTAGAGACACTTTGATACTTAAAAGGTCGGATGTTCAAGCCTCACTAGAGGCATTGTTGTTGTTCAAACCTTTCCAAAGGCCCATATTTAGTACTACTTACTTCTCTTAACGGAAAGGTTAATTGTTCAAGCTCTACATTAGAGTCATCATAGTACTTCACTACTCTCAACAGAAAGGTTGGGTGTTCAAACAATTAGTTCTAGCCACACAAAAGACATCATATAGTCTTAATTGTAGCCTTTCAAGGCATTAAATTAAATAATTATAATAATAAGAGTTGAGTAAGGTCTATGTCCCCTCCAACGTTTAAAAATAAATAAAAATACCTTTAATAATCAAGTACTAAAAGACAAAAATAACCTCACAAAAATGAAAGAGGATGACATGTGACGACTTTTCATCCAAAAATTAACGAAAACTCCCTTTTGACCCTTAATTGTAAGAAAAATGCATTCTTAGACCCTATTGTGCAAAAATAAAAACCACAGTTCTCCAAGTGCAATAGTGAGTAAATTACAGGGTGGTAAAAGACAATTAACCCAAAAAAATATTCTAATTGATACTCTCTGTTCGTTTCTTGACTTTTTAAACTATAATTAGGGTTTAACGCACTCGTAATTAAGGACATATGTCATGGTGGGCCCTGTACCAAGTTACTAAAATTTAGGTATACTACTCACGTTTGAATAATTTTAAAAATATATAATCCCTCCGTCCCTAAATTATTATCTTCCTTTTTTTTTCGTCCGTCCCTAAATAATTGTCTTGTTTAAAACTTTCCTTTTTAAAAACTTTAACTATTTTACCTTTACTTTTTCTTCCTACTTTAATTATGGGCTACATACACATGGGCATTAAAGGAAATAACACACTATTTCAATACTATTTCAATATTAATAATCAAGTCAATTGAGTTTTCTTAATCTGTGTGTCAGGTCAACCCAGACAATAATTTAGGGATGGAGGGAGTATATAATATCTCTAGTCATCATAATAGAATTAAACTTAATTAAAAATAACTATACTTTTGAGTTGAATCATATAGTACTTGTAAAAAACTTTAAACATTTGATATTTCACATATAAAACTTTAAGGCAAAATACACAATCGGACTACTATATTTTGGAGAAAGTTACAATTTGGCCACTGATTATTTGAAATTATTATTTGGGCCACTGTACTTCAGTTATCTTGCAAGCGAGCCCCCAAAACTTTAATTTTAAATGAAATTTCTATTTTATCTCTGTCTTCCTCCTCATCTCCCCTAATGAAGATAAGGCTAAAATAGGAATTTTATTTAAAATTAACGTGCTAGTGGGCTCACTTGCAAGATAATTAAAGTACAGTAGCCCAAATAACATTTTCAAACAATCAGTGGCTGAATTGCAACCTTCCCCAAAGTACAGGGGCCCGATTATGTGTTTTGCCAAACTTTAATATATACAAAATTTTGATATAATTTTATTATTTCAATTATTTGATTTAAGTTACTAATCTTTTGCGAATTGAAAAAATAAGATATTTAACAAGAAATTACTCCTAATTATTAAGTCTAAAAAGATTTTTTGTTAACGTCCATACTTTTTGAATACACAGATAAAAATATATATACTTAATTAAGTTTTTATTTGGCTACTAACTCATAATTATTTTGTGATAAATAAGTAATAATATAAATAATAGTTTTGAGAGGGTATAGATGTGAAAATATTTAGATATTAAAATTTAAAATTAATTAAATTATAAAATATTTATACAGAATATGACGTATTTTTTTTCTCATGTATTACAATTTTGTAGTGGGATCTATTAAGGATTTTTTTAATCTTTTCCTTTTCTTTCTTTTTTATTTTCCTATTTGGAATGGATCGCAGAAATGTATGCACGGCGGCTACTAGCTTTATGATATCGTAGAAGTTAAAAACCCTTCATACAACAGTAGAATAATTCATTATTGGCACAAGCACGCGTGCGCATAGTTTTATGAGTACCTTTTAAGGAGTAGATTTAATTTTCTTCTAAAAGAAAAAGTAGATTTTATTTTAATATAATTATAAATAGGGTACCGCTATTAGCATTTCACAATTTATGAGTGATGTTCTACGCTACATTACATTATGTAAAACATTTAGTAAAAGTAAATTGGCCTGGGCCTACGCAATAGTTGTGGTGTCCATTACACTTAACTCTCCCTGTCGTTGGCCACGGTAAGATTTTTTTAGCCCCATAGTTGTATGGATTAAACGCAATTGTGTGAACTTGTCGACATTTGTTTTATTTTTGGGATACGAGCATCAGTCCCTTGTGATTTGTGTACAGCAGTAGCAGCACAATCATCTACGACGGTTCCATGTATTGGTCCTTGCCATTTGTGTACAATAGCAGCAACACAAACATTCATTATGGTTTCATGTGTCGATCCTTGGCATTTGTGTACAGCAGTGCTGCTCCACAATCATCTACTACGGTTCCATGGAGCAACAAGGTCGAAAGTATTATTTGAGATTCGGAGGTGTACCTCGATCCTCCGTATCCATCCTTATGTGTTTACTTTACTGCTCTTTATGTGTTTCCTATGCGAGCGAATGTTGGTCGTGGTTTCCAACTAGTATGAGACGGTTGGTGGCTACTGAGCCTCTCGTTAGTATAGGGTTGGTTGCTCTTATGTGCTATTACATGTTTATTTCTCTACAATTGATATGCATTATAATATGTCATATTGCAGCATTAATAACTTATTGGGCATTGTCTCATCCCACGCCTTTGTTTTTTCTTAGTTTGCAGGTTGTAAGTTCTAGCACTGTGAGGTCTTGTTTGCTTCGGAGTTAGCTAGTTGTATTTAGTTTGTATTTTGTATTTATTTCTTATATTGGGAGATCGTGGGTTAAAACTGAGTTATGTAAACTTAGTATGTTGGGTAGAATAGATTGTACTCTTCTGTATAGACTTGTATTTTGATGCCAACTTGTGAGGTCGAGCTTATATATTCTCCATTAACTTAATATTGGTTTTCCCGAGTGTGTAGCTCGTAGTGTTTAGTATTGTTGTTTCTCCGGCTCGTGTATTTAACCGTCGAGGTTTTAATTGTTGGGTTTACTTTAGTGTTGTTATCCAGCATATGTTTGGTCCTGTATTTAGCCGTTGGACTCAGGGCGTTACAAAAATAAATGTGAAACATCATTACCATCGTACTTATGCTCGAATTTTTTGCACTTTTACCATTATCAATATGACTCAAATTCGACTAAAGATATAAATTGTAACCCCCGTCAAAAAATGGCCGGAATTATACTGAAAATTGTAATGCCTATCAAGGATTGAAGATAGAGAAGTTGATTGTAACGCCTATAAATTGTAACCCCCGAGATTCTGGGTCACGAGTCTACTATTGGTTAATGTTGAGTGTCTTGTTACGATAGTGCGAGAATATTAGTCCGTACTAACTTAGACGCTTCATTCTTGCATATCACCTCATGGAATGCGATACTTGTACATACTAGAGAATTATATTATACTTAGGTACATTTGCTTGTATTTACTACTTATGTGCATGAGACCAACCCTAAGGGCTTATTTGTTAACCACATGTCCATAACACTCTGTGACGGAAGCTTTTAAAGCCACATTAGAAGGGCCTCTGATTTGGTTGTCAAGAGTATTCGTCAAGACTAAGTTGATAGCATGTTAGATAGAAATTGTTTAACCATATTACCAACCGAAATGGACAAGTAAATGAAATAATTATACTTGAACGAGTTTGTGTGTCTCATGTGGATTGTGTACTATAACTTATGAATTGGTTTGGTATGCATTTGTAATTGTGTGAGCATTCGTGCTCGATTGAACGTGATTAGATATAGGCTTATGATTAACCATTTGTGACATGTAGTGTGTCACGTGTGTAGTATATTAGCCTAACATTACAGATTTTGGGTTTGAGTTAGTCACCCTAGTGGTGAGCATGAAATTTTTATTTTGAATGATGTGTTGTAGACTGGATATATTATGTTAATTCAGTCGGACCTTATAGATTGTACGATATTAATAAGTGGTATAACCTTACGCGTATGCCAATTGGTATAGTGAGATGGTTGTCTAAGAACCCTACGTACATGTTATATGTGTTGGGTTGAGGGTTGAGAGTTGAGCACGTTTAGTTCTCGTGTTCTATTGTGAATGTGGTCCTAGGTGAGACACACTTCGAGTGGAACATGTGATCCCACCAGACCCTCCTTTACCGACTCAAGACTCTAATAGAACGAGTCAGAGTTAAAAGGTGAGATTCGTATGAATGAGTTCCGTAAGAATACGACTATCGTGACTTATTCCATTATTTTATTGTTCCCTTATTATTGGACTACCATGTGTACTCCAATTGAGAACTCGTCCGTTAGCATATTTTGTTGCATAGATAAACCGAGAGGGTGATCACTGTGAGTGTGATACACTCAAAGTTTTGGGTAGCGATGTATAGTATCAACATTGGTATCCAATGATACCGATCCTTTCCGTCGAACGTGTTTAGAGTTTCGAACTCTTGTTATTGTTTATGTTGACCTTATGATTTATCGACGTGAGTATTCATAACGGGAGCATGTTAGCTTGTGGTTTTGTTGACCTTTTATTTCGTCAGCTTGTGCTATAACTTGTGATGTCGTTATTCACGGTAGAGTCTGTATGATTCGCGTGACTTTAAGTGTGGTGCCAATTGATTTAAGCTATTTCTTTGACGATAGAGATGTCGCCGTGTAACTTTGTGAACTTAAGGATTGTTTAAACCCGGACCTAGTTGATCGCGGGATTTTCCGTGATTATTTGTTGAGTGTTGAACCGCGAGAATTGGAGATAAGATTAGCATCGCGAAAGTGTGGCATTGGGACTTGTTCAAGATAAGTTAGTAAGACTCCATGAGATGTACTCTAAATTTAAACTTGACTAAAGATGGTAGTTAGTCTCGTATTGACACCTCGAGATTGCTCACATCTCAAAATCACACCCATTTTTGAGGAATCTTGTGTGCAAGCCTTAAATAAGATCGATGATCTCTAATTCAAAATGATTCATCCTATCCATTAGCCTTTAACTCGCTATTGATGGTGGTTTCCTTGGTATGTGTTTTGGTAAAGCCTTGTGGTGATGCATGTATTCACCCATAGATGTCCAATTCTTGAATTCGCGCACGAATTCTTTTAACGGGGAGAGGATGTAACACCCCGACTCTACTTCCTTCTTAGTTTACTCGTAGTCCCTTCATATCGACTTAGAAACCCTCGTAGTAGAAATCGTGACCCATAATGGTTGATTTACAAGAGCGTAGTCTTGTTTGTTAAGCGTGACATGTTAGTCATTCACATGGTTGATCTGAAACGGATCGACGTTTGATTGCATTATAGTTTCTTATTAATTTGAGGTCGTCCTCGATACCGAAGGGTATGTACATATATGTACATCGCTCACGTGTGAAGCCTTGTCTTAGTTAGAATGACTCACGAATGACAAACATGTTAGTCTTGTCGTTACACCGTAATTTGAGTTAATTCGAGTGTTGTTTCGCGTGTTTATCTTCGTGTATGATCGAGACTTATGTTCTTCATCATATGCATCAATGCGGGATGATTCGGTTAAGTTTTGGGTGTGTTTTAACCTTGGTTTGGAGTTAGAAACATCCTAGGTTGATTCCACTTCATTGGGGATTAAATTGGTTGAGTTTCAAGCTTTAAACTCCCAGAAGTTCCCACGCTCGCGCCTAGCACCAAATCAGAGGGTGGTCTTCAGAAGATGGCGCGCTCTCAAACCTTCCCTGGCGCGATCGCCCCGACATTGTTCCAGCTTCTGACAAGATTTTTAATTGTTGACCAATTTGACCAAATCCCTTGGCTATTATTGAGCCACGTCTTTGAGCTTGGAGACCAGATTATATCTCTCCATTAGACACCATGAGAGACCCAAAAGATCTCTCCTTTCATCTTCTTTATCCTAGAGTCTTAGAGAGAGTCTAGAGAGAAAGTAGATAGAGAAACCTTCATATCTTGGGCATCCGACG
Organism: Platycodon grandiflorus; assembly: GCA_016624345.1. Taxonomy (NCBI): domain Eukaryota; kingdom Viridiplantae; phylum Streptophyta; class Magnoliopsida; order Asterales; family Campanulaceae; genus Platycodon; species Platycodon grandiflorus. The sequence goes on along the minus strand of CM028367.1, from coordinate 10,154,933 downwards.
TCAAATTGACGATCCAACTTCACAGTAGCGTAGAGGGCGACGAGGAGAGCATTCCTAGCCAAAACAATTTCACGATCTATTGGTGATTCACGGATCCATCTTCTTCTCCCACGTTTTAGAAAAGGAAAGCGAAGTTTTGAGGAAGAAAAGCTTGATTTGAGCCTAGTTTGAGGGTAGGATCATTGATTGGACTTCGAAGAGGCGTAGAGATCATCAAGGAGAGCATTTCTACCCGAACCCAATTCAATTCCTTGGAGAATTTGCAGTAGATTGTAAGTTACTATTCATTCTCCTAGTTTGAAGCATCGTAGTGTAAAATCATGATGTTCGCATGTGATTCTTGTTTTAGATGAATTATTAGCATGTAATTGTTGGATATTGATGATTTATCATTAATTTCGTAGTCTCCAAGTGTTAGAGACTCGTCGAGGTTGTTGTTGTGAATGTTGATATTAATGTTGTTATTATTGTTGTCTCCAAGTATTAGACTCGTTGGGGTCATTGTTGTGTATGTTGTTGTTATTATTATTATCCCCGAGTGTATAGATTCGTCGAAGGTAAAATGGTTATTTGGGGATGATACTACGATTTATCCCGATGTTTTGAATATTAGTAGCGACTCTAGCGGAGTCATTAAGATATAACGAAATATATTGAATTCTTATACGAATTAAGTGTTAGTCGTGACTGACTCTGGCGGAGTCCAATAGGACATAATGAATACACGTCGAATAATGTAACGAGTTTATCAATGGGTGTAATCGACTCTACGGAGTTGAGTAATAGGTAGTATAAGTCACTATGAGTTGTATTTTAGTCTCCTACGATGTGGGATGACGGATTGATTAGGTTATGTTTCGATAGAGCTTAACCTTGGTTGACTTAGTCAAACACTAGTCGACTACGAGTTACATTGTACCGTTGACTTATGCCCTACGTCTAAGCATGAATTAATTGTACATACTTGCCCTTTTTATAAGAGTTATCGAATAGTCATGCCCCTTAGTGCGTAACGTTAGTTGTGAGACGTATAGTCTCAATCGTCGGGTGACGAGTTAGTTGTATCATAGGTACTAGTGACCTACCTTGGTTATCGTTCCAACACTGACGATGTGACTTGTAATGAGTCGTGATATACATAGTGCACGACGAGATCGATATGTGATAGATTATGATATACATGAGATGAAGTGTATTGTGCAATTATATGATACTGTAGAGATCCTAAATTGAGAATATTGGTTATGCATTGATTAATGATTGTAAGTACGAGTAGACTTATGTATGTTGCGATTATGAAGTCTAGCATTAGCAGACTTAGATGATTTGGTGTACGTATGATTGTTCTAGTATGTGATAGGGAAATCATCCTACTTTGATGATTGATTGTGTGTTTAGTATTTACAAGCACCTTGTGTTGATTTGGGTATATGATTCAATATGATACATTAAGTTTAGATATTATTGAGTTGTGATTCAATAAAACACACTTTGATTTGTTTAGCCTGACAAGTAAATATCTACTTGTGCATTGCATCGAGTCTAGCTGGCATATGTGTTTTTGGAGGTGTATTGGCGTACGGCTATGCGGTGAGCTGGGGGTACGCGATAGTCGTGGTATCCAATATACTTGGCCTCGCCCTGTCGTTGGCCACGGTAAGGGGGTTTTTTTAGCCCCACAGTTGTATGGAATAAACGCAACTGTGTGAACTTGTCGACATTTATTTTGTTTTTGGGATACGAACATCGGTCCCTTGTGATTTGTGTAAGAGGCTAGATTCGTATGGTGCCTCAGGTCGTAGGAAGACCGAGCAAAACGTCAACGTGAACACTGAAAACTGTTCACTTAAGGTACTGGGTACCACTGTTTTATTTTTGGGATACGAGCATCGGTCCCTTGTGATTTGTGTACAGTAGTAGCAACACAATCATCCAATATGGTTCCATGTATTGGTTTTTGCCATTTGTGTATAGAAGCAGCAGCACAATCATCTACTACGGTTCCATGGAGCAATAAGGTCAAAAGTATTATTTGGGATTCGGAGGTGTACCTCGATCCCCCGTATCCACCCTTATGTGTTTACTTTACTGCTCTTAATGTGCTTCCTATGCGAGCGAATGTTAGTCGTGGTCTCCAACTGGTATGTAACGGTTCGCGGCTACTGAGCCTCTCATTAGTATAAGGTTGGTTTCTCTTATGTGCTATTACATTTTTATTTCCCTGCTATTGATTATAACATGTCATATTGCAACATTAGTAACTTATTGAGCTTTTTCTCATCACACGCCTTTGTTTTTCCTTAGTTTGCAGGTTATAAGTTCCAGCACTGTGAGGCCGTGTTGGCTTCGAGCTAGCTAGTTGAATTTAGTTTATATTTTGTATTTATTTCTTATATTGGGAGATTGTGGGTTAAAACTGAGTTATGTAAACTTAGTATGTTGGGTAAAGTAGATTGTACTCTTCTACATAGACTTGTATTTTGATGCCGACTTGTGAGGTCGAGCTTATATGTTTTCCATTTACTTAATATTGGTTTTCCTAAGCGTGTAGCTCGTGGTGTTTAATATTGTTATTTTTTCGGCTCGTGTATTTAACCATCGAGGTTTTAATTGTTGGGTTTACTTTAGTGTTGTTCTCCGACATATGTTTGGTCGTTGAGGTTTTAATTAGTTGTGGTTTGTATTCGAGATTTTAAAGCTCAGGTTTTTAAGTTATATTCCACTGCTAGTTTTGGTTTTTGGAGCTTGTGTGGCTCGCTCCTCTCAGTTGATTCAGTTGTTTTTGTTAGTATAACGCACCGAGTTGGGGTTCAACATCGGATCTCTGACTCGGGGCGTTACAAAAATAAATGTGAAACATCATTTTGCACCATCGTACTTATGCTCGAATTTTTTGTACTTTTACCATTGTCAATATGACTCAAATTCAACTAAAGATATAAATTGTAACCCCCGTAAAAAATTGGACGGAATTATACTAAAAATTGTAAAGCCTATCAAGGATTGAAGATAGAGAAGTTGATTGTGAAGGATTGAGAGCGAATTGGGATTGCCTACAAATCTTCTTCTAGGGTTTTCGGGCTTCCAAGAAACCTATATGAATGCCCTAACCCCGCATTGACAATACCTTGAACTCGAATTTGAACTCCCCTTGTTAGATCCCTTGATTTCATAACAATAGTTCATCAAATAGGCTAGAGGGGGGTGGCCTATCCTTCTAACTTTAAAATTTCTCGCAAAACTTCAAGTCATAGTTTGTATTCAGTAGTACATGTAAACATTCCTGGTATAACACACAGTTAATATCAGCAGGTTTAGCGGAGGGGAAGACTTGGGAATACATAGTTACATAACTGCTAGTATATATATAGATATAAAGAGCAATTAGTAGGGATATAACATAGAGAACAAAGGTGCTGATAAGACATATATGAAAGTAGGGGATGAGCAATTTACATACACCCACATTTACTAGTTTGCTGATAGAATAAATAAAATTAAGAAGAGTAACGCTCAAAGATAAATTTAGATGACATTTATCTGAATTTTCTCCGACTACCAACTCTTCTTATCATTCCATGATAGATTTGATATGAGAGGCTAAATTTTTACAACATCCAAACAACAAGTGTTTGGATGAAGTGGGGGTTGTTAACCCACCAACTGTGATAACACAATATTGCACTTAAGACAGTCATTGAAACAAAATGCAAGTCTACCCATAAGTATTGTAATTTGAAAATATAGTGCATGCTCATCCTTGGATATCCTCTCTCTTTTCTTTTTCTCCAGTTAAAGACTTCCTAGTTTCTTGATCTCTTGTCCAAATGATTTATTATTTGAACTGTAGAGACTTAAGTCTTTCGAAGAAAGACATAAATAAAGAAGTGATTTCTTGACCAAGTGTGGATCTTCTACCTTTGAAGATTTTCTGAACACTCTTTCCACAAATCTGAATATGTATTTCTCTGTTGTATCTCTTGTTTGCCGTGTTGATCTAAAGGGAAAGGTTTCTTAAATAGGTAGAGAAGAGTAGGTAGCCATTGGAGATATTTATGATTCTCAACCGTTGAAGTAATTGTATAGGCATAGCAATCTATACCCTATGAGGTGATGTTTAAGAATCTCTGTAAAGATCTTGAAAGCACGTGTCTGGCTGAAGAATATATTCAAATCTATCGTATAGTGTGTTTTCTTCATAGAGCAAAATATGGTGATGACATCAGTAAGTCTTAACTTGAGAATCTAGCTTTCTCACCAAAGAAGCAAGTATCAAATAAGTAATGATGAAGGCACAGAGATACCCAGAGCATGATGTTATTAGTGCAGGGAAGTCTCACAGAAAATTTGAAAGCCTTATCTTATCCATGTAGGTACTGACAGCTTTGTAGCTTTTTGAATACTAACAACATTTTCTTCATAAGTCGCTTATCAGCAATCTTGATTAGTAGACCTTAACATTGCTGATGGTTGGCCATTCATATGAGTAATTTCCAATACATTATAAACACAGCTGGAAGAGTCATCCTAAGTTCTAACCTAGAGCCCATTTGGTGTAGCATTTTAAAAATGCAGTGTTTTTAAAACACAGATATTTAAAAATGCATATTTTTCTTATAAATGCATTTGGGATATCACTTCAAAACGCAAGTTTTTTTTCTAGCAGCGTTTTCAAATCTGCGTTTTGGGAAAAAACAGGGAATTCCAACGTTTTAAAACGCAGATGCGTTTAGAAAACACAACTTTTTCTGCCGCAGCATTGAAATGCAACTTTTTTACAAATAAGTTTCATTTTATCCCTACGTTTTGGTCAAAACGCACGACCAAACGGGCTCCTAGAGTTGCAACGAACTGACCGGTACATAGATCATCTAGTCACTCTATCTAAGACTAAGTAATGGTTACAAGAAAATTATATAATTAAGGAATATTCAAATTAATACTCCCTCCATCCTTAAATTATTGTCTTCCCTTTCTTTTTTGTCCGTTCCAAAATAATTATCTTGTTTGAAAACTTTCATTTTTAATACCACTTTTATTATTTTACCCTTACTTTTTTTCCTACTTTAATTATGGACCACATACAAATGGGCATTAAAGGAAATTGCACATTATACAAATATTAATAATCAAGTCAATTGTTTTTTCTTAATCCGTGTGCCGAGTCAAACAAGACAATAATTAAGGGATGGAGGGAGTATTATACATTTGCACAAGCATATTTCTAATAATTTCCTCCTATTTGCTTATGACCATTACATAACTATACAAATATAGCAAATGTTTAAGTCTTTGTAATAACATGCTCTTAATAAATATCATTTTATCATCAAGCATGCCCTAAGTTAAACTTACAAGCGATAGCCCATGTATAGTAACCTATTACAATGTATAAACAAACTCGATAGATGAAAGTATAGATATAAAGTAAAGGTGTAACAATGAAAAATTGGCGTTTAAGAACAAGTTCGTTTTAAACTAGTTATTTTTAGAAAACTTGAAGTTTTATAAAATGAATATTTGAAAATCCCAATCAAGTTTTCTTTTAACCTATTTTTGCACAATAAAATAAGAGTTTTAAGAATAAGCAAAGAATGTTTTTTTTTTTTTTTGAGAGAATCACTATAATTTTAAACCAAAGGTTTAAATATCGGAGTTTTGAACCCCCACCGTGACCACTACCATCTCTACCACCCAACTACCCACAATTTCTCAGCTATCATCATCTCCACTATACTCCATTGTCAGTTAAAGATGGACATTTATTTGAGGACACCTCCTATACCCCTTTCTGGTTGTCACTCCTTTCACATTGAATTTTATAAAAAAAAATTCCTAGGAGTTCCCATACTAAGCACCAGCTCTAATATATCTCCCTGCCTTCTCAGCTTTTTGAAGACTCCGTTGATTCCTTCCAAGTATCCTCAACCAATCATAGAGATTAAGGCTATTATGCTATTCTCCATAGCCCTAATCCATTCAAATGATCTCAGTTTAATCAATTCTACTAGCTTACTATTAGAAATATGATGTTATTGGTAACTTAGATGTGTCTTATTGATGAGACAAATAATATCTAGACCAAAGTGAGAATTGGGGAGTGTTAATTACGTGTAGTTGAACAACTTTCATGGTTGGATTGATTCCTCTAAACGGTTAGAATCCATAGTTGAAAGTGGTTTGAAAAGGTAACATAGAAATGGATTTTGTTGTCATCCCACATGAGATAGTAAGAGCAACTTTAAGAGGCTTATAAGTCAACATGTTTAAGGGACTATTGTTCAACTAACATGTTAGGTGGCTTGAACCAAGCGCCAGCTCTAATATATCTCCCTGCCTTTTCAGCTTTTTGAAGACTCCATTGACTCCTTCCAAATATCCGCAACCAATCATAGAGATTAAGGCTATTATGTTATTCTCCATAGCCCTGATCCATTCAAATGATCTCAGTTTAATCAATTCTACTAGCTTGCTATTAGAAATATGATGGTATTGGTAACTTAGATGTGTCTTATTGATGAGACAAATAATATCTAGATCAAAATGAGAATTGGGGAGTGTTAATTACGTGTAGTTGAACAACTTTCATGGTTGAATTGATTCCTCTAAACGGTTGGAATCCATAGTTGAAAGTGGTTGAAAGGGTAACATAGAAATGGATTTTGTTGTCATCCCACATGAGATAGTAAGAGCAACCTTAAGAGGCTTATAAGTCAACATGTTTAAGGGACCATTGTTCAAGTAACATGTTAGATAGCTTGAACCAAACACCACACGTGCGCTCGCTCGCTCTGCTCAGTCGGGCACGTGCGAGGGCGTAGGCGTGGACGTTTGGGCAAATGTCTCGGGTCCAGGGGGCTCTATCTTTTTGGACGACAAACATTAGAATATTTCCTTTAAAATTTACTACAGTAAAAGCCTTTTGACCTAGTCATAACGACTAGGCTGTTACGTGCGACTAATGGGGACGAGTGATTCAAATCTCTTCCGTTATATATGTCCTCAGTAGGTAACACGCTGAAGGTCTCTCCTACTCGCCAAGGTAGTGACTGATTTCTAAAACACCTCCTCCCCTCCTTTTCAGTTTTTGTGATCAGCTGCTAAGCCTAGCAACTAATCTATAGTTTGCAATTAGCTACTAAACCTAGCGACTGACCTAAAGCTCGCAATCATTTGTTAAGCCTTGCGACAGATATTTCGCCATAGAAGCTTCTCTGATTCATCAGCAACTGAAGCGTGATCGAAAGAAGAATGAACAAGGCTGCACAAGGTTCATTTGACGTTGAATTATCTTGGGAGACGTTTGCTAACTCGACTGGAGTGCACCAATAAGTACGAGGGCAATTCTTCTTTAAGGCCAATTCGGTGTTCCGGGCGATTCGACGAGTTTGATAAGTTTTTCACATTCCTTTTACAGTTCACATTATAGCATGCTCACTGTTTGTTCTGTTTAGCTTTCCTTTTCCTTCGTATCTACCATTGTTTGTTCTGCCTTGGTGATTTGCTATTAAATAATTTGTCAATTATCAACTGAATTGCTATTGGGCTGTATGTTTTTCCATAATTGATTTGAACAATCTGGTTGTGGATTATCACTCGACCTATTAAACTCTTTTTGTAAACTGTTGACAACAATCTTGAAGAAGAATTGAAATTAGTTGTTTTCCTAAAACAACCAGTTTAGCATGGCGACTGATAATGTTGAAAATGTTAGTGCTAATAAAACTGTAACTGAAAATGGGTCTGTGTCTAGGACTGTTGATGACTATGCTACTGTCAGTATGCAAAGGGTCGGTTTAACTGGAATGCCGGAGAAATTCTTTGGGCATTTCTTCAAGCGTTGGCAACAACGCATGAAGACCTGGTTAATCACCAAGGGCTTGCTCTCAGTTGTCATGTCTGTGTGTCCACCTGTTATCGAAAATGATCCCAGTAGTATGGAACGATCCGCGGTATAGCATGAGAAAGATGAGATAGACAAAGGAATGATTAGAGATGTTAATCGGGCTGGCCCTAGCGGTTTCAGGCCAGCCCAATCGGGCTTCGGGTTAGACGGTCCAATTTTTCGGGCCACTGATATTGCGGACCTAACCCTAACCTTAGCGGGTTTCGGGCTAAACGGGCCACGACAAAAAAAAATAAATACTATAACAATCTCCAAAAAAAAGCTTTAAAAATTTCTTAGCACACAATAAACATAATAAATACTAGTACTAAAGTATATCTTAACTTAAGTCTAAAAGTCTAAAAATACTAAAATTATCATATGTTTAAAAACACAACAAGATACAAACAAACAAAAATTTAAATGAACAAAAGAAATTTTCAAATCATCATCAATATGAACTGATTGATTTTAAAATAGAAGTTTTTATGGGCAGTATTCGTTTAAAATACAAGTTGGAGGAGTATTGCATATATTACCTTGCTGAATTATGGGTAGTATTTTAAACATTGAATATACGAATACTGATTCAGATAAATGAATACTGCAGTATTCATATATTACCTTGCTAAGTGCATTATATTTTCACCGTATTCATATATTACCTTGCACTTACCTTGCTAAGTGCATTTTCACCGTAACAAATACTGCAGTATTACCTTGCTGAATTATGGGCAGTATTTCATTTTCACTAAACATTGAACCAGTTCAATTGAATCAATCGGTTTTTAAGGGAGGAGCATTGTAAGTTCAACTTGTATTTTAATATGACATTTTACTACAATACAAAAAACATTATATACAATTGAATCGGAGAAACACAAGGAGTGCATTCTTCTTCTTCATATTTTCTTTCTTTTTTGGGTGAAGTAGTTACTCTCTTAGACATTCGTACACACACAAAACACATACACACAGAAATCATCTGGCACAAAAACATGAATGGGAGAAGATGAGTGATGTCAGTTCAATTTGGGTCTAGATGAAATCATCTGGCACATAAAAATTATTTATTTTTAATTTTTGAAATTTATAAAACAATCAATTAAACAACTTATTGGCATGCTAACATTGCTAGAATTTACACAAAAGAGTGAAGAATACATTATATTTTAGAGAATTTTGAGGAAGGTTGGTCTCTATACCTTGGTTGGGTAGGTGGCGACGGCGGTTGAACTCGGTATCCGGACTGCCGGAGGCGAGAGAGGAACAGAGGAGAGTTACACCGAGAATGTCAAACTGAGTAAGTGTTGCGGCCTTGCGGTGCAGGAGACGGCCGACGAGAGTCACAGAAGTACGGGATAACGGGAGTGAGTCGAGTGACAAACGAAGAGAGAGTGAGAGACGATCGATGAGAGCCAGTGTCCAGTGAGAGAGAAACCTGAGTATTGCGGCGCTGTAAAGGTTAAAAGGCTAGGGTTTGTATTTTGTAAAAGTTATGAAGTTTACTCTTTTACCCTCAGTCCACGGGCTAACCCGAAAGCCTGGCGGGCCAGTTCGTAAAACCCGCGGCCCCGTAGGGTCAGCCCGTTTAGCCCGAATTCTTAAACGGTCCCAAAAAAGTCAACCTTAACCCTAATATTTTGATTTAGACAGGTCGACCCTATGGCCCTTTTAACATCTCTAGGATTGATACTGTTGGGCATGTTCAACACGTTATTCGATGTCTATTACACCTTTCCAAACAATGCCAAAGATCTCTTGGATGAATTGGATAGAAAATATAATACTGATGACAATGGTCTTGAAAAGTATTTTGTTTCCAAGTTCTTAAAATTCAAAATGAAAGGGGGTAAGTCAGTACTTGAACAGACTCAAGAGTTAGAACTCATCTTACATTCTCTTCGAGAGGCTGAAATGGAATTGCCTGAAAAGTTTAAAGTGATGGCCATAATAGAGAAGTTCCCGAAGTCATGGGAAGATTTCGGGATGACTCTCAAACATAAAATGGAAAAAAATCACTTTAAAAAGTTTAATGCATTCCATTACAATTAAGGAAGAACATAGGAAAAAGGGTAGTCAAGTGCCTGTTGAGTATCAACAACCGAAGGCACATGTGATAACTGGGGGAAAAGTTATACGAGAACCTAAAAAATAACATGTTGTTCAAAATAATCCTGATCTTTTAAAAGTCAAAGCTAAAATTGCAAAGAAACCCAAGGCAAACAAACCGTGCTAAAATTTTGGACAGATGGGGCATTGGTCCAAGACTTGTTCGAGCAAGAAGACCAAGGCTCAAGCTAGTGGACCTCAAGTCAACTTGGTGACTGAGGGTGCTAATTCTAGTGGGTATGTTTCAATTAACCCTCAATTTTTCACTGTTTATAATTCCAATGAGTAGTTAGTAGATACTAGAGCAAATGTACACGTTTGTGTTGATAAATCTCTCTTTGTTTCTTACCAGCCTGCAATTGGAAGAACAGTGATGATGCTAGTGCTACCAAGGTGATAGGGACAAGACGCGTAGACTTGAGATTTACCTCAGGGCGAGTTCTGTCTCTACATGAAGTGCATCATGTTACCAAGATGAGAAGAAACATTATTAGTGGTTCTATCTTAGTTAGAGAGGGTCATGAGCTGAATTTTAAATTCAATAAAATTGTAATTTTATTTGGTGGATCTTTAATTGGGAAGGGTTACTTGTCTGATGGATTATTTAAAATTATGGTTGGATTTGTTAAACTAAATTATGTATCTGAGAATTTTGATTCATCTACTTTATGGCATTATCATTTGGGTTATGTTAATATAGATTCTGTTAAGTGCATGATGAATTTAGATTTGATCCCAAAGCATACTATTGATAAAACTAAGAAATGTCAAGTATGTGTAACTGCTAAACAAGTAAGAAAACCATACCATTCAGCTCATAGGGATTCAGAATTACTTGATTTGATTCACACATACATTTGCGAGTTTAATGGTGTGCTTACATGTGACCAAAAGAAATACTTTATCACTTTATAGATGACTTTACTAGATACTGCAATGTGTATCTGCTTAGGAGCAAATATAAAGCACTTGAAAAATTCTTAGTTTTTCAGAATGAAGTAGAGACACAAACTGGCAAGAAAATTAAAAGGTTAAGGTTTGATAGAGGAGGATAGTACACTTCCAACTTAGTTGTGCTGGAATGCCAAAAATTTGGCATATTGCATGAGGACCTCCTTATAGAAGGGGCTCGCACATGTTCTGCAGTACCTCCAGTGAATACTCCGTCGGTATGAAAAGTTCCTCCGTCAAATGGGATGGTAGAATGAAAGAATAGGACCTTTAAAGACATGATTAATAGTTTATTAGAAAGTTCTAGATTACCTAAATATATGTGGGGCGAAGCCTTGAATACGACTTGCCATATTCTGAATAGGGTACCCTTGAAACATAAAGATAAGTGTCCTTATAAACTTTGGACGGGTCATAAACCAAACTTAAAGTACTTTAAAGTGTGGGGCTGCCTTGCAAAAGTGTTTGTGCTTGAGCACAAAAGGGAAAAACTTGGACCTAAAACTGTTGATGCGATCTTTATAGGTTATGTGGAACACTCCCATGCCTTGAGATTTCAAGTTATCAAATCTGAAATTTCTGGCATATATAGATGTGAATACCATTGTTGAATTTCATAATGCAACATTCTTTGAAGATATATTTCCAAAGAAAACAGGTGTGCCTCAAAATACTTCAAATGAAAATCAAGACTCCACAGTAAGGTCCAATCCTGATCAAGTAGAAAGGATATCAAATGTGGGGGTAGGACCTAGTATTTCTAGTCATAGTGACGTTGAGTCAGGTGAACTAGATGAACCTAGAAGGAGTAAACGGGCTAGGGTCACTAAAGATTTTTGAAGTGATTTCATCACTTACAATCTTGAGGGTGATCTTGTTCCCTTCAAAAATGATACGGCTTCACCCAAAGCTATTCATTGGAAGGATGTTGTGAAGAATGAAATGGATTCTATTGTTCAAAATGCAACATGGGATGATCCCCCTCCTGGTTGCACAACTATTGGTGCAAATAGATTTTTTAAAAGGAAGTTGAAACAAGATGGAACTATAGATAAGTATAAGGCTAGGTTAGTTGCTAAGGGTTTCAAACAAAAGGAAGGCATTGATTTCTTCAATACTTATGCTCCTGTTACACGTATGACTATTATTAGAATGCTAATCGCATTGGTATCCGTATTGGGTCTCAACATTCCTCAAATGGATGTTAAGATAGCTTTTCTTCATGGTGACCTTGAAGAGGAGATTTATATGGATCAGCCTGAGGGATTTGTAGCTAAAGGAAACGATAGGAAAGTTTGTAAGTTTGTTAAGTCCTTGTACGGACTTAAACAAGCCCCTAAGCAATGGAACGAAAAATTTGATAAGGTTGTCTTATCATTTGGCTTTACTCTTAGTGATGTAGATCAGTGTGTCTATTCCAAGGTTAAGGGTGATGCTTGTATTTTTTTATGCCTATACGTAGATGATATATTATTGTTCGGCTCAAACAATGGTATAATAGTAGAGACTAAATCATTCTTGAAAACAAAGTTTAAAATGAATGATATGGGTGTCGCTAAGGTTATTCTTGGGCTAAAGTTGACTAGATCAACTGAGGGTATAACTATCTCACAATCTCATTATGTAGGTAATATAATTGAGAAATATGGCTATAAAAATAGAAGAATTGCAAAAACACCATATGAGCCTTCTGTAGCTTTGTATAAGAATGAAAGTGGGATACCTGTGTCTCAATTGAGATATTCTCAGATTATTGGTAGCTTGGGATACCTTGCTAACTGTACTAGACCTGATATTTCATTTTTTATGTCTAAGCTGAGTCGGTACACAAGTTGTCCAAACAGAACTCATTAGGAAACCTTGGATATAGTACTTAGATACTTGAAAGGAACTAGTTCCTTGGGTTAGCATTACGGTAAATATCCTCCTATTCTTGAAGGATATAGTTATGCAAGTTGGATAGCCAATAACTCCGGGAGTTGTGGATATACGGGGTACGTATTTACTTTTGGTGGTGGGGCTGTCGCCTGTTAGTCTACCAAACAAACAGTATTGTCTCGGTCTACTTTTTAGGCTAAGTTGTGTGCTTTGGATACTACAGAAATCATGGCTGAGTAGCCTGAGTGGTTTATGGGACTAATGTCCGAGTTACCTATCATCAGCAAGTCGTTTCCACCAATCTGTTTACATTGTACAGTATGAGCACATTAGCAAAGATCAAGAGTACCAAGTATAATCAAAAGACAAAGAGATATATTCAAGTTAGACTCAAAACTATAAGGAAATTTGTGTCTCAAGAGGTATTTGCTATTGATTTTCTTGGATCCAAAGATAATACAGCAAATCCGTTGACTAAAGGACTTAACTTGAGTCAGGTTGTAAAATCCAGGTTAGGAATGGGACTGAAACCCATAGTTGATTCATCTGCGGTAACAACCCAACCTATCTGAATGGAGATCACATAAAGAAGGTTCAAAGTTGTATTAACAAACTATAGAGTGAATTGAGCATCTACTAAAAGTGACACATTAGTGTCTATGTCTATTCCTTGACGAACCTAGTAGATGTTATATATTGTTGGATAGTAAGGGTTTAACACTCTGAATAGGGTCGAGCCTTTAAGGCAGGCTATTAGCAACGCACTCTTGGAGATGCCCAACTACGAGAATGTTATTGTGGGATGTAATAAGAGAATAAGGGTTAATTCTTGAAAACATTCTTGAGACAGGATCGGGACGCATGGCCAGAAAAGCGTCAAACCTATAGATCACTACTATAGCCATTAATGTGTTGCTGTTCTCTGACCCCTCCACAACAAAGGTTCAAGTTCGAGAACTTTGTTCACTTAGTTCCTATGGGGGTTTAGGTTGATAGCTTAAGTAGTGGTTCAAACCGGAAGGTACCATTATGAAAACCATATTATGATTATCAGAGCTAAGTTTTAACTATGGATTTATGGGGGATTGTTGGAAATATGATGTTATTGGTAACTTAGATGGGTCTTATTGATGGGACAATTAATATCTAAACCAAAGTGATAATTGGGGAGTGTTAATTACATGTAGTTGAACAACTTTCATGGTTGGATTGATTCCTCTAAACAGTTGGAATCCATAGTTGAAAGTGGTTGAAAAGGTAACATAAAAATGAGTTTTGTTGTCATTTCACATGGGATAGTAAGAGCAACCTTAAGAGGCTTATAAGTCAACATTTTTAAGGGACCATTGTTCAAGTAACATGTTAGGTGGCTTGAACCAAACACCACACGCGCGTTCGCTCGCTCGACTCGGCCTGGCTAGGGCACGGGCACGGGCACCGACACAGGCGTGGGCATGAGCGTGGGTGTTTGGGCGAATGGGAGAATGTCTCGGGTCGAGGGGGCTCTATATTTTTGGATGAAAACATTGGAATGTTTCCTTTAAAATTTACTACAGTAAAAGCCTTTTGACCTAGTCGTAACGACTAGGCTCTTACGTACGGCTAATGTGGAAGAATTAAAAAGGAGTGATTCAAATCTCTTCCGTTATATATGTACTTGTAGTTAACACACTGAAGGTCTCTCCCATTCGCCAAGGCTGTGACTGATTTCCGAAATACCTCTTCCCCTCCTTTTCAGTTTTCGCGATCAGCTGCTAAGCCTCGCGACTGATCTACAGTTCGCAATCAGCTGCTAAGCCTAGTGACTGACCTACAGGTTGCAATCAGTTGTTAAGCCTTGCGACTAATATTCTTCCATAAAAGCTCATCTGATTCACCGGCGACTGAAGCGTGATCGAAAGAAGAACGAACAAGGCGGTACAAGGTTCGGTCTGAAGGTTGAATTATCCTGGGAGACATTTGTTGACTCGACTGGAGTGCACCAGTAAGTACAAGGGAAATTCTTCTTCAAGGCCAAGTCCAGTGTTCTAGGCGATTCGACGAGTTTGATAAGTTTTTCCCGTTTCTTCTTTTACAATTCACATCATAACATGCTCACTATTTGTTCTGTTTGGATTTCCTTCTCCTTCATATCTACCATTGTTTGTTCTGCCTTAGTGATTTGTTATTAAATGATTTGTCAATTATCAACTGAATTGCTACTAGGTTGTATGTTTTTCTATAATTGATTTGAACAATCTGGTTGTAGGTTATCACTCAGCCTGTTAAACTCCTTTTGCAAACTGTTGACAACACTTACTTACTCAGATCAATTACTTTTCCCTTGAACACTAACTCATTTTCCCGCCTTCTAAATATTCCCCATGTAGCTAGCAACAAAATTACAAACCATCTCTTTCTATTAATTCCTCTATTTTTTTGACCCATCCCCATAATAGATCACCGATGTTCGAGACTCCTATGTATTGGGATCATATCTTTCCATCATTCATACACCTTACACCACACACACATACAAGAAACAAATGATTTGTTTTCTTCCATTTCTATTAAACATGACCAAGGACATCTAAGTATGTTCTTTTCCTTTAGTGTAAATCCTTCATCTCTAGTGTAGTTAATGTTAAGATGTACTCCCTATGTCCCAAAACAATAGTTATACTTCCTACGTTTTGGTTTGTTCAAAGATATAGTATCATTTCTATGTTTCAAATAATACTCCATCTATTTCAACCAAAAAGTTCACTTTTGACTTTTTTGAGTAAACTTAGTTATTGTTTGGGGCAAAATTCGGGCCGATACCTTTTAGATAATTTAATTCGCTAAAGTTCACTATAATTGTTTTCAATCGCTAAATGACACTTTTTTGCAAAATGTCATCTATGCCCTTTAAAAACACGAAACAATGGACGATGTGCATCGTAAAACACAAAAACGATGCACATAAAAATACGGAAGCCACACACTGTGCATCGCAAACACGGAACGGTAAACTGTGGATCGCAAACAAAAAAATGATGCATCGCAAACACAATACAATGCACAAATTACCTTTTTCCAGTTGCGATGCATAACTTTCTACACACGTACGATGCGATACACGTACGCATTACATCAGCTGTCAGACCACAACTAACCCTCTTTACTTTAAAAACACAACAATCTTCACTCCAAACGAAGTAAAAAATCTTAAAACCCTTCGAAAATTTTGCAAAAACTTTTGAAAATACTATGATATTTTATTGGTTACATTCCAAATAGTTGCTGCATCGTCCTTAAACCTCCAACAAGTTTATAGGATATTTTACGATGCCTGAATATCAGGTTAGTATGCTGAATACATTTTAGCAATACTAACTAACCCACGGCTTTCAGACCACAAAAACAAACTAACCCTCTTCACTTTAAAAACACAACAATCTTCACTCCAAACGAAGAAAAAAAACTTAAAACCCTCCACCTCCAACAAGTTTATAGGATATTTTACAATGCCTGAATACAATTTAGGGTTTCAAAAATCGAGCAAATATTTTTTTGGGCAAACTACACAAATGGTCCCTGTAGTTTTAGTGTTTTCTGCAATTGGTCCTTACACCTCGCAAATGGTCCCTATACCGATACATTTTACCCAAATGGTCCTTCCGTTAAACTCTGTTAATTTTCTGCCGTTAAGTGCGCACACGTGCCACCCACGTGCATTTGTGAAAGGGCAAAATAGTCATTTTTATCTTGAAAAGTACAGGGACCGATCTTGAAATATAAATATTAAATACACTTAAAAGTGATTGTAGCTTCACCATTTTTTCTCTCTTCTATCACAAATTAATTTTATTTTTTAATGTAGAACCAAATCAAGAAAATAAAATCAATGAATACAATTAGAAAATTTGTGATGATGATAATGAAAAGTACACACTGTGATGATGATAATGATGCATTATACTAGTATTTCTAGTTTCCTTTCGTCCTCAATCAGCATTTTCTCTCTCTTCTCTTTCCGATCTTAAATTGAGATACATCATTTTCTCTCTCTTCCTTCTTCGAATCTCAAATCAAGGTTCATCATTTTCTTTCTCTTTCCTCAAATTTCATAATCCGAAAATTACATTTAGGACAATCAAAGGAGATTATTCAGAACAGAGTAATTTCATTAGCCGACTCCATTGTTGCACCCACCGAAGGATTTTCAAACACCCGCTCTACCCACTGTTGGTGTTGACTGTGTGTGTGTGTGTGTGAGAGAGATGTAGAGAGAGAAAAATTGAAAACCCGGTTAATGGGATTTGGGTGGAGATGAGGTTGAGATCGAGTGGAAATGAGGATTTTAAAAATTCAGTAAAATTAATACTTCATTTTTCACAACTCCTTCCATTCTTTTCTTCTCTTTCCAAGGAAATAGAAAGGAAAGAAACAAGTCTTTCTTTCTTTCTTTATGTCAACTCCGAAGCGAAAGAAGAAGGAGCTTGCAGACGAGACGGTGCAAAAAGATGAGATGATATAGCAGCAACCCTTGTTCCATATCTGTATTTACTATTTTTTTTCGAATCTGGGTTTCTCAAAAAAACTTAGAGAGATATAGTGTTAGTGGACCCAAGGATACTCTGTTATAATGGATGAAAAAAGTTGAAGAAAATAAAAATTTATAATTATAAATTTGTTTAATTGGTGTGGCAGCTATGGTTGATGGGTGGTGGCAACATGGTTGATTGCAAAGGAAGGGGATTTGAATGAGGAAGAAAGGGGTGAAAAATTAGATTGCATTAATTACCATGGTTGAGAACTTCGGTGAATCACAACGAGGTGACTGGTCTTGGCAAGACTTTGTGACTGAGAGAAAGGAGAAAGACGAAGAAGATGGGAGGGTCGCTGCCGGAGAAGACGAAGTGCAATTCCTTTTCAGTTGGACCCTTAGTGTTTTTAATATTGCAAAAAGTTTTAGTAATTCACGGTTGGTCCCTGTACTTTTATAGGTGAAATGACAATTTTGCCCCTCTCCAAATGCATGTGAGAAGCACATGTATGGACTTAACGGATAAAATATAACGGAACTAGACGAAAGGACCAATTGCGTTCAATTGGTTGGTACAAGGACGACTGGCAAAAAAATTTTGTACAGGGACGAAATGCAAAAAACCCTAAAACTATAGGGACCATTTGTGTAGTTTGCCCTATTTTTTTAACAAATCAATAAGTTGTGTAACATCTACTGCTACTTACGGTTCCTGAATGGAGTCGGATCTGAGTTCCAAGAAGCACTCACACATATCTTTTAGCAAAACCTTCACGGAAAAAGTTTGGATCCAGAATTTTATATGATCTCAGGTACCCAATACATTTTATAAATGTACTTTTTATTTAGCACTTACTGAATAGAGTGAAATATGTATACAAACATTACATTTTTCGTGTTATTCCACTCTTTTTTGAAATTATGTTTGCGATGCACAAGTTTTATGCATCACGATGCACAAGTTTTTACTATAAAAAGTACTATTTTTGTACATTACGATGCACAACCTCTGTATAATATGTGCATCCTGAAGTCAAATCCTTTGTTATAATCTCAATAATGTTTTTTCAAATACTCGAGGTGTACTAGATCTGTTTTCAACAGGTTTGTAAACAAATTACTTTCCATTCTGCTTTGTTTTGTATACCTTGTTTACGCCAACTTTAATTTTACATTTGTGTTGATAGCTTTTGCAGTTCCGCCTGCTTACTACTCGCATTTGGTTGCATTTAAGGATCAGGGATAATGCGAAGGATGTCATGTTCTATTGCTAAGTAGAAAGCTAATTGTTAGCTCTGCATTTAAGGATCAGGGATAATGTGAAAGGTGTCATGTTCTTTTGCAAAACTAATTGTTACCTCTATGGCCAGTGAGAGTAGTGTTAAATCTTTGTATTAGAAATGTATTGTATTCTTGATAATTTTTGTAATAACAATTGGAATTAAATAAAACTTACAATAATTATAGTTGTCGATGCATAAAACAACACTGAAAAATAATACTGACAATGCACATATTATACTGAAAAATAATAGTGTTATAATTGACGATGCACAAAATTATACTTGACGAAGCACATTTCATAACACAAGATAATACTGAAAAAATGTACTGTTATAATTGGCGATCAATAAAATTACATTGACGATGCAATTTCTTAACACAAATTATACTGAAATAGTACTGTTATAATTGACGATGCACAAAATTATACATGACGATGCATATTTCTTAACACAAATTCAAAAAAATACATTGACGAAACACATTTTATACTGACATTGCACATTTCTTAACACGAAAATCACAAAATATATTGACGATGAACAAATCAACATTACAAAAATCAACCTTGTATATACAAAAGAACATCAAAAAATTACAACATAACAAAAAATCAAATTTATATAGCCTCTCTACATGACCTAGAGTTATGGTTACAAAGTTTGTGACATCTACTACATATCATTTTCTTCTTTTTCTTGTTGATTCACCATTTGATGGGATCCTTGTCTTCTTGGGACGTTCGGGTAATCTTTTCATTATAGAAGGTAAAATGGTCTCACCCTCGCAACAATTCTGAAGCTCATACCTTTCCGTAGAGGCAATTGGCATCAAGCTTCCCTCATAACACTTGATGTAATTGCTTTTAAGAAGTAGTTATCAACCATATCATTGATATTTTTTTCGGATCTAACAATCACAATGGTCACGTGGCAACACGGGAATCCTTAAATTTTCCACTGATAGCATGAACATGTCCGCTTCTCTAAGTCAACCTGGACACTTGGATCGGATAAAACTCCGTATATTGAGTTAGGTGCCATGCGAATCTGCCACGTGATCCCAATATTAAGGTATTCCTTCCACTTTGTATCCATCTTCTTACATAATAATTTATTTCATCTTTTTCCATTCTCAAGTCTCTCACTAAACCATTTCATTATTTTCAATCTTATACAATTCACCATGCGAGTGATTGGAAGATCGCGAGCCTCTAAAATCCAATTGTTGAACGATTTAGTGGCATTTGAGGTCATTTCGGCATACCTATTCTCCTGGTAATGTGCAATCGCCCACTTATCGTATGGAATGGTGGGCAAGAAATCACATGCAAGTTGTCCCCCTTCTTTTTCGAATATCTTAATTTTCTCATTAAACAATCTAATGTTGGGGGCAACGCGCAGTCCTTGAGTCTTGAACACAAGCTGCTGCGGAACGTGTTGGAATAACGTTTACCGGTAAACATTTCTTTTAAGTTCTGATAAAGATGCACCAAGCAAAAGAAATGCTTGGAACTCCCAAACACATCACGTATTGCTTCCATTAAACCAACATTACGATTAGATACAAACAACATTTCACGATCGATTGCTCCTTTTATCTTAGACAGAAACCAAGCCCAATTATTCCTATTTTCAGAACTTACAACAGCAAATACAAATGGGAACAGACCTACAACATATGAACAATATTTAATTAACAACAGTTTTGCGATGCATACCTGTGCATCACGATGCACAAAAGTGTACTACAAAAGTACTGATTTTGTGCATCGTGATGCACTACTTCATTCCCAATGCACAACAATGTACTGAATGTATCTCTTATTAAGTACAAGTATAAACAGGGGTATAAAAAACATTATCAGCCAATGATATTAATCAAAATAATGTTGAACACAAAAGGAAAAAATGTAGAACAAATGGACGTACCTTGATTTCCATCCTTGGCCGTGACAGACAAAAGGGTACACTTGAATCGAGATTTCATAAATGTCTAATCTATGAACAATATAGGACGGCAGTAGTTGAAACCATCTACGCATGCCTGTAATGAAATGAACAACCTACTGAACCGATTCGTATCATTGTCTGATTTCAAGAAAGTAAAGCTAACAGGATTACTCTTATGCAAGGCTTTAATGTATCACTGCAGCTCCTGGAAAGATTCTTCTTAACAACCAAATAGCTTCTTTCGAGCCTTCTCTACACTCCTCTATGCCTTGCTGTAGGTTATCTCAATGTCATAATTAGTTCTCATGTGATCAATTAAATCTTTTGGCGAATAGCTTGGTCGACTGCGAACATGGTCAAGAATCAACTGCCAATGATACCGCAGCCCATCCTTTTCGAGTTATTATCGTCAACCTTGGTCAAATGACAACTATGTGAAAGGTTGCACTTGTATATGAATACTGATTCATCAACAGTTGCAGATGCCTTGATGAACCAACTACAATCATCACTGTATTTCTTCCTACATATAATGCTAATCCTATTTTTGTTGTTCTTAATGTATATGAATTCAAAACCAATCTTGAATGAATAATTTATAAGCTGCGTGCGAAAATCTTCCACTCTACCTTTAAATATTTGACCAACACCAATAATAAGATTTACCCAACCAGAATTCAAGAGCTCCTTTCTTGTTTGAACATGACTTATGTTGTATGTTGGGCTACTTTCAACATCGCTTTCAAAACTTGAAGAATTGGTACAACTTCTATCAATGTACTCCTCACGATGTACAGCTTTCCTTTTACCTTTGTCAAGGTTTCGTGCCTCACAATGCAAGTTTTGTGCATCGTCATCTTCATAAACAGTTGCATCATCTTCTGCAATCTCATCTTCATAATTTCCATCTTTATTAATCTCGTAACTCAAACCAGTATCAGTTTCAAACACATCAACAATGATAATAGAAATTGATAAAATTTTGGCCAATATTAACATGCTTTTAAAATCTTCTTCTTTGGTTAAACAATAATTGTTATGTGATCCTACAGTGTATTTCAAAGTACAATTATCCGATTGAAAATTGAAATATTTACCTCTGATGCATTCGATCAACTCAGATAAACCAAAATTCTCTGAAATTGTCGAAACAATAGTATCTCCTCTAAATTTCAGCAACAACATGACAGCAGTTTGGTTTGTTGTATTCATTGATTTCAATTTTAAAATGAATTCGATATTGAACTGTTTTGGTATTTTTTTAAGTTTCTTCAAGTTGATATGAATGAGAATTTTAGTAAGAAATCACAATGAAGATAAATACGGGATTGAAAGGAGTAAATCAAGAAAATCGCACAACTAAAAATACGTAATTGATTGTTACAGGGGTAATTTGGGAAGAAAATATAAATTTACAGTTAGTACATTTGACGATGCACATAATAACCCTCTTCACGATGTACAAATTATAAACTGAACAACAGTACTGTTGTACTTGACGATGCACAACAATATACTTGACGATGCACATTTTTTTAATACAAAAAATCACAAAAATATATTGATGATGCACACGATACACATTTTATACTTGACGATGCACACGATGCATATTTTTTAACACAAAAATCACAAAATACATTGACGATGCACATTTCACACACATGACGATGCACAAAATATATTTAAAAGTGTAATATATTGATACGGGGGCAGTTTTGGAATAAATAGTCAATTTATCACTTAAAAGGGACTTGAGCAAATGAAAACAAATATAGTGGACTTAGGAGATTGAACATTCCACAAAAGGTAACGGCCCACAATTTTACCTATAGTTTGACTCAGGGCCGGTTCTGGGCATGTGTAAAGTAATCCATTGAACAGGACTCAAAAATTTGAAGGGCCCAATACTTATATATATATGTATTATATAGACTCTTTATTTACTTATTTTTGGATTAGACAAAAATTAGTTCACTTGGTAAAGTAGTGACTTATTGTGGGTAAATACTTTTAGCCATCCTTGCATTGTTGGTTCGAATCTTGCAATCTCACCTTTATTATTAAATAATACAATATTTTTTTCCAAGATTTGTACTATAATTATTAAATATCTCTTTTGTTTGGCATGAATGTATGAAGATCAATTCCTAGCATTTTCATAAAAATATTTATTTGTCATTTTTGCTCAAAACATATATATATATATATATATATATATATACCAATTTCATGGAAATTTATAGCCAATCTTTATTTATTTATTTCTGAAAAAAATCGATTATGATGACCTATTGAACATTTTGTTTCAAGAAATTTAGAACGATGATACATTTCAAAGAAAAGTTTGATACTAGTTTGGAGTTTTAGAGATTTTGGTACTTCATCTTTAGGAAAATAATTTAAATATGATAATATTATAAAATATGTAACTTATCTTTAATTTTTGGTACTTGTCTTTTATCAATTTTAGGGTCTAATTTTAAATCTAGCACAGGACCTCCAAAATGTCAAGACTGGCCCTGGTTTAACCGATGATTTACATAAATTTATTTATTTTTTTCCAAAGTCATAATATTTGTAATCTATAGTATTTTTAATGTATTTTTTAATGAATGAGATTTTATTTCTGAAAACATAATTAAAGTATGTTAAATTTTATTTTAATTTAGTTACTCCCTCCGTCCCTAAATTATTGTCTGGGTTGACTCGGCACACAGATTAAGAAAACTCAATTAACTTGATTATTAATATTGGAATAGTATTGAAAAAGTGTGTTGTTTCCTTTAATGCCCATGTGTATGTGACTCATAATTAAAGTAGGAATAAAAAGTAAGGGTAAAATAGTAAAAGTGATGTTCTAAAAAGGAAAGTTTCAAACAAGACAACTATTTTGGAACGGACGAAAAAAGAAAGAAAGATAATAATTTAGGAACGGAGGGAGTACATGTTAATTTTTAAAAAGAGGAAATAGACTTTTTACTTGGAACGAGGGAGTAATCGTTACTTTTCAATGTTTCTAATTCTAAAAGGACTCCCGGGCAAAACAAAAACACATCAATGAACTCCTAAATCTACCGTGGCTGGAAGCCAACGCCACCAACAAAACCCTAACCGAGAGAGAGAGAGAGAGAGAGAGAGAGAGAGAGAGTGTGTGTGTGTGTGTGAGAGAGAGAGAGGAATTTGATCGAGTTAGGCGAAGGCTATTGGGTTAGGTGTGGATTAGGTTAGGGGTTTGGGTTTGTTAGTGTATGTTGTAATTTTGGTTATTTGTTTTGTTTCAATTTAGTTCGTTTAGGGTGAATTTGTTTGGAATGTAATTTATTCTTCTTCCGTTCGAGGTAAAGAATTTATTTTTAATTTATTTTTTGTTAATTTATTTAAAGTTTGACTGATAATTAAAATAAATTTTGTGGTTTTTACAAAGTTATGAAAGTTATAATATATAGTATTTTTAAGATAATTTTTAATTAATGAAATTTTATTTCCTAAAATATAAGTAAAGTATATATATTTTTTTGATTTAATTTTGTCACATATTGACTTTAAAAAAAAAAAAGTAAACTATTTGCCTGAAACGAATGAATATTTACTTTTAAGAATTGATTAGGACATGTATTAGTTTCAAATGGACCTTTGTTAGGTATACGGAGTAGGCTTCTAAGTTATTTTCCTTAGAGCAACTCCAGCTGGAAGCATTTTTTGCGTCATCCCACCAACATAGCGCAAAATCTTCCTCCAATGACTGTTCTATCCCCTGCGCCATTCTGAAGTAGTCTGAATTTTACGCCAAATTTGGTGCAAAATTGTGGCTGTGCCATCCTCTTTTTCTCTCTCTTTTTTGTTTTGTTTAATATTACTTTTTTTAATTTGTTAATTGCAAAGTGTAAACCTCTCTTATTTTTTGTTTGGTAATGTATTATTTAATTTTAGTGCATTATTTTAAAGTCTTGTATTATTTTAACATTATTTTTAATTATAAGTCTTGTTAATTAAAAGTTATATGTATTATTAACATTATTTTTAATAAAAATTATGAATATTTTGGTATGCCCGGGTCTAATAATGATATTAATGTCTTGGAAGCGTCGAACCTCTTTTCCAATCTTGCCAAAGGTATTGCTCCTACGGCAAACTATGTTATTCAAAGAAAAGAATATAACATGTGATATTATTTGCTGATGGTATGTACCACAAATGGGCAACTCTTGTGCAAACTATCCAAGATTCACGTGGTCCTAAAAAAAATATTTTGCAATGAGACAAGAATCGTGTAGAAGAGGTAGAACGTGCATTTAGCGTTCTACAGTCACGATTCACAATTGTGGCTGCACCGGCTCACTTTTGTTTCAAAATGACTTACATGATGTAATATCTGTATGTATAATAATGCACAACATGATAATTGGTGATGAACGTGCTATGGATGCGCCGATTCAAGGTGCAATTGACGCGCCTACCCCGAATGTAGAATTGACGGATGAAACTACCTAATTTCACCAATTTATTGAGCGGCATAAAAAAATAAAGGATAAAGGAGCTCGTATTGCACTTAGAGATGTCTTAATTGATCATTTGTGGGATGAATATACGAATTCAGGGAATTAAATGATCATCTATCACTGTGTTTGTATTTTAATTATAATTATATATTAATTAAATGATCATCGATCATTTGTATTTCAATTTCAGCTGTATTTTCAAGTGTTTTGGTCTTTAATTATATTTTTTTAATATTTTAATTGTATTTTAAAGTATTTTGTTTCATTATTTAATTTTAATGCATATTATTTAATTTAATATAAATTGTATTATAAAAAATAAAATATACTATTCAATAAATGACATATTTGTTTTGCTAATATATTAACATAAATTTAATGAAATACAATATATGTTTTAAATAGAATAATAAAGAATATTCTTAGAAAAAAAAAATTTAATGTAAAGTTTAAATTAGAATGGTTAGAGATGATAAAAATATTTGGTGCAAAATTTACACTATTATAATGAAATCGTGCAATTTTGTACCAAATGGTTGAAGTTGCCCTCAGTAAGTCTCGGGTTTGCCTAAATTTGTGAGCATTTTTGGCTGGCATGCGAAGCACGTACTACAACTATAAGTTTCTCTCGTTCTCTTTTACCCTCCCCCCCTTCTCGATTCATCCAATCATATGTCTTCATTGGTTATCAAAAAAAAAAACTTAGTTTAAGTAATTTTATTTTTCTCAAATGAGGGAGTATACAGGGGGCTCATCCTTGATTCACCGACGTAGCTTCACCGGCCGTAGATTTGGAATTCGTCCGGTTGATTAACGAAAAGGAGGGTGGTTGAACAACGATGACGGAGACAGTACTAGGGGGTTGACGCATGACGGCAGCTAATGAGCGACGATGACGGAGACAGTACTAGTGGGTTGATGTATGACGGCAGCAAATGAAGGAAGACGGGTGGAGATAGTGTGAATAGTTCATGGGTGTTAACTATCAGGTAAATAAATTAAAAAAATAATAATAATTTCTCCAGTTCATTAACTTTTTAAATTTAGACTATATGGTACATAATTGACACCATTATGGGAAGCCTAAACAAGTCAATAATCTTAGATATAAATTCTCTTAATATCAAAAGCCTAAACAAGCTGCAGTCAGAAATCTTGTCAAAGCAAATTCGTCCTTTAGGAGTTACATTTTATACATCACTTTGGCAAAAGATAAAATACTTCTTAACAATAAACTTGCTCCAAGAACTATGTAGAAGCAGTTTTTATATATACACAGGTAGGACACGCCTGTACAAGAAACGCATATCAAGATATATGCAACCATTCTTCATTTTTCGCTGGGTCAGCGAGCAAGATCAAGATCGAGATGGATTCTTAAACCCGAGATTTATTTATTTCAAGTCTGTGCAGTGCAGTGCAGTCGGGTATATCATATTTGTTACCAACGACAAATCCCAGGTGCCTCTGTCCGCAATATAGAAATCATCTCTTCATACTTGGAAGCATATACAAATCCCCACAACTGCATATAACAGGAAAATTCTGTGAATTATGTCAACATGTCTAAATTAAATATAACAGAAAGAGGAGAGAATGAGAAAGAGGGAGCACCTCGATTTCCTTTACTTCAAACTCTTGTGTGCGTGCCAAGCAACAGTTCCCGTATGTTTCTGAGGCTGAACTTGACCCGTTTAATCTTCAACGAATATTGTGAATTAGATACCAAAATCACGGATGTAAATGAAATTTTTTTTGACAAAAAGGGGCAGGACTCTTACAAGTCACTGTCCAAATACAGTGCAAAATGATTGCCCCCACCCAGTGCTAGATAGTCTGTTTGGCACAGAGTGAAATAGCGATTCACACCTGTTTGAGGTTCACTGTTAGTTACAACAACCATGCTTAGATTAACAAATCTTTATTTACAATCATTTTGTAATTAAGGTTGTAGAATGTGAGTGTCCCTGACGGTGTGATGTGTGCTGGGTCTAATGCTTGGCGTGACACGTCTATATCAAAGAACCTCAAAAGAGTGAAGGTCGGGGTGGAAGTCAAGACTATCAGGTAAAGAGAAAGAGGGCAAATGCTGAATACTCACTAGCTCCAGATTATCGAATAATGATTATCCCCTCAAATGAGGTTTATGACCTCTATTTATAATGAGTATGGGATGACACAGGAAATATTCCAAGATCCCCTGCGAGGTGTCATCATCATATTGACCATCCAATGATCATAGGACACGTGTCCCGTAAGCGGAAACCACAATCAGCTCTTTCTCTCTTCGGTAATCAGACGTTGCACGTGCATGATAACATACGTGTACAACGGGTGAGACTTTCTCTTAACCTCAGCCACCAAACCAATAACCCTCGAGGTTCCCAAGAACCGGCCCGACCTTTTGGGGATCCAGGGACCCTGGGCCGGCCAATACACTTAAAGTAGATCCCCCGGTAGTGCCCTAAGCCGGGTTATCCCTGAAGGATGTAAGTTCTAGTAGTAAATTGTTGCCCTTTACCTGAGGCATAAAGTTAATTCCTTGGAACCCTAATGTTCGGGGATCCGGGCTCCCTGCCCAGCTGGATCTCATAGGGTCACACAAAAAGTTTTCCTGACGGAGCGTTTAGGCCCTTGGCCAACTTGCTCACAGAGACTATTAACAAAGTCGGGGTGCGGCTGTGGAAACTCGAGTGTTATCACCTTTAGGCTAAAGTACTCAATCTCGGCCCCCCTTTATGCTATGTCCTGAGCCTAGTACATTTTCGTATGGTAGGTTTTAGTTTGGGGAAGACTAGGTAGTTATGTGACAAATACCTAGAGTGATGTGGCACAACCCCTACTACAAAGGTAATCGACTAATCTCAACCAAACCACCCCCCCTCCCCCCTCCCAAATAAAATAAAATAAATTTAAAAGAAGAATTGACAATCTAAAGAAAAATTACTGAGCTAGAAATGGAAAAAGTGATATCAAGACAGCACATTGTCATCCAGGCCAATGACTAAGATCTCTACAAAAATAACTTGCTGTTAACTAATGAGTCTAAGAATATAGCAATTAGGTTCTCCAACAATCTAGTCTTACTGGCTCTGACATGATCCATCTCTGTAGCATGTGATTTTCATGGGAAATTGGAAACTCAAGCTACATAAAGGAAAGTGTATGATAGCATTCTGAAATTTTATTCCCTACCAGTTATTAGCAGAAACCATGAAACAGCAGAGTAATCCAGATCAGCCATTAGAAGTGGTGAAATTAAGTTCTCACAAAAGATTTCATTAAATACCCTTTCAGTTCTTAGATAATACGTCAAAAATACTCTAGGGAAAAATAGAATGAACCCCCCATGGTATTCTCATTTTTGGGATAACTCCCCTATCATATTTTTTGTGAGGAAGAGCCTCCATGTGGTACGAAAAACAAAAAGAAAGCCCCTTCCCTTTGGTTCCTGTTAATAAAAGTAACAAAAAGTAATCACATGACCATCACATGATAAGTAAAATGACAAACACGACCTTCTGTGGGTGAAATGACCAAATTATCCACATTTGGATATTTTAAAAATCAGAAAATATTGTTAATACATTCAACGTCTTTTTCTTTTTTTTTTTTTTTCATTTTCATTTTCTTTTCCCCACTTATAAGTTCCACTGTAACAATGCACGCTCCCCCCCCCCCCAAAAAAATATATATATATATTTTCAATCCCCATTAACACGACTACCCTCCTTTGTCCTCTTTCCGATCGAGCCACCAAATTCGCTGCCGCACCAACTCCTTCAAGATCCCTTGTGAGTCCAAAATCGTTAAGGCGCCATGTTACCTGACATCTCTACCCTCCATCTTTGCCAATACCGATCCCAACGATAGAGAAAAGGAGGAAGCCGTCGCCGGAGAAGACAAAGGCACCGGAGCACAGGTCGCTCGTATTATTGAGCTAGAAGAGTTCACCTTTACTATATGTGAAGAAGACGAAGACTCCATCCTCGACCTCTTCTCTCTTCTATCTCATTCAGTTTTCTCGGAATCTTTTCGAAATATGATTGTTTACAATTTAAATCTCTAACTTTTCAGTAAAGCAAAGCTTTAGGGATGACTCAATCTAGGATTCTTGGGTTCAACGAGATAACATTATGAAAGCTGCGGAGGATCAAGTCATGACTTGGTCAATCCGGTTGTAATTTCCAATCTCAAATGTATTGCCTATTTAATGTTTGATTCGAATTATGGTCGAGAGTGTACTTAGGCGTTTATCAGCGTTCAGAAAGATGCATCCGATGACTGCATTCATTCTTGAAATGGAGGGGTCTAGTGTTGAGAAGTGCTGAAAATGGAACGGGGCCAGTAGGTGGACCTGGGCCATATATATTTTCATGCGGGTCTAACTCACTACCGAGAAATGCTTGAGCGAGCAGATTTTTGGAAAGCTTGATTTGGTTAGTTCAATAATATGTTTTGCAGGCCTCTATGTTGCAGCTTTTGAATTTGTGGAATCCATTGACATTTCACCGCTGCTGTGTATCACAGATTTTGCGAACAGAGATGGCGAGTAGTGGCACTGCTGGAGGAGATGGTGAGGGTTATTTTTAAGATGAAGATGATTTTATAAACTAAAAAAAGGGACCCGGTGGTTGATACATGTGACACATAACCCCTTACAATTTAAGAAACATACTTCCAGGCTCGTATACATACCATGGGCATTCGGTCATTTCACACGCCTCTATTACTCTAGAAACAGTGGTTTGCAAACTGTAATTCCTCTTCTGCTTGTGTCGAAAGTGCACATGGGTCCCAAGATTTGGTGGTGAGCTGCAAACTGAGCCTAGGAGGGGTTTTCATGTAGTACTGTACCCAAACATTTAAAATCACTGGGATGCACTTCGAAGATCTAAATATTGAACTATTAACATCATGCCTCAGATGCACGTCTATTGAGACAGATTGCATTGAAAGCACAATATAATCTACAATACTTACAGAAAAGGCAGAAAAGAAAAAAGAAAAAAAGCACATGCCGTAATCACCAAAAAGGCAACCATTATACAGATGGCATAATTAGTGATATGCTCTGGCAATGAAAGAACTCTAAGATAAAGTTAGTTAACATCTCCAAGAGCTCTGAAGATAGTACTTGACCAGTGGCTGCTGTTGCTAATGTTAAATAATCTGAATGAGTTTACGGCATTAAAGAATAAGATGCCTAGCTGTTTGCAAGAAGAGCTTCATGCTCAAAGAAAAGTTAAATGAAACATGGAGAAAGAATAATATTACCTGTTGGATGATACATGACAGGACGACCAGGTGTATTTGTATTTGTAAACAAAAATGTATTATTTGTTCCCTGTGTAAAATTCAGCAGTGAGAAAGAGAAGAGAAAACAAAACAAAACAAAACAAAAACAAACCTCACTTAACTTTCTCTAAGAGGCACTTCCTCCGTCTCAAAAACGAGTCGCATTTGAAAAGTCAAACTTTTTAATATCATACATTTGTTTCTCTATATTTCTCTTAAATTACTAAAGTTATATAGTTTTTTTCATGACATGTAAGATAAATATCATGTTAGAAAGAAAACATTGAAAAAATATGAAGATTTGTAGCTTCAATTTTAGAAAAGTGACTCTTTTTTTGGGGCAAACCAAAATAGAAAGTGCGACTTTCTTTATGGGACGGAGGGAGCATGTTGTAATTCAGGCTCACTTGGTATCTTTTCTTGTTTGTTGGTCTTAAGGGTGCCTCAACTAAGCCACCAAAAACTGCACCTTTACGGTCTCCAACAACCTGAAAACGTTTAGGGAAAATTAGAGCTGAAAGGGGACGTTTCCTTCCAACTGAAGAGTATATAAGTAAGGCAGAAAGTAAGAAATTCAAATACTGAGTCACTGAATGACAAACATTTTTGCAGACGTTATGGGTTTTCACCCAGTTCTCCTAAAATACAGGGAGACAAGGGCTTGAACAAGATGGAAACCAAATCGAATTTCATTTAATAAGACAGAAATAATAATAGATAAATAAATTTAAAAAAACTCAATTTCCCAAGAAAGAAAAAGAGAGGCCATAACAACCATACAAGAGATAGAGTAACTACATTTCTGTTTCTGTCTGCCTAGTCTCAGTATAAAACTCAGAAAGAGGAACTCTAGCTTGAACAAAGTGCAAGTGTTAGAGGGTTCCGCTCAGGACACTGCAACATAGATAATTCAGGTAGTAAATCGTTTCCGTGTGCAGCGCAGACAGTAGTCCATCCAGGAATAGGCAATCTATGTTGAATTGATCAGGTTAACTTATGCGCTGCAAAAAACAAATAGCACAAGAGCACTATTGTTGGTATAATTCCAAAAACTGGTAGGTTAAACTCTTTTTTATAGGCGATATGATGTGGTGTGTAAAGGGACACTTCAGTAATAGCACACTATGCCTCAAGTGGTGCAACTTCAGACATGTCACGAGTGAAGAGATAAATCTTTCATAATCATTGTTTAATACAATGACAGGATTTGAGAATATTATGCAAAGTGCTTCAAGTCGCTTACAATATCTAATAAAACTTGAATATAGCATGTTCATCCAACCTAAAGAGACTTAATATGACTTATTTGTGACAAAGCTCAAACCCTATAGATAACCCATTTCTTTTCACAAATACATAGCCACCGATAACACACCTCATATTGACCTTCAAATAAATATACATGTATGAAAGTGCAACATGAAGTTGTGCTCACAAAGAAAACTCCCATAGTTGCTTGAGACAAATATTTACCAGCAGACTGAGACCGGGGCAAAACATGCTTCTTCTATATAAAGTTGAAAGAGAGATCCCGTGCCTCCATGTACTGCAGGTTTAGATAAGAGGACATGAATAGTGCTATGAAATTGTCAAAACTTAGAAGCCAATCAAACCATACACAATACAAAATAAAAACAATCACTTTGAGTTTAAGGAGTCTAGAACCCGCATTGCTATATACCTGTATAGTAACACCCATTTCCTCCCCTGAGCAAGTGCCGGAAGTGCAGCATAAAGAGAACCCCGTGTACTCTCGGACAGAAGCAATGAGGGTTCCGAAATGTCTGGAAGCTTTTCCAAAGGCACAGGCTCTTTAAATGTTTGCATAGGAATCCCCTCATTTGGAGCATCTCTAGAATCATTTCCTTCAACATTCTTTAATTCCGAATTACCCTTGGTTGAGGCTTGGTTTCTATACCCACCAAACCTAGAAGCCTGGTAGAAAGCTTTGCCAAGGGACTGTTTGCCCCTAGACAATAAACTTTTCTTTCCAGTATTTTCTTTCAACATCACGTCTGGTGCTGATTCACCGGCCACTTGGTTCTCATTCAATCCTTCTAAGTTAGAATTACTTGCTGATTCTGCCGGTGACAGTAGAGAATAGAGAAATGCAGTAAATGAAGAAGTATCGGGTCCGTCAACTAAATCCCTTTCCTCCGAAATCGACTCTAAAGGACTTTTTCTCTGCTCGCTCACATCATCCTAATAGAAACCAAGTAAAGTGTAAACATTGTAATCAAGTGACACAAAGGAAAAGGGGAGGAAGGGAAACACATTTGTTGATCCTCCACATTGAAAATTTTCTCCTTGGATGAAGTTTGATAGCAACTTGAACCCAAAAGTACCATACAGTTACAAACAAACACAGATATAGGTGAACTAGTGAGAAAATGAAGATAACCAGCAAAAAGTTGGGACAGAAAATTTAGTTAATAATTAATTTAAGAATTGTAATGGTAATGGATTAGGAAATAAAGACATTCAGCGGAAAACAGAGGTACTAATGTGAATAATCATACCAGGCACACGAAGCCGAAATTTAATTTTCTCAATTATTAGTAAATTATTTAAGTAAATTCTGGAATTAAATCCTAATTCTAATCATGCAAAGGAACTCCAAAAATGATTCCTAATGTATAGTGAAAATTTCAACAAGACCCACCCAGTACAGGAACTTTTCCACAAAAGTAACAAAAATTCAAGTCAACATTTCTAACTTGAGTCAACTAAGACAAGGATTGGAAAAAAGAAACCCTAGAACCAACATCGAGCTTCAATTCAAACTAAAACTCAGAGAAAAAAAACCCCCATAATTAAAATTAAAAAGAAAAACAGAAATTGGAACTGGGTATTCAAAGTAATGGTCAGGAAATGGGTTTTATAATAATCAACCAAATTAGATAAAGTAAATTAGTTCATAGCTCATAAACAATAAAATTCAAGAGAGAAAGAGAGACTTACAGGAGAAGGGGAAAGGGAAGGTGGTGGGGGATGCTTGAAGGGTTTATCGGAGATTGGATTGAGGAGGACAGTGGTGAGATCAGATACAAGGTGAGCTGCTTTACTCCTCAAAGATGTTGTTGATGAACTCTGTTTCTGCTCTCCTCCTTCCTGTTGCCTTCCCATTTTTACACTTTTTTTTTTTTTTACTACTGGAGGGAGTATTTCTTTATTATCATTTTAGTTTATCCTGCTGCCATAGACATTAATCCAAATTCAATTATTTTTCTCTCTGTTCACTTTCTCTCTCTAATCTAGTGTGGCTGGTGGAGGAGGAGGAAGGAGTGCGAACGGCGAAGGGTACGTTCTAAGGAAGCCGTCTTACCGGAAAAAAGTTTGTTTGTTAGTTTGTTTTGTTTTGTTTTGTTGACTCCTCACCTCAACCCAAGGGAGTAATGCTGTGGTACTAAAAAGTTATAAACTTTTTTTTTGTACCAAATAATTTATCGGTTGATGTGACAGTTAATATAATATACTTCCTCTATTCCACCTAAATAATTTATATTTGAAAAGTCTTATTATTAACGGATACATTAGTGTCATTGTAGTTGATTATAATTACAAAAATGCTAGTGCAATCAAGATTATTACAATACAAGTGGATGGTAAATATGAAAGATTATGAAAATTGTAAGCATAATTTTTTGAAAGTGGACTCTTTAAATAAAACGTTCCAAAATAATATAGTGAATTCTTTGCCTGGAACAGAGGGAGTATTAATTATAATTTTTAATTTTATTTTTTATATTACATCAGTTGCCACACAGTTGATACATCATTTGAATTTGGTTCTCTTTAGGTACACATAGCATTACTCGGTCCCCTTTTTTTTTCTTTTCCATAAATTTTCTTTTTCTCCCTGAAAAAAAATTTTGTTTGACCCGACACGCGTATTAAAAAAAATTACTCCCTTCGTATTGTCTTGTTTTTTATTTTTCCGTTTAAAAAAAAAATTCTTCTTTCTAAACTTTCTTTTTTAGGAAAATATTTTTACCATTGTATCCTTACTTTTTCTTCTTACTATAATTATGGCCACATGTGCAATGACTTCAAAAGAAACTACATATTATACCAATATTTAATACGTGGGGAAGATGAAGATGAAGACAGTATTTTAAGGGTTTGTTTTTTCAAACGTGTGTTCAAATAACATTGATCATGCCAAAAACTATTCAGGTGACCACGTCGAGTCTACGTGTGCAGTTAGTTGATTAGTAGGATGCCCCGACTCTCAATAAGTAAGTGTTGACTGGAACTTGTCTACCGGATGATACTTGAGATGTCAAAGAAGTCACCGTTAGGGAGCCAAACGTGGTCCAGCTAAAGCCCTCCGGTGAAAGAATGAGTATAATGCGAGAGAAATATGGTATCCGATCAGTCCTCAGGCTACTCTTGGGACTAAATGCACTGGAGGCTTTAAGAGATTTGGTAGTTGAAGAGTAAAAAATAGAACTTAGGCAATAATGAAGACAATCACCTTGTATTTATACTGAAGGAAAGTCAATTTAGTGTAACTGGGTTTGCCACATGTCAGCTCGGGATTAGCGAGGAAGTGTCCATTTCTGATCATTTATGGGCGCCATTAATGCTATTGATGAGCATTTATGGAAAGGTAATCCCTAGTAAGGGAAGATTAGTCTCCCTGGGGAGCTTTGTAGATCTTCCGGCCCTACCTTCTGCCAGAAAGTAGGTTGCTGGCTAACCAAGTAGGTTGCTAGGGAGCATGCGATGCTAGGGAGCATGTGAAGCTAGGGAGCTTGCAATGCTAGGGAGCATGTGAAGCTAGGGAGCATGCGATGCTAGGGAGCATGTGATGCTAGGGAGCATGTGAAGCTAGGGAGCTTGTGATGCTAGGGAGCATGTGAAGCTAGGGAGCTTGCAATGCTAGGGACCGTGGGATGCTAGAGAGCATGTGATGCTAAAGAGGATTGGGATCCTCGGGCTTTGAGCTTCCTAGCTCGAGATGTTGCCTCACAGGTGAGGATGGAGATCCCCAAGCTACGGGCTTCTCAGCTTGGGAAGCTATCATGTGGGCTGGAGCAAGCGGTGATGATAGGGAGCTGGCGCGAGCTCTGGTGATCAAGAGAGAGCTTGGATGTACAGAACGGTGCCGAGCTTTAGATCAGCTGGTCCTTATGCCCGGGTCCCACACCACGTGGCACGTGCCGGGTATGGTATCTTCAGTAGCCCCCGATTTCTCGGGGTCGAGGATTTATCCTCGGGCTAAGAAGTAAAAATGCATGAATTACCCGGCTTCTGTCTTTGACCTTTGATTTTGCTGTAATCACAAACAAGCTCTTATCATCCCCCGAAGCACGGGGTTTTTGTTATATAACTTCCTTTCTATTATATATTTACTCTTTATAAGTATTTGCATAAGTTTCCTCATTCTCGCGAGCTTACATACTTTGGATTTTTGTCTCAATCTTCATGACTGTCTTGTTGTTGTTACTCCTCGGGAGTTCTTGCAACTTTTAGAGAGGAGAAGAATGTTAGAATGACCTTAGCTAAGTAAGGTGCCTTTTAGTGATCTTAACGAGGTAAGGTGTGTTTTGTGACCTTAACGAGGTAAGGTGTGTTTAGTGACCTTAGCGAGGTAAGGTGCGTTCTGTGACCTTAGCGAGGTAAGGTACGTTCTGTGACCTTAACGAGGTAAGGTGCGTTCTATGACCTTAACGAGGTAAGGTGCGTTTAGTGACCTTAGCGAGGTAAAGTCTGTTTAGTGAATTACTTTTGAGTGGCAACTGCCGATCTCATTTAGCAACTCGTTGGCACACCTCAAGTAGCTTCTGCTGACCTTGAGTAACAATTTGTTTGCTCGCCTAAAGTGGCTACTGCCGACCTTGAGTGGCATCACGGTTTTTAGGAACCTTTGCTTATATCAATACAAGCTTCAAGAAAATAAAAGATTCAACTCTTATATATATGTTCATGTCGCAGCTCTAATTCCCAATATTCGAACATGCTTAACAATTGCCTAGATAACATGCGGTGCTAGGGAGCATGTGAAGCTAGGGAGCTCGCGATGCTAGGGAGGATTGCCACACCTCTTTTTAAGCAAAATTTTTTGTTTCCTTTAGGACTTTGAAGAAGGGGAGGCTCTTTTCTGCCACCTTTACAATAAATCTTCCCAGGGCCGTGTTTCTACCGTTGAGCTGTTGTATAACTTTGATGCAGCTCGGGGCCTTCGTGTTAACCAACGCCTGGATTTTCTCCTCGCTCGAACCTCCTGAGCTCTCCTTGATTTATCAGCCTCTGAATTGTTTTTCTCAACTAAATACAATCCTCTGTATTGTGGCCATTCTCGTTGTGGAGGCACATCTTTTTGTTCGGGTTGCGAAAACCCATTTCCTTAATATGTTTGGGCCTTTCCAACCTGTCCTCTTGCATCAACATGGTCATGATGTGCTCCCTAAAAGCGTTCAGAGGTGCGTATATTGTTTCATCCTCCTTTTTCGGGCTTTTGACTTTTCCTTTCCTTGTTCGAACTTTTGCTCCGCGGGCTTGATCTCCACGGTTCTAGCAGAAGTTGAGCTTCCTTCCTTTGCTCTCTTCTTGTCGCCCAGATCTTCTTAGTCCTTGCAACCCCATTTGTCGTGGCGAACATTTTCGTACTGCTATTGGGAGCTCGGAGATTGAACTCATCCAACAGCCTGTCCGATTGGTATCCGCTCTAAAAGCAAATTACTATCATGTCGTCGGGGACATTCGAGATCTCGTCGAAAACATTGTTAAATCGTTGGATGTAATCTGCCAGCGATTCGTTATTCTCTTGCTTTGTACTAGCAAGGTCCGACTTATCTTTTGGGAGATCTCCAACTGAAGCATACTTCTCTAGGAATTGTCTCTTCAGATCTGTCCAATCTAAAATGGATTCCTTGGGGAGCTCTCAGAACCATTTCATCACTGTTTCCTCGAAGGTGCTGATAATCACCTTGCACACCATGTCCTGCTTAGCGGTACATACTCCCATCTTAGCCTAGAAGCTCGACACATACATCTGTGCGTGTGTCTTCCCGGCGTAGACCTTGAAGTCGGTCAATCTCAAATGGGGATTTGGAGGAGTTTCCCTGATCCTGTGGCAGAAAGGACTCTCTAACACATGTGAAGGGAGCCCTAGATTTTCCATTTTGAGAGCTTCTTGTAGCCGTTCCCGAAACTTTCTAAAGTCTCCTCCTTGCGACTTCTCTGCTCGGGCTTCGCGTTTAGGTCGACGGTCGCACCCGTCATTCCTAGATCACTTGTAAGATGAAGCTATCGAGCTGGGAGAGCTTCTCGAAGGGGTAGGCGAACGTTCTCGTCTGTCTTTTGGAGAATCCCTTTTTCTAGAATGTGCCTCTGTATGATGAGATCTATGAGACCTCGGAGGACTTAGAGTATTCATTTTGGTCCCAATGCGAGTATGCACTGTGACGCCCCGAGTCCAGATCCGATGTTGAACCCCAACTTGGTGAGCCAAACTAAAAGAAACAACTAAAGTCCACAGAAGTGAACGAGCTACGTAAGCTCAAAACCAAAACTATGCAGCGAAGAACCACAACTAATTAAAATCTGAGTTTTAAAAACTTGAATAACAAAACAATAACTAGAAAATCTCCACGGCCAAACACAAGCCGGAGAACAATACTAATAGAAATCCCAACAATAAACCTCGACGGCTAACTACTAAGCCGGAGAAACAACAACACTAAATACACGCGAGCTAACATGCTCGAGAAAATTACAATAATAAACGGCTCGACATCGAGTGTCGGCTCCAAAAGAATACAACAATAAAAAGAGTTACAAATCAATGCTACCCATAAGTAAAGTTTACATAACTTTACATCAACTGTCATTCTCACTCAACTAAGAAACATAAATATAAACAGGCTCCGTAAAGCAACTACCCAAAGATCAATTTGCCAGTGCCGGCAAGTCTCACCGACCTCACTATGCCATCCTTCGATTGCAATCTAAAAGAGTCAACACAATAAGAATGAGTCTACAAGACCCCATAAGCCACTATAATGTATTGTATGCTATGAGCATGAATGCAACAGTAAACCAAGACTCTATATGTAACTAGTCTAGGTAGCAATGCCAGCTTACCTAACATCTCAACTATGACCCAAAAAGTCTAGGTAATTGAGTCCAACTTGACCATTAATCGACAAGTTGCTACATGCGATTATATGACATGGCAAAATGCTCAATAGTAAGAATAACATGGTAATAACATTTATACCCATACTGAACATGTATAATATCGAAAGTATACAAGTCACATAAAACACATAGCACTTTGATGTTCACATAAGTGCAACTTAAATAAACCACATCATAAAGGATATTATTTCTCTTTCTTCCAACTTCGCGTTGCTCCTGCAATACATGAGAAAACATATGTGCCTCGATACCCGTGTACGTAGTATCGACATCCACGATTAATACCATCGAGTTCAATAGCTAACCAAAGTCATGCGTATTGCTACAACAGTACATCCCACCTGCGGCTAACAGGTGAGGGGTGTGTGCAGACCGGTACAGCGACCCATAGCGATTACGAAACACATTCGTAAAGACTATACATCGTCCCACCATAACTTTACCAAGAATGCCAGCTGGACTCAATGCAATGCACAAGTAGATATTTACTCGTCATTCTCAACAAATCATCATGAGTTCTATTGAATCACATATCAAATCAACTCAATGTGTCCGTAGACACTAAACACACAACCAATCATCAATGTAGGATAACTGTCCTACAAACAATCATCAAAGTAGGATGATTGTCCTATCTCATATTAGAACAATCACATCATGTCCGAAATCACTGAATATGTAAACTAAACAAGACAATAGGCAAAGTAGGCCTATTGTACAATTCAACCATCAAACAGTGTCTGCGATAGCTAAACACATACATAACCCCAACGTAAGGTAAGTGTTCTTGTACTTACAACCCTTAATTAACACATATTCATTACACTCATCTTAGGATTCTTATCGTATCCTATAGTCACTCAGTATACTCTATTGAAGAGACAACTATATACCGTTAACACTTGTTTATACAAGAGCATAGCTCAACTACTCAACGTAACTTGTAGTCAACTAATGTTTGATTAAGTCAACCAAGCTCAAAGTTCTACTAAGTTATGAACCCATCAATTCATCATCCCTCATGGTAGGGAACTAGTGTATGTCGTGTAGGGATTAATACTACCCATCACTCAACTCCGTAGAGTCGATTATACTCATTAACAAAATCACCCTATTAATCGACGTTTGTTTATTACGTCATATTCGACTCCGTCAGAGTCAATCACAACTACTGTATAGCTCGTAGTTTTTAAATACAATTATGCTATCTCATATCGACTCCGCTAGAGTTATTACCCATATTTACAATGTCAGGACAAGCCACAGTATTGTCCCTACAAACTCATATCAATTGCAATGCCCAACGCACGAAGAGTCTACTACTCGTAACAATCTCGCAAGGTTATCGCTAGTGCATAAACGACAAAACTTCAATGATTCGATATACTCAAACTTAAGAATAACATAGTGAAGTACAATTAAATTAAACAAGTCTTCGGCGACATTACGGTCGGAACCCAACTAAATAATATACAAATACACTTCGACCTCAATGAATTCTTATTACTTGTAAACAACGATTATCAAAACAACAATAACAATAGCAACCACGACAATATTAGTAACAACATCAATCTCTACAAGTCTTTATTGTTCGGAGTCTACGAGATTACCAATAAATCACCAATTCTTTCCCAATTCGAATCCTTACTCAAGTAGACAACGATGCATAACCAAACATAATTTATAGTAACTAATCATATGCTCCTTCCAAGAGGATAACACAAAATCATCACTAACACATCCTACATGCTTTACTCTTCCAATTCAACTCGTAAACACACAAAACATTATAGTTACTTACCTTTTTCGCAAATCCTTCATGAAATCAAGGGGTTTTAGTTGGAAATGTACTTTTCAATGACCTCTACACTTCTATGGAGTCCAATCATCGAACTCACACTCGATCCAAGCTCGAATCAAGGTTTCTCCCCCTCAAAACTTCACTCTCTCTCTAAAACGTGTAAGGAGAGGTGAGGTAGTGATTCTTCAATGGATCGCACGATCCTTTTGGCTAGAAACATGCTCCTCATCGCCCTCTACGCTACGGTGAAGATGGGTCGTCGATCCAACTTCAAACGCTCAAGATATCGCGATTTTATCTCTCTACTCTCTCTCCTCTCTCTCTTCTTTCTCTCTTCTTTTTCAGCTGGGTTGGAGGACAAAAAAATGAGAGAAAATGGATTGGGTTATGTTATTAATACCATGGGTAAGTGTTTGGTCCAATCCCGAGCTTGTTTGAGGATTTTAAACCACTTAAAAATATGAAAAACCGAGAAAGAACGAAAATCGGACGAGCAGAGTACCAATCTGTCCGACTTCGCACGGCCGTGCCAAAAATACACGCACGGTCGTACCAACCTCGCACGGCTGTGCCAAAAATACATGTACGGTCGTGCCAACCTCGCACGGCCGTGCCAAAAATATACGCACGGTCGTGCCAACTTTCACAGCCCAGGCTCAACTTTCTACCTTGCCCTCGCACGGCCGTGCCATGAAAAGGCGCACGGTCGTGCCAACTTCAACAGTTCAGTCCAATTCTATTTTACTCTATTTCTTAGGTTTAATCACTTGGTCACTCCTAGGTTTGATTACACAACACTTATAACACATCTAATCGACATCATGAATCATAATAATCAAATTAACAATGCATGCACATAATCAATTACAAGGATCCAAATCATATATCAAGGCATAATTAATCTAACAATTCTTATAAGTATGAAACGAAAATATGAATTAAAGCATAATTCAATTAACATGCTACTACAACAAGTCCAACATGTAAATCACATATAAAATAAGCAAATCACACGTAGGAGGATTTAGGGTGTTACATGCCATCTCATACACCAAGGGTTTCAAGGTTGGTACGAAGTGATTATGAGTTAACTAGGACTGAAGTAGGGCCATGGTATTACATGCACACTTCCCTTAGGGCGCTCTCTTTCTTCTGGGAAGTGAAGCCTACTATGTACACTCAGTTTCGGTGCCTCCTTAGCCTGATGTCCCCACCTATTCTTGGCACTTATGGGGGGGGGCGTCAGCTCGGGACCCCTAGTCGCGACTATGGGCCTTCTTAGACCTGGCCCTATCACGCTCGAGAGGAACAGGGAGGTCTGGAACTGCTGCTGCTAGCTTCCTCGTGATCTTGAACTCTCGTCTTTCAAGCTATCGAATTTTCTCCATATGTGCCCTCTCTTGACGCAAATGCTCAAGCTCGGCTCTATCCCTTTGCAACTGAGACATAGGCCCCCTTCTTCCCGTTATATGGACCTCATTATTTCAGCAATTTTCCTCTCCTCCCGAAGAATCACTCGCGGTCCACCACAGCGGGGTTTACTTGCAGCTTTTTCTCTGCTAGCTCGGGCTTTCCCCACCACTCTCTTTCGATAGCTCGGGAAATTTCCCGGGCTACCTGCCTGGCCCTGGTGTTCTCAGTAGGTGCTCGGACTGGAGTCCCGGAAGCCTGCTTATGGGCTGACGTTGCAGCACACTCAACAGGTTGTGAGGGTAGTGGCCTCGTGGGAATTAAGGACAGCTGACGCAGTTGGTGGGGCTTGTTTTGAAGTTCACTGTCAAGAGTATCACTATCACTGATCACGTCAAAAAATGTTCAGGTGATCATATTGAGTCCACGTGTGCAGTTAGTTGATTGGTAGGATTTCCCGGCTCTTAATAGGCAAGTGTTGACTAGAACTTGTCCACCGAATGATACCTGAGATGTCAAAGAAGTCACCGTTAAGGAGCCAGATGTGGTCCAGCTAAAGCCCTCCGGTGAGAGAATGAGTATAATAGGAGAGAAATATGGTCTCCAGTCAGTTCGCAGGCTACTCTTGGGAGTAAATGCACTGGAGGCTTTAAGAGATTTGGTAGTTAAAGAGTAATAAATGGAACTTAGGTAATAATGAAGACAATCACCTTGTATTTATACTGAAGGAAAGTCAGTTTAGTGCAAGTGGGATTGTAACACCCGTATCATTTGCATCATTTGCATGATCATTATTTATCACGTTCATACGATGTTAGGCATATTTCATGAATATATTTACTTTGAACATATTCTCACTCGTATTGGTTACATGCATTATATATGCCTTGGAATTATTGTTGAATTCGTGTTACCAATCGTGTTAATCTTGTGTTATACTTCTAGTTTCGTTTCCGGACT
This sequence comes from Platycodon grandiflorus, assembly GCA_016624345.1. Taxonomy (NCBI): domain Eukaryota; kingdom Viridiplantae; phylum Streptophyta; class Magnoliopsida; order Asterales; family Campanulaceae; genus Platycodon; species Platycodon grandiflorus. Next base: position 10,112,239 of record CM028367.1, on the reverse strand, counting down.
TTTTGGGAACTTTTCGTGAGTATTTTGATCTCATTTTGGACTAAGAATCATTTTTGGTTCGTTGAGAACCACTTTGGGAGGATTTTATAACAGTTTGGGACTTACTGGGCACAAAGCGATCGCCCTGCTTCCCTCCTAAGCGATCGCTCTCTAGGCAGAAAGTTATATCTTGAATCTGGAAACAAAGTGATCGCTCTGTAATCCTCAAAGCGATCGCTCTGTACCAAAGCGATCGCCCTGTCCCGACTCGAAGCGATCGCTTCGTTGGCAGAATGTCGGATTTTTGCCTACGCACCTTGACAGCTGTTACGAGAGTTTAAGTTATTGACCAACTTTGACTCCAATTCCTTGGACATAAGTAAGCCACGACTTCCCCCACCTAGACCAGCCTTCTTGGACATATAAAAGCCTTAAGAGAGCCTTGAATACTCCCATATTCAGCCATTAACACCAGAAATTTCAGAGAAAAGAAGTGAGAGTTCTAGAGTGAGAAAGTGAGCTAGTTTGCTCATTTGAAGTCCAAATCACAATCCAACTTCACCATTGTGGAACTACTAACTAGGAGAACACATTCCCTGGTTTGCATGTGGGTTTCTTAAAGTTTTTCTTGGTTGGTTTCATCAAGAGGTAAGCTACTACCCCTCTCCTTCTCTATTTATGTCTTGTATGACATCTTAGCCTTGTAAAATGACATTTATATGTTGAAATCAACATGTTGGAGTATGTTTTGTTATTGAGCCATGTGAAATTCGTGGATGACAAGTTTTGTATGTTAAAAGACTTGTTTTGTCTTCGTTGATACACAAAGAAATGGTATCATTTGTTAATCTTGAAGTATAAATGGTTTCTCTTCGATTCGAACTCATTAGAAACGAATAATGACTCTAACAGAGTCAAATAGGTTTCCATAATTGATGAGACCACGTGTGTGACTTGGGGATTTCGTTGTGATACGAGAGATTTGTCAGGAAAATTAGTTACCCGAAATTGTGCATGATGTTGTGGTTTAATTCTCGTAAATATTATGAGATGGTTGATTATGTGAGTAGGATTATTATGACCTGCTTGAAACATTCATGTTAAATGATGTTGTGCTCCCTATTTGGAGTTTGATTTATTGTTGAGAATGTCAAGTAAACATCTACTTGTACATTTGTTATGTCCATGGATTATTTAGCGGTGCATTGACGCTCGATTATTACGGGAGCCGGGGCTACGTAATAATTGGAGGCCAATACGCTGGGTGTCGCCTTACCATTGGCCACGGTAGGGGCATAGCGCCATTTGTTGTATGGAATAAACGCAACCTTGGTAAGCTATTCCGTGGTTGATTCTTGGGTTGTAGGGACCAAGATCACCCGTCGACGTGAATACAGAAAATGGTTCATACAGTAGTGGTTATTGGTCATTAGTTAACGGTTATGATTCGTCGATGGAGCACGTCAACAACTGCTCCTACATTGGTATATTATATGTTGGTTGGTTGGAAGTATTGGGTATATTGGAGGTGTACCTCAATACTGTATCCTTTTAGAATGTGTTTATATATCGCACTTATATGGTTCCTACATATGCGAATGTTGGTCATGATTTCTAACTGGTATGGGTCGGTTGGCGATTGTCGAGCCTCTCGTGTAGTGTAGGGTAACGTGTTATCATGAGATGCTTATTATGCTATGCCTTGAGATTGATATAACTTGTTATATCTTGTATTACTTGTTCATATTATTGTCTTGCATCTCGTATGACATATTGTTGCATTAGTAGCTTATTGAGTTTTAAACTCACCCCGTTCAATGTTTATTTGTTTTCCTTAGATCACGGTCCGGCGAGGAACCCTTAGTAGGAGTCTTGGCTTTGTCTCGGCGTTTTTTTACAGGTTGTCCTTTTGGGCCTTGGTATTTTCTTTTGGTGAGGCAGAGGGAATACAATGTTATTTAAACTTTGTAATGTTGGGTAGTGTGTGTGGTCTTTATGATTGTATTATTCTTTTGGTGATGCCGACAGGGTTGTCGAGCTTGATGTAATCTTTATTACTTATTATTTCCGCATACTCTGATTTGGGTTATTGTTGTTGTCTCCGAGCTTGTTGCTCGTGGAGGTTATTGTTACATGTTGGGTCTTATGTTCAAACTATGTTTCAAATAAGTTCAGTTTCCGGCTTGTTATTAATGTTGATGATCTGTTGACATGGTTTTTAAAGAAAAGCTTTGCATGTGCATTACAGGGTTTTATGCATATGCTTCATACTTGCATCTATCGCGTGTGAAACTTTTATAATGCGTATTTTGTGTGTCCCATTCGCGGTCCGACTCGGGATTCCACGTAGGAGTCCGGGTGCGAGTCGCGACAGGGTTTGCCATATGTCAGCTTGGGATAGGCTAGGAAGTGTCCATTTATGACCATTTATGGGCGCCATTAATGCTATTGATGAGCATTTATAGAAAGGTAATGCCTTGTAGAGGAAGATTAATCTCCCTAGGGAGCTGTGCAGATCTTCCGGCCCTACCTTCTGCCAGAAAGTAGGTTGCTGGCTAACCAAGTAGGTTGCTAGGGAGCATATGAAGCTAGGGAGCTTGCGATGCTACGGAACATGTGAAGCTAAGGAGCTTGCCATGCTAGGGAGCTTGTGATGCTAGGGAGCATGCGATGCTAGGGAGCTTGTGATGCTAGGGAGCATGTGAAGCTAGGGAGCTTGTGGTGCTAGGGAGCATGTGAAGCTAGGGAGCTCGCGATGCTAGGGAGCATGTGAAGCTAGGGAGCTTGTGATGCTAGGGAGCTTGTGATGCTAGGGAGCATGTGAAGCTGGGAAGCTTGCAATGCTAGGGACCATGTGAAGGTTCGGAGCTCGCGATGCTAGGGAGCATGTGAAGCTAGGGAGTTCGCGATGCTAAGGAGCATGCGATGCTAGGGAGCATGTGATGCTAGGGAGGATTGGGATCCCCGAGCTTTGAGCTTCCTAGCTCGAGATGCTACCTTGTAGGTGGGGATGGCGATCCCCGGGCTATGGGTTTCTCAGCTTGGGAAGCTATCATGTGGGCTGGAACAAGCGGTGACGATGGGGAGTTGACGCGAGCTCTGGTGATCAAGAAAGAGCTTGGATGTGCAGGAATAGTGCCGAGCTCCAGATCAGCTGGTCCTTGTGCGCAGGTCCCATACCACGTGGCGCGTGCCGGGTATGGTATCTTCAAGCATATTATACCAATCTGTGTGTTTAGTCGAACAAGGCTATTATTTAAGAACGGAGGGAGTAATTGACTTTACCATAAATATATTAGAATGTTGTGTGTTATTGATACCCATAGAACCCATCGATTAAAGCAGGAATCAAATCATAGAAAAAATGATACTCCCTTGCTTTCATGAAAAGTCTAATTAATTAAAGAATTAATAAGTGTCATTGGAGTTCATAATTACAAATACTTGAGCAAAGTCAAAATACTTATATCATATATGAAGGGTAAAGTTAAATTTTTTTTGGAGATCATAGGCATTATTTTTGGAATTGGACTCTTTAAATGAAACATCTTAAAATAAAATAGTGGATTTTTTACCCTGTATGAAGGAAGTAAAAGTAACATCCAAAAAAGAATAATTAATAATTAATAATTTTTTTGGAATGACTTAAAAAGAAAAGATGAACTATTTTTTAAGAAAGATAAGTTTATTATTTTTACTTTCTCTCTTAGCTATTCTTTTTTTTTTTTTCCTTTAACTCTCTCATTTTGTCATTTAATCATAACAAAATTATAATAGCAAATAACACAAATAGTCCTTGTGTATACCACTTTTTGCGTTTTGGTCCTAATAATAATTTTTGAAAAAAAAAAAAAGTCTTTGTACCGTAAATTCGGATGCAATTGATCATTCCGTTCAAGTCTGTTAATTTTTTTTTCCGTTAAGTGCGCTCACGTACCTTTGCCTAGGGGTAAATTAGTCCATGCATATGTTTCTTTTGAATAGACAAAAGATACCCATAATATTTTTGTTTTTAATACTTTAATACAAGGTTATTAATGTATTTTTGCACCCCTTTCTTCTCCATCCCAACCCCATTCCCTTCCATTGTACCATGGCTGCCACCACCACCATCATTTCCGGCGAATACAAATTTAAAATTCCCAAAACAAAATCTAAAATTGCAGAATAGGTTTTTTATTTAATCAAGATTTGAGTATTGATGTGAGTTTTTCATTCACATAACATCTGGGTTTGAAAACACAATTGTCCCTCTACAAAATCTAATGAGGGACACTAAATGACGCACCCTACGTAATAAATGTAGTACACATTAAAGCCGTAATTACTATAATACCCTTTCATCCTATTTTAGAAAAAAAAAAAACTAATCTAACTTAAATTTTTTTCTCCCTTTTTTAAAGTTCATTAACTCTAACAGCTCTCTCTCTCTCTCTCTCTCTCTCTCTCTCTCTCTCTATATATATATATATATATATATATATATACAATTTCTCTCTCTCTCTCTCTCTCATCATTCAAGCTTCTTTTATGAAGAAATTAAAAATAAAAGGCTAGACCGGCTATATAGCAAAAGGTCGGGCCAGCTCTTTTGCGATGTATTAATTTTTTTGACCCTCTTATAGTAATTGTCCATGTACTTCATTAACACGTATTACAACCCTTGTACTTTTATTATTGCGTTTTGCCGTTTTGGTGGTCCTTCTATGGGATGGCAATTTTGATTCAACTCCTTAACGATGATGAATCTAGTTGATGTTGATGTTGTTGAAGTCGTTAGTCCTATTTTTCTCTTTATTATTATCTCTCTCTCTCTCTCTCTCTCTCTCTCTCTCTCTCTCTCTCTCTCTCTCTCTCTCTCTCTCTATTTATATATATATATATATATATATATATATATATAATCTTCACTTAATTCCAGTATGAAAAGTTTCAATATGGATGTGTTTTCTTTCTATTGTAAAAATTTCTTTACTCATTAGGTCAGTCATAGGATGAATTTTTGTGATCTTTCCAAAAATGGCGATCACTTGAGTAAATGGTATACTATCCGTGATGTTCCTCAAAATGGAATCAAATCTCCTATGACACAAATTATGTGCTACTTGTGTGCCCTTTTCATCTCAACCATTAATTATTTAAAGTGATTATAATGTAAATAATTGAGATAAATAAATTAATAATTGAAATGAAATAGACACATAAATAACACACAATTTGTGCACATAAAATTTGATTCGCCTCAAAATAAGAAAGACGACGCCATGAGAGGAGTCGGGATATGGCCAGACTATAATTCTCCACTTCGGTGTGAGAATAAATATAGTAACTGACATGGTTCCCAAACATACTTGGTCCGGTCGAGAAGTAATAAATGTTAGAGATCGGGTTGTAGAGTATGAATGAGGGTAATGAGGGTAAATGCTTGAGATAGAAAATGAAGGATTTGAGAGAATCATGACGTCACGGGAGAGCCTCCCTCAATGGGTGGGTGGAGTTGGTACAAGTTGGGTGACATTGGGTCAAATCCCATAATGCGCCAAGTCATTTCGGTTATAGAATCTCTAATAATATCATTTAATTTTTTTAATTTGGTAAAAAAAAATTAAAAAAATATTTTTACTATAACTAATTGACGTTAAAAAATTAAAAAAAAATTTAACAGTATATAACATAAATGATAATACATCATATATATATGACCTTCTAGAAGTAAAGGATAATGAAGAAAATGTATTTCTAATTAAATGTCACTTTATCTCTATCTCAGTATAAAATGTTTATATTAATTTTTTTTTAAATCTATCTTTTCTACGTGTGTGTATAGTAATTTTTACAGATAAATTATTGTATTGGAGAAGCTCTTAGCCTCCTCAATAGCTCACCAATGATCCTGCTCCGTGAATTCAAGTCTGTGGTCGCAATTTTTGAGCAGGACGATCTATAAGGGATGGAAGCTCACCGATGATCTTGCTCGATGGATCCAAGTTGGTGGTCGTGATTTTTGAGCGATCTCTAAGGGATGGAATTGTGGTGGTCAACTTAGGTGGAAACCCATCATCCTCATTTTAACCAAAAAAAAAAAAATTTGACAATGGGATGGTTCGAGAATGTAATAGAGAAAAAAAAAAAAAACCGCAATAACATATTTTATTTGGTGTATTTTATCTCAAAACAATAGGAAAAATAAATAAAATAAAAAGGCTAAAAATGATTAGCATATATATATATATATATATTCATCTTTCTAACCATTAATGGTTACTGTTATATTAACTAATGGATTAAAAATCAAAGTTTATATTAACTATTAGATAAAAAATCAAAGGTTGAGATTAATTGTATTAAATGACTCACTTACTTGCATTAATTATATTTTTTAATTAACTATTAAATCTTAGTCTTAGGTTTTTGATCTAATAGATAATAACAATAGTAACTTTTAATGGTTAATTATATATAATAAGCATTGATGGTTAATTATATATAGTAAGCATAAATGGTTAATGCTTACTATATATAATTAACCATCAATAGTTACTACTAGGTTTTGTGCTTGTGCCTATGGCACGCTGTCGGTATGAGATCAGATCAATATATGCTTAGAGTTTTTGTTGGGGTTGAATTCAATTCCTACAAAACCTCGAGCATGCATTGATATGAACTCATACTGATAGCTATGGCTGCAAAAGAACTATCAGATTTTCAATTCTTGAGTTGTTGACTAATGAAGAAAATATTGAAAGACACAAACATAGTAAATTATTAATTTATTTATTATGTAAGCAAACAAATAATAAAATATTAAAATTGTAAAAAAAACATGATTTGAAATGTAACAACATTATTTTATTATTTTCTCAATAACAAAAACTTAATCTTCTTCCGAAGGCTCTGACTTCACAACAATGTTTGCTTTAGCAATGCGAGCTGCAATACATTTATCCATTACTTCCACCTACACATGAGACAAAGAAGATGTTATATAGACACATTCACTGAACAATATTTTATGCATAGGAATTGATTAATTTAAATATCAAAAAAACTTACCGCTTTTTCTACAAAACTCGGATCCTCCCAAATATCAGAGAGAGAGAGACAAACTGTTGAGATTCTTGAGAGAAAACTGGAATCCGGAGTTTGTGCTGGAGGGAGAGATTACTGAATCGCAGAATTGTAGCAAGACAAAAACATGTAGCGAAGATTAGAGACTTTCTTGGGATGATACTCTTTAATAGAGAGAGATATACTGGACTTTATTGGGATGATTCTTGAGAATGCAAGCAAGAAACACAACTAATCAACTAACCAAAAATTTGCAGAATGGGAATTTAATATAAAGAGAATCAAAGTCAAAAAAAAAAAAAATCTTTAATTGAGAGAGAGACTTACGTTGAGATTCTTGGGAGAAAATTGGAAGCCTGAGTTTGTGCTAGACAGAGAGATTATTGAATCGCAGAATTGGAGCAAGAGAAAAACATGTGCTGGAGATTAGCAATTTAATTCAACTTACCAAAAAATTGCAGAATGAAAAAATTTAATATGTACCGGAGAATGAAAAATTTTGCACAAAAGTTTTATAAGCAATTTGCATATAGAATCTTTAATATGCATTGGTTAAGCTACTCTCGGAGTAGCAAACATTGTACATTAGAGCTGCTACTTGTACCATGCTGGGGCAGCCCTACACGTAAATATTTACTGGAGGCTGCATACACCTTCCTTCATTGTTTCCAAAATCCTTCACACCAAAAACTCCAACAAGGTATCTATGAATAAAGCTTATAAAAGATTTCACTCCCTCTTGAATGGATGATTGGTGACTTTGATTCTGGGAATCTGAAGAAAAATAAATGATGTTGAAATCTTATAGCAGTATGTTGGACATGGTAGTAGCAAGAATTAAGTATTTCTTTTTTCTTTTTAAGGGTGAAATAATAAAAAAGGTGAAGAATACATCAATCCCACATCGTAATATGCTACAATAAGAATGCGTTAAATAGATTAAGTAAACAAAAAATGAAATCTGAAACAGAACAAATAAAGTTACTACTGTGTGAGTGTGGGTGTGTGTGAAACTCAAAAGAAAGAGAGGGAGAAATAAAGTTACTACTATGTGAGTGTGCGTGTGTGTGAAACTCAAAAGAAAGAGAAGGAGCACTATTTTGTCCTGGAGAGAGAGAGATAGATAGATTGTGCAAGACGGAAACAAAGAACAAATCGCAGCGAAGGAAACTGAAATATCATATCATAAGAGGTAGTATGAGGCGTAAATTATGTTGCTTCAATATGTTAATAACACCCATTTCCAACATAATGTGTTCAAGTAACATGACATTAGGCATTATTTTAATTTTTTTCCTTTTTGATATGTAAGATGTATGTGTCTTTTTTCCAGAAATTCAACATTTTGTAATGATTTTATTATGGACACAATTTCTGATGCATCAGGTTGCAGCACATAAAAGAAACCACAATTTCTGATGCATCAGGCATCCGTAAAAGCTTAGTTATGATTTTAAAACAACAAGCAATAACCTATTCTAACATAACCAAAAGTCCTCCGGTGTTCAACTAAGTGGCAGGGGAGAAAAAAAGCAAATGACTTCAGTGTAATCACAGGAAAACCATTTGTTGGGACACAACATCAAGGATTGCATAGTTACTATTGCCCATCATTTACAATATGGAGTGTGCAAGTTTCCAGAATAACATATAATCTTGGTTAATCCAGTTTTTGTTGGTACTCGCCCTTCTTGAATTTTCTTCTTTATGACAAACATTATTGGTATGTTCACAGAAAAAGAAAAAAGACCACAAAAACAAAAAAAGAAGAAGGAAAGACTAAAGAGACATTTGGATGGGTTCGAGAAAGATGCTAATATCCAGATAGTTGCACAAAAAAATTATTTTATTTTAGTCCACCTGTTATATTTAGTTTCAGAGGATATAAATTGAACATGACATTGTTCATAAAGGCTGCCTCCACATGTAGTGCTCTACACTCTGACAGCCGCACAGTGATGCATTACTGAGCTTAGATGTTTTGTACAACTCCTAAGTAACATAATAGTCTGTAGTAGCAAGAAAAATAAAAACCTTTATTTATTGTTAGTATCAACTATAATCCATAAGTTTTTATTACTATCATTAACTATAATTACATCGTCTATAATTTAGGTGACTTTCACTTCAAGGTTGTTCTTCTTGAACTAATACTATTTTGCTTTTCTTCTTATAAACAGGGAAGAGTTAAAAGGAGTACGGGTAAGCTTCAATTTTCAGCTTTCTTATGGTAATGCATCCCCTAGAATTAGAGCATAAAGAGGAAAACCAATAAAGAAAGAGTTTAAGAAAACCAAAAAAAATGGTAGGAAACAACTCAATTGAAAATTTTGAAAAATTCCAAGAAAAAAACTGTATAAAAATAGTTGTTTAGGTTGCAATTGATTGAATTTGATTCCAAGGGAAAGATGGTTGTCAATCATGTTGTGGCTCTTTAAACCAGAAAATATAGGTTGAACCCCAACCCTCCCCTTTTTGCAAGGAGAATAAAAACCTTTATTTATTGTTACTATCAACTATAATCTATAAGTTTTTATTATTATCATTAACTATAATTACATCGTCTATAATTTAGGTGACTTTCACTTCAAGGTTGTTCCTCTTGAACTAATACTATTTTGCTTTTCTTCTTATAAACAGGGAAGAGTTAAAGGAGTACGGGTAAGCTTCAATTTTCAGTTTTCACATTCACTATTTTTTCTATGCCATTATCTTATTCCAATTGTTGAATTGATAAATTTTAGGCCATTGGAGAGAAGAGAGCTACATATATTCTTGAGGTTCGTGAAGACTCTCCTGAACCTTTCAAAAGTGTAAGAATGGCTTATTGAATGTACCCTTTCCTTCTCATTTTTCTAGTGAAAAGAATATTTTGTAGTTTTACCAGCTTATTAAATCAGAAAAGTTTTCCTTTCGCATTATGCTAATTCATTTTTAAAATGAGTAGTTTCTGACAAAAATGGAGCATCAATTATGTGAAGATGTGAGAATCAAAACAATGAAAATTAGTCTGATTCCATATTATATTCCCTGTTTTATGCCTCTTTGGGTATTAAAATACACCCTTCTTCAATCATATCAAATATGGAACCAGATGAGGTTTACAAAGAACTAAAGGCTGATAGTTTTGTGAAGAAAGTGTTGTGTGCCTGCTGTAACTACATTCAGCAGGCCATGAATAAAATCCAAAAAACAGGCACATGCACTGTAATCTAACAATAGAACATAAATAAAAATGCGCTATGATAAAATTACTGCAAGGAGTAGTTTTTTTAGGTCATAAAATCTTGAACCTACATAATCAATTTTAATCCAACTAAAGGAAGATATGCCACAGTTCTCAACTAAAAGAAGATATGCCACAGTTCCATAAACATAAAGGAGATTACCTTTGTGCCTAAATCCGTCAAGGTGTTTGCCATGTTATTCTTTGCTATCTCAAAATTAGGACACACAGTCACACACCTAAATACCATAGCAACAAACCATATGGAATATTGGCAGAAGAGACCCGTTAAAATTAGTATTAACGTAAAATATTATTTGGACCAAAATGTGAGAACATTTGCGCTTGATCAAACATCCAAACACCTCGAATAGCAGGCAATAGCTGACTCCAGATCTCCACAATTTTTATAGATGACTCCCATATTGCAATATGCTTAAGCATACATTGGCCGCTCCAATGCATAGACCTTGTGCTGAATATCAGATTAAGGATTTTTCGTCTTTCACTTTGAGGTGAAACTGTTCATCCCATTTCAGTATGGGTTCCATTAAATTACTCTAAGTTGGCACTTAATTGCTTCAGCTGTACAGAGTATTTTAAAATCATGTCAATTCAGACTGTGAAAACACCGAATCCAAGTTTTAAAATTTATTGACTCCTAAATCAATTGATCGGGTGATTCTTAATAAATTGTGCCATGGTTGTGGAGAAAGATTTTCCCATTCATTTTCAGTTGATATCTTAAGTTATTTGTTCTTCGAAATCAGTTATTAATCACTTTTTCGTGCTTATATCAGTTATTTTAGGAGGCTTTAGTTCAATCTACCATGTGAGTGGCCAAGGTGATGTCTACTGCTATATGTAGCTTTCATGTCTAGAGGAGTAGTAGGTTAGAGAGGATAGGTTTAGAATGCTTGAATAGTGGTTGTATGTGATTGTATTTACTAATGAGCTTTCTTCAAGCCACTGGATTGGGTTGGTTAACCTTTACTTTTTGAGAAAAGATTTCTAACAGTTCTAGAGCAGGGAATCGTATGCCTATGAAGCATGCCCATGATGCAAACCTATGAAAAGAGTTACATATGAATTTCTCACGATACTCATCCAAATATAGACAATCTCCTCGCATTGCGAAGAACCCTTCAAATTAAACACTTGAAAACCCAATTTTAGACTACAGCGCCCACCAAACCAGTATGTATCATACCAAAAGAAAACTAATTAATGTTAAATTCAGTCAAAAACAGTCACAAAAAAAGCGAAAAACTTGAAATTCGCACTAAAATTTAACAAAATATACCCAAATTTAGACTCCAGCACCCACGAAACCAAATTGAATTTAAGCATTTAGGATTGTTTGCTTTAACTTTAAATTTGGAAGAACTTACAGTTGGCGAAGGGAGATAAACCCGACTGGCCCAGTAATCCAAACAACCTGCATACACTAACCATCGACATTGAGAGTTAGCCCTTCTATTTGAACCGATTAAAATCAAAATCAAATCACGTATAAGTTGCAATCCATGACAGAGGAGAGAAGGATATAGAGAGATAAAAAGAAATCATACATAAATCAGTCTCCTCATTTCTTATCTTTGGCAAAAATTCAATCCACAACTAAATTGTTTGCACCTTTCCCTCTCCATGGATGCTTCTCTGTTACTGAAATGAAGCTGCCACCACGACTCAGCCATTAATTTGGGTTTGTCCCTCTCTCAATCAAATTCACAAACACCTTGCGTCCATAAAAAAATGTCTCTCCTTGCGTGTGTATTTTGCTCTTACAAATGTTGATTTTGATCCTTTGATTTTCTCAGGGATAGTGTTACAATCCACTTGACACAGGAGAGAAGGATGAAAATTTGGGAGGGGATGAAATTGAGGGGAGAGGGAGAGAAAAAAATCAAAATTTAGAAGAATTTGTGAGACAAAAATCAGAGATGAAATCGAGGGGAAATTGAAGGACTTACAATTGGGTGATGAAACGGTTGCAGAGAGAATGTAAAAATCAGGAACTGAATGTGATTGCAGAGCCGTGGGAGCAATTGAGAAATTAATGGGAAGTGAAGTTCGCACGCGTGAATGTGAGGTTTCATCTTGGCCGTTTAAATTTAGTAACTCAATAAATCATGGCCAGTAGTTGTCTCCTGTCAATTGTGCATGTACAAATTGAGCTATATTGTATTATAGATAGCTGACTCCAGATCTCCACAATTTTTATAGATGACTCCCATATTGCAATATGCTTAAGCATACATTGGCCGCTCCAATGCATAGACCTTGTGCTAAATATCAGATTAAGGATTTTTTGTCTTACACTTTGAGGTGAAACTGTTCATCCCATTTCAATATGGGTTCCATTAAATTACTCTAAGTTGGCACTTAATTGCTTCAGCTGTACAGAGTATTTTAAAATCATGTCAATTCAGACCGTGAAAACACCGAATCCAAGTTTTAAAATTTATTGACTCCTAAATCAATTGATCGGGTAATTCTTAATAAATTGTGCCATGGTTGTAGAGAAAGATTTTCCCATTCATTTTTCAGTTGATATCTTAAGTTATTTGTTCTCCGAAATCAGTTATTAATCACTTTTTCGTGCTCATATCAGTTATTTTAGGAGGCTTTAGTTCAATCTACCATGTGAGTGGCCAAGGTGATGTCTACTGCTATATGTAGCTTTCATGTCTAGAGGAGTAGTAGGTTAGAGAGGATAGGTTTAGAATGCTTGAATAGTGGTTGTATGTGATTGTATTTACTAATGAGCTTTCTTCAAGCCACTGGACTGGGGTTGGTTAACCTTTACTTTTTGAGAAAAGATTTCTAACAGTTCTAAAGCAGGGAATCATATGCCTATGAAGCATGCCCATGATGCAAGCCTATGAAAAGAGTTACATATGAATTTCTCACGATACTCATCAAAATATAGACAATCTCCTCGCATTGCGAAGAACACATCAAATTAAACACTTGAAAACCCAATTTTAGACTACAACGCCCACCAAACCAGTATGTATCATATCAAAAGAAAAATAATTAATGTCAAATTCAGTCAAAAACAGTCACAAAAAAGCGAAAAACTTGAAATTCGCACTAAATTTTAACAAAATATACCCAAATTTAGACTCTAGCACCCACAAAACCAAACTGAATTTAAGCATTTAGGATCGCTTGCTTTAACTTTAAATTTTGAAGAACTTACAGTTGGGGAAGGGAGATAAACCTGACTGGCCCAGTAATCCAAACAACTTGCATACACTAACCACCGACATTGAGAGTTAGCCCTTCTATTTGAACCGATTAAAATCAAAATCAAATCACGTATAAGTTGCAATCCATGACAGAGGAGAGAAGGATGTAGAGAGAGAAAAAGAAATCATACATAAATCAGTCTCCTAATTTCTTATCTTTGGCAAAAATTCAGTCCACAACTAAATTGTTTACACCTTTCCCTCTCCATGGATGCTTCTCTGTTACTGTAATGAAGCTGCCACCACGACTCAGCCATTAATTTGGGTTTGTCCCTCTCTCAATCAAATTCAAAAACACCTTGCGTCCATAAAAAATGTCTCTCCTTGCGTGTGTATTTTGCTCTTACAAATGTTGATTTTGATCCTTTGATTTTCTCAGGGATAGTGTTGCAATCCACTTGACACAGGAGAGAAGAATGAAAATTTGGGAGGGGATGAAATCGAGGGGAGAGGGAGAGAAAAAAATCAAAATTTAGAATTTGTGAGACAAAAATCAGAGATGAAATCGAGGGGAAATTGAAGGAGGACTTACAGTTGGGTGATGAAATGGTTGCAGAGAGAATGTAAAAATCAGGAACTGAATGCGATTGCAGAGCCGTGGGAGCAATTGAGAAATTAATGGGAAGTGAAGTTTGTTGAGATATGGGATTATTTGTCCATATCATTTCCATGTATAAATAAGTATAAATAAGTTAGGGTAATATTTTCTTATCATAATTATAGGGATTTGTATAGTATGGAAGGAAATATAGTTCTTGGAGAACAAGACTCTTCTTGTATATATTCTTTGTACCGTGACTTTTATAAAGCAAGGAAATAGAAAAACGTTATTCTCTCCTTCACGTATTCTCTGTTCCAACTTGGTATCAGAGCATGGTTGATCCAGTTGTGACAAACGAAGGTAAGAGTGGTGAGAAGAAAGCCTTAGATGAAAGGCGCTCACCCTATTTCTTGTCAACAAGTGACAACCCGGGGCAGATTATCACCCACGTTCAACTCAAGGGTGATAATTATGAAGAATGGGCTCGCGTGTTCAAAGGATCATTGCGTGCTAAGATGAAGCATGGATTTATTGATGGGACGATCGAGATGCCAAAGGAAGCAGACGAGATCGACCAATGGATGACTGTCAACTCAATGTTGGTTTCATGGATTTTCAATACCATTGAACCATCATTGAGATCCACCGTGACATATACGGAGGAGGCGAAAACTTTGAATGATTTGAGGGAAGGATTTTTGGTGGGGAATGGACCACGGACTCAACAAATCAAGGCGGATATAGCCAATTGTAGACAAGGGAGAGACGAAAGTGTGGCTGTGTATTATGGCCGGATTAAAAAATTGTGGGATGATCTCAATGATTTTGAGACATTGCCTGCGTGTTCGTGTAGTGGCTGCAGATGCAATCTCGGAGCCTTGTTGACCAAGCGACGTGAGGATGAACGAGTGCATCAATTTGTTATGGGGCTAGAAACACCAAAGTTTGAAAATGTGAAGTCCTCCATCCTGAACTCAGAACCATTGCCTAATGTTAATAAGGCATACTCCATGGTTGTAAGGGAGGAAAGAGTACGCAGCAGTGAGCGTACTGATTATCCGACACCCGTTAGCTTTGCTGCGCAGACAGTTGTGGGGACAACTGGTCAGTCAACTGGCGGCTCATATGGTTCAGGGGGGGAAAGAAAAGAAGGGAACAATGTTGTTTGTTCTAACTGCAAGAAGAAAGGACATGCTGTGGAATCATGCTACAGACTAGTGGGCTATCCAGAATGGTGGGGAGATCAGCGTATGAAGAACAACAAAGGGAGAAGTGGAGGACAATCTTCTTCAATGGGAAAAGATCATAGGAGGTTCAGTACAAAGGCTAACATAGCACAGTTCGATGCTGCAGAACAGGCTAAGGCTTTGGGATTCACGTCAGAGCAATGGAATCACTTCAGAAATTATGTGCAGACACATGTGCAGTCATCTAACCGCACAACTGGCCGCACAACTGACTCCACAACTGACCATCTGATTTGTAAAATAAATAATGACCCATGGCTTGTCGATAGCGGGGCTAATCGACATATGACAGGGAATATTTCTTTACTCAAACGTATTCATAATATTGAGGCTAACCATATAGGTCTGCCTAATGGAAAATATATCGTGGCCATGAAAGAAGGCGACGTCGATATTGGAAAAGGATTGGTTTTGAAAAATGTCCTTTATGCTCCGACTATTAATTGCAATCTACTTTCTGTTTCTCAGCTGCTTAATGATTCAAATGCTCTAGTGCACTTTTCTGATAAACATTGTGTGATACAGGATCGGGCCTCGAAGATGTTGATTGGTGCGGGTGAACAAAGTGAGGGGCTGTACTATCTGAGAAGATCATCACAAGCTTGCAGTGTTAAGGATTCCGGAAGTTATCAATTGTGGCATCAACGTCTTGGCCATCCTTCAAGTAAAGTCGTTGGTTTATTACCTTTTATTAGTCGTAGTAGCATTAATAAGGATGTGTGTGGGGTTTGCTGTCAAGCAAAACAAAGTAGAGACAAGTTTTTGGTAAGTGATAATAATTCTATTGAAGTTTTTGATTTAATTCATTGTGACATTTGGGGTGACTATCGGATGCCTGCTATGTGTGGTGCTGTTTATTTTTTGACCATTGTGGATGATTGCTCTAGGGCTGTTTGGGTTTATCTAATTCGTCACAAGAGTGAAGTTTCCCAAATTTTGAAAAATTTCTTTGCCATGGTTGAAAGACAGTTTAATAAGCGGGTTAAAAAGATCAAGAGTGATAATGACCAGGAGTTTCTGTGTTTAACCAAATTTTTTCTTGAAAATGGTATTGAACATCATACTACTTGTATTCGCACGTCACAACAAAATGGGAGGGTTGAGCGTAAGCATCGTCATCTTTTAAATGTATCTCGGGCCTTAATGTTTCAAGCTAAATTGCCTGTCAAGTTTTGGGGGGAGTGTGTCTTGGCTGCTGGTTACTTGATAAATCGTACATCCTCGAAATTATTACATGGTAAAACTCCTTATGAAATTTTTTTTGGAAAACCACCTTCTTACCAACATATCAAAGTTTTTGGGTCTTTGTGTTATGTGCACTATTCTCGGAGGGACAATGATAAGTTTGCTAGTCGTAGTAAGAAATGTGTTTTCTTGGGATATCCTTATGGTAAAAAGGGTTGGTTTGTAACGCCCGCACCATTTGCATTATTTACATTCTTTCTATGTTATGTCGTTTATATTGACATCGTCATTTCATGTGAGAATTTCATCCGAATGTGTTAGCATTTGAGTCTATTGTACACTTTTTGAGTATGATAATATGTGTTAGAAGTTTCGTAGTTGTTCACATTCGATTTGGTGTGCATTCATAGCTTCATTTTATGTGGTTTGGTTTGTGTTTCGGATGTTGTTTGGACTTGGTTTGGGTTTGGAATCAACTTAGAATCATATGGGAACTTTTAGACATCATTTTGAACATTCTTGGATAGCCCCAGTGCGCCCTAGCGCACAAAACCCGCGCCCTAGCGCGCCTGTTCCCTGAAGTTTGCAAAAATCAGACCAAAAGTTCAGCCAAGTACCGCGCCAGACGTGCGCCCTAGCGCGCCCGCGCGCCCTAGCGCGCCTAGAAGCTGCGCCCTAGCGCGCCTGCTGTGACAGATTTTGTGATTTTTTGACTTTGACTCTTTGACTCTAATCCAAGGGCTGGGATTGACCACGACTTTTGACCACTTAAATCAGGTCTCCTTAGACACTAAGTGACCTTAGGGGTCTCTCAATACACCCCATTTCCATCTTCTTCAACCTTGAATTCTAGAGAGAGTGTAAAGAGTGTTCTTGAGAGAGAAGTGGCATAACTTTGCCATTTTGTACCCGATCGACGATCCGACTTCGCCATCGCGAAGCTCTTACCTAGGAGAACATTTTTCCTGGGTTGCATGTTAGAAATCTTGGTTTAATTCTCAAATTGGTAAGCTACTATCCCTTGTTTTTCTTCAATTATGAGTTGTATCACATGTTAGACTTGTTATTTGGTGAGGCATGTTAGAAATTATCAAATTTGAGTATATTTGACTATGTTGACTTTCCAAATTCGTGGTTGAATTTTTGGTTGTGTTTAGAGACTCATGTTTACATGTTAGAATTGTGAAATATGAGTAGTAATTGTTAAGTTTACAGTATGATTAATTCGCGTAAACTCGAACTCATTAGAAACCGAAATTGACTCTAACGGAGTTCGTTAGGATTTCATAATCTATGAGACCACGTGTGTGATTTGGGAATTTTTGAATGATTCGAGTGATTCGTTAGAATATTTGACTACACCGATTGTGTGTTTGATATTACGTAAATTGTCGTAATTATTGTGAGTTGGTTATTTGTGATGTGAGATTTTTATAACTCACTTGTGACATTCATATTATTGTCAATGGTTATTGTTGTGGTATACTCCCTACTTTGGAGTATGACCTTTTATATTTAAATGTCGAGTAAATATTCTACTTGAGCATTTAGTTAGTCCATGGCTTAATTGTTTGAGAGGGGTGTATTGACGCTCGATTATTACAAGAGCAGGGCTACGTAATAGTCGAAGGCCAATACATTGGGTTCTCGCCCTACCGTTGGCCGCGGTAGGGAAATGGCGCCAAGTGTTTGTAGGCGAAAACCGCAACGTTGGTAAGCTATTTTACCGGGTGTTCTTTCCGGGTTGTAGTGACCGGTGGCACCGGGTTTTCTTTTAGTGAATTTCAAATAAAATGGTTCACGAATTCTTTATTGAAAGATTATGGTTTTGTTATGGTTCGAGCACGTCAACAACGGCTCTACAATTGGTACATTATTGGTTGGTTGGTTGGAAGTATTGGTTTGGTCGGAGGTGTACCTCGACACCGTATCCTTTGTAACATGTTACTTATAGTTCTATTGTGCTTCCTATATGAACGAATGTTGGTCATGGTTTCCAACCGGTATGGGACGGTTGGCGATCGTCGAGCCTCTCGTGTTATATGGGATTGTTTGGGCTATGTGCAATACATGTTATTTTCATTTGGTATTGAAATGATTTTGTGATGACATGATTATTTGTATCTTTAATGTCTTGCATCTAGCATGCCATATTGTTGCATTAGTAGCTTATTGAGTTTTCAACTCACCCCGTTTGTTTTCATTTGTTTTCCTTAGATCAAGCGCCGGCAAGGAATCCCTAGAGTTCGTGTTCGGGTCCGTTGGGGCAACATCTTTTGGTAGTGCACCTTGTGCCTAAGTGTTTTCTTTTGGTGAGGCCGAGGATGTACTTGTTACTTAAACAATGTATTTGTTGGGTAGATGTCTTGGTTGTTGTATGATATATTTTTTGTGCCGGCATGGTTGCCGTGCGGTTGTATGTATAATGGTTAACTTTTATTCCGCTTACTCTGATATGTTTAGATATGTACCGAGCATGTTCGCTCGAGTTTGTGTTGCTAGCTAACGTGTTGTTTCTCCGGCTTGTTTCGCTGTCGAGGTTTAGTATTGTTAAAAATGGTTTTTGTTGTTTTAAAAGAAAACTTGCACGTGCATTACAGGGTTTTCTCATGACTTTGCATTTTCTTAAATGAAATTTTTTTAGATGGTATTTTTGTGTTTTCCGCATTGTCTCGCGGCTCGAACGGGATTCACATCGGATCTCGGGTCGGGTCACGACAGTTGGTATCAGAGCATAAGTTAGCTAGCCGAGGGAGGATCTTTGGCTTAGGAGAGTTGGTTGTGTGTTTAAGTCGTTAACGTCGAGTGATTATTGCAGGTGATTCATCATGGTTGAGACTAGACACGGCATTAATACTGAGGATGGTGGCTCGAGTGGGCCAATCTGCACTGAACAGTAATACACCACCGCCTACACGGCCTAGAGTTCAACCTACGGGACAGACGGGTACTGAGATGCCGATTAATCGAATGAGGGGATAGTGAATATGATGCAGGGATTCATGCAGTCAATGATGGAAATGAACAGGCAGAATATAGAGCTACAAAGACAGGCAATGGCAGGTTTGGGACTGGCAGGAGGAAATAGAATGGGTCAACAAGTTGGGGATAATGGGGATTATGATCGTAGGCTTGGGAGATTCTTGAAGATGAAGCCGCGCAGTTATGATGGCGAACCAGATCCCATGAAAGCAAAAAAGTGGATTGAATCAATTGAGAAGATTTTTATGGCAATTGGGTGTTCCGATGAAGATAAAGTCAAGTTTGCAACATTCAAATTGGAGGATGCAAGAACACGGTGGAAAGTGTTAGAAGCTAACTGGATTCGGGAGCGGTAGTTCGGGAGCTTTTCTTGGGACAGTTCAGAAACCACTTCATTCCAGATGTGGTGCAAGCAAAGAAAGAGGTGGAATTTCTCAGTTTTGAACAGGGAGCTTTATCTGTGGCACAATATTCTTCTAAGTTTACAGCACTAGCAAGGTATTGTACCCACTTGGTTCCAACAGAAGAGAAGAAAGTGTACCGTTTTGTGAAAGGCTTGAGGATCGAATACCGCAAACAGCTATTACCAATGGACTTGCCGAGTTATCAGAATGCAGTGGATAAGGCGTACAAGATTGAACACGACATTGAGGAACACCGTGGTAAGTCAGGAAGCTCAAGTGGGAGTCAACACGGATCGCAAGCACAGTGGAAGGGGCATGGAAATAGAGGAACTTCGAGTAAGGGTAATAACTTTAATCGTCAGGGAGGTCAGAATCAACAACAAGCAAGAAATCAAGGGGGAGCAGATCGTGGACAACGGAATAAGCAATATGTTTGTAGGTTTTGCAAAAGGGAAGGACATACAGAAGAGCGATGTTGGAAGAAACAAGGCAAATGCATATTGTGCGGTGATGGCACGCACTTTCTAAAGGATTGCCCGAGAAACAAGGGGGTGCAACTGGTGGGTGCACAAGCGAACGTGGGGGTAAAGAGGGACCACGAAGGTCGACCGAGAGTCCAAGGTCGAGTGTTTGCCTTAGATCAGAGGGGTGTCCCTGATGCTCCCTACGTGATAGGAGGTACATTGTTTGTCTCGAGAAAGCGAGCCCGAGTGCTTATAGATCCAGGGTCATCGCATTCCTACATTGCATCTCACTTTGCATGCCATTTACATTCTATGCCTGAAATGTTGTCTTATGTGTTAGAGGTGTCTACTCCGATGGGAGAGTGCCTGATTGCTTCTGATGTTCATCGTGCATGCGAAGTTATTATTGATGATCATGTTTTGCTTGCGGATTTGGTAGTATTGCCTATCCGTGATTTTGATGTTATTTTGGGCATGGATTGGTTGCACACTCATCATGCCATAGTTGATTGTCGTAAGAAAACTGTCACCTTTGAATTGCCTCATATGCTTCCATTTATGTTTGAGGGTGATAAATGCATGGGTGGTGTTCGTATGATATCGGCTTTAAAAGCCCGGAAACTGTTGTCGCATGGGTGCACCGGGTATTTAGCATGTGTGGTTGATAAATCTAAGAAGGTTGTCATGTTGGAGGATGTCCCAATTGTGCGGGAATTTCCGGATGTGTTTTCTTCGGAGTATGACTTGCCTCCGGATAGAGAGTTGGAATTTTGTGTTGAATTGTTGCCAGGTACCGCTCCTATGTCGAAGGCACCGTATCGTATGGCACCGGCAGAATTGAAGGAGTTAAAGGTACAGTTGGAGGAGTTGTTGAATCGGGGTTTCATTAGGCCGAGTGTATCGCCGTGGGGTGCACCGGTTTTGTTTGTGAGAAAGAAAGATGGGTCCTTAAGATTGTGTATTGACTACGGAGTGAATCGTGACTATTAAGAACAAATACCCTTGCCACACATTGATGATCTGTTTGACCAACTACAGGGCTCAGTTGTGTATTCGAAATTTGATCTTCGTAGTGGATACCATCAATTGAAGGTTAGGGCGGAGGATATACCGAAGACGGCATTTCGAACTCGATACGGGCATTTCGAGTTTGTTGTGATGCCATTTGGGTTGACAAATGCACCGGCTGTGTTCATGGACTTGATGAATAGGATATTCCTGCCTTATCTAGATTGTTTCGTGGTGGTGTTTATTGATGATATTCTTGTGTACTCCAAATCCCGGGAGGAACACGAGAAGCATTTGAGGATTGTGTTGTCAGTATTGAGGGAAAAGAAGTTGTATGCAAAATTCAGCAAGTGTGCATTTTGGCTAGAGGAGGTCTCGTTTCTAGGCCATGTTGTTTCGGGAGATGGTATTTCGGTGGATCCGCTTAAGATCGAGGCGGTGGTGAAATGGAAGAGACCCGAGTCGGTAACGGAGATTAGAAGCTTCTTGGGTTTGGCGGGTTATTATCGGAGGTTTATTGAAGGGTTTTCAAAGATTGCGACTCCGATGACTAACTTGACGCAAAAGAATAAACCTTTTGTGTGGGATGACAAATGCGAGGCAAGTTTCCAAGAACTGAAGAAGAGATTGACCACAGCTCCGATCTTGGCACTACCGAATGGACAGGATGGGTTGGTAATATACAGTGATGCGTCGAAAGAGGGATTGGGTTGTGTTTTGATGCAAAATGGGAGAGTGATTGTGTATGCTTCTCGGAAGTTGACCTCGTTTGAATTATCCTACCCACGACATTGAATTGGCTGCGATCATCTTTGCTCTACACAAGTGGAAACACTATCTCTACGGGGCCAAGTTTGAAGTGTTCACCGATCACAAAAGCCTCAAGTACATATTTTCCCAAAAGGAGTTGAACAACCGACAGCGGAAATGGATTGAAAGACTTAAGGACCATAATTGTACCATCTTGTATCACCCGGGGAAAGCAAACGTGGTAGCGGACGCGCTTAGCCGAAGGGCGTACATGTCTTGCTTAATGACCCGTGAATGGAAGATGCTCGAGGATGTTCGAGATTGGAGTCCGTGTAGATCGAGACAGGGAGTGATTTTTGCGAACCTTCGGGCTACGCCGGCATTGATACAAAGGATTAAAGGGACACAAGAGGACGACCCGGAATTGAAGACGGTGATTGATGGGTTGAATGAGGGGAAGATGAAAGATTTTGCAAAGAACAATGATGGGATCCTTATGTTTCGAAACAGAATTTGTGTACCGGCGATAGATGAAGTGAAGAGACAAGTGTTGGAGGAGGCTCACAAGTCTAGATACACGATTCATCCGGGGAGTACTAAGATGTATCGAGACTTGAAGAGAAATTTTTGGTGGAGTGGGATGAAGAGAGAAGTGGCTGAGTTTGTATCGAGATGCTTGACATGTCAACGTGTAAAAGCGGAACACCAACGACCGGCAGGCTTGCTACAACCATTGGAGATTCCGGAGTGGAAATGGGAGAACATAGCGATGGATTTTGTGACAGGGTTGCCAAAGACTCGTAAGGGTCACGATGCAATTTGGGTGATTATTGACAGGTTGACCAAATCAGCACATTTCCTTCCGATTGCGATGACTTACCCGATAGATAGACTTGCTACCTTATACATACAGGAGATTGTGAGATTACATGGGGTACCGGTTAGCATAGTGTCGGATCGAGATCCACGGTTCACTTCGCGGTTTTGGCAGTCACTACAGGATGCTTTGGGCACGAAGTTAACTCTTAGCACGGCTTTCCACCCACAGACAGACGGACAGTCGGAGAAGACCATACAAATACTTGAGGACATGTTGCGAGCTTGTTCAATGGATTTCAAAGGAGTTTGGGATTCGCACGTACCATTGATAGAGTTCGCGTACAACAACAGCTACCAGTCGACCATTGAGATGGCTCCTTATGAAGCATTGTATGGAAGAAAGTGTCGCTCACCAGTTTGTTGGGATGAAGTCGGCGAGGCAAAGATATGGGGTCCTGACATGGTGCACGAATCAGTTGAGAGTGTAAAGCTCATACGGGAAAGACTGAAAACGGCTCAAAGTCGACAAAAGAGTTATGCGGATCATCGGCGGAGGGACTTAGAATTCGAAGTGGGTGATCATGTGTTCTTGAAGGTTTCGCCACGAATTGGGGTCAAAAGGTTTGGTAAGAAAGGGAAAATGACTCCAAGGTTTATTGGCCCGTTTGAGATTTTAGAAAGGGTTGGGAAGTTGGCCTATAGACTTGCCCTACCACCGTCGATGTCGGGCATTCATGCGGTGTTCCACATATCCATGCTGAGGAAGTACTTATCGGATGCATCGCACATTTTGGAGTATGAGCCGGTAGACTTGACACCCGACTTATCCTATGTTGAGCAGCCCGTGAGGATACTTGACACTAAAGAACAAGTGTTGAGGTCGAAGTCCATTCCCCTTGTGAAAGTCTTGTGGAGAAGTCATAACATCGAGGAGGCCACTTGGGAGTTAGAACATGAAATGCGAGAAAAGTACCCTTCTTTGTTCGTGGAGTTTGGTAAGTAAATTCGCGGTCGAATTTATTCTAAGGGGGTGAGGGTGTAACGCCCGCACCATTTGCATTATTTACATTCTTTCTATGTTATGTCGTTTATATTGACATCGTCATTTCATGTGAGAATTTCATCCGAATGTGTTAGCATTTGAGTCTATTGTACACTTTTTGAGTATGATAATATGTGTTAGAAGTTTCGTAGTTGTTCACATTCGATTTGGTGTGTATTCGTAGCTTCATTTTATGTGGTTTGGTTTGTGTTTCGGATGTTGTTTGGACTTGGTTTGGGTTTGGAATCAACTTAGAATCATATGGGAACTTTTAGACATCATTTTGAACATTCTTGGATAGCCCCAGTGCGCCCTAGCGCACAAAACCCGCGCCCTAGCGCGCTGTTCCAAGTTTGCAAAAATCAGACCAAAAGTTCAGCCAAGTACCGCGCCTTAGCGCGCCAGACGTGCGCCCTAGCGCGCCCGCGCGCCCTAGCGCGCCTAGAAGCTGCGCCCTAGCGCGCCTGCTGTGACAGATTTTGTGATTTTTTGACTTTGACTCTTTGACTCTAATCCAAGGGCTGGGATTGACCACGACTTTTGACCACTTAAATCAGGTCTCCTTAGACACTAAGTGACCTTAGGGGTCTCTCAATACACCCCATTTCCATCTTCTTCAACCTTGAATTCTAGAGAGAGTGTAAAGAGTGTTCTTGAGAGAGAAGTGGCATAACTTTGCCATTTTGTACCCGATCGACGATCCGACTTCGCCATCGCGAAGCTCTTACCTAGGAGAACATTTTTCCTGGGTTGCATGTTAGAAATCTTGGTTTAATTCTCAAATTGGTAAGCTACTATCCCTTGTTTTTCTTCAATTATGAGTTGTATCACATGTTAGACTTGTTATTTGGTGAGGCATGTTAGAAATTATCAAATTTGAGTATATTTGACTATGTTGACTTTCCAAATTCATGGTTGACTTTTTGGTTGTGTTTAGAGACTCATGTTTACATGTTAGAATTGTGAAATATGAGTAGTAATTGTTAAGTTTACAGTATGATTAATTCGCGTAAACTCGAACTCATTAGAAACCGAAATTGACTCTAACGGAGTTCGTTAGGATTTCATAATCTATGAGACCACGTGTGTGATTTGGGAATTTTTTAATGATTCGAGTGATTCGTTAGAATATTTGACTACACCAATTGTGTGTTTGATATTACGTAAATTGTCGTAATTATTGTGAGTTGGTTATTTGTGATGTGAGATTTTTATAACTCACTTGTGACATTCATATTATTGTTAATGGTTATTGTTGTGGTATACTCCCTACTTTGGAGTATGACCTTTTATATTTAAATGTCGAGTAAATATTCTACTTGAGCATTTAGTTAGTCCATGGCTTAATTGTTTGAGAGGGGTGTATTGACGCTCGATTATTACAAGAGCAGGGGCTACGTAATAGTCGAAGGCCAATACATTGGGTTCTCGCCCCCTACTGTTGGCCGCGGTAGGGGAAATGGCGCCAAGTGTTTGTAGGCGAAAAACCGCAACGTTGGTAAGCTATTTTACCGGGGTGTTCTTTCCGGGTTGTAGTGACCGGTGGCACTGGGGTTTTCTTTTAGTGAATTTCAAATAAAATGGTTCACGAATTCTTTATTGAAAGATTATGGTTTTGTTATGGTTCGAGCACGTCAACAACGGCTCTACAATTGGTACATTATTGGTTGGTTGGTTGGAAGTATTGGTTTGGTCGGAGGTGTACCTCGACACCGTATCCTTTGTAACATGTTACTTATAGTTCTATTGTGCTTCCTATATGAACGAATGTTGGTCATGGTTTCCAACCGGTATGGGACGGTTGGCGATCGTCGAGCCTCTCGTGTTATATGGGATTGTTTGGGCTATGTGCAATACATGTTATTTTCATTTGGTATTGAAATGATTTTGTGATGACATGATTATTTGTATCTTTAATGTCTTGCATCTAGCATGCCATATTGTTGCATTAGTAGCTTATTGAGTTTTCAACTCACCCCATTTGTTTTCATTTGTTTTCCTTAGATCAAGCGCCGGCAAGGAATCCCTAGAGTTCGTGTTCGGGTCCGTTGGGGCAACATCTTTTGGTAGTGCACCTTGTGCCTAAGTGTTTTCTTTTGGTGAGACCGAGGATGTACTTGTTACTTAAACAATGTATTTGTTGGGTAGATGTCTTGGTTGTTGTATGATATATTCTTTTGTTGTGCCGGCATGGTTGCCGTGCGGTTGTATGTATAATGGTTAACTTTTATTCCGCTTACTCTGATATGTTTAGATATGTACCGAGCATGTTCGCTCGAGTTTGTGTTGCTAGCTAACGTGTTGTTTCTCCGGCTTGTTTCGCCGTCGAGGTTTAGTATTGTTAAAAATGGTTTTTGTTGTTTTAAAAAAACTTGCACGTGCATTACAGGGTTTTCTCATGACTTTGCATTTTCTTAAATGAAATTTTTTTAGATGGTATTTTCGTGTTTTCCGCATTGTCTCGCGTCTCGAACGGGATTCACATCGGATCTCGGGTCGGGTCACGACATGGTTGGTATATGACCTTGATGAGCATAAGACCCTTGTCTCACGAGATGTTGTATTTGTTGAGAAAGAGTTTCCTTTTGCTAGCTTGCGAACTGATTCCGAAGACGCATACACGGACTCGGATATATTTCTTTGTCCAGCAACTGATATGGACTCTTGTGAAGATGAGGTTTTTAATGTACCAAAACGGGTCCTCGAGCAGTTGACATCCGTTGAGAACAAGTGGCGAACAACGGATGCTCAACCGCCGGTGCTTTGACCGACGATGTGTGTCGAACAGCGACAGAACAAGTGGTTGCACAACCGGTTGATCAGGCTCTTGAAAATGTTGTCCAGCCTGCAGATGATGCGATTTTGGGTCGAGGCCAGCGTACTAAGGTGCCATCAACAAGATATTCATCAACAGAATATGTCTTGAATGCTAAAGTTAGCCCCCCATCACATTCACCTTCTCAGTCAAAATCTTCAGGTACTCGTTATCCTTTGTCCCATTTTGTTAATTGCACTAAATTCTCTGTTGCACATAGATGCTTTCTGGCAGCTATTGATTCAGGTGTTGAGCCAAAGAATTATGGGGAAGCTGTTAGATCCCCACGGTGGTGTGAGGCTATGAACAAAGAGCTTGAGGCTCTTGACCAAAATGGCACGTGGGATTTAGTTGACATGCTGATTGACAAGAAAGTGATTGGCAACAAATGGGTGTATAAAATAAAGTACAATGCGGATGGGTCCATTGAACGTTACAAAGCTCGTTTGGTGATTTTGGGGAATCGTCAGGTTGAAGGGGTCGATTATAACGAAACTTTTGCCCCAACAATCAAGATGGTGACTGTTCGAGTATTTCTCTCCATTGCTACAGTTCGTGGATGGGAACTACATCAGATGGATGTTCATAATGCTTTCCTTCATGGCGATCTTCATGAAGATGTCTATATGAAGATACCTTTGGGCCATCCAGCTTCTTCCTCCGGTAAAGTTTGCAAACTCAAGAAATCACTTTATGGTCTACGTCAGGCACCTCGGTGTTGGTTTGCAAAGCTTTCAATGGCTTTGAAGGAGTATGGGTTTATTCAGTCCTGTTCGGACTATTCTCTTTTCTCATTTAAATCTTCCGCTGTTGAGATACATGTTCTTGTTTATGTTGATGATTTGGTCATTGGTGGTAATGATCCTAAGGCCATTGGTTGTTTCAAGGATTATCTCAATAGATGCTTCCACATGATGGATCTTGGTCGTCTTAAATATTTTTTGGGTCTTGAAGTAGCAACGCATCCGGATGGCATTTTTCTCTCTCAGCGTAAGTATGCGCTCGATATTCTTTCTGAGACTGGACTTCTTGGAGCTCGTCCAGCTAATACTCCTATGGAGCAGAATCATCGATTGGCTCTTACTACGGATGATGATTTACAGGATCCTGAGGCTTATCGGCGTCTTGTAGGACGTCTTATTTATCTCACCATCACGCGTCCAGATTTCTCTTATAGTGTGCACATTCTGGCACAATTTATGACCAGCCCTAAAGTGGCTCATTGGCATGCTGCTTTGTGTGTTGTAAGGTATCTTAAAGGCCATCCCGGTCAAGGTATTCTTCTACTCTCATCCTCTACCCTATAGCTACGTGCTTATTGTGACTCGGATTGGGCTAGTTGTCCTCTCACTCGTCGGTCCCTTACTGCTTACTTTGTATTTCTTGGTGATTCTCCGGTTTCTTGGAAAACCAAGAAGCAGACTACTATTGCTCGTTCATCGGCTGAGGCTGAATATCGTTCCATGGCTAACGCCACATGTGAGCTTAAATGGCTTCATAGTCTGCTCGGTTCTTTTAGTATTTTTCATAAGTCTCCTATGACTCTTCTATGTGATAGTCAGTCTGCTTTGCACATGGCTCAAAACCCTGTTCATCACGAGCGTACAAAACATATTGAAGTTGACTGTCACCTTGTGCGTGATGCTGTTCAAACGGGTGTCATCACAACTCGAAAGGTTCACACTTCTGCTTAATTAGCCGATGTTCTCACAAAAGCTTTGAATGAGCGACAATTTCAGATTTTAATTGGCAAGTTGGGCGTGTGTGATCTACACTCTCCAACTTGAGGGGGGGTGTTGAGATATGAGATTATTTGTCCATATCCTTTCCATGTATAGATAAGTATAAATAAGTTAGGGTAATATTTTCTTATCATAATTATAGGGATTTGTATAGTATGAAAGGAAATAGAGTTTTTGGAGAACAAGACTCTTCTTGTATATATTCTTTGTACCGTGACTTTTGTAAAGCAAGGAAATAGAAAAACGTTATTCTCTCCTTCACGTATTCTCTGTTCCAACTAAGTTCGCACGCGTGAATGTGAGGTTTCATCTTGGCCGTTTAAATTTAGTAACTCAGTAAATCCTGGCCAATAGTTGTCTCCTGTTAATTGTGCATATACGAATTGAGCTTATATTGTATTATAAATTGTTATTATCTATTAGATCAAAAATCTAAGATTAAAATTTAATTGTTAGTTTTTTTCTTTTTGAACGGATTTAATTGTTAGTTAAAAATGTAATTAATGGTGATGGTGGGGTAGGGTTAGTAATTCCACGTTCGAGTTTAGACAAACACGCACGTACCTGCCTGCCTGCCTGCTAGTAGTCAACCACCCACTCCACTCCTCATTTATTCTTCATTTCATCTCTCACATTTATCATCGGCGTCACAGACAAAACACAGAGAGAGAAGAAGAAGAAAACGAAAATGGCGACATTAACAATACCAGCATCGGTTCCTACTCCAGCTGAGGATTGCGAGCAGCTCCGAAAAGCCTTTGCAGGTTTACCCTCATTTCTACTATTATCCGGTTACGTTTAACTTTGACTAATTTGACTCTTGATGATTGCAGATCTCCCTATCGGTCGTTTTGCATTCATGTATCTGCATTTTTTTGCTTTGTTTTTCATCACCAGATTAGATTAGATCAGACCATACTGTTCTTAAAATGTATCATCCAAACTTGATGCTAATTTATGGGCTCTAAAAATGATGATATTAGCTAGATGTTGTAACTTATGTAACAAGTGACCCTATCTAGATTTTTTATACCATTATTTGATTTTATTATTTTAGTCTCTGGATTGTTGATAGATTAATTAGTGGACTTAGCAGTATACCTGATTGCTTAACGATTATGGGCTTGGGTTGATTCAATGAGTGTGTTAAAAGAGGGCGATCCATCGTGAGGTTTATCCGATTATGCAAAAATTTAATCACGAAAGGGTCAAATATCTGCAATTTTATGACCAAAAGGTTTAATGACAGTGGTCTTAACTCACATTTGGCGATTTGTTAGTGTAATTTCCTACACATTAACTGGATGAGGCCACAACGGTTAGGTTTAACTTTTGAGGTTGATTGAAGAATAATAATGTTCATGTTGTTACGACATGATAAAGAATTACTGGATTTGATCCAATGTTATTCTGTTCTGTGGAATTTCGTATATATGATCAAAATTGTGTGGCCAAATATAATTTCATCGATTTGCTAACATGGCGTTTTGAATCTAGTGATCGTATATGAGGCTTAACAGCGTCCTAGGTGAATCCATTTTTGGTGATGGAGACTAAGAGCCTGTTTGGTGTAGCGTTTTCAAAACGCTGTATTTTGAAAACGCAGCGTTTCTAAAACGCAGATTATTTAAAACGCGACATTTTTCTTTATAAATGTGTTTGGGATATTATGTCAAAACGCAGCTTTTTATTCCCTATTGCGTTTTAAAATCAGCGTTTTGGGAAAAAGCTAGGAATTTCAGCGTTTTAAAACGCAGCTGCGTTTTGAAAACGCAGCGTTTTTTACCGCAGCATTGAAACGCAAAGTTAAGTAATAAGCTGCGTTTTAACCCTGCGTTTTGGCCAAAACGCACGAACAAACGGGCTCTAAATATGAAAACTAAATGGGACGGTTCCAAAAATTTATTAAGGTGACACAAAAGTTTTGATTATAGTTTTCCCACCTCTAAGAAATTACCTATGTCTCAATGAATAGCATACATTATATTCTAATTTTTGAGATTGCATAAGTTTGTCATGTTTATTAGATTCGCTGTTCCTTTTTTACTACTGCAATGCATAATGATCAAACTTTATTATCTAACTCGAAGTGTCTAAGGAATCAATTTCACTGATCATCCCCCCATTTTTATCTTCTTGGTACTCCGTTATCTGATGGTTATGAGTTGTTTCGATCAAATTTGTGTAGGATGGGGAACAAACGAGGCATTGATTATTCAGATTTTGGCTCATAGGAATGGTGCGCAGCGCAAATTGATTCAAGAAACATATGCTGCAACTTATGGAGAAGATCTCCTCAAAGCTCTGGACAAAGAGCTTTCAAACGATTTCGAGGTCAGTTTTTCAACATTTTTTTTTGTGTTTTACAAACGAGAATTCTACTTGTGGCTACTTACAAAAACAAAAAAATATCTTAATTTGCTAATGTGGATTAGCTTCCTTTGTCTTTGGAAATCGGATAGCTTCAAGTAGTTTTTTATTGGAGGTGAAGATTGTGAATGTTTATATATACATTTCATATTCTCATGTTAATGATTAAACAGCGAGCTGTGTTGTTATGGACCATGGAGCCAGCTGAGCGTGATGCCTTCTTGGCTAATGAAGCAACAAAGATGTTGACTGCAAACAATTGGGTTCTTTTGGAACTCGCTTGCACCAGGTCTTCCGAACAACTTTTCTTGGTTAGGCGGGCCTATCATGCTCGTTATAAGAAATCCATTGAAGAAGATGTTGCATATCATACCAAGGGTGACATCCGTAAGGTACATCATTGACTTTTTAAATCATCAGAAATATGATGCTGGCCGCTTTATTTCACCACACATTCGAATTATGAAAGTTTAGAGCTACTTAATGCTTGAATAAAGATAGCTCGTTTACTAGAATATGCCCCTTTCGCAAAGATGAAAATGCCCTCTTTATATAAAGTGCTTTTGCTGTCCTACCTTATTATAAGTTAAATAAGGCAACTTTAAAAATTGTAAGTTAGTTTAGGTTGCTTATTCAGTTTGTAATAGAATTTAGATGTGGCCCAAATTTGCATATATTTATGCAACATTCTTACTAGGAAGGAATATTCTAACTGAAGAATGCAGGCTGAGAGTGGGTTTCTTGAGATGTAACATTCTGGCTACCAACAGATATTCGTCTTGATAGTTCTCAGATTGGGTTAGACTATGAATATCTCTTAATCTAACTACTTGTCGGACTGTTACAAGGACACTATCTGCAGATGCTCGGGGGGTCGTTTGAAATGAAATTCATCATTAATAATCTTGAAATGTTTCCAATGATAAAATTGGCAGGATATAGGTAGACCAAGCAGTCTGCTGGGCTAAATCTGAATTCAAGGATTTAACCTGCCATCATTATCCAAATGCCATGAACATCTAGAAAGGGACTTCAAATGCAATTTTATTTACTAACTTTGCATGCATTTCCAATTGAATACCTATTTGCTTTGCTGTGATTGCATACCTCTTCTTGGCTGGTCATTTACTTGGTTTAGTTTTTCCATACAGCTTTTAGTTCCTCTCGTGAGTTCATTCCGATATGAGGGGGATGAGGTAAACATGATGTTAGCAAAATCAGAGGCTAAGATACTTCATGAGAAGATCTCTGACAAGGCCTACAATGATGAGGAGCTGATTAGGATTCTGACTACAAGGAGCAAAGCCCAGCTCAATGCATCACTCAACCACTACAATAATCAGTTTGGTAATGCCATCACCAAGGTAATATATCTGCTTGTGAGTGGCTGCTTAATCCATAAGTAGGATTATGTCAAAAAAAAAAATTAAAAGAACAGAAAACTGTCTATCTATACAGTACTTACAGTTATTTTAATAAAACGTCAGTTTACTCCCGGACCAACTTATGATCTGCAATAACAATTCCATTCCAGATAGAAAAAACTTTCATTGAGACTATATTTGAAGCCCTTTTGTAAAACGACAACCGTGTAAGGGCAAGAAGTTGTTTCATCCTCTCCAAGGCTTATTCAGGATTGAAGTCTGTTTATTTTTGGAATTTGAGATTCTAAATTATAGTTTCATCTATATTTTTAAACATTTATGCAGGATCTGAAAACTGATCCAAATGACGAGTACCTCAAATTTTTGAGAGCAACAATAAAATGCTTGACTACCCCCGAGAAATACTTTGAGAAGGTTCTTCGATTGGCCATCAACAAGCTAGGTACAGATGAATGGGCTCTTACTCGTATTGTTACCACCAGGGCTGAGGTTGACATGCAGCGTATCAAAGAAGAGTACCAGCGCAGAAACAGTGTGCCCCTAGACCGTGCAATTGCTAAAGACACCTCTGGAGACTACGAGAAAATACTCCTGGCATTGATCGGGCATGGCAATGCTTGAGAAACATTTTTCTTGTGTGAAATAATTACCTTGGGGTGTATCGGGAACTTGCTTAATCGTACTTTATGATACCTTGATGTATAATTATTGTTTGGACAACTTGGTTGTGTGCCTTAATACCACTGTTTAGGTGGGTTTTGTTGCTGGGGCTCTGCATTTGCATCCCAAGTGCCAAGAGCTACTCCATATGAGACACCTGAAATACTTGATACTTACAGTTGCTTGGCATTGGATTCTGAACTTTGGTTTTCATTTGCTATCAGGAAACTCATGATTGATCAAACTTTTCTGAGAACAAAATGATCAAAATTCAAAACTTTAATCTATGGACTGGTGATGGTTTTATATGTAACTGACCTTGTTAGAAATGGAAAACTCTTAATTTTGCCAGTGTGGATTCTTTGCTTCTTTGCACTCCAAAATAAGTGTCCCCTAGTCGACTTTATACGAGTATTTAAAAAATAAATTGATGCTATATAATTTTTTTTTTAATACCCTTGAAGTATCTTTTATTAGTGTCAAATCAATGGGTCTCTATTTTTTTTCTTTTTAATTTTTACATTAAATACAGTTATTATAGATAAATTACTTAAAGGATCTTCCAAATAATACTCTATCTGTCCCTTAATTATTATTTTGTTTGATCCAGTACACGGATTAAAACAAAATAATTGATTTGATTATTAATATTGATATAATGTGTAATTTTTTTTTATACTTATGTGTATGTGGCTCATAATTAAAGTAGGAAAAAAAATAAGGATAAAATGATATCTAAAAAGGAAAATTTTTAAACAAGATAATTATTTTAAAACAGATAAAAAAAGAAAAAAAGATAATAATTTAAGAACGGAGAGAGTAAGAAGGAGGCACGTATTTTTGATACATCCCGAAATATAATAGGGGACGGGACAGTTAATTCTTCAAACAAGTAGGAAAGGAAAATGAAGGGTTTTGCTTGCATTCATTTACATTTGAATAGGAAATAAATTGTTCGTTATATTGAAAATCAAAATCCTATATATATAATCATGGAATGTAATTAAACTACAGAAGAATGAATTCAAGAATGGGGGTAATCAAGTAAATTAACCCACAAACAATTAACCAATACAAGAAATTAATCCCTAACCAGGATAATTACAGAGCAGCCCTGTTCCGGAAATATGTAATCCTCAATTTCACAAAGAATTAAATCAATCAAATAATGAGTAGAAAAACTGAAGATCCTCAAATTCTCTTTCAATCTCTTCCAATTTGTTCAACAAAACGAGCAACTCCTCCAGATTATCGTACTCCTCAATTTGCACGCTTTCCAACCACATTTTGGCCCTAAACGCCGCCGTATCATCAGACCCTTCCCCATCGTTACAAGCAGTAGTACTAGAAGAATGGTGGTTGTTGTTTTCTAGGTGGTCAATGACGGAGTCAAAGGAGGGTTCACCGTGTGTGTAAAGACGACCGGCTGGAGAGAAGACGGCGACGGCAGCTTTGGCGGCGGTCTTGGAGTGGAGTTCGGTGACTTTCTTGAAGAGGCCCTTTCGTCTCTTTGAGAATGTCACCATTCTGTCGGAAGCTTTCTCTCTCTTCTTAATCTCTATCTTCTTTCTCCCTGTACCTCCCGCCATCTCAACTTTCTCTCTTTCCTTTCAGATTCAGACAGATGAAAATCGCTTTGTCGTAAACCCTCCCTCTGATTTCTTGTTTCGCGCTCTCTCTCTCTCTCTCTCTCTCCGTCACTATAAATACTTATAGAGCAATGGATAGAGCCGTTGCATAGTTACCGCCAGGAATATTATATTATTATTATCTTTATTATGTTCAGTTTTAACAATTCAAATTATATGGCTTTAGTGTTATTTCCGTAGGCGGTTTTACTTTTTAGTTACTTAGAGCCTGTTTGATCTAGAGTTTTGGCTAAAATACAGGGATAAAACGTAGCTTATTTACAAAGAATGTATTTCAATACTGCGGCAGAAAACGCAGCGTTTTCAAAACGCAGCTGCGTTTTAAAACGCTAAAATTCTCAGCTTTTTCCCAAAACACAGATTTTAAAACGCTCCTAGGAAAAAAAAAATGCGTATTGAAATGATATCCCAAACGTATTTATAAGGAAAGACCTCCGTTTTTAAAACACTGCGTTTTTTAAAACGCTGCGTATTTATAAGGAAAGACATCCGTTTTTAAAACGCTGCGTTTTTAAAACACTGCATTTTGTAAACACTGTACCAAACAGACCCTTATTAAATATAAGCCTCCAATACACTAATTGTAACCCCGGTAAAATTATTAACATGTTCTACTTTTAATTTTCTTTTTATAATTTAAAAAATTAACTTAAAATTACAGTTGCCCTTCTGGATTTTAAAAATTTACAGTCATCCCCTACACCCTCTCCTGTAAAATTACATTTAGGCCTCCTATTTTTTATATTTTGCACCCTCACCCTATAAATTAAAATATTACACTTAGCCCTTTGACTTTTAAATTTAAAGCCACCCATATAAAATTACACTTAGACCCCCTAAAAAATTTTAATTAGACCCCTTAAAATATTACACTTAGCCCCCCTCGCTCCCCTACAAAATTACTAAATTGCCCCTAACTTTTACTCCCTCCGTCCTTTAATTATTGTCTTGTTTGACCCGACACACGGATTAAGAAAAAACAATTGACTTGATTATTAATATTGGCATAATGTGTAATTTTCTTTAATGTCCATGTGTATGTGACACATAATTAAAGTAGGGAAAAAAGTAAGGGTAAAATGGTAAAAGTGATGTCCTAAAAAGAAAAATTTTCAAACAAGACAATTATTTTGGGATGGACAAAAAAGGAAAGGAAGACAATAATTTAGGGACGGAAGGAGTACTATATATAGAAACGTTATTTCTTAAAAATAATTTCATCTTTCTCTCAAACTCTCCGATCACTCGCTCTCTCTCTCTCTCTCTCTCTCTCTCTCTCTCTCTCTCTCTCTCTCTCTATCTGAAAAGTTCTTTAGCTTTTTCATAGTTTTCTGCATTAAAGGTATATTTTTCATATACTTTGTATTAAATTAATTTTTATATGGGTGAATTACGGGTCGGTCCCTTTTCAAACATTTGTAATCGCTCTAGTCCAGTCATCTTTTTTTAAAACCAAAAAAAGGTATTTTTGGGACAAAAAGACGATTATTCCATTAATGAAAGAAAAACACGTGCGCATCAATAACACAAGGCATCGCGATGA
The DNA here is from genome assembly GCA_016624345.1 of Platycodon grandiflorus. Classification (NCBI taxonomy): domain Eukaryota; kingdom Viridiplantae; phylum Streptophyta; class Magnoliopsida; order Asterales; family Campanulaceae; genus Platycodon; species Platycodon grandiflorus. The sequence continues at coordinate 10,076,106 of CM028367.1, read as the reverse complement.
GTAATCCAAGGCATCGCGTGGGTTAATCATCATGATGAGCAACCAAGGCATCGCGTGGGTTAATCATCGTGATGAGTAACAAAGGCATTGCGATGAGCAACCAAGGCATCGCGATGAGTAACAAAGACATCGCGATGAGTAACAAAGACATCGCGATGAGCAACCAAGGTATCGCGATAAGTAACCAAGGCATCGCGATGAGCAACAAAGGCATCGCGATGAGCAATAAAGGTATCACGATGAGCAACCAAGACACCATTTGAATTTCAACCAAGGCGTTGCCCAGCATACTGCGATTGGCGAATTAAATCAGTCTAAGAACATCTCCCTCTGTTTTCGAACAGCACATTGTCAAGCTCGATTTTGAGCTCAAAAATAGTATTTTTTGGTAGAAAAATTGTGCACAAATGTTGTACTAAGTTAGGATAACAATATGAGATTGATTTTAAACAAATTTGAAGCTTAAAACAGAGATTAAAGTGGCCAAAACAACCCAAGAACAAAGGAAAATGGAATGAACTCAAAAAATTTGAATTTGATCAAATTCGTGTTTTATACATGGAAATTGATACCCAAACATGAGGAAAGACTATATTAACAACATGAAATCATTTATACATCAATTTGAATCTCAAATCTGAAGCAACGATCTTGTTGAGGGCATTTTAGGAAAAAAAATTCTCAAAGTGCCTTTTAGCGGTTAAAAAAAATGGTGGACTGGAGAGAAAAAAAGTTTGGGAAAGTGGAACGGCCAGCAATTTCTCCTTTTTATATTTAGTTATTTGCTTTGAATATGTATATTTTATGCATATTTTGTTGTAAATATGAATTTTTTGTTGTTATTATTGTGTTATAATGTATAATTTTGATTAAAATATAATAATAATAATTTTGCATTAAAGGTATATTTTTCATATACTTTGTATTAAATTAATTTTTATATTTAGTTATTTGCTTTGAATATGTATATTTTATGCATATTTTGTTGTAAATATGAATATTTTGCTGTTATTATTGTGTTATAATGTACAATTTATAGCCCGTTTGGTCGTGCGTTTTGGCCAAAACGCAGGGATAAAACGTAACTTATTTGCAAAAATTGTGTTTCAATGCTGCGGTAGAAAAAACTGCGCTTTCAAAACGCAGATGCGTTTTAAAACGCTAGAATTCCCAACTTTTTCCCAAAACGTTGTTAGGAAAAAAAAACAGCGTTTTGAAGTAATATCACAAACGTATTTATAAGAAAAAAATTGCGTTTTAAAAACGATGCATTTTTTAAACCGCTACATTTTAAAAACACTGCGTTTTATAAACGTTGCATCAAACGGACTCTTAGACTAAAAAAATAATAATTTAGCATTAAAGGTATATTTTTCATATACTTTGTATTATATTAATTTTTATATTTAGTTATTTGCTTTGAATATGTATATTTTATGCATATTTTGTTGTAAATATGATTTTTGCTGTTGTTATTATTGTGTTATAATGTACAATTTAGATTAACAGAATAATAATTTTGCATTAAAGGTATGTTTTTCATATACTTTGTATTAAATTAATTTTTATTTTTAGTTATTTGCCTTGAATATGTATGTTTTATGCATATTTTGTTTTAAATATGATTTTTTTTTGTTATTATTATTGTGTTATAATGTATAATTTAGAGAAAAAAAAATGGGACACAAGCGGATGTACCATCCGCATGTCCTCTTGTACATGCACATGGTGTGGCCGAATGTACAAGAGGACATGCGCATAATACAAGCGCATATCCTTAAAAAAAGCTAATGCAGTTGTACACGCCGCATGTCAAATTGTACATGCACATGGTATGGCCGCATGTACAGCTTGACATGTAGCGTGTACAACCGCATTCTGTCCAAAAAAAATTTTTTGGCACTTTGATCCCTTGTATTTGTCCATTTTTAAAATTGTTCATTACACCCCCTGAGTTTGTTAGTTTCGTTAAATCATTAAATTGAATGATTATTTACATTTTACCCCCTTAACTTAAATTTTTAGGTGTATGAAAATGTTACACTTTATTATTAACAATTGCATTATGCTTAAATAATTATTAATATCTTAATATTTAATTTTTATGCAATTTATTAAATATTACTTCTAATTAATTGCATATAAATTAAATATTTTTGGGCAACTCTTAGCTCGATTTATCTATGTTTGCTTGGGCGACCATGCTTTGCCCTGTCGATCAAGTTGCCCGGGTGACAAAAACTCCAAGTTTCCTGGACGACCAAAATACACAGGCGACCAAGTCATTAACTCGCCAGCGTGCTACTCAAATTTTTGGTCGACTTAACTAATGATGACATGTGCAAGTGGAGAAAACCTCCTGATTATGTCACTTTTGCTACTCAAATGTTTGGACACCGACGCGCTTTACCTAATTACTTTGGTCGACCAAGCAACCCTCGAAGTTCTTGGGTTGCCTAAGTGACCTGGAGTGCCCGCGACCCATGTTACTCGGAAATGCCTGCCCGACCTTGCCCACAACTTGGATGACAACTCCATAAAAATTGACAAGTTATCAACAAATTATTTTTACTTCTTGACACAAGAATTGCTCCTGCTCGAGAAATGGGGGCTACTAAAGGACCCATAAAATATCTACGTATAATATATGGATCTCGCGGACCTGGAATGGGCCAGGGAACTATGGAGCGAGTAACACCTAGGCAACCAAGACCTCTAGCTCGGCCTAAGGCAAGGGTAGGCTAGGCGACCAAGACCTCTAGCTCGCTCCTTTCGTCCCTCCCGTCCCTTCCGTACCAAGTCCAGGGTTGGCCCAAGGCAAGGGTAGGCTAGGCACCCGCCTTAGGCCCAAGCTAAAAGGGGGCCCAAAATTGTTTGGACTATTATAATATTAGTATATACTCCCTCCGTTCTAGGTAAATAGTCCACTATACTATTTTGGGATGTTCCACATGAGTCCACTTTAAAAAAAGTATACCTATAATCTCCATAAACCTTTTAACTTTACCGTCCACATATGTAACAAACATCTTGATTATACTTAAATATTTTTGTAATTATGACCAACTCCAATACTAGTTATATATACCTTAATTACTAGACTTGTCAAACGTGGACTATTCGGTGGAACGGAGGGCCGGAGTATATAGGTGAAACAAATATACTACATTACTACCCTGTCTACCTAAACTGTGGCCCAAACTGGTAAAGTGCAAACCCAAAGGCCAAAGAGTATTCTGTGTAATTTTTTTTTTAAAGGCAGAATTCCAGAAAGAAAAAAAAGGCTGAACGCTGAAAGGAGTCCTGGACGGCGCGCCACTTTGTTGACACTAGGAACGGTCATCTTCAGTCTTTTTGACTTCCAAGTTTCAATTTCAAATTTGAGTCTCGAATCTCGATCCATCTTTACCTCTAAAATCCTTCGTAGACTTCATTCAATCAAATTGGTCCTTCCCATGATTTATTTAAACACATTCTATTTTTTGGAATCTCTTTTCATTTGTTGTTGGCCGACCAAGTGATCAGCAGTCTTTTAACCAAAGATAGCTGATCACATGACTAGCCATTCCAACCCAGTAGATGACTGATATACTTTATATATCAGTCACTGATTTCAAGTGACCGGTCATCCTTGTTAAACAACGATGACTGATCACATTACCTGTCATTCTATGTTGGTTGCTGAACTGATAGACTTTTAATTATCACTCAAGTTAATTCAGCCGATATCAAGTGAGTAATTAAGACTTAAATATTTTTCAAATCAGTCACTGATTATTTGGCATAAGTACAGTAAACTTTTATCATGTCCTTATCTTATCTCTTGAAAGTTTACTGATCCTCAAACGGAAGCTTCCATAGTTATTTTGAATTTATGTTAGTACTTAACGTGTCATGTTTTTCAAACATGTTTTTTGCTTTACATTTAATGAGTACTCTGACACACTTTTCATTCCTAGCTTTTTGTTTTATTTCAGAATAAAATGACAAGTACTACCTACCTCTTTTGTGATAACACAAAGCTCGAGGAATAGTTGTTCACCGTCTTTGACTTGCACACCATAAGAACATTTAATGCAAAGTCAAATATCATTCAATGAGTCCAACGACAACTTTTCTATCCCTGCCTATTTAAAGCCGGAGGAGCATTGAAGAACCGTGACCTTAACAACTACGAAGTCTCTCAAAAATTCTCAAGCATTCAACACTCTAAAGATTTCTGGAACTTCATTGAAGAGAAAAATAGTTAGATTATTTATTGTTATTTCTCATTCTTTGTATTTACTCTTTTAAAGTTCAGTCATTGTTTGAATCTCTCCCAATTACTTAATTATTGAGAGATCATTGATTGTAACACACGAGATTGTGTTTTGTTCCTTGTAACACACAATCTCCATAAATTTCACAGGTCCTTGTTGTACACTGATCCGTTAGTGATCATCTAGATTATTAATAATTAGTGCATTAAAAATCTAAGTTTGGCCAACTTGGTAGTAGACGTAGCAGTTTTCATACTGTGAACCAATTTACATAACGTGTTTATTACTGCTTGCCTTCTTGACCAAACTGATCAATGCTTTAAACACTCCATTACTTAAAGCTTCAGTCAACCTTTGTCTCATAACTTTAGTTGAGTCATCAAACTGTTCATTAGCCATATTCTTGACTGAACACTTTCAGTGTTCAGTTGATTATTTTTATTAAAATCATTATTCCGCTGCCAAAGTTTTAAAACTTATCAAAAAGATTTTATAAGACTATTCACCTCCCCTAACCTTACTATTTGCCTTAAGTGGACATACACAAACATTATAACGGATTTAAATCTCGCTTACTCCCAAAAACTTGAAGATTAACGGTAGATCTTGTCAAAAATCTTAGCGAATTCAACTCAATAACTTACCAAGATCGAAGAAATTTTTTTGGCAAACCATTGTAGATCTATGGTTCATTGGTTCTAAGTTTAAATTTTTTGCAATTATTGGTAAGATTTTACTACTTGTAAGAGTTTTTATTTTATTTATTTTTTTGGAAAGTTTTTATTTTTATTATGTGGGTTTTGCCGTTTTGAATTTGATTTCTTGCAATCTTCAATTTTAGGTCTGAAAGTGGCTTAAATTTTTAATACTCCCTCCATCTCTAAATTATTGTCTTCCTTTTCTTTTTTGTCCGTTCCAGAATAATTGTCTTGTTTGAAAACTTTTCTTTTTAGGACATCATTTTTACCATTTTACCGTTACTTTTTTCCCTACTTTAATTATGGACCACATACACATGGGCATTAAAAGAAATTACACATTATACCAATATTAATAATCAAGTCAATTATTTTTTCTTAATCCGTGTGCCAGGTCAAACAAGATAATAATTAAGGGACGGAGGGAGTAGTAAATAGTGATGCTTTAGTGTTAAACTTTGTAGGAGAGAACTTCGTCAAATTATAGTTGTAAATGTGAGTTTGTGTGTGTGAGTTGTGACTGTGTGTGCACGTGTGTGTTTTGGTGTTGTTCTTGTTTTTACATTTTTTTTGTATTTAAAAATTAAAAGTGATATTGACTTTGGTAATTATATAAGGGTTTTCTTGAATATGTTATGACTTAAATCACTTTTGTATGAATATTAAATTTGATAATTAAATAAAGACCATTTTTTAAACTTTGTCCCAGACCTATAAAATACCAGGAACGGCCCTAACCAAGTTGCCTAGCTCGTCCCTTTCGTAAATGGGACACGTGGCAATCAAAGAAGCACGGTAGAAAGCGTGGACAACCAAGCACGACCTTGGTCGTACCCAACAATCAAGAGGCCCGAATGTCCCCTTCGTCTTGCAAGGCTTGCATTTCCCTATGCCCCGCAAGTCTCGCAATCTCGCATTTTCCTATGCCCCGCAAGTCTCGCAAATCCCCTACGTCCCACAAGTCTCTCGCAAGGGCCCTTCTTCATTGCAGACTCCCACTTCAATGTTAGCTTTGCTCATCTAAGATGTTAATGTAAGCAAAATTCACAATATATGAAAACCTTTCTTTCATCACTTGGAGAAAAGAGATTACAAACAATTCGCTACATAAGCATTGTATGGGTGGCCCAGCTCGAGACTTCAACAACTGAAGAACATATTTCAGGTGAGTCAGCTCAACGGGCCGGGTAGCGAACTGAGAGATAAGTAGGTCAGGAGAAAGAGGCAACTAACAATGGAGACGATACGGAGGTGCAGACAACTGAGAGATAAGCAGGTGAGGAGAAAGAGGCAACTTCATCGAGAAGCTAACCGAGAGATAAGTAGGTTAGGAGAAAGAGGCAACAAACAATGCAGACAACTGAGAAGGAAGCAACTGACAGATAAGGAGGTGAGGAGAAAGAGGCAACTTCACACGGTCGTGGAGAGAGTTCAAAAGTACTAGACCAACTTTTACCCTTCTATGAGGGAGGTTGCAATCAAATAGCCAACCATTCCCCTTGAACTGAATATAATTACAGTAAATCGTAATTTTACAACAGTACCAGTAACATAACTTAGTCGATGAAAAGTCTACTTTCTTAAGTCAACATAAAGTCACGCAAGGATGCGTGATGGACAGTATACGACCACAACAGAGGTGATACAGGAGTTACACATAAGGAACTAGGTTAAGGAAATGCTGCTCTCACCACCTGGGGGCTGGCGCACACCACCCAGGTAATCTCTGGACGCTGCCTTACCGTCGGCGAATATATCGCTGCCACTCATTTCTTTCTGTTTAGCCATGCTCAGTGGCTTTTCAGCAGAGCCAGGAGGAACATCTCCCTTAAAAATATCGTTCCCTGTCAACTCCGCAAACTTCTGATTATGTATTTTCTTTGTCGTCTTCACCACTGGTTCTTCACTGAACAGGATATTACTCTGTCCTCCGGCAGGCTACAGAAAGGTAAACAAGTTCAGCATGCCTTCACCAAAATTTGGAGGAGATGAGTGTGACAGTAACTTACATTTGAAACTCTCACAGATGTGCGCACATTTCTTGGTGCAGGTGATTCCTCCACGACTTTGCTAACTTTTGATTCTAAGGTGCGTGCAGCAGATCGAGGGGGAACTTCTGAAGGAGGGCCAAAGATATCATGTCCACTAAGTTCCTTGCATTTGGCATCTGACGACTGTTTCTTATTCCAACTGTCTGAGTCACCTAGCGTTCCACTTAACTCACGCTGCTTTGCCACCTCAGGAAGTGTAATAGGCTTCTTCGGAGAAACATCCTCCTCAGCACTGAAGGAAATCTGACTGGTCCCGCTTGTTACTTGCTGAAAATCAGATGATGCAGATTAAAGGGAGATGTGCAAAAAGGAAATTCCTGATAACCAAGCATGCTTGTACAATATTCTACCTCACTTAAGAACTAATACTTACCTGAACGATACGCACTGATGTCCTGTTACTAGAATAAAAATCAGAAGTGGCAGAATCTGGCGCACTATCTTCCCCATCAGCTGCAAATATCTTGCTCCCAGTAATCTCCTTTAGTTTATACCCTGAGCAAGGCTTCCTGGGGGTAGCAAAGTGATCAATTGCAACAAGTTCATAAATAGGGACCAATATAACCCACAAAATTTAGGTGCATGACTATTCCACATCTTAATTGAGGCAACCATTAAGTTAAGAAAAAACGAAAATATTGGGTCCAAATCAGATTCAAGCACAAGTATACAACAATGTGCAAGTGGCAACAAGCCTTGATAGCAAACAATCTAGTCCCAATCACTAGTGCAGTGGCTTACTACAGCTAACAGCTTGATAAGGTAGTTACATGAATACAATGAGCACGTGCACCATCTAGTGCTGCCGTGGTTTCTAAATCATTGGTTTCTAGTACTAAATAGGTACTTTTCTTATGCACTATGCAAAGGTCGTCCAACAAAATCTTTTAAAGCAATTCTAGCAAAAATGATTAGAGAACTGGAATAACTTCACAACCATGCAAACAGCAGAATATGGTTTATCTAGGAGTATGCTGCCCAGCTTCTCATTGGACTAACCTAGTCTCACAATTCAAAGACATGCGGAGACAACAAAATCTTCATGCATTTAAACAGTTTCATTTGTTTCCCTAGAATAACATAATGTTTTATCTAACATAATATATTCTCAATGACACGTTTACCTGATAATTAATTTTATGAAAACTAGATTCAATGGATACACTAGCTGGTAAAATATCCAATAAGAAATGTCATGCAAATCCAATGCCCTTCCAAAGGGTTGAGCGTCACACACAAGTGCCTGATACATTGAACAGAAAAGTTCTATGTTGCTTATGAGTAGATGATGACCATAGCAATTGAAAATTTCATTCGACTCGTGGCCAAGAAGGATCCTGTTAGTTTAACATCATTAGCAACATGAACTTTGACTCTTAAGTCCTTAACATACTTAATTGTGACCTCCGCCCAGCATGGGTGGCTTGCACTTTTCCAACTCTAGAATTGCCATGAGAAAACAGCTCATTTCACAATGGTTTTTGGTTTCAATTGAACAGATTTCATTTGTTTCCTTTCAGTCTGGATTACAAGTGTTGTTTATATATATATATATATATATATATATATATATATATATATATATATACATATGTCTGTGTGTGTGCGTGCATGCGCGTACATTTAACTTAGAAGACCATCTAGTTCGTATAAATTTTTCATTTTCCTTTTTTGCACAATCCATTCCATATTCCCAAATGCACAGATAGATCACTTCCTTTTGCCATAGTCGTCATCCCTTATAAATATAACATCCCAATTTTCACTAAAAGGTAAATAAATTGCATATAAAATAAATATCTAAAAGAAATTGATTCAAGAATAAATCAGGTCAAGTCGAGTACACGCGAGCTGGGCAAAACGAGTTGATCTCAAGTCTAGATTGCAAGCACACAATCCGAGCTTTGGTTTCTCAAGGTCGAGCCCTATAACACTATCGAGCCTGCCATAATGCTCAAGCTTGACTCATTTACACTTGAGCTCGAGCTGAGCTCGATTACGCAAGCTGGGTCCGAGTCGAGCCTGACCTGCTTCAGTTCGTTTGGCAACCCTATCACTCACCCTCTGCCAAGTATCAACCCACTTTTTCTCGTGAGTCACTGGATGGCTCCTTTTCCTCCAATGGAAGTTTTTGAGAATGAGAGGAATATGTATAACGTTGAGGCTCACCACCATCGTGAGATCGCGCAGCACTATCAGCGCAAAGCTAAGCGGGCACAAGAGTTCATGCGCCAGCTTACTGAAGACACCACTGCGTACTTGGAGCATATGCATCAGGATCGTACGAGGGAGTTATTGATGATACGCTTGAGGCTTTGAGAGGCGGATGCTGTTATGGATTGCATGGTTGGGCCTTTTGAGTCCATTCTGGTTATACCTATTGTGTCTTAGAGTGTATTGTTGATATTTGATGGCGGCAGCAACATGGGGTCTTTCATAGAGATGATGCTTCAGGAGGCGAGGCGTAAGGTGATTGTCTTAGGACTTGAGTTGTAGATCTCTTTTGGTGTGTATAGTAGCAGATCTAGGTGTCCATGTTGACTATGTATGCTTAAACATCACCTAGTGTTTAGTATGCTTTAGTGTGTACCTAGATCGTTGCTTCCTTGTGAAGAATGGCTTATATATGTAGACATCTTTTTATGTTTGTTATTGTGGTGCTATACACATGCGTCCATCACTCAATTTTGTTAAGGTGAAATTTCGTGGATAACATAGTTCAAAGGCGCGGTTTTGGATTCGGTTTTGACCGTCATAAATGTGGATCGGTTTCAGTTTTGGGCGCTTCACAACCAAATGCTACTTAGAGGGTAAAAAAGCAGTGTTCGAAAAATCGTTCTAGGCGCCCGCCTAGGCGCTAGGCCCCCCCCCAAACGCCGCGACTAGGCTCTAGGCGCCCGCCTAGGCACTAGGCCCCTCCCCAAATGCCACGATTAGGCTTTAGGCGCCCCCTAAACGCCGCGAGACTAGGGCCAAATCAGACAAAAAAATTGCCACCATGAAAAATTGCCGCTTAGTCAGCCTAGGCGCCGCCTAACGCCTAAACGATTTGAGCGATGTCGTACGCGTTTTGTCGAGGAGGGACCCAGTATGAGGAACCTGGGAAGAAAGGGAGTCAATCAAGGGCAGAGCGACGCACGACGATGCGATGAATGACGTCCTCAATCTTCTAGATAGCTAGGGCTTAGATAAGTTCGGCGTCGGAGGAGGGGGAGTCAACGTGACTGAGATCCACAGCTTGGAAGTAGTCGAAATGGCTGGATTGATTACAGTGGGAAAGGAGGCGATATGCCGATGAAGAGGTGAAAGAGAGAGTGAGAGTGAGAGAAATTAAGGGAGAGCGAGAGAGAAAGAGAGAGCGAGAGTGAAAGATTGTTGTCGGCGTCGAAATCCCGTCATCTATCTCATAGTGAAAGAGAGAGAGAGAGAGAGATCTGTGAAAACTTTGTGAATTGTGAGAGAGAGAATGGAGGCGGTCAGCTTTTAGTTTTAGGGTTTTAATTCACTTTTTAAAATGACAACCTCCCCCCTCAAGTTATTAAAGTATTCCCCTCCCCCCTCAAGTTATTAAAATATTTCTCTAAGTATTTCCTTCCCCCCTCAAGTTATTAAAGTATTCCCTTCTTCCCTCCACTTTGAAATGATAGAGAATTTGATTTTAATTTTTAATTTTAACTTTTAATCTTGTAATATAATAATTATTTTTAGTTTATTTGATTATATTTAGCTATTTACTATTGTTGCACCAGGTTTGGTATAGACCTAATGTGTAATTATGTCTCAATTTCTAGGCCCCGCCTAGACTCTGACTAGATCCCGACTAGGCCCCTAGGCGCTAGGCCCTGCTCTGGCGCCTAGCGCCCGCCTAGCGATTTTTAGAACATTGTAAAAAAGTATTTAAAAGCTGTAGAAATATTTTAAGTAACATACTTAACATGATGGTATAATTAAATTTGTGGAAAATCACAATCTATAGAAGGTGGCAGTCTTCCGGTGATAAGACGTTATCTGATCTATTCGATAAAACAATAAAACATGACATTACATAACACGCTACAATTTAGTACAAGTCCAATGAGACAATTTTCATATAAGCCAAATATAAGTTGAATAGAAACTCAACCCAGTCTTCTACGAGTTCACATTTGAAAAGTCTAATAGTTAAGGAATACTCCCTCCGTTCCAGGCAAAGAGTCCAGCATTCTATTTTGGGATGTTTCACTTAAAGAGTTCACTTTAAAAAATTATGCTTACAATATCCATAAACCTTTCCACTTCACCCTTCACATATGCTAAAAATATTTTGGTTATGCTCAAACATTTTTGTAATAATGACCGACTCCAATGCTACTTATATATCCTTTAATTATTAGAATTTTCAAACGTGGACTATTTAGGTGGAATGGAGAGAGTATATAAATATTATTAAAGTTAGTCATAAATACAAAAATAATTGAACATAGTCAAGATGGTTATCACATGTGAGGAGGGTAAAGTTGAAAAATTATGGAGATTTTAGGAATAATTTTTTAAAGTGGCCTCTTATGTAAAACATCTCAAAATAGAATAGTAGATTCTTTCCCTAGACGGAGGTAATATATTTTTTGGAACTTCAATTTTCTCTAAACAATGTATTACTCCCTCCGTTCCACCTAAAGAATCCACATGTGAAAAGTCTAATAATTAAGGGATATAGAAGTAGTATTGGAGTTGGTAATAATTACAAAAATGTTTGGGCAAAGTTAAGATGTTTATAGCATATGTGGGGGGTAAAATTGAAATATTTATGGAGATTGTAGGCATAATTTTAAAGTGGACTCTTTAAGTGGAACATCCAAAAATGGAATAGTGGATTCTTTGCCTGGAACGGATGGAGTATCATATTTCTCGTGATTAGTAAAATCAAGTGAAGAACAAAAAAAAAAATTAGAAAAACTGAATAAAAAAAAAGAACAAGAACAAGAAGAGATGAAAAACCAAGCCCATGAATGCAATTGGAAAAAGGGTGGATTGAAGTTAGGCGAAGTTAGGCCCCTTAACCAAAACTCCCTCCTCTATTCCATCATTTTTGGAAGTTCCACTTGAAGAGTCATTTCAAAAATTATGCCTTCAATCTCCATATACTTTCTACTTTAACCTCCAAAAATAATACTCACTCTTTCCTACCGAAGAGTCCACGTTTGAAAAGTCTAATTATTAAGGGATATATAAGTATCATTCGAGTGAGTCATGATTACAAAAATGCTTGAGTATACTCGTGATGCTTATATCTCATGTAAAGGTTAAAGTTGAAAAGTTATAAAGATTGCAGGCATAATATTTTGAAATTCAACTCTTTAAGTAAAACAACCAAAAATAGAATAGTGAACTCTTTGTCTGGAACAAGGAAGTATAAGCATCTTGTTTAAGCTCAAAATTTTTGCCAATTTTGACCAACTCCAAGAATATTTATATATCATTTAATTATTAGACTATTCAAACGTGAACCCTACGCTCGAACAGAGGGAGTAACCCTGTAAAATAAAACACTTACAAACTTCATTTACTCCTTTTCTCGACAAAATAAAATAAAATAAAATTTGTTGTGCTTAATTTTGTTCAGATCAAGCTCGTTGTACGCACATCGCACAAAGAGTTGAGGAAAGAATCTAACTGCATGTCATTGCCGGGAAAGATGATTAATTCAGATATGAAGTTCGTGTGAAGAGGGACAGGGGTATCGAATGGTTGAACGGGCTGATTAAGGGGTAGAAAATTGTTGGAGACTAGGGTTGAATGGTTGATAGGTCATTGGATCTAGTGATCGACTGATTCAAGCACATCATTGGAGTTGACTGTTGTTATCTAGGAGTGGCAATTGAATTCCAAATTGATTGAACCCTGGTAATCTTACGCAACTCGTCCGCTTCTCGTTGATTTACCCAAGTCAACTGGGTGACTTGGCCGAATTGTAGAAAACTGGCCGAGTTAGCCAAGTTTCGACAAGTTGGGGGTGAGGAATTTAACGTAGAACACTAATCTAGAAAATAGAAACAGAATAGAAATTATTAGAATTAAATCCCTTCTAAATTAAGCACGTTTCCATCGCCGATATGTCTTGAATACTGGGCTAACTTGGTTCCCGTCATTGACCCTGGGTTCAGAGAATCGAGCCTCTGGCAAAGGACAACTGAAATAACGGTCTAAAAGGGCATGATCAAGGCAGCGAAGCTTGAAATCCGTAAGCCGCGTAGCATCAGAAGTTGGTCGGGTGGTCACGCCATTTGACAAGGAACCGCTGCAATCCACCAAAGGAAGAACACACATGCTCATCATCTAGAAACTCCTCAATATTGTCTAGAGGAAGTTTAGGAGCGGGAGGAAGGGCCGGGATTGGAGTTGGCAAAGGAAAAGCTTGACTACTTGGGACACCTGATGCACTGAGGGAGGTTCAAAGGTGCCTGGGAATAAATCCTCGACATTGAAAATCGAACTAATATCCATATACATGGGAAATCATGTAAATAATCATTAGGTCCAAGCTTACAAATGATAGAGAAGGGACTCGTACTACGAGCATGCAATATCTTGAAGGAATTTTTAGGGAAACGTCTAAACGAATACAAACCATCAGATAATCATTAAATTGCATATCACGACGATGAGCATCAGCACCAAGCATATATGAATCACTAGTTAACACAATCTTTTGCCTAATATCAGCATGTAGGTCATATATGTGTTAGGCGAAGGAGGAAGCAAGTTCTGAAGGTCGGGCCTTAGGTGGCAAAGGAATAAGATTAATAGGTTGGCGAGGGGAGTAACCATGGATAATCTCAAAAAGGGCTTTTGCCGGTAGACCGTTGACAGAACTACTATAGGCAAGAGGGCTTTACATATTCCAAATTTACGAATACTCAAGGTATGCAAATAAATTAATTGATTTTATAAGTTAATTGAAATTCTTAATTTCAAAAAAAAATATTTCTATTTCTATGAACTTATCGAAAATAAGGATGCTCTTGGCATTCTTGACAAGTAAATTGATTTCAAAATCAAAGTCAAAGAATGCTTTGTGCATTCAAAATTATGAATACTCCTTCAAAAATAAATTAATTAACTTTCGTTAGTTAAACAAATTGCCTTTTTGATAAATTATTGATTTTCAAAGCCAAAATCAAGTTTATGAAAGCTCTACGCATTCAACGTAAAACTTCTCCAAATGAACCATGGTTGACTTGATTCCCTAGCTAGATACATAAGCAACCCAACTCCAAACACGGGAACAATCACAGTTGAAATGAATTATTTAGTTCATTAACTCCGGAAATCAAATTTATCAATTTGCCGAAATTAGGAATGTTCTTGGCGTTCTGGACCCGCAAATTGATTTCAAAATAAAAGTCAAGAGAATGCTCTGTGCATTTATGAATACTCTATGTACTTAAAATATATTATTGACTTTTGTCAATTAATTAAATTAAATTTTCAATAGAATTATCAATCTTCAAAGTCAAAATCAAATTCGTGAATGCTCTACGTATTCCACAATCTTTTTTTGATTGAACTACGGCTGACTTGTTTCCCTAGCTCGATACTTACGCAACCTAGACCCAAATATGGGTACAATTGCACTTGAAATGAACTATTTAGTTCATTAACACCAACAAATCAACTTTTACCAATTTGTCAAAATAAGGAATGCTCGTGGCATTCTTGTCACACAAATTGATTTCAAAGCCAATATCAAAGAATGCTCCACGCATTCAAAATTACATACACTCTATTAAATTAATTAACTTTTGTCGGTTAATTTAAACTACTTTTTGGATAAACAACTTTTTATCGATTCTCAAAGTCAAAGCTAAATTATTTTAAGCACAATGCATTCGATAAAAATTACTCCCTCCGTTCGAGGCAAAGAGTCCACTTTCCTTTTTTAGAAGTCAATATGTGACTAAATCAAATCAAAATTTTACATACTTTACTTATGTTTTAGGAAATAAAATTTCATTAATTAAAAACTATTTTAAGAATATTATGAATTGCAACTTTCATAACTTTGTAAAAATCACTAAATTTATGTTAATTATCGGTCAAACTTTAACTAAGTTGATCGAGAAAAGTAAAAAGAGTAGACTCTTTGCCCGGAACGGAGGGTGTATTTTCTTGATAACTACGAGTGACTTCATTCCATTTTTTGTGGATACGTTGGCAACTCAACTTCAAAATTGGGTGCAACCGCAATTCAAAATTTGGTTCATTAAATTGAAAATAATTGATCCTCTGGGCATTCAAACAACTAAATTTAATAATTCCAAAGTCAAGTTCATGAATGCTTTACGCATTCAAAAAAAAAAAAAGGTTTACACATTCAATTCCAATTTTATTAATGAATTAATTCAATCTACGATGTTTTTCGCATTCAAAATGGAGTGATTTCAAAGTCAATTTTACTTTTAAAAAAAATCCAAATCACAAATGCTCTACACATTCAAAATGGATTAATTTCAAAAATGAATAAAATCAAGCACAAACAAATCATCTTGTAAAATACGAATGTTTTGTGCATTCAAGTTGGGATGATTTATACACGCTAAATCAAACTCTTTAAGTTAGTGCACAAACAAATCATCTCCTAAAAATACGAATGTTTTGTGCATTCAAGTTGGAATGATTCTCTACATTATAAATCTAAAAAATCAATTAACGCGACTAGGTGTTACTTTGTTATCAATCGAATTAAAAGGTGTTCACTTGAACCAAGGGATTGTAATTAAGAGATGTTTTTTCTCGGATGGGTCCGAACCTCTTTAGTAACAACTCACATGATTTTTATAAGACGAGTGAAATTATGTTATGCAATTATTTTCTTAAATAATTTTCTGCTTAACATCCTAAAAGTCGAAAGACTTTTTGCAACACATTATTGCCATTGAGAGTGATTTATAGCATCTCCATCCAACTTTAAATATATGATATACAGGTTAAAGTCAGAATAACATGGAAATCGTAAGTTTAACTTTAGAAAAGTGAATTTCCAAACAAAACATCTAAGAATTGAGAAAAAGAAAGCTCCTAATGGGGCACAAGTTGTAATAAGCGTGACATCCATTCTCATGAGTAATTACAATGGCTAAACATAAACGGCCAAAGACAAAGACACTATGTTTTCTCCACAACTAACAACTACAAACTCTTAGCTTCCAAATTGCGACATTAGTGAAAAAACATATGCAATCTTTGTTCACCAAGGTCTAGCAGAGATTTGACGTACTTCCAACCATCATTCTAATAAAACAAGACATCAACAATAAATATAATGCGAAGGCAACAATCATGGAAGACATTATTCGGGCAAGTATAGAGGAAAGCGAACTTTGGAAAATAAGAAGTTGGAGCGTAATGCAGATGAAAAGCACACAGAAAAATGAATCATTTGATTTGAATTATTGCTTCCACATGTAAGTCCATATGGTATTTTAAACTTTCTCTAGAGAACCAATGTGAAGAAACTAGAAACACATTGCCTAATTGAACAGAATCACTGCCCGTGTCCTTTACTTCTCCTATTTATAGTAAGAGTAGGCACCCGAAAGGTGGCAAATGACTTATAGGTTTTTTTACGATGGAAAGCACCTAAAGACGAATTATATCCCTACCAAGAAACACAAATATCCTACTGAAAAGTAACCATAATGTTGACAAGAAACGAAATAACTAGAGATAGAAAATATCCATTCAGAGGTCAATCCAAACACATTATGCAGCTTGTTAACTAAGAGCTCCCTCCTATGAATTGCCTGTTATTACCATTCAACCACAAACATAGATGTCTAGTACCTAAACCGACAAGAATCTCTACCTAATCCTTTCCCTAAGCCCCTATGCTGATGAGTTCAACAATGTATCTTGTCTTCGTAGCGGTGAAACAAAGGATAAAGAAGCATCAACCCTCAGTCAAATGTAGGGTCATATATGTTCCAAAAAGGTAACACATGTATAAATTATGTTTTTCATGCTAGCAACACACAGTGATTATTTTTCTTTTTAAGCTTGCTTTTTCGCACAGGCACGCACACACACACACCCACATACATATACTTAAGTTCAACACGAGATACAACCGATAAAGAATAAACGGGAAAGAGAGCACAAAAGCGTTCCCTGACGTATTAGTCAGTGTTTATGGCAAGATGAAGAAAAATTACACTAATCATGGTGAACTTCACAAGAGACAAGAAGTATCTTCTTTATGCTAGAGTTTTTTAAGACTACATCCAAAACAATCATGCTGCAAAACTAAACTGTATCACGAAATTACCTTACAGTTCTCATAAATTTGCCAATTTACTTATCTAATGAGGAAAAAGTCAGCTCCTTTCAAGTTCAAGTTTTAAAGGTCCTTGGGCAATCTTCCCTCTTGTTGAAGCATGTATTGGTTATCACTATAGTGCAACCAACTACCAAATCTAGGATCAACTCTTCTGATCTCCAAGTCCATAACCTTCATACAGCACTCTAAACCCCCCACACGATCTTTCAAATCTCCCCCAATATATGCTTTCAGGCATGATTCAAGTAGGCCTTGAACAAGTTCATCTGTATCTTCCCCAAATAGGATTCTTGACAGTTCATTTAATCCTAGATGAGGTGCGTTAACAGTCAATCACTAATTACACAATTATCCATACCCAAAAAGCCCAAAGAGCACACAAGAGCCCAAAACTCACAATCGGATACAAAATACTTTCATCAGTCAACGCACACCCGTAAGTTGAACAGATTTGTCATAAACAACTCACACCTCATTTTTTTTAATAAATAAAACAACTTCAAACCTCTTTTTATATGACAAATGGTCTAAATCCAGAGGCTTGACATATCTAGACGAGTGCAGCACCACCACAAGAGTTTCACTTTGTGCACCTCAAGAATCCCAATTATGACGACTGCCACAGGAAACTATCTAGGGAACAATAGAAGTCCAAGAAGTAGACTTTTAATCATAACTTCTAGGATTAACAAAGCCTTCAATTTAAAATTTTTTTTTAAAAATTTTATTTTTTGGCATTGCCTTCCATTT
The DNA here is from genome assembly GCA_016624345.1 of Platycodon grandiflorus. Lineage (NCBI taxonomy): Eukaryota > Viridiplantae > Streptophyta > Magnoliopsida > Asterales > Campanulaceae > Platycodon > Platycodon grandiflorus. Next base: position 10,058,033 of record CM028367.1, on the reverse strand, counting down.
ACTATCTAATCAAAACAGGAACATCATAAAGAAACCCCATATTGTAGCCTGATTCATGAATGAGCTTTAAAACTCTCTAGAAGGAAAGGGCGCGAAGGGGTAAATGCACATTGGAGAACACTGAAATAGTTTAAACAAGTACATATAATCACAACTTACCCCAATAATCTAACAGGAGCTGATCAAGTAACTATAAATATCATAAACCTCAACATTTCAATTTTGAAACACACACTAGCCCAATCATACAGGACATATAGGGGAAAGAAATCTTAAGCAGTTCCTAGTTCAGGTAAAACAATAAAAACTAAACTAAAAACCGATCAAGATGTAATATTGAAAAACTGTTGACTTCTTAACTGTCATTATTAACATATTCGAATGGCAGCCGCAACTATAACAGTCCTAAGGTAGCGGAATTCCTTGTCGGGTAAGTTCCGACAAGCACAAAAGGCATAACAGTCCAGGCACTGTCTGGGAGAAAGGCTCGGTGAAATAGACATGTCTGTAAAGATGGCTTTAAATCTTCTATCACACTCTCTGTCCCATTAAATCTCAACCCCACATGTTTTCTTATAAAAATTGTAAGAAGAAACAAATTAAAATAACAAGAATACGTGTAAGACTAGAATTAAGTGGGACACAGGGTGTGATGGAGAGTGGGATAGAAGATTTGAAGTCTGTAAAGATGTAGACTACCTGCACCTGGACAGAAAGACCCTATGTTTCTCCCTCCATTCCCCTAGTCTACTTTAAGGATTAAAATAAATTTACATATATTACCTGTAGTTTTAAGGATTAAATTGGTTTTCTTTTCCCTTTCATTTTGAGTATAATGTGACACTACTAAATTAGGAAACTAATAAAATTTACTTTATATTCTTAAAACGAGACGTCACAAAATGAACAATTAAACCCTTTTGAGCCGACCTGAGGAACGGAGGGAGTAATTATAGAAAATGAAACATGCATTATCAGATCTAACTCATCTAAGATGTAAAATTTACACACACACACACACACAAACAAAAGAATTTGAAGGAAAAATTAAAAGCAGATCCATCTATGGCGTCACCTTCTATTTAGACTTTCAGCTTCTTCTTCGTTGATCTGACCGCCATATAACACCTTACTGATTCCATCTGATGGCTGTCAAAAGTGAAGGAAGAAACAAAAGGAAAGGAAATTGAAGATTCATTAGTAATGCAATTATCAATCGCTACGATTTTAACAAAAAAAAAGAACTGGATGCGGCATTTTGTGTTTTCGATTGTACCTGGTGGGTGCGAGCGTTGTAGCGGGTAGCATTGGCGGAGACGGTGAAGGCGGAATCAGTTGGCGGTGCTTCCGGCCAGGTGAGGAAGTCGGCAGATGTGTGGGGCTTCCGTTCCGGTGTTGCTCTCTCCATTTTTTGCTTGGCTCAGTGGAGAGTGAGAGAGGACCGTCCGCTTCCTCTACTGGTTGTATTGTACTCTCCCATTTGTCCACTCTTTGAAAAAAAAAAAAATTGCCCGAAAATTAATATTTTTCTTTTTTTGCCAACTCACCAAATCCACGTTGAATTTGGCTAACACGTGTATTAGAAAAAATATTTTAAAATTTAAATAAAGTAATTTTAAGAGTACGGATCCTAATTCGTAAGATAGAGTCTCACTCATATATCAGTCCACTAATACACAATGAATTGGAGCAAAGAGATCCGTCTTACAGAAAATAGCAAAAAATCCTAATTTGTAAGATAAAACTTCACTCACGATCAGCCCGTGAGTTGGATTATAGAGATTCATCTTATAGAAAATAGCGAAAGACGATCTTTTATGTTGTAAGTTTTTGCCTAATTTTAATTCAATTATTATCTATTTACTGACATATATCAATCAAATATACTATAAATATGTACTTAAATTAATACTCCCTCAATTTGTTTAACAAAAAATATGTTATTTTATTTTAGCATGTTCTACTTAAAAAGTCCAATTTTAAAAATTATATTTATAATCTCTAAAAAATTTCAACTTTACTCTCAACTTATGCTATAAACATCTTGGGGGTACTTAAATTTACTTGTAATTATGATTTGTACTACTTATATATTTCTTAATTATTAAACTTTTTAAATATGGACTCTTCGAGTAAAACGAGAGAATAAATTTTAGAACATATCTTAGCCCATTTTGTTTACCTTTGTTATTTATTGTATTCTATTATGTACTTAAAATAGTATATGTGTAACTAAAAGTTTAGTTAACATTTGTCTAGGGGGAAATTTTAAGAGGTTTAAATATTGTAAATTTTGTTTAAATTATTGTTTATGTACAAATTTTAATGTTATTAAAATAATTTTTGATACAAATTATACTATTAATGGGTTTCTAACCTAACAAAAATATCATAAAAATTACTCCTTTCGTACAAGAAAATATATTTGACTTTTCACACAAATTAAGAATAATTAATTTATTTTATTATAAATATTATGTATTTTTATTAATATTTATATGAAAATGGGATCTATTAAATATAATATAAACCAAATTAAAAAAAAAATAAAATTAACATCTCAAAAAAATACTTTTGTTAAAGCAGACTAAAAATAGATGAACTTTTTTTTTTTTTTTAAAGTTTGAAAGGGGTGGGACCCACGTCGACTCGGGCTCACGGAACTGGAGTATGGATCTTTCCGGATTTCGGTGAAGGCCTTGGCGTGATACTTGCCTACTTTTGCTCACGCACTCCTCGTACCCGGATGGATGTCCATTGCTTGCCCACGTGCTCAAATCCTAGTTTGAGTCTTTGGGACACATACATGGCTTACATTTTTTCCACGTGTAAAATAATTTATTTAAGCATTTTAAAATTTTTAATGTCAAATAAATAAATTATTTTGAAAATTCCGTTAATAACTCTTTATACATCAAATATTATAAAAATCGATAATTTATACTCCCTATGTTATTAAAAAAGATTCCATCAATAAGAAACATACATCTTAAAATTTATAATAAAGTTAATTCATTTTTTTTAATCTGTACGAATAGAACAGTATTTTTTTTTATTGGGAACAGATGGAACATCTCTTTTAATTTTTTTTTTGAAAAAGTATTAATCTCTTTTAGATTCGCTTTGATTATCGGCTCATCAAATGGTTTCAAATAAGAACTCAATCGATTTAGAATTAAAAATTAGAATTTTTGTTAGCAAATTTAAAATATATGCAATATGGGATAAATAAACAATGTGTAAGCTTTCTCTTAGTATTTGATATCGAGTAAAATTTTATGTTGTTCATGTAGTTTATTTTAAACCAGTTTATCAAACTTTAACTCTAATTCTAATGTTCTTAGGCCTCAATTGGTACACGGAATTTGAATCAATTTCACGGAATCGATTCCATAAAATTGATTAATAATGTTTGGTGGTGCGAGAATTATATTTAGAATAGGAATGTAGTACTAAAATCTTGGAATTGATTACTAAAATTTAAAGAATCACAATCCTGATGGAGGAGGTGATATTTGGATTCCTAATAGTTGGGAATTCATGTAAAAGGACAATAATATCATTCTATTAGGTCAAGTATTTGCTTTATATTTATAATTTATTTGGTTTCAACAATTTTACGACCGTTCCTTTTTACACCCCCTCATCGTTGTTGTTCTTCGGCTCTTCCTAAGGTTTTTCTAATTCTTTTCATTTGATTTAATTAATTAATAATATTTTATAATTTATGATTGTTGTGTTAATTTTCACAATCGAATATGATGAAAAAGAAGAGTGAGTGATTGATCTGCTTGAAATTATATAGAAAAATAAAATAGTAATTATTCTAAATAAGTAATTACACGTACATTTCTCGAATTGTTTTAAATGTTTAAACTATTTTTATTTAAACTAGTTTCATTATAACATTAGTTTTTTTAAAAAATTAATAAAATTTTCTTTCTTTATTGATGTTGGATAATTTAAAATTTTCACCAAAATTGAAGGAGAATGAAGAACTTGTTAGTTTGTGGAGTAGTAATAATGTTAAAGTCTATTTTTATCATGGAAGTCATTAACAAGTACATGTCTACATTGTGGTAATGTTGTCAGCTGCCTCAACTTTATCTTTGCATTCCAAGTTGTTTTGTTTCTTACCAAACAGTATAATAGAAATTTATACTACATTAGTAATCACATTCCTTATACTACCAAACATTATTTAGGAATCATCTTCCAATCTATTCGTGGAATTCCATTACTAGTAATCGATTCCGCGAAATTGATTCAATTTTCATGTACCAATCGAGGCCTTAGAGATTTGGCTAACTAGCAACCCTTTCTCCAAACATTTGTAACAGGTTGTGCTCAAAAACTAAAAGGTGTGAATTTGACTTTAAACAGATGGTAGTAACGTCAAATCATGTTTATAAACTCAAAGGAACGAATCGATCATGTTTATAAACTCAAAAGAGCGAAATACGTACCATGGATATGTAGGGCACACATAAATGATCATATGGCGATTGTAGATTATGTACATCGGTAGCCCGTAATACTAAGGTGGCCTATGGGTATAGGGCGACAACTAACGTAGTTTGGAAAAGGTGGGACACCTTAGCTTGTTAGATTCCTTAATAACGAGCTTAGGAGGCGGTGTTTTGGAGGAGGAATGTAACGATAATGGATTTGTTGAGTTTGCATCATCATCAATGTCTATAATAATTGTTTCACAGACTCATTATTCTCTTTCTCAGTACTCTAAAAATTGTCAAACGTTTACCTCCATCTCCACCTTGAAGATTCTTAATGACTTCTCGAACTCACCTTTTCAAGGAGTACTCTACTTTCTCCATGGTAGGTTGAAAAACTCGACTAAGAAGAGCTTCAATTCCAGCAATGTCATCCATGTGTTATGCTAGGGGAACCCTTATCAGTGATGTTCCGTGATTGTAGTGATATGCCTTGATTGTAGTAATATGTCGTGATTAGTGTTGTAGTTGTTAGGGAAGTGTATATATTAATAGGTTGTAAGTTAGGAATGTAAATATTCTGGGTTGTACCTATATATATGTACTGATGCCAGGGGGAATAATCATCAGTTTAATATAGCAAATCTCCTATTTACAAGGTATCAGAGCCAAAACATGGCTGGAAAAGAAGGTGACGATACGAAGAAGAAATCAGGCGATGGGTCAACTCAAAACACCTCATCACCATATTTCCTCTCCAGTAACGACAATCCAAGAACCGTCATCACACAGGTTCAATTAAAAAGGAGACAACTATGACAAATGGGCACGAGTAATAAAGACGGCGCTGTGAGCCAAGAAGAAATTTGGCTTTATTGATAGTTCGATATTGAAACCTGCAAATGACACGAAGACACAAGAAGATTGGGGCACGATCAGTTCCATACTGGTGTCATGGATTTTAAACACCATCGAGCCAAAGTTGCGCTCGACTATAACCTACACGGAAGTTGCGAAGGTGCTCTGGGATGATATCAAGGAACGTTTCTCGGTGGGAAATGAACCACAGATTCAACAACTCAAATCTAAACTAGTAGAATGCAAACAACATGGACAGACCATTGTGAGTTATTACGGAAGGCTGAAGATGATTTGGGAAGAATTGGGAAACTACGACCAATATCTGACCTGTAAGTGCGGTGGGTGCCAATGCAATATCGCAACAAAATTGGACAAAAGGCGTGAATAGGAAAAGCTACACCAATTTTTGATGGATTTGGATAACTTGATCTTTGGGATGGTGCGCTCCAATATTCTGAGCACTGAACCTTTACCGAGTTTGAACTGTGCATATGCCATGATCGTTCAAGAAGAACGAGTTTGGAACATTACCCGTGAGAAGGAGCCAAAAATTGAAGCAATGGCGTTTGCAACACAGGCGCAAGTAAGTTTGAAGGGACGGACAGAAAACAAAGAAAATGATGTGGCTTGTTTGAATTGCAAGCACATGACATGATGTTGAGGCTGCTTCAAATTGATTCGGTATCCTGATTGGTGGGGGGACCGACCGCAAGGTGCAAGATGTGGACGAGGACAGAAAGGACAGAAGTAACCCACTTTTAGGGGATGCGGTGGACAGATATAGGTCAATGCGGCCCAAGTTACTACACAAGGCAGCTTAGGACAAGGGCAAGTAATTAACCGAGGAAGACAAAATTGGGTTGAGCGGGTTAAGCAATGAATAGTAGAACATATTGCTAAATATGTTAAAATCGCAGAAAGAGGGAAAATAAGGGAGGATGAATGGTAAGCATAAGATGGAGTGGATAATTGACACCGGGGCCTCTCATCACTTGACAGGAAATCTTAAATCAATGAGCGATGTGAGGGAGGTCCTCGTGTGTAGCGTTGGGTTGCCGGATGGAAAAGAAGCAATGGCGAATAAAGAAACCATCTTATTAAATGAACATTTAAAATTGCATAATGTACTTTTTATGCTTGATTTGAAGTGTAACTTGATTTTAATATCGCAATTGATTAAGGAGTTTAATTATGTGGTTCAATTCACTGATAAATTTTGTGTTATATAGGACCACAATTCAAGGATGCTAATTGGTGCGGGTGAGCAGTGCGGAGGGCTTTACTACTTCCGAGATATAACATCTGCTAGGGCTATGAAGGTGGAAGGAAAAGACACAGTTGATCTATGACATAAAAGGTTGGGGCATCCTTCTGAAAAGGTTATCAAGTTGTTTCCAATTACTAGTAGTGTTGGGAATATTCACCTATTCACTTATCATAAGATCTCTAAGTGAATATTCCTTAATTACTAAAGATTTACTTGTAACCATCAACTATCTAGGTTTAGGATAACTTGATTAATGGCCTGCGTGATACATACTTAGTTATCCAGCCTTGCAAGATGAAGAGAGAGCAGCATTGATCAGCCTGTTGACAGAATTTCAGGATATGTTTGCCTGGTCTTACGAAGATATGTCTGGGTTGGATCCAGCAATCGTTGAACATCGGATTCCATTGTACCCCGACGCCAAGCCTGTAAAGCAGAAACTTGGCAAAATCAAACCTGAATGGTCCCTGCAAGTCAAGGAGGAAATCATCATGCAGTTGAAAGTCAAGTTCATTAAAGTAGTAGAATACCCGATATGGTTATCCAACATCGTGATAGTGCCGAAGCCGAACGGCAAGGTTCGGATCTGTGTGGATTTTCGGGATCTCAATAAAGCATCTTTGAAAGATGACTTTCCCCTACCCAACATTGATATTTTGGTAGATGCAGTAGCTTCACATAAGATACGGTCTTTTATGGACGGAATGCTCAGTTACAATCAGATCAAGATAGCGGAAGAAGATCAGGAGAAAACTTCCTTCATCACCCCTTGGGGAACCTACTGTTATACAGTCATGCCTTTCGGGTTGAAAAACGCTGGGACTACATACCAAAGAGCTGCTACCATACTCTTTCATGACATGATTCACAAAGAAGTAGAGGTGTATGTGGATGATATGATTATTCATTTAGTAGACACAGACGGTGCTCATTTGAGAGATCTGCGCAAGTTCTTTGAGAGATTGCGCAAGTACCAGATGAAACTCAACCCCACCATGTGTACATTTGGGGTCACCCGAGGAAAAGTCTTGGGATTCATAGTAACTAACAATAGAATCGAGGTGGATCTTGCAAAGTTCAAAGCCATCAGAGATATGCCGCAACCGACAACTCTGAGTGAAGTCAAAGGCTTTTTGGGTCAATTACAGTACATCAGTTGTTTTATTCAGCAGTTGACATCCATGTGTGAACCTCTGTTCAAGCTTCTCAAGAAGGATACGGATAGAGAATAGGACGAAGAGTGCAAGCAAGCATTCGAAAAGGTCAAGAAATACCTAGATAGTCCGTCGGTTCTAGCTTCTCCTCACAAACTAAAATGTTTTTTGTTATACCTAACCGTCACGGACACCGTGGTTGGAGCCATGTTGGCACAAGAAAAGGAAGATTCCCACGCTGAGAATGTCATCTACTTTGTCAGTAGAAAGTTGCAGGGCAGCAAATTGAACTACTCCGCACTTGAGAAGAGTTGCATAGGTCTGGTATGGGTGACGCAGAGACTCAAGATTTATTTGCAAACATTTCCTGTAAAGGTAATTTCCAAGATGGACCCGATCAAATACATACTCGAAAAGCCATCACTTTCGAGTAGGCTCGCCAAATGGTCTTTCTTGCTGAATGAGTTCGATATAACTTATGGAAGGGGAAAGTCAATCAAAGGAAGTATAATAGCTGATCAGTCGGCAGACCTGTCGATAGAAGCAGAGGAGTTTGAAGAACCTGATTTTTCTAATGAAGAGGTTCTTGAGATTAATGACAGCACGTGCAAATGGCAACTCTTCTTTGATGGAGCCGCCAACAAGAGAAGTTATGGTATACGCATACTGTTGATCGACCCTATTGATACACATACGCCCTTGGTTGTCCGACTAGAATTTGAATGTTCCAACAACACCACTGAGTATGAAAGCTTGTATAGCTGGCTTGGAAGAAGCCTTGGATATGGGCGCCAAAGAATTGGAAGTATACGGTGATTCAGCTTTGATCATAAATCAGGTTGAAAGGAAATGGAAGTTGCAGGATGCTAGACTGTAGTTGTATCATGCCCGCTTAATAACATTGGCAGTGAAATTTAAGTTCATATCATTTTACTATCTCCCCCGAGATAGAAATTACTTCGCAGATACTCTGGCAACCCTGGTATCGCTAGTTGAGATTCCCGCTGAGTTCAATGTCTAACCCTTCGTCATTGGGACAAAACTTACACCAGCATTTTATTTTACCGTTGAAAAGGACCAGGAGAGAGCAAATGGGCCTTGGTACTTAGATGTTTGGAATTTGCTAAAGAAGGGTGAGTATCTACCTAGCACTGAGAGAAAAGGCAGGATTGCCTTGCGAAGATGGGCTTCCCAATTTGTAATTAGTGGTGACAATCTGTACAAAAAGAATTATCAAGGACTTAATCTCCTTTGCATCGATCAAGAAAAAGCTGAGCAAGTCATGGATCAGCTGCATGGCGACACTTGTGGTCCGCACATGAATGGGCACATGCTCTCAAAGAAAATAATTCGACAAGGATATCGCTGGAGTACGATGGAAACTGACTGCATCAGATGGGTGCGTCATTGTGATAAGTGTCAGAGGTTCGCCAAACATCTGCCTCCGCACATGTTATACAATTCTACAGCACCTTGGTCTTTCTCAACATGGGAAATTGACGTCATAGGACAAGTGCATCCGAAAGGATCGAATGGACATGAGTATGTTCTGGTTGCCGTTGACTACTTTACAAAGTGGGTTGAAGTCGCTTCATACAAAGTTCTGAATGCTAAGAAGGTTGTAGAATTTATCAAGACAAACATCATTTACCGATTTGGGGTACCTTTTGAAATGATCTCCGACAATAGAACACACTTCGAGGGAGAAGTCAACCGAGTATTGGATGAGTTCAAGGTACAACGGCACAAGTCTTCACCTTACAGGCCACAGGCCAATGGCGCTGTAGAAGCAGTCAACAAGACATTAGAAAACATCATTCGAAAACTGGCAGATACCGGGAGAGATTGGCCCAACAAATTGTCATTAGCACTCTGGGGCTATCATACTTTTGTCCGTACGCCTACTGGGCTACCCCATTTTCTCTTACCTATTGTATGGAGGCAGTATTGCCTGTTGAAGTTGAAATCCCTTCCTTGAGGGTAATGATAGAAGCCGAGGTAGCTGAAGCTGATTGGCTTAAGCATCGGTACGACGAACTGGCACTCCTGGATGAGAGGAGATTGATGGCTTTAGAGCACACACGAGCATATCAGAGGAGGATTGCTCGATCTGTCAACAAATGGGTCAAAGCCCGAGACATCAAAGTAGGCGACTTGGTTCTTTGAGAAAAGCCGCCTAGCTACATTTATAGCTTTGGAAAGTGGAAACCACCATGGATGGGACCGTACGTAGTCAAGCTCATACAGTCAGGCGGCGCAGTCTTCCTCACCAATGAAAATGGGGGAAACCTCATTCAGCCCTTCAACATGGACAAGCTCAAGAAGTACTACGCGTAGTTGCCCGCTCAGCTATAGTGTATTCAGTTTTACTTGTGTTTGTAAATACTTTTCTCCCCCTTTTAAAAACAACTCGGTAGGTTGAAAAACCGAAAGGGCGGCCTAGTCAAAAGTTAGAGTTCAAAAAAGAAATGAGAGAGATAAAATATTGGAGAAAAAGAAATAAAAATCTCCGTCTCTCGTAAATCTGGATTGAAATACGATCCGACCTGATTCTATTCATGAGATACGTAGGCAACCTTCGGGTTCGGTCGTTTACTTACATATTTTATAAATATTTGTTTTGTTCCCCCTGTCATGTTGTTATGATCGCACAAGGGAAAAATCACTACTCATAATAATAATAATAACACACTTTTAATTTATAACAAAGTCCCCGATTTGGCAACCAAGGAATACATAGATAAGACTTACATGCATTCATATTCTATCTTAATCTATTTCACATACAGATACATACACCATCACTACACTCTAACTCTTACGACGTCCGCCACGCCTCCTTTCAGCTCCTCGGATGCTCCTTGCATTACTCGATTCGGCATCATCAAAGTCCTCTCCAGGCCGAAACACATTTCCCCTATTACTAACAGGAGATAGAGGCAAAGGACGGGTATCCACACTGGCATTTTCAGCCGTATCCCCGATTTCTTGCAACCGCATATCTGCTCTATTGGTCACGGAGCGACCAAGCATGAGTTCTACGGTAGTTGCTATATGGGATGAATGAGATCCCACACAAGGCACGAGCCAAGCGATGTAATCTCGACTCAGAAATTGATTCTGCGGGAATCCCGTTGGGACGCTCTGGCCATATACGGTGGTTGCCCACATGTCATGAAGCAGGGTACACAGCTCTGGATTAAGGTCCCCGACCTCAATATCAGTCAGGGACGGGTCTGGTATCGTCTGTTCCAGGCCAAACTGCCACAATATACGAGGAGGAGTATAAAATGTGACTGTGCACAGTCCGGCCACTATTACATGTGCAAATCCGTCACTCCTCAGTGCATATCTTGGGATCCACCAATGGTTAATAGTCCATAAAATGTCAAAGGAAGTTGCACGAGAAAAATGGTCAACCCACATGGCCTCAGAAGGCAAATTACCCCGGTGATGTGGCCTCGAGTCATATCCAGCTGGATGAAATACCGAAACTCGAGGAGGGGGAGCAATTATGTTAAAGTGCTCTTCCAACCACATATGTAAAAGGAGTGGACTACCGGATGGGAACCAGTCTTCACCACCTGCGTAAGCATCCAGACCAAGCAGGGTTTCAGCCAAAATGATGGGGATAATACTTCTTTGGCTCCCCCAACATTGCAGGACCATGTTGAGTGCTCGCACATCAATAAAGCCGTTGTAGCTTCTCAGGAACAACTTTCCTAGCAAGCACAGGAAAATAGCCGACAGACGACGCCGGGTGTATCTTGGGCAGTAGGAAAGGTCCCAGAAAATATTATACAAGATAGTACAATCGTGATCCTTAAGCCATTCCATCCATCTCCGTTGTCTATTGTTCAACTCTTTTTGAAAAAATATGTACTTGAGACTCTTGTGATCGGTGAACACTTCGAACTTAGCTCCATAAAGGTAATGTTTCCACTTGTGTAGAGCAAAGATGATTGCAGCTAACTCAAGGTCGTGGGTTGGATAATTCTGTTCATATAGAGTCAACTTTCGAGAAGCATACACTATCACTCTCCCATTCTGCATCAAGACACAACCCAAACCCTCTTTCGAAGCGTCACTGTATACAACTAACCCATTCTGTCCATTCGGTAGTGCCAAGATCGGAGCCGTGGTCAATCTCCTTTTCAGCTCTTGGAAACTCGCTTCGCATTTATCATTCCATATAAAGGGTTTATTCTTTTTTGTTAAGTTCGTCATCGGAGTTGCAATTTTAGAAAACCCTTCAATGAACCTCCGATAATAACCCGCCAAACCCAAGAAGCTTCGAATCTCCGTTACCGACTCGGGTCTCTTCTAATTCACTACTGTTTCAATCTTAATTGGATCTACCGAAATACCATTACCCGAAACAACATGGCCTAGAAAACAGATTTCCTCAATCCAAAATGCACACTTACTAAATTTCGCAAACAACTTCTTTTCCCTTAATACTGTCAATACCAACCTCAAATGTTTCTCGTGCTCTTCCCAGGATTTTGAGTACACAAGAATATCATCGATAAATACCACCACAAAACAATCCAGATAAGGCAAGAATATTCTATTCATTAAATCCATAAACACAGCTGGTGCATTCGTCAACCTAAATGGCATTATACAAACTCAAAGTGTCCGTATCGAGTTCGGAATGCCGTCTTCGGTATATCTTCCGCCCGAACCTTCAGTTGATGGAAACCACTTCTAAGATCAAATTTGGAATACACAACGGAGCCCTGAAGTTGGTCAAATAAATCATCAATATGTGGAAGAGGATACTTATTCTTAATAGTCACTTGGTTCAACTCCCTATAATCAATGCACAATCTCAAGGAACCGTCTTTCTTCCTTACAAACAATACCGGTGCACCCCAAGGCGAGACACTCGGTCTAATGAAACCCCGATTCAGCAATTCTTCCAATTGTACTTTTAATTCTTTCAACTCTGCTGGTGCCATGCAATACGGTGCTTTTGACAATGGTGCGGTACCTAGCAATAATTCAACACAAAACTCCAACTCCCTATCCGGAGGCAAATCATATTCAGTTGAAAATACATCCGGAAATTCACGCACAATTGGAACATCCTCCAACACAACTACTTTCTTCGATTTATCAACTACACAAGCCAAATACCCTGTACACCCATGTGATAATAATTTTCGAGCTTTCAAAGCCGATATCATATGAATACCATTCATGCACTTATCACCCTCAAACATAAACGAAGGCATATCAGGCAATTCAAAAGTGACAACTTTCTTACGACAATCAACCATTGCATGATGAGTGTGCAACCAATCCATACCCAATATGACATCAAAATCACGGATGGGAAGAACTACTAAATCCGCAAGTAAAACATGGCCATCAATAACAACTTCACATGCACGATGAACATCAGAAGCAACTAGGCACTCTTCCATTGGAGTAGACACCTCTAACACATAAGACAATGATTCAGGCATAGAATGCAAATGGCATGCAAAGTGAGATGCAATATAAGAATGCGATGACCCTGGATCTATAAGTACTCGGGCTCGCTCTCTCGAGACAAACAAAGTACCTCCTATAACGTTGGGAGCATCAGGAACACCCCTCTGATCTAACCCGAACACTCGACCCTGAACCCTTGGTCGACCGTCATTGTTCTTCTTTACCCCCGCATTCTGTTGTGCACCACCTTGAGGTAACCCTTTGTTCCTCGGACAGTCTTTTTGATAATGCTTGTCGTCACCACACAATAAGCATTTACCCTGTTTCAGCCAACACCTCTCCTCAGTGTGCCCCGACTTCTTGCAAAAATTACAAACAAACCTTGATTCTCGTTGTCCTTGACCTCCCGGTTGCTGCCACGCTTGGCCTGCTTGACGACTCACATTCTTTCCCTTGCCAGAAGTCCCACCTACATTCTGTCTCTTTCAGTTTTGTTGTGATGCTTGCTGATTTCCAACTGTGTTACCCGGCTTACTACGATGCTCCTCGATGTCATGCTCAATCTTGTAGGCTTTATCAACTGCGCTTTGGTAACTTGGCAGATCAAGTGGTAAAAGTTGCTTACGATACTCAGTCCTTAAACCCTTCACAAAACGATAAACCTTCTTTTCTTTCGTTGGAATTAAGTGCGCGCAATACCTTGCTAATGCAGTGAACCTAGCAGAATATTGACCTACTGATAACGTTCCTTGTTCAAGGCTGAGAAATTCTACTTCCTTTTCAGCTTGCACCATATCAGGAACAAAATGATTTCTAAACTGTCGTAAGAAAAGTTCCCATGTTCGATTCACACCTTCTTGAACCAAACTTGCTTCGAGCACTGGCCACCAATGTTCAGCTGCGTCCTTTAACTTAAATGCTGCAAACTTGACCTTATCACCATCAGTACAATCAATTGCTGCAAATATTTTCTCTAGTGACTCTATCCACCTTTCCGCCTTCATTGGATCAAGTTCGCCGTCATAGCTTCGAGGCTTCATTTTCAAGAATCTTCCTAACCTTCGATCATAATCCCCATTGCCCCCAATTGGTTGAGCTATCTTGTTACCTCCTGCCTGTCCCAAACCTGCCATGGCCTGTCGTTGCAACTCTATGTTTTTCCTATTCATTTCCATCATCGATTGCATGAACCCTTGCATCATGTTCACAATTCCCTCATTATGATTTACCGGTATCTCAGGCTAAACATTCGGCTGTCCCGTTGGTTGAACTCTAGGCTGGGTAGGTGGTGGAGCATTACCCTGTTCATCCGAAGTAATCCCGGCTCCACTCGAGCCACCCTCCTCAGTACTAGTACTGTGTCGAGTCTCAACCATGATTAAACACCTGCAATAAACACTCGACGTTAATGACTTAAACACACAACCAACCCTCCTAAGCCAAAGATTCTCTCCCGGCTAGCTAACTTATGCTCTGATACCAACTGTCGCGACCCGACCCGAGATCCGATGTGGAATCTTGTTCGGTCCGCGATGACGGGAACACGAAAGTAGCATCTCAAAAAATTCCTTTTAAAATGAATGCCAAGTCATGTGAAAACCCTGTAATGCACGTGCAAGTTTTCTTTAAAAACAACAAGATCTTTAAAACAAGACTAAACCTCAACGGCGAAACAACAAGCCGGAGGAGAAACAACACGTTAGCTAGCAACAATTACCACGAGCTAACAGGCTCGGTACATGCATAAACCATTTCAGAGTGCGCGGAAAATGAAAGTTAATAAGTATATACAACAGCACGGCAACCATGCCGGCACAACAAAAGAATATAACAAGTAACAAACGAGACTACTACCCAACAATACATTGTTGATATAACAAGTACACCCTCGGCCTCACCAAAAGAAAATACAAGGCACAAGGTGCAACTACCAAAAGAAGGACGATTGGCTGGAACTGAACCCGAGCAAACTAAGGATTCCTCACCGGCCCTTGATCTAAGGAAAACAATAAACACGAAACGGGGTGAGTCGAAACTCAATCAGTGTTCTAAAAATCGGGCTAGGCGCCCGCCTAGGCGCCGCCTAGTCGCTAGGCGCCCTCCAAACGCCACGATTTGGACCAAATCGGCCAAAAAAATCGCCACCACAAAAAATCGCTACCTAGGCGCGACTAGTCCTCCTAGGCGCCGCTAACGCCTAGCCGATTAGGGCTCAAAAGTCAAAACGACGTCTGAGATCCCGTCGGAGAAAGAGGAGAACGCCGGCCTGTGTGTGTGTGAGAGAGAAACCGTAAGAGGAGAGAGAGTGAGAGAAACCATAAGAGGAGAGAGAAAGTGAGAGAAATTAAGAGAGAGATAGAGAGATTTCCGTCGTCCTCGCGAGATCTGCCTGCCGCCGTTCCCGCGAGATCTGCTTGCCGTCGTTTGAGAAGGGAGATCAGTCGTCTGTCTATTGTCTGTGAGAGAGAGAGAAAGACGTCTTCTTTTTTTTGGTTCTCCTTTTCTGTGATTCAGACTTTGTGAGAGAGAGAGAGTGTATGTTTAAGTTTAAACGTTTAGGTTTTATTTTTTAAAGTGACAACTTCCTCCCCTCAAGTTATTAAATTATTTCTTCTCTCCTTTTAAGTTATTATATTATTTTCCCTTCCCCTTAAGTTATGCAAATATTTTTCTTCTCCCCTCCACTTATGAATTTAATTTTAAATTTTAACTTTTAACTTTTAATCTTGTAATGTGATCATTACTTTTAATTTATTTGGCCATATTTAGTTATTTACTATTATTGCAACAGGTTTGTTATGTACCTATAGTGTAATTATGCCTCAATTTCTAGACCCCGCCTAGGCCCCGACTAGATCCCGACTAGGCCCCTAGGCGCTAGGCCCTACTCTGGCGCCTAGCGCCCGCCTAGCGATTTTTAGAACATTGAACTCAATAAGCTACTAATGCAACAATATGACATGCTAGATGCAAGACAGTAATTATAACAAGTATTCATGCCATCACGAAACAATCCCAATACAAGACGAAAGTAACAAGTATTGCACATAGCCAAACCAACCCCATACTACACGAGAGGCTCAACGATCACCAACCGTCCCATACCGGTTGGAAACCGTGACCAACATTCGCTTATACAGGAAGCACATAAGAGCTATAAATAAACAAGTTACAAAGGATACGACATCGAGGTACACCTCCGACCAAACCAATACTTCCAGCCAACCAACCAATATAATACCAAATGTAGAGCCGTTGTTGACGTGCTCGAACAAGAATCCCAAATAACTTAACATTGTGTGAACCATCTTCTGTATTCACGTCGACGGGTGATCTTGGTCCCTACAACCCAAGAATCAACCACGAATATAGCTTACCATGGTTGCGTTTATTCCGTACAACAAATGGCGATATACCCCTACCGTGGCCAACGGTAGGGCGAGACCCGATGTATTGGCCTTCGACTATTACGTAGCCCCAGCTCCCACAATAATCGAGCGTCAATACACCGCCAACACAAATGCCATGGACTTAACTAAATGCACAAGTAGATGTTTACTCGACATTTAAAATAAACGGTCATACTCCAAAGTAGGGAGTATATCACAACACTAACATTCAACAATGATATGAATGTCTTCAAGTGAGTTATAATAATCCCACACCACAAATAACCAACTTATGTAAATTACGACAATTAACGTAATATCAATACACACAACCGGTGTAACCAAATTTCCAAACGAATCACTCGAATCGTCCAAGAATTTCCAAATCATACACGTGGTCTCATAAATTATGAAATCTTAACAAACTCCGTTAGAGTTATTTTTGGTTTCTAATGAGTTCGAGTTTACGCGAATTAAATTTATCGTAAACTTAACAATTACTAATCATACTTTACATTTTTAACATGTAAAGACAAGTCTCCAAACACATCCAAAAAGTCAACCACGAATTTAACAAGTCAACATGGTCAAACATACTAAAAAATGATGATTTTAACATGGTTTCATCAATTAACAAGTCTAGGATGAAAAACAATACATAATTGAGGGAGAAAAAGGGGTAGTAGCTTACAACTTGAAGATTTAACCCAAGGAAAGCCACATGCAAGACTAGGAATGACTTCTCCTAACCCAAAGCTTCACAAGGATGGGATTGGATTGCAATTTGGTCTTCAATTGATCAAGTTGCAAGGATTCTTAACACAAAACTCTTCTCTCTTTCTCTCAACTTTTCCAAGGGTGAATGATCAAATGGTGTGTGAAAATGAGACTCCTTTAGTGTATTAGAGACTTAGTAAGGCTGGTAAAAGTGGTCAAAGGTCGTGATTAATATCAGCCATTGGATGGTGATCAAATGGTCAAACAACTTAAAAATGCGTCTAACAAAATAACAGAGTTCGACGCTATACGGCTACCCTATGCGGACGCATAGCTTCTATGCGAGCTCGCTATGCAGCCGCATAGAATCTAGTAACTTTAGGGTTTTGAGCGGCTAGCCCTATGCGGCCGCATGGGTCTTATGTGGGCGCCTTGTGCGGCCGCATGAGATCCAGAATGTTGGGCTAATGCACTATGCGGCTGCATAGTGACTGGTTCAGGTCAAAAGGTTCCAAAACCACACCAAAGTGATTCCAAAACATTCCTAAGTCATCCTAAGATGATACCAAACTCAAACCAAGTTTAAGACACAACTACAACAAAATCCAAACCACATATAATGAAGCTTTAGATGCACATCAAATCAAATGCAAATGACCATGAAACTCCTAACACATATCCATACACTTGAAAAGTGTACAACAAACTCAAATGCAAGTTTATTTGAATGATATATGCACATGAAATGACGATGTCAATGTAAGAGACGTAAAAATCGAATGAATGCGAATGATGCAAATAATGCGTGTGTTACATATATGATAGGCTGCAAGTTAGGAATGTTGTCCCTATATATATGTAATGAGGCCAGGGGGAATAATCATCAGTTTCACATAGCAAATCTCTTCTTTACAACCCTTGTTTCCTCTCTGCCATCATTTGGTTATTAATTATCACAGATGTCAATTGTTGGCAATTGACAATGGGCTGGTCCTTGTCTCGACATTGTTGTTTCCTAGACATAGCGTGCTTCGACATTGTTAGAGTTTTTACTTTCCTTGAAAATGAGCATAAACTCAAATACACTTGATTAATTCTTTCTCTGCATCAAAGTTGCCAAAAATAATGACGCAATAAATACGAGAACAAAGGTTGAACACGCCGAATCTTGAAAAACCTTAGAATTCTTAAGGAAAGATAAACTAGAATCCACCAAGAAAAGGGAGAAACCCTAGGTTCATTTGATAATAATTGGAAAAATGTCCTTTTATACTAAGGGTTGATTACATACAATTGAAAAAGAAATAAAAAAAATAAAGAAATAAAATTAACACTAAAATTAAGTCCAAAATCTTCGGAGGCCTGTAACTTACGTTAGGAGCTGAATTTGGGGTCGAAAACGGTAGTCAATATCAAGGCTGTAAGAGCTTATCCAATGCAATCATCTATCTAGTAAAAATACTAAATACATAGGAAAGATAGATTTTTCGAAAAAAATATTTCCATTGCAAACCTTTTATGCTGAGGTGGAAATAAGATGACATTTAGTTGGAAAGACATTCTCTACTTGATCCTCTACTTCTAGAGGGTCACATAGAGAATCTTTTCATCCATGTCATTTAACGTGAGTTTTTATTTTTATTATTTTACCGTCAATCAGTTACAGTTGGAGTAATTTTTATTTTTTATAATTAATTATAAAATAATGTCACGTCTGAAAGAATGTTCTAAAAAAAGTCTTGCATTAGAACATATTTAGAAAAATGACTCTCTATCTTTTAATTTTTTACCACATATGAAAGAAGTCTTCTTATTTAAGCATGTCACATAGGAAAAACTAGATGATAGCATTGGAGATGCTCTAAAGATCTATTTGAACTCGTTTATTAAGAGCATCTCAAATGCTATCATCTAGTTTTTTCTATATGACATGTTTAAACAAGAAGACTACTTTCATATGTGACAAAAAAAATTAAAAGATAGGGAGTCATCTTTCTAAAAGTGCTCCAATGCAAAACTTCTTTTAGAATATTTTTTCAAACGTGACATTGTTTTATAATTAATTATAAAAAGTAAAAAATAAAAATTACTCATACTGTAACTGATTGATGTTAAAAAATAAAAATAAAAACTGACGTTAAATGATGTGGATGAAAAGATATTCTCTATTGATCTTTAGAAGTAGAGGATCATGTAGAGGATGTCTTCCCAATTAAATGTCACATCATCTCCACCTCAGCATTAGAGGTTTGCATTGGAGAAGATTTTTTGGGAAAATCTATCTTTTCTACATGTCTAGCATTTTTTTACTAAATAGATGATTGCATTTGAGAAGCAATAAGAGTACTCCAATGCTATCATCTAGTTTTTCTTATGTGGCATGTTTAAAAAGAAGACTTCTTTCATATGTGACAAAAAATTTAAAAGATAGAGAGTCCTCTTTCTAAACATGCTCCAATGCAAGACTTTTCTTAGAATATTCTTTCAAACGTGTCATTGTTTCATAATTTTTATAAAAAGTAAAAAATAAAAATTACTCCTACTGTAACTGATTTACGGTAAAAAAAATAAAAATAAAAACTAACAGTAAATAACGTGGATGAAAAGAAATTTGTTAACCCAATTAAGAGCTTAATTAGAAAATTTTTAAGTGATATTAAGAATAAGATTGTTTGATAATACAATATTATATCACTTAATAAATTAAGTATCTCTTAAAAATAGCCAAAATTTTAAGTCAAAAGAGAATGTCTTAATGTTTTAAGCTCTACTTTTTCAGACATTAGTTTTCAGAGCTTAATTTTCAGTTTTAACAAACAGGCTCGTAGAGGATGTCTTCCCAACTAAATGTCACATCATCTCCACCTCAGCATTAGAGATTTGCATTGAAGAGATTTTTTTTGGGGAAAATCTATATTTTCTACGTGTCTAGCATTTTTATCTAGATAGATGATTACATTGTCTCAAATGCTATCATCTAGTTTTTCATATTTGATATGTTTAAACAAGAAGACCTCTTTCATATGTGAAAAAAAATTTAAAAGATAGAGATTCATTTTTTATATGTACTCCAATACAAGACTTCTTTTAAAATATTCTTTCAAACGTGTTATTGTTTTATAATTATTTATAAAAAGTAAAAAATAAAAATTACTCTTACCATAACTGTACGGTAAATGACGTAGATGAAAAGACAACCTCTAACCCAATAGAAGTAGAGGATCACGTAGATGTTATTTTCCCAAATGTCACATCATCTCCATCTCAGGATTAGAGGTGTCACATCATCTCCACCTCAGCATTAGAGGTTTCCATCTTTCCTACGTGTCTAGTATTTTTACTAGATAGATGATTGCATTGAAAAAGCTCTAAGTTTCCTTATATGTGATTGATAACCCAACCTCCATTAATTCAAATGACAAATGACTGTGTTAACCAAAAATAAAAAAAATCTAAAATAAAATCAAATATGTGATTTACACTCATTTTTTGTTCTGTGGAAAACACACACAAATACACACTCAAAAGCATGAGAGCTCGTTTGTTCGTGCGTTTTGGCCAAAACGCAGGGTTAAAACGCAGCTTTTTCCTTAACTTAGTGTTTCAATGCTGCGTTATAAAAGGCAGCGTATTTAAAACGTAGTTGCGTTTTAAAACGCTAAAATTCCTAGCTTTTTCCCAAAACGCAGATTTTAAAACGCACTAGGGAATAAAAAGCTGTGTTTTAACATAATATCCCAAATGTATTTATAAAGAAAAAAACCACGTTTTAAATAATCTACGTTTTAAAAACGCTGCGTTTTGAAAACGCTACACCAAACGGGTTCTAAACCAACTCCCCATTTAACGGCAATGCAACGCAACAAATTGTGCACACAATAATTTTGCCAAGTACGCTCAAACCATAAATTTTCAAACAAATACTGTCCTTAAAAAAATAGTCTCATTTTTTTAAGTATGTCACAAAAAAAAAAGTCTCATTTCTAATATATATATATATATATATATATATATATATATATATATATATATATTGTCAAACCACATTGGGTCTGAGTGTGACTAATACCAGTTCGCGATACTGATTCTGTCACTGGCCCAAAGAGGTATCTATTATTTCTAAAAAAGATATACTCATAGTGCAGTTTAAAGTAGATACAAACAATTAAAGCTATAATCATAAACAATTTAATTTGTCAAATAAGACTATTATTATTATTATTTTACCGGGACGGAGGGAGTAATTACTTAGTAGATAAGAAGAACAAGTAACTGTTCTATTCGATCACTTTCATTACGATTTCACTATGCAACAATTGACCTCCTAAGTATTGTATTTTTCCTATTTTTGAGATCAATAATCCATCAATATCCACACACAAAAAAAAAAAAAACCTTATGAATGGTAAGTAAATTTCCTCTTTACGCAGAAAACTACGTACCCATGTATAATACAGAAAGCATCTTTTCCTATTTGCAATCTCTGGGTACTGTACTGGGGAAGCAATTTGTTGTATGTAGCGGTTACAGTGCAGATTGAATGAAGGCCTGAAGTAAGCTCTGTGCTATCTGGATTCGCTCAGGCGTTCCTGTCACGGTTACCTTGCCGTCACGTTTTCCAGGACAAGGTTCTTGAACTTCCACTTTTGCACCTGAGATCTGATCCAATATTGCCAAATGATTCACAAAGTTATAAAAAGATCATTCACGATACGTTACAAAATCTTTCAGCTGATGATTCTTAGATATGCATGATAAGTATATGAAATTTGATGACTTTCTTAAGCAGTAGTTAATTTCACTTACGTAGAATCTCAATGGTGGCTTATCCCAACTACTTGAAGCCATTTACACAAACCCTACTTCCCCTTATCCATCGTCATAATACTAGTTAACCAGTATCCCGTATCAAATCATTCTTTACAATCTCTATTTACGTTGAATTCGATTTTGCAGACAGCACCTACCATTATTGACATTCTAGTCTTAGCTGTATTTGCATGGAAACTCTTCATTGATTCTATACCAAATTTATCTTCTTTTGTGCTACGTAATTCTGCAGAGTACTGATACAAATGTATATGTTCCTCATTTTTAGCTTACGTCTTGCAAAGGTCAATCTTGTGACATCTTCATTCTGTAAGTATTTCGTGAAAATTTGCATCTTAGTTGCCAAAAATTCACCAGTGGCTAGCCTTCTTATTATTAACAACATATATTTTTAATTTCCTCTGAACTCTAGACTCATATGCTTATCATAATTTGTCAAAAAAGTAGAATCAATTGCAAAAAAGGAGAAATCTATTAATGCATCAGTTCAGAATAGTCTTACCCCCACAACTGCATATCTGCACACCATGTACGTGTAAGGTTTAATAACTTGACATTATAATGCTTGCATGAACTTCAGTGTGCACGAGTATTATGTGATAAACGAACTCAACTGGGTTCAGTCCCAATTATTTTGGCGAGAATCTGATTGTATCGATTGGAATAAATACGGGAAGTTCAAATCAACTACTTTTACCATTCCCTCCCTCCCTCCCTTCCTCTGGCCCCTTGCTATATTATACTAGCATATATGTGCTTCAAATACGAGTAGTCGAACTAGGCCTTTTACTAGTTCGACTTGTGAACACCAATGTCATTCGTATTATTATTTTTAACAAAGACGGGTAAAATAAAAGCGGGATATCTCAAATGAATTCATGTATTTGACAGTAAATACCAATTTCATTTATTCAGTTTTCTGGCAGTGTGAAAACAAATCTAAAGATTAAGCCATACCTCTCTTACGCAATCCAGATTGTTACCATTCTCGCCATACAGAGAGCTGAAGATCTGCTCCGGCACCACAACCTCCACAGTTGTTTCATTCTGCATGTCATGTTCCAAACTGCAGAAATAATTACAATAAGCATAACGAGATAAATTCCAGTAGATAGCTGTCTTGGAATATTTATGGAATTCAATTTCCCTTCCATTCTTTAAAAGATTTTTACTTCACCAGGTGATTATAGATGGTTTCTTTATGTTATACAGAAGTGTTGAGCTAGGATAGCAACTAAATCAGTTGGGTATCAATTTATATCGCATGTGGTCTAATGGAGCTCAAGTAACATAGTAGTTTGGAATTCTATCAGAGAGCAACTTATCCATTGAAAATCCATCCAATTCATTGCTACTGACCACTCGAATCGGTTATCAGGAAAAGCGATGCACCAGATCTCCTTATCCAGAGACTATAAAAGTCAAGGAAAGAAAAGAAATGAATACACAAGAGAAAGGAATAGAAGAGGGTTATTTTATTAAACCTCAAATTTCCTGTTTTAAGACTGCTGGGCAAAGTGTTTGGCGTGAGACGTCTCAATCAAAGAACCTCAAAGAGTAAAGGTCGGGGTGGAAGTCAAGAGTAATCAGGTAAAGAGAAAGATGGCAAAGGCTGAGTACTCACTAGCTCTCAAATCTCAAGGTAGAAACTTGGTTCAGATTATCGAATAATGTTTAATTGTAAAATGAGCTTTATGGCCTCTATTTATAATGAGTAAGGGATGACACAGGGAATATTCTAAGATTCTCTGTCAGGTATCATCATCCTATTGACCATCCAATGATCATAGGAACGTGTCCTGTATGCGGGGACCACAATCAGCTCTATCTCACTACAGTAATCAGGTCACACGTGTCCCACGTGCGTGATAACACACCTGTACGACGGGTGCGACTTTCTCTTGACTTTAGCTACCAAACCAATAACTCTCAAGGTTCCCAAAAACTGGCTCGACCTCTTGGGGGTTCTGGAACCCTAGGCCGGCCGTTGCACTTAGAGTAGATCACACGGTAGTGACCTAAGCCAGGTCATCCCTAAGGGACGTAAGTGCTAGTGGTAAGTTCTTGCCTCTTACCTCATGCGTAGAGTTAATTGGTTGGAACCCTAATGTTCGGGGACCGGGCTCTAGGGTAGCTAGATCTCATAGGGTCAGGCAAGAAGTCTTCTTGACGGAGTGTTTGGACCTTCGGACCAGCTTGCTCGTGGAGACTATTAACAAAGCTAGGGTGTGGCCGCAGAGATTTGGGTGTCATTACCCTTGGGCTAAAGCACTCAATCTCGGCCCCCCTTTTGGGCTTTCTCCTGGAGCCTAGGACGTTCCCGTATGCTAGGTCTTAGTTTGGGGAAGACTGGGTGATTACATGGGAATCACCCGAAAGTGACGTGGCACAACCCCTACTACAAAGACAATTCCTAACATAGAGCCATGTACTTGTTTAATCCTAATATATACTAGCTCAAATCCATGCTACTTATGTTAAGAAAAATGTAGCCAATTCACTCGATTACTCCAAGATGAATTTGAATAAAAAAGACTTCCTTTGTTTCTTTGCTTTTCTCCAAAGAAATAAATACTCCGAAAGAGAAAATAAAGATGACACTCAGCAAGATTAAATGTCCTGATGGAATACTGACCTCTCATTAGACCCACCTCCATATTTTCTCAAGCCTACAGCAGTATCCTCTCCATAAGTAGTCTGCATTTGAACACCTTCAAATACTAATCTGTATACATTTAAGAGGAGATCAAAGAGACAAGATTTGAGAAAACTTCACCTGCAAAGACTGCAACCCTCGTGAATGAGGAGCCATCGGCTTTCTTAAATTGCTTAAGAATATTTCTTCTGTTTGGGTGTCTTGACCAAAGGGAGAAAGGACTGATAACTGCTCAACTCCGGCAGCCCTAGTCTTGTCTATTCCATCACATACCTCACTGGAAAAAAAATTCTCCCGAATTCTGCTCGTAAGTTGAAATAGTGCATTCTTCACATTCTCATAAAAACCAGTAATCTGTACAAGGGAAGCTCTATCTGCTCAGTGAGTTGCACCAAAATAATTTCAACAACTTGCAGATAAGACTTAGAAACACATAATTTCATAACAGAAGCAATTGTAAATACCCTTGGATTCATAAGGAATAATGTGAGAAACCCATTAACAAAAATATTAAATGCTTAATTGCTAATACATAGTTAGTTTGGAATGGAACCAGAAGTAACCTGGGAGCGTCATGCTCCAGCTGATGGATAAAACAAACACAACCAAATATTTGGATCCAAATGAGAAGCAAAAGAAGAAAGAATGATACAAAATCATCACATGGTGCAAAGTTTTGGCATATGATAGGGATCTATATTATTCAGACAGAGCCAAAATGAATTGGAAAATCTTTCACATGACTTGCTTATTCACAATTGATTCATCCTTCTATAAATTCACATGTGAAATCCTACCATCCAGCCATGGCAGCATGAACTACAACAGAACTAAATTCAGGAACATAAATGCAATTTCAGGGTTAAAAGAGAAATTCAAGAATTGACTTCCTTTCTTGCAAATATGGCAGCTTCATGATTGCCAGCAATTTGTGACCACCACAAGTGTAATCAAATTATGCTCCAGAGAAACTAATTGATCAACAGCATTAAGGTTGATTAGCTATTGTATCCATTCAAGACGAAAATCACCCAATAACATAATTTATTGGGCCACCAGGAATTCTACATCTTGGCACACACTTCTACACTTGCAAGCGCACTAAAAGAACTCACTGCAACATCAACAGATTTAAAATTATGACAATCAAGAGACTCAAAACTATGTACATATCCAGATATTAATAAAAAATGGGCATCAGTACTATTACAGTCGTACAGCACAGGCGTGATTATCACTCTAATCTTAATTCATTGTTCAATATAAATCAACTTGAAACCTACATGTTAAGAAGAGAATGTCAACTTCGGTGCCCTTCAGAATAGACAGTTTATTTGAGCCTGGAAGGCCTCCCCACAGAAACATTTCCACTATTCATACATAAAGTAATCCCATCCGTGTCAGCAAAATAATTACCATTTTGCGCATATTATAAATGATTGTCCTACCTTCCAAAATTTTATTAAGGGCTGCTGAAGTACATAAAATGGGAACCTCAAACTTGTTGCTTCACGTGATGAACCAAAGAATACACCAGGTGTAACCTATTTATTATACCTGCCGTGGAGCATTTCGTGTGCTAGAAATAGTGCCATATTCCAAAACCAGGTAATTAACACTGCTGCTATTCTAAATTCAGCCAGAGGAAGCAACATGTTCTCTTCCACCTTTAAACTAGAAAATAAAAGGCTTGGAAAGGAAACACCTGTGTGTAATATGCACATTAAATTAAACATGAATGAACTGAGAAAAATTTTAATATTCGGCTTGATTTCATTAATTGGTAAAATACCAATATATACATGGTGTCTTGATTAATAAGAATCACAGAAAATATCCTAGAGATTGACTACCAAATATAATCAAATCAAATCATATCTATACAATATTACATATCAAATCCATTTTATTCTCTAATACGCTCCCTCAAGCAAAACGTAATGAAGTGGAGCTTGAGCTTGAATCTTGTAAAATGCCCCATAAATTGCACTAACATGGAGATTACAAAGCCTCTAATACCACGAAAATTAATTAATTTTAAAAAGAAACACGACGAAGAAATAGTTGCAATAAATCCCAAACTTGTTGCACAGCTCTTTGCGTTGTTCCATAAAGTAAAACCATCAAAAAGAGACTTTATTTGCCTAACATCCATAAATACTTGCAATAAACCCCAAACTTGTTGTGGAGCGATCCATTTTGCGGGATGTCACGTGTTCAACTCTCAGATACAAATTTCTTTGGGCAGGCTCAATACCGCGAGCGGGGATTAGTCTCACACCCATTCTGGTATGAGGACACCACGTGGAAGACCAACAAAAAAAAAAAGGAAAAGGGCATAATAGACTCATGGGCAAATGTAACTTTTGAAAGCATAACGTTGAGCCAATGACCAATTCTATAGTGTTGAAAATTTAAGGACGTGGGAATCAAATTCAAAATTGGAATGAACGACTATGAATTGACCAAGTAAGACTTGTGGTTAGACGGCAAGCCGCTCATGGAAGGAAAAACAGTGGAGTCCAACTACGTGCTGTCAGCAGAGTCGACGTACGTAGACAAGACGCAGGAGAATGAAACTACGAACTTGTGGCGCTTAGGATTGGGGCATGTTATCTATCACAAACTGAACAAAATGATGGTCAAGTCGATGTTAGAAGGGGTACTGTTCTGAATATTTGAATAGATACTATCTGTCCGGGTGCCAGTATGGTAAGGTGTATCAACTCCCTTACGTGGAGTCAAAGTTCAGAGCCAGAGAACCATTGGAGCTTGTCCACTCAGATGTGTTCGGTCAAGTAAAGCAGCCATCAAATAGTGGAATGCGATAGACGTTCATCGACGACTATTCGAGGTACGTCTGGGTTTACTTTATAAAAGAAAAATCTAAGACTAGCTAAATTTAAAGAATTTAAACAAAAAGTAGAAAATGAAGTTGGAAAGAAATGACGGTGCTTGCGGACGCATAATGGTGGAGAGTACATGTCACATGATTTTTTTGATTATCTG
Organism: Platycodon grandiflorus; assembly: GCA_016624345.1. NCBI lineage: Eukaryota > Viridiplantae > Streptophyta > Magnoliopsida > Asterales > Campanulaceae > Platycodon > Platycodon grandiflorus. The sequence continues at coordinate 10,030,257 of CM028367.1, read as the reverse complement.
CGCGAGTGCAAGATTCGACGATAGTTAACCTGTCTAGACACTCCACACTCACAGCAGAATGGTGTAGCTAAAAGACAAAATTGAGTTTGCATCACGGGTCCCACTTTTTGGAGTTGACAAGTACCCTCAACTATAGGTTTTGGTTGAATTACAACTACATGTTTCTTATGTTTCTGTTCAACCTTAATTGGTTACTGTCCATTTTGAGCATCATAAGAAGCTTCATAATCTCCCCGCTATTGCAATTAAGGGGGCGTTCTACAAGATTCAAGCTCAAGCTCCCCTTCATTATGTTTTTCTTGAGCGGGCATATTAGAGAATAAAATAGATTTGATATGTAATATTGTATAGATATGATTAGATTAGAATAGATTTGATTTGATTCAATTATCTTTGACAGTCAATCTCTGGAATAGTGTCCGTGATTCATATTAATCAAGACACATATGTTGGTATTTTACCGATTAATGAAATTAAGTCGGTGTTCATTTTATTTCTGGCTTCCTTAATCAAGCCAGTATTCATTTTATTTCTTCAATTATATTGGTATTATCTCTATGACTGCATACTGGAACCGACTCCTTGGTTTCCTTAATCTCCAAAGCAGGGAACAGGCAGTTCGCCCTTGGCTTCAGCATCTCGTGTCAGATTGCAGGAGTTTGATTGAGCAACCTCACTAAGTATGGTTATACTTTTGCTAGGGAAGCTAGCAGAACAGCTGATCCCAAGACAGCAGCCGAATCTCCTGCCGTGGACAGTATAAATAATGAGTTGCTATATTTGTATCCTTTTGCAAGGTTTGACCAGATGAAGACATGCAAAGCTTCCCTAAGGTTGTTCAATCCTTTTTAGTTATTATGTAATCTTTTCATTGATGTGTTAAAAAAAGGTTCTTAGATTTTAATTGATTACGTCTCCTGACCAACGTAAGTAAACAGAAATCATGGCAGTGGAACAGGCTGGACCAAGATGTAGCAGCAACCACTGTGTCAATCACATAAATTTTGCCTACTGAAGTTTTCAAGTATATTTTCTCGCCCCCTTACAGACAAATTCCTTGATGTATCACTCATAGTAGGACTATATAAGGTTAGATAGAGCGAGAAGAACAAGATGCAAATCTCAGAAGTACTGAGATACTTCTGTGCATGATGATGCAATGTGGGTACATATTTACGTATGTATACACAAGCAGGGACACATTTATGTATGTATAAATACGTGCGAGCAACGTCATTTTCCTCCTACATCTCTACCTAGGCAAGGGTTCAACCAAAGACGCGATCAAATATTTCCTATTTTATTTACACTCAGCACATTTGGTGGATAAAGAACAAGCGAATTATATCCTAAAAATCAGAAGGCACAAATGCGTATTCAAAATAAGTAGGAAAATTAGTAGTCAACCATCTCACCTGTACCACATTATCATTCTTTGAAGCACAATTTGGGACGAGGTCCCCTGCCAATAGCTGAATTTCGACATTAGAATCATCACTTATATCTGAAGCAACATTTCCTACTTCATCAATTAGGTAATCAACTTGGTATGATGCAACTAAAAGTCTTGTTGTTATCTTCCTCTTTCCCAATCCTGGTTTAATCCCTGTTTGGGTGCCAACCTCTACACATCGGGTAAAAACACGAATCAAAGCAATTTGTGCCGCTGAATATAATGGTTCTGTTTCCTGCAAAAGATTGTGAAAAGAAAAATAAAAAAATTAAAGCATGCAAATCTATATAGCAAAATCTGGTTCAAAATTCTCGTTCTATTGAATCACTCAAGTAAAAGAAGTGGTAGGTCTCCATTGGTAAAAGTAAACCTCAAATGCAGATATGGCGGCAACACGCTCACTGCAGCCCCTAAAAGAAGCAAGAACCCTTATAGTAGCACCCGTCTCTGTTTCTAAAGTTTTGATTATGGTGCCAGCACTTCCAATCAAGCCCCCGACTATATCATTCAAACAGAGCAATCTAAATACAACCTTTTTTGTAAGACTTTCTTTCTCCAGATTATGAGTTTTGTGAATGCCTTCTGCATTGCCAGGTGACGGTGCGGCCAATGGCCTACAAGGACGAACAAACTCTGTATCCCCATGGAAAGACGTGTTTACTGGTGATCTCTCTATTGGGGGCCTATCTTGAAGACAACTTGAAACAGAAACCAACGCTTTCATCACCCGTAGAGTTTTGCCCATTAACTGTCACAATGTTGACAAATCATTAATAGGTAAATCAAAAGATATGTTGTTTTTGATTGTAGTGTTTCCATCTAAAAATTCCAAATGCTTTTATATTAGACAAAAACAAGACTTGAATGAAAAATGAAATTATGACAGGATATGAACCCAAGGGATTTGTAATTTTGAGCTTACTCTAGCTAGCACATGCACAAATATGAATCAAACAATATGAATATGAATCCAGGAGAATTTCTCCAGCTGTAATTTGGCATCCTCACCACCCCCATATGTTTCAAATTTAATACCCATTCCAGCTCGAAATCATGTATATAAAAAAAAGAAACACACATACTCAAAATATTCATTTTAGGTCAAAACTGTAAGTATATAACACAAACAATATAGCACACACTCAAAATACCCATTTCAGATTAAAATTACAAAATAAAAACTTGCGCAAGCCACGCACACAGATACAAAACATCCATTTCCGATTAAAATTATCTACTACTATAAAGTATAAACACAATTCAGACCAAAGACATACACATAAAAAGGAATAATACTAGAGTCTATTCTACCGTTTCTAAATAAATTACCAAAACTTTCATAATAATTCAATTCTGGATTCATGAAAAATAATTAGGAAAATGCACTAATCTCTAAAAAACTTATTTAGTTGGACTTTGTGTACCCATTAATGCAACAGAACAATAATCACCCGCGTTTTTCCCCACAAACTTAAGACAGAGAAAAGAAAGCACTTATTAAATTTTTTTAAGTACAATTAACCCATGTGTTGTAAAAGAAGGAATATTCATTTCGCTTGCCACACCTGTTTCGGACATGATCTGCACAGATATGGGTGTGAGATCTGTGTCGGATCCTTTCAAACTGTAAATGAACACTCCTGCTCATGATTCAGTCAAGGTTTTTAAAAGTCTCAACTATTCTTGAATAAACTCTCAAAACCTTACTGTATTTCACTAATTCCCTTATCATATCCATAATTCCATAATTTATTATATCATGATAGATGAAATATGAAATATAAAGCCATTAGCCGTGTCTGCGTACCTCACCCTATTTTTGGATTCTTTTGAGCTAAGTCTATATATCCTAAAATTCATATTTTCCCCAAATTCTTCTTGATATAGTTTCACGGCACATCAAATAAAGTCACATTCAATAACAGTTTCCCCCACACAGAACCAAACATAAAAATAAAAAAATAAAAAAAAATAAAAAACAGAAAACCCATTTCATATCTAAACAATAAATTTAAATAATTTTCACATATGCACAAAATACCCCTTTCAGATCAAAATTATATTGTAATTAAAAAATAAATTATATATACACACAGTACAACAATACCCATTTAGGACCAAAATTATTAAATTAAAAAATATATGACACAACCCCAGGAAAGTGAGTGATAATGTCCTTAGATCTCCCCTTTCACATTTTCTACCCACTTTCTCGAGAGTCAAACAGAATAAATTTCACATTCAAACACAATACCCCTCTTCCATGACTCCAAATCTCCTGTAATAACGTTTCACTAGAGCAGGACAGGTAGCTATTTTGGCCACCTGAACTATTAACGCCAATTCGAAAATCTAAGCTTTTTGGGAATTTTGGCTACTTAATATTTACCCAAATTATAATCTAAATAAATTCCTTATTTTTCTTCTGATCGCGTCTCCTAGTCTGATGAATGATATAGAGAAACGTTCTGTTGTTACAGGAGATCTGGAGAAATTATTAAATTAAAAAATAAATTACACGGACACGCAGCACCGTACAAAAACACCCATTTCAGACCAACATTATTTAATTAAAAACTATTGAGATTGACCCGAATATTCCCATTTATATTTTCTAGACAGATTTTCTCGCCAACTTTCACGGGAACCAAACAGAAAAATTAGTTACTTTACCTGAATCAACTCGTCCCCTCGATTTGCGCAAGGCGGAAGCTGCTGCTTTTCACGCAGAACTTTAATTGCCGCCCCCGTTTTCTTACAAATGTTCCACACAATTTTCCCTCCTTTACCCATAACAGCACCGATTTGACTACCGTGCGCCAACAATCGACACCCGACCACCCTACCACCGCCACCTTCAACTTCCAAAACCTTCTCGAAAACCCTAACCAACGCCACTTGTGCTTGCGACACGTCGCACTCCTCGTCGAAGTCCAATGATATCCTCCTGTTGACGGCCGCATCGCCGGTGATGCTAATCACGCGCTCGTGACATCTTCGTAACGCTTTGGAGATTCTGATCATGGCGCCGGTTTCGAATTCCAAGTTTCTGATGATCGTTCCCGATTTTCCGATCAGCCCTCCGACGCTGTCGACGTGACAGAGCATCCGGAATGTGACTTGGCGGACGACGTTGTGTGGGTTTGAGTCGGCGCTGTTTCTGGTTTCCTCCATGGCCTCCCTGAATGTGTGTCTGAAAGTGTGTGATTTGTGTATGAATAGAACAGGAAAAGGGAAAGAGGGGTTCTAAGAATTAACGCCCATTTCTTCTTTTTTGTCCTTTAGTAGGAAGGGATTGAATGTGTTCAATTGCGTTGAGGGGAATTGGAAGTTTGCAGAGTGGCAGTGCTGGCGTGGGTTGCAGAGTACGCTTGTGAACAGGGAGATTGTGTTGAGCGGGAGTTTAGGCTTTTACCTTTTTTTTTTGAAAAGAAAATTTTAAAGGAAAGGGGAGTTAAAGGGAAATGAAGCATAAATAATTCAATTCGTTTCAATTTAATGTGTTTCGATTTCTGAAGAAGTAGATTGAATTAAACTGAAATGAAACATTGAAGTTTAAAATTGAGTCGGTTCAGAAATGGACTAAAATATTGAACGGATTGCCTATCAAAAATTTCTGAAAAAAGAGATTGAATTGAACGGAAATAGTTTACGTTTAAAATTGAGTCTAGCCGAATCGCATTGATTTGATTCGACACGGTTTGTTTCCGGTGGTTCATTTTAGTGGTTTAGTTGGGTGTTTGACGTCAGGCAGCAAAACTAGGATTTTTGGTTACCGTGAGCCTACTAGAAATGATCAAAACAGAAGAATATCTACACAACCTTTTAGGTTTGAAAATGATACATTTATGAAGATGTTGCATTTTTTCTTGAATTAGTTTTGTGAATATGTGATGATGTTATCCACGGTGTTTTCACATATGGTTGGTCGCTCCGTCATCGTCGTCCGTTGAAATCTCCCCTTTTCGTATGTTTAATCGTCAATGGGCTTGGGTTGAATGTCTGCTCTACATTCTGTTTCTTGCAATAACACATAACAGACCAAACAAAAATTACGGGAGGTAAGGCGGCATTTCATTTTCTTTAACACTTTAATTCTTCAAGTTTTGTCATTCATCGTTTAAAATCATGGCTCAGTTTTAAAATCATGGAAATTAGTTTCACGGTGTATTCCCAATTCCCAATTGAGTATTTTGTTCTTGCTCTCTTCTCAAAATGGGGAATCGGCGATTAGGTGCATAAGTAAGAGGCAAGTTTGCTAGGATTTTTCCTTTGTCTCGATCTAGACATGAGTCCTCCCACATGTTCTACATCATATTTCTAGAGATGATGACCAAACCAAAATTTTCCATTCGTCCTTGGATTATATTTGCGTTGCCATTCCCACAAATTTGGACTTTTGATTATCGCTTACAAAAAGATATAACTTCTTGGTCATATTAATTTTCTCAATCTATCATGATACATCTTTCACGCTCTCATTCGGATGTTCTCGCAAGTCTTACTTCATCAATTCACAGTTTTCATTTCGCTTTTGAATTAGATTCCCACGACCTTAAATTTTCAACCATTATGGAATTGGTCATTGACTAGATGATATGCTAAACTTGCATTTTCCGATGAGTCTATTATCTCCTTTTCTATTTCCATTTTGGAATATTTTGTCCATTATGGATGTTAGGCAAAAGGAATCTCTTTCTAGAGCTTTGATACAAGTTTGGGGTCTATTGAAAGTATTTGTTCACCGTGCTTCTTTTTAAAATGAATTGGACGTTGTCGACCATATTTTGTATATTGTTGCATTAAGGGGACATTCTACAAGATTCAAGCTCAAGTTCCATTGCTATACATTTTGCTTCAGAGGGCGTACGTATTAGAGAATAAATTGATTTGATATGTACTCTTAATATTGTATAGATATGATTAGGTTAGAGTAGATTTGATTATATTTAGTCAATCTTTAGTATTAGCTAGATATCAAATGTGACACCCCCGATCCCGGGTCCAACCTGAAACCGGGAGCGCTACCTACTATCTAACCTCAATCCATTATTACACAATCAAATTCATACTTAAACTCGAAGCGAAACAAATCAATTAATCACATTCCTCAAAATGTCAACTTCCATATATAGAATAAGTTCGTTACAACTGTAATAAAATTCAAATGATACATCAATTACTACTTTCTAACTGAGCACTTCGATCACTACCCCCTCTCACAGCTGGCCATGCTTTCGTTGCGCACTCTGATCAAGTCATACTGCAAAATATCAAACTCGGGGGGGGGGGGGAGGGTTGAGCTAGGCCTGTCAATGAATCAGATTTTGACCCGAATCCGATGAAATTTTTTGGATATGGATTTGTATAATAATCCAATAACCCAAATTCTATTCGAATCCGATAATTTGTTTACTTAGTGGATTAGATATAGATTTACCTATATTCGATCCGTTAAGAACCTGATTCGATCCGAAATAACGTATTTATTATTATACACATGCATAATATATACACTAATCATGAATATATGTTGGTAGTGGTATAATTTTTATTTTATTTTATTCATAAAATTTCAATAATGAGAATTTCGGATCGGATCGGATATTTTTTCGAATATATCAACTAGTAACAGATTCAGATATAGATTGACATACATATGATCTGTTGGGTTATCGGATCGGTTCGGATTGACAAAATAAGATTTCAGAGATACATATATCTAATTAATTGACAGGCCTAGGTTGAGCTTGTGAGTCAAGTAAAGAATGGGATACACAATACCACAGAGTAGAAACAAAACATATGAAACAAATACCGTTTCCCTTGAAGTTAAACTATGGACAATTCATGCTCGAGGCAAACAATGGAACCGAACAGTATCATGCTTTAGGCAAACAATGGAACCAATCAATATCAAATACTTTTCAATCACATAGCATAGTTTAGTTTAATATCAAGGATGGGCTCAATAGCATATTAGTCATGCTCTAAGCAAAGAATTTGTTGGCACCCAATTGTTTGAGCCTACCAACCAACTCACATTAACGGGCTCACTGAAACCGATTCACCGATTAGTGACTAAACTATTTCACATAATCAATTCTCGATCAAACAACGATAAACACATACTTTTCCAAAATTAATTTTGATTAACAAGATGAAACGATAATAAAAAAAAAAATCATGTTTCAATTTCAAGAGTTCCGAACATTTTAGAAATGATCACGTGATCAAACTGATACAGAATCAGTACTGCATAGTCTCCCTTACCTCCAAATTCGTAGAACCCAATACCAAAAAGATCATACTGATACAACATCGAATCTTCCGATAATATTGCTCAACTAGTCGAATACGTCAACCCTACGAAGTTCGTTCATCGAAACCTCGAAGAATCAAAAACCAAATCAACTGCGTATGAAGGAGTTCGTATGGGTTTAGTATGAACAGAGGGAGAGAGATGGATGAGTTGTGAGTTTTTGTTGGGTATCTTCGCTGACCCAAGGCTACAATACACATAAATATTGATTACTTATGGTCAAAGTCAAGAAAAGAAAGTTAAATGGGTGTGATTGGCTAGTGGGGTCGAGCTAGGAAATTGCTTATGAAGTTGGTGCGAGCGCCCCACTAGCTGGCAGCCTGCATGTTTGCCACATTTCAGCGTGATCGCTCTATAATTGCCGTTCAAGCGCGTCAAGATCTGAACCCAAAACACTCAAAACTTACCAAGGATTGTTTCTAAAGTTTCCTTAACATTTTAGGATGACTCCAATACCCAATCAAAGTGTTAACATGCGTGAACAATGCGAAAAATATCCTCGTGGCCGATGACAAATCAACACCGCTTGAGTCCACCATTCAAGGCTCGACTCAAAGCAAGAACCTAATATGACAACTTAACAACTCAAGATAACGAACCGGGAACAAAAGAAGACAAAATAGGGACGGAGTCTCACATCAAATCTATTTTATTCATAAAGGGAGGCCCGAGTATGGGTGTGAGCTTTGATATCATGTAAGATAACTAGATATGTGTGAGAAGTAAAGAGAGGCACGGGTGTGGGCTTGGCTCGAACTAGATACGGACTATGTCAGAGGTTCCATCTTAAAATCAATTGATATTAGGTGTAGTAGCTCCTCAAGCCTATATATTAGTCATTAGTTATATATGTAATTGATCCATGTAAGATGTGACCCAAAGACTGAGCTAAGAAGATGCATGTGAGAGGCTCTAGTTAGGTCTATTGATAAGGTTAAGGCTCAGCACGTGAACTTTGAAGAGAGATAATACATAGAGGGTATAAGTAGAAGAAGCAGCATAGAGAGTGCCGGGCAGGCTGACTATATCAACTTGCCCTGATACCATATAAGAGTAGAGATTAATTATAATAACCGACTACATTTTATTATTTGGTAGAATAGCAATATATAGATAGTGTGTTTAGATAAACAAGATTCACAAGAAATATTTTAGAGGTTGACTCAATATAATTAAATCAAATCAAATCTACTGTAATCTAATCATATCTATACCATATTACATATAAAATCTATTTAACAATGTAGTTGTAAAAATTGTAAAAAGAAAGGCCAATTAAAATAACAAAGACATGTGTAAGGTTAGGATTAAGTGAGACACGGAGTGTGACAGAGAGCGGGATAGAAGATTTAAAGCCTTGTTTCATACATACTTGGTACGATTTAAATCTTCTATTTCACCCCCTGTAACACTTTCTGTCTCGTTGAATTTTAGCCCTACACGTCCTTATTATTTTACCCGGCCTTCTTTTTACAAGAACATGTCTAAATTAAGATTCAATGAGATAAACAATGTGACAGGGGGTGAGATAAAAGATTTCAAGCCTACTTGGCATGCATGGGGGAAATTTTTTGTACACATCGTCTTGCTAAGAAAGATGCAAACAATGACGGTATAATGGGGTCTTTGGAATCTCCATGACAAGTTCTTTCTTGTATCCTCGAATTGTTTCGGACAAATTTTCAGTCCTATGAATTGACCATCTATTAACTTTAAATTGAAGATGCTTCTTAAAGTTATAAGATAACGTTTTTTTTTTGTTAGATCTGATGAATCTATCTTCATATTTCAATAGAGTTGCTACTTGCTAGTGTTTGAGCAATTAACTCCACTAGTAATTAAACTATGAGATATTCAGCTAGCATTTTGTTTTAAATAATACTAAAGATTGATTGTGTCTTTAAATCTAAAAATAAAAAATAAAAAATTCTAACCTAGCATTTTCTTTTAGACAAAACAAATAACCGGGTCACTGTACTTTGGAGAAGGTTGCAATTCGGCCACTGATTGTTTGAAAATGTTATTGGGGCCACTGTACTTCATCTATCTCGCAAGCGAGCTCACCGGCACGTTAATTTTAAATGAAATCTCTATTTTACCCCTGTCTTCATTAAGGGAGATAAGGACGAAGATAGGGGTAAAATAGGGATTTCATTTAAAATTAACATTCTGGTGGGATCGCTTGCAAGATAACTGAAGTAGTGACCCAAATAACATTTTCAAACAATCAGTGACCGAATTGCAATCTTTTCCAAAGTATAGTGGCCGAATTGTGTGTTTTGCCTTTATTTTAAAGAATACTAAAGATGTAATTGTGTATTTAAATCTAAAAAAATGTTCTAACTTGATTTATCAATTAATAAAATATTTTATTAATATCTAATTGACATCATGTGTATCTTGTTTGACAACATTTGAATGATTGATTTGAAAATTAAACTTATTTTCCAGATATTTTGGTTGTAATTACAGTATTACTCTTTTATTTTTCTAAATCAGCTACAACTACTGAAAACTCTCGTTGAGTTGGGAGCAATTTCATATTTCAGCTCCTTGGGTTAGCAATTTTATGGGTCTGTTCTCCAGACCAAAGTTTTAGAAATTTGATTTTTGATTTTTTACTTTCTCTCTCTTTAGTCCATTCAAGGGAGTAATTGGTAGTATCGAGAACAATTATTTAGATACGGAGGAAGTAATAAGGATGGAAATCAAAATATAACACTTTGAGAGTTTTTCCTTGTAGGATTAAATAATAGAATACACTTTGAAATTTGATGAACAATAATGGAGAATAATGGAATACACTTTGAAATTTGATGAACAATAATGGAGCTGTTAGAATATTGAGGTTAAGGAGTGAGTCACCTATCCTAATGGTAATCTTTTTTCTAGCCAAAACTTTAAACCCAACCATGGAGCACCTTAATGCTTTGACAACTTCTCTATCTCTGTTTCCTTTTTGAATATATGTTTTTCCTTTTCTTGCCTAGCTAGGTTTTAGCTAACCTAGAAGGCTTCCAAAGCAACTCCTAATGCAAAAACCTCATAATCTTGACAACTTTCACAACCACCATGGCCGGAAGAGCAACCACACTCATCCCACTTTCTCAACCCATTGTTTCTCCTCCTCTGCCTCCTTGCCGCCTCTTCTGCCGCCACCGGAGCTTCAATCTTCATCCCTATCTGAATTGCAGGTGGCTTGAGACCTTCATGCAACCTTCCTTTCTTCGGTACCATAACAACCCACTTCCCAATTTCCATGTTTGGTGACTCAATAACACTTTTCCATGGAACCTCAGATCTCCCCAAGAGCTGCGACTTACCGATTCTTCCAAACACAGGAATTATGTTTCTGGATCGAAGTTCGAAAACCACACTTGCTTCCTTGAGCATGTTCATGGAGTCGTTTGATAAGCCAAAGCAATCCAACGAGAAGGACTCATTCCAAATGAAGTTGGAGGACTTTTGTGAGATTTCTTGGCTATCAAGTTTAACCCTTTGGTTGTTTCCGGCAGAGAGATAGCATCTAACAAATATGTTTCTTGTTGATTTGAATTCTATGTTTTTAGCTGTGATGATTCTCAGTTCACAGCTAAGTGAGGAGAGAGATTGAAAAGCATCCATGGACAAGAGAGAGAGATAGAGCTCTAGAGAGAGAGAGAGAGAGAGAGAGAGAGAGAGAGAGAGAGAGTTGATATTTGGGTGGAGGAGAGAGATGGGTTGGTATAGTATATATAATGGTAGGAGGTGGTGGAAAAAAAAAACTTGCGAATGGGGAGGTTAGTGTGGGATTACAAAATGGCCACAAAGTGAATAATCATAGATTTTGTAATAAGATTGAGTTTGATGTAAAATAATGCGTCTGAGATTCTTGATAGGCTAAAATCTTTCAAATACCGACCCTTAGAATTAAATAGAGTTGTATATACTTTACTACTTTTCACACATCGTCTATGCTGCTGTTCGGATTGCATGTAGAATTTGCAACTCTTGGTTGAAATGCCAGGTGATCTGCACTTCACAAAATTAGTAGGGTCACCAAATATACAAAGGATCGAGAATGACACCTGGCCATTTTCTTAACTATTTGTTTCCATCATATGTGATCCAATGATCCGATCGAATCGGCTTCAAATCTTCTATCCCACCTCCTATCACACTTTCTGTCCCGTTAAATCTCAATCCTACACGTTTTATTGGAAAAATTGTAAGAAGAAAACGAGTTAAAATAACACGAACACGTGTAAGGCTAAGATTAAGTGGAACACGGAGTGTAATAGGGAGTGTGATAGAAAATTTGAAGCCTGATCGAGACCCCCTTGAATCACAGCTCGTGTTGTGATTCAAGGGTTGAAAAGCCTTGAATTACAATGTTTTTTTTATTATATATTTTCAAAAATATACATACTATAGTATATTTTCTTAAAACAATTTGTTAAAATAAATGATGCAAAAAAATACTCCATCTGTTTCAAGCAAAGAGTCCACTTTCAATTTTTAAAAGTCAATATGCGACTAAATCAAATCAAAATTTTACATACTTTACTTATGTTTTAGGAAAAAAAAATTTATTACTTAAAAACTACATTAACAATAGTATGAATTACAATTTTCATAACTTTTTAAAAACAAATAAATTTATATAAATTATCGGTCAAACTTTAATTAAATTAACTTATAAAAAATCAAAAGCTGACTCTTTGCCTATAACGGAGGTAATAACTAGGTGTCATTCCCAAAAGGAGCCACCCATATGTGTGGATTCTGGATAGAGGACCTCATCTTTAGGATTCATGAAACTTTAGTGGTTTATGGCCACTATCTTGAAAACACTTGAATTGGTCTATAAGTTGTACATCTACTTAGCTTGGTAAATTTTTTTCAGTTTTTAAACCTTTTATTCTATCAAACCAGCTCTTCGACGCATTCAGAGAAACCGTTGTTCAACCTCTATATCATTCTCTAAACATTTCTTTTTTTGTTCCAGTTACATTTTTTCAACATTCTAAAAAAAATGCACTCCAATAAGCAACCTCTATACAACCCTATAAAAACATAGATTTTCGTACACAGTTCAATCCAATAAGCAACCTCTATACAACCCTATAAAAACATAGATTTTCGTACACAGTTCAATTCAATCTCTCTTATCTCAACTAACAAATCTAACTATAAATATATTTTTCCTCTTTTTTATTTCAATTTTCCCACCACAAAATGTTTTAAATTTTAAATTTTATATTCCATGGAAAAAATGCTACTATATGTTTTAGTAATTTCAATTACTTTTATCTAAAAATAAATGTCAATCTAAGGAATACTTTATGTTTAAATACATTTTCATTATTTATTTTTTGCCCCCTCATATATTACATAATGAGAGAGGAGTGGGTGTCGTGTTGAAACTTTTTCACGGAAAATGGAGTTTGACGGTGTTCACTGTTTGTTTTAAGGAACCAAAATATTCTAAACATAGTTCTAGAGTTTTTGGTAAAACTCTCATTGTGTACTGTACGCTCTCAGTGATGGTAAGATTCTGGAGGGCATCTCTGACTCTATTGTGACTTTAATTCTGAAACACTCTAATCCTGATTCCATTGCTTAGTTAAGATTGTGATATCCTACATCGGGTAGATGCAAGACTTGTGTGTGTTCTATACTAACTACCACTAGGTACTAACCTGCTTAGTTGGCCAATACGTGGGGCCAGCTATGCATAGTGAATTGGGCTTCGGCCTCGGATCATTACATTAAACCTATTATATCATTTCACATATATGTATACACACTCTCCATTCCAGGTAATGAATCTACCTTTGACTTTTTTTAACCAACTTAAATAAAGTTTGACCGATAATTTTCATAATCTTATTTGTTCTAAAAAAGTTATGAAAACTGTAATCTATAATATTTTTAATGTAGTTTTTAATTAATGAAATTTTATTTCCTAAAACTTAAGTAAAGTATATGTAAAATTTTGATTTAATTTAGTCACATGTTGAATTTTAAAAATGAAAAGTGAACTCATTACCTGAAACAGAACGAGTATGTGGTTAAATGACTAAATGATTTCTATTTGTCACATGAATATATGCTTTTTTACACCGAAACGAATGTGAATTTTGTGCCAAATGTCTCATGCTAGTGGATTGAGACGAGTTTGTCACCTAGCAATTTTTTGCAATAAATTGATCCACTATTTGTTCGTTTAATGAATGACACTTCATAATGAAATAAATCCAATAGTTGAGCTTAAATTACAGATTTTTGACTCACCTTTTCTTTCTTCAAAAATTTGGATACGAATATATATATATATATATATATATATATATATATATTCAAGTTGTACACCTAATTGCTTGGAAAGTAAATGCCTTGTTTGTTTAAAGTTGTTCCTAATAACTTGTTTAGACAATTTGTTTGGTGTTGGCGCGTTTGAGACCACGTAAATTTCTCCTGCCCTAACCCTAGGGTATAACATATAATTACTTCATGAGTTTTTATTTTTATAAAAACGAGGATATTCTTGGATTCAGAATTTCAAGTTTTTATCTTCAATGCGGAAGTAAATCGGTCGAAAATAAAAATACCAGGTATTTGGAGAAATAATGGTAAGAAAATAGAAAATATAATGAAATCAAACAAAAAAGGGAACATATGATTTACATGATTTAATACATTCCAAGGCAAGCAATAAATTCACTATAAACGATGAGGAATTACAATAGAGAGTTTTCAATGTACTCACCCTACCTAGGTCAAGGGTTACAAGGATTGACACGATTCCATAGAGTACCACACCTCTCACAGCCCAAAATAGTCATGCACTATTTTGTCTAACACCGCCAAGACCTCGAGACCCTCGACCACCATGTCCGTCGTCCGTCTTTTCACAATTTTTGACTCTCCCACTTTTGGTCTTATCTCTAATTGGCGTCTCAACACCAATTTATATGGGCCTTAAGAAAAAACCTAAACAAATTGGAATTAATACTCTTAATCCATATTAATAAAGGAATCCTTTTACAACTAGTATCAACTTGTTTAATCTTTTTCAATTAACTCTAGGATTAATTAATACAATCCTTGTTTGTATAGAATTCCAAAATTCATATGAATTTGAGATATATTTTAACAAATCTCCACCTTAGCTCAAATTTCATCAACTGTTTATCCCCATTGTTACTTGCACGTCATGCACCCCACCATGGGTGCCTATAATTGATCTCGAACACACAAGTCCAAGCGGCCCTTGAACTTGCTCCATGAAATATTACTAAACCGTATACTTCCAATTTCTTCACACTTGACATCTTCACTTTGAAACATAGCACGAGCTCTACCTGAAATGACACTCCCTTGTAGTAAATATAAGTTGCTCTTTTTGTTTCCACTTATGAGAAAACGGCCACCAAGAAAGATTTTCATTTTTTCATCACGAACTGTGTAATTGCAACCTTTCGAATCCAAGGAACCCAAAGAAATTAAATTCATCCTCTAGGAACATGACGAACTTCAGTTAGCGTTTTCACTCCACCTTGAGTCTTGATTTTAATTGTCCCAACACCTTCAATCTTACAAAAAGAATCATTCGCTAAAAATACATCACCACTTGCACAAGTAGAAAATATATCTCTATTTGAACACATGTGAAAAGAACAATCGAAATCAAAAACTCAATCAGTCCGTCGATTATCACCACCCATGGTCACATTAAGTACATCACCGCTATTTTCGTCACTGCTAATACCACCTTTATCTAGAGTGACAATATTAGCATTAGAATTTAATTTTTTCTTCACTTCATCCTTGAGTTTTTGACAATTACGAACAACGTGACCTATCACATTGCAATGCCAACACTTTTGCTTAGAAGTCTTATTATTCTTCTCAGCACCACTTGAACTTTGACCGGACGAATTTCTAACTTGATTAACTTTGTCTCTCACATACAAAGCATAACTATTATCATTCTTCTTAGAACTCTTGTTCATAGAACCATATGTTAACAATGAAATTTGTGCCTCACCCAAAGTAAGCTTGTCTTTCCCATGCATAGCAGTAGTAATCAAATGCTTGTAAGATGATGACAAAGACTAGCAAAACTAAACCTCGATCTTCATCCTCAATTTTAACACCGATATTTGCTAACTCGCAAAGTATCTTATTAAAATTATTCAAGTGATCATGAATATTCATACCTTCAGACATCGTGAAGTTAAACAACTCCTTATTTAGGTACAACCGGTTCGACATAGATTTCCCCATGTAGAGACTCTGCAACTTCTCCCATAATGCCTTCGAATTCGCAGATTTTTCGGAGATAACGTTGCAGAGAACATTATCTGCGCAACATCGCTGGATAGTGCTAGCCGCCTTTTGATTAATTCTCTTCCATACCTCATCCTTCATATTGTCAGGTTTTGTTTCCTTTCCTTCCAAAGCAATTTCTTGATCTGCTTGGATCAACACATCCCTAACTTTAACTTACCACAAGCTAAAGCTATTGCTTCCGTTAAATTTCTCCAATTGGAACTTCGTAGAATTTTCAACGTCCACCATCTTCAAAACTCCAATCTCTTGATTCATAATTTCGACTAGCCCAAAGTTCTGATATCAGTTTGTTATAAAAATGAGGATATTCTTGGATTAATAATTCCAAGTTTCTATCTTAAATGCGGAAGCGAATCGGTCGAAAATAAAAGTACCAAGTATTTGGAGAAGTAATGGCAAGAAAATAAAAAATATAACGAAATCAAACAAAAAAAGGAACAGAGGATTTACGTGGTTTAATCCACTCCAAGGCAAGTAACAAATCCACTATAAACGATGAGGAATTACAATAGAGAGTTTTCAATGTACTCACCCTACCTAGGATAAAGGTTACAAGGATTGACATGATCTCATAGAGTACCACACTTCTCACAGCCCAAAATAGCCACTCAATATTTTGTCTAACACCGCCAAGACCTCGAGACCCTCGACCACTAATTGCGTCCGTTGTCCGTCTCTTCACAATTTGTGTCTCTCTCACTTTTGGTCTTGTCTGTAATTGGCATCTCATCACCAATTTATATAGGCCTTAAGAACAACCTAAATAAATTGAGATTAAGACTCTTAATCTAGGTCAATAAAGGAATCATTTTACAACTAGTACTAACTTGTTTAACCTTCTCTAATTAAATCTAGGATTGATTAATACAATCCTTGTTTGTATAGAATTCTAAAATTCATATAAATTTGAGACATATTTTAACATTTATCATTAAGTTTGTTACTAATATCTGGTACCCATTAGCTCTAACATTACTCTAAGTTTGTTACTAATATCTGGTACCCATTAGCTCTAACATTACTCTCACCTACACGTGTGTATGTATGTATATATATTGATAAAATGTGATTAAACGAATAAACAATTTCTATCTATGACATGAATATACGCGTTTTTACTACGAAAAGAATGTGAATTTTGTGACGAGTAATATTATGTGCACCTAAAGTGTGCATCTAAAGTCATTGTTGGCATCTTTTGGTTGGTCAGAAGATTTTTAAGTGGAAGGACTCACAAATCATTTAACCAATCAGAAGATCGATGTCAACTAGAATTTTTGTACACACTTTAAGTGCACATAGCATTTCTCTTTTGTGCCAAATGTTTCATTAATGAGTTGGTTACTAATATTTGAAAACTCTTTTAATTTCTTATTGTGTTTTCATTATTAAGTTTGTTACTAGTATTTGATTTTTTTTCCATCGTATTAGAATAGTACTCCTCCGTCTCTAAATTATTGTTCTGTTTGATTTTCTTAGGTTAAATAAGACATTTTTTAAATATTACGAATTACGTGTTTTTTGAGAAAAGTAAAAAAATATATATGCCAAGTTTGAGTTTAAATAATGTCATATTTGACCAAAAAGTCAAATAAAACAATAATTTAGGGACCGTGGAGGAGTAATTATAAGGATTGAAGAAAATCAATAATAGAATACACTTAGAAATTTGATGAACAGTAATTGAGGTGTTAGAATATTGAGCTTAAGAGTTAGTGATAGTTACAAGGTACATATCCTAATGGTAGTCTTTTTCTAGCCAAAACTTTTTAAACCAATCGTAGAGCACCTTAGTGCTTAATTTGACAACTTCTATACATGTTTCCTATTTGTATTTTTTTCTTTTTCTTGCCTAGCTAGGTTTTAGCTACTTAATTAGAAGGCTTCCAAAGCAACTCCTAATGCAAAAACCTCATAATCTTGACAACTTTGAGACGAGCAACCACACTCATCCCACTTTCTCAACCCATTGTTTCTCCTCCTCTGCCTCCTCGCCGCCTCTTCTGCCGCCACCGGAGCTTCGATCTTCATCCCTATCTGAATTGAAGGTGGTTTGATATCTTTATGCAACCCTCCTTTTTTTGGTACCATCACAACCCACTTCTCAATGTCCATGTTTGGTGACTCAATAACACTTTTCCATGGAACCTCAGCTCTCCCCAGGAGTTGCGACTTGCCGAGTCTTCCGAACACGGGAACTATATTTCTGCACCGAAGTTCAAAAACTACACTTCCTTGTTCCATGAGCATGTTAGTGGAGTCTTTTGATAAGCCAAAGCAATCCAAGGAGAAGGACTCATTCCAAAAGAAGTTGGACCTTGGGGAGATTTCTTGGCTATCAAGTTTAACTCTTTGGTTGTTTCCTGCAGAGAGATAGCATCTAACAAATAGGTTCCTTGTGGGCTTAATAAATTCTATGTTTTTAGCTGTGATGATTCTGAGTTCACAGGTAAGTGAGGAGAGAGATTGAAAAGCATCCATGGAGAGAGAGAGAGAGAGAGAGAGAGAGAGAGAGAGAGTTGATGTTTGGGTGGAGGAGAGAGATGGGTTGGTGTGGTATATATATACAGTGGAAGAAAAGAATTGACTTGCCAATGAAAGAAATGGTTAGTGTGAGTATACTAAATGGCCAGAAAGTGAATCACTTAAGATTTTGTAATAAGATTTGAGTGATTAAAATAAAAAGGGCCTTTGAGATTCTTGATAGGCTAAAATCTTTACCAAAAACGACCCTTGGAATTTGGTAGAGTTATATTACTATTTTACATCCATCCGAACCTTTTATTTTATGGTGCTCCTTTGATTGCATGTAGATCGAATTTGCAACACTTGGTTGGAAATGCCAGGGTGATCTTGCTGTCTGCAAGTTGTAGGGTTACCAAGTATACAAAGGATCCACTCGTGTAGATTCTGTATTGAGGATCTTCTTTTTAGCATTCTCGCCACTTAGGTTGGTTTACAACCACTTGGTTTATTGAGAAAAGCAATATCGATAAAATGATTGTATTTAAGGATTTATATGATGGAGTGTGACATGGGTTAGATTGATTAGAGGAGAGACTTTTGAGTTGCCAATTACTATATGATAACACCAAGGGTGGCCTCAAGTCCTAGAGCTTCTCAAATGCAATTATCTATCTAGTAAAAAATATTGGTAAATAATTTGTTAGTCTTTAGTATCTTCAAAACAGATGAACCAAACGGATGATTGAAACGAGGTATGCCGAAGCAAATCTCCTTAAGACAAATATTGCCTCCGTAACGGTGCAAACGGATGATTGGCAATTGTCTCCCAAGATATAACGTTTCTTCCAAAAGTTAGATTTGCACTTACTAACCTTTGACAGATGAATCAAATTATCTGACTTGCTCTTCAATCTTTCTCAAAACGGGAGAAGGAATAATGAGTAAAAGAGAACTGGATTTCTTTTGCGAACAACACTTATGATTTTCGGATGTTTAGACTGAGAGAAATTGGGTGTATTTTCGATGACCTGAATGACTGGAAGAGGGGTCTTTATATAGCTTTGGTCGAGTGCATTCACAGAGGATGCATCCGTGGCATGTTCAGTGAACCTGGACGTGTCTATTCGAGTGACGGCTGCCCACTCAAGACTGCTTCCGTGCGCCTGGCATCGAAGCATTGTGCCTGTTCGAGCCCAACTGCCGCCCACCATTCCAACGGGTGTGTTGGTCCAGCGATGCCCTTCCAGTTCCTATATATATAAAAACAGAAAGGCTCCAATCGCTCCTTCGCGATGATGCGCACGTGCGAAGTGCAAAGTGCGCCTCGAAAGCGCCCAATGCGAACTTTGCGACGTGCACGGGCTCGATCGAGTGCGTGAGCGTGAGCGTGAGCATGAGCATGAGCATGAGTGTGAGCGTTTGTCCAACCAACGGCTAGCAAAGCTAGCTAGTGCGCAAGACATGGCTACATGGCTTGTAACTTAAATGTTACTCTCCATAATCTCCCACTATATAAACTAGGATACTTTCTAGTATATATCCAATGTGGGTTTAGACTCTTGTGGTGACTTAACCATTCACCCATATATATTGACCCCAATATTCCAACAATCCCCCACATGAATGGAAGAAGTCGACACGGAAAAGAAAGAAGAAGAAGAGCATAGCTGAAAAATCAATACATCAAGATAAGTGGCTTTCGCTTTGAACCTTCTTTAGTAAGATTCTATCGAACTTACTTGGCTGATCAGTGTACGTAACGTATTGAACTGTCAGGCGTTATTGTAAGTTTAAACAATAGACCAAACACATTAAATTTTCATATCAGATTTTGGTTCTCTATTGTGTTCATTATTTCGGCTCTGAACTTTCTTGGTTCTGCGAGTGCTTTAGAGAATTTGCCTAAGAAAATTTCTCAACGAACCGGCCACGTTCACACTTACATAGGTGATGTGCTATAAAGAGTATCCTACATTACCCCACTTGTACTAATTTACAAGATATAGTCATCATTAAAAGCAATAGCTTAACCTCTACCATATTGTAGGCAGCACTTTTACATTATAGAAATGGGATGAAGATAAACTTCCTAGTGCTTTTCTCAAATCAATCATGACTAGTTTTCCTATTGAACCTAGTCCGTGGGATCTCCAGTCGCCAGGTTAGGTTTCCGTCAAGCTGACTTATATTTGTTTAGGCTTTAGCCCCATTTCTTCCGATGCACAGTTTATTCTCTCCTTAGATAAACCTTTAGTAAATGGATCCGCAAGGTTATCCTTTGATCGCACGAAATCAATAGAAATTGTTTCGTTTGAGAGTAACTGTCTAACGGTGTTATGTCTACGACGTATGTGTCGAGATTTGCCGTTATATATAAAATTTTCCGCCCTAGCTATAGCTGCTTGATTATCACAATGTATACATATAGTAGGCACGAGTTTTGGCCATAGAGGAATATCTTCTAAGAAGTGTCTAAGCCATTCGGCTTCTTCACCAGCTTTATCTAAAGCAATAAACTCAGATTCCATCGTTGATCGAGCTATACACGTTTGCTTAGAAGATTTCCATGATATGGCACCTCCACCGAGAGTAAATACATAGCCACTAGTAGATTTGGATTCATTTGTATCAGATATCCAATTTGCATCACTATATCCTTCAACTACCGGAGGATAGTTGCTATAGTGCAATGAATACTTTCTAGTTCGTTTTATATATCCTAATACTCTTAACAATGCATTCCAATGCTCATTGTTAGGATTACTAGTAAAACGACTTAGCTTACTAACAGCGTAAGCAATATCTGGCCTTATGCACTGCATCAAGTACATTAGGCTCCCAATGATTTGTGAATACTCTAACTGTTGTTTCGCATTCCCAGTATTCTTGCGAAGAACTATATGGGGCAGAAATGGGTTACTAGTTTCTTTAATACCATGAGAATTAAATCTCTCAATCATTTTATCTACATAATGTGTTTGAGATAAATTAATTCCATTGGAGGTTCTAGAGACTTTCATTCCCAAGATTACATCTGCTTCACCCATATCTTTCATATCAAAGTTATTGGTAAACATTTTCTTTGTTTTATTTATAACCTCAATGTCATGACCAAATATGAGCATGTCATCTACATATAAACAAACAAATACATATGTGTTGCCAAATTTCTTTGAGTACACACACTTATCACATTCATTTGTGATAAAACCATTCCTAGTCATGACATTGTCAAATTTCTCATGCCATTGTTTAGGAGCTTGCTTCAAACCATAAAAGGACTTAACAAGTTTGCACACCTTGTGCTCTTGTCCTTTTACTTTGAAGCCTTCGGGTTGTTCCATGTAAATTTCTTCATTCAAATCACCATTTAAAAATGCAGTTTTCACATCCATTTGATGTATCTGCAATTTGTACAATGCGGCCATGGCTATTAAGATTCGAATTGAAGTAATTCTGGTAACTGGAGAATATGTGTCAAAGAAATCAAACCCTTCCTTTTGACGATATCCTTTGGCAACAAGACGAGCCTTGTATTTATCCACGGAACCATCTGGTCTTAATTTTCTTTTGAAAATCCATTTGCATCGTATTGGTTTAGAACCTTTTGGAAGATCAACCACTTGCCAAGTGTTGTTATTTAAGATGGATTCAATTTCACTATTTACAGCTTCTTTACAGAATGTGGATTCTGAGCTGTCCATGGCTTCTTTAAATGATTGAGGCTCATCTTCAATCATAAAATTAGAGATAAAATCTGGACCAAAAGTTTTAGCAGTTTTAGCTCTTTTGCTTCTTCTTGGTTCAGTATCCTCATCATTTTCAGAAGCACTTTCATGTGGTCTCTTAGGAGTATTTTCACAAATATCCTTTTTCATAGGGAACACGTCCTCAAAAAATTCAGCGTCACGAGATTCAATTATTGTATTGACATGAATGTCATTTATTTCAGATTTATGTACTAAGAATCTGTACGCACTACTATTCATTGCATACCCAATGAATATACAGTCAACGGTCTTAGGTCCTAATTTTGACCGTTTAGGAGGTGGAACGGCAACCTTTGCTAGGCACCCCCACACTTTAAGGAATTTGTAGGAAGGTTTTCTTCCTTTCCACAATTCATATGGTATGGAACCAGTTTTCTTGTGTGGAATTCTATTCAACACAAAGTTAGCAGACAACACTGCTTCCCCCCACAAGTTTTGTGGTAAACCAGAACTTACAAGCATGCAATTGACCATGTCCTTTAAAGTTCTATTTTTTCTCTCAGTAATACCATTTTGCTGCGGAGTATATGGTGCGGTTGTTTGATGAATGATTCCAAATTTGGAACATAAGTCACTAGACTCTATCGATTCATATTCACCACCCCTATCAGACCTTAATACTTTAATTGACTTTCCAAGTTGATTTTCAACTTCATTTTTGTAAGTGATGAAAGCATCTATTGCTTCATCTTTACTACTTAACAAATAGACATAACAATATTTACTTTGATCGTCAATAAAGGTAATAAAGTATTTCTTACCGCCTCGAGTTGGGACAAATTTTAAGTCACATATATCGCTATGAATTAAACCCAACAGTTGGCTAGTTCTTTTAATTGATTTAAAAGGTTTCTTTGCAAATTTTGCTTCAACACAAATTTCACATTTGTGATCTTTTATTGAATTAAGTTTTGGAATAAGTCCTAAACCTACAAGCTTTCTTAAAGAAGCACGATTCACATGTCCTAAGCGACTATGCCATAAGTTAGAAGACTCGCACTGTCGATTTTATTAATAGCCTGTGGGTACAAATAGGTGGACTTCTTGTCCACTACAACAGCGTTTGCCTTAAACAGGCCATCTAGCAAATATCCTTTCCCAACATACATCCCTCCCTTAGTAAGTAAAAATTTATCAGATTCAAATACAACTTTAAAACCTTTCTTACTAAGCATTGAACCAGAAATTAAATTCTTCCTTATGTCGGGTACATGCATCACATCGTTGAGAGTAAGCTCCTTTCCTGATGTGAACTTCAAGATCACCTTCCCAATACCTTCAATCTTGGAGGTTGCGGAATTTCCCATATAGAGAAAATCTTCACGTTCCATTTTCTTGTATTCTGCAAACAAGCTTTTGTCGGCACATATGTGACGAGTGGCTCCTGTGTCCACCCACCAATCTTTGACGTTTGACACCAAGTTGGCTTCACATACAACAGCGGACAGACTTACTTCGGAAACACCCATAGAGAGAGTATCCACTTCTGTCATGTTTGCTTGGGGAGGCTTCTTCTTCTTGCTTCGGCAATCCTTTGCCCGGTGACCGCTTTTCCCACAATTGTAGCAGTCCCCTTTGAACTTGAAGCGTTTGTTGTTGTTGTCATTACTTGTCTTCTTGTTTTTAGAAGAGTCATCACGCTTTCTTTTGTTCTTAGGCCCGGAGTCTTCAACCATATTAGCCTTTGCTTCCATGTTCCGTGCAGCGGCTCTCTTTTCTGCACCACGATTGTCCTCTTCAATACGAAGACGAACAAGCAAGTCTTCCATTGACATCACCTTGCGCTTATGCTTGAGATAGTTTTTGAAATCTCTCCATGAAGGAGGCAGCTTCTCGATCATACATGCAATTTGAAAAGACTCGCTCAATTGCATGCCTTCAGCTTCAATGTTATGCAACAGAACTTGCATTTTCCTCAACCTGATTCATTACAGTTTTAGAATCAATCATTTTAAAATCCAAAAATTTTGCAACAAAGAACTTCTTTGTTCCAGCATCTTCGGTTTTGTATTTCTTGTTGAGAGATTCCCAAAGTCCTTTTGCAGTTTGAATTGAGTAGTACACATTATACAATATGTTGTCTAGTCCATTCAAAATGTAGTTTCGGCATAGGTAATTCGCATGTTTCCATGCGTCAATAGCCAATTGTGCTGCCTTGTCAATTGTACCTTCCGCTACAGGACATTCCTCACGCAAGAACTTTACCAATCCAAGCGTTGTGAGGTAGAACAACATTTTCTGTTGCCAACGCTTGAAATCAAGTCCATTGAACTTTTTTGGTTTCTCGTATTGCGAGGTCGGTGGCATAACAAGCTGATTTGCACTTGTAGTGCTTGCAAACGCACCCGGAGTGGTTGCAACAGTTTCACTAGTGGATTCATTTCCATTAGCCATTTTCTGTCACGAAAACAGAAAATCAAATAAGAAGGAGATGAAGTAGAAGATAAACAAAATAAATACCTGATAATATTTGTCTTAAGATTGTTGGTAAATAATTTGTTAGTCTTTAGTATCTTCAAAACAGATGAACCAAACGGATGATTGAAACGAGGTATGCCGAAGCAAATCTCCTTAAGACAAATATTGCCTCCGTAACGGTGCAAACGGATGATTGGCAATTGTCTCCCAAGATACAACGTTTCTTCCAAAAGTTAGACTTGCACTTACTAACCTTTGACGGATGAATCAAATTATCTGACTTGCTCTTCAATCTTTCTCAAAACGGGAGAAGGAATAATGAGTAAAAGAGAACTGGATTTCTTTTGCGAACAACACTTATGATTTTTAGATGTTTAGACTGAGAGAAATTGGGTGTATTTTCGATGACCTGAATGACTGGAAGAGGGGTCTTTATATAGCTTTGGTCGAGTCTGTTCACAGAGGATGCATCCCGTGGCATGTTCAGTGAACCTGGACGTGTCTATTCGAGTGACGGCTGCCCACTCAAGACTGCTTCCGTGCGCCTGGCATCGAAGCATTGTGCTTGTTCAAGCCCAACTGCCGCCCACCATTCCAACGGGTGTGTTGGTCCAGCGATGCCCTTCCAGTTCCTATATATATAAAAACAGAAAGGCTCCAATCGCTCCTTCGCGACTATGCGCACGTGCGAAGTGCAAAGTGCGCCTCGAAAACGCCCAATGCGAACTTTGCGATGTGCATGGGCTCGAGCGAGTGCGTGAGCGTGAGCATGAGCATGAGCATGAGCATGAGTGTGAGTGTTTGTCCAACCAACGGCTAGCAAAGCTAGCAAGTGCGCAAGACATGGCTACATGGCTTGTAACTTAAATGTTACTCTCCATAATCTCCCACTATATAAACTAGGATACTTTCTAGTATATATCCAATGTGGATTTAGACTCTTGTGGTGACTTAACCATTCACCCATATATATTGACCCCAATATTCCAACAAAAAATACTAGACATGTATGAAAGATAGATTTTTCCCAAAAAAATCTTCTCCGATGCAAACCTCTAATGCTTAGATGAAGACGTACAATGTGACATTTAGTTGGGAATACATCTTTTACGCGATCCTCTAGAGGGTCACCTAGAGGATGTCTTTTCATTCACGTCATTTACCGTCAGTTTTTATTTTTTATTTTTACTATAAATCAGTTACTATATGGGGTAATTTTTTTAATTTTTTTAATTAATTATAAAAAAAACTAACACGTCAGAAAGAATATTCTAAAAGAAGTTTTGTATTGGAGAACGTTTAAAAAGATGACTCTCTATCTTTTAAATTTTTTGCCACATACGAAAGAGATCTTCTTGTTTAAGATGAAAAACTAGATAATAGCATTGGAGATGCTCTAATGTTTTTGATTTAGTGATTGATGAATTACTTGTACATACACGAGATTACACAATGCGTGTTATTAATGTAACGACCCGAAGTCACCACCTGCTTCCAAAACCATATACTCAGAGTATCTCAAACTTGCAGTGAAAAATAAATAACACTCAGATTCTCGAAAATCGTCAATTTTATAAATAGCAACCCTGATACAACAGTTCAATCAACCAATCACTAGAACCGCTCTTACTACTAGAAAGAAATTAGAGACGGTTTTCGCAGCTAAATTAGCGGGCTTTTAAATTAGCGACGGAAATCCTTTCATCGCTAAATGAAGGAATATTTGAAATATTCCTTTTGTCCGTCGCAAAAAATTGCGGTAAAAACGCGAGAACATTAGCAGGCCCGGCCCAGCTACAAGGAAAATGAGGCACAAGCCTTGGGCCCCCAAGATTTGTGTAATTTTTTGGGCCCCAAAATTAAGGGACCTCACTGAAAATTAGTTGTTCATCCTTATTCCTTTAACAGCACGCACATGAAGAAGAAGAAAAAAAAAAAAAAAAAAACCCTCCCACCCAACACATAAACAGTGAACATGCACACACACACGTGCGCACGAAATTTGTGATTTTGATGTGGATTTTGGAACAAAGCTTAAATAGGTCATTGATTAAAGCTAGCTTTGATACAACGATAACCTGCAAACTTCATTAAAGACTATTTCCTTATTAGGCATTCATCTCAGAAAAAGGACATTCTGCCTGCATCAACTGTCTACCTATTTTTGACAAAATGGCAGAATTCAGACTGAACCCGGCAGAACTACCTATCAGATCTCAACAGCAAGATTAGAGCATTTAATGCATTTAAATTCGAATTCTCCAAATGCTGAAGATCTCTAACGGCTACATTGACTTCCCAAGTATAAATAGAAGACTCTATTGAAGCATTGAAGAACACTACTACGAATCAACAGCTCTGAATTTACAACTCTGAATTCTTCATCTTCTTCAAGCTAGTTCATTAAAAGCTTCAAAGTCAAATCTGTAAAAACATTCTTTGAAGAGCTCCAAACTGAGACGATTAGTCTTTATAGCTTTTCACTGATTGCAATCCCTAGCATTCAAAGCACACGAGAATTATATCTTTGTAGATATTAATTCTCCCACAAACACTTGGTCAACTAATTTTTGTACACGATCCATTAGTGATCTATCTTGTAAAGATTCTAATGGAAAACTTAGTACACGATTTTTAAATCCAAAGTTGACCACTTTGGTTGTAGACGTAGCACTTATTTATAAGTGTGAACCATATTAAATCTCTTGTCTATCTCTTTTATGTGCTTGTGATTTGTTATTGCTTATTAATTTCCAGAATTCCAACAGCTTTGAGAACAGCTGATCTTGTCCTATCAAGATCAGCCATCTTGAACTTGTCCTATACTTCACTCAATTCCGCTGCAAAATTCTTTCTAAACTTAAGTGAAGTAACTTTTAGAACAATTTTTCAATAATTGGACATAGGCTATTCAACCCCCCCTTCTAGCCTATTTGAGCACCTTGAGACCTAACAGTATGTTTATGACAATAAGAACCAACCGGTCTTTTGAAGTGTCCTAGAAATCTACATGAATTACGCGTGGCTATGCAGGGCTAGGATGGCTTACTTCCCGGGGGACGATCAGTAATCGCGCGGAAAGGGAAAGTGTCGGCTGAAGGAATGCTGGGCGCATGACTTACCCAGTTTCACTTCAAAGTGTCTATACCAGGTTTTGAAGCTTGGCAACAGTTCGGAATAAATAAGTGCGCGTGTGTGCGCAGCGTCTAAGAGACTATTTTTACAATTACATGTAAATGAAAGGTGAAACATATATATAAAAAAATGAAAACAATTTATGTCCAATTTTTCTGATTCATGTAATATGGATTGTGTTTTTGTTAACGGTTTGAAATTAGCAGGAAAGGGAAATACATCCACAGGTCAAGGGTTTAAAGCCCCGAGGAAAAAGCAGGAAAAAGAAAATAGAAAAATGGGAAATCTATTCTATTCCTATTAATACATTTGTGTCCTATTTCCCAAAATAAAAAGAACATAAATGAATGTACAACCGAATAATGGGCGTTAATACCCGAAATAAATGTACAATATAATTAAAGAATAAATGAATTTGTACCTGTAGAGGTGAGAGTAGTATATACTATACAGATAATACTTTAGTCATGTTACAACTTTGAACAAATTCGCGATAATTAAATATGTAAGCATTCATTTGTGTATAAAAAATGAGTCTGGCTCTCTTTTTTATTTATTTAAAAACAAACATCCCCAGCAGAGTCGCCATTGTGAGCGCCCCAATCCCGCAGGATCCGTCCCCTCTGGGGGGGGCGCCTTTTTCGCTCGTGTCTTGTGGTTCCCCTATATTTTATTTTATGGTTTGATAAACATGAAAATCATGTTTATCTTAAAAAACAGAGTCGCCACTCTCGTTTATGAGTAAACGGGAGAAAAACTTTAGATTATGTGTTCAGGGGCCAAGTTACGAATTGGGAAGGTTTTACTTACCCAATTCGCCCTTTCAGTCTCTACACATTGCATGCTCGTATTTAATTATTGCAAGTTTGTTTATTTACAGAATATAAATTGCATATATTAAAAAATGTATTTGCAATGTATTTTGAAATAATTACATACATTTATTTACATATTTAAACTAACGAACAGAAGGGGTTACCTTCTGTCGTTTTACAGAAAATCGGGCCAAGTTCTAGGCCGTTGCTTATACTAGATCATGCTAGCTGGTAGCCTGACCATTGTGCTCCCACTGCTACCAATCGAGGAAATGAAGACTTACGTTTCGGTGTGTATTGAGATAGAGTCAATACTCTTTTCTCTTTTTCTTTTTCTCTTTTCTTCCTCAAAAAAGAGGCTTGATAGAGAGAGAGAGAGATTTGGTGTGTGTGTGTGTGTGTGTGTGTTTGGGGAGAGAATTGAACATGTGAATAGAGAGAGCTGATCATCTCTATTCATAGGAGGCTTTGGCTGAGATTTTTCGATGGAAACTCTCGGGGCCAAGCAAAGGAGGAAGCTTCCTCTTCAGCAGCCGGCTGCTGAACTGTTGAGAAATGTATGTTTGGTGCGCGGCGCACCTGGCATGGTGCCCGCGCACCAAACCCTATTTGGGTGTATTGGAGCACCAGAAATGTCTTCAGCACACCAAACCCTGTTTTTGGCTTTTCCAGGCTTTGTGTCTTGCACTTTCGCCATTTTAAGCTGTGTATCTTCAGTCTAGACCCTTGATGTTGATCTAACGGAAGGTTTGTTCGTGCGTTGGGCGTCGTTAGTCCGTTGTGTCTTCGAGTTTGACCCTTGATGTTGATCTAACCGAAGATTGTTGTATTTGTTGGACGTTGTTGGTCCATTGTGTATGTTGTTTCCTGAAATAATCATAGAAACATGTGTTAGTCCATTTGTAAATAAACAGTTGTTTATTGGACAATTCGTATAATGTAGGTGTACGAATTATGGGTGTCTATAGAAGGTTGGATAGAAACTTGTGGCCTAGATTTTTCACCCTGAGCATTCAATTTGTCAGCAGCCGCTCCCTCGATCGCGAAGTCGGTGAATACGCTCAGCGCAAAGATTCTGTAAATAGCTAGTCACTAAAAAGTGTCTAAAGATCAAGGCAATTATGATTTCTCTCCTACCTTCTAGAGCTTCTATGGGTATAGAGAAGGGAAGTAGGGGAACCCAGAGAGGTTCATCGGGAACCACTCTGTCGATAAAGTCAACACCCCACTTGGCTAAAATATTCCGAGCGAAGCTCGGGACTACGACCTCCTAGTGGTCTTCGGCTAACCTATAAACGTTCTTACCCGTGGGCGAACGAGCATAGACAGATCAAGAAGGGGACTCACCTAAGTTTACAGGCTCTCGAGGTGGTAAAGGGCTCCCACCATCTAAGCTCGGGGAGTACCCCGAAGATGACAAAGACACCGAGGACGAGCTACACTCGGAAAGTACCCTAAGGTTCACTCTTCTCCCCGCAAAAATACTTGAAAGACTTGGAAAATATTTGAAGTGCTAAGAGGGAAACAGTAGGAATACCTGGTGTGAGAAAAGAGATTAGGTACGAAACGACAGGTGGAGATCGTGGCTAACTTCAACCACTGAAGCGACCTGCAAGGCACGTGCCACCGGAGTTAGTATCGGTATCAATAACAGTCGCCGAAGCGAAAATGAAGGGCTCAAAACACCTAAAATAGGGGCTAAAACATCCTAAAAAGTTCTTAAAGAAGGAAAGGAACTCAAAGCAATACTAGCCTACGGGGCAAAAATGGCAAAGAACAGTAGAAGGAGCTGGAAATCAAAGGTTGTGCAAAGCCGTCAGTCACCGAAAATTGCAGAAGCTCGCCAGAGAAATTTGGGGAATTTTAGGGTTTTTATGCAGAGTGAAGATAGAATAGTGAAAAACCCTACTTATAGTACCCTTCCAAAGAAACGTTGTTTTGAGACCGGATCCAAAGTTGAACCCAACATCAAAACGGGTAACCCCCGTTTTTCTCCAGCATAGTCTTAATACGGTGCCATTTTGCCTAAAAGTGCCGGTTAAAATTCAAAAAGTGAAGAGATGTGCATTTAATAAGACACCCAGAAATTTTGTGCTAATAATGTGGCACGATTTCCAAGAAACGAAGCGTATTCCAGAAGCCACTACCTGCTCCACCGATTTTTCGAGTGAAACCTGGGCGTTGAAAGGCTACACTTCCCAACTTTGAGGATAATCATCACCTTGGGAAGTCGGGGACTACTGAAGATACCAAAGTATTTGGCCACCACGTGGCAAGAGTTATGACACCTGGCCAAGCTGCCAAGCTTACCTGGATCCTGGAGTGTCGTACATCATCCCGAGCTTCATCGCAAACTCGGGAGTCAAATCAACACGTTGGATCATAACTCCCCGAGCTCTCTGTGAACTCGGGTAACTCGCCAGCGGCCCAGCTCATTCTCCCTTCAGCGCCCTAGCTCGCAGAAACCGTAGCTCGGGGTACTCAGCTTTGACCCCGAGATCGTTTACCCCGGGAACAGTTAAAAGTCAACAATAGCTGTCACATTTAATGTCAACCTGCTCCAACGCATCTCGGGGACCATTGACAGGCTTCTCATTGGGTCACCAACAACCTACCTCCTACAAGGCACAAGTTCCAAGGAAGAGATAAATCTTCCCCTACAAGACATCACCTTTCCATAAATACTCATCAATGGATTTGATGGCGCTCATAAATGGTCATAAATGGCCATTTCCTAGCCAATCCCAAGCTAACATCTTGCAACCCCACTTGCACTCAACCAACATTCCTTCAGTATAAATACAAAGTGATTGTCTTCATTTATGGCCTAATTTCCATTTATTACTCGTCAACTACCAAATCTCTTAAAGCCTCTTGTGCATTTACTCCTAAGAGTAGCCCGAGGACTGACCGGAGACCATACTCTCTTCCTCTATATTCACACTCTCACCAGAGGGCTTTAGCCGGACCACGTCCGGCACCCTAACAGTGTTTTCTTTGACATCTCAGGTATCAGCTGACGGATAAGTTCCTTCAACACTTGCCTATTGAGAGCCGGGGCATCCTACCAACCAGCTAGCTGCACACGTGGACTCGACGTGGTCACCTGAACAGTTTTTGGCGTGATCATCAAGTTTCTTTGTAAAAAGGGTTAAAGAAAAAAAAAAGTATCCATTTTTCGTTAAATTTTAGAACTTTGGTTTTTGATTTTTCACTTTCTCTCTCTATCTTTCTTATTTTTTCTTCAGTTATTACAAAATAAAAATTCAAAAACCAACCTAAAAACTTCCAAGATAGGTGAATTCTTCTCCCGCGTGAACATCTTTATACAATCAGAAGATAATAGAAATATTTCTCTCGATAACTGTGGGCGACACTCCAAGATAGGTGTATTCTTGATTAGTGATGTTCTTTTCATATTTTTCCCTATAGAAATTGATTTGTTACTTACAAATCTATGAGTGGTTGTCAGATTGATGGTTTTTTGTCAAGATGGATACTTTTAAGGTTACGTTTGGCTACTCCATGTCATGCTTTAAAATTAGAATTGGATAAATAATTTGAGCTCCACGAAATTCAAATTATTCTTCCAATTTGAATTCTAAGCTATGGTACTGGGGTTCCCAAACAGATCCTAAGAGTAATTGTAACAAATTTTGAAGAAGTGGTGTAAAGTGTCATTTTTGAAATTTAGGCTAGAAAGAAATAATTTAGCACTTGTGAGGGGGAGCAACTGTCATTACCGTATTGAGAAAACTTTGATGGATAGCAAATGCACGTGCATATCTTGTTTTAGGGAAAGTTTATTTCTACTACAAGATTTGCTAATTCAATATATTTATTATAATTTATTCAAATAAATTAATATTTTGATAAAATTATCCTCCAAATCCACCGTATTTAAAATCAAAACAATCACCAATTATTTTGTTTCACTTTGTAACTTTTTTTCTTCTTTCCAAATAAATCATTTTTAATCATGCACAAAAAAAATTGTGATTTTATTTCCTAAATATCTAAAAATAGAAATGTAACAACTAAAAGGAAAATAATTCATTGGTCAAATTTCTTTCTCTTACAAATAAGAAAAAAAATAGATGACAAATAGACTAGACAAAAATGTGAAACAAATTATATAATATTTATTAGATTACGAATTATGAATTTCAATGAAAAAAACAAATTTGAATGGTAATTCCATTCATTAATAAGTATTTTAAAAAAATTTGTACGATATTTTAACGATTGCACGTTTTTTTCAGTTTGCTAACCTTGCTTCAACAAAAAATCTTTTGAATAAATCAAATGAAAAATATGGATGGATTTAACTTTTTAGTATTGACAAATAGGTATATTTATTTGAGAGAATAAGACAAGAAAAAGATAAATTTTAAGTTATAAAAGAAAATTTAAAAAGAATACTCAACTTTAAGCAAATACTCATCAAAAGTAAGTACTTGAGGGGCAATTTTGTCATGATTATAATTAATTTTGTTCACTATTATTAAATATAGTGAATAAGTAAAATTTGTAGTGAAAATAGACTCTTCTCTTGTTTTATTTTCAATTATTTAATACTCCCTCCATATAAAAGTACTACGAATTACGTGTTTTATGATTTTAAAAAAAGTAATATAATATACGTCAAATTTGTGTTTGAAAAATGTCATGTTTGACTAAAAAAAGTCAAACATGACAATAATTTAAGAACGGAGGGAGTAATATATTTTAATTTTGTAATTATTGTTCGTGGTTAGTGCTAGATAATAGGATATCGATGGTCATTTATTAAAAACTACAATGAGTTTGAGATTAATACTCGCTCGTGATACTTAGCATGCCGCTCGCCCAAGAGCACTGGGATCCCACAGTGGAGATCCTGGGTTCGACTCCCCCAGTGGTTAGAGTGGATGATTATCCCTCCCTAATTAATATTAGGCGCCTCTGGGGGGGATTTTAAGAAATTCAGAGAATTCAGAGAATTTGAGGGAATTTCAGAGAGTTGAGGGACTAGTTGGTAACCATCGACTCAGAATGGGGCTTGCCCCGAGATGGGTGAGCCTCAAAAAAAAAAATATATATATATATATATATATATATATATATATATATATATAATGTTTCAAAGTTTCTAACCACTAAATATTCCAATGAACATGAATTACCAAGTTTCCTATTTTGCAAAAGCAGCATTTCTAAACTGCTCGATTGGGATCGATTTTTTTAACATAATGTGTTGCCAAACATGGCCTAATATGATATTGCCCCAAGCAAATAAGCCAAATGTCAATTATTTACAACATACTCCTTCGACATATGAAAAAAGTGAGGGTACGACTCATGCATACAATATGAACCCCTTCTGTTCCCATCACATATCAGCATCATCGCTCAAATCGAAACAGAGAAAAAAGAAATAAGAAAAATGGAAGGCGCCGACCCAATTTACCGGCACAAGCAAAAATACAAAGCAATGATAAGAGCAGTCCAAAAAAGTTCATCCGGTAGATTACTAGAATATACTCTCCCCCAAGCTCAACTCCATTGGCGAACTACTTCCATATCGCATCTCAAAATTTTCCGACCCAACTCTCTACTGGTGACCGCCTTTATATGCATGGATCTGCAGCCATCGTCACCCCCTACCCCTACCCTCCCAGTGAACTTGAAACAGACATTCTAATCTGAAACAAACACTTTCGCATGAAATCTAACAACCCAGAAAATACATTCAAACATCTCACTAAATTCTGCAGGTGGTGAATCTAACTATGCTAACTGCAAAACCTGGAAGAAGAAAATGAAAAAAAAAAACAAGTATTAGAGACTGATAAGTAAAAATATGCAGGATATAGTTCTAAAATATATATATATATATATATATATATATATATATATATTTCGTGCAGGATATAGTTGCACTAGCTTCTTTTTGTGGGTGTGTCCAAGAGTGCGTCTAAGTGTGCGTCTGCTGGGTGTGTGCACGAGTGAGTGTTTATGTGAGAGAGAGTCGAAACAGTTTTGACTGTATGCTTTTGAAAGTGTTGAATCGGATTCCTGTTTTCATAACAAGCACAATGAGAGATTGAAGGAAGTCATTCAAGACAACTAATGGAGAGTTGGCTATTCTCTTGATATTTCAAGTTTCAACAGTTTCTAACTATGTAGGTGTCCTCAGGGGCAACGTTGCGCCCAATAGAATCTTCCCAAACCTCACAAAGACAGGAGCATTGTCTCTCTAGATATGAAGTCTAAAATTTTAGGAGGGGGACACAAGGGGAGTGAAGCACATGCACATATTAAGTTCCTTTGCAGCATATAGGCAGACTAATTGGCAACTCACCATCACCACATTTTCAATCTTTGAGAGATTCCTAATTTGCTGGGCTCGCTTCATCCGTATTAGGTAGCATGTTTGACTGAAATGAAAACAATAGAAGACTTACACTTTTAATCCTCTGCCTTCCATGCTTCTTCGCATTCTTTCGTCACTGGATGGTCCTGATTGTAAAATGTCACAATCAGCAGGGTGTTATCAAATCAAAATCAAGGGAAGAGAAGAATGATAACAAAAGTAAAATAGCAATAATAAACAATTTTGTAATCAGACAAAGGAATTTGGCGTAATTAGACATCTCTGCAGTTAAAATTGGTTGGAGAGGAAGAAAGGAATATGTGACAACATAGTGTAGTCCCTAGGATTATTTTAGGACAGACTATCCACAGCATATCAATTATGAAGGATCTGGGAACAATTAAGCCAGCTCCTTTCAGTTACAAGAACAGAACACAAAAACTACAGACGGTGGTAACTTCACCACACAAATTCATCCACAAGTACTTATTTTGACAGTAGCAGGAGCAGCCACACATTATAACACTGATAGGTTACAAGATATCAGCTATTATTGACATTTACGACTTGCAGAGAACCTCAAATAGAGAGAGGAGGCGGATGACCTTTTTTTTTTTTTAATTACTTACCATGTTCACACTACTGAATTATGCAAGGATCTGACTAGGAAGATGTTATTTAGTAAAAATCATCACCAGACATAGAAGCACGCAACTGTCTTTGAGCACTTCGGATGCTGGAGAAATTTCTCTGGTTTTCCCTTTCCTATGTCATATCTCCCCAAAAATGCATATCCTGGGAGATTGTCACGAGACCCCAATATGTATATATGAGGATTGGTAGCAAAATATTTCCTTAGAAATACATGCACACTATTGCCACAAGTGTCGGCAAATGAATGCCTTGTTCAGATACGCCAGTGACAATGCTCGAACTAAGAGAAAAGGGTGCCTTTGAAAAAAGATTTGAGTTTGGCACCAGTTTCTAGCCTTGCCTTGTTCAACATGAATTAAGCACTTAGAATGAATCAAAGCAAAATACAGCATCATCCAAACGTGATTTACAGAATTAGTTTAGCAGAGATACAACTGTGAATGAAATAATAAATTTACACAAGAGCACCATTAAATTCCACAATAGCAAGTAACAATGTGAAAACTCAATTGATTCATATCAATTCATGAGTATTGACAATGAACATATTTTTGCGCTATGAAATTTATGCAAATGGTTCGTTAAAGTTTAACTATTATATAAACCAATCAAATGCCTAGAAATAAAAACTTATTCAATTTAATACCAAAAATCAGAATATATGTTTATAAACCGTAGGTCTAGTTATAAGTGAATATGTTGGCATTTTCATAAACTTTCTTACCAAACAAAATGATTTTTAAGCCACTCATGTAAAAATAAAATAAAATTACACCGACGTTGTATCAAAAGTTTACTCTTAAAACTAATATTCAAGGAGGAGGAAGAAATAAGAAAAATGAAGGAAATGCGAAATATACGAGCACGGGATCACTCGCAACCACACTCTAATTTTTGATCACCGTAAACAGATATTCTTGGAATGCAGAGAAATGAAGAAAAATATGGGGGTTAAAGGGGGAAGAGAGAGAGAGAGAGCAGGACTACCTGTAGCTGGAAGACCTCTTTCCATCAATCTTAGCCTCGGAATCTTTACTTTGATCTATAATAATAACAAAATGCATATTAAAAGTGATTCTATATTACTGGAATAAGCGCTATAGTCAAGTACATATATTATACTTCAGATAACCATCGATTAACCCCAATATCTAGAATAATGATTCTTGAACAATATCTACTGGAATCACGCTGGCTAGTTCAGCACACAAATTTCACGATTATTAGCATCTTCTTTTAGCACAATAGATGAAAGACAACTAGTGTACCAGCTTCATGACAAGTAAAGTACATACTTTGAGAATGTGAGATAGAGCTTTAAAATTTAAAAGTTTCCCAATTGAAGAGGTACATATTCCTTCTAGTTTGTCCCAATTAAAGAGGTATGTTTCCTCTTTCGGAAACTATTTTCTAACATAATGTCTTTAATACCCTCTAAATATGTGGTTGAGAATAATCATGTCATATTAACTAAATCAACTTCAAGTTATTGCCACAGATTGATAGGGTAGTTTAGGAAGCTGGCGGCGGTTATTCAACCTTTTCTTAATTTGCGGCAACCATACAAAGTATACCTCTTCAATTGGGATGGAAGGAGCAATCGATTTACAAAAGCAAAACCCCACAGTCAAAAGCATATGAACTGCAGGCAAAAAGCACTTTCGGGCCACCGAACTTTTTAAAAATTTGTAGGACGGCTGCCAAACTCTCAGTTTATGCAAATAGGCCAATGTACTGAACTTACGGCCACAATAACCCCCCCCCCTTTTTCGATGTCTGTTAGATTTATCCATTAAGTAGGTATGATATTCCCATTTTACCCTTGTAGTAAGAAAATAATAAAACTAATAGCAATGAAAATAAAAAGATAGAATGCATAAAAGAGGAGATTTTTAATTTATAAAAACAATTAACAACTAAGAAAAAGTAAAAGAAACACATAAAAGAGGAAACGTTTTAAGGAATAAATAATTAATGACAATTAAAAGAAAATTCAAAAGAAAGATATAAAAGAAGATGCTTTTTTTTCTTTTTTGGAATATGACATAAAAGAAAATCTGTAAGTAATAGAAAATGACAAACACTTAAAAAAGAGAGTAAAAGAATCACACAAAAAAAATTAATAATAAATAAAAAAGGACGAACAATTAGAAAAAGTATAAGAAAAGGAAAAAACTATATAAACTAATGTGAGCCAAAACAAAAAATGGACAAAATGTGAAGAAACAATAAAGCCTTTCTCGTGGACACTTTCTCGAACTGAAGCATTATTGGACGGCTAGGAAAGTATTCAAGTCTTTTTGCTAAATCTCTTTTAAGGCTTAAAACCAGTTCCCCAATACATATCTCTCAGTCTTTCTCTTTCTTCTTCTTCTTCCCCCTTTTTTTTTTTTTTTTTTGGGGGGGGGGGGGATAGGGGTTACTAGCATTTCAGGGTCCAAGGTTAGCACCGTTCCCACTACAGGGACCCAGGTTTAAATTTTAGCAATTTAGGGTCCGATATTCCAATTTTGTACCGGGTGCGGGTGCTGACCTTGGACCCTAAAATGCTATTAACCTTTTTTTTTTATATATCTGAAATCAAGGCTAAGTGAATGCGCAAGGACCTATGTTTTTTTTCTGAAATCAAGGCTAAGTGAATGCGCAAGGACCTCTGTTCTTGATCTTCCCTCATCTTTCGATCAAGAAAAATACTACAATGATTCAAGAAACAAAAAGCCATGTCAAAAATCAGTATAAGGACTCAATTTTCCTGGAAAAATATGATGATTTTTTCCATTTAGCCACCGAAACCTAACCCGCCTTCATTGGAGACCTAGCCGTTGATATGCTAAACCCCTAGTACCTAGAATTCCTTGATGCCACTATCAAATCAAGATCTTGTGATATCATTAAGCAGCGCTGCCGTCTACCTCCGCGTCTCCAACGTCATCGTTAATTGCCAGTCCACAGCGACGCTTCATCTTCATCTTTCGTCAAGGGCCGCCTCGCCTCGCTTCCCCTGCTTTCCTATGAGATTTGGTTGTGGGGGTATTGAATAAGCTTCATAATTGAAACGCCGGAAAGAGTAGCGACGGGAAAAGATGAGGATGGAGTGCCAGAGTGGAGAGAGGAGTTGGGTGAGTGGGAAAGAAAAGAAAAGAGAAAAATAAAAATGAACAAAAAAAATTTAAAAGCACGCACAGTGCACATGTATATGAGAAAGGGTATGTTTGTCATTTACAAAGAAAAAATTGAAATCTTGCACCCACTTAACAAAAAAGTCTAACTTTCATCCAAGAAAGGGGTATATCGGGGCCATAACCTCAGTATGATGCCCTATTTGCATAAATTGAGAGTACGGTGGCTGCCTTACAAATTCTTAAGAAGTTTGGTGGCCCAAAAGTGCTTTTTGCCGATAAATGTATAAGCCTAGAAAAAACTCATTCCAATGAATCATGTTGCAACACTGCAAAGAACACAATGGCAACACCAATCAGCAACACTACAAAGAACGCTTTTCCAGTGTCAAACCCCAGGAGTGTGAGGCATAAAAGAACAACTGGATCAAGGGCTGCATACAGTTCCCAGGTTCCACGTCAGCCTCACCAAATTCAGAAGGGGCGTACCATAAAGATATCAGCCTTGTTAAAAATCCAGTAGTCTTACACGGCAGAATGAGCCTCCTCGTAAACCAGTTCCGGAGGGACCATGGATGCTGAAATGAGGATTAGTTGCTAACCAATCTCCACTAGACTAACTACAAATACTTCTTTTTGCCTCTTGCTACAATCTTGCCAATCTAGAACATTCTCATCACCGACAATCAGTGTGAGGCCTTTTCATGTATGATTATGTAATTTGCTTTAGATTACCCAACCCCGCCACTCTACCCCTCCCTTCTCTCACACACAATAACCATTATGATATTTCGTATTTATAAACAAAATAACACAGAGGCACACATTTAGCAAGCAACAAGCAATAAATGAGGACCACACACAGACAAAAGCACACAAACTATTTCCACTCACAGTCAAAACAAAATCAAAAAAGCAGTTGAAAGACCAATGATATGAATTTACATTTACTGTGAAAGATTCCCGACAAGAGGCAGAAATAGGGGAAAAGTATACTACTTTAAGTTCGTTGGAAGGTAAAGACCTATATTTAGCTAAAAGTTAAGAACAGCAAGCAATGATTGTAGCCTGATTATTTGACCTATTCACACAACGACTGAACATAGAGAGAACAAAAACCTATATTATCTTTAACAACAAAAATCAGAAGGGAAAAGTATCACCTAGTAAATGACTTAAAACAGTATCAAGCTGTTACGCCCATAAAGTAAACTGTAATTGGAACAAATATAATTATGCAGAAGATAAGGAGAGAGGGAGAGACAGCCAACAACATTTACCTTTCAGTTGCTGATTCTCCATATCAAAGTAGTCCTGTAGAGCAACCATCTCAATCTTACTGCGTTTCAAGCTCCTTATCGCCTCGGCAGTAGCAAGGGCTCCAGAAACTGTTGTTATTATAGGAATCTTATAAGCAAGAGCCATCCTCCTCAGCTTTCTCCCATCAATCTGGTCCAGGCTGTCTCCAGAGCTTGTGATCACCATCAAGTGGATCTGCCCATTAGCAATCATATCAGCTGCATGTGGACGTCCTTCATGCATCTTCAGCACCCGCTCCACTGGGATACCCTCTAATTCAAGAACATGAGCGGTTCCAGAAGTTGAAAGAACAATAAATCCAAGGCTTAGGAATGCACGCGCTATGGTGGCGAGATGGGGCTTCGTCAAGTCATTCAAGCTTAGAAAGACACTGCCAGAAAGCGGTAGCTTCTGCCCAGCAGCTATCTGAGCCTTGGCAAATGCAATAGAGAACTCAGAGTAAATACCCATAACCTCACCAGTGCTACGCATCTCTGGGCCTAGAAACACATCACAGCCTTGGAATTTCTCGAAAGGAAGAACAGCTTCTTTAACTGCGACATGTCTCGGGATAATCTCACTTGTAAAACCTAAATCATGAAGAGACTTGCCTGACATGATAAGGGAAGCATATTTAGCCAATGGATGCCCAATAGCCTTGGACACAAAAGGAACCGTACGGGATGCACGGGGATTTGCCTCGAGTAAGAAGACATCCCCGGAAGCTGTGATTGCATACTGACAATTCATGAGCCCACACACATTTAACCTTTTCGCTAATTTTGTAGTCCACAACCTGATTGTGTTCAAGCATGACGATGACACGGTTTTTGTTGGGATCATGCATGCTGAATCTCCTGAATGCACTCCTGCTTGTTCGATGTGCTCCATTATTCCCCCAATTACCACATTACCGTGTGAGTCCGCGAGTGCATCAATATCAATTTCTATGGCATCATTTAAGTATTTATCAACCAAAACTGGTTGCTCAGGGTCCACCTTAACAGCAGTTTCGAGGTAGGTCACAAGCTTTTCATCGCTGTAAACAATCTCCATTGCCCGGCCACCCAAAACATAGGAAGGTCTTACAACAACTGGATATCCTATTTCTGAAGCAATGGCAAGTGCATCTGCTTCACTCTTAGCAATACCTCCTTTTGGCTGTTCAATCTCAAGTTCCTTGAGAATCGCATTGAACCTCTCCCTGTCCTCAGCAGCATCAATGGAATCAGGTGACGTACCCCAAATCTGAACATGTCCACCACTGGCAGATTCAGGCTTGCGCTCATCTAAGTACTGTTGAATGGGAAGAGCCAGTTTCAGAGGGGTTTGACCTCCAAACTGCACTATGATGCCATCAGGCTGTTCCAGATCAATGATGTTAAGAACATCTTCAACTGTCAGAGGTTCAAAGTAGAGACGATCACTTGTATCATAGTCGGTAGATACTGTCTCTGGATTTGAATTCATCATAATTGTCTCATAGCCAGCAGCCTACATAGAAAACACAATAACTGAAAAATCAGAACGGAAATACGTTATACATACTCCAGAGTCCTTGAAAAAGAATCACACTTTCCATTTTAGTTTGTCCCAAAGAAAGAGTCGCATTTTTAAAATGTACATATCAAATCTTCATATTTTTCAATTTTTTTCTTTTCGAAAACATGATATTTATGTTACGTGTCATAAAAAGAAATATATAACTTTAGTGCAATTTAAAAGAAATATAGAGAAGCAAAACTACGATATTAAATAATTTGACTTCTCAAAGGACTCTTTTTGGGGAGGGAGTAAACGAGAATATCATAAAACATTAGTGTCACTTGCATACGGTATGATATCTGCCCAACTACACACTTTCTTTAAAAATTTACTACAATCCTCAATCACGTTGCTCTAATCACATCAAATACCATAGAACAAAAATGCCTCAGTACAGTTTGATGTATAAGAGAAAGGACTAATATATAATTTGGTACCTGAACTTTCCATTTCCTGGTGATTTGGTCCTCGATTGATAAAATTTCCTACTGTGGTCCTTGATCTCAACATTTGAAGCCCAATTAGTCCCTCGTACCGTTATCTTTAACAGCAGCGTTACATTTTTTTTAAAATGCCAATTTTACCCTCACCTGTGGCTGACTTGAATGCCTAGCTGGATTTGTTTCGTTTGGCGGGAATGGATCAATATTTTTCCCTCTTTTTCCCTCTCTTCAGTAATTATCTCTCATCCTCATTTCTCTCTCTCTCTCACACAAAACAAAAAGACTCCTACTTTCTCTCTCTCTCACCGTGTACTTCTCTTTCTCTCTCTCTCTCACCTACTTTCTCTTTCTCTTTAGTATTATTATTTCCTCTCCCTTCCTACTGCCATGTTCTTCCCTTTCCTTTCTTATCATTTTTTTTGTTTCCCTTCCTGGAGGCTTCTGCTTCTTCTTCCATTTTTTTTTTCTTTCTTCTCTCCCTGCTGTGCGCCATCTCTTTTTTATTTTTTTCTTTTTCTTCTCACTCTTTTCTTGACACAATTCCCTCTAACCTCACATCTTTCTCACTTCTCTGTTCTTTATTTACACCAACAAGAAACCCATCCCCACAATCTGTCCTTTCTATTTCTCTCACCTCGCTGTCCACCCACATAAACCACACACATGCGCACTGAAACAATAACAATCACACACACAAGGTCAACCAGCACACACACCGCAGTCAACATGCCACCTCATACACATACATAAAATGTTCAATACTCCCTCCACCCTCCTTTCCACCCTTTAACCAAAACACCCATATGATTCAACTTCAAACCCAATACTTCCAAATAAAAGTAAGCCCCTGAGCCGATCCAATACCGAGCCCAGCTAGCCCAGATTTCTTCCTGGCTTCCCTCCTCGGCTCATCCTGAGCTTCATCGAAAATCTCAAGAACTTTCCCAATACTGCGAAATGAAGTCACAATTCGATGGTTATAAACAGCCTCCACTGCAATCTGAGTGCTTTGATTTTGCGTCTTGACGAAATTTGCAGAAATTGAAGATAGCAAAACTTTTCGCGTGTAGAAACAGAGAATCGTGAGAGGTTGAACGGCGATCATGACGAGTGCGAGCTTCCAAGCGACGATCAATCCCATTATCATGGCAATTAACACTGCTGAAGTTGTTTGAACTAAAAGCGACACTCGATCGGCGACCAGAGATTTAACCATGGAAGCTTCGTTGCTCAAGATCTTCTCGAGCAATCGAATCCGTTTCGTTAGCCGCTTGCCCATAAATGCAAAATTGTAATGTTGCAATAGATTCACGACGATGGATATTACTGAGAGAACAAAATTGTAATGTTGCAATAGAGAGAGAAGAATGAGAGAGAAGTCTACAGTGAGAGAGAGAAAGTGGGAGGACAAATCGTGTTGTGTGTGTGTGTGAGAGAGAGAATGAGTAATTTTAAAACAAGTGAGAGAGAGAATGAGTGATGGGTTTTTTATTTTGTTTTCTCTGTCAGCAAAAAATTTGTCACGTGGATCTTCATCAGACTCAGCGAAGGGCAATTTTTTCATTGTAAGATTTTTAACGATTCCGTTTAAGATAACGGTACGAGGGACTAATTAGACTTCTAATGTTGAGATCAAGGACCACAGTAGAAAATTTTATCAATGGAGGACCAAATCACCAGGAAATGGAAAGTTCTAGGGACCAAATTATATATTAATCCTAAGAGAAATTAAGAGAGAAGTGAGTTTTACTTCAAGATTGCTGGCTTTTATCCAATAGCAAAAGCTTTCTTATCATCACAGGATCTTTAACCTAAGGACACCACGAGTGATCATGTATAAGGGGTTTTTGTGCATATACCCTACCAATATATTCAGGCAACAGGATTTTATGTTTCTTTGTTTCTTTTTCCCTAGGCAACATAGTACGTTTGGTAATCGCGCAGCTCTTTCATGGAACTTCGCTGCCAAGAAAATTTTCCAACTCAAATGGACGACCACAATTAAAAAGGATATGGAAGACTATGGCTTGTCCGAAGATCTTGCATTGCACCAGAAAAAATGGTTCAAACAGATTCATGCAGGAGCCATCCTCGGTCAGATTTGGCAATGTCTTTTTACGTTATGAGAAATTAGGAAGCAGAAAAGAGCAGGATCTGATTCTCCCCATGTACTGGTAAGCTACATTCAGATTAGAAGTACAGGGTTTACCATTTAATAAGATCAAACAGAGAACAGGGGTTATCCCAATAGGTCCATTATCCTATAGTCACGTCTCAACAGTCCAATGCATTGCCTATCCAAAACTGCTACACTGCTAGAAGTCCATGTTAAACAAAATGTAGTTGAACTATTGACAATTAAGTTTTTAATGAGGAATACACAATGCTACTACTAAACAAGTTAGCCAT
This sequence comes from Platycodon grandiflorus, assembly GCA_016624345.1. Taxonomy (NCBI): domain Eukaryota; kingdom Viridiplantae; phylum Streptophyta; class Magnoliopsida; order Asterales; family Campanulaceae; genus Platycodon; species Platycodon grandiflorus. The sequence goes on along the minus strand of CM028367.1, from coordinate 9,985,717 downwards.
GTATTAAGGATCATAAATTTATGTAAAACATGAGGGCATATTGGTGTGGAGTTAACATATGTTGTTAGAAGGTAGTCATTGCCAAGAACTATACCAAAACTTGAAGTAAGGAACAAACCTGAAGGGCAAAGGACGCATGGCAGCAGCAGTAGTCAAACTCAATCCCCTGGCCAATTCGGTTTGGCCCTCCACCTAAAATCAAAACCTTATTCCTTTTGGTGGGAGCTGATTCACATTCAAAGTCATAAGACGAGTACATGTAAGGAGTATCGGCCTCAAACTCTGCAGCACACGTATCAACTCGTTTATAAGTGGGAACAACTCCTAAAGACAACCGCTTCGAGCGAACTTCTTTCTCGGTGGAACGTGTTGCGAATGCTATTTGCTTATCACTAAAACCTCTCTTTTTTACTTCATAGAACACATCCTTTGAAAGATGAGATAAACCTTGAGCCAAGAGGTATTGCTCCACATCTACCAACTCCTTAAGCTGAGTTAGGAACCATTTGTCAATGTAACTCAGCGCATGAATGTCATCCACCTTCATCCCTCTCTTCATTGCAGCATAAATGGCATGGATGCGATCAGGACTAGGTACCCGTAGACTGTACTTCAACTGGTCCCAGTCCCAATCCAGTTCCTTGACTTTTGCACAACCCCACCCTGAGTAGCCACACTCCAATGATCTAACTGCTTTCTGAAAAGATTCTTGAAATGTACGACCTACTGCCATGGATTCACCAACAGATTTCATTTGAGTTGTCAGCACAGGTTGAGAGCCTGGGAATTTCTCGAATGCAAACCGAGGTATCTGCATGGTTTGAATTACTGCATTCATTATAGAGGAAATACTTTCTAGAAGATATGCTACTTATGATACCAAGCAAAAGAAGCTGAACATTTTCAAGTAAGATAACCTATTAACGTTACATATGTAAGTGGAGTTAGTAAGCACATATAGGAAGGAGAAATAATAATTCTTGCCTTTGTAACCACATAATCTATAGAAGGTTCAAAACTGGCCGGTGTCTTTTTTGTGATGTCATTGGGAATCTCATCCAACGAATAACCAACAGATAACTTGGCAGCCATCTTTGCTATGGGGAAACCAGTAGCTTTCGATGCCAAAGCCGAGGACCTCGAAACTCTAGGATTCATCTCAATAACCATGACCTCTCCATTCTCGGGGCTAACAGCAAACTGAACATTAGAACCACCACATTCAACTCCAATCTCCCTTATAATAGCAATAGAGTAATCTCTAAGACGTTGGTACTCCTTATCAGTCAGTGTTTGTGCAGGAGCAACTGTAATTGAATCCCCAGTATGAACACCCATTGGGTCAATATTCTCAATCGAACATATTATTACCACATTATCAGCCAAATCCCTCATAACCTCAAGCTCATACTCTTTCCATCCTAACAAAGACTTCTCCACTAGAACCTGTGATGTCACACTAGCCGCAAGACCAGACTTACAAATTGTCTCAAACTCCTCCCTGTTATATGCAATCCCACCCCCAGACCCACCTAAAGTAAAAGCAGGTCTAATAATCAAAGGAAACTCACCAATCGAATTCGCAATTTCCAAACACTCCTGGAGAGTATTCCCAATTCCTGAAGGTGGCGTCTTTAACCCAATATTCTTCATTGCTTGCTTGAACAACTCTCTGTCCTCCGCCTTCTTTATTGCTTCCAGCTTAGCTCCAATCAACTCCACGTTGTACTTATCAAGCGCACCACTTTCAGCCAATGCCACAGCCAAATTAAGAGCTGTTTGCCCACCCATGGTAGGCAACAAAGCATCAGGTCTCTCCTTTTCGATAACTTGCTCAACTAATTCCGGCGTCATGGGTTCTATGTAAGTCCGGTCAGCCATTTCGGGGTCAGTCATGATTGTAGCAGGATTAGAATTAATAAGAACAACTTCAAAGCCTTCCTCCCTAAGAGCTTTACAAGCTTGTGTACCCGAATAATCAAATTCGCAAGCTTGACCAATAACTATAGGACCTGCACCCAAAATCAAAATCTTCTTGATATCAGTTCTTTTACCCACTTTAGCATTTCGAATTTCTCCTTCATTCGTGGGAGTAGTAGTAGCGTGAAGCTGGTTTTGAATAGAGTAGAGGTTCTTTGAACAAACAGTTGGTGGGCGAGATTGGAGATTCAAAGGGTATGATGAAGAATTGAATTTTAACAACTTAATTGAGAAAGGCAAAGATTTGGGTTTTGACAAAGATGAGGATTTGGATTGAATGAACCTGGGAGTGACATTGTCACAGGGGTGGTTCATACAATAACCCATCTCAAAGACAAATTTCTCAGAGAAAATTAGACAAAGATAGGATGGAGAGACAGAGAAGGAGGAGGTGGGAGAAAGGAAGGCAAGAGGAGAGATAACGTACAACTAGGGTTTATAAACTGAAACCAGTATATACCGGGTGAGTGGCAAGGGACATGGGAGCGGGACATGTATTTCCTCCAACGAACTTGTGAGGGTCGTTTCCACTTTTCACCGAAAATAGTACTAAGCTAAATTTCGTGTAACTAACAAGGAAACTCTACATCGGTACGATTTGGGTACGAGAATTGCTATTTGCACTCATCAAATTATTGAGTATATATATATTTTTAAACACAAAAATAATGCATTAGGTGGTGTTTGATTGGAGTGTCAAACACCTAATGGGTGTACTCAGCAAATTACTAGGTACGAATAGCAATTCTATTTGGTTATTATGTGAAAATATTAGGTCTATTAGAGCATCTCCAATGATTACTAATTTTTATTCATACATGCTAAACAACACCCCAAAAAATACTAAATCACACCCCCCAACCAAAGTGACCTTTCTACCCTCCCCCTTTCCCACTCCCTTTCCCTCAAACGGGTCCCTCCCTTTCCCCAACAGCACACCACTTTCCCTCCCCAACAGCTAAATGACACCCCCTCTAAATGACACCCCCTATATAATTATTAATATATAATTTTATATAATTAGTAATATATAATTTTATATAATTATTAATATATTTTTATATTTAATTTTATATAATTTGGTAATAATTATTAATAGATAATTTTATATAATTAATAATAGGAAATTTATAATAACTAATAATGGGTAATTTTATATAATTATTAATATATAATTTTACATAATTATTAATAGTTAATAGATAATTTTATATAATTAATACTAAGTAATTCTATATAATTATTAATATATAATTTTACATCATTATTAATAATTTGGTAATATATTTATAAATAAAATTTTCACAAATTAATATATAATTTTAGTTTATAAATTATTAATATATTATATTTTTTCATATTATTTAATTTTAGTTTAGAATTTAATTTTAATTTTAGCTTAGAAATTATATATTTACTAAACAATTTTAAATTTTAAAAATTATAAATTTAATTTTAGTTTATAAATTATTAATATATAATTTCATATAATTTAATTGTAATTTATAATTTTAGTTTATAATTTAAAATCATTTAATAAATATATAATTTCAAATTATTTAATTTAATTTTATAATTTTAGTTTTTAATTAATATTATTTTTGATTTAATTAGTAATATATTTATAAATAAAATTTTCACAAATTAATATATAATTTTAGTTTATAAATTATTAATATATTATATTATTTCATATTATTTAATTTTAGTTTAGAATTTAATTTTAAGTTTAGCTTAGAAACTATATATTTATTAAAAAAATTTAATTTTAAAAATTATAAATTTAATTTAATTTTATAAATTATTAATAAATAATTTCATATTATATAATTGTAATTTGTAATTTATATAATTTAAAATTGTTTATTAAATATATAATTTCAAATGATGTAATTTTATCTTATAATTTTAATTTTGAAATTAATAATATTGTTGATTTAATTAGTAATATATTTATAAACTTAAATTTGCACAAATTAATATTTAATTTTAGTTTAATATATAATTTTATATAGTTTAATTCTAGTTTATAAATTATTAATATATAATTTTAGTTTATAAATTATTAATATATAATTTTAGTTTATAAATTATTAATATATAATTTCATATTATTTAATTTAAGTTTTTTATTTAATATATTTGTTTATTTAATAGAAATAAGATTATATAATTTAATTGTAATTTATCATTTTATTTTATATGCAATAAAATATATAATTTTAGTTTTGAAATTAATATAAAATGTTGAAAATATTTAATTTAAAACTCTCACTTTTATTTGTTTCGAATGTGTATGTTTTCAATATATTTTGTGTTAAATTTTTCGGTGGTTCGACAAAGATAATTATAGAAATGAGATAATTGTAGAAATGAGGCTGCTTCGGTGTATATTTATTCGTCCAAAATGATGTTTGATTTATTTTTGTAACGATTAATGAGGCTGCTCCGGTGTATATATTTATTCGTCCAAAATGATGTTTGATTTATTTTTGTAACGATTAATGAGGCTGCTCCAGTGTATATTGCATGCAAAAAAAAAAAAGGGACATGCATGCATACTGCTATTTCTTTTTATTTTTTCAAACAATTAAAAAAAAAAGGGACATGAGGCTGGTCTGCCCGCATGTCAAAGAGGGACATGAGGCTGCTCCGGCCGCATGTACCATTTTTTTTTTTTTGTAAAAAAATAATAATAATAGGACATGAGGCTGGTCTGTCGCATGTCAAAGAGGGACATGAGGCTGATCCAACCGCATGTCCTCTTCGACATGAGACTGCTCCGGCCTCATGTACCTTTTTTTTTAAATGTAAATTATAACTAAAAAAACAGCAAAAAGAAAAAATTTACACAAAATATGTCCAAAACATACACAACTGAGGACAAGTTAGTAATTTCGTCCGCGGGGGGGGCTGCGTTTAGCATATAGGCATTTAATTAATATATTGCATTTTCAAATGTTTCGTATAAATAAATTAATTCATTTATAATTTTAATTAATATTTTGCATATTCAAATATTTTTTATTTTTCTATTAATCTGTTTATAATTTTGATTAAGATATGTCACTAGTTGTCACCATAACGAGTCCATAATAACGAGACTTACATAAAATATTAAAATTACATAAGTCGAAAATTATATAATACAACATAAATTTGAAATAAAACAACTAGTTTCTACGGCAACACTAAATGTCATTTCATATCATGTGTGAACACATAAAGAAAGAACTCATTTAAAATCCCTAAAACAATAGCCAACTAGAAGTACATCTTCCCCTTCAACTGACTGCCTTCAATTTGTGATTTTAGTCTTTTAGACTCCATTACTTTTACTTGTCTTCTCAGCTTAATCTCCAATCTTTCAATTTCTTGCTTTAGCAACATATTTTTCTGTTTTACCTTGGTCAACTTCACTTCCGTCTTCGACATATTGACTTGTAAATCATTTGCATCATCTCTAGTTTCGTTGATTACCTCATAGGCTGTCAATATTCATTGGGTGCCATGCAATTGGGAGCATGAGGAATGTTACTCGAAGAATTTTCAATAGTTGGAGAAACTTGAAATTTTTGAAAAATTTGTACACCTTAAAAATTTCCAAAATTTGGATAATTGGAAAAATTTGGTGTGTATTGGGGGATAGAGAAAAACTGAGAATATTGAGCATTATCAGTAAGACGAAAATTTTGATTTCCTTCAACATTTGAAGATTTCAATAAATTTTTAAAATAATTACCAGAGTTTTCATTCATTTTGAATAAAATTGAAGAAGTGAGGATATATAAATTAATGAGAGAAAAAAAAATTAGAATTATAGAAAGATAATATTTTTAGAAGTGAAATGAGTGGAGATTGGAGAATGTATTTATAATGGGAAAAAAAAAACATTTCCGTTTTTTAAAGGATACATTTTGGAAAAAGTAACTGTCAAAAGATGCAGATTTTTGGGAAAAAGGATGAGTCAAGGTTACTTTTTAAAAGAAAAAAATCAAGGTTGTTTTTTAAAAAAAAGCTGTAGATTTTTTGAGTCAAGGTTGATTTAAAAAAAATTTTGCATGGACAAATTTGAAAAAGTCAAAAAAAAAAAAAATCATTTTTTTTCAAAGTAGGCAACGGTCACCACAATACCAAAAAAAAAAAATTTAAGTAGCAAACATCTGAAAATATGTTCTAAAATGAGTATTGTTACGGTATAGAGTAATTTTAATTTTTTCTTTTTATAATTAATTATAAAAAACTGTCACGTCTGAAAGAATGTTCTAAAATGAGTATTGTATTAGAATACGTTTAGAAAGAAGACTTTCTATCTTTTAAATTTTTTGTCACATACAAAAGAGGACTTCTTCTTCAAACATGCTACGTAGGAACAGTGGCGGATCCAGAAAAATATTTTAGTGGGGTCACAAAATTTAATTATCACGTAAAAAGCTTAAAAATCATAATTTACCACTAGTCTCTACCTTATTGTTGCTTTTATGCGTGACTTAAAAAGGAAAAAACAATTTTGAGTGGGGTCCCTATCCGAAAAATCACAGTTTTGTAAACCAAATTTTTTTTTAGTGGGGTCACTTGCCCCCCCACCCTTAGCTGTGGATCCGTCTCTGCGTAGGAACCAGATGATAGCTTAAAGATGCTCTTATGTTGAGGTGGAGATAATGTGGCATAGTTGGGAAGACATCGTCTACTAATTCTCTACTTCTAAAAGGTCACCTAGAGGATGTCTTTTCATCCACATCTTTTACAATTAGTTTTTTTTTATTTTTTACTGTCAATTAATTATTTTTTTTGTAATTAATTATAAAAAAACTGTCACATTTGAAAGAATGTTCTAAAAAGAGTATTGCATTGGAACACGTTTAGAAAGAAAACTCTCTATCTTTTATATTTTTTTCCACGTATAATAGAGATTTTATTATATAAGCAAGCCACGTAGAAAAAAACTAGATGATAACGCTGGAGATGCTCCTAGCTAGAACATTTAATTTAAACAATCATAGACTTTTACATTCGTGACTGGCTCTTAAGTCATCTCCGTAAGGGAGAAGGCTACCTTACCTCACTCCAACGAACTTGATAAAATATCAGCTGAATACCATTCGGTCCTGGCGCTTGAATGAGCGAGCCAAACATCCTAGTATCTAAATGCTCTAAGATTTTGACTTGGAGGAGCGTAACCATCGACATTAATAAGATCTGAGTAGGGGTGTAAATGGTTCGATTTAGACCAAAATTACAAATCGAACCACCTCCTACCGGTTCCATTTTTTTTAAATCGAACCGAACCGTCTGAGGCTCGAAGCCGAACCGAACCGAAACATTTGTTTTGGTTTTTTGGTTCAAAGAAAATTATTATTTGATTAATCATTTTTTCAGAACCACTAAAGAGATATTGAAAAGGATGAAAACAAGGTCAATTTTCAGATATTGAAAAAGATGAAGAAATTTGAGACTAATTTCGTTAAAGTCGAGAGAGATCTTACGATGGTTGAGAGAAAATATTGTTCTATGAGGTGTGAGAAAGAATGTCAGAGAGGTAAAATGGAGAGAGCGTTGGCGAGGTGAGAGGATAATGACGGACTAATGGTGAGGCGCGACATAACGTTGAGGTGAGAAAAAAAGAAAGAGAGTTGAAAGACCGATAAAGTATGAGATTACCATCTTTACTCTTAAGATTTTGTAGATCTCAATCAACAGTTCAAAATTTTCAAGATAAATCAAATGATTATTAATAATAAGAATAATATATATATATATATATATATATATATATTAACGGTTTGGTTCGGTTCGGATCAGTTGGACCCCTAAAATAACAAACAGAAACGAACCGACCTGTTTTTAAAATTTTCAAACCGTGACCAAACCACCCTAATCTTAAAATGAACCAAACCACTTGATTCGGTTTCCCGGATTCGGCGGTTCAAACTTACACCCCTAGATCTGAGCAATGATCTGAGCGAGTTCTTGCAAGATGAATATTCACAAATGCTTCCTAAAAAAAGGCTTCACGAATTAACATTACATAAAGCCGGGTCGAGTCATTCATAAGTATTAGCCCTACCTTGCTAAGAGCTTATCCATGTAAAAGTTGAACCTTCAAACGTGTTGGTCCTTCAGTGATTTACTTAAAATGATTCTAACTTATTTGGAATCACATAATATGCCACCCAACTTAAAACTTAAGTTAGCTGATGACCGATTGATTTCAATAAATTAGTCAACTGATTCCGCCTTGAATCAATGACTTAAATATTTTCAAATCAGTTACTGATAATTGGCATAACTCAGTAGACTGATAATGTCATTGACTTATCTTTTGTGTAAGTCTACTGATCTTCAAACGAAAGCTTCCTTGATAAGCTTCCGTAGCTATATTTTAAATTTTTGTCAGTACATTGCGTGCTTTAATTAAATTCAAACATGATTTATGTTTAATATTTTCTAACACACTTTTCGTTCTAAGCTTTACTGTGTATTTCAGAATGAAAAGACAGGTCATACCTACTTCTTCTGAGATAGCTCAAAGTTCGAGGAGAGTTGTTCGCTTATTTTGACTTGGACGTCTTTAGAACATTTAATGAAAATTCAAAAGCTTCCAACGGCCACAAGCTTATCTCTGCCTCTATAAAGTCGCAGAAGCACAATGAACAACTCAACATGTACATTCGAAGCATTTAAGAGTTTATAGCATTTATAACACTTCAAGAACACTTGAAGCTTCTACATTTAAGAGCAATTTACTTGGAGCATTTATTGTTTGTTCTTTACTCTTGGTATTTGCCTTCAGTTCAATCATTGTATTGAATCCCTCCCAACTACTTAGTTTTTTTGGGATCTTTGATTGTAACACACGAGATTGATTTGTTCCCTTTGAACATTCAATCTCTATATTCACTGGTCTTGTTGTACACAGATCTGTTAGTGATCATTTAGGATTATAAATATTAGTGCACTTTAAAATCCAAGTTTGACCAACTTGGTAGTGGACATAGCAGTCTTTATACTGTGAACCACTCTATATCTCGTGTTCATCTATTTATTTCTACTTGTTTTCCTTGACCAACTGACCAAAGCTTTAAGCATTGCCAAATTACTTAAAGCTTCAGTCATCAAGTTGCTTCATAAGCTGATTTATCAATTGATCACTTTCATTAATCAATTGGCTAATTTTACAAAACTCATTTTCCGCTGTAAAGTTTTTACAAAGGTTTTTAAAATCTGATAAAAGATTTTATAAGGCTATTCACCCCCCTCTAGCCTTATCAGTTGCCTAAAGTGGACTTACAAAATGTTATATCAATCAAATTACTATCACTTATGTAGTTTAAAAGTTTCTCGTATCTCCATTGCCTCACTAGAGCAACTCGCCCTTCTTCTCATTGGAGTTTAAATAGGTCAGATCCCATCATAATTCTCTCATACTTCCTTGTGTAATATATACTAGGATTGAAAGGAGTTCTTAGACATTAACCATACACATGTAATATGAAAATATTGTTTTATAAATTAATATGGTAGGACCTAACATGTGTTGGAAATATAATGAACATGATCACTTTTGATGGGTCTCGTTAATGAACCCCGAGATTATTGACCAAAGTGAGAATTAGTGAATCTTGTGTGTATGCAAACAAACAACTTTCATGTTTGGATTAAAATCATTTGATGGTTGGAATTCATAGTTGAAATGGGTTAACTAGTGGTACTTGAAATGGGTTAACTAGTGGTACTTGAAATGGGTTTTGTTTTCATCCCACATGGGATAGAAAAAGCAACTTTATGAGGTTTATAAGCCAACATATTTAATAGACCATTGTTCAAGTAACATATTAGGTGGCTTGAACCAAACACCACATGCGCTCGCTCACTCGGGCTTGGGCTCGGGGGAATGTCTTGGGTCGAGGGGGCTATATCTTATTGAACAAAATTCATTTGGTGAAAGATTAATTGAACTTGGACGTTTGCTTTAAGTTACGCACTAAGTGGGCAGTTATGGAAGAGATTAACATTAATCCCTTAGGGTAACGTGATGAGCTCAAGATTTCTACGAATTTTTCCCTTTAATTTCCTTTTATTTTGTGCTATTTTAGAGTTAAATATTCTTGGAAATATTATTATTTATGTATTTGTGCTTCATTGTAGGTTTCCAAGGTATTTATGAGCTTTCAAGGATTTTAGCATGAAGTTTGAGGCAATTTTGGGCTTTAAAGTTGAGCTTCGAGTAATTTCGTCAAAGTCCGTCAAGTGTTCTAAGGCAAAATAGACTAACGGTGGGCTAACAGAGCTAACGGAGGACTTAAATGAGAAGCCTGGAGGGGGAAGGACTTCGGCAGCCTGTTCTGAAACTCTAAGGGCACCGGAGCAATTTCCATTTTGCTCATTAATGCGGTGTCATCATGCCAGTGCGCCACGTCACTTCCTTGCCCAGATGACGCGTGTCCTGGAGTTGGATCCAGCTGATCCGGCCCATGCTCCACCCTTCTCACCCGTTTCCTTCTCACATTCTCACCTACCAACTATCCTCCATGACCCGCGAACCAACTAGATCAGCCATCCTCTCAGCCCGATCTATTCAGCCATTCCTTCACCCACTTCCTCACACACGCCAACCCACGGGCCAGCAAGGTTCAGCAGTTCCTCCAGTTCAGCCCTCAGCAGTTCTACTCTATTCCAGCAGCCCCTGCTCTTCATAATTAATTCCCATTTTGCCATTAGCTTCCTTGGTACGCTTTGGGATTTTCTATATCTCCAAGTTTCCCCCAAATCTAAAAAAGACAGTCCCAAACGGGGCTGTGAGCCCCGAAAGGGGCAGCAGCTTCTTCTCCCCCAAATCTCTCTCCACCATTGAAGCTTAATCAACTTTGAAGGTTTGGAGCTTCAAATCAAGGGCCAACGAAGCTTCTACAAGTGATTTCAAGCCCGGATCTCGGCATTGCTCGCGGCTTTGTCGGTTAAATTCTTCCAATTTATATTTTAGATATTTTCTTGGGTTGAATGATTTTGTAATTGTGGAATTGGCTTTATGCTTTAATGATTTATGGATAGCAATTATTTTTCTATGTCGTTGTAGGGTTTTTAACCACTTTCGATGTCCCGGTTACCGGCATGTCTTGTAGAAAAATAGAGAAATTATTTCTCTACCCATTATTGCCCATATTCTTGGTATTTATTGTGTGATCTTAATGCTTTTAATGGGAGTCATGACCTGTTAGATGATTTCTAGAATTATAGGGTAAGATGCGAGAGCCCGTCCTATTAATTCGGATAACACAATAATTGTTTATGGCTTGATCGAGAGGTATCGAGCATTCTTAGATAGTCATGGGGTGCTTGATCGATAATGCAGTTATTCTTTTCTTGCTATAAGATGCGAGAGCCCGTAGTAGGGATTGATAGCTAGACTTGCTATAAGATGCAAGAGCCCGTAGTGAATATCATTAACGTGCACCCGACTACCAAGACTTGAGTAAAAAGAGAGTAGAGAGAAGATTAAATTAGACACGAGCTAGACTAGAAAATATTGCATTCCTAAAATCCTATCTTTTATCTTGATTTGTTGTTGCCAAACCATTTTGTGACATTTGTAAATATTAATTGTTTTTTTTTATTTTTAGTTTTTTAGTTTTTATTCTGAATTTATTTTCGCTCAAATATAATTAGCTAGCTCAATTTCGGTACTTAGTTAGAGTGAAAGTTACGTGCATTCTCTGTGGGATCGATAACTCGTACTTACGTACACTTTATTACTTGATACGGCAGGGTACTCTTGCCCTAGTTGTTGCAGTTTAATTTGCAGCATATCAAGTTTTTGGCACCGTTGCCGGGGAATAATTTAATTTTTGCTCCTATATGCTAATATCGATACTAAGTGAAGCTAATTGTAATTTGAGCTTTTTTTTTTTAGTTAGTTTTATTGCTTTTGTATTTATATGCTTGTGTAGCTTTCCGAAGCCTTTCCGAGTTTTGTGGGTTTGTAGGAAGGTGTATATAGTATCCCCACACAAAAAGATTTTCTTTTTATGCATTTATTTCCATAATTGCTTTCACACTTTTTTTCTTTTGAGCTTGATTTAATACAGGGGTTGAGCGCATTCAAAGTCGGGGTTTGCTTGAGGAAATTCTTTGGAGTAGGCTCACTCTCGGGCCCGGACTTCTATAGGAATCAACTTTGAGGGAGTTTTCTTTCCTTCCCTTCTCCGTTTACTTTAAGTTTGGGGGTTGGGTTTTGGATTGTTTAGCTTCGAAAATTCTGAAAGTCTTGAGCTTAATATTTCTCCATTATTTTTAATGCTTTGAATTTTGAGCGCTTGTTAGAGTTATATGTGCATTATTTTCTTGGATTCATTCTTGAGTTTATTATATGCATAGTTGAGGATATGTGTGTGCTTTTTATGCTATCTTCACCTCATTCATGATTAATAATGCTCATGTTTGGATTTTGAGTTGAATTGTTATGATATGCTCTAGCTTTGATAGTGCATGTCGGATGAGTATCATGTTGTGAGTTTTGATGACTGTTAGATAATCTTGAAAATTGTTGATTAAAGTAGCTTGGTTTGGATTTGTGTGCATGACAAGAGCATGATATAGGCCATCTTTGGATTGTTAGTGCCATATTATCCTACCCATTATACAGTAATCTCTAGTGTCCCCTTTTGAGCTTTATTTATAGAATGGCGTGTGCCTAGAGCACACAATGACCCCCATTCGACTTCATCTTCTTATACCCGCATACATCATCCTATCCCATGAGCCTATACAATTTGTGATCACCCTTCAAGAGAGCTTGATTTGAATTAATTTATTTTCGGATGCTTGTTGGGAAGTGTTGCTTCATGAAAGTTTTGTGCTTTATTGTAGTGATGGTGTTGGTGTTTGAAATGTGTTGAATGGCGAAAATAGAGCCCCCTTGGCAAGCAAAAGAAATGAATTGAAAAGAAAAGAAAAGTCAAGGGAGGCAAGAAAAAAAAAAGAAAAATGCCATCGTTCTTTAATTACTCAAGGAGACATAAGGGTGAAGCTAAATTGTTGTGGTAGAGATACTTTCTTTAACCCAAAGTTTAAAGTTTAAGGGGTTGTTGAAGTGAGTTTGTGGTACTTTGAAGAGTGGTGCTTTCATGAAGCAAATCATTGCGTGAAGTCTTCAAATTCTTCGCTTTCTTGACTTGTTATCCTACCCTTCATTTATAGCCCAAACCTTGGCCAACATTACATGCTTTTAAAGTACGTCCTATTGATATTGTTATGTCATGCGAGTCCTAGCCGTGTGAAAATTAAAACTTCTTCGGTTTGATTGCTCAATTTTGATATCTAATTGACCGTTCAATCTTAGTAAGAGCAAGGCTACTTTTTGATGGGCATATGTTTTGTAACGTGGGAAAGTGTTTGAGGAAAAAGCTAGCTAGTATTAAAATCACACCATACCTTATCTATGCATGTTTATAATCTTGAGTTTGATTTCCATCATGATAATGTGCATATGATCTTAAGCAAGTGTCGTGTTCCACTGTTAAGTCCTTGAGCTCATTTTAAATGTTTTATTTCTTTGCTCGGGACGATCAAAGCTTAAGTTTGGGGGTGTGATGAGCTCAAGATTTTTACGAATTTTCCCCTTTAATTTCCTTTTATTTTGTGCTATTTTAGAGTTAAATATTCTTGGAAATATTATTATTTGTGAATTTGTGCTTCATTGTAGGTTTCCACGGTATTTACAAGCTTTCAAAGATTTTAGCATGAAGTTTGAGGCAATTTTGGGCTTTAAAGTTGAGCTTCAAATAATTCTGTCAAAGTCCGTCAAGTGTTCTAAGGCAAAATAGACTAACGGTGGGCTAACAGAGCTAACGGAGGACTTAAATGAGAAGTCTGGAGGGGGAAGGACTTCGGCAGCCTGTTCTGAAACTCTAGGGGCACCAGAGCAATTTCTCATTTTGCTCATTAATGCGGTGTCATCATGCCAGCGCGCCACGTCGCTTCCTTGCCAAACTAACCCGCGTGTCCTGGAGTTGGATCCAGCTGATCCGGCCTATGCTCCACCCTTCTCACCCGTTTCCCTCTCACATTCTCACCCACCAGCTATCCTCCATGAGCCGCGAACCAACCGAATCAGCCATCCTCTCAGCCCGCTCCATTCAGCCATTCCTTCACCCACTTCCTCACACACGCCAACCCACGAACCAGCAAGGTTCAGCAGTTCCTCCAGTTCAGCCCTCAGCAGTTCTCCTCTGTTCCAGCAGCCCCTGCTCTTCATAATTAATTCCCATTTTGCCATTAGCTTCCTTGGTACGCTTTGGGATTTTCTATATCTCCAAGTTTCCCCCAAATCTGAAAAAGACAGTCCCAAACGGGGCTGTGAGCCCCAAAAGGGGCAGCAGCTTCTTCTCCCCCAAATCTCTCTCCACCATTGAAGCTTGATCAACTTTGAAGGTTTGGAGCTTCAAATCAAGGGCCAACGAAGCTTCTACAAGTGATTTCAACCCCGGATCTCGGCATTGCTCGCGGCTTTATCGGTTAAATTCTTCCAATTTATATTTTAGATATTTTCTTGGGCTAAATGATTTTGTAATTGTGGAATTGGCTTTATGCTTTAATGATTTATGGATAGCAATTATTTTTCTATGTCGTTGTAGTGTTTTAATTTTATCTCTCTCTCTATTTAGTACACAAGCATGCTAGGTTATTAATTTGTGGGCTTAATGCTTTTAATTAATTGGCCACTAATTAAATGATTTGAGAAATGTTTGGATCCGCGAGAGCTACCTTGCATTTCGGACCGAACAAATTAGTAGTTGGTGTCTGGAAAACACCGATAGCCATGGGAGTACTTGTTTTGTGAAGCTATCAATCCACCGAGAGGTAGGAAATTAGAGATTTTAACCACTTTCGATGTCCCGGTTACCGGCATGTCTTGTAGAAAAATAGAGAAATTATTTCTCTACCCACTATTGCCCATATTCTTGGTATTTATTGTGTGATCTTAATGCTTTTAATGGGAGTCATGACCTGTTAGATGATTTCTAGAATTATAGGGTAAGATGCGAGAGCCCGTCCTATTAATTCGGATAACACAATAATTGTTTATGGCTTGACCGAGAGGTATCGAGCGTTCTTAGATAGTCATGGGGTGCTTGATCGATAATGCGGTTATTCTTTTCTTGCTATAAGATGCGAGAGCCCGTAGTAGGGATTGATAGCTAGACTTGCTATAAGATGCAAGAGCCCGTAGTGAATATCATTAACGTGCACCCGACTACCAAGACTTGAGTAAAAAGATAGTAGAGAGAAGATTAAATTAGACACGAGCTAGACTAGAAAATATTGCATTCCTAAAATCCTATCTTTTATCTTGATTTGTTGTTGCCAAACCATTTTGTGACATTTGTAAATATTAATTGCTTTTTTTTTATTTTTAGTTTTTTAGTTTTTATTCTGAATTTATTTTCGCTCAAATATAATTAGCTAGCTCAATTTCGGTACTTAGTTGGAGTGAAAATTACGTGCATTCTCTGTGGGATCAATAACTCGTACTTACGTACACTTTATTACTTGATACGGCAGGGTACTCTTGCCCTAGTTGTTGCAGTTTAATTTGCAGCACATCATAACGCACGTCCAAACTTAGTCAGTGCAACACATCTTCTCCAAATCTTCTCTTCTTGCGAATGATTTCCAAAGAGCGTACCCTCCTCCCATTTTTTCGATCTGCCGTGGTGAGTAAATTGTTGGGATTAAAAACCAGTAATCTATAGCAATCCTCCCTCCGTTCTCTCTTGAAAAACTAAAGCTTGGTCGAAGGAGAGCGAAAAAAATTGAACCAGTTCCGATTCTCGAAGTTGGATTATCCTGGGAGACGTTTGCCGACCAGACTGGAGTGCACTAATAAGTACGAGGGCAATTCGTCTTCAAGGCCAGTTCATTATTCGGTCGATGCAACGATTTCTATAAGTTTTCCCATTTTTTTCTTTTACAGTTTTAATAAGTGCAAAATGCACAAATCGTCCCTATACTGTACCACCTTTTTGGAATCGGTCCTTATACTAAAATTCTAAAAAATAAGTCCTTGTATTGAAAACTTTTACGCAATTGGTCCTTCCGTCCAATTCCGTTAATTTTTTTCTGTTAAGTGTGCTCACGTGCCTCGCACGTGCTTTTGTCCAGGGGTATAATTGTCCATACATTTTTTTCTTTTGAATAGACAAATATGTCCATTTTTGTTTTTTATAACTAGGTACGAGGGTATTGATGTAATTAGATAAAATACATTTTTTTCTTCCAATTTGTTGCCCAGTAATGGTTTCTTCTCAACCAGTCAATTACCCAAGCCTGAAAGTACTTCATGCTTAACACCACCACCATCACTAAATGCCATTAACAATGGCTCACCTTGGAGATTTAGAATATATGAAGCATGGTTGTGGACATCAAACAATTGAAAACACCAAGAAGACAAAAATTATCAAAATTAAAACTAAGAAAACACTAAAATGGGTCTTCTCCAAACTCTCACAACCACATTCTCAGCAATCCATACACCCTACCATAATCCCAGTTTACTGCCACCAAGCCCACCACCACCTATTCCCACCGCCGCCACCACCAACTTCTCAACAATATTTTACAAACCTAAAATTGGAATGACCACCATATCCCGACAGTTTTCTCTCACTACTCGACTCACCCTCCTCGTTGTCCTCTTCTCGCCGCCTCAAACACCTAAGATACTCATCATCTTCCACCACTCCTAAGTCAAACCATGATTTCTCTCCTCCCCGCACCGAAACTTTTTTCATCTCCCAAATAGGCCCCTCTAAAACCCTAGCCCAACGTCTCCTCAACCTCTTAACCTCCAGCAGCCTCGAAATTAGACTTTAAAAATAGGGTAGAGAGAAAATGAAATAAGATTTGGGAATTCTCTTATTGAATCAATAGCAAACACCCGTCGATCTGTTTGGATAAAATCACACATCCCAATTTGATTAGTTCTCCTCTTCAACACTCCAATAATTGTTGATCTCTTCAGCCCCATGCTCCAGCAACTGCTTTGATTAGGTTGAGTAGAATTATCACCACCCACCACCAGACCCTTGTAGACATCCAGAATTCGTACACCTACATTATACGAATTATCCAATAAATAATTATTTATTTACAAATGGACTAACACTTGTTTCTACGATTATTTCGGGAAACAACATATACAACGGACTGTCAACGTCCAAAAAAATACAATGACTTCGGTTAGATCAACATCAAGGGTCAAACTCGAAGATACAACCTATTCAACAGGACTAACGACGTCCAACACACAAACAACCTTCAGTTAGATAAGCATCAAGGGTCCAGACTGAAGATACACAGCTTAGAAGGGCCAAAGTGCAAGACACAAAGCCTGGAAAAGACAAAAAAATGGTTTGGTGCGCTGAAGCCTTGCTGAGTACGTTGATACCACAAAACATGGTTTGGTGCGCAGGCACCATGCCAGGTGTGCCGCGCACCAAACCCTGCAATGCCCCAGAAGTCAAGCCACCTGGCTGCTGAAGACTTTAAAGGCTGGAGTAAGCTTCCTCCAAACTTGGCCCAGAGAGTAACCATCAAATATCTCTCACAGGCTCTCTTATATAAAGAGATGATCAACTCTCTTTTTAATAGACGGGGAAAAAACAACATACACTCCCTCAACAAAGAGGAACTCCCTCCCAAGAGCTCACACACACACATACACAACTCTCTCTTTATCAAGGCTCTTTTTGAGGAAGAAAAGAGAGAAAGAAAAGAGAAAAGAACATTGACTCTCTCTCAACACACACACAAAACGTAAGTCTTCCTTTCCTCAATCGGTAGCAGTGGAAGCACAACGGTCAGGCTACGAACTAGCTTGATCCAATATTACACAACGGCCTAGAACGTGGCCCGAATTCTGTAAAACAACAGAAGGTAACCCCTTCCGTTCGTTAGTCTATTTAATATATAAATAAATATAATAAATGTATGCAATTATTTCAATACATTTTTTTGATATGTAAATACATGTAAAGTACATTCTGTCACATAAAATAACAAACTTGCGATATGTAAATACGAGCATGCAAATGTGTAGAGACCGAAAGGGCGAGTTAGGTGCGTAAAATCTTCTCAACTCGTAACTTGGCCCCCGAACCCATAATCTAAAGTTTTTCTCCCGTTTACTTTATAAACGAGAGTGGCGACTCTGTTTTCAAAAGATAAATATGTTTTAAATGTTTATCAGACCATAAAATCAATAGAGGAAAACCACAAGACAAGAGCGAAAAAGGCCCAGGAGTGATCCAGCGAATCGGGGCGCTCACAACCCACCATTGAAGTATAGAGAGAGAAAGAGATAAGTTACCGGCGGTTGATTGACGGCGACGCGAGGTGACGCCGGAGTGATGGTGGGTAGAATCCACATCTCCTTTGCTCCTCCAAAACACGAGAACCCATATAGAGAGAAATAGCCAATATTATAACTTTACCCCTTCTAATCTTAAATTATTGCAAGTAGTTCTACATAAATGGTCCTTGTACTTTTGAACCTGAATTAAAATTTTTATCCATGCCTAAAATCACGTGAGGAGCATGTGTCATGACTTTACGGCAAAAAATTGACGGCATTAGACGGAAGGACCAACTGCGTTTAAGCGATCAGTTCAAGGACTAATTGCGAGCGATAAGGAGCAATCTAAAAAAAGTGGTATACTACAGGGACGATTTATGTAGTTTGCTCTTTTAATAATAGTATATTAACTGCTCATTTTGTTCTTAATTTCGATATTTCTATCATTGTTTGTTCTACCTTGGTGATTCTTGCAATTGATTTATATTAAAAAAATCAAAAACGTGAACTGCCATGCTACTTGATTGCTTGTTTTGATGTTCATATTGGAATAAACAATCTGGTGTTTTTAAACCCCTCAGTTTTTTAAACTTTTGTTTATTTTTAACAATCTTGAAGAAGAATTGTATTATTAGTTTTCTAAAACAAAACAGTTTAGCATGGCTAATGAAACTGTTGAACATGTTAATGTTGTTACCGCTTCGAATGTCAATGTTACCCCTACCCCTGTTATTGTAACTGAAATTGGGTTTGCATCTAGCTCTATAATTAACTATGCTATTGTTCGTACATAGAGGGTTGATTTAACTGGAATGCTGGAGAAATTCTCTGGGCATTTTTTCAAGGGTTGACAACAACGCATGAAGATTTGGTTAATCACCAAGGGCTTGCTTTCAATAGTCATGTATGTGTGTCCTCCCATTATCGAAAATGATCCCAGGAATGTGAAACGATCCGCGGTATGGCGCGAAAAATATGAGATAGCCAAAGGATTGATATTGTTGGGTTTGTCCAACATGTTATTCAATATCTATTGCACCTTTCCAGGCAATGCTAAGGATCTCTGGGATGAATTAGACATGAAATATAATATTGATGACAATGGTCTTAAAAAAGTATATTGTTTCCAAGTTCCTAAAATTCGAAATGAAAGAGGGTAAATCAGTGCTTGAAGACTCAAGAGTTAGAACTTATCTAGCATTCTCTTCGAGAAGCTGAAATGGAATTGCCTAAAAAGTTTAAAGTGATGACCATCATAGAGAAGTTTCTGAAGTCATGGGAAGATTTTGAGATGACTCTCAAACATAAAATGGAAAAAATAACTTTAAAAAGTTTAATGCATTCCATTACAATTGAGGAAAAGCATAGGAACCAATGAGCTCTAGCTCAACTGGTACTGCTCACTTCTCCTAATGAAGAGTTCAGGTGTTCAAGTCTCACCAGAGACACCCTGGTACGTAACTACTCTCAACAGATTGGTCAGGTGTTCAAGCCTCACCAAAGGCATCGTTGTTGTTCAAGCCTCACGAAAAGCACCATTTAGTACTGCTTACTTCTTTTAACGGGGAGGTCGAGTGTTCAAGTCCCATCAGAGGCACCCTGATACTTCACTACTCTAAACAAAGATGTAGGGTTTAAAGTCTTACCATTTGTTCTAGCCACACCAAAGATATCATATAGACTTAATTGTAGTCTTTCAAAGCATTAAATAATAATAATAAGGGTTGGGGTAAGGTGTATGTCCCCTCGAACCTTAAAAAAAAAAAAAGCATAAGAAAGATGATGGTCAGATGCCTGTTAAGTATCAACCAAAGGCACATGTGGTAACTGGGGGAAAAGTAACATGAGAACCTAAAAACAAACAACCTACTGTTCAAAACAATCATGATTAGTTAAAGGCCAAAGCTAAAATTGTAAAGAAACCCAAGGTAAACAAACCGTGCTAAAATTGTGGACAGATGGGGCATTGGGCCAAGACTTGTCCGAACAAGAAGGACAAGGCTCAAGCTGGTGGATCTCAAGTTAACATGGTGACTGAGGGTATTTATTTTAGTGGGTATGTTTCTATTAACCCTCAAGTTTTCACTGTTTTATAATTCCAATGAGTGGTTAGTAGATACTGGAGCAAATGTGCACGTCTGTGCTGATAAATCACTCTTTGTTTCTTACCAGCCTGTAATTGGAAAAACAGTGATGATGGAGACTTCTAATGCTGGAAAGGTGCTTGGGACAGGACGCATGGACTAGATATTTCCCTCAGGGCGAGTTTTATCTTTGCATGGAATGAATTACATTCCCGAGATGAGAAGAAACATAATTAGTGGTTTCATTCTTGTTAGAGAGGGTTATGAACTTAATTTTAAATTGGGAGAAGATACATCCGGGCCACCGAACTTTTTGCAAAATTGCATTACGGCCACTCAAACTTTAAAACTACACTTTGAGCCACTGTATTTAAGTTCTAATGCATCCGTGACCAAAAATTAAAGTTGTGGTGGCCGGATTGCAACTTTGTGGTGGTCGGATTGCAACTTTGTGGATAGTTGGGTGGCCCAAATATGAGTTTTCTAGGCACGGATGCATCATAACTTAAGTACAGTGGCCCAAAGTGTAGTTTTAAAGTTTCGGAGGCCGGATTGCAATTTTGCGAAAAGTTCGGTGGCCCGGATGTAGCTTATCCCTTTTAAATTCAATAAAGTTGTAATTTTATGTGGTGGATCATTTATTAGCAAGGGTTACTTGTTTGATCGATTATTTAAAATTATGGTTTGATGTAAAGTAATTGTTGCAGAACCACAATATTAAAGAAGAATGAACACAAAGATAATACAGAGAGTTTGGAGAGAGAATTCGGATGCTTTTCCATTATTTCAACCTTCAATATATATAGAATTATAGTGGATAATCAAAGGTCTTGAGTAAGTGAAAAGTCTATTCCAAGTTCAAAGTCTTTTCCAAGTTCAAGAACCTTGTAGGTAATGTCCCAAGTGTATGAACCTAGTAATGTCCACACTTTGATAATTTACAACACTCCCCCTTGGACATTACAACGTGATGTTCATGCATCATTAAAAACTCGCTTAAAAACCTGGTGGGAAAAAATAGACGAGAAAAGAGTGCATGACATACGTGTTTTACTAGCTGCTTCGTTAAAAACCTTTAACTAAGAAAACCCTGTGGAAAAAAATTTATTCAAAGAAAAGAGTACAGCTATTGGTCTTCAGGACCTAATTTTCAGGATTGTTTTGAAGTTGTTTATGTGTTGCACTAGCTGCTTTGTTAAAAACCTTTAACTAAGAAAACCATGTGGAATAAAACTTAGTCAAGCAAAAAAGAGTACAGTCGTTGGTCTGCAAGACCTAATCTTCAGGATTGTTTTAAGGTTGTCGCTCCCCCTGAAGACAACAGTCTTCCAAGCCTACGCATTTCAATGCCATAAACAAAATTTTCAAATATAGATGTAGGAAGGGGCTTAGTGAACAAATCTTCCAGACTGTAACTAGAGTGAACTTTCTCCACAATAATCTTACTGCTCTTCTAGAGCTTATGTGGATAAAAGAATTTGGGTTCAATATGTTTTGCTGATAGGACGGTTTTATATTATCTTTTTCCTATGTTTTCCATCTTTATTATTCTCTATTTCCATGTATCTAGTATAGGTTTGATGTATTTTTGAGTGAATTATGTTTTGTGAGGATTTTGGGAGAATCAATGTAATTCGAGAGAAATTTAGAGATTTATTGTGTAATCGTTTTTGGTTCTCAAAGAAGCTCAAGATCATCAATCCTACATCGATGGAAGTCAACAAAGTCAAGACAAAGTCAAGACAAAGTCAACCAAAGAAGACCCGAAGCGAGCTAAAGAGTCACGAGGAAATTGAAGATTTCTGGGATTTTAGGCTTAGGGACGAGTCGTCCCCATTTGGCCTAACTATTCCCCTTCAAAGGGACGACTGCTTCAGAGAGGAAGGGACGAGTCGTCCCCTGGAGGACGAGTCGTGCCCTATGCGATTTATTGCGTCAGCGTCGGGTTTTGAACGGGATTTTACTGTATTTGCTTATTTTTCTTTTTCCTTTTTGGACTAGGTTTTGGGGGAGGCAGTATAAATACTACCCCTTGTTTTTATTTTAGGTTTATCACATCTTTTCCTTAGTTTTCTTAACAACATTGGAGCTTTAATTTTCATGGAGGGCTAATTCTCCATTGCTTTGGATTGTAAAGCTTGAACCGTTTTGGATATCAATTGAGGTTTGAAACTTTCTTGTTATTTTCCCTTGATTACAATTTTACTTGTTCTTAATTCAATCTATTTCTAGGGTTTTGAGAAATTGATCAATCTCTTGATCCTTTTAATTGATTATTGCTAGAATTCCCTTTTATCGTGTCGGACTAGGGTTTTCATTGTAGCACCTTCACAATTCTTGTATGTGTCATCGTGAATTGTGATTAAAGTAAAATTGGCTTTAATTCTATTTGAAATATTAATAGATTAATTCCTTGATCTTAATCTCTTAAAGCTTTCATCGATTAATACATTGAATCTTGATCGTGTCGACTAGGTTTAATTATTAATTAGGATTATTATTTGAGCGTGTCGCCGATAGTAATTACTAACAAAGAAGAGATAGAGATTTTATATCTCGTGATCAAGTAATTAGGGAAAAGAAAGGAAGAATCATTCCTATGATATTGATTGATATACGGGGATAGTTTTACATATCCAAGGTGCTTTTACCGTAATTGTTTACAACTTAGATTTTACTTCCCGTCTTAGGAACATTAATTCAATCAACAAACAAACCCCCCCATTTACTTTGTGTTGTGACTCGATCGTAATCAATAACCGTTCTTCGTGGATCGATCCTGGACTTGCTCTAGCTTCATATTTGTGGCCGAGTCCCGGTTAATTTAGTAGGTGTGCGACATTGCCTACCATTTGCCAAGTTTTCTTTAACATACCCATTGTTCATTTGTGCAATACAGGATGCATCATCCTTGTAAGGACTGTGGGGGATATATTATCTAACATGATGTGTCACACAAACCACGAATGTGTTTTAACACTGATCTTAACTATACACATTCTCGTGAAGCCTCATATAAAGAAAAACATAACTAGTCTAGGATCTGGTATTATGGGGATCAAACATATAGCCAGTATTTGAATAACCCACCAATGTTATATCTTGATTTTGTGTATAAAGTAAACCAAGATCTAGGGAACCTTGAAGATACCAAAAAAATATGTTTAATGGCATTTCAATGTCTCCTTCTAGAAGAAGCATTAAACCTTGCTAGCACGTTTACTGTAAATGCAACATAAGGCCTAATGCAATTTACAATATAAAGTAATGTGCTAATGGCGTTCAAGTATGGAACTTCAGGTCCTAAAATTTCCACGGTATCTTCTTTAGGTCTAAATAGGTCATTGTCCACTTCAAGGGATTGGACAACCATTGGTGTGCTAAATGGATGAGATTTATCCATGAAAAATCTCTCTAAAACCTTCTTCAGGTAGGCTGACCGGTGTTCAAGAAAAATTCCTTTAAAGAGATGCTCGATCTGCAGGCCAAGACAATACTTGTTTTTACCCAAGTCTTTCATTTCAAAAATCCGTCTTTATTTTTCTCAATTTCTTTACATGTTTCAATAACGTTTATGTAATCAACTTAATGATGTTGCGATTTTTCCTCATATGAGGAACCTTAAATCCATCTGGGATTTTCATATGTATATTGGTCTCTAATGAACCAAACAATTATGCATTCACGACATTCATTAACTGCATATCTAAATTCAAATTTGCTGCCAGAGATATTAAATATATAGCGAAACGTAATGCCATCCATAACGGGATAATATGTTTTGATCAAAACGAGAGACCCGATGACCGTATAATCTAGTAGCCTTTTATATGGTAGGTAACATCGATGAAGCTATCAATACCGGGTCTTTGCAAAAACCCTTAAGCAACTAATCACGTTTTATATCTCCCCACCTCTTTATTCCCATTTCTCTTTTGTACGAACACCCATTTTTATCGTACTGTGATAACATTCTGAGGTGTACGTACTATAGAGCCAAAAACTTTATTCAGCGAGTTAAGCTCAGCACCAGTTGTTTCTTTCAATCTTACCCAGTCTGAGTGCTTCCAACACTCTACTATTGACTTATGTTCTGGATCCATATTATCATTCGAGATGGTAAGATCATCTATAGATGCAAATATGTCGTCGACAACTGTGATATTCTTTTTATATGCTTTTCCGTATTCATAAAATTCATGGCAATTTACATCAATCAGATCCTCATCATTTCCCAAAATATTTTGATCTGGTTGTTCCGCAATCCCAATATTATAACTATTTGGGGCACGTGCAAATGTATTAGGATTATCAGCTTCAGGATGATCCTCTTCAAGAGGTTTTAGGAGTGACAGAGTTTCTTTATTAGATGTTGTTCTCAGCGGATTCTTATCTTTCGCACCGATAGGTCTCTCATGCTTCTGGCGTTGAGGAGCATCAACAAGCATATTGATCCCTTAGGGATTTTCATTATTTGTGGTGCGTTATATATATATATATATATATATATATATATATATATATGATTTTGTTACTCCTTTACAATCAGTAAATGCATCTGGCAGACTACTTGCTAAATGTTGGAAGTTAATTATCTTCTGAACTTTCAATTGAGTTTGACTAGTGCGTGGATCTAAATACTGAAGATCTTTCAGGTGTGAGATAATGCGACGCAAGGCTGAGTAGTATTCTATTACAGATTTCAAATCTTGGAATCGTAGGTTCAACGAGTGATCATATTATGCTTCGGGGAGATTAATTATGTTTGTTTGTTGTTGAAAACGATTCTTTAGGGATTGTCATAAAATAATCGGATCTCATTTAGTGAGATATTCATTTTTGAGGTCCTGATTAAGGTGATGGTGCTCTCGCCTTCTGGGTAGAGGTGCATTAAGAATTCAAGACAATACTTTCGCTTAAATCATACGAAGTAAGTTGAATCTCAACATCAAGGGCCTATGCTGTGTAATTACTTCCATCTAGAGCAAGCTTCGCAAATTTCCTCTTTGTAATGTCAAATATTTTCAAAATAATTCTACAATTATTTCAAAAGACTTAATATTAATAGCCAAGAATATGCCCTTTTTTTTTCAAGAAATAAATATATAGAGAAAGGAATTTATTCATAAGAGTTTTCTAGGCATTTCTAAATTTATGAGGGTTTGTCCGTCATTTACAAAAGTTGAAGGAGGTTAAAAATCCAGCAATATTAACTCATTTAACCCCGTGCACATTTCAATAACATAATACAATGAAATCCATGATCCACATACACACAGTAATGTATTTAATCAAATAAAATGAATGTCATAGTAGATAATTTCATCTAAGCTGCAAATGGAGACATGTGTAACCAAGAATGTCGCGTGCAATTGAAATAAATGATTGATCAACACAAATATCATTAAACAAATAATCTCTTTGCTGAACTCTAGAAGAAACAAATAATATATACATAAACATGTTCATATAATTTCAAAAAATACCATTCACCGAGGTGGTAGAGCACTCGTGCTGATAACGTGATGTAAAGTAATTATTGTAGAACCACAATATTAACGAAGAATGAACACAAAGATAATAGAGAAAGTTTGGAGAGAAAATTTGGATGTTTTTCCATTATTTCAACCTTCAATATATATAAATTTACAGAGGATAATCAAAGGTCTTAAGTCAAAAGTCTCTTACAAGTTCAAGAAGCTTTAGGTAATGTCCCAAGTGTATGAACCTAGTAATGTCCACACTTTGATAAGTTACAAAATGGTTGGATTTGTTGAAATAAATTATGTATCTGAGAATTTTGATTTATCTACTTTATGGCATTGTCGTTTGGGTCATGTTAATTTAGATTATGTTAAACGCATGATGAATTTAGATTTGATTCTAAAGCATATAACTGATAAAACTAAGAAAATGTCAAGTTTATGTAACTGCTAAACAAGTAAGAAAATCGTAGTACCGTTCGGTAAATAGGGATTTCGAATGACTTGATTTAATTCGATCACAACAACATTTACAAGTTTAATGGTATGCTTACATGTGACCAAAAGAAATACTTTATCACATTTATACATAACTTTACTAGATACTGTTATGTGTATCTGCTTAAAAGTAAAGATGAAGCGCTTGAAAAATTCTTAGTTTTTAAAAATTAAGTAGAGATACGAAGTAGCAAGAAAATTAAAAGGTTAAGGTACGATAGAGGAGGAGAGTACACTTCAAATCTAGTTGCACTGGAGTGCCACAAAATTTGGCATTATGGATGAGGAAACACCTCTTTATTCACCTCAGTCTAATGGGATGGCAGAACGAAAGAATATATGACTTTTAAAGATATGATTAATAGTTTATTAGAAAGTTCTGGGCTCGGACTCGGGTTCAGGCGTAGGCGTGGGCGTTTGGGTGAATGTCTCGAGTCGAGGGGGCTCTATCTTTTTGGACAAAATTCATTTGGTGAAAGATTCACTGAACCTTGGACGTTTGTTTTAAGTTACGCACTAAGTGAGAAGTTACGGAAGAGATTAACATTAATCCCTTAGGGTAACGCACGTCCAAACTTAGTCAGCGCAACACGTCTTCTCCAAATCTTATCTTCTTCCGACTGATTTCCAGGGAACATGTCCTCCTCCCATTTTTTCTATCTGCGTGAAACTCCTGCTGCGATTAAAAACCAGTAATCCATAGCCGTCCTGATCCCTCTGCTCTCTCTCGGAAACAGAAGCTTGGTCGAAGTAGAGCAGAAAAGATTGCACCAGTTCCGATTCTCGAAGTTGGATTATCCTGGGAGACGTTTGCTGAATCGACTGGAGTCAGTAAGTACAAGGGCAATTCGTCTTCAAGGTCAGCTCGTTATTAGGGCGATTCAACGATTTCGATAAGTTTTCCCTTTCTTTCTTTTACAGTTTTAATAATAGTATATTAACTACTAGTTTTGTTCTTCATTTCGATATTTCTATCATTGTTTGTTCTACCTTAGTGATTCTTGCAATTTACATTAAAAAAAATCAAAATGTAATAAAGTTTAACAACATGTGCGTTATGAAACATGTAATTAATAAGACCATTGTTTTAGAACGTTCTTATCTTTTTTTTTTCATGAATGTTACGATGCCAATGTCATTAACATAGATGTTGAAGCCAAAAACCCTCGAAAAGTAGGAAGTTAAAGTTTGCCTTTTAATGAAAAAATATTGAGTACAACATTGATATACACCTCATTCTATAACCATTTAAATCAGTTGCAATTTTCTTTATTTTTTCTGATAATCCAATATTCAGTCAATGTTGGCCAATTTTTTTAATTCATAGTTGTAGTTAATATTTTGTCTATTTATGTGTTAGTCAAAAAAACGAATAAAAAGGGAATTGAAATGAAAAATGTTTTGATCGAATGAATCACACTAATCGAGACCAACATGAGTCAAGCAAGACCGGTAGCTAACATCTTCCAGTCTCGTAACCTAACCTCAAACTCATTAGAATATGATTTTCTTATGTTTATCTGAAAATCAAACATAGGCGACCGACTCATTAGATTACACAGTATATTGTTCTGTTCTTTTTTTTTTTTTTGTCTGTTCAAAGAAATTATTTTGTTTTAAAATTTCTTTTTTGGAAAAATACTTTTACCATTTAATCCTTATTTTTCTTCATACTTTAATGATAGTTCCACATACACATGAGTTTTAAAGAAAAAAAAATTATTTTTATTCTATCGTACAGGGGTAACCAATTTGACAAACATAATTTCAATATTCAAAATGTGATCAATGCACTCATTATTAGTGTTCAATGTTGTACTTGTCGTTAAGTGTGCATCCAATTTTGTTAACATAGAAATGACGTAAACTACAGTAAATAAACAACATGTGGCATTTAACGAATGAACACTTAACGAGAGGGATTACATTGCATTTTAAATATTAAGAGTCCGTTTGTTCGTGCGTTTTGGCTAAAACGCAAGGTTAAAACACATTTTATTCTTTAACTTAACGTTTCAATGCAGCGGTAGAAAAAACTGCATTTTCAAAACGCTGGAATTCTAATTTTTTCTCAAAACGCAGTAGGGAATAAAAAACTGCGTTTTAACATAATATCTCAAACGCATTTATAAAAAAAATCACATTTTAAATAATCTGCGTTATAGAAACGCGTTTTTAAAATACCAAACAGGCTCTAAAAGTACATTTGTCAAATCGGTTATCCCCAAATTGTACCAAGGGTAAAAAAGTTATTTCCTCTAAAAAAAATTACACACTATATTAATATTTACAATAAAATTAATTAGTATTTCTTGACAAAGTAAAATAAAAAAGGTGTTTCCAAACAAACCACGAAGTCTCTATTCGTTAAGTGAGAGCTGTTATTTGTTGACAAGAAGAAGGCGATGGTTGGGTGTTACGATAAGAGCACCGACACAATAGTATGAGGAGGGAACCGTCATTTTGCCAATGCCCATCAGTGATCGGAGTAAAACACGTTCCCAATTTACCGGGATATAGTGCTCTTGCTCTACCTAATTATTGCTCACGGTTGTGGGCTCTACCACCACATGTCAACGCTACCCAGCAAATCCGAAAATAAATCATAAATGGATTTTTTTTGGGACTTGGGAGTTGGTTCGGCGGGGAACCGACGGTGGGGCAGGATATTTGCCAATATGTGTTTCAGAAGGGAAATCTCTCCCCGAGAGCTCACACACTTTAGCCCATAAAAATGTGAGAGGAAAAATTAAAATTACGGTGACTCAGCGATTAAGTAACTAGGCGGACACGTGTCTAGTACCTACAAGGAGCTACCCCCACAAGAGGATGAAACTCCCACACTGCGGTTGCTAGGATTCGATCCTTGGTTCTGTTCTAAATCTACTAGCTCTTAACCAACTGAACTACGCCCGTGAGGACAGATATTTGCCAATATGTATGGTTTAGATTGTGAGAGGATCAATGCTATTATTTAGTTTTTTCTACGTTTTGGGTTTAAGTATGAAGACATTATTCGTATGTGACAAAAAAAAATTATTTAAAAGAAAGAGAGTCTTCGTTTTAAACGTGTTTAAATGCAAGACTTTTTAAAAACTATTCTTTCATAACTAACATTATTTTATAATTAATTATAAAAAATAAAAATTATTTCATACTATAAATGATTAATAGTAAAAAATAAAAATTGATGATAAATGACATGGATGAAAAGAAAACCTCTAGGTGACTCTCTCAACTAAATATCAACTCATCTCCATCTCAGCAGAGGTGAAAAATCTATATTTTATATTTCAAAAAGAGAAAAACTAGAGGATAAAAGAAATACTTTTAGCAGAAAATAAAATAATTAAAAATCAAAATATTAATTTTTAAAAAAACATTAATAGAGATTTGACATATTATTCTAACCACTCACAATATTTAATAAAATTTATATAGTATATATATGTATATATAGATCGGTTCAATCCTAAAAATCGTAAACCAAAACAAATCAACTAATTTTTGAATTTTTGAAATCGAAGACCGAACCATCTTAAACCAAAACCAAACCAAAATGGACAATTCGACCTCAGTTCGACAATTTAGACTTACACTATTAGAATAAATACATAATTAGTTAAATTAATACTTTTAGTAATATTAATCTCTCAACTAAATTAATCAAAAGTTTGCCTTAGTGGTAGTAAGTATTACACTCTCACTGGTCATTAAACACGTGAGTCAACTAGTTTCACCAGAAGTCCACCCAAAATTCTAACCATCCAACGAGAGATCCACCCAAAATTCTAACCATCCGACGAGAGATGAAGAGATTACAGAGAAAATACCAATGGCAAATATAGGATTTTGTAATTTATTCTTTAACTTTAACAAACTTACAAATGTGGTACGTAAAAAAACAAATTGAAAGCGAACTTTTTCGCTTCTAAAGCCAAGGCCGAAAGAGTAGGCCGAGAAAGTGAAAAAAAATAATTAATTTTTTTTTTATTAATTAACTAGTTTTGCCTTCCTCGCCACCTTCAGCCAAATAAGCCTTCTTCCTCCTCTCAGCCCTAGCTAGCAAACAAATCAAAAGAAAACACGTGGCATAAACAGCATGAACCTTCCAGCTAGTCTTTGGCGGTTGATGCAACACCGCTCTATGAAACACCGTCATGTAATAATGAAGCCCAACGGCAAAGCCAACAAACGTCTGGCCCAAGCCCAACATCTTAGACGCCATTTCAGTATCAGTAGAGAAAACCAAGACCATGTACATGAGTAACATCAGCAGGTACAACACATAAGCAAGTGTCTGCAACAGCTGTATGCAAACATAGGTGGACTGCGAAGTAGCGTAAAAAAACTTTAGAGGCTCGAGACCCGTGACGAGGGAAGACAAGCAGAGGATAGAAAAGTAAATAGAGAGGTAAATTTGGATGAAGATCAAGAGCTTTTGGAGAGAGAAATAGGCTTTGATGCGGTTGAAGATGAGAGAGACTAAAATGAGAGGGATTAGAATGAAGGCAAATGAGACGATTGATGCAATTATGGGCGCATATTTCTTCCCAACAATGGGTTTGAACCCATTTGTGATCTCTTTATTGGCTTTATTGAGATACACTTTGGAAGTTGAGGAAATAATGTCCAAATCGGGTAACAGAGTTTCTTGGAATCTTGAGGGTAGATCTCGAAACTCTGCAAGTTTTGCAACTAAGTCGTCGTCGTCGTCATCTTTTTGGGCTGATTTTTTATTGGGTTTGGGCTTTTTGTCTGGGCTGCTCAATTGGGTTTTGGTTTGGGTTTGTGATTGGGCTGGTTTGGTGGTTGTTTTGTTCTTGGGGGAGGTTGGTTTGGTTAGATCTGAGGTTTTTTTGGAGAGGAGTGAAGTGGGTTTGGTAGCTTTTGTTGAGTTTGTGGGTTTTGAGGTGGAATTGAGCTTGATTTTGATGATGGGTGTTTCTTTGATTGAGTTATCAGTAGTGGGTTTGGTGAGCTTGGTTTTGTTTTTGCTTGAATTGGAGGAGGTGTAGGGTAGCTTGAGAAGCTTGATTTGGTTTTTGGCTGAATCTGAAGTGGGTTTGACAAGTTTGGTTTGGTTTTTGGCTGAATTGTTAACACTAGTTGAAGTGGGCTTGATGAGTTTGGTTTTGTTTTTGGTGGAAAGTGATGAAGCACTAGTAGTGGGAGTAGTTGGTTTCTTCTTAATGAGCTTTTCTTCTTGTTGATCATCATCATCTTCTTCTTGTACTTGTAAAATTCCTCTTCTACCAAAAGGGTGGTGGTGGTGGTGGTTGAGGTTGAGGTTGTTGGTATTACTGAGAGCTTCATTGGAATCAGTGCTGTAGGCAGAAACAAGAAGGTCTAGAGAAGAGAAGAAGACAAAAGAAAGTAGGATTAAAAGTAAGAGTACCTTTCTGGGAGTAGTAAAATCTTGGAGTGGAGCCATGATTGGCAATTGGTTCTGTCAGTGTTTTGGGGGTTTGAAGAAGATCTAAGGTGTTTCTTAGATTCTTGAGTTCCTCTTCTCTCAGTTAGATCTAAAGATTTAAATGGGACACAGAGGAGAAGGAGGAGAACAGAGGCATTTAAGAGGGAGGGGGAGTGTCTGTGTGTGTGAAAAGAATGAAGAAATGGGAAGGACTTTTAATGCGGTGGGAGGAGGGATAGATGAGAGGAGATGGGTCACATGGCTGCAAGTAGACAGACAAGCATAGTTCCCACTCCTACGCGGTTTTACTCGGTGTTTTTTTTTCTCTCTCTAAAATCTGCTCTTGCGCTGTGGGAGCAAATTTGCGTACAATTGTCAATTGGAGTATATATCTTTCTCAGTAAATATAAAGTTTTGTAATAGCCATCTTGTACCATTTTTAAAATGCAATTTTTTTAAATTTTAGATTATTTAAAATATAATTTTTTTTTATAAATTCGTTTAGAATATTATATTGAAACGTAACTTTTTATTCCAACAGCGTTTTAAATCTGTATTTTGAGAAAAAATTAATTTTCAGCGTTTTAAAATGTAGATGTATTTAATAAACGTAGTTTTTTCTATTGCAGCATTGAAATACTAAGTTAAAGAATATATTGCATTTGACCCCGTGTTTTAATCAAAATGCAAGACTAAACAAACTCTAAGTTGGGCATAGACAATGGGGATGAAAAGGATAACATTACAACATGGGGTTTTTTCACATATAGCTTTGTTAAACCGCCAAACTTCTTATATGATCTAACTTATTTTAAAACATTTTTTAAGGCATTTTTATTTAAAAACCCCAAAATAGCTTCTTTTTTTTTTTTTTAACGAATCACATATGATCGTTCACAACTCGTTCGAACAACCCTATGCTTTGTTCAACCGATACTAGAGTAGTTCAACGACTCGTTCAAACGACTCTAGGGTTTGTTCTGACTAGTTGTAAAGAGTGGTACTAAATGTCACTACCCCCCCCCCCACCAATTAACTAAATATCGCCTCCCTTAGCATTGAAAATACTATACTACCCTTGAAATTTTTACTAAACAAAATTTTCAATTCAAACCCTTCATTTAGCCACTAGACTCTGGATTGTTGCATACGAGAGTAATCACCACAGACTGCCGCCTCTCTAAGGAGGCACCACAACGGCATTGTCTCATACCCTAGGCGGCACCCCTCCCTTTCCGGCTGCCAACCCTACGTGGACCCCCCACCCTTTGTTGTTTGGCGACCTTTGAACCCAGATGAGGTGCCACTGAGACTCAACGGCACCACTGTTGAGGCTGCCGCATCACCACCGCTGCACCCCTCCCTTTTCTGCCGCCAACCCTACGCAACACCCCCCCCCCTATTTGGTTATCTAATAACATATGGTTTGTATTTACTAAAGGGGTAGTACAGACAAATCAATGCTAGGGGAGGCAACATTTAGTTAAAATGGATGGCAAAATTTAGCACTTATGGTCTTAAAAACTAGTGGTTTAAACCAATTATTTTTAACATGACTTAAAAAGAAAAGAAAAAAGAGAATTTTACTCATGTTGATCCGAGTTTATGGGGCTGTTTGATTTGATTTTTTGGAATGTCTTTATGATTTAATATTTTCATCCTAAAATTAGTGTTGTTTTCGTAAAGTTATCCCAAAATAAGTGTCGTTGTAGAATTTCAAGAAACATTTACTTATATTCTGCCAAAACTGTCTTTATTTACTACTTTCATTAAAGATGGTTAGTAAGAGAAAAAAGAAAAAAATACTCTTGCGACTTATCTACAATAATTGAACTTAAGTAAGAATAGATCAGTCTTTTTGTAAATTTTCTTAATCAGCAAATTGTTAAAATGACATTTATTTGAAAAGGATGCAGTATAATTTACCATAAATTATTTTTTAAATGATTGATTTCAGTTATATAATTATAAGTCATGTACAAGATATTTAATTTAATGATACTAATTTTAAAATAATGTAGGAGTAACAATTGTAGTAAAAAACAAGTGTTCATATAAAGAGATCGTGAATTTGAACTTAACATTATTATTACATCCGTCCCAAAAAGAACATTATATTTAACAAATTAAATTTTCTAATATCATGATTTTGTTCTCTCTCTCTCTCTCTCTCTCTCTCTCTCTCTCTCTCTCTCTCTCTCTCTCTCTCTCTCTCTCTCTCTATCTATATACATATATATATATATATATTTTCGTTCCATTTAAAGAGCTCACGTTTAAAAAGATTAATAATTAAGAAATATATAAGTATCATTAGAATTTATCATAATTACAAAAATAGTTGACTATAGTTAATATATTTTTACCACATATAGGGGGTAAAATATAAAATTATGAAATTATGAAAATCCTAGACATAATTTTTTAAATTGAACTATTTATGTTAAAATTTTAAAATAAAATAGTAGACACTTTGTTTGTATTGGAGTGAGTATTTAATTATCACGTAATTTTTTATTCATATGTGACAAAAATTAGACGATTAGAATAAGAAATGAAACACCTTATTAAAATAGAGATTTCTATCTGGGGTGGGGCCATTAAATATCTTACAAACCACAATTACGTAAGTCAAAGACAAATGCAAAGCCACTTTTTTCTACTAATAGTGCAAATAATCCAAACTTTATATATGCTCTTCACTCGTCTAGTGACCTACTAATAAACAATTACTTAGAACCTACTACTACTCAAGTAGAATTACTAATACATATATATAAGAAGTTCATGCATTGGACTTTCTACATCTTGTCTTGTGATATACTGTTTCCTTCACTCGTTTTGTGTTTCAAAAAGAGAAAACTCTTCCTACGAGAGCCTCCACACCCCAGTTCCATGAAAATGTGAGAGAGAAAATTACGGTGACTCAGCGATTAAGTAGTTAGGAGGACACGTGCCTAGTACCTACAAGGAGCCACACCCACAAGAGAATGAAACCCCCACACTGCGGTTGTTAGGATTCGATCCTTGGTTCTGTTCCTTCACTCGTTTTGTAAT
The DNA here is from genome assembly GCA_016624345.1 of Platycodon grandiflorus. NCBI lineage: Eukaryota > Viridiplantae > Streptophyta > Magnoliopsida > Asterales > Campanulaceae > Platycodon > Platycodon grandiflorus. The sequence continues at coordinate 9,950,845 of CM028367.1, read as the reverse complement.
GAGTCTAGAATGAGTTTTTTTTTTTTTTTTTGTATAAAAAATGGAAAACTAATTAACAAAAAGAAGATTTTACTTCTTATGATATAAGTGTAACGTTTTCATCTCCATTTACAACATCACAATAAAATACTTGCTACGACCGAAAAAGAAAGGCTTAACGAAAGACAAAGTGGAATTCCAATACGATGCGTTGCCTAGAAATTAAATGATCTAAGTAATTTAATTTGTTTATTCTTTTTACTTAAAAAAATTAAAAGAATTTCAAACCTAAAGTGACATTTTCTTCTTAATGATTAGCCTTTGATTTTATGTAATTTTATAACATTAGTGATAGTTTACCTACGAGAAAATATTCAATAGTTTCGGACCACCACATGACACACCTATGTAATACATTACGACCAATAGCAGTACATTAATGTCAAAGTGGCTTAAAAAATAAGATTTACTTTGGTTTTACTTTGTACCACATGACATGCATTTGTAATTTATTAACATTAGTGATAGTTTACCGGAGAAAAAATATTCAATGATCTGGGACCACCACGTGACATGCCTATTTAATATATCACGACTCATAACAACATATATAGTGTTAAAATGACTTAAAAAGTGAGATCTACTTTGAATCTACTTCTTATCATTTTAGTATCATAATATATCACTATTAATCGTAATGACAATATAAACATGTCACGTAGTACTCCAGGACTATAAAATAACTTCTCGGAGTACCCACAATGTTTGAACTTTTGAGAATACTTTTATTGAAGGACAAAATAAGGATGAATTTGATGGAGTATTCAATTCAAAGCAATGGTTTCATTTTGACCTCATTTTAACTTCCAACTCTCTATTATTGGTAAAACCAAAGCTTTAGGTGATCATTGAGACCAATAGTTGAAATAGTTGACTCCCAACCAGTGAGTCAACGTAATGTAACGAACTGTGACCTGGCAATCTTGCTTACATGTGTAGTAGAACCAATGGTTGAAATAGTTGACTTGATTTACCTTGAATTCATCAGGATTAAAATATCTCCTTTTTTTTTTTTGGATTAAAATATCTCCAACTATATACTCCCTCCGTTCCAAGCAAAGAGTCCACTTTCCTTTTATAGAAGTCAACATAAGACTAAATCAAATAAAAAATTTACATACTTTACTTATGTTTTAAAAAATAAAATTTCATTAATTAAAAACTATCTTAATAATACTATGGATTACTACTTTAATAACTTTGTAAAAATCACTAGATTTATGTTAATTATTGATCAAACTTTAGCTTAGTTGACAAAAAAAAGTCAAAAGTAGACTCTTTGCCTGGAACGGAGGGAGTATCTCTAGTGCAAAAAGAGATATTCCTTTCATTTTGAAGGCTTAAGAAAATATTTAAATGTATGCGACCTTTTAATAATACACATAGCCTCTCTTTGTTTCAATGAAAATAGTAATATTTAAAAAAAATGAATTATGTAAAATAATTTACAAACAATAAAAATATTCTACTTTCGATTATTTGGTAAATTTTTTAAATTATATTGAAATAAATTAGTCTAATTCATTACAAAGAATATAAACAATACTACTGAGAAATGTACTCTAAAACAAAAACATGCACACATATATGTATCTTATACTCGTTCTAATTAGCCAAAGAGCCTTAATTTATTTTAACATATAAACATTTTTCCTTTTCAAGTTGAGCGCATATATATATATATATATATATATATATATTTATATTTAATGGGAGAGACTATTTTAACTATAATAACTACTTATTTTCAAAGTTCGAGATAAGACCCAAGATTATTAAAAAATTCATGTTCAATAGTTTTAATTGTTTTCAAACGGCTAGAAAAGAACCTGAAGGAGGAAAAACTAACATGAAGTTGTTATGATAAAATAAAGGAAAAAACAAACAAAAAAAAAATGACACCGAAATTTTTTAAACAACTATGTCAAAATAATACTAGGTCAAAATTTTATTGTTCAATAATATTCCAAGAATATATATATATATATATATAATTATTTAATACAATATATTTTCTAATTTACTTTTACTTGACTTTTCTTTCAATTAAAAAATTTTTTTTCTTCATGTTTCTATGTAAATTTATCCTTAGTTTTTTGAGGATAATTTTTTGTTTTTGATAATTAGATATGCTTGTACGTAACTATAATTATTTTGAATAAACTTTTTTTTCTTGAACTTGGATGTTATTGACTTTTATCATTTATCAAGGGACATTTCAACTCTATCTTTTATTTTATTTTTTATCTTTCAGTATATCCTATGAATAATAAATTTTCATTTTCCTTTCTTACTTGCTTGAAATATTATATTTGATTTATTTATTCTCATAAATAAACAAGAAAATTATATTTTTAAAAGAAGTGAAGAATCTATTTTCAAAACATGAAATTTTATTATCAAAATAATAAGTAAGATTAGATATGAATATTGATATTATACTTAAAATTTATATTTTTATTAAATCTTATTTTCATGATATCAATAATAAAATATATACTAGTTCTAATTTATATAATCCATGACATGAATAAAAAATATTGTGTATATAAGCTTATCTTTAAATGAATGTTGTGGAGAAGTGATTATTATAATGGAAATAAACTCTCATATATATATACTCCCTCGTTCCGGCCAAAATGTCCACGTTTAAAAAGCCTAATAATTAATGAATATATAAGTATTATTAAAATTGGTCATAATTACAAAAAATATTTTAGCATAGTTAATATGTTTGTACCACATGTAGATGGTAAAGTTAATTTTTTTTTTTTTGAGATTGTAAGCATAATTTTTTAAAGTGGACTATTTGAGTGGAACAACCGAAAATAGTATAGTGAACTCTTTGCCTGAAACGGAAGGAGTATTTGAGAGTGTAAAATGTAAATAAACTCTTCTTTTTACAAAACATAGAAATCTCAAGTAAGATGGAGAGGGTATGCCATTAATCCATTACTTAGAGCATCACCAATGCAAATATAAATGTGCATTGAATTTTAAAAAATCAATAGTCTAATAACTAATGATAAATAATTTAGTTAACACATCATATTTACATCCCTTCTTTACATTTACATTGTAGAGTTTTTTTTTTTAAATGTACAAATCTTAAATAACACTACATTTTTTCTACATTTACATTTACATTGGTAATGCTCTTATTATTAGACCGCCGGACCGAGACATGTTCATAAATTCATGGAACCGTTCGTAAGACACGGATGACAAAAACATAGGATGCCCTTCTTGTGTACTTTGACAGTGCCACAGTGGTGTGGATGAGGGCTTCAACTGCCGTTGGATCAGACCTCTAGTGGGACCGTGAATATTCTCCTGTTGACTTAACCGATTGTGATGGTGAGTAAATATTTAGTCATGACGTGGTATTATCATATTCAACACTGTAATACAAGTAATTTTATTAATTCTTTAATTCATAAATAATCGTCATATTTAATTGGTTAAACAGTTTTAAAAAAATTAATTGATTGTATTATAAATATTTATATAATATATACTTTTCTTTAAAGCCGTTGTGCATACGGTCATAATTAAAATAGGAAAAAAAAGGATAAAATAGTAAAAATATTTTCTTAAAAAGGAAGGTTTATAAACAAGAAATTTTTTTTAAAACGGACAAAAAAGAAAATGAAGATAATTATTTAGGAACGGAATAAGTATATAACTAGTATTAGAGTTGGTCATACTTACAAAAATACTTAAGTATAGTTAAAATGTTTATATGACATATGGCGGGTAAGAATATCTTCAATGCAATCCTCAAATTTTCCTACGTAACATATTTAAATAAGAACTTCTTTCCTATCGACCAAAGATATAAAACGTATCTACGTGTTTTGCATTTTTTATTAGATAAATGATTGCAAGTATAATTTTTAAAAGTGAACTTTTCAAGTGATATATCCAAAAATAAAATATTAAACTATTTGCCTAAAACGGAGGAAGTATTAATTTTGTTGTTTACATTAACAAAATTATTGATTTGTTACATTGTTGTTATTGAATAGTAATATCCCGTCAATAATATCACCATTGCACTTAAATTATTGATTTGTTACATTGTTGTTATTGATTAGTAATATTCCGTCAATAATATCACCATTGCACTTACTCCTTCTCTTTTAAAATAAGTGTCGTTTTAGCACCTTTTTTTTTCTAATTTTCTTTTGAAATTGGTATCAATAATGGTTCCTCACTTACCTTTTGGTGACTCAAACCTACAATCAATCGGTTGTAGGTAAAACGTCTTACCACTTGAGTTGCACTTACTTATCAACAATTATAGATTATAATCTTACAAGAACAAAATGCCTTGTGCCAATTGTCAAGCCCATTATAAGGAGAAATTATCTTTAATTCTACTCTACTCCATAACATTTTGTTAATTTGATGTAACGTTTCACTAATATTTAGATATATGAAAACGTCTTTCACACAAATAAACTAACACTCTTAGATTTAGGTCATTTAGAAGATACTTAACAACCATACAACCACGAGCTCAATATCAATATTGAATTGGTATACACACTACATATCCCTAGTGATATCTCACAGTCTCGTGGAATGATTGTTCAAATGTGTTTTACCGTCTCTACACCGTATTGTAGGCCACCGAGCCACAAACCCAAACACCTGGGGCTCGACGGCGCCTTCTATAGTGATATCTTTTGTCACGGAGCGATGGCTTGTTGCAAATTCATTTGGGTTTAAGTTTGGAGCTTTTATATGGTTTACACAAAGACTCGAAGATCTTGAGACGGGTTATAGAGCCGATCAATGTTACGGTTATAGACGGGTTAGTCTACTCGGAGATTTTCTCTTGAGTTATCAATAAGAGGAGGCTCCAACCGCACTTAAATTTAGGGATATTTAAAAATAAATTTCGCTAATAAGTATTCTTGTAATTCTTGTTAAATTTTCATTAATAGAAAATAATCATATTGAATCACGGATGTATTGGTATAAGAAAACAATTCCTAATATATTGGTAATAGTTCTCGCTATGACCAATTTCCTAATTAGAAAACCTTAAGTAAGAACATTTAAATTAACTAAGAGCTCGTTTGGTACAACGTTTTTAAAATAGAGCGTTTTTAAAATGCATATTTTTCAAAATGCGGCTTTTTTCTTATAAATGAGTTTGGGATATCGCTTCAAAATGCAGTTTTTTTTTCCTATCAACGTTTTAAAACCTGTGTTTTGGGAAAAAACTGAAAATTTCAGCGTTTTAAAATGCAATGCGTTTTGAAAACGCAGTTTTTTCAGCCGCAGCATTGAAACACAATTTTTGCAAATAAGCCGCGTTTTAACCAAAACGCACGATCAAACGGATTATAAGCGTAAGTTCTCTATTCTGATTTTATGACTTTAGTTTTGTAATTTTGGACTTTCTCTCTCTCTTTATTTTCACCAATTTTCTCTTCTATCTAATTTTTTTACTTTTTATTTAATATTATAAAATAAAATTTTAAATTAAACTACTAAATTATGATATTATATACATCCCTTAATTAATTTGGCTGTTTATTTTGGAGTAGTAATAAGGATACAAATTATTTTGAAAAACTTTTTCATATAAATTTAGACGCAGGTATATGATTAGTTAGATAGCACATGTGTAATGTCACATTTTAACTTATTGCTCCCTCATTTTTAGCTAAAGAGTTCATGTTTGAAAAAATTAATAATTAAAAGATGTATAATTAGTATTGTTGTATGTCATAATTACAAAAATATTTAAGTATAGTCAATATGTTTATAGTATGTGGTGGGTAAAGTTGAATAATTTTTTGAGATTGAAGATATATTTTTTTAAAATTGACTTTTTAAATGAAATATTTTAAAATAAAACAATAGACTCTTTGTATAGAATGTAGAGAGTACATGTTTAACACTTAATTGAAATTAAAAATTGTATAAAAAATACTCCCTTCGTTTTTGGCAAAATATCCACTATACTATTTTTGGTATGTTTTATTTAAAGAGTTTAATTTTAAAAAATTATGTCCACAATATTCATAAAATTTTTAACTTTATTCTTTATATATAATATAAACATCTTAACTTTGCTATAATATCTTTGTAATTAAGACCAACTGTAACATTATTTTTATATTCTTAATTATGAAAATTTTTAAATGTGACTTTTGGATAAAACCGAGGGAGTTTATATTATTTTTCTTTATTTTATTATTTCGAAGTTCAGCGTGGGTCCTCGTGAAAGACTTAAGATCGCCGTCAATTCATTGAAAACGCCATGTTCTCTTTAGCAAACCCATTGGTCTTGCTAATGGTAGATGGCAAGTCACTAACCAATTGACATGGGCCCACCACAAACACACATAACAATGAAAAAATATTAGAATTATATGTCGGTTGTTTTTTTTCATATTTGTAATCGCTTTAATTAACCGTACTTTTTTTAAAATTGAAAAAGGTAATTTTTGGGTAAAAAAATTATAATACATTTAATAAAACTAAAATACGCATAAATTAGGCATCGGGATATAATAAATTGGGTATTGGGATATAGTGACACTTTCTCAGATTAATTTAGGCATCAGAATTTAATTTGAGATGCAAACAATTGGGCATCAGAATGTAACAATTGGGTATCGAATACAGTACCACTTTTTTAGATTAATTTGGGCATCGGGATGCAAGAATTGAGCATCAAAATTCAATTTGAGATACAAATAATTGGGCATCTGGATGCAACAAATTGGGCATCGGGATGCAGTGTCACTTTCTCAGATTAATTTGAGCATCGGGTTGCAAAAATTGGGTTTTGGGATTCAATTTGTTATGCAAATAATTGGGCATCGGGATGCAACAATTGGGCATCGGGATACAGTGTCACTTTCTCAGATTAATTTGGGCATCAGGATGCAACAATTGAGTATCGGGATGTCACTAGTTTAGAGTAAATTGGTAAGGCTAACAATACAAAGTACAAACCATTAATATATGAAATCGAAGCCAACTAAAGATGAAACAAAACAAAAAAGAGATCGAGACAATAGTATTATCATTTTGTCATATTTGAATTGCTTTTGATCACACAAAGGAAAAAATTAAGAAAAATCAGCTCCAATAAACAGAATGGTCTGCAATCGATAGAAAAGTCTATGTACGTACACATTTTTTAACGAAAAAATCAGTTCACACACTAATTAATACAAGAAAATCTTTTAATAATTTAGAGTTTAGAATACATTTTAACAAACCAATATCTTAGCTACGGATCAAAGTTAAAATACTAGAAAGATTATCAAAAAGTTAGAAAATGCTTTACAGAAAGTTATAGTTGGTTTGGATGAAAGAGACGGTGGTATTTTTGGAAGAAAATTCTCAAAATCCCTTTTTTCGGTTTAAAAAAAAAAAGGGTAGACTGGAGAGAATAAAAACTTACTAATATGTACCGGCCAGCAATTTTCCAAAAATATTACTCTGTGCGTCCCAAAATTATTGTCTTGTTTTTCTTTGTTGTCCATCCCAAAATAATTATCTTATTTAAAAGTTTTCTGTTTAGAACAATACTTTTACTATTTTACCCTTATTTTTTCTTTCTACTTTAATTTTGGGTTAGATGCAGATGAACATTAAAGGAAACTATACATACCAATATTAATACAAAAACAAAAAACAACTCGTCATTTTCTCCTCTAGGGTTGCAGCCCCTTTAGGGCTTCATGGTTGCGGCCATGACAGTCGCTGCCAATCCATCGGCGCCACCTTCTCCCACCATAGAGAAATCTTTCGCAGCAATCGTTTTCTCCACCATGATCCCGAAAATTCCCTTAATCCCTCCTTCTTCCTTCAAAGGCGAACCAGCATTGCGACTCTCTGAAGAACTAATTCAAAACCTTTTGCATCTCTTCAAACTTGCACTAGTGGCTAAGTTCTCTTAAAGGCGACCCACAATGGAGGCCATAAGAAAGTTTTTCCTCACATTCGAGCTCAAGGCCGAAGTCTCACTTGGACATCTAGACACTAAACACATTCTGATTCAAGTCCACCCCGAAGCAGACTACCAAAGGTTGTGGATGAAAGATCAATGGTATTTAGGAAGTTTTTCAATGCGAGTCTTCAAGTGGTCTCCGAATTTTAAACAGGAAGTTGAGAGCCCTATTGTTCCCATTTGGTTTGCCTTGCCCAGTCTTCCCATCTACCTATTCCATAAGCACACCCTATTTTTCATAGCCAACTTGATTGGAAAGCCTCTATTAATCGATTCTCCAACAGCAAATCTTACACGCCCTAGTGTTGCTAGGGTTTGTATAGAAATTGATCTAACCAAGACTCTCCCTAGTAAAATATGGATTGATTGTGGCCCAACGCTTCAAGGTTTTTGGCAATCCATTCAAGCCAAAGGACTTCCTCTTTATTGTACAAATTGCTTTCGCCAAGGGCACGATGGTGATATGTGCAAGATTGCGCAAAATAATTTGTGTTCTAGTGATAAAGAAACGAATCCCGCTCAACCCTCCCGTAACAAAAGCTAAACAGCCACAAGTATGGCAACCCAAAGCACAACAACCATCTCTTGCAGACAAACTTGACTCATCCAATGAAAACCAAACTGTCTCTCCAACATCGGCAAATCCTAACAACACCCTTATTTGAACGTGGACGATATCAATCTGTCAAAAGATTCCTTGTTGGGCTCATTGCAAAAGGATAAAGGCATAGTTGATAATATTAATGATGCAGCTTCTCCCACCATTTTGAATCCGCACTTAAGTGATAATTTCGAGAAGCACAAAGTGCCAGAGCCCGATTTGAATGATAAAGAGAATGAGCAGATGATGGGTTCTCTTGGTGGTGAGGACCCAATTCTAATTTCTCCAATTAAGTTTGCTGCTCTGAAGGTTTTTGAAGCAGAACAACAGGTCAATGCAGTTGACTCTACTCTAGATCTAATGCCAACTGCTCTGCCAAATCATTTGGTTGTGCAAAACTCTCAATCATGCTATGGAAGCCGTACAAGAAAGTCTTGAACCTGGTGGCACAAGCACAGTCATTGAAGAAGAAAATGTGATTGATTCCTCCAACCCAATTCACGTGGATAGCACGCAGCATTCAAATTTGTACCCCTATAAATTTGTTACTCTAGAAGTATTTGAAGAGGATGAGGAATAACTTGAAGCTTACATCAATTCAACTATGTCTGAATTTGACAAGTATGAACATATCTCTAAAAGTTTAAATTTGGATAGCTCTATTCCACTCCGAAGAGGTAATCGGAAAAAAAAAAAAAGTATGTCTTTCGTCATAACTATTAATTTTTTTCACATAAATTAGCGTAAGAAGTATTTCCTTTGTTCAAATAAATTGTATGTCTCCTTCGTTGTAGCTTAAAGGCACTTTATAGGTCAAATTTTAAGCCCCACACTTTTATTTTTTTCATTAATGAATTTAGAGGGTGTTCCCTACTATAATAAATTAAACAAAAAAAAAAAGGCTCATTAAAATTTGATGGCAGGTGCACTTGTTTCATCTGTTAAAGCTGAACTAACAGTCTACTAACTAAGGGCTGTATTTATCTAGGTTTGACCTTACCTACATTATCCTTCCTCAGTTTCTAAATACTCCCTAATCTTTAAATTATTATTTTATTTTTCTTTTTTTTGTTCGTACCAAAATAATTATTTTATTTAAAAAAAAATTTTGGACAATATTTTTATCATTTTACACTTATTTTTTCTACTTATTTTAATTATAAGCCACATACACATGAGCATTAAAGGAAACTACATACTACACTAATATTAATAATCAAGTCAATTATTTTTTTTTAATCCATGTGCCGGATTTAACAAGACAATAATTTAGGGACATAGGGAGTAATTGTTTTGCTTTTCTTTTTACTTATTTTAAAAGAAAATTGCCTTGTTTTTAATTTTTTTCTTTTTAAGAAAATATTTTTACAATTACTTTTTCTTTCTACTTTAATAATGGTCTCACATGCACATAGGTTTTAAGAGAAACTACATATTATATCAATATTTACAATAGTGTTAATTAACTTTTCTTAATATGTGTATCCTGCCTAACATGACAATTATTTAAGAACGGAGAGAGGATTTGACTGTATAAAGGGTTCGAGTTAAATTGAGTCATAATTCAAAGGGCATTTTTAGATATACTCTAGTTTATCGGAAATATATAATTTCACCGTTACTCTTTATCTTTTGTTTAGATTACAAAAGATAATTATGCTTAAAAATATTATTATTTGTATATTTTTGCTTTAATGTAAGTTTTCAAGAAATTAACGAGTATTTAAGGATTTTAGCACAAAGTTCGAGACAATTTCGGATTTTAAAGTTGAACTTTAATTTATTCCGTCAAAGTCCATTAGAGTTCCAAGGCAAAATAAGGCTGGCTAACGGATGGAGGACCAAAGTAAGAAGCCTGGAGGGGGAAGGACTGCGCCGCACTAGTCTGAAACTATAGGGGCAGCGCTTTAATTAATGAAACATTTCATTAATGTGTTGTCATTCCCAGCAAGCGCCACGTCGCCCCCTTGCTTCGCAGCCTTTTTCTTCCATTTCAGCCCCTAAAACTTCAGTTTTATTTTCATTTTGTCCTTGGCTTCCCCAATACTCTAAAGCCTTCTCTTTTAATCCCTTCAGCGGCCCATTTTCTGATTCAATAAGAGCAACCACAACAATACCTCCCTATATCACACTCTAAACACCTCATTTTTCGTTCAAGTTTTACTTTTTCAACACTTTAAAAATAAATCCACTCCAACAAGCACTCTCTATATAACCTTCTAAAAATTAAATATCTCTCATCTCAACTAACAAACCATCATATTTTTTCTCTTTTATTTATATTTTTTCACCACAATTAAAATAAAATATTTTAAATTTTAAATTTTATATACTATGAAAAATATATTGTACTCTCTCCGTCCCTAAATTATTGTCTTGTTTGACTCGGCACACGGATTAACAAAAAATAATTGACTTGATTATTAATATTGGTATAATGTGTAGTTTCTTTTAATGTCCATGTGTATATGGCGCATAATTAAAGTAGAGAAAAAAGTAAGGGTAAAATGGTAAAAATAATCTCCTAAAAAAGAAAGTTTTAAACATAACAATTATTTAGGAACGGACAAAAAAAAACAATAATTTAGGGACGGAGAGAGTATATTTTAATAATTTTTATTCTAAAATATTAAACAAAAGTATATTGTGCTCAAATAAAGTGAAGAAAATGTAGAGGATTTGAGTCACTATTCATGTTAAAACTAACTCTATATTTAGAGGATGATTTGATTGGTTTTAGAGATAGAGGGTGGACTAGAAAGACCATTGTAGGATCAAGAGAGGATAAAAATCTCTAAAAATCTCTATAATTATTTTTAGAGGACGGTGGGAGGGCTCCCACTGTGGACGCCCTTACCCTTGCAGGACAAGAGTTCCAAAAGGGGCAGCAGCCCCAAATCTCTCTCCTCCCCTCAAAAATTGACCACTTTTGAATGTTTGAAGTAATAAATCAAATGTCAAGGAAGCCTTTACAAGAGATTTCAACATTGTTTGGTTTAATTCTTCTACCTGATATCTTGAGATATTTGTTGTAATTTCTAGGGATAAATGTGCTTGTAAATGTGAAATTGGTTTTGTACTTAAATGATTCATGAAATGTGATTATTTTGTTTGTCAAAAGTAGTGTTTTAATTTAATTTCTCTTTCTTTAAAGTATTACCCATGTTGTTGGTTATTATCATTGTGTGTTTAATACTTTTAATGAAGTCATGAATCATTAAATGAGCCCTAGAATGATAGGATACGAAGTGACAGTCCTTCCTATTGTTTTGAAAATCGTGATAATTGTTTGCACAACGGAAGTAGCTCGATGAAAACGACGTAGATAGTTATTGGGTGCTTGATCTTCATGCGGTTATTTCTCTCCTATGTTATGTTTGCAATGGTGCCCATAGCTAGGATTAGCGGTAGCTAGATTTGCTATAAATAGCGACAGCCCGTAGTGAATATTATTAACTTGCGCCCAACTACCGATACATGAGTTAAGAAATATAGAGAGGGTTAAATTAGACACGGGCGAGACTAGAAATATTGCAATCCTGAAATTCTATCTTTTAAATCTTGATTTGATGTTGCCAAACCATTTTTACGTCTATGTAAATATTAATTGATTCCTTTTATTTTTTTTAGTTTTTAATTTCAATTTCTTTTCGCTCAAATATAATTAGTTAGCCCAATTTCGGTACTTAGTTAGAGTGAAAATTGCGTACATTCCCTGTGAGATCGATACTCATTTTAAGTACACTTTATTAGTTGATACGGCCGATGCCTGCATGTGCATTTTACGCCCATCACATAACAATTATTTAAGAACGGAGAGAGAATTTGACAGTATAAAGGGTTCGAGTTAAATTTTTAGTATCTCGCTTATACAAATTTACTCCTTGTACACAATTATTGTGATGCTAATTGTTTATTTGGCCTTATACTCCCTCCGTTTCAGGTAAATAGTTTAATATATTATTTTGGGATGTTTAACTCAAAGAGTTCACTTTAAAAAATTATGTCTACAATCTACATAAAATTTTCAACTTTACCCTCCACATATGCTATAGCCTATAAGTATCTTAATTATGTTAAAGTATATTTGTAATTATGATCAACTTTAATACTACTTACATATCTCTTAATTATTAAACTTTTGAAACGTGAACTTTTTAAGTGGAACGGAGGGAGTAATTTATTAGGGCGTTTAGGAAAGTTTAAATGTTGACATAATAGAGAGCAAGGAAAATCTCACATAATTCAAAAAAATTAGAAAGAAACAAAGTGATCCCTATAGAAAATAAAAATCAAATGAAAACCTTTTTAGCAAAAAGGAGAAAAGATAGGGTGTGTTAACTGTCGTATTTTAGTACTTTGGGTTTTTGAAATTTTAGATTTTTTTTGGGTACTGGTTAAAGAAAAAAATAAGAGAAAGATAGAGTAGATAGAAAGTTAACAAAAGCAAAGGAAAAAAAATTAAATATAAATCAATTCAACAAATTACGAAGAAAAAAAAAAAAACAGAAGGCGGATGATAAATATAAAGGGAAAGTGTAAAACCACGTGGGAAGCACATGAAATGAATCAAAGGCGAAAAGAATAAAGATAAAAGCAGAATAAAGAAAGAAAGAAAGATCCAACAACTATACTTTATAGAAGAGAAAAACATCTTTTACACAAAGCCATGCATACATATTTGGATGGTAGAATTCAATTGCAAGCATAAGTTTGTTGTCAGAGCAACCAAGGGTTTATACTCAAGTCATGGACGTACGGACCACTTCATGCTGTCAGGTATCATAGTCGACGTTAACGTGGTGGGGTATTAATATTTAAGCTGGTTGATATTTATCAATTTGTTGGTCCTGCCACCTTTTCTCTCACTTTTTTTGAAAACGACTATTTACCTTTTTTTATTTATTTATTTCAAGTGTAAATTTTTTCTGGGTCAGAATTTTTCGACCCAAGAACCATTTCTTTTGGTGGCTCATCAGAAGCGGCCACCATGGATACAATTGATGAGATGATGATATAATTGAGAGAGAGAGAGGCTTTGGGCTGGTGTAGTGAGAAGAAGAAGAGGAAGAAAGGTAATTTTGGAAAATTCTTCAAAAAATTTCATGTTTCTTCAATAAGAACTTTCAATATATGCTTCTTCATTTAGGTAATTACTGCCGTTTATTTTTAACCATCCCAGTTCAAAGTTACAAATATCTTCATAAAACTTTGTAAAGCTCAGAGAAAGTACCTGAACTTCAGAAGCATTGCCAGAAGTTAGTGAATTTTTTTGGGGTTAATTGTATTTTAGAATAAAAGCCCGTTTGGTGCAGTGTTTTTAAAATGCAATTTTTTTTTTATAAAAGCGTTAGAAATATCACTTCAAAACGCAACTTTTTTTTCCTAACAGCATTATAGAAAAAAGTTAGCTAAAAAATTTCAGTGTTTTAAAACAAGAAAATGCAGTTTTTTCTACCGCAGCATTAAAACACAATTTTTGCAAATATCTTCCATTTTATCATTGAGTTTTGGTCAAAACGCACGGCCTCTAACTTTTAGAATCAATTCCAATCATCTATAAAATCTATTCTCTTCCCCACGAGTTACTGGCAATCTTTAATGGCTTGATGACTAGTGTGACATCCAATTTAGCAATTTAAGGTACAATCTTTGTACTAAGAGGAGATTCGTTGCAATTTTTGTCACAATTTAAACGGGATTAATTCAATTTTAGGGTACAATTTTGGCAACTTAGGTCCAATGATGCTTGCACGTGATGACTTAACATCTAAAAAGTAACCAAAAAATTACAATACTCCCTCTTTTAGTACAAAAATGAGAACATTAAAGCCAAACTTACTGAAATTGAAACCAGAAACCCTAAAATGCGAGCACTTGAACCTTGAAATACAATTAACCCATTCTTTTGAGATGCAAGAGACTTATCCTAACAACTGAATGAATGGAAAACGTCTGAGATGATCTCGAATATGATCACGGAATTCTAAGCTTATCTGAAAGTTGAAAATGTCTTCGAGAAATCCAAATTATGGAAAGTTCATTAAGTTAATTAAGCACAACACCTGGTCATTCAAGCATCAGGACTACATACATATTTCCCCAAAAAAGTTTCACCAGGACGCAGTAAAGATAGTTGCAACCTTCACATCCACATCAAGCCTTGGCTTTTCCAGCTTGGAGTGACTGAATTCTTTGCTGCAACTTAAAAATTGTTTCCTTCTTGCTATTTTGCTTTTCTTCCAAATCTTGCAGTGTCGAATCCAAACGCTTCAATTCAGCAGATATGTACTCAATTCGCTTGCGAACATTTGCATTTGCTTCGGCCAAATCCTGCTTCACGAGAACCGGTCCAATCAATTTGTACACATTTGCATCATCGTTCAACATATCCAGCTCCTTGAGGACGAGCTCATTTTCACCAAGCTGGATTGTGTACTTCTTTCTGACTTGGTGGTTCTTTGCAATGTCCTTTTGGAGTTTGCTGAGATCGTTGGCTTTGGTTTCCAGATCACGCTGTAGCTCTCGCACAGCAGTTGCCATTGCTGCGTTTGATTGCCTTTCTACTTTACAATAGGAAAGAATAAATAGAATGTCAAAACATGGGCAATCTCTAGAACATCATCTTGGAAAGAAACAAAAACAAAAACGAAGAAAAATCACTTCAACAAACCAAACAAGACTAAAACAGAACTACTTAACGACAACATGCTAATCCAGAAGACAAAGATTAAACTAGTTTTATTTAGAAAAGAGTCGCACTGCCCCACACGTGACAACAATTTAGCCAATTTCAACTACAAACTACAAGAATCTGATATTCTGGATAACAAAGGAGCTCCATCACAAAAGAATAATTCGTTAACACAAAATTTTCAACTGGGTTAAGTACCTGTGGAACAACTAAAGCTGAGGAAGCACATATTTGGTCACATATCTTACCCATCAGATATGCAACTAGTGTGACACGACACCTTGCTACGTTTCTTTTGGTGCATAACGGTATTAAAGTGAGACCATGTATTGATATAAACTGTGTGTAGCATGAAAGCCATTCTACCCTGGGGAAAAAGTAAGAAGACAAAAACAGTAGGCATTTTTTCAGGTCCCTCCGACTCTCAAGGTCCTTAGATTTTAGGTAGATAAATCCACAGATCACACTCCAGACTCAAACTAGAATTCGTGTCAAGTAGCTAATTATATAAAACCAAATCATATGCTTTCCAAAAGAAACAAGCAACCGAGACAAACCCAATTCAAACGACCAAGGTTTGTAGGCTCCTAGGAGTGTAAACAGTTTGATTTTCAATTCAGTTTCCAATAAAACCCAGAACTGACTGCTACTAATCAGTTTCTGGAACCGAACAAAACCGTTGAAATGGCTAAAAACCAAACCAAATCAAATCAAACCAAACTGAATAGAGAATCCTCGCTAGGTTTGGTTCAGTCTCCATATAAGCGTGTCAACAAACTCCACACTAATTGTACAGAAAGTAATAATATCAAAATCAAATCAAACTGTGATAAAAAAGTTAAGAATACTCCACATTGGAACAGGCTATAATGACAGCAAAATACATACATCACCTCAAATCTTCTAAAGAAACTAAAAGATTCAGGTTTGTGCTTGACCAACTATTTCTAATTGCACTTTTCTATCATTAATCTTAGTTATAATAGAAAATTCACGATTTGAATCCATCCTTGACAGAAAATGACAAGATCTCGGCCTCTGCTACACCATTGCACCATTTATTGATTTAGCTTTTAGGAACTTACGTATCAAAGTGCTTTCCCTCTACAAGTTTGCCTAAAGTTATGGAGGTTTCTTCCACGAGATTTGTGCAAGTAGATGAAAGAGAGAGAGAGGTTGAGAGATGATTTCGTCGTAGTAGAAAGCTGCAGGAGACGTAGAATAAGATATGCGAGAAACAGAGACGTAGAACGGCACAGATGTCAGAAAGAGACAGATGAATGATATCAGCTGGGGTTTCTTATATTTATGCATCTTGAATATACGGTCAAGATTCATAGTGATGGGCAATCAGGATGTGTGTAAATATTATTAAAGATATTAAGTGTTCGGTTCAGTCAACAGCAGTTGGTTCATCATGCCAAACCATAAACAGCACCAAACCAACCAGTTTTCACTATTCAAGAACAGTGACTGAACCATTTGCACTAAAAACCGAACCAAACATATTGACTTGGCCCAATTTGGTTTGATAAGTTGTTCAGAAGAAAATATTTACACCCCTAGTTTATATCACAATCCAAGTGCAATGTTTCAACAAAATTCCTACACGGTGGCCAAAGTCGATTAACATTTCATCACACATAACAAACATTTCTTTTCTATTGGAAAACAACAAAAGGGACATCAGAGAAAGGGAAAATGGAATGTTCAGATGAGTTGGAAGAAAACGTTGATCGAATGCAGTTCCGACAAAAAAATTGTGCAGGTAGCACAAGATTGTATAGATTTATAGCATCACCAAAGGTCCCTGACAAAGAAACAAAATAGGTGCCTTGGTGTGAGGGGAGAGCAAAATAGGTGCTTCAGGCAATGAATTAGCTGTGACCCACAAAGTCTCATTTGAAAAGTAAAACTTTTTAATAGTGTTAATTCCATGGCCCACACCTGAGGTTTGGCCAAATTCCAGTAGGTTCAACTCGATGCCAACCCATTTCTTCACATTCTGCTAGCATTGATTATTACTATAGAAGGGTGGGCAACGAGACGAATTCAAACCTCAAGGGTGGCACTGAAATTTGGCCAAACCTCAAGGTGGGCAGTGGAATTAACCCCTTTCTGATAATGTACTTTCATTAAAATGCACTAGCATTATATCTTTTTTTTTTTAATGTGACACATAAGAGAACCATAATGTTTTCCAAGAGAACCATCATGTTTTCCACGAGAAAGAAAAAAAATGAAAAAAGAGATGCGATTTTAGAAAAACTAAAATGGAAAGTAGCTAATTTTAGGGGTTGGGGGGAGTCCGTTATATTTTCTTCTCGGTAAAATCTATACAAGAGTGCAACTATAAAGTTTATTGAGGGAAAGGTGACACATATTCAAAGCCAAATGCCAGCATCTTGAAATGGTTATCTCCCAAAACAGGTGACAAGACATGTGAAGAGCTCTAACAAAGTAGTATTTCTCTTTCCCCTTTGTCTCCTCAAGATAGGAGCTTCAAGCTAAGGGCTACCAGCAGAACTGGTCTAGTCTAGTATCCATGCATGTCCCATCGCAAACCCAACCATCTATAGCAGCCCACTTTGCATGCTCTGATCCCCAGCAATTACTTTCTAACTAGCCACCTGATTCTCTTTTCTCTATCTAAATGATAGGTGCTATAGCAATGAGACCACGCTGATACAAAAGCAAGGCAGGTTCCACTGCATGAGCACAAGCCCTCCACCCCAGTGATTCACCTTGCATGGCTCTGAAAAAGATGCTACACAGATGGTGTTCTTTTTATTCTGCTGATGACTTACAAGATGACTATATGGGAGTTGTTTGTCTGGTTCTTCCTTGCAATCAGCAAAAGAATGATACACTCCAACAAAGGGGAAGAATCTTCCAAACACGAGTAACTTGTAAAGGTCAGTTGTGCTCCTTGGTCATTGAAACCGTAGTTGTACTGATTTTATTTCCAAGGATGTCGTTAAGATATTGGGATTAAAAGTTCAACGTCACCGCGAGCCTTATGATGTTGCAAATTCAAAACTAAGTGTGAACTAGCAATGCTTAGTAACTTTCTGAGTAGGCAAACTTACTGAAAGTGTTATATGTGATGTTTTGCCCTTCAAGCCTTTTCATATACTCTTGGGACGTAAACGGATTCGAGATCGTGATGTACAACATTCTGGGCATGCCAATACATATTATTTTTTCACATGCAAGGCCAAATACACTCTCACTTGTGCCTCAGACAAGAAGAATTCTTTGGTTATTCAACGTATTTCTAACGAGCAACGCATTCTTGGCCCCGCTCCTAATTCGTCGAAGTCGAGTTCTTTTCAGCGGAGGAGATTTGATGCTGGACAGACTTGTTTCATGCGACTTTGCAAGCCCGAGCCAAAGCCTAAGAGCAGTACTCAGTCAAAGAAGGCCTTCTGGTCAATTGGAAAGTATCCTTGGTAGATTAGGATTAGTATACTTATTCAGTTGCTTTATTAATTAGGTAACTTTTATTATTTCTTAATTAGTTGTTCACCTGGTCCTAGTAGTATTAGTTTAATTCTAGCCCTAGTCCTAGAACAATTAGGAGAGTCTCTTAGCCTATAAATACTTTTGTGATGTCTCAGAATTAATCAGAGTTGATTATTAATTTGAGTTGAGCTTCAAGTTATTTGTATGTGCTTCTTCTTCTCTCCTCCCTTCTTATTCTTCTTATTCTTAATCTTTTCTCAACGCTTCTGCCTTCACCCAAGGAAGAGGATGTAGATATGTGATAAGCGTAAAGGCAAGAATAGACCATAAAAATTTTAATAGTTCTATTTTATTCTTTATTTTCTATTATCGAAGAAGAACATATTACGATGGGACAAAGATTCAAACAAGAAGGATGAGAAATCCATCAAAAGAAAAGCAAATAGAAAAAACAAGTCAACACAAGAGAACCCTCCAATCCTGCTGGATAATAGAAATGGGCACCCAACAGAAAGCATCTAGGGCGCCCACCCAAACCGAAGCGAGATAGACAACTCTATCCCATAAGAGAGCTTTGGCCAAATGCTTATCTTAAAAAATACAAAAAATTACTCAGAGTCCAAATGCACCAGAGAATGTCATAAATCCCATACTGCCATATATATTCTGGTAAATTTATATTTTCTTATTATTGGCTTGTATTTAGTTAACTATTTATATTAGGGTTTACCTTTGATGAATGGGATTAGAATATTGAGAAGTAATTATTACTTTGAGTTAATTAATGTTCCGTTCAATTTCCTTTACATTTTATAACTTCATTTCATATTCCAGCCTTTAGCTTTAATTTAATTTTACTTTGTTCTATGTTACACTAGATCATAAAACAAGAATGGTCGATGTTTATTATGTCATTTTCGCAAAATAGTTAAGATTATACAAATTTCAACTCGGTATTAATTAATGACATTTGGCACAGAATGACCTTACTAAAACATTAGAATTGTAGACTCTTGTCAAGGTCAACTTATATCCCCTCCACCGAAATCACTACAAGGTATATAAACTTCAACTTAGTTGTGGTTCTCTTTTTGTCAGAATGTGATTTAGAATAACCATTAATCGTCCAGACTCGTAATGCGAAAGCCATCCTGCATAGTGAATTACTTTTCAAAACCAATCTAACAGCGATCGCAACAATTCAATCCACCTATTTGAGACACATTTAAGCACAAATCGATCAAAAGAATCTAAATGTGAGCCATAAAGATCTTCTAAACTACATTGACTAAATCACAACTAAACATATTACGTAATATCAATTCCCCATGTACAGAGCATTACAAGAATCAAGCAACTGACATACACACACATACAAAAAACATAGCGAGTACCTCTTATGTCAGCTTTATGAAACAACTCTCAAAAATGTCAGGTAGCCTGAGAAATAAATAAAAGAAAAGAAAAGAAAGTTCAATAAAATTAAAATAAACAACTATGGGAGTAACAGGTTAAGTTGAGGGTGCTTCATTCTGTAAAGTAAAAGATTTACTTGGTCTAGGACATAAGAAGGATCGAATTGTTATAATTACTTTGGATGTGTGTATGTTGTAGGATATCAAGTAATAGAAAGGTCAGAGCATGCCCGATGGGCATCAATGCATGATATTAAGTCAGTAGCATTACAATCCCAGATTCCCGGTTTGTTATAATTACAACGTTTCCCTTTTTAATAAACCGCATTTGATAGAATTAAGCACCAAGTGTTGAATGCTGAGAGATTGTCAATTCACTAAGAGGCTGAAAATTGTTCGCAAACAGAACCCGACAGAGAAACATTTTAATATGTCTAATTTTCCATTTTGACGATTTGGGTTTTTAAAAACTGAAGTATTTACCAAAAGTAAAATCAGTCTTTTTCTCGACAAAAACCGAATTAAGATATAATATCAAAGATTACAAGCTTTAAGAATTGGAAATGTAAAATAATATTCGCTTCCAAGAACAAAACCCACAACCAAAACATAAAACATTAACGCAAAAAAATCAAAAGAATGACAGCACCAAAACACAAAGAACTTTAAACTTCAAATAATTGGAACTACCCATGAAGCAACATGAACATCATATGATCGCCAAATGGCTGTCGATATCCCCAGCAACTGAATCCTTCACTAAATAGAGATCATATAGCTGCTTAACCTTCACATTGAAAACTACTACCCACAAAATTAAAAATTTGCAGAAAACAGCAAGGCTTGCACTTTTTAGTCTCAATAACTCAAAAACAAGCCTTCAAACTTTTAGATCGCGAATAGCCATTGATACTTAAATTGCTAATACTTATGATAACTACAACTTCCACAACATAAAAAGAGTAGTATTTGACTTTATAACAACTACTCCTTTTGTCCCAGAAAGAGTGTCCCTTTAAAAAAATATATATTATCCCAAATTGACTAGCTATTAAATTCACCTTCGCTAATTATAATGTCCCAATGTGCAGTTGCAATACTATAGTGTGAATACTAAGGGTAATATTTTTTTTTTTCTCTTTTTTTTTAAAGGGATCAATAGTGGTTCCCCACCTACCCCTTGGTGACTCGAACCCACGGCCTGTCGGTTGTAGGTGAAGCGTCTTACCGCCTGAGCTGCACTTACTTGTCAATTACTAATAATGTACTAACATGGCAACTTTCTTAATTTTTTCAGGGATGCTCGTTTAGGGACAGAGTGAGTATTACAGACAGCAAGTTTATAGTTTTATAGAGCAAGTAAAAAGCATATCAAATCTCATTTTAAGACACGGTTAAATTAACTTTGAAAAGTCCGGATGTAGTAAACAAAATTCACAATTATGGCGTTTTAAGGACGGCTGTGAGACCTATTGCCCAAGAAAAATTTTCACTCTTACAATATCTTCAAAATCCACTCTCTGAACCAACTAATGCAAAACCCTAACTTGAAACCTCTCTTTCAACTGTCCAATTTAATAAACTATATTCCAACCTCTCTCCAGTTACAACAGTAGCGAAGCCAGGACTTTTGGCCAGTGTGACCCTACTAGAAATTTTGAAAACAAAAAATAGGATACAGAATAAAATAAATAAAAGTACAATATCTTAAAGTAGAAATTCAATTACAGAAGCAATAAAGTACGATATTTGAAATACAAAATATGATACCAATTTGAAATGAATGAATGAAAGAAATTATCACACCAATTTTAAATCAACCCAAATAGGGGATAAACCCGAACTTAGGGATACCAATAGAATATGATTTTATCAACATTGTCATGGACAGCATGCTATCACTCAATCATGCTACCGTTACCCACAAATAATCCAAAAAATCAGCTAAATAAAAATATTCTAGGGTTTGAAGAAGGAAGAAATACCTTTTTTGATTGAAGGCGCAAGTATGTGATGATGTTCCGGTCGCTTCGCCCAGTCGCCCCGTCCGTTTTCGCCGGCGGAGTCTCTCCTCAGGTTCTCACTCTCTCAGTTCAGTGAGATCTCCACGCTCTCGCTCTCGCTCTCACCCGTAGCGTCGCAAGTCGCAACTAAAGAACAAACCTTTTTTTCTTGTTTTTTTCCCCCAAATTTTGTGTAAAAAAACAGAACGAAGGGTAAAGTTTTACTTGTTTTTCATATTGACCCTTAAACTATTATCATTTGAAACTTAAAACCCTTAAATTAAAAATAAGAGAATTGCTATTTGCACCCAGCAAATTGCTGAGTACACCCCCTGGATGTTTGGTACCCCTACCGAATACAAAAATAATGGTGCATTAGACGGCGTTCGGTAGGGGTGCCCCGAATGTGCCGGAGGGTGTACTCAGCAATTTGCTGAGTGCAAATAGTAATTCTCTAAAAATAAATAAAAATATTATTATTATTATTTTTTTTTTGGATTCGCCCCTAAGTTACAAACCCCAGTGCTACTCTCAAGCATAACAAATGCACAAATTCCCAAACCCCAACCTTAAATTTCACATTGTCCCAACGTAAGTTCAATGCAAACTAGGAGGGAACATTTAGCGCTTGACAAGGCATGATCAATACAAGTATAGCACAATTGCACAAAGGAGCTCGGAATTTCCACCCAACAATCTATATCAAGAATGCTAATACCCAATCCAAACAGTCAACACGAATCAATTAACAATTGTACCACATATCCCCAATTTGAATATAATTGTTCATACCCACTAAAAATCAACAACAAATTGCAATGTATATCACAGAGGCACGGAAATTAAAAGGGTAGAATATAGTTGCGAAAAATTACCCCCAAATTCACAAACCTGACAGATTTGTTGCTCGCAGATGACGGTGGCGAGGAGCTTGACTAGTAAAGGGGAGGGTCACAGGCACTGAGACGCACTGGAAATGGAGCTGCTGCTGCGGTTTTGTGATGGAGGGTGCGAGAGGAGGCGAGGGTTGCTGCCTGAGATGAGGGAGACGGCTGTGGTCTGTGCTGCTATAGCTGGTGTGCTGCAAGAGGGGGGTCTCTGGTGTGCTGTTGCTAGGCACGAGAGAGAGAGAACGGGACTGAGAGTCGCCGGCGACAATGGCGTGTTGGGTCTCTAGGTCTTTCCTTTTTTTTTTTTCAACTTATCGGTGGCGGACCAGAGATGTTAAACGCTCCCTTAATGGACCGCGGGCTAAACGATCTAATTTTTTTGGACGACTTATTGCGGACATAATCCTAATTTTAGTGGGCTTCGACCCACAACTAAAAAATAAAAAATGTGATAGATGTTAATTTTATTTTTGTAAATATCTAGAAAAGTGGGTAGTGATTGTTATTACAACTCAAAATTTAGATAGGCTATTATGTTTTTCATAAAAAAAATATAAATTAGATATTTTTTACATCACTGTATTTAAATTTAACATGTTTTACCTCAAAATAAATATTGAAATTTGAAATAACTCTACTTAGTAATTTATTCAAAGAGTTTTGTTTATATTTCAGTATTTATTCACAAGAACACAAATAAGATCTGTAATGCAAATAATAAGTGTGTTTGACTTTAAATTAGAAGGATGTAGATTTAATTCTCATGGTGGTTGTTTTATATATGTCCTAATTTTTTATGGCCTAATTATTATTACATGGGCCGGCGGGCTAGCCTTAACGGGTCGCGGATTAAATGATTCGAGCAAAAAAAGTCCTAATTTTAAACGGGTCAAAAAAATTGATCCATAACCCTGTTTTTTTCGGTTTAAACGGGTCAGCCCTACGGGCCGTGACCTTTTTAACAACTCTAACCGGCGCTAAGACCGCAATCTTAGGGGAACCTTCTCTGCCAGCTCTCCAAAATAATGCCAACTTTCGAGAAATGTCATCCAACCCCCTTTTACTTAATATGTTCTTTTCAGAATTCATCAATCAGACCGCTTTTAGTTTGAGACTTCCTCCTTTTCAGCTTATTTTTCTTGATTTGAGTAGCCTGTTACCTGTGTGACAACAACACAACAACAACAACTACAAAAACTATTAAGCATTAGCACTATATATATATATATATATATATATATATATACACACACACACACATAAATGAAAATCTTTTTGTGAGGGTGACACTATAAACACTCCTCTATAAATCAAAAACTCAGGGAGACTCTTACGAGCGACTCAAAAATAAAAGAAATAAATACAAAGAGATAAGGGTTAGAGGTAGTTCTAAGTTATAGTCGTTAGCTTGACTTCTTTACCAAATTTTTTTTTAAGGAGGTACTGATTCATTTAGAAATACGCACATTGATACGCCATAAAATCATCCTCCAAGAAAGTGCTTTGTAGTAAGACCATTGAATCTTTGCGCTCCCTTGATTGCCAAGTCTTAATAAATAGGCCATTTGATCACGTTGGCAATAGGAAACTTCACACCCAAATCGCTTAAATGGACATATTCGTTAATGTACTTTGGCGATAGGTGGAAGTGAGAAATTTGAGCCTCAATGCTCGGTGGAGTGTTGAAGTGAGGCCTCGGTTCCTTGGAATCTTCATTTGTGCCCAAAAATTCCTTCTCCTCAAGCTTGTTTGGTTGCACCATCTCATTACGAACATACTCTCCAAGGGTGGGCAAACTCGGCATAGGTTCGAGAGCTTGATTGATCACTTCACACTCGCAAGCAGCTTCTATACTTTGTTTTTCCACCATAACATCAATATGAGATTGAAGCACTTCCAAGTGAGGTTGTCCCAAATTACACAAAATTTCATTCTCGTCAGTGAGAGCGAGATCATTGCAAGGCTCGAATTCTATTGGGTTTTTCTCGGTGTAATCGACTTGAAGAAGTTCTTGAGGCACTAGAGGAAAAAGATATTCATATTCTCCATACGCAACTAACCAATTTAGAAAAGCGACATTGTAGCGTTTAAGCTGGTTGGCTTGAAGAGTTAGAGGGCTTTGCTGGAGAAGCCAAACATCGTAGGGATGTAACCCATCCTTGGTAGGATTCCAAGACATCACTTTATGTAGCTAGCTACAAGAACACTTGCTAATCAAGATCAAGCGCAAGAGAATAATATAAAATCTAAATTAAAGTTACAAATAACTAATTCTGAAATTATAAAGCGCAATCCCCGTCAACGGCGCCAAAAACTTGATGTGGTCAAAACCGAATACTAGCAAGTGCACTAGATCAAGTAATAAGTGTAAGTAAATTATGAATTATCGAACCTAAGGTTTGGCAACAAATATCAAAATTAATTATTTTTTGCTTTAATCTAGACGAACGATTATTTTGAGATTTCACAATTTTAACTAAAGAAAGCAAGTAAAGATCACAGAATTTAGAATATCAATGAGAGAAAACACTAGGGTTAGGTTCACCAATTCACTTGCAAGTAATAAATCAACGCTTTTGGGTTTCAATTGATTTTCTATGTGTGACAACGAAATTTTCTAATTTAATCAACATTCTCTTTCGAGCAATATCAATTCTATTGTTAACTGACAACATACGTATCTCTAGGTAGATTTAGAAAGAAAACAAAGTATTAGGGTTGATATTGTGGTCTATTGCTAATTGCATGAATTAGTCCACCTATCTCTAGATGAATTTAAATCCACGGTGTAAGTTCCTAGGTCCATCAAATAAAATCTCCTTTCAGTCTCATTAACATGATTTAAATCAATTAAAAGGTAGCTAATCTTTCAAAGCATTAAGAATAAGAAAATACAATCACACAATAATGAAATAAGTCTACACCCTAATCGAATCAATATTAAATATTCATGAATTGGCTACCCCAAAACCTAGCTTTATGAATTTTCTTCATAATAAAATAAACAAAATCTATAGCATTCAAAAGATATATAAAATTAAGCATATGAGAAAGAAGATTAAAATTGATAAAAGTAGTGATTACAATACTTGAATCTTGAAAGAATTGTCATGATCTTCTTCTCTTTGTTTTTCTTCAAGACGGCTCTAAAAACTAGATCCCCCAAACCTAGCCTAAAAGAGATATATTTATACCCTACAAGTGTACAACAACCAAGGAAAAAGAGGTACAAAACAATAAAGCAGCAAAAACTGCTCAAAATAAGGAGGAGAACGACCGGCCCTAATAATTATGGGTTGAACAATTTTTTTGAATTTTCCTTCAACTTTTTGGAGTTTGCACAAAGACCCCCTAGACTTTTAAATTCGCTTAAAAGTCCTCCAAATTTGCATGATTGACCCGTTAAACCCTAGAGCTACAAAATAACACTAAAATCTAATATTAGATTACAAAAACCTCGAGAATTAGTAAAATTTAAGCTCGAATAATACCCAATAAATAAGTAAAATACTTACTTATCACCCAAAATCCTAAGAATATAGATCAGATGTATCAGAATATATATATATATATATATATATATATATATATAAAGAGAGAGAGAGAGAGAGAGAGGTACCTTGATGGTAAAGGGTAACTCACTCGAACCAGGGCTCAAAAGTGAATTATATTAGTTAGATTAGAGCTGTCAAAGCGGTCTGGCGGTCCGGGCCAGCCCGCGGGCTGCTTAAACCCGCTAATTGGCGGTGCGGTGCGGGCTAGACCATTAAGGGTGCGGGCCTAAAATGTGTCAACCCAATCCAAACCGTTGCGGGTTGTGGGTTAAACGGGCCAACCCATCAAAAAAATAACACATTTTAAAAAATTAATATAATCATTATTATTTTTTGAGAGAATTAATATAATCATTATTAAACTAATATTTGATTATTTTAACATAATAAGCATTATATATATCGCCCGATTAATGTATCTTTACTTTTCATGTAAGATTGTTTTTATCTCCTGTCGAATATTTTATGCTTATACATATACCTTTGGTAATAGTCTTAAACTAGGACAATTATCCCTTTGCTGAACAGGTGCCCACCGCACTGGAATGATTCACCGCCAGTTCTGATATCGAATTTCTCAACCACCTAAGATCAAAATGCAACAGCACCCGCACTCCATCGTCATTTACTTTGCCATCACCATTACCTTTTTCCTTGTTTAGACAGGACTTTGCTACAGCAACTTAGTTTGGCGGGCCAACCCGCCCCGCCCCGCCTTGGCCCGTAACCCGCGCAGGCTCAGCCCGTTTAGCCCATTTTGTAAATGGTCCCATATTTTACAACCCAATTCACCTATTTTGTGTGGCGGTCTGGGCTAGCCGAACGGGCTAAACCCATTTTGACAGCTCTAAGTCAGATTGATGTTGATGGTGACTGACTAAATAAATACACTCTTTATTTAACAAAAAAAAGTTTGCATGTCTTACTAAACATGTGCAATCAACCTCTTTTGATAAAGGATTAATTTTGGGCCTTGGCGCCCACCCTTGAGGTTTGAACAAATTCCAGCGCCCCCTTAAAAGTTTGGTTAATAAGTGAAGAGACCTCAAGTTTTAACAGTTGTTTAATATTTTTTTAACTCATTTTATTAAGTAAATGACAATAATGCCCCTATTACTCGTTATAGAGTCGGGGCATACTTGTATTTTGGACAACGTTTCCAAAAAAATCTTTACCTCTATCATCTCTGTCCATCTCATCTTTTGAGATTTTTGTAGTTTTCAGTGCTTAGGTTCCCCCCATTTTTAAAAGCTTGTGAATTCTTGAATTCTTCATTATGGAATGCTTCCAACAGATACAAAAATATCTTTTTTTGAGAACGATGAAGCTAACGTCGCGAGAGGTTAACTGAATTTGACTATTAATGGGTGAACGAACGACAATATATTTAGAAACTGTGTGTGTGTGTGAGTGAAAACAAGATTATAATTTTATTTAACTTATTGAGATTTTTGAAATATAAGTTTGTGTCAAACATTGACAAAAGAAAACGAAGAACAGTAGAACAAGTTTTTAGTTTCATTTCATTAATTTTTGTAATATAAGTATTGTATCCTTTAAGTTAACAGTCAACCTTAACGACCATTAGTTCTTGGGGGTATCCGTAACTATTAGCCAAACCTTTGAAAGAGTCAACCTTAAAGACCATTAGTTCTTGGTGTTGTAACTATTAGCCAAACCTTTGAAAAACTGCTGCAATTTGGTCAAATCTCAAGAGAAGGTGCCATGATTAACTCAAAGTGTTTGCACGCAAGGGTGACAATTCGTGCTATTGTATCGTGTTTGTATCGCACTATCGTATTTTTATTTTATTTATGTTATTTGATCATAAATATAACAATAAATGTTATTTTAACTAAATTTTTAATTTCGTACTTTCGTGTCGTGTCGTGTCGTGCCGTGTTATATCGTGTCATTTCTCTCTATAATTCGTGTTATATAATCGTGTCGTACTGTTCGTACATTCGTATTGTGTCAGCTATTGCCACCCCTATTTGCACGTTTGTTAAGCCCAATTGGTAATTAAGAAACAGGGTAGAGAGGGGGTTGAATAGTGTGTAACCGATTTTTAAAACATATTAAAAATAGCTCAATTTTATTACAAACAACTCATTTTGATGAGCTTTCACCTAATAACGACTTTTATTTTTATTTTTATTTTTGTGCACAACTAATAACAACTATTCAATCTAAAGTTCATTGACGCATTAGCATTTCTCTCAAGAAATTTTTTTTTTATTATTGGCTAACTTTTATTTATTTCTAAAGTAAATGACAAAAACCATTTACATACTTTGCTCAACGTTCCCCGTCTATCTACAGTCAAATATCTTGTTTTGGAAATTTAAAAAAAAAAAAAAACCCAAAAAAGAAAAAGAAAAACATATTGAGCCTACAAAATTCTCAAAAAATGCTAATAACATGCAGATAACCTTCGGTTAGAATCGTGGAAATGCCGTCAATAAGAATCGTATCAGATTTGCTTCTGAATGGTACAACTTATTTGCCTAAAGCCAAATAATCCAACTTATAAGAAAGCAGCCTCTTCTCATCATCCTTCTCGAAATAGAGCCTTTCATCTCCTTCATAAACCACTTCAATCGGACTTCTCCCTTTCTCTCGTGTCTCAGCTGATGCTTCTTGTAATCTCAAGTGTTCTTCTCCTGAAGGAACATCGTTGGTTTCTATGTCATGCATCTCGGACTCTGTCAAAGCGTCCATTCTTGCTCGGTCCCTATCCCTTGGGTACGTACAGTAGAGAAACGAGTAGATGAGGCAACAGATTGTCATTGGGATCCCTATCGCAGTGTAAAGTGCCTTGGCGAGTGGCACGGCATTCTCTCTATCTACTTTGATATCTTGAGAGCCCGCCGAGCCTTTTGGGATTGGTTTATAACCATAGACATGCTGAGCCAGAAGTCCAACGACAGGAGGAGCAAATGAGGCTAATATGGATTCAAAGGACCTGTCCAGAGCGTAGATGCTAGTTCGAGATCTCTCGGGAACAATCTCTGCAAAGATTGGACTGTAAACAGATTAACAATCCTGAAAAATTGTTCTAAATTTCCAATTGCACCAATTCAAACCTTTAGGATTTTGGCCATGTCTAGTCTTGGTTACAGTTTCTAATCTCACGTCCTATTGGAAAAATCCATTTTCTCTTGTTTTGATTATTTGCATTTCTCTATATTTTCAGCTGGGTCACTTTGGACCCACCTATAAGACTAAAACCATCATGAGGACCCGTCATCTGCCACTTGTCAACGGATTCAGGCACAATCAGAAATGTAGAGTGCGTGAATCTACTTTGATACGTGTGAGTTGTATTTTACCAAACTCCCTCATTTTACTTTAGATACGGCTGGGCTAGCCTGATCAATTATCTAAATTGAGTTAGGACACTAACTCAAGATTCTGTTATAATGATTATTCTCAAGGGGGCAATAATGAAGATCTGCCAAAATATGTTTTCCATTTTTTTAAAAGTTTTGTCCTAAAATGAGTGCTCTTTTTATTACGAAATTACAAAATTCACTTTTGCCAAAATGTTATAAGGTGGACAACAAGGGTATTAATGTATTATGTATATGTCCTACTAAACTATTTTAAAAGTCAACTTTCTAAATTTTTTTAAAAACCAAAAAATAGACACTTATTTTGGGACGGACGGAGTAATATACAAAAGGACTAGTGAACTTTTCAAGCCTATGCAGAAGAGAGAAAATGGTTTGAAGAGACGTACTAGTTTGTAGCAGCGGCATTCCATGATATGCTTAATCCCATGATGAACAAAACCAAACCATGCATGAACACTGTGGAAGGATCATCAGGCAATGCCAGCAATAGAATTGCTGCAGTAGGGATAGCTGAACCTGAGCTTATTTGTGAAAGAATGATTCTGCCAGCATTTGGCAAGCGTTTTGAAAGGATATCCCCCATTTTCCCACCAAACAGAGCCCCAAGCGAAGTAGCGATAGTAAAGATGGTCAATAGAAATGCCGTTGTTTTGTGGGAGAAACCGATGAGCTCTAACCACATTGGGGCAAATGACAGAGATGACCAAGGGAACGAACCGGAGACCCCTTGAGCCACAATTATTTGAAACGATGGGATTCTCATAACCGCTTTTGCTTCTTTAACCACTTGCTTCAATTCCGACAAGAAGGATTTATTCGCTAGTGGATGGACTTTAGAATTGGTAGTATCAGAAAAACGGGGATCATTGGCAAAGAGCCGCACCAAAACACCTACAATAACACTTATAAAACCGACAAGATGGAAGGCAATTCTCCAACCGGGGATACCCAAGAACGAGGTCGAGGCTATTAGTACAGAACAAAGTCCACCAATGATTGAACCGAAGCTTCCTGTTAGTGATAGCCATCCAAAAGCCACGCCACGGTTGTCATCGTCAGTTGAATCAGCTACAAGAGACAGAATGGCTGGCGTGACTATGGCTAATCCTATCCCATTCAATCCTCTTGATATTGCTACCTGAGTAACCAAACAGATTAACGCAATAATTGTTATGGCTTCGCATATGATCGTTTACTTCCCAGAAGACAAGAACTTTTATTTTCCTTAAGGCTTTGTTTGGTTAATTGATATTACAGAGAAAGGAAAGGCAATCAGAAAGAGTAATGTTATGGTCCCAACATTTTGAGTTCGACACTAATTTAAGAAACAATTTAATTCACAAATTATGCCTTAAAAGTCTAATACATTTGATTAAACATCACATCAATTAACTGTAAGAACACAAAGTAATCAATCACACAAATTAGAATTAAAATTTAGAACAAAATATTGGGACACTATCAATAAAAACAGAAGAAAGCAGAACAAGTGATGAACTTGTTTAGTTTTCATTTCATTTTCCTTATTCTTGTTTCATATTTTGTTATAATCATTATTAATAGAAGACTTTTCAATCATGAATATTTTTTATTAAACCAAAAACCACAAATGAAAGAAAATGGACTTACTTTCGAATTTTGAAGTAACAATATCTGGTTTGTCAAATGTCAAAAAATACTCTCCGTTATTTTTTTACGCAATTTTTTTGTCAAAACGTCTCTCTTGCTTACGTAGAGATCACCCAATAATACATTGAAAAAAAAATTGCCTAAAAATGTAATAAGCTAAGCCAAGTCCGGACACCTAACATCTCATATTGAATAGAACTTGTTATAATAACAAATTAATTTCAAGTGACAATTCATTTACGAAATATTAGGACAAAGGTGGAAAAATGATCAAAGTATTGTCGAGATCGAGAGAGAGAGAGAGAGAGAGGGGGGGGGGAGGGGTTAACCTGTAAGAAAGTGGAGGAGATTGCGACTAGGAAGGTGGCGGCGGCCCAGAGTAAAGCGCCGAGAGCAATAACATGAGCACGGTTGTGGTGGACGGCAAGGTAGGCGGCGAGTGGGTAGCAAAGGGACTGAACTATGGATCTGAAAAGAGTGAGCGAGCCCAAGCCAGTTGGGTCAATGTGTAAGGAGGCGCCAACTTCTTTGTATACGCCAGGCAGTAAAGACTCGTCGGCTCTTTCCATAATGGCAGCTAAGTTTACGAGTATGAGTGTTAATCTCTCCGATCTCATCGTCTCCATCTCTGTGCTGTTTGCTCTGTTTTTTACTGTTTCATTTTTGGTGTGTTTAAGGTTATGGGTTGACTTGGAGTAGGAAGACTTTTTGTGTCTAAGTTTGGAAATTGATATTGGCCCACTTAGTGGGACCTAGAATCGAAGATGTATGTGACCGCTGCTCCAATTAGGGGGATTTGAATCTTTTGTATTTGAGCCGGGTATGAATTGGGCTTGGCTCGATGGATTTGAAATCTTTTAGGGTGAATTACATGCTGTCCCTTTTTAAACATTTGTAATTGTTTTAGTTCACTTATTTTTTTAAAAAATTGGGAAAAAGCATTTTTAGGGTAAAAAGATGATTATGCCATTAATAAAAGAAAAATACGCGCGCTTCAGTAACCCAATGCATCGCGATACACTACTTTGGTATTGCGATGCACCACTTTGGCATCGTGATGCACCAATTGTTACATCGCGATGCACTAAAAGTGGTGCATCGCGATGCAACAATTGGTGCATTGCGATCATCGCAGCGCGCTTTAAGGAACCAACGCATCGCGATGCAACAATTGGTGCATCGCGATCATCTCAGCGCGCTTTAGGGAACCAACGCATCGCGATGCACCAATTGTTGCATCGCGATGCACCACTTTTGGCATCGCGATGCAACGATCATCGCAGCGCGCTTTAGGGAACTTGATTTTCGTTTACCTTTCGGGCGTTGCCTCCGAACCCCACGAGGACGCCGTCCCTCGACCCTGCGACCGGCCGGCGGGTCGAACCATGTTGCGTTACCCAGCATACTGCGATTGGCGAATTAAATCAGTTCAAAAACATCTTCCTCTGTTTTCGGACAGTACACTGTCAAGCTTGATTTGAAGCTCAAAAATGGTGTTTTTTCGTAGAAAAATTGTGCACAAATATAGTACTAAATTAGGATAATAATATGAGATTGATTTTAAACAAATTCAAAGCTTAAAACAGAGATTTAACTGGCCAAAACAGCTCAAGAACAAAGAAAAATGGGATGAACTCAAAAAAATTAAATTTGATCAAATTCGTGTTTTATGCATGAAAATTGATACCCAAACATGAGAAAAGACTATATTAACAACATGAAATCATTTATACATCAATTTGAATCTCAAATCTGAAGCAACCATATTGTTGAGGGTATTTTAGAAAGAAAATTTTCAAAATGCCTTTTAGCGGTTAAAAAAAAAGGGTGTACTAGAGAGAAAAATAAATTTAGAAAAATGGACCGACTAACAATTTCTCCTTGAATCTTTTGTATTTGAGCCGGGTATGAATTGGGCTTGGCTCGATGGATTTGAAATTTTTTATCCCAATCATGTCACTTTTTTTTTTTTGTTGTTGAGTAGCCTTTTTTGAGGTTGTCTTACAAATCATAATTTGTAAGACGAATTTGACTCTCTCACAGCTCAACCCATCAATATACGGTGAAATTGAATCAGGGAGATCTGTCTTAAAAATATTCTCGTAAAATTGTATTAAATTTTTTTTTGTTTTATTGAATTTTAGACTTTTAGTCTTATACTTCATCTGTTCCGGATAAATGTTTCTAGTGGATAAAACACACGAATTAAGAAACATAATTAATGATGTGTTGTAAAATATGTATTAACGATAATATCCATAAACATTAATTGAGTTCAACTATTTTAAATAATTTAATTTTTTTTTTGGATGTGTTATATTAAAATTTAAATGAAACCTTAAGGGTATATTAGGAAGAATGGTAGAAAAAAAGGTTTTAGTAACATTAGTCAGAACATCTCAAAATAAAAAATAGAAACATTTATTTGGAAAAAAGGGAGTATATCTTAGTTTCACCGTTTCACATGTATGTTTATAAAAAGAAGAAAAGAAATGGTCTAAGAACCAAATTGACCACCCAAAAAAAAATTACAAAAATAAGTTTTTTTATTTGGAACAGATAGAGTATTTATGTATATGTGGTACTAAAAATACTTCATTGTCAACTTAATGTTATGAAAAACAAAAAATTAAACCCTCATTTTGAGACGGAGGAAGTAGTATTATTTCCGATTCTAATATGAGCGGTATTTTCCATTGATATGAACGGGTGATATTTACTTACTTTGAAAGATAGGTAGTACTACTGACTATTGATTACTGTTACATGAAAAATACTCCGTCGTTCTTAATTAATTATCATATTTGACTAGACATACATATCAAGAAAAATTAATTGATTGTATTATGAATATTAGTATAATATATAATTTTTTAAAAGTCTATGTGCATGTAGAATCATCATTAAAGATAAAAAAAAAAAAAGTAAAAATAAAATCGTAAAAGTGTTTTCTTTAAAAAAAAAAACCCTTAAAAATAAGATAATTTTTTAAAACTGACGAAAAAAGAAAATAACACAATTGGCGTAAAGGATATCCCAACTTTTGTCTCAATTCCTTAATTTATTTGGCAATATATGCTGTTAGTTAAATTGTGACCCCCCTCCTCCCCAACTACAGTTGATTGATATCATGCATAACCCATCACATATCTTGCCACAGATTAAGATGAACTCTTGCAGGTCACCTCCTATCATTGTGAGCATGCATATACATATCTTGTAACATATATTAAGAGCTCGTTTGGTGTAGTGTTTATAAAATGCAGTATTTTAAAAATGTAGCATTTTAAAAAATGCAGGTCTTTCCTTATAAATACGTTTAGAATATCACTTCAATACGCAGTTTTTTTTTCCTAGGAGTGTTTTAAAACATGCGTTTTGGGAAAAAGCTGGGAATTTCAGCGTTTTAAAACGCAGCTACGTTTTGAAAATGCTGCATTTTCTGCCGCAGTATTGAAACACATTTTTTGTAAATAAGCTGCGTTTTATCACTGCGTTTTGGCCAAAACGCTCGACCAAACGGGCTCTAAGATGAACTCATAGGTCACCCAAGGCCATTTTGAGGTATAGTCAACTATGAGTTCAAAACAAATTCCAATTGCAATTGATCTGTGAATCAATCATCAATCACTGACCTTCCTTTTCTATTACATTCCATTCTTACCAAAAACCTAAATTCTTGTTACATATAGAAATCATTTTTCCCATGGCTTCTTTTCTCATTTTTTCCTCTCCCCACGTTCTTACTTTCTCACAGGCAATTAGGCCCATGGGCTAGGTTTTATTAGGTCTTGTTTTATTTGTTGTGCAGTATCTTTAGGTTTAACATTTTGGTGAAGGTTGAGCTGGGTCTTCAAAAGAGGATAATGAGCATAAAATTAAGTTGGCTGACTTTTCTGTTTTCATGCTTACCAAAGTTTGTGGAGAAACTTTTCACACGATACAACTAAGAAAAAATTGCGGGCCGGTATATTTTGGTGAATTTTCAATCACTTTAGTACTTTATATATTTTTTTCAAATAGACAAAAGACACTTTTGTGCGTTGCAATACATCAATTTAGAATCGCGATGCACAAAAAGAGTCTTTTGCTAGTTTTAAAAAAATATAAGGTACTAAAGCAGATAAAAATTCACCAAAGAAGACCTAACCGAATTTTTTCTTACGATTAACCTGCAAAAAGCTAAAAGGCCTTTGCTATGTATATTTGAAGAAGGTTATAGCTTACCTTTTTTTTTTTTTTTTTTCAAAAAAGTTCGATGAGACATAGACTTTACCCCAACCCTTATTATTATTATTATTTAAATATGGTGCTAGAACAAATGGTGCCTCTAGTGAGACTTTTTTTAAGAACCTGACATCAAGTAGTACCAGGGTGCCTGGTACCTCTGGTGGGACTTAAGTCTAGTGAGACATTTTTTTAAACACCTGACCTCGAGTAGTACCAGGATGTCTCTGGTGGGATTTGAACACTTGACACCTGGTACCTCTGGTGGAACTTGAATTTAGTGAGAATTTTTTTAAACACTTGACCTCGAGTAATACAAGGGTGCCTTTGGTGGGACTTTGCTCTAGTGGGAGTTGAATCTAGTGAGACTTTTTTTAAACACCCGACATCGAGCAGTACTAGGGTGCCTCCTCGAGTAGTAACAGGGTGCCACTGGTGAGACATGAACTTCTGGTGGAACTTGAACACTCGACCTCTTCGTTAAGACAAGTGCTCAATTCTAAATTATGCCTTTGGTGAGGCTAGAACAACAACGGTGCTTCTGGTGAAGCTTGAACACTCGACCCCTCCGTTCAGAGTAGTTACGTACTAGGGTGTCTCTAGTGAGACTTGAACACTTACCTATTGTTGTTATACAATGTTATAATTAATTATAAGTATCTTTCAATAGAAATGTACCATTTGAAAGATCAAAAATTTATAATCATCTCTATAAATTTTATTTTCATTAGTAGAATGACTATTAGTAATAACTATTACTAATAAAAAATATCATTTCAATTACTATTATATATTGTTTATCATCTAATTGGTACATATATTAACAATGACTAACAGTTATAGCAATAATAGTATTACCATTAGCTATAGTGATTAGTTATACCTTATGTTATAATAGTAGTAAATATCATATGTCTTACGTATAGTGATTAGTAATGGCATCCTCAAGATCTAGCTAGAATTTGAAGAGGCCCAATTGTTTGGCACTTTTAGAATGAATGTAAATTTAGGGTTAAATGTATCATTGGTCTCCGGAGTTTGGGCTTGAACACAATCAGTCCTCAATGTTAAAAAAGTCTTACCACTGACCAAAATATGCAATTTTTGCACACCGTTGGTCTCTGTGATGGGCGACGTTAGGGCTGGGACCATTAAGTGGGCATATGCAAACTCACGTGATTTTTAGTGAGGGCAAAATTGTCTTTTCCACCTTCTTCTTCAACCAAACCGGTGATCCTTCTTCAACCTCACCGGGTAACATTACCAGTGACCCTTACAATAGCTTGACTTCATGAGATCTAAACGGGAGCCCTTGCCAAGATTACAGCGGTGTATTTTGCAATTCTTTGGGAAATGTGTATAAAATTGTGTTGTGGAATACTAGTTTGGGTGGAATCTTGATTCCAGAGTTATCAGAGTTGAAATCTTTAACGATTTTCACCCTTTTCAGGAATCGATTTACCGGAAACATACTGTTGGAGTTTAGGGGAATTGACACATTGTGGAAGATTACTTTGAGTTCCAATGCATTGTTTGGGTCAATTCCTGAATATTAGGGGATTTGCCCAGTATTAGGTTTCTTGATTTCTCAAACAATAGTAATAATGGGGGAATCCCATTGAATTTGTTTCGGAATTGTGAGAAAATGATGTTCATTTCTTTAACCAGGAACAATCTTTCTGGCTCAATTCCTTTGTCAATCACTAATTGTTCAAATCTCGAAAGGGTGGATTTCTCATTCAATGGATTAAGTGGTGGATTTCCTCCACAAATTTATGACCCTCCTGGATTTGTTTACTTGTCATTGAGGAGCAATGTGTTGACAGGAAGTGTTTAAGAACAACTTTTGGGATGTGAAAATTTAGAGCTTTTGGATCTTGGTAGCAATTCCTTTACAGGGTTTTCTCCATTTGAGGTTCTTGGATAGGGAAATCTTTCTTATTTCAATGTTTCCATTAATGGGTTCATTGAAGAAGGAGAAGTGGAAAAGACACTTGTGCCCTCACTAAAAATCATGTGAGTTCGCACATGCCCACTTCACAGTCCTTGCCCTAATGTCGTCCATCACAGGGACCAACAGTGTACGAAAATTGCATACTTTGGTCAGTGGTGAGACTTTTCTAACATCGGGGGCTGATCTTGCACAAACCCAAACTCTGGGGACCAATGGTGCATTTAACCCATAAATTTAATAAGGCATTAGCTGGCAAACCCTTGGACATCCTCACTAATTTTAATATATAAATTCACTCACTAATCCAAGATTGCTTTGTTGAGTGAAAAAAGAAATCATACATGGCTCATTTTTTAAAGAATTTTAGTTTAATAATTGGATAAGTGAAAGCCCAACTCATCTGTTACAAATTTGAGCCGAGTTTGAGCCTGTGAGGTCTAGTTTGATTTATACATTCAAATCAAGCGCAATCTGAGTAAGATGATAAATTTTTGAGTCGAGCTTGAGTTTGAATTTCTAATTTCGTCTTGAGTCTCAGCGAGTTTAATCTTCTACTCAGCTTATTTACACCCAAATTAGATAGTTGGTCAGGCCATATAGACTATATAAAATTTAGGGCAATTACAAATTGTTCTTACACAGCGTTAAGTATTTTTTTTTTGTTGTAATTTTCACTTTTAATCTTCTTCTACAGAGGATGGAATTCAAAGTTATACCTGAATCGATTTCAATTTTATTTTGTTCATGTGTAAAGTTTGAGTTGACTTGAATTCTAAACTTGCTGTTTCATGTTGATTTCATCTTTGACCTTGTATTTTTTTTTTCTTACTTGCTCAAAACTCTATTTGTTCTTAAACTTGTAACTATCGGTTCGAACTGAACGGATATAGATGGTTTGGTTGAGTTCAGTTTGATAATGTGAATGGTTCAGTTCGGTTTCCAATTATTTCAAAACCCATAATAGCGGTTTAATTCTTAATTTTGCAGTAAACCGAATGAGACCGAACTATTTATGGTCCTAATGCGTTGTTTTTTACCTAAATCTATATAGAGATATCGTAAGTTGCTAGATAACAATAGAATTGATATTGTTCGAGAGGGAATACTAATCATTCAAGGAAATTCTGTTGTCACATGAGAATAATTAGTTAACACCTAAAGTTGATAGAAGGTCGCATGGAAGTGAATTGGTGAACCTAGCGTCGGCGTTTTCTCTCATTGATATCTCA
Source organism: Platycodon grandiflorus (assembly GCA_016624345.1). NCBI lineage: Eukaryota > Viridiplantae > Streptophyta > Magnoliopsida > Asterales > Campanulaceae > Platycodon > Platycodon grandiflorus. Next base: position 9,911,805 of record CM028367.1, on the reverse strand, counting down.
AATTACTGGTAGAGCTGTCAATATGGGTTGAACCTGCCGGGCTAGCCCAACCTGCCACTAAAATGGATTGGGTTGGGTTGATACATTTTGATCCCGTCTAGGAGGCGGGTCAAACGGGTTGAATCCGCCGGGCCAGCGGGTTGAAGCGGGTTGGGTTGGGCTAACCCGCCAAATTACTTGACTATATAAATTTAGTTTGACTCTTTGATATTTACGAAGTGTAGTTATATTTCCTTAACTTTTTTCGCTTTAATTTGTTAGATTGTTTCTTGGCCTTTTGTTTGATTTTTTATTTCATTAATTAGAAATTAAAAATAGTTGTTATATGTTTTTTTTTTTACTTTAATTTGTTAGAAATTGAGTTTATTTAAGAATTTTTTTGTGGGTTGGGTTGAGATATTTCAGCCCGCTCATTTGGCGGGTTGGCCTAACCCAACCCGCCTAGGGGCGGGTTGTGGCGGGTCAGCCCAACCTGCTAGCCCGTTTTGACAGCTCTAATTACTGGGAGCTTTTAATATAGTTTTATTAGTTAATTTAGTTACAACAAACAACACACATCAAACGATCATTCATGTAAATTGAACTGAAAATAATTAAATTTTGATTCTTGTTACACATTCCCTTGGGTATGATAATCCGTAATACTTCATGGTGGGTTGGGTTGGGTTGAGATATTTCAGCCCGCTCATTTGGCGGGTTGGCCCAACCCAACCCGCCAAGGGGCGGGTTGTGGCGGGTCAGCCCAACCCGCTAGCCCGTTTTGACAGCTCTAATTACTGGGAGCTTTTAATATAGTTTTATTGGTTAATTTAGTTACAACAAACAACACACATCAAACGATCATTCATGTAAATTGAACTGAAAATAATTAAATTTTGATTCTTGTTACGCATTCCCTAGGGTATGATAATCCGTAATACTTGCACATTATTACTTGAACTAGTGCACTTGCTAGTAGTTCATTTTGACCTCCTCAAAATTTTGGCCCGTTGCCGAGGAGTAGCGCTAGGGCATCGTTTGAAATAGTGCTAAGGCATCGGAACAGTGCTAAGGCTGGTAAGCCTCAAAACTTTGTCTCTGCAAAAGACGCATAATCTGGGAGTATGGTACTAAGGCACTATTTCAAACAGTGCTAAGTGTCACAAACTTGGAGTTTTTGTCTCAACTTTACCCAAGATAATTCCGTTAGTCTTAGTCAGCCTTACTCCGCTCTTCTTAGCCAACTACCCTCAAGTGTCAATTTTAAGTTGTATGACAATCCCACCCACTAGGCAACTCACACCTGTTTGAAGGAACCAAGTTGGAAAGAAGAGATCACTCGAAAGACCAAAGAAGTAGACAAGTGTTTTATTACTTGATTTCTGAGGTGTCTTGCTAAAAATGAGGACTTACCTATTTATAGGTTCATTCCTCCGCATTTCTAAAGCTTTCAAAATATTCAATAGATATCGATAATATTCTTACATCTCTTTAGTATTCTAACCTATTCTACACTCTACTATATACAAAAAACGTCTACCAAGTTTTAGAATGTTCCAGAGTACTCTAAGACAATCTAAAAGACTCCAGAAGAATCCACAAAATTTAAGACTATTCTAGCACGAATTCCTAACCATTTGATTCATTCTCACATGGTCGTTTAGCCGACACCCGTCGCAAACCTCTTGAAATGGTGGAAGGCGTGACATAAGGCACAACACAAATTCTAAACAGCTCCCTTTATCTTCTGATTCCTGCACATTAGCCCCTCAAGTCTCTAAATCAACGCCAAATGCCTTCAAATTGCATAATTATCTCTCAAATCTCTGCACTTATAATAACGCACTAAAACCTAGGGGTGTGCACAGGCCCTAAGCCCGTGGGCATTGGCAATGCCCAGCATAGACCCATCAGGCAGCGAGCTTCATTTTTTAAAGCCCAATACAGCAATAAGCCCACGGGCATTAGTGGATGGGCTTTGGGCGGGGTTTAGGCGGGCACGGGCTTGATGGGCTTACAATTGATTTTTATGTTTTTAAACAATTTTACCATTAAAATTTTGGGCTTAATTGATATAAGTCCTTGTACTTTAACAACTCCCTATGTTCATCTTAAAAGCAGCAACTTGAACTAAAGACAAGGCAACAATAGCAAATAATATAATTAAAAGTTAAAACCCCTTATTTTATAATATCAAATCATTTACATTGCCAAGCAAATAATATAATAAAATCATTTACATAGCAAACAATTATGTATACCTAGAGGGTCCTGGGTTCTTGAGCTTCCCGAATTTCCTGAACAAGTGCGGCTGTAGCAAGTGCTTCTACGCTCCGATTTCTCAAACAAGTAGCCGAAGAACAGTCCCGGAAAAGCTCAAATGCGTGGTCCGATATATCATAGTCCAAACCCAGTATGTAAGCTACATCGATCATTTGAAGATAAGCCCTCAAGTTATCAACAACTACAAATGGGCCACTGGAAGACGAAGACGACGTAGTTTCTAGGACGCGTTCAAGCTCCGCTAGGTGGCCGGGGAAGGAGAGAGAGAGGATTGGGCGAAGACTGGGTAAGGCTCGAGTGACCAGGTGGAGAAAGATGTGATGAATCCGGTTGGTTCGAACGACGATGGTGATGGTGAAGACGAAGACCAAAAGGATCGTGTAGTCGGTGTAGTCTCTCCACCTCTCTCTATCGTTATTGTGCCTGAGATCTTGATTTGAGGAGTGAGAGAGATAGGGTTTTAATTGTTAGTTTGTCTTTGTTAGATAGAATGATAGATATTAATAATATTATGTAAATGTGTGTATATAATATATATATATATATATATATCAATAAAACGACGTAGTTTTCATAATAGATGGGCCGGACCGGGCTTAACGGGCAGGAAGAATTGGAGAGCCCAGTCCCTGCCCGAGATCGCGGGCTTTCACTCATCTAAGGCCCAGCACTATGTATTAGCCCATGGGCACGGGCTTTGGGGGCCGGACATTGGCGGGCTTGGCGGGCTGATGGGCCGGTCTGCTCACCCCTACTAAAACCCATATTAGTTTAATAAAAACCTTGAGAATTGGCAAATTTTTAAACCCAATTAATATCCAATAAATAAGTAAAATATTCGCTTATCAATACGCAACATTAATAAAATGGCTGCGCTATCCCCCTGCGTTTTCGACAAAATGCAGGCAGACAAATCCAACAATAATACTCCCTTCGTCCCTAAAATATTGTCCATTTTCAAAATTTTCTTGTCTCTAAATAAGTATCCATATTGTATAAATTTACTAATTTCACCTTTAACACATATCATGTCTTAGTGTCGATGTGTGAATTTTAATGTTATATGTAGACATTGAGGACATTAATACATATTTACTACTACAATAACTCAAAAATAAGCTTTTTTTATACCTTTTCGCTGAGTGGTGAATAGCTAATAATTAATTAAATATGTGTATATATGTATGAAAAGTAAAAGATTAGTATTATCCATATTAATTTTGTACACCAATATTAAGTGTTGCCGTACAACCCGTGAGTAGGCGGCCTATGGGTATGAATACGATGCCATCTCTTTAGCTCTGTCATAACCCTGTGGGCAGCGGAGATGTGAGTGAGAGACAAGTTTCATCATTGCTGCTATAAATGGTTTTATACTAACCAAAATCCCAAGGCATATCAACTTACTTTCTACCTTTTGGAGAATTACTTCTTTAAGTGAATCAAGAGGAGGAAAATTGCTCTATTTGTAAACTCAAAAGTCCGAACAAAAGACAATATCACGGTTTTACGCCTTTTAAGATTTACCACTAAATCCACCAATCTTCTTATCATGTCATCATTCAATAATTTTATTTCATTTTTTAAAAAAATAAAATAAAATAAAGGCATCATATCTTAAATTTGAACCAAAGAAAGGTAGTAAATCTATAATTGACATGAAAAAGTTCATTCATACATCAATCAATGATGTGATAAAAGTTTATTGCCTTTAAGATGGATCATTATTGTTGTATGTGTGCCATTAAATATAGAGTCACTAAATCTTTGAAATACAAAATTTCTAAATTATTGTCGTATTTAATTTTTTAAAATTAAATTATCTATTTTTTAAATAAAAATTTAACTAATTTTTTTTTGTTTTTTTGAAATCATAAAACAAGTACTCCCTCCGTCCCTAAATTATTATCTTACTTTCTTTTTTTTGTTCGTTTATAAATAATTATCTTGTTTGAAAGTTTTTTTTTTAGTATAATTCTTTTACCGTTTTACCGTTATTTTTTCTTTCTACTTTAATTATGAGCCATATACACATGGACATTAAAGAAAACTACACACTATACAAATATTAATAATCAAGTTAATTATTTTTTCTTAATTAGTGTGCTGGGTCAAATAAGACAATAATTTAGAGACGGAGGAAGTAATTCGTAGTAGACCTATCAATAGATCGAATATGCATCGGATATAGCTATATCCGAATCTGACCCAAAACCTTATATTATCAATCCGATCCGATCCGATCCATTAACTCGACCGATCAAATGCATGTTAATTCATATCCGAATTTGTTACTAACTGATATAACCGACTAAAAACTCGATCCGATCTAAAATTCTCATTGATGAAATTTTATGAATAAAATAAATTTAAAAATATATCACTTCCAACATATATTTATAATTAGTGTATAATTGTATACATTATGTATGTATATAATAATAAATACGTTATTTTTGGATCGTATCAAATTCTTAACAAATGGAATATAGGTAAATTCATATTCGATTCACTAAGTAAATAGATTATTGAATTCAGCTCGGATTTGGGTTATTAGACTACTCCCTCCGTTCCACCCAAAGAGTCCACGTTTAAAAATTTTAATAATTAAGGGATATATAAGTAGTATTGGAGTTGATCATAGTCAAGATGCGTAAAGCATATGTGAAGGGTAATGTTGAAAAGTTTATGAAGATATATTGTAGATATAATTTTTTAAAGTGAACTCTTTAAGTAGAACGTCTCAAAATAAAATAATAAATTCTTTGTCTGGAATGCAGGGAGTTAGAGCTGTCAATACGGGTTGAACCCGCCGGGCCAGCCCAACCCGCTACCAAAATGGGTTGGGTTGGATTGATAAATTTTGATCCCGCCTAGGAGGTGGGTCAAACGGGTTGAACCCGCGTAGGTTACGGGTTAAAGCGGATTGAGTTGGGTTGGATTGGGCTGACCCGCAAAATTGCTTGACTATATAAATTTAGTTTGACTCTTTGATTTTCAAGAATTGTAGTTATATTCCCTTAATTTTTTTGGCTTTAATTTGTTAGATTATTTTTTGGCCTTTTGTTTGATTTTTTATTTCATTAATTAGAAATTAAAAATAGTTGTGAAATAAATTTTTTTTTTTACTTTAATTTATTAGACATTGAGTTTATTTAATAAAATTTTTTTGATGGTTGGCCCACCCCAACCCATAGCCCATGACAGGTTGAATTGAGTTGAGATATTTCAATCCACTAATTTGGCGAATCAGCCAACCCGCTGGCCCATTTTAACAACTCTACATGGAGTATTATACAAAATCCGTAACCTAAAAGTTTGCATCGGATTCGAGCCAAAATCCAATCCATTGAAAGGTAGGCGCGGATCCATGTTATGAGGTAGCGAGGGGGGGGCACATGACCCCACTATATATATATATATATATATATATATATATATATTACCTTACAAAAATGGTGTAGTTTTAGATAGTGACCCCACTCAAAATTGAATGTATGATCAATTTTTATAGGACTCTATTGTATATTTTATTGAAAAAGAATTGTTTAAGAGCATTACAAATGATAATGTGATTAAACGTTTTCAAAGTATGAAAACACGTAGAGGACAATTGTTATTTCTAAGCGTTTTATGAAATAGTTAAAATTTGTAACTCCACTGAAATATTTTTCTAAATCCGCCATTATTGACAGGCCTAATTCGTAGTTCTAAATAGGGATGACAATTTCGAACCGAACCGTGGATATTCGAACTGAACTGAACCGAAGTTGACGGTTATTAACTAATTTGACTGGATATGGGGTGGGTAATGGGGATAACTGAAATGAAAAATTGGGGAACGGTTTAGTTTTGGTATTAGCAGTACCCGCCCCATTTTCAATTACCCGAACCGCTTATTTTGTACTAATATAATTTTATCAATATTTTCATACAAGTATTTACCATATAACTTGTGATATATATCAAGTAGAACCTTATGACCCGACCAAACATCTTATATGGCCTTTGACAAACAATTGTTTTGAACTTCTTAAAATACCCTTAAGGCCCTCAAAACTCACTAGCGTCTCTTCCTCTCACATTCATCGCCTCTGTCTCTTCCTCTCTTCCAGCGTCTCATCTGTCTCCGATGCCCTCCCCTTCGTCTCCTCCGCCTCTGACGCCCTTCTCTTCCGTCTCTAACCACAGTGTAGCCTTCGTCATTGCTTGAGGTACATCTCTGTCTAACCCTACTCAATCTCTCACTCTCTCTCTCTATCTCTCCCACTCACTCTCTCTCCTCTCTCTTTCTCAAACCTTAGAGTTTTTTTATGGTTGTTTGAACGATCCTTGAGTCATTTTGAACGACTCAGTGAGTCGTTTGAACGACTTTTGAGTTGTTTAAACGACACAGTGAGTCGTTCATCAAACGATCTTTTGAGTTGTTTAAACGACCATGTGAGTCGTTCAAATAATAAGAGTATTTTTGGGTTTTTAAATAAAAAAAAGGCTATATAAGTTGTTTTGGAATAAGTTAGGTCATATAAAATGTTCAGAAGTTTGACTAGGTCATTTGTTAAGAAATCTCATATAACTTAGGCATATATATGTTAGATTTAAAACACTAAATTTCAAACATTTTTCTCAATTATCATTATGTGAATCTGCCGCTCAGTGCGTTCACTCATCTTCATCATTTAATTATTCAATATTTGGTAAATTTGTGGCGTGCACAACTACTTAACTTGACTTTTTAGCTTTTACGAACATGATTATGAGCCTGTTTGGTGTAGCGTTTTGAAAACGCAGTATTTTAAAAACGCAGCGTTTTTAAAACGCAGATTATTTAAAACGCGGCTTTTTTTCTTTATAAATGTGTTTGAGATATTATGTCAAAACGCAGCTTTTTATTCCCTACTGCGTTTTAAAATCAGCGTTTTGAGAAAAAATTAGAAATTTCAGCGTTTTAAAACGCAGCTGCGTTTTGAATACGCTACTTTTTATAACGCAGCATTGAAACGCTAAGTTAAGAAATAAGCTGCGTTTTAACCTTGCGTTTTGGCCAAAACGCACGAACAAACGGGCTCTATGATATAGTTTTAAGTATAATTATTATCCTTTATCAAGTCTTATGAGCTTGATTAAATAGTATGTTATTTAAAAGTTCTTTTTGAGTATTTTTTCTAATCATTAAATTATTTTAAGCTAAATTGTTAGTTTGACGAATTACCCGTGGATATTTTCCGATTAGTCGTTACCCGTGGGAAATAGATATGGGGGGACAAATTGATTACCCGGTGAAAAATAGGGTGGATATGAGGCATAAAATTAAATTGGGGAATATAGGTGGTATTATGCATAACCGCCCCCGAACCGCCCCATTGCCATCCCTAGTTCTAAAATAGTACTGCGAAGTATGTATTTTATAAGAGTAATGCTATGGGTATTTAAAGAGTACCAAATTTTTTATACCAAATGATATGTCAGCTGATCTGGTACAAAAAATAAAATAAAAAATTATAATTAATGCATCGCATCAACTGCCACATCAGCTGACACATCATTTGCATAAAAAAATTGATACTTTTTAGGTACCCATAGCATTATTTATTTTACAATTTTTTAAAAAATATGTCAAATTTATAATTTAAAAATAATTAATGTAGTTCAAAAAGATTAAATATGACAATAATTTAAAACGAATGTAGTATTTTATGTTATTTGGGAAGGAGGAGAGGGGGGAGGAATGTTATAAAGCAAATCTATTTTGTTATTTTTTATTTGTAATGATGATAAATTACATTATTGGATACCTATCTTTCTCTTTTCTAAGTTTTTTTCTCTTACAACATAGATTAAATTTGTCATTATATGTAGATGAGATGAGTTATTCACTTTAACGACTAAAATCTCAAGTATATTACTTTCATTATTCTGTTACATGTGATAACATATTTGAATTTGAAGTCTCATCCAACGATGCAAAATGAAATGGATCGAATGTACTATGAAAAGGAAAGTTGCATTTTTCATAACAAAAAATAGTTTTTTTTTTTTTTAAATAAACATAGTGTCCCCCTTTTTTTTGTTGTAACATGCCTCCTCAACTATAATATTTTCTTTAATTGTAGTTTCTGTTTAGGTACTGCCATTTGAATTGACGTAAAATACTCACGTAAGACTCATGTGACCGTCTTTAGGTATTCTTTTTAACCATAGTTTCATTTTTGTGTTTCAATTAACTATATTACCCTTGTTGGTCTAAGACCCTCTTTGTACAAAAAGAAGGTCATTAAAATAATTTACTCCCTCCATCCCTTAATTATTGTCTTGTTTGACCCGGCACACAAATTAAGAAAAACAATTGACTTGATTATTAATATTAATATAATGTGTAATTTCCTTTAATGCTCATGTGTATGTGATCCATAATTAAAGTTAAGGAAAAAGTAAGGATAAAATGGTAAAAGTGATGTCCTAAAAAAAATTTCAAACAAGACAATTATTCTGGGACGGACAAAAAAGAAAAGGAAGACAATAATTTAGGGGCGGAGGGAGTATTATCTTTATTTTGAATATTATGATAAAAATCATACGTATAGATGGTGACGTAAGTCTTTGGTGAATAAATTTCGTAAATTCAAACCACAGTGTCTAAATAGAAGTTACAATTTTAAAAAAAAATGTTGTAATTGAGGCGTGCACACTACTTCAATTAGTAGTTGAGGAGGACACTCGTGGAGGTTTGGGGGCAACGCCCCCGAAAGGTAAAAGAAAATCAAGTTTCCTTCAGCGGTTGAAATTCAAATGGTGCCTTTGTTGCTCATCGCGATGCCTTGGTTGTTCATCGCGATGTCTTGGTTGCTCATCGCGATGCCTTTGTTACTCATCGCGATGCCTTGGTTGTTCATCACGATGATTAACCCACGCGATGCCTTGGATTACTGATCGCGATGCCTTGTGTTACTGATGCGCGCGTTTTTTTTTTCATTAATGACATAATCGTCTTTTCACCCTAAAAATATTTTTTTCCAATTTTAAAAAAAGATGATCGGACTGAAACGATTACAAATATTTAAAAAAGGACAAGCCCATAATTCACTCTTTATTTAGCATTGTACCGTGGGCGGTTTTACTGTTTTTTGAAATGTTAAAGCAACTATAGCAAACGTTACATTACAGAACTAAAAATAAAAAATAAAAAAAGCCAGATCTTATACATTGGAGATTGAAAATAGAAACTAGAGAATAAAGTTAGTTTACACTTTACATGGTACGATTAAAAATTAAGAAATATTTATTAACAAAAAAGAGTTATATATAATGTGTGTGTAAATAATAGTTCATCCTTCTTAAATTATCATTTTTTTAACTTGTTTTTTAAATATAAATTTAACGTATATTATTTTATTAGTTTTGTATACATATAATAGGTTCTACAAGTTTTAAATTCAAAATTGAACCAATTCACCGATTATTCTAAAATTTAATACGTGGATGAAATTGAAAACATTGATTCATTGAAATGGATTAAGTTCGATTTATATTTGGATAATGATACATATAATGAAAAATTAATTATAATTTTTTAAAATTTATAGATATGGTACAAGGAGATTTAAATATTTTTGTTAGAGAGAAAGATAAAAAAATAAGTAATGCTATGGGTACCTAAAGAGTACTAAATTTTTTTCACCAAATGAAGTCAGTTGATGTAATACAAAAAATAAAATTAAAAATCATAATTAATACTCCCTCCGTTTCAAAAAGATTGACGTTTTAGAGTTGTGCACACATATTAAGAAATTTTATAAGTTGACAAATATACCCTTATTAAATATCTTTAATTTTTGTGTTAGGAGTAGTTGAAAAGATAAATTAGAAGGAGATAGTCATTGGAAGAAGATAAAGTATTTAATGAAGAGATGATCAATTATTGGAACTTGTGAAAAGACAAGGGTAAATTAGGCAAAATATGCATTGGAAACCTAAAACGACAATCTTTTTGAAATAAATTTTTAAAGCTAAAACGACAAATATTTTGAAACAGAGGGAGTACATTATATCAGCTACCACATTAACTGATATATTATTTTATACAAAAAATTACCACATTAACAAATACATTATTTAATACAAAAAATTTAATACCCTTTAAATATCTATGACATTACTTTAAAAAAAGATAAGAGCGATCACATTGTATCACATATATGTAAACTTTAAAAGTTAATCAATTTTTTACTGTGTATATTATTATCCTAAATATATTTGTTCTGCATAGTAGCAGTAGCAGCAGCTGCTGCCCCTTCGCCAACCCAACGCAAACTTTAATTATTACTCCCCACATTTCCCACCACCTTCAACTACCCTCGAAATGATTCCACAATCTCCAATTCCAACCCACCACCCAGCCATCCCAATGTTCCCATGGTTTATTATTACTGTCTTCATCATCTCCATCAAATCAAAATCATTGCTTTCTCACGTTTTAATACTCCCTTGGTGTTCCATTGTGTTCGGTTGAACTGGGCTCCCAAATTTAAGAGGCCTATTTTTTAGAATTTTTTTTAGCTTAAATATAATCTGTTTCATCACTTAAATTTCTTCTTGTGGCTTGTAGCTTGCAGCATCTTTCTTTTTACCTCTCTCTTTCTCTCTACCTCTCTCCTCAACTTCTCCCTAAATTCATTAATCTCATAATTTGAAAAAATTCTATTTTTTTAGTACTGCTTTTACATATAATTAATTGATACTTTAGATTTGATTCAAAAAAATAGAAAAAAGGAAACTAAACTGCAATTTGTTTGGTGTATTTAACACAGAAATAGTATCATAATTCTGTTAATTTTTTTCAAGATTTGTACTATAATTATTAAATACCTCTTTTGTTTAGCATGAATGTATGAAGATCAATTCCTAGCATTTCCATAAAAATATTTTCTCTTAAATTTGTGTGTCCCAAATTTAAGGGGGGCCAATTTCATGGAAATTTGTAGCCTATCTTTATTTTTTTTTTTGAAAAAAATCGGTTATGATGACCTAATTGAAGATTTTGGTTCAAGAAATTTAAAACGATAATACTTTTCAAAGAAAAGTTTGATACTAGTTTGGAGTTTTAGGGATTTTGGTACTTCATTTTTAGGAAAATAATTTAAATATGATAATATTATAAAATATGTAACCTATCTTTAATTTTTGGTACTTGTCTTTTATCAATTTTAGGGTCTAGTTTTAAATCTTGCACAGGGCCTCCAAAATGTCAGGACCGGCCCTGCCCTTCATCTCAGATAAATGTTCCTAGTAGATAAAACACAGAAATTAAGAAAGATAATTAATGATGTGCTATAAAATGTGTTTTGACCATAATACCCATGAACATTAAATTGAGTTAAACTATTTTAAATAATTAAGTTTCTTTGGGATGTGTTATATTAAATGAAACTTTAAGGGCATATTAGGAATAATGGTAGAGAATAGGTAAATCAAAAGTCTTTAGGAATATTAGTTGGGACATCCTAAAATAGAAAGTAGGAATATTTATCTGGGACAGAGGGAGTATATGAATAGGTCTTTCTAAGAATTGGTAAGACAGAACTCCACTCTCTCACGTCTCAATCTACACAATGATTTGGATCAAAGAGATTCGTCTCATAAAAAATATTCAAAAAATATATTTTAAAAATTTTTGCCTTAGTATATTATGTTAACATATATTTTCAGGTCAGCATTAAACATTTATAATTTATATATTAGGAAGAATGTTAGAGAATAGGTAGATCAAAAGTTGTTAGAAACATTAGTTGAGACATCCCAAAATAAAAAGTAAGAACATTTATTCGAGACGGAGGAAATATATGACCATCGTACTATCTTTTAGAAACCGATTTGAACGTATTTCTAATATCCTAAATCGAATCAATGTACTCACGACATGAGTGCAATGTAATCTTTCTGACTAACGACACATCCATTTTTTTAACGATTATTAACTCAGCATCCTATTTTTTTAGAGGACCGCTGATATTATTAGTGCTGATACTTAAAAACACACGCTAAAAGCTTTTTATCATAAGTTCCTTTAAAAGAAAATGTTGAAGTGGAACAATCTCATTCGGATCGAGAAAAAGAAATCTATATATACACCTTTCTTTTTGCTTAAATAGTTCGTATTTAAAAATCAAAATATTTCAAGGATTAAATTATTGTTCTTTTCTTAATTCAAAATATGGGGGATAGCCACATGCACGTAAACTGATTTTAATCAAGTAAGAATTAGAAATTCAAAAAAAATTATAGGTTAAGCTTTTGAAACATAAATATTTTTCTGAAATTGAAAATGAAAGAAATAAGAATATATATATATGGTAGTAGAAGAAAGCAGTGTCTTACAAAACGTGTAGATCAATTGAAAGAGGTTGTTCTAACTTAACCATAAATCTCGATTTTGAGTCATGAAAATACAGTTGGGAATGTAACTTTGCGTAAAGAGTTTTACCTTATTGTGGTCCTACCTTTAAAAATAAATAAAAAAAAGTGAAAGGAGTCGTGGGTTAGTTTATTCTTTCGAATTGGGTAGGATCTATATTCCTTGTGTTTATAATGATACTGAATGACTAAATAATCAACACTTAATCACATTAAAATAAGCTGTTTATTCAAAACAGTTAAGACAGTAAGATAGTTTAAATCGAGTATATTGAGTTTGCACAACGAAATTTGTAATTGCAAAAGTGATTTCAATGTTCGAACAAGTTATGATATTGTTTTGTCTGAAAAATAACCAGGGGTTTGATGTGAGAGATTAGTTGTTCCTAAAAGAGGTTAGTTGTTACTGCAATAATCACTAAGGTGTTCACAAATAAACAACTAAGTAATATGTAAGCATATAGAAATGTAATACTCCCTCTATCCCGAATAATGTTCCTACTTTCTATTTTGGAATGTCCCAACTAATGTTCCTAAAAACTTTTGATGTACAAATTCTCTACCATTCTTCCCAATATATCCCTAAAATTTCATTTAATATAACACATCATAGAGAAACCCACTTATTTAGAATAGTAGAACTCAATTAGTGCTATGAGTATTATCGTCAGAATACATTTTACAATATATCATTAATTACCTTTCTTAATTCCTGTGTTTTTTGTCAACTAGGAACATTTATGCGGGACGTAGGGAGTAAGCAATAAGCAAAGAGTGAGTTAGAGAAATTGACACAATGATTTAAAGTGGTTCGGATCTCAGCATCTTATGTCAACTGTCCTTACAACCCTTTGGCTCTCAAAGGCAATAATCCATTATAATTCTCTTAATTATACAAATTATTGAGGTCGAAGGAAAGATCTCAATTCCTACTGAACTAGTTGGCTCCCTAACTAGGTTCTCTACACAATACACAAGGTAAAAGATAAAAGGAAAGGTTTTGTTTAAACGACTCCGGCTAGTCTGATAGAAGCGAGCTTGTAAATCTTTAACAACTTGTTTATTGATCGAATGCTTGGATGCTTGAGCTGTCTTTGATTGACTATCTTCTCTCGGTATACTGATGCTAATGAATATGAGTGATACTCAGTATTGGCTTGCTGAAGTATGAAGACTGTAAAGAATGATTCCAATCTGTGTTCAAGTATTTTCGAGCTGTATATTGAGTTGTTCGCATTTGTTATTTGAAATGTTATTTATATAGGCAGCAGATTGAAATGGTTGGACGTTACTCAACGGTTGGTTTGCAACTTGTCACTTGCTTGAACATGTGTAATTTGCCACAGCTTGATATGTCCGTTGTATCACAAAAGAACGTTTCTCTTACAGCTTCTTGGGGTCGCCCTAATTAGGGTTTCTCTTGTGTAGTTGCATCCTTGAAAGTCTTTATTGTCTTTCAATATAACCATTGTATGCTAAACATTTAGCTAGTTAGTCATAACTGTTATGTTTATGCAACTAGTTATGTTTTTCAACCTTTAGCTGGTCCATTATGTTGAAACAAAACAACTATGACCAAATCTCTTGATATAAAACTCTTTTTACATAATTCCTAATCATAATTGGGGGTTAATCTAACCTATTAGCATCATCAAAACAAATGATCTAAATAAAGGTCCTAACAATTTCCCCCTTTTCGATGATGCAGGTCATGACAAAGTCCTTTACATTTTTGTATCCTACTTACATTTCTTTTTAGGCTTTTTACTATTTAGTGCAAAGGACTTATATCTTCTTACAAGAGTACTTACATTGTAAAAGGTTTTTCTAAAAGAGTTTTATTTGACAAGGTCATGATAATTCATGATAGGATTGTAACAAACTGTTTTGTAGATGTTTAAAATGGGCAAGCGTAAAACATCATCATCTTCTTATCAAAGCTGTCAGAAGTAAGCAGCGAATAATAAAATTGTTTAAATAAACAAGACATGAAATTATTTTATAGAAAAAAAAATACTCTATTGACATCATCATTGTTAAGTCTCAAGATACTCAAATAGATTAGAAAGGGGAGGGGGGAGGTTGAATAGCCTATGTCCTATTTTAAAATTTTGATAAAGATTAATTCACAAAAGAGTCTAGAAAATAGTTTGCAACGGAATAGAGTGAATTATAGGAAAAGTTTAAGATGACTGATCTTGATAAGACAAGTTTAGCTATCTTCAAGATGGCTGAACTTGACAAACCAAGATCAACTATTCTATGAGCTATTGGAATTTCGGAAATAAACAATCAATAACAAATCACAAGTGCATGAAATAGATAGACAAGAGATTTAATATGGTTCACACTTATAAATAAGTGCTACGTCCACAACTAAAGTGCTTAACTTTGGATTTGAAAAACGTGTACTAAGTTTTCCACAAAAATGTCATTATAAATTTTAACTTAAATGCCCTTATTTATTTTTTATTAAAAAAATTAATTATTGTTCGATAGCCCTGCCAAACACAGCTAAAGTTGTTCGGTAAGGGTGCCGAACAACCATAGTGTTATTCGGTAAGGGTGTCGAACACTACTATGGGTGTTCAGTTACACAGTACCGAACAAATTAAAAAAAAAAAAAAAAAGCTCTGTAAAGAGGAAGGGGGAGAGGGAGGCGGGAAAGGAGGGAGGATGGAGTGGGCTTGACTTTTGAAGGGGGAAAGGAGAAGGAGGAGGAAGGAAGGAGGGAGGGGAGGCGGGCTTCAGGTGGAAGTGCGGGGCGGGAAAGGAGGAAGAAGGAGGGTGGGTGTCTTGGTGGGGGGAAGGAGGAAGAAGGAGGGTGGGGTGTACTTAGTAGGATGAGTTAATTTTGGAAAAAATATTGTAAGGGTATAATAGAAAATTAAAGGGAGTGTACTTAGCTTTTTGAGTGGTGACAAATATTTGGGTGGGGTGTACTAAGTAATGAGGTGTACTCAGTTTGGGTGGGAATAGCAACTCTCTAAAGTTAAGGGTAAACTTAAAAAAAAAACCCTTCAACTATAACTCAAATTTAACCCGGTACCCTAAATTATTGACCCGAGCGGGTCGACCCCTTGGTCGGGTCATGCCCGGAAAATCAACCCTTTTGTTAAAAGGTTGTTACTTAACTTAACTAGAAAAGCATGTGCACAGCACATGACTCCATGTAATATATTTCCTAGACAAAGATGCCCTTCCATTATCATAAACATCTCTGCATCATAAACTACCAAATCATACATTCATCCGATCCAAGAACTTCTGCAAACTTCACTTCTTTTTCCTCTTATCATTATCATAAACATTCAAGAAGGTCAAACAATTTGAGTGCTTCTTGTACAAAACTAATTAATCAAAATGCCTTTATTTCAATCACACAATGAGATTCAATCAACTCAAAAGAAGTCGCTAACAATGGCGACGACCAAAACCAGGGTTCGATTTAAACTTTCAAAACACTTTCTCTGTCCTCTCCCTAAACCTTCCTTCACGTCCCATTCTTCTTTATCTCCGTACTCGATTCCTCGTCCAATAACAGAACCACCACTCCTGTTACCCGAAACCTTAATTTAAAACAGGCCACCCATGTTATTTGTTGTAGGCTTCATCTTTTTGTTCACCTAGCAGCTAATGAATTCGCATCTGCCTTGACTACTGGAATATAAGACTTGCCTTGGCTACCATTCTATTTTAATTTCATTTAAGTACCTTTCTCCCACCTTGCTTTGTTTTGCAACTCTGCTCCATCACCTCTCCTTCAACATCCTCAAAAAAACGAACACAAAATAAGTTTTTTTAAAAGGAAGAAAATAATACTACAACTCTCTTCTATCATCGTCACTAGCGTTGAAGACTCCACCACCGACAACCGTATCTAACACAATTGTTGCCATTCCTCTTTATCTGCTGCCCCACAATTTAAATACACCCAAAATTCTTTTAATTTTTTTAATCAAACCCTAAATTTAACCAAAATTGAAGGGTAGTGTACAAGCATGCAAATCCGTAAAATAACTTGAATCTACTTCAATCCCTCTTTACTAATCTATGTATGGCACCAACAAAGTGATGAAAGGAGTAATTTCGACAGACGAACGACAATTGCATGCTAAACAGAGCTTCTTAGCGTGGATCGAAGACGATGAGTAGTTGAGGATGATCGGTTTCAAATCCTGTGGTAGAGGAAGCGATGATGTCGGGGAGGGCGAATGACATGTCCACCGAGACAAGCCAATTGAATCTTGAGCGTGCTTCAATTGTAGCGGTGGTGGGTTTCTTCGATCTTAGCGTGGGCAAAGAAGATGGAGAGAGAGAGAAAGGTGTCTGTGCGTGTGAAGATAGACTGCGTGAGTTGGTTTTTAGAATTTTTAGGGTATTTGTTTGTGGAAGAGAAGAGAGGGCAATAATGACTAACAATGTTCCGTTAGCTACGTTAAAATGAGTGAGTCAAGTGGACTGACTCACTCAAGTTGAAAGTTCAAGGGGATTTTTTGAAGTTTACCATAAAGTTAATAACCTCATGATATTACTTTAAAAAAATATTTAGTGATTTAATATTTTAAATCATTACCTAATACCTTATGTGATGATTAAATATTAATAAGAAGTCATTATTTGAATGAGATGGCCAACTCTTTTTCAAATTCAGGAGGTTCGAAATAAGCAGATGAGTAATGCTGCTAGAGAAAAAGATCAGATCTACAATTTAGTTTACAGTTACCATCGCAGTGTTGCACAATATAATTTACTAATAAGTTAATAGATTGTATCGTACAATAATTTAATGATTGCTATATATAAAATTCGTAAATAAATTTTGTTTGTCTATTATTTTCCTAAGTAGATTTTAAAGTCAACTGATTGATGGACTGGTTATTGAGTTCGTGCTTCGTACATGTGTAATTTGATGAGATTAATTCATATATTTTAAAAATATTTTTAAAAAATTATCATTATTTAATATCGATGTTTGTTGACTTAATATCTGACAAAAGTTAAGTGTTTTCAATATATACAAATTATTGGTAGTTTATTATAATATTTTCATTTCAGAATATATATTTTTTTACTGGTGGTCAATATATGTATTTTTGTTTCTAATATTTTTTATTTTATTTTGAAGCATCCTTTAATGATATCAAATTGTTGGTTTTTTTTTTTCCATCTTGCACTTAATAAAGATATTTTAGACATATATTTGAATATTTTTAATAAAATTAAAAATAAAATAATTACTTTGAGACATATTGAAGAAATATAACTTTTTTCTGAGCAAAGGAGAATTGTTTAAGGATTGAATATAATTATATTTTTAAAATATTTTTGAAGATATTAGAAAATGTTTAGTTGGATACTATATTTACATAGTTTTTATACAATGTCAGTGTGAAAAAAGAAACTTACACAAATATCAACAAAAAGCATCAATTTTGAATGAAATGATTTAACATTTTGTTTATGTACAAATATAGACATTATTTTAGGACCTATTAAATAAGAATATGAGACTCATAATTTGACATGAAGAGAGTAACATTTATAAAAATAAAAATTAATTGATTTAAATTATAAAATTACTTACTCCCTCCGTCCCAGATAAATGTTCCTACTTTCTATTTTGGGATGTCCCAACTAATGTTCCTAAAGACTTTTGATCTACCTATTTTCTACCATTCTTCCTAATATACCCTTAAAGTTTCATTAATATAACATATTCCAAAGAAACTCAATTATTTAGAATGGTTTAACTCAATTAATGTTTATGAGTATTATTGTTAGAACACATTTTACAGCACATTATTAATTATGTTTCTTAATTTCTGTGTTTTATTTACTAGAAACATTTATCCGGGACGGAGGGAGTATATAATAATATAATACTTTCTTAAAAGCATTACATATAGTATAATTAGTTGAGTTGGTTTAAGGTATATATTTATAACTAAAAGAGTGTGTGTTCAAATCTCATTGTCAATATTATTTTGTTTTCTTTTAGAAGAAGAAACTATTGTTAAACTTATTATTATTAGATATAGTTATTAGGTAATGCATTAGAAATGAAAAGTCATCTCACTCCAAAAGTCAAGATTACTTTGAGGCTCGAGAATTGAAAGAAATTCAAAGGATTGTGAGGTGTCACTATATAAGGCACCCTCACCAATATATATATATATATTTATATATATATATATATATATATATATATATATATATATATATATATATTCATTAGTGCTACCTGTTTTCACGCACTTTTTTGAATACTTGATACTCTTTTCTCATAAAATAAGTATTTTATCTATTTTGGGATGTTTTAAAATAACTAATTATTTTTTAATCTTCTTAGAAATTTTACATACCTAATTGTCTAAATTACTGTTGTTCTTAGTTGTAAGATAGTAGATTTTATTTATTTGACACAACTAAAGGACAAAATAATCCATTAATTATAGAAAATAATATAAAATTTGATACAGTTTAAAAATTCTTGTGAAATTAATAAAAGGCACTTATTTAGAAACAAAGTTAAAAACATTATTAAAACAGTCTCATTTGACGTGTCAGCATTTGTAATATTGTAAATTTTTTTTATATATATTTCTTATAATTTGCACTAACATGTATACGTATTAAAATGTCATATTCTTCAAAATGAATATAATATAATATAAATTTTAATATTCAAAAATTAGATTATTTTTGGAATAAAAAATGTAGAAAGTATTACTCTCTCTGTTCTTAAATTATTATACTATTTAACTATTTTGAGTCAAACTTATTGTTTTTTAAATAAAAAATTTAACATATATCTATATATATATATATATTTTTTTTTTAAATCATAAAACACATAATTTGTAGTTCTAGTATTTTATGATTTAAAAAATACATATACGTAAAAATTTTATTCGAAAAACATCGACTTTAAAAAGTGAAACAGGACAATAATTTTTGAACGAAGAGTTCACTATATTTTCTATAATGGAGGGTGTACAAGTCAATTGTGTGAGATAGGACCGTGTTATACACAAATATTAATATTCTAAAAATTCATGCTTTGATATATGAGCTTTAAAAGTAAATATGTTCTATCGAAAAATGTCAAGTTGTGCTTTAAGATATGAACTTCTGCACGACACATCTCAAAAAATTAAAAAACTCAAAATTCTTTAAATAGTGTAATACAAAAAATACAAATTTTATTTCATTAATAAATTTAATACTCCCTCCTATCCTAAGAAACTAGAATCCCATTTTTTTTTTTCATGAAAATCATTTGAGCACAATATCAAATTATTCTTCAACATACATTTATTCTATTATAGGTTATAAACAATTCAATCTTTGACTAAAAATTTTAAAAAGAAAACTTTAAATAACAACTCTTTAAATTTCATAAGTAAAGTTTTATGAATCTCTAATCATAGTAAAGTAGTAAATGTAAGAATATTTTTAAAGTTAGGTTGGAGTAATAAACATAATACTCCAGCAAAGAATTCACTGTTCTATTTTGGGATGTTGTACTTAAAAAGTTTACTTTAAAAAATTATGTCTTAAATCTACACAACCTTTCAACTTTATTCTCTACATGTGACATAAGCATCTTGACTATGATAAAATATAATTGAAATTATGATAAACTTTAATAATATTTATCTAACTCTTAATTATTAGACTTTTAAAATGTGATCTCTTTGGGTGGAACGGAGAGAGTAAAAATAAACTAAATGTAGTCAAAATTGGTTAATACTCCCTTCGTTCCAGGTAAAGAGTGAACTTTTGACTTTTTTAGATTAACTTAGTTAAAGTTTGACTTATAATTCACATATATTTGTTTATTTTTACAAAGTTATAAATGTTGTAATCTATAGTATTGTTAATATAGTTTTAGTTATGAAATTTTATTTTTTAAAATATAAATAAAGTATGTAAAATTTTGATTTAATTTAGTTGACTTTTTTTAAAAAAAATATACAAAAACTTTGACATTAGGATATGGCGTCTAACACTCACCCAAAATCCCGCCCCCAATCACTCGATGGTTGTTTTAAAGATTAGGGTAAATTATAGATAACCCCCCTCAACTATGGGTTAAATTTAATTTTCTCTTAACTATCAATTGAAATGGTGTACCCCCTTAATTATAATATTTTCTTAAATTGCACCTTCTAAAATATATATATATATATATATATATAATTTTCATTGGGTCATTGTACTTCAGTTATCTTGCAAGAGAGCCCACCAGTACGTTAATTTTAAATGAAATCCCTATTTTACCCCTATCTTCATTAAGGGAGATGAGGACGAAGACGGGGTAAAATAGGGATTTCATTTAAAATTAACGTTTTGGTGGGCTCGCTTGCAAGATAACCGAAGTACAGTGGACCAAATAACATTTTCAAACAATCAGTGGCTGAATTGCAACCTTCTCCAAAGTATAGTGGCCTGATTGTGTGTTTTGCCTTGATTCTTTTACAAATGCGTATATCGCTTATAGAATAATGTTAATGATTTTCATAGCTGTTTTTCTGGCTGAAAGAAAATTTTCAAAACTAAACTTGATCAAAACTTATTTAAGATCGACAATGTCTCAACAAGATTAAGTGGAATAGCTTTATTATCGATTGAAAAAGAAATGTTAAATGAAATCAATTACAATAATTTAATAAATGATTTTGCATCACAAAAAGCACGAAAGATAAACTTTAAGTAAAAATATAATAAATTTAATAAAATTTTATTACTCCATCTATTTCTAAATTATTGTCCTGTTAAATTTTTTTTTTGTCAAACATAATATTTTTTCAAATGTAAATTTAACTTTTATTTTTTTCAAAATCATATAACACGTAATACATAGTTATTTTAAAATACTACGAATTACTTGTTTTATGATTTTGAAAAAAAAAAATATACATCAAATTTGCATTTAAAAGACATCATATTAGATCATTTTTGGTCAAACATGATAATAATTTAAGAACGGAGGGAGTATTTGCTTTAAAAATGCCTAACTTTAGAGTTTGCTTTAGGCCTCCAGAAGCGTTGGGCCGACTCTGGTCTTACGCGGACATTTTACGTCAACTCAAATAGCAGTGTCTAAACAAAAGTTACGATTAAATAAAATGCTATAGTTAAGGGGAGTATATTGCTTTAATTGATAGTTGAAGGAGGCATTTCAAACTCAACCATAATTAAGGGGGTTTATTTGTAATTTTTCCTTAAGAATTAAACAACATTTTAATTTCAGAACACTAAACATTCATTACAGAAATAGACAATGAGACGACTAGGCTATTTATTTTGTTAGATCTTTTTTTTTCTCTTCTTTTTTTCTGAGAAGAGATTGAACCTAATATTTTACCCTTTAAAAAGTTTCAACTCTACCCCTAAACCAATGTCTATTCCCCGGAAGGATACTCAAAGTCGTTTTATCCAGCAAAAGGAGTACTCAGACCATTTTTCACCATAAAATCAAAGGCCTTTGTCTAATATGTGATTGGTTTCGTGGTTCTTGATTTTTTCATAATTTGTAACAAAGAAATCAAAAAACCAAGGTGAAATAGAGAGAAAAAAAAAATGTAATATTAGAGGTGATTACGGTCCGATTTGGTCCATTTTTTACAAAAAAAATAGAGAATCAGAACCGAACCAATACTCTGGTTCTTAAAAAATTTAGAACCAGAACCAAACCAAAATTTATGAGAACCAATATACTTCGGTCCGGTTCTAATTGGTTCGGTCCTGCACATTTTTCGGTTCTAATGGAATAAATAATTTTAATTGAATTACAGT
The DNA here is from genome assembly GCA_016624345.1 of Platycodon grandiflorus. NCBI lineage: Eukaryota > Viridiplantae > Streptophyta > Magnoliopsida > Asterales > Campanulaceae > Platycodon > Platycodon grandiflorus. The sequence goes on along the minus strand of CM028367.1, from coordinate 9,889,329 downwards.
ATATAATAATTAAAAACATTGAATTACAATACAATTAAAAATACCAAGACGATGTTTCAAAACTGCTCAAAAACACGCACACAGCAACCAAATAATTTCCTTAAAAGTTACAACACATGTTACAGAAACCAAAATGTAAGAGGATGTTTGACAATCAAAATTTTCCTCTGCTATAAAGCAGTTTAAATTGTTCTATAGTTGTTAAAAAAAAACCTATTATATACTGCATGTGGCGCCACCAACCTTTGTCCTCAGCAATTGTAACAATAAGTAAGTATTTATATATAGGGTTTGGGTTAGCGTTAAAAAAAAAATTATATTTTGTAAAACATTAATTTATATATATATATATATATATTATGTAATATACATTGGTCCGGTCCGGTTCAGAACCAATCTAAAATTTTCAAAACTGAGACCAAACCAAATAAACGGTTCTACTAAAAATTAGAACCAGAACCAAACCAAAAGTACTGGTTCGGTCCGGTTTTTGAAAAATTTTGCTCACCCCTACGTAATGTGATTACGGGAAAAAAAAAAAATCCCTATAGTTCACCAACTTTCTAATTAAGATCTGCTTTACTAATTAAGATTCGTTCTTAGTGGTGATTTTCGTGATTTGATTTCGCTCTTTTGAATCTACTACTATAGTCCACCAACTTTCTGTATATATCTATCTTAGTCTTCCTTTCATTATTATAAAAAACAACTCAAAATTTAAAAAAATCAGTACCACATAAATTATGAAGTTTAAGTTTTCTTATTCTCTCAATGCTTGACTATAGATGTGTAGATGTCTAACGTTTAACGTAATCTAGCAGTTGGAAAAGACATTTTGATCCATTTATAATAAGCGTAATCCTATATCAACATATTTTGTTACAGTAAACAACAAAGTGTTGTACAATATAATTTTTCAATACATTAATAACAAAACAAAATGTTTTAAAAACACAGTATTTTAAAAACGTAAATTTTTTCTTATAAATGCGTTTAAAATATCACTTCAATAAGTAATTTTTTTTTTAGCAGCATTTTGAAAAAAAACTGATAATTATAGGATTTTAAAATGTTATTCTATCGCGGCATTGAAACATAATTTTTACAAATAAACTGCGTTTTATATCTACATTTTAGCCAAAACACACGACCAGCTCTATCATTTTTCTCATAATAATACTTGCAGTTAACCATTATTTTTATTGCTACAAAGGAGTTTGACGTCCTCTCTCTCTCTCTCCTCTTTCTCTGGGTTGCTGATATTCAAGACTCGCAAGAATAGTCAAAACCAATGCGAATCCATGAAGGCATGAACAAAAAGTCATACTATGAAACAAAAAACTAACATCATCTTCCCATTTAAACAAACAAATAGATATGCATAAATAAATGATAAACGAGGAAAAAAAAGTGCTTGATCCTAACTATATGGTTTCAGATCAAACAAAATGGGGAATATAGAAAAAAAAAAAAAAAAAAGGTACAAGATTAATAACTTGTTACAACATTTACACACGATATAATTAACAACTCTCTCCGTCCCTAAACGTGTGTTTATTTTTAAAATTTTTGTATCATTAAATGAGTGCCTATTTTTATATAAAATTACTAATTTTACACGTATCATATCCTAATATAAATTTTTAAAGGATCATTTGGTAGCCAGATAAATAGGAGGATACCATTAATTTATCCTAATCCAGTTTTTAGTTAAATTTTTACGCATTAAATAAAATTATCCTAATTTGTACATAACTCTTATCAGAGAGTAAATAATACCTCACCCCCTTGTTATAATTTTATCTCAAATAAAAAATAAACGAGACTATTTTTAGGGTTCCCAGGTTGCCCTCCCAATTTTGTAACTAAACCTAGTTTTTTCCTCGATTTTACAATTTCTCAATATTATTTAGTGTTATCTCCCTTTGCTACCAAACGACCCCTACGTGTGAACATTAAAGCAAACAAAGGCATTAATGTTCATGTACTACGAAAATAACTCAAAAATAAACTATTGTAATTTAGTAAAAAATTAAAAAATAAACCCCTAATTTTAGTAAAAAATAGACGCTCGTTTAGGTTCAAGAAGATGAAAGGAGTACAATTTAAGAGTACAATATAATCTAGTTTGTTCAAAGTCATGCCTAGTTAAGATCATACTATAATCTAAGGATTATAATAAACCACTTTCCATTTTTCGTACTCTCCCTTTTATAATCATAAATAATCCCCATCATTTCCTTGCCCTGCTCCTCCTTAATCACATTTCCCCTCTAATCAGTTTGTGTAATCATACTTAGAACAGTAGCAGTAATTATCACTAATCAGAAGTTGAACATATCCAAGATTCCACCATACCTTCCCCTCTTGCTCCACTTCCATTCATCCTCGTCTCCGACGTCTTTCCCACCTGAAAACTAGCTGTCGTGTCATTTGTCGGATAACCCACGGCCGTTGTTGTCTTTCCATTCGTATAACTATTATAGTTGGGTCCACCAAACTGATGATCATCCACTAAGGTATTCGAAGAAGACGAGATTTCTAACGAGTTTGCGCTCGTTTTCAGACCGGCCAGAAACGATGAATTGGGGAGTGTTTGGTTGAGGAAATTAGATTGAAACGTCGCGTTATTGATTGAATTTTGCAAGTTAATATTACTAGGAGTAGTGTTTAGCATTGACCGCGACCGCGACGGCGACGGCGAAGAAGAATAATTTAGAAAAGGTGGTAGTTGGAGTTTTTGGGGGAAAGGCCTGAGGAGATAAGGTGGAGTGTTGTCAAAGGTATTGTTGTTGTTGGGGTTAGATCTGATGGAGGAAGGCGTACCGAAAAGATCTAGTCTGCTTCTCGGGAACGGTGAGGATGAATTAGTGAATGGAGGGGCCGGGATGCCTGTGAATTCCTGTACCATGGCTCTGAAATTATTGGTGTCCGTTGTTAAAACGGTGGTAGGAGCGCGCCGCGAAGCACGGGATCGTTTCTTCGGGTTGCGTACGACGGATGGGGTTGATGATGTGGCGGATGAAGATGAAGGTCGTGGGTTTTGATCTGCTGTTGTTGTGACCGGAGGGAGTGGAACCGTAGCGCGGACGACGTCGGATTGGGAATCGGGTTGTGGGTTGAAGAAGGGGTTGATCTGATCGGGTTGATGTTGTGGGGTTTTGGACCAGATTAATGGGTCGAGATTGAGGAGGGGGTTTGAATTTGATGATGGGCGAGATGTAGACGGGTCGAAATAGTTGGAAAGTGGGTCGAATGTAGGAGGAGGGTGGTGGTGAAATGATGGTGGGTTGGAGAGGGATTGGTGGTGGTGGTGGTGGTTGTTGATGAAAGCGGAGAAAGAATCAGCAGCGGCAGCGCGTGAATCGTACTCTTCATCACCACCGCTGGACGATTGTAGACTACCACTATTTCCAGAATCCATTGCTGTTGTTTTAGAGAGAGAAACAAATTTAAATTTTAGAGAGAGAAAAGAGTAGTAAGGAGATATATATAAAGGAAGAAGTCATTTAATAAAGGTTTGATCTGCTAAGAAGAAGAAACTCTTTTTTTGCTTTCTTTTTTAAATTATTTTCACTTTAGAAAAAAGGCAGAGAGAGAGAGAGAGAAAGAGAATGAGAGAGAATAATAATTAAGATGGGAGAACAGTAGAGCCAAAAATGGATCCTGAAATTGATGGTTGTGGAAGAAAAGAAAAAGAAAGGAAGTGGGTTTTGACACTGATGATTAGGGTTTCATCATAAGAGGTGAGACAGAGAGAGAGAGAGAGAGAGGAGAGAGACAGAGATAGGTTATGGAGAGGTTGAGTGTTGATATAATAAGTAAAAAAAATACTATTTTCGTTCTTGAATTATTGTTAATTGATTTTTTTTTAATCAAACTGAGTGTTATTAAATAAAAATTTGACATATATTTTTTTGTCCTTTTACAAATCATAAAACATGTAAGTTAAAAAACTTTTAAACTATTATAAATTATGTGCTTTTTGATTTTAAAAAATATAAAAATTTAGACATCAAATTAACATTTAAAAAACAATCGGTTTAACCAAAACTAAAAAAAATGACAATAATTTAAGACGGATGAAGTATTTGTTAAGGTGGAATACTAAAGAGATTCAGTGATTGCTCTACTGGTTAAAATCTCATTTTATAGTGAGTTTATGTGCGCCCACTTAAAACTTTTTTTTTTTTAATGGTGCTAAATACAAAACTCTCAATGTGCTAAATACAATACCTCTTTGATGAAATTACTATTTTGGCCCTCCTAAAATATAAAATAAAAAAGGCTCCCTACCCTAGATAACCTTTCTACGCTAGGTAGTCTTCTTCTTAGAGGACCGCCACCACGGGTCCACGAGCCTTTTTTCATAAGGGCCGCCATCTCGAGATGGTCTTCTTCCTAGAGGGCCAACACTTCGAGGTGGTCTTCTTCTTAGAGGGCCGCCACCTCGAGATGATTTTTTTTAAAAAAAAAAAATTAAATGACGGCTAAAATAATATTTTTTCATAGGAGATGATGTATTTAGCACTTTGAAGTGTTGAATTTAGCATCTATGAAAATTTAACCTAATTAACGAGACGATGCGACACTGCTCTCCCCTCGACCCCCAAACGAGTGCAGCAGACAGGCGGCAGCAGCAGTTACAGCCTCCGACTCCATCCCTCGCTCCGCCTATGCGAGTCCCCACTTTATTTCCAGGTCCCTCGCTCTGCCTCCCCTCAATAGCAAATGTTTTGTTATTTTGGTAAGTATTACAAAGTCTCCCTCTCTTTCCTATTTATTTATTTTAAAATTAGAGCATTTAATTTGAGGTTAAAGTCATTGATTTAAGTGACAGGTTTGTTGAATTGGTGCAGGCAGGAAAACAAGCTTGGAGCTTTGGAGCTTACGATCGAAACAATTTGAAGGTATTTACTGATTACCACTTTGTCTTCTTTAATACTTCCTTCGCTCTAGGTAAATAATTTACTATATTATTTTAAAATATTTTATTTAAATAATTTATTTTTAAAAAATAATGTATATAATTTTTATAATCTTTCATCGTTATTTTCTACTTGTATTGTAATCATCTTGATTATTCTTAAGTATTTTTATAATTATTACCAACTTTAATGACACTAATATATTCCTTAATAATTATATTTTTTAAACATGAACTCTTTGGGTAAAACGGAAGGAGTATTTCAATTTAGTTCAAAAATTTAAAAATTAGTGTGAAATATTGAAGTTTATGTTTGAGCTTGATAGATCGTGTACGAATTGAGATGGGTTTTAAATTGAAACAAAAAATTTAGCTTTCATTTTCCATTTATTATTAAATCTGAATTTTAAAGATTTAAAGCAGAAAACTCCTAGATCCGTCACTGATTTAGGTACTATAGATAATTTCTTAAACATGAGAAAAAACTTTTAAAAAATTCTTTTTTGGTTTTACAATTTTTTTTTTGTAAGGGCATGAGAAGAGATCAAACTTGTCTGGATAAAATTTGTTCATGTTCAAAGTCTATTCGTATTGATGAAAATTGTCCATCTTACTTAAATGTTAATTTTTTTATTAATGCTTAATTATCACGTAAATTGCTGACGTAATGGTCTGAAATCACGAAGAATGTGTTTGTTGGCATAATTTAAGACTTTACATTTTAGATTTTATTTTTGTAATGATAAAAAAAATTGTAAGAAATAGATAAAGAGAAAGTTGTGAATAAGAGAGATAAAATATAAAATTTTCAAAATTAAATATTAAATCAAATCTTAAATTAAAATTTAAACAAGACTTAAATATTTTCTAATGCTATGACCATCTATGTCTTGGTTTTGATATTGAGTAATGCTATGGGTACTTAAAGAATATTAAATTTTTTGCATTAAATGATATATCAGCTGATATGGCAGCTGATGTGATGCATTAATTATAATTTTTAATTTTATTTTTATATCACATCACCTGTACATTAACTGACACATCATTAGGTACACATAGCATTACTCTTTGATATTTTGAAGAGTAAAGCTATAGGTACCTAAAGAGTACTAAATTTTTTGCACCAAATGATGTGTCAGCTGATGTAGCAGCTCATGTGATGCATTAATTATGATTGTTATAGCATGCTTTCAAGTAGTATTGTATGCTTGTTTGTATGTACAATACTTAAAATTTAATATTATAAATACATTGTGTAATAAAATCTAACATTGTTCATTTTGAATTTTCAATTTTTCAGGTCTTAGTGGAGTGATGGAAAGAGAGGCGGCTTTAGCTCACCTCACTACTCACGTTTTTCATTGAAAAGATCAGTGTGGGGTATATACCCGAGAGAGAGAGAGAGAGAGAGAGAGAGAGAGAGAGTATGTGGTTCAGATTTAGGGTGTGAAAGGAAGGAAAAGATCTATAGTTACATTTAGATAAATTATTAGTAGTTGTAATAATAATAAGACTATCTAAATATTAGTTGCAATAAAAATAAAATTGAGTACAACAACTAAAGTACTCATTCCGTTTCTAATAATTGTTATGTTTGATTTTTTTAGGTAATTATGATGTTTTTTAAATATAAATTTAATGTATATATTATTTTTTAAAATTATAAAATACATAATTCGTAGTATTTTAAAAGTGCTAAAAATCACGTGTTTTAGGATTTTAAAACAATTAAAAATATATACGTTAAATTTACATTTGAAAAATATCATGTTTTACAAAAATATATATATATATATATTCAAACAAAATGATAATTTAAAAACAAAGAGAGTATAAACTCTTAATTAAAATTAGAGTAATTTTATGAGTACCTAAAGAGTACCAAATTTTTTGTACCAAATAATGTGTGAGCTCATGTGAGAGCTGTGATGCATTAATTATAATTTTTAATTTTATTTTTTGTACCACATCAATTGCCACATGACACATTATTTGGTGCAAAAAATTTGATACTTTTTAAATATTTATAGCATTACTCTTAAAATTAATTAATTTGTGGCAGAATGGTATCGAGGATGGTCTTTCAAAATCCTAACCCTAATGAAGATCTCTAATCAGATTGATTATGTTATTATGTGTCCGAAGTCCACACGTAATCTAATAAAAACTGGTGGAGTGGCTTAACAATTTGGTTACTAATTCTATGCTTCTCCGACCTATCATGAGAACTTGCCAAATTAGAAGTTAGAGCGTCCGCAGCGGACGTATTTATAGCACCCTCTAAAATTAAGTTTAGAATTTTTAGTTCACTGGAGTCTACAATAGACATTCTACACCCCCTCTTCCTCTAAAGTTCAGGAAACAACCATTTAAAACTCAAGGACCTTTTAGCTTAAATAGTAACTTTTCTATCTTCTCTCTCCCCACTTGTCATCTCTCTGTCCGTCTTCTTTCTCATTATTTTCCCAAGATCTTTCCCATTTTCAAATTCATTGCCAAGAAACATCAAGGAAAAAAAATTAATAATTAAATATTTCTTAAATATAATTTGTTCCTTAAATTGACATATAATTTTGGATAAAAGTAATTAAAATTATTAAAACATATACTCCCTCCGTTCCTGGCAAAGAGTCCACTTTCCATTTTTAAAAGTTAACATGTGACTAAATCAAATCAAAAGTTTACATACTTTACTTATGTTTTAAGAAATAAAATTTCATTAATTAAAAACTACATTAAGAATACAATAGATAACAACTTTCAGTTCAAGATATTGTTATGGACTACACCGATGTGTTCACGACGCACAAATATTTTTCATCGCGGGAGGCTTTGTTTGATTGGGCGCGTGCGAGGGGAAATGAGCATGGCCTTGTGGTAGTAATTAGTAGGTCAGACAATTAATGGTGGGGGTAAGAAAACACCTCGGTTGTTTTTGGCTTGTGGACGTAGTGGGCATTACCATCAATTCAAGGGTGTTGGGACATCATCTCAAGGAAATGATATAGAGGAAAATGCAGAAAGTGGTGATGCGAGTAAAGTAAAAAAAAAAAAGTGTATTAGAGAGAAAGTGGAACAAAATAATGTGGTTGTCTATTTCGTTTGAGGGGCAGACAAGTATTGGTCGATGAAAAATGGGCACTTGAGGTTGATTGTAGGTTGTATAATCATCCAACTGTGCATTACATGCATGGCCATTCATATGCTGGTCGATTATCACACGATGAGAAGGCTTATGTTCTAGACATGACGCATGACAATTCTAAGCCCAAGGACATTTTGTTTTGTTTACACACAAAATTTGTAGATAATAAGTCAACAATAAGGACTATCTGCAATGTTCGTCAGAAGATTAGAGTTATCGAGTGTGGTCAATCGCAAATGCAGCAATTTATATGGAAATTGAAGGAGCATGAATATTTTTTTCATGATAGGCGCTGCGAGATCACTAACACTGTGAAGCATTAGTTCTTTCCTCACCCAAACAATGTTGATTTATTGCGCACTTTTCCGAACGTTATCTTTATAGATTGCACGTACAAGACAAACATGTACAAGTTACCTTTGTTGGAGATTGTTAGTGTGACGTCGACACATATGACATTTATTATTGCTATTGCTTATTTGGAGTTCGAGTAAGAAGACAACTACATCTCCACTAAATGTCTCACGTAGCCACTCCAACCACACGGAGTGCCCCCTCGCACCCCGCATTCCCACTTCCACCTCATTAACAGACACTCCTAAAATCTCACTAATATAATCAAGTGAGGTAACACACTGTTTAGAATAGACTGGATTCCCTGCGATTAGAAGACCGGTAATATAGAAGACATCATCCAACGTGATCGTCATTTCTCCGAAGAACATATGGAAGGTATTGGTCTCTGGGTGCCACCGTTCCATAAAAGCACTCAACAACACTTTATTGGCATCATTGTAGGACACTCTTCTTAATTGACCCATTGTTGATGCCTTGACAAGATACCACTATTCTCGATCAGATTGCTCTTCCAAAATTTTCCACTCACATATTTTGGATGTATGATTGAGACATTTAAGAACCCCTCGCTCTTTATCGGTCCATATATCAGCAGCAATGTGTGTCTTGTAACTAATCAATAGAGATGGATCATGTGGACCACCATCTAGTTCTTCTCTCTCAATATCATTCATCTCTACATGTGGTTCTTCTCTCTCAATATGAAGTATTTGTACATGTGGTTCTTCTCTCTCAATATCATGCTCACCAAAATTCACGTGTGGCTGATCACATGACATTTATTTCTCAATATCATATACACCAAAATCCACATGTGGTAGTTCGTGTTTCGTTGGCAATTGTTGTTCACGGTCAAGTTTTTCTTTCCTACGCAATGTTGTAGGTCTTCTCCTCTCATAAATACGCCCTGCAATTGACAAAGATAAAGATAACCAATCAATACGAGCTTCATGCGTATACTAAACAACGAAATCAATTTATATAAACAAAGACAAAGGAAACAACTTTCACTATTGAAGATGTTAAATTAGGTTAGTTTCGAAAGCAATGATTTAATTTTTTCTTAAGCTATTGTCCTATTTCAATTAGGGACTATTTGGCCAAGGCTGAAGGAACAACAAGGGATGTGTCCGGCCTAGACTGAAGGAACAACAAGGGAAGTGTTTGGCTTAGGCTGAAGGAACAACAATGGAAGTGTTTGGCCTGGGCTGGAGGAACAATAAGGGGACTGTTTAGCACATACTGGAGGAATATGCTTAAGTGTGTTCGGTTAAGGCTGGGGGAACACGCTTAGGTATGTTCGGTCACCCTTAGCCAAACACACCCAGGTGTGTTCCTCTAACCAGAACCGAACACGCCAGTGTATTCTTTCTTCCATTGCCAAACGTGGTCATATTGTTTCCAATTGACTCCAAAAATTATCAGTTCCTAAGAGCACGAAATCAAGCAATGTCAAATCCTGCACACTAACTAACACAAGAACATACCAAATTCATACATACTAAACCTAAACATTTTAAAATATGTTGACATAGAGTAGTGGAAGAGAGTTTGTGAGTTACTTGACATTGCTGAATCGAGAAGTGAGTGTAGTTTCTTCTTCTTTGTGCGTAGTTTGGTGTTGGTTCTTTAACGAAGATGGATGTTTTGTGTTTGGTTGATTGTGGGTATTTTGATTTTGTGCGTGCTGGGTTGTTCGGTTGGTTGTGCGGCCTAGGCTGGAAAGGGGGTTGGTAGTAATGAATTAAGAGGGAAAGGAAATTAATTTGTGGGTGTATGTAAAAGGGTAGAATGGGGATAATGGAGTGTGTGTATTGAGTAATTGATAGACTTTGATAAATATGTAATATGTGTATGAAGTAAGTGGGTGTATAGAGCAAATTGGTGGGTGTGAATAGCCACACCCTTTCAAAAATTATACTCCTTCTGTCCTTAAATTATTGTCTTGCTTTCCTTTTTTGTCCGTCCCAAAATAATTATCTTGTTTGAAAAGTTTCTTTTTTTAGGATAATACTTTTACCATTTTACTCCTACTTTTTTCTTCCTAGTTTATTTATGGGTCATGTGCACATTGGCAATAAAGAAAACTACAAACTATACTAATATTATTAATCAAGTCAATTATTTTGTCTTAATACATGTGTCGGATCAAATAAGACAATAATTTTGGGACGGAGGGAGTATTTGGCATTTGCTCTGAACTTTTTTTTCATGTACCCATTTTATCCTTTCAATACTTAGTGAATTTACTCAAATGACTTCATCTTCTATTTGTGATAAATCCAAGTAACCCTTATTAATTTAGCTCCAATATTTGTCTATATTTGTCAAATCACCACCATAATTTTAACTCTGTGTGGACACTTTACATATAGCATGGTTAAAAAGGCTCAGAATTGATAATGAGAATGATCTAGTAAATAAGATTCAGCACACTTACATGTAATCGTAAATTAAATTATCTGATGTGATTCAATTAAACCCAATTTCAATGTTGATGCACGTGTTAATAGGTTCGATGGCAAGAGATCGTGTGTATCAGTATCACTGGGATTTGCTTGTGCGAATCTCCTGATCAAAAATGGGATAAATTTTTAAAAAGAGGGGAATCACATTGTTATAATTCCTAAAAAAAAAAAGGATGACAATTAAAAAAATCGACTGTGATATGTTCTAGGATAGAGAAATAGTTATGTACAATCTATAAACATACAAACATAAAGTTTTTAATTGAGTTTTAGGCTCCGTTCTCCTCAAGGATTTTGTAACTTGGTTACGTGCTTTTAGGCTTTCTCTTTATTTTTACCAACTTCTCTTTATATCTCTGTTACTTTTTCTTTAATGACAATCAAAAACCTAAAAATGAAGTCACTATATCACGATGTCAAACACATCTATAATTTCTTATAAGGTGGACCTTTCAGTATAGCCCACGAAAATACTTTTAAGAGCTCTAGGTCCTAATTTTGTTCTTTTAGGATCTTGAACTCTATAATAGGCTAAACAACCCCATACCCTCACATAACTTAAATTTGGTTTCCTTCCTTTCCATATTTCATATGGAGAAGTTTTTGTTTTCTTTGAAGGTATACGATTATGCACATGACAAGCTGTTAATAACGCTTCTCCCCATAGATTAGTTGGCAATTTAGCATGCATAAGCATACCATTAATCATATCTTCCAACGTTCTATTTTTTCTTTCAGCAAGACCATTTTGTTGTGGGGTATAGGGAGCACTAGTTTTTGATGGATCAAACCATTTTCTTCACAAAAAGCAGAAAATTCAGTTGAAAAATATTCACCCCCACGATCACTTCGTAAAATTTTAATTTTCCTTTCCAACTGATTTTCCACTAAAGGCTTTAACTTTTTAACATATCAAATGTTAGATCTTTTGTTTTCATCAAATAAACATGTGTGAATCTAGAATGATCATCTATGAATGTAATGAAATATCTATTTCCTCCTCTAGTTAGAAGACCATTTAATTCACAAATATCAGAATGAACTAATTCAAGTAATTCAGTTTTTCTTTCATTCTTTGGAAATGGTTTATTTGTCATCTTGGCTTGTATACATATTTCACATTTTTCATAATTATCATTTGCACATGAAATAAGACCATGCTTAGACATATACTTAACAGATCTATAGTTAACATGTGATAAATGAGCACACCATAGATTGAAAGGAGACTCAAGAATAAAAGCGAAAAAAAAGGAGACTCAAGAATATAAGCAGAAACATCAATTTTATAAATGCTTAATTTGAACATGTCATCACAACAATATCCTTGGCCTACAAACACACCATTCTTATATAATACACGTTTTTCTGCCTCCAAAACAGCCTTCAAGCCTTTCTTACACAGCACACTTCCAGAAATCAAATTCTTCCTTACATCAGGAACATGAAGTACTTTCGTCAAGATTAATTTCTTTCTAGAGGTGAATGTCAATTCAATGGTCCCCTTTCCAAGTACTTGGTAGTATCATGATTTCTCATTAAGTCTTTGTCCTCCTTTACAGCGATTTCATAACTTTTGAACATATTTTTTATTGCAAACATGGACAGTAGCGCCGAATCATACCACCAATCAGCAGAATTATCTATTGTTGCATGTTGCATTCTGTTATCATGCTTATTTTAAGTTTAGCAATCATAGCAACAATATTAAGAGATCTTGACTGTTTTTCAACAACATTTGCCTTGTTGTGTTCACCATCAGCCACCTTCTTCATTTTCTTATAGAATCTGCATTCCTTTTTGAAATGGCCTTTCTTTCCACAAAAATGATAAGCTTTATTTTTCTTATAATTATTGGCATTGGCAGGACCTTCACTTGTAGTTTCAGAAAACGTTCTTTTATTTCCAGAATAATTGTCATTCTTAGCACTAAACTCAATATTATTCACCTTAGAATTAGACTCATTAGCAAAAAAAATTTCACGAAGACATGAGCCTTCTTTAATTCGAATATGCTTAATGAGTTGGTCTAAGGTAAAGTCTTTAGAAGTATGTAATAACTTCTTTCTGTAATTATTCCAAGTGGCTGGCAATTTTGCAATCATAGCCACTTATAGTGGTTCAGACACATCAATTTTTAAATCCTTGAGTCTAGATACTAAGACAAACAATTCATCAACTTGATCCATGATAGATTTATTATCGAATATTTGGAACTCAAAGAATTTCATACTTAGAAATCTATCTATACCTTGTTTTTCAGATGTGTATTTATTCTCCAAGGCACTCCAAATTTCTTGCGGAGTTTTCATTGTGCGAAACAGATCATAGAGCCTATCTGTGAGTGAATTCAGAATGTGCCCTCTGCAGTAAATTTCATCTTCTTGACGTTTCTTTGCAAAGCCCTTATTTCATCGGTGTCTGCATCGGATGGTTCTGGAATCACAGGCAGATTTCCACTCAGGATGTACGCAACGCCCAATTTAGTAAGAAAGAAAATCAATTTGTCTTTCCAAAGAAATGAAGTTTGTTCCATCAAAACGTTCCAACTTCATCATTGCATCAGAACTCAGCATCGTACTAGCGACAGTCTTTGAATCAGTAGCCTCCATTGCAATCAAATAATTTCCTTAAGATTGTTAAAACAAAGGATGTAATAAAGGCTTGTTTTGAACGTGACTTCACTGTCCTTAAGAAAATTATTGCCCCCACTATACTGCTGCTGGGATCAAAGGCAAGTTTCCTCCAGGATACTCAAAACAAAATAGAATTATAGATAGCAATTCTATAATTCTCCCAAGAATAATAAGAGAACGATACTTGATCACAAATATTGTAAGAGAAAGAAGATTTGAAGATATTAAATCTAACAACTAGTTTTGCAGGAATTCAAATGCATATAGACTATTAGACTTAGATTCAAATACCATTGTAGAATCAAGAGATGTTGGATTTTTAGAAACAAGTATTCTAAAAGATTCAAATAATAGTCGACATCCAAGTGAAGCAATCCCCGAAAATATATCATATGATACTGTGGATACTAATTCCTCTAATAAAAGGAAATCAATAGAATCTCCTACTGAACCTAGGAAAAGTAAAAGACCAAGAAAAGAAAAGACTTTGGGTTCTGATTTTATTTCTTCACAAGCATTAGTCTTTCTTGTTGAAGGAAGTAGAGATGAAGTATTAAATAAAATACCTTTTGTACTACATATGGAAGAAGATCTAATAACATTCAGTGAAGCAATTGCTTCAAGAGATTCAAGTTTCTGGAAAGAAGCAATAAATGATGAAATGGATTCTCTTTTACCAAATGGAACATGGGTATTGACAGACTTACCTCCTAGCTCTAAACCAATTGGATGTAAGTGGGTATTTAAAAGAAAATGCAACCCCGATGGATCTCTACAAACCTTTAAAGCAAGACTTGTAGCAAAAGGCTTTAGACAAAAAGAAGTGATTGATTATTTTGATACATATGCACCTATAGCTAGAATATCCTCTATAAGATTACTTTTTTGCATTAGCCTCAATTTATGATTTATATGTCCATCAAATGGATGCCAAAACAGCTTTTTTAAATGGTGATCTTGATGAAGAGGTATATATGGAGCAACCTGAAGGGTTTATGCTTCCTGGTAATGAAAAGAAAGTTTGTAAATTAGTAAAATCCTTGTACAGATTAAAGCAAGCCCCAAACCAGTGGCATGAAAAGTTTGATAGTGTAATTATGTCACATGGATTTAATCATAATGGGGCAGATAGATGTATTTACTCTAAGTTTACTAAAAGTTACGGTGTCATAGTGTGTCTCTATGTTGATGACATGCTAATCATTGGCACTAACATGGAACGAGTAAATGATACCAAGTCATATTTGGCTTCTTAATTCAAAATGAAAGACATGGGAGAGGTTGACACTATCTTGGGGATCAAAGTAAAGAAACATAGTGGGGGTTTCGCTATATGTCAATCACATTACATAGATAAAATTTTGTCCAAGTTTCAACACTTAGGATTTAAGGAAGCAAATACCCCACTAGATGCTTCAATTAAATTAACAGAAAATTTAGGTAGATCTGTTAGTCAATTAGACTATGCTAGTGCTATAGGTAGTCTAATGTATGCAATGCATTGTACAAGACCCGATATTACCTTTGCTGTTTGTAAACTTTCACGGTATACACATAATCCTAGCACCGAACATTGGAGAGCTATTGCTAGAGTTCTCAGCTACTTGAAAAGGACCAAGTCCTTGGCATTATTTTATAGCAAATTTCCTTTTGTGCTAGAGGGTTATACTAATGCTAGTTGGATAACTAGTGTTAGTGAAAATAAATCAACGTCTGGTTGGATTTTCACTTTAGGTGGATGATCATGGGCTTCTAAGAAACATACGTGAATCACTCATTCCACATTGGAATCGGAATTTATCGCATTAGCAGCTGCAGGTAAAGAGGTGGAATGTCTGAGAAATTTATTGCTAGATATAAGGTTGTGGCCACAATCGATGCCAGCCGTTTCCTTACATTGTGATAGTCAAGCAACTATGTCTATAGCATTTAGCAAAATTTATAATGGTAAATCTAGACATATTGCTTTAAGGCATGAATACATTAGACAACTAATTTCTGATGGTATTATTACAGTTGTCTATGTTAGGTCAAATAAAAATTTGGCTGACCCATTAACAAAAGGGCTCTCGAGAGACATGATTAAAAGCACTATGATTGCATTGGGTCTAAAACCATTCTAATTTGTCATTAGTAATGGAAACTATACCTTTCTGATTGCTTGTCAATTTTAAAGGTTTAAGTGGTAGTAACAAGTTATAAATGATAGTAAGCAAGTATTATAAATAATATAGTACTTATGAAAAGGATGCTGAATATAAAAATATTCTTAATGAAGATTTTGTTCAGTTATAAACAAGGAGGCTTAATTATGCTTCGAGGTTCTTCACTTATGTGAATACAAAGGAGTGGTGCCGCTTCTAGCAAAAGTTTGGAAATTAAAACTTTTGTAAGAATTCATGAATCCAGGAGGTAGCACATGGCCATATAATGGTCCTAAAGCTCACAGTGAACATGTTAGAGAAATCAGTTGGTTTTGTGTGTATGTGATCTCCGGTCCTATAGAAATTTCTATAGGACCGGAAACTCTTTCTCTGTCCTGATATCTCGCAATTCGTCAGATATATCATCTCCGGCTTGATCTATATAAAGGAATACGGGGAGGGAAAACAAACAGATAACAGCGGTGTCAATCTTAAAGGCAACCTTGACTATTATGGTGTCCTTAAAGAAGTCATCGAGTTACGATATCTCGGGAGGAAAAATATAGTCCTATTCAATTGTGATCGGCGAGACGTACGAGGTATAAAAAGCACGACTCGTTTGACCTAATCGATGTGAAGCACACGTCTAGACATGCGGGTGATGATGTGTTTATCTTAGCATCACAAGCACAACAAGTCTACATGACACCATACCCTTATCGGAACCGATGAGAGGGATGGTGGGGCTTTGGAAGACCAAGGCCGAAGCACTATTGATATAGCATATCGGTCGACGACATAACTACTAGAATCGTCATTAGAAGGATGTTATCAAGAGGATGAAATGCCCGTACCTCTCGTTGTATCTTCGATAGTCATCCAATGGATGAAATGCCCGTGCCTCCCTTGGGCCTGGAGATAGTATTGCCGTTGATTTGCCACCTCCTTCCCGTCGAAGACGAAATCCCGATTATTGAAGGTGATGCGAAGAAGACGACGAGGTAACGAAGGTGAAGAGGATTGGATGTCCGAGGATGAGGCGAAGAAGAACTTGAGTTTTGTAGTAGCGACTCAAACGAGACCGGAGAATCGAGAATGAAGAAAATGCAAACACGAGAATGAAGACTCGAGTAGTCTTGCAATATGTACCGTTTAGGCTCTTTTATTTTTGTTAGAAAGTAAATGTCATGTGTAGAACGCTATTTGTATGTTACTTGTTATCATGAAGATGAGAGATTTTAATTTATGTTATGTATTTTAACTTAATTGTCATCTAAACTTAGCGTTAATTGTCAACATTAATATACTAATTTATATATAGACATGTCAGGACGAGCCGGTAGAGGTAGAGTCGGACACCTAAGGTCCGACTTCTACCTACTTGCATTACGGGTACACATACTGTACTGCAGGAGGAGCGATCCCGACTTGGATCGGCCCGAGGATGCACCCGACTCTCCCCACGAGCCGATGAGCGGGTGGGTCCTCATCGACTCGATCATGGACACGCAGAAGATGGTAGGATTATCGTTACCATCTCCAGCCTTAAGCAGTAAGTCATAATATTTCAGTTTTAAAATTTTAATGCTTGTACGACATTGGTTACATGTTAATTGCATATTTGTATAATATATTTGTTTAATATATATTTGTCAGGTTTGCGGGCGGGTATCCCGATCCGACCCGCTTCCTTGGACGTATTCTCGCGGATGAGGCACGAGGAGTATTGGCCACATTACTCTAGCGTGCCTACGGCCCGAGACCGTGGTGGGATGATTTTAGGGTAAGGATTCTAAGGATATATAAAATATGTTAATGTTTAATAATTTAATAATTTCTATCAAAGTTTATAATTAATATGTTTAAATTGGTTAAACTTGCGGCTTCATTATTGTTGGCTGCGCACTCGACGCGAGGCGCACGAGGCGTTTAGGTTCGTGCGCGAAGAAGTTCCGCGACCGGATTTACGGCATGAAGAAGGCGTGGACCGAGAGGAGGGTGAGGGCTCCAAATTTCATCGATGATGTCGGCGCCGTAAGTACATTATAATAATATACTTGATTTAATTTCATTCCTTAAATAGATGAGAGATTTTGTATATATTGTATCTCTATAACAATTTTAACATTTTCACGGGTATAGGGTTGGGATTCCGATGACGCTAGAGCGCGCCGATCGCAACAGCAATAGGTGAGCGGCACGGGGAGGGGTGAAGCACACCGGGGTCGATCAACACCTCCGAGCACCACTTGCGCATGGTAAGGACTTTAATGTGTTGTATTGTAATTAATTAATACATGCTTTAATTGTTTTAGCGGTGCTTTAAATTGTTTTGTTGGGTAGCCATGTGGATGCTATGAAATCCATGGTGAAAGCGGCACCGATCGGTGCAAATATGTTGTTTTATAAGGGGTTGAGTGTAAATGTAGAGTTTTAGAAGGGTTTGAGTGAAATTAGGCCTTTATGAATTCATCAAAACATACATATTATATGTTATTGTTTTACTTATGCTTTAAATTGATTTGTTGGGTAGCCATGTGGATGCTATGAAATCCATGGCTAAAAGCAGGGCACCAGTAATAATTAGGTTGTTTTAGAATTGGATTGGGTGTAAATGTACTATTTTAGAAGGGTCTGAGTGTCAATAGGCTGTTTTAGAAGGGTTTGAATGTCAATAGGCTGTTTTAGAAGGGTTTGAGTGTAAATAGGCCTTTATGAATTCCTCAAAATATACATATTATATGTTATTGTTTTACTTATGATTTAAATTGATTTGTTGGGTAGCCATGTGGATGCTATGAAATCCATGGTGAATCGGTAACAATTAGGTTGTTTTAGAAGGGTTTGAGTGTCAATAGGCTATTTTAGAAGGGTTTGAGTGTAAATAGGCCTTTATGAATTCCTCAAAACATACATATTATATGTTATTGTTTTACTTATGATTTAAATTGATTTGTTGGGTAGCCATGTGGATGCTATGAAATCCATGGTGAAAGCGGCAAGGTAACAATTAGGTTGTTTTAGAAGGGATTGGGTGTAAATGTACTGTTTTAGAAGGGTTTGAGTGTCAATAGGTCGTTTTAGAAGGGTTTGAATGTCAATAGGTGTTTTAAAAGGGTTTGAGTGTAAATAGGCCTTTATGAATTCCTCAAAACATACATATTATATGTTATTGTTTTACTTATGATTTAAATTGATTTGTTGGGTAGCCATGTGGATGCTATGAAATCCATGGTCGAAAGTAGGCAACGGTAACAATTAGGTTGTTTTAGAAGGGTTTGAGTGTAAATAGGTTGTTTTAGAAGGGTTTGAGTGTACAAAAGCCTTTATGAAAGGGTTTTTCAGTTTAAATAGGTTGCTTTAGAAGGGTTTGAGTGCAAATAGGTTGTTTTCGAAGGTTCTGAGTGTAAATAAGTTGTTTTAGAAGGGGTTTGAGGGTCAATAGACTATTTTATAACGATTTGAGTCTTAATAGGTTGTTATGAGAATGAATTGAGTTCAAATAGGTGTCTTAGTAGGGTTTGAGTGTATATATAGGTGTTTTTATTGTTTTCTTATAAGTTGATCGTGTTATAGCTTAATATGTGTTCTTTGCTAATTTTAATTCATTATATTTGTAGAATCAATACTACGGTACCGAGGTACCGATGACTGATTTATTTGCTGCGACCCACACCACTCCTGCTCCTCCTGGTGCCGATTCGCCTTGTCTTTGTCGATGAGACGGAGAGAGCATTTGTAAGTATTACTTAAAATATTTTAATTCTATTTTGTTTATTAGTTAATGGTAAATGTTAATATTAATGTTTTTATGTTTTTTGTGACACAGAGAGCCTATAAGGACTCTATGTCCACGCAGGTCGCCGAGGGGCTTGTCCAGACGACCCCTGAGGTGCAGACGCCCTTTGTCAGCGACATTTGGCACTCGGTCACTGCGGAGTCAAGGAAGAAGAGGGGAGATCGCGTCTACGACTTTGGTGACCACGCGCCGCGCGTTTAGACGAGGCGGATCGACTTCTTCCTCGGCGCGTCCCTCGGTCCTTCTTCTCGATCGGCGAGCGTGCCCGATCGAGAAGACGGACTCTCGGCAGTGGTGCAGAAGAGCCGAGGAGAATCGGCTGACGCGACAGCGGATGGAGCAGCAGGAGGAGGAGAACCGCCTGACGCGACAGATGATGCAGCAGCAGGCGGAGCAGCTAGAGCAGATGCGACGACTGTTCATGGAGCAGCAGCCTCAGCCTCACCTCAGCCTAGGTCTTCCATTGTCCGTAATCTATTTGAGCCCCTCCCTCCATAGTAGACACATTATTTTAGCATTGTAAACTTTGTTGGATTGTGTATATATTAATTTTAATTTGTTTTATTAATTTGTTAATTATATTGATGCAATGTTGTATGTGTGTGATTGTGTATATATAATTGTTGTATAGATAATTGTTATATCAGGTGAAAAAAAAAACGAATTTCAAAATTTTAAATTTTATTTTTTTATTTTGATTTGAAATTATCGTCGGAACACTCCGACGAAATAAAAAGATCGCTAACGGCTACCGCTTTTCGTCGGAGTTCCGTCAAACAATTAACGATAATCCGACAAGAACTAACCTAACGCTAACGGTCGTTATTGCTTTATTGTCGGATCATCCGACAAGAATCGGACATTATTCCGACAATTCTGTCGGACCTGTCCGACATCGTCGGATGAAAATTACCGTCGAAGCTTTACCGTCGGAATCGCCGGAGCGTTTCGACGTAAAATTTATAATTACTGTCGGAAAATTTTAATTACTGTCGGAATTCTCCGACAGTAAACACGTATTTTGTAGTAGTGAAATTTTGGTTTAAGTTAATAACCAACCAAAATTTCGACAAGGTCTTGAAATGCTATGCTAATCATAGGCTTAAGTTGAAAGACACATATTAAATGCATAAAACCTTAAAATTTGATTACTGTATCACTAACTAAGTGGGGGATTGTTGGTGATAGTTAGTGAATGGAATCTCACATAGAAAAAGATAAGAAATATTTGAAGTTTTAAAAGGAGATACACACCGAATCAATTCAAAATTGGTTGATGGAAAATTTGGAGGGAAAAACCAAATTTGGTGGTATAATATATATATATATATATATGTATGTATGTATGTATATATATACAAAAGATGTCACAGTAATGGTTCGCACCCTGGTTGCGATTTATTTCGTACCTGCGAACGAAGCAGCAGTTTTACCATTTCAAATTAATTATAATTAATGGTGTCACACACTGGTTGTGATTTATTTCGCACCTACGAACGAAGCAGCAGTTTTACCATTTCGAATTAATTATAATTAATGGTGTTTTCTCAAAAAGACACTTCCTTTGAAAGGTGCCTACTCAAATCGAAACACAACTCTTCGTAGAGGTGTTATATATATATATATATATATATATATATATATATATATATATATATTGGTTTGGCTAACATGTGCCCTTAGGCATAGGTTAAGAAGTCCAACTTATATTCAATGTCTTACTTGAAAAAATAATCTAAATCTTTTAGACTTTTTCCTGGAGGTTATAAATTAATAATTGTAGTAGTGTCTTTCCATTTTCTTTTTCCTCCAAGCCGTTTCCCTCCATTTTTCCTCCCTTCGTTGACGTTTTTCCGATAATTATTGATGATTATCCAGTAATTAATGATGCGTATTTTATGCCCAAAGGGCATAGGATATATATATATATATATATATATATATATTATCTCTTGCAAAATTAGTTGTTAGATTTAATATCTTCAAATCTTCTTTCTCTTACAATATTCTGTGATCAAATATCGTTCTCTTATTGTTCTTGTGAAAATTATAGAATTGCTGTCTATAATTCTATATTGTTTTGAATATGCTGGAGGAAATTTGTCTTTGATCCCAGAACAATATAATGGGGGCAATAATTTCCTTAAGGATAGTGAAATCACGTTCAAAACAAGCCTTCATTACATCCTTTGTTCTAACACTACTGATATAAAAATTCCATAGCAATCGAGACTGATGTATGTGCAGGTAGAGAAACTCTATTCCATAGTTTTGTCATTACGTAACCTCCACAAACCCCACAGAACCAAAGCAAATTTTGGAAGAGCATCAAAAGGGCAGCGCTGGAGACAAATGAAAAGCCATTGTCAAAAATCAACCACCTCATCCAAACATTGAACAACAAAATGCAGCAAAATTTAATATTTTTTTTTTCAAAAGTTGGAATTTCCACAAATGATTAATTAGGTTATTTAGTGTGTGATTACAATCAAGCAAATAATTAAAATTCCCATCCTTAAAAAAGATATTCCCTATATCAGATTTTCTTTTTCTTTTTTCGTAAACCACATGTTGGAATATTTTTTTGTTTTCTTTAATCTCTTTTTTCCAATACTTTCCAGCTCTTCCTTCACCAAAAATTATTCTTCACTACAAATATAGATTCTAAACAACTAAAAAGATTGATATATAAAGATAATATACGCGTATAATAGCTGAAAACATTTGTCTGACATTGAAACCGACGTGAAAATAAATAAAGGTAATATACGCGTATAAAGCTTCCAATAATAATATCCTTCAATTTGATATATCTATATATATATATATATATATATATATATATATATATAAAATAGCTGTAAGCCTTTTTTTTGGTTTGCAAAAATTATTTCATTTGTATCACCGAGAAAATTTGTGTATATACGATTTCATCTTGTCAACTAAAGAACACAAGCTTAAGCCAATAGCGTTTAAAATTAATGACTAAATTGGCGCCCAAACCCATTTATATCCGTGTTAGCATTGGGCACTTTCTTACTTGCCCATTAGAGCTTGTAGCCTACATGAACGGCCGCTCATATTCACTAGACATGCCCAAATTGGGACGGTTTCACAAACCGTGACAAGACAAACGAAATCGAAACGTGGATGACCAGTTTCGATTTCTCGATTTTTAATTATTTTGAATTTTCTTAAAAAAAATTTAACATTTGTTTTTATTTTAAAAATCTATTATAAAGTGTAAAAAAAGTGTTATAATATGTTATTAATTATCAAAATATAAACTAAAAAAAAATGCTTATGATGTGTTAAGCATCATGATATAGTAGATTAATTTTGATATTCAAAATTTACTATGCTAAACTTCTCCATTCTTTCAACAAGTCTCCTTCAGTCATTAAATCTAATGTTCAAGGAGGTCAAACTAAGTGTAGACGTAGAGCATGTAAGAACAGATGTTTTCAAAATTTACAAGTTTTAAACGTTTAAAATTTAAATTTAACGATTTTCAACGACTTCACGGTGGTTTGGAACCGATTTAAAATTGGCGATTCACGTTTCTTGAAAAATACAAATCCAAACCGGTACCGAATCGTTCTAATTCGATTTCAGTTTATGATGGTTTATAATTTGGACAGTTCAAAAACTGGTTTGATTTCCATTTTTAGAACCGAATGAGCATGTCTAATATTCACCGGCAGACCTGTTTGCCACCTCTAAATTAACATGATTGGTTACAGGAGAGATTTTATTTTATTATTTTTTTCAAATCGGAGAAATGTTGTCTACTTCATAAAAATACATTACTATAATTTTGAATATTTTTGATCAAGTCCTACCTAAACGACAATAACCAAACGTAATAAAAATTCATTAATCTCTGACAGAAGTGATTAGACATCACTAACTTGTTAGCTTTTATCTTTTGACTTCATTGAGATATTTCCACTAAATTACTTTTGTTTTTCATAAAATCCTTATTTATATTAATTTATAGGTCAACGGCGTCGCCGGTTCGTTCACGGACTGTACAGTCAATAATGGGTAATTTAAAGTATATTAATTTCGGTAAAGGTCAAAAAATTATCATTAGGCTTGACAATAGTATGTCATAGCAAAAATAAAAAAAATTATATAAATAATTATCGTATTATTGTTTGATAATTAATTTGATCACGTATACTTAATATCTTAAATCTAATTAATGTACTAATGAATTGAGTGCAATGTAGTCCTTCTAACTGATGGTCCATCTATTTTTTTATCGGTCGTTAACTCTACATTCTATTTTTAAACAGGACTGCTGATATGGTCTACATGAGCCATTTTATGAGGGGTATTTTTATTCATCTAATAAATTTTATTTCTTATCACTAGTAAAATACTGTCCATGGGATTTTCGTCTCCTTCAACAGGCCAGCACGGTCGAAAGTCTGCAAGCCCAAAAACTCAGGGATTCGCATCGTGTAGACGCGACGAACTTGAATATCCCTCATAAAATGTCTCACGTAGGCTATATCAGCAACCTTGTTAAAAAATAGCATGAAGTTAAAAAAATGGATGGACCGTTAGTCAGAAGGACTACATTGCACTCAATTCATGAGTAAATTAGTTAGATTTAGGATATTGGGAGTACGGGGTCAAATCGATTACCAAACGATAGTACGATGATCATTTATATAATTTTCCCCAAAAATGATTAAGCTATGTAATTATGGTTTGATACAACATTAATACTCCATCCGTTCCACCAAAATAGTCCCCGTTTAAAATATCTAATTATTAAAAGATATATTAGTTTTATTAGAGTTGATCATAATTACAAAATTATTAAAGCACAACTAAGATGATTACGACATAAGTAGAGGGTAAAGATGAAAAATTATGAAATTTTTATAATTTTTTAAAAGTTGGCTCTTTTAACTGAAACATTCTAAAATAGTATAGTGAACTCTTTACTTAAAACGGAGGGAATATCTCATAGTTGAATAATTTAATTTTCTCTAAGAGGATACTCCCTTCATTACTAAAGGCAGTGTATGTGTCGACCTTATAAAATTTTGGGGGTCCTAGGCAAATTTAAAAAGGGGTCCCCAACGACGCACATGTAAGAAAAAAAAAAAAAAACCTACAAAAAATTGTTCATCCATTCAAATATAATATGCAAAATCTAAATAATTAAACTTTAAAATCTAATTACCTTAATAAACATCTTGCCATAGTTTTTACATAACAAAAAAAAAAAAAAATTTGTTAAGAAGAAAGAGATTAGAGTAAGAGCTTAGAGTTAGAGATGTGGGCTTTACTTATAAATTATAATAGAGGTAAAACTTTCAGAAAATTACTGGCCGGTTTACTTTGATTTTTTTATTTTCTCTAATTTATTTTTTTTTAACAGTTAAAAGACATTTTTATAAAATTGTTTCTAAAATGTCCCGCAATAACATATACAGTAGATTCTTCATAAAATTTCTCCGGTGAATCTTCTTTTTTTCTTAAAATTTCTCTGGCTAATCTTTCAGATAACTTCTTCCTAATATTTTTTCCTGTGAATCTTCCTTTCTTCATAAAATTTCTTCAGCCAATCTTACAGATAACTTATTCCTAATATTTCTCCGGTGAATCTTCTTTTTTTCTTAAAATTTCTCTGGCTAATCTTCCAGATAACTTCTTCCTAATATTTTCTCCTGTGAATCTTCCTTTCTTCATAAAATTTCTCCAGCCAATCTTACAGATAACTTATTCCTAATATTTCTCCGGTGAATCTTCCTTTCTTCATAAATTTCTCTGGTGAATCTCACTTCTTAAAATTTCTCTGGTGAATCTCTGTTTTCATTCAAATAGCTCGTAACAAAAAAAATTAATTTTTGTGGATAACCTCTGTTTCCCCTCCAATAGAACACTAGTGAATCTTACTTACTAAAATTTATCTGGTAAATCTTTCTTTGACTGCATCGCGATGATGAAATTAGGCATCGCGATAATGAAATTAGGCATCGGGATGATGGAATTAGGCATCATGATGATGGAATTAGGTATCGCGATGATGGAATTAGGCATCGCGATGATGGAATTAGGCATCGCGAAAATGAAATTAGGCATGACGATGATGAAATTAGGTATCGCGATGATGGAATTAGGCATCGCGATGATGGAATTAGGCATCACAATTGGGCATCGAGTCCTAAAATTTCTCTAGTGAATCTTACTTACTAAAATTTCTCCGGTAAATCTTCCTTTGGCTGCATCGCGATAATGAAATTAGTCATCGTAATTGGGTATCGAGTCCTAAAGTTTCTCTAGCGAATCTTACTTACTAAAATTTCTCCGATAAATCTTCATTTGGCTGCATCGCGATGATGAAATTAGGCATCGCGATGATGGAATTAGGTATCGCAATTAGGCATCGTGATGATGAAATTTCTCCGGTAAATCTTTCATTAATGGCATAATTGTCTTTTTGCCCCAAAAGTGCATTTTTTATTTTTAAAAAATTATGGTAGACTATAGTGATTACAAATATTCAAAAAGGGACCGGCCTGTAATTCATCCTAAAACTTTAATATCTGTGACTAATTATTAAGTACCTTCTATTACACTTCAAGATGTGAAACTTATAATTTATATAAAATGTGCTATTAAATAAGATTAGGGGGTCTTCTTTTGGTGGAAAAATTGGGGCCCTAGGCGGCCGCATATTGGGCCTTTGCCCAGGTTCAAGCATACCAAAAAAAGTATATTGTTTAACCCAACATATACAGATTTAAAAAATGTAATCTATTATAAATATTACAGTAGTTTATTTTTTTTAAAAAAATACTCGTGTAAGAGTGGGACTCATAAATTTAAAAAGAAATTAAATCAAGAATAAAATAATTTAAAAACTAGATAATTTTTTTTGGAACGAATCATAAAAAATAAAAAATATAAAGGAAGACTCTTTTTGAGGGAGATGGAGTATATTATTGGGTCTTATAACCCGTTTGTTCGTGCGTTTTGGCCAAAACGTAGGGTAAAAACGCAGCTTATTCCTTAACTTAGCATTTCAATGTTGCGGTAGAAAAAGCTGTGTTTTCAAAACGCAGCTGCGTTTTAAAACGCTGGAATTCCTAGCTTTTTCCCAAAACGCTAATTTTAAAACGTAGTAGGAAATAAAAAGCTGTGTTTTGACATAATATCCCAAACGCATCTATAAAAAAAAAGCTGCATTTTCAAAACGCTGCGTTTTCAAAACACTGTGTTTTGAAAAGGTTATACCAAACGGGCTCTTTGTGTCTTACAATCTTAAGTTGTCTTCTCTGCGTCCACAGATGAACAAATTATTTTAAGTATTCAAATTCTGGGCCCATTAAGTCCACAAAATCCTTCCTTCTTGCAAATAAGGGATCAAGTTAGCTGGTTTCCATTTTAAAGACATCGTTTGGATCATGTCTTTGTCTAAGTTAGCTGAAATGTATTAAGACATATACCTAACTCTTCTATTGTTTATTCGGAGCCACTCTGGTCGATGTCGAGGAAGCACTTAAAGTTTAATTTAGGGATAAGTGTACCATTAGTCCGTATACTATGCAAAAGTTCAAAAGCAATCCCTATACAAAGCAAATGTATGCCACTGACCAAAAAATGTATTTTTCGAACACCAGTAGTCCCTTGATTGGATGACGTTACTTGGTCTGCCGTTAAGTGGACGTGTGCGACTTACGTGAGTTTTTATGAGGGCAAATACGTCATTGTAGTGGGAGAGCTGTTTTCCCTTCATTTGTTTGGTTGTAAAAAGTTGGAGGAGACGTACATTTTTTCCTTCATCTTCAACGACCGTCATCTCAATCTTTTTCTCCGACAACGGCCATTTCCTTCCCCGACGAAAATTATGAACCCCCACCCAATTCCTCTGTGATTACCTCTCCTCAAAGCAATTACACCCCCCCTCTCTCTCTCCAATTGCAGAATCCTCACACCCTTTCTTCCTCATTTCAGTTCTCTATCTCTCATAAATATATATACATACACGTGTATATATATATATATATATATAATTAGATTTAAATTGTATTTTGTGCTTACCTATACCTACAAAATTTCATTAATTTGGAGTTCGGAGGAGGACTGTAACTGTGTTTGGTTGATCAGAATAATTGATCCCTTTTTCCCTTGATTGGAATTTTTATTTTATGATGGAGGTCGGAGTTAATTTGTTGGAGACAGACAAGGTGGCCGGAATCGCCATGGAGTTCCCAGCGATCGATGGTGTGGAATTGGCGGTGGTGGAGGTGGGTGGAGAGGTTGAATGATGTTAAAGGTTGAAGATGAAGGAAAAGATATCTACACAATTACCTTCTCCAGCGTTAACAATATCTATTTCGCCGGCGAAATCAAAAGAATTGTTGATGGTCAACCATGGTCGCATCCGTCAAACCCAGCAAACCATTCTATCACCTTCTGTTAATTTTGCAATGCAGCATATCAAACCACAAAATCAAGCAAGCTGCTTCTTCAAGAGGTTGACTTTCATAGGATCTAAACAACTGTCATTCAAAATTCCCTCTTAACTCGATTTTGCAATTTCGTAGATCAATTTTGCCTTCATAAAGTCCAGAGCAAAATGGCGTAACAACGACAGGATGCCTCCCCTAGCTAAAATCATAGTCGGTGAACAAGATATATCAATTTTGTATGAGGTTAATAATTTCGTTCACGACGTTTAATTTCAGCAAGAAAATTGGTGTTGGAGAATGAGAGAAAATGGTGTAGATTGATGTGTTAATTTCTCATGTGCATTGCCAGAGAAGAAGAAGAGATGGGTGTAATTTTCAAATGGCCCCCTTACTTTTGATGTTATTACACAAACATAGTAAAGAAAGTCTCCCATTTGAATGAAATTGACTTCATTGCCCTCGTAAAAAATCACTTGGGTAAGCACATGCTCACTTAACGGCACTTCAGCTCACAGAGTTAGGGTGAGGTACTAACGGAGTTCAAATATGCATTCTTTAGTTAGTGGCGTGCATTTGCTTTGTACTGAGACTACTCATGGATTTTTGCATTGCACAGAGACTAGTAGTGCACTTAACCCTTTAATTTAAATATTTTCCAAATATTTAAATAACGTTAAGTTTGTCAATTAACCAATGGAAATTATACTTATAATAATCATATTTTTTTATAGAAAGAACTATAGTCAATCACGAGAATGAGTTTATTCAGTTTCCACTTTCCATATTAGACAGAGAAAATTCTTAGCAAAATGTTTTGATTTTGTATTAAATAAAAAATTATAAATATGAGAAATAATGTAATTCTCCTTGAATAGGAATTATCGTATTCCAAATTTTGTTTGTAAGAAAATGACTAAAATCTAAAGTTTAAATACCTATTTGGTGCGCAAAAAGAATAAAAGTAGAGTAATTAAGGTAAACAAAAACTAAAAGACTTTTTTAATTTATTTTGAAATGATAATATAAAATTGACCAATAAAGTAATGACGCTTATTTTTCATCAATTAAGAAATTTAAAACTTTCAAAAATTAGCAATAGGGTTTTAGAGCTCCTATAAACTAAGTGATATATTTATAATATATACTCATTCTGTTCTATTCAAAGAGTCCACGTTTGAAAATTTTTATAATTAAGTATCTTTGGCATTGTCATAATTAAAAGAATGCTTGAGTATAGTAAATTGTTTTATGTGAAAGGGAAAGTTATAAAATTATGAAAAAATAAATAAATTATAGGCATAATTTGCGAAAATAGACTCTTTGCGTGAAATATCTTAAAATAGAGTAGTGGACAACTCCAAGTAGATATAATGTGCTTTATGGCAAGAAATGACTCAGATGATTCATTCAGATAACTTAGATGACTCACATGATGAATTAGAAGAACTAGTAGTAGTTGTAAAGCTAAACCAAGTAAGTAATTTCAAAAATTCAAACTCAGAAGGTTTAAAAAGACTAGTATGTGTCATCTATGCTCAGAAAAAAAAAAAACTTGAAAATAGTTTAAAAACCACAATAGGGGATAACATCAAATTAGCTAAAGAATTATTTAAAATTAGAGATTCAATAAGAGCTAATCACAATCACTCAATCAAGCCTGAACAAATAAAAGAACTACAATACAAAGTCATGAAATAAGAAGATGAACTGTTGATCTAAATATTGTTACATCTGAAAATAATTTGCTAAAACAACAATTTTATGAAATGAACTCACAGATAGAGAAAACTGAAACATATAATAAAGGAATAAAAGAAAAATTAGAAGAATGAAGTAAGGTTATAAAAGAATCAAAGGCAATTTATAAGACAAACTTTAAAAAAAAAAATTTCTGAATATAAAACTACAGGCAAACAAACAGGTTGTAATAGTACAATAATAGACAAAGCAACTAAGATTAATAAAAATAACATTCAAGTAATAGAGGATAAATTATGTGAGATTCAAGTCAAGTCATGAAAGACTTAAAAAATGGCAAAATAAAAATTACAGATCAAATCATTATTATGACAACAACTATGATTATGGAGCAAGAAGTAAAAAATAAGAACATTTAAAATACATGCAAGATGGATGGTAAAACTACAAAATAAATTATTTAATTAATTATTGTCAAGAATGAAAAGGAAATATATATGGTTGGGTCCCAAAAATCATCAATTTGAAACATGCATAGAGCACACAGTCCTATTCTTTTAAATATGTTTTGTAATAAAAGAATTTAGGTATTGTAAAAATTGTTTGGTGTACATATTTGTTTAGGATTACTTCTTCCCACTCACAAAATTCATAATTTGTAAAATTGAGGCACTTGTGCTCACGTGAACAGTAAAAAGACAATTGTCTTTAGAAACATATAGGTGGCGCTGTAAAAGATCGACGTCTTTTCTCTCAACGTTTCGTCTTCACAAAATATAATTAAGGAAACCTTATGTGAGCATACTTCACACTTAAATCAGACAAACATTCTCACTCCTATCAAAACGAAATTTTTATAATCACAAAACAATGGAAAACAATGAAATTTTTATAATCACAAAACAATGGAAAACATTGGTTTCTATGCAAAACCTAATTTCTTCAATGGAGATGAAGGTGCTCTACTTGGAGACATTATTGAAGACCCCTGAGTCAAAAAGAAATAGTGTTGCCTAAAAGAAGTTTGGCTCCACTCCTAAGCATGTTAGTTGACGTGGCTACAATAACTATTGACTGTGCCCACTCATATTTGCACAAACTCTTTATAAATCAATGAGACATTCAATGTGCAATCTTGAAAGGAAAGTTTTCAAACTGGTCAATCGCACTATAGCATACTGTAGTACTTGAAAATGATAGTCATAGCTGAAGCTACTACAATAGAAAATCGAAGAATCTGAGCTAACCCTTGGACAGTCAACATTAATCTACAAATGTGCCTTTGAAGATGAAACCTGGAAAAGAAAAGAATGGCATGCAAAAAGACCCTTAACTGTTTTATTGGAAAACTTCAAAAGAATCAAGAACTCACTACAATCTTCTCAAAAGCCACCCCTCCCATCATCTACCATTAACTACTCAGAAGAATTTAACAAAGATCCCTTTTGGTTCCCAAATCTCCCATATCCTTAGAAAATACTTCCTCCTCACAAAAGAAAAAAAGAAAAGCCAAAAAAGGGACTTTCTATAACTATTGATGGAAAGAAAGTAAAAAGGTCTGTAAGAATCTGGAATATTCCAAGACCATTCACCTTTGATCCCACCCCTATTGACATATCCTTTGATAAAAGGCAGAAGAATCAGATGATGAGCTACAGAACTATCGTGATCCAATAATGGAGTATTTGAACTTCTTGATGATTGTTGGGCATCAATAGCTAACCCAGGAAGAGCAAGACATATGCCTACATATTAGGGAATACTTATGGAGTACAGATTCCGAGAAAAGATGTATGTGAGTCTGTGGTTGAAATGTCAATAGAGCAGATGAAAGAAATCATTGGAAATAGAAGAGATATCCCAAGTAGCCCAAAACAACCATCTGTAAAAGGGAAAAATAAAGAAAATGAAGAGGATAACCTAAGGATGCAGGAAAGTGATGTAGAATGATACAATCCAGAGTTCATTAAGTTCTTTAATGTCTTCACAAAGATTAGACCGAAGCACCTGAGAAAGAAAGAG
Source organism: Platycodon grandiflorus (assembly GCA_016624345.1). Taxonomy (NCBI): domain Eukaryota; kingdom Viridiplantae; phylum Streptophyta; class Magnoliopsida; order Asterales; family Campanulaceae; genus Platycodon; species Platycodon grandiflorus. Next base: position 9,857,692 of record CM028367.1, on the reverse strand, counting down.
GAGGCCTCCTATCTTCAATTAGGAGAAAAATTGCATAAAGAAGGATGCAATGATGATGAAATGTATGATCAAATGTTGAATCTCTCAATAAAAGAAGTTGAAAAAGAGGATGAAAAAGCAAACAACGATCAGACGAAAGTTGAACGAACTGAATGAAAAACATAGTATGATGTAATATTGGATTTCCTTGTGTGATGTTGAAAAACATATGCTGTTTTGTTTTTGTAAAGTTTGTTAGGTCTCAAGGTGCTCAAATAGGCTAGAGGGGGTTGAATAGCCTATGTCCAATTTTTTTAGAAAAATTGATTGTTTTACAAAGTTACTTCATAAGAGAGTTAGAAAACATTTTGCAGCAGAATAGAGTGAAGTATATGACAAGTTCAAGATGACTGATCTAGATAGGACAAGATCAGCTATTCTATAAGCTGTTGGAATTTTTGGAAATCAACAAGTAATAGCAAATCACAAGTGCAAGAATTAGAAAGACACGAAATTTAATATAGTTCACACTTATGAATAAGTACTACGTCCACAACCAAAGCGGTCAACTTTAGATTTAAAAAATGTGTACTAATTTTTCCACTAGAATCTTTACAAGATTGATCTCTAATGGATCGTGTACAAAAAATAGTTGACTAAGTGTTTACAGGAGAATTGATATCTATAAAGATATAATTCTCGTGTACTTGAATGCTAAGGATTACAATCAATGAAAAGCAATAAAGACTGAACGTCTAAGTTCGGTGCTCTTCAATGAAGGAATTTATAGAATAGCTTTAAGGCACTTAGCAGTAAATGAAGATGAAGATCAGAATGTTCAAGTTGTTGTGTCGTATCTTCAATACTTCAATGGAGTTTTCAATTTATACTTTGGGAAGTTGTTGTAGCCGTTGGAGATCTTCAACCTTGGAAAATTTGAATTTAAGTGTATTTAATGCTGAAGATACTTGCATTAAATGCTCTAATCTTGTTGTCCAGATTTGATTGGGGGTTCTGCAAAGCTCAGGCCGTCACTGAGTATATTCTGCCAATTTGTCAAAAATAGGTAGACAATAGATGCTGGCAGAATGTCTTTTTCTGAGATGAATGCCTAATAAGGAATAGATCAATAAATGAGTTTTGTAGGTTATCGTTATGTCAAAGTCAAAGAAGGACTTTGCTAATAACTCAAGGTATATCTTCAGACAAGTCTTGATCAGATGATCTACAGGTCTTCAATATTGCTGATGAAGCTTGGCTGGAACGAACTTGGCTGATGACTTGATGAAATTGGTTGATATAAAGATAGTTGATCTGAACATGGATGATATACAACAGGCTATCTTCTGAAGACTAAGCTAAGTACAAGAAGCAATCCTAAGCTATTTCAAGTAATTGTCTAAGTACAAGTTGCCACTCTAACGGACACGCAGACCCATTAGTCACCTTGACTTAGACTTAGGTTATGGATACAAGTAAATCAATACAAAATACAACAATCTCCTCCTATTTGCTTGAGTCTATGACTTTATGAATACAATGGAAGCTGACCATGTTCAATCTTAGTAATAACATGCTTTAAATATAATATATTAAGTAAGCATGTCCTAGATGGACTTACAAAGTAGTCAGTGTATTCAATATTACAAAGTGTTTTACAGATAAAGAGTTAAGACATAAAAACACTTGTAATAAAACTGTATTTAAAGACAGACAGATAAAGTACTTTATAGGGTATGTCTTTAAACCAGTGGTTTAAATTTCATGCACACAGAATAAGCAATTAATTATAAAGCATGAAAAATCAAACATGAAAAAAAAATAGTCATTGTATGTTAAACAAGAAGTTTAATGACAAAATAGCTCTTAGAACAGGAAAGTGTAAGAATAGATATACCAGTTACGTTGAAGCTTGTCCTTCCTATTTTGAGCTAGCAGCAGCTTTGAGTTGAGCAATTACAGCTTTGGCTGCTTCCAATTCACTTTTGACATCTTTTAACTCTGATGTGAGAGTTTCATTCTTGTTTGCAGTTACGTTGAAGCTTGTCCTTCCTGTTTTAAGCTAGCAGAAGCTTTGAGTTGAGCAATTTTAGCTTTGGCTTCTTCCAATTCACTTTTGACATCTTGTAACTCTGACTTGAGAGTTTCATTCTTGTTTGCTAGAAGGATATTCCTTTCTATCAGAGTTGATTCGACGCATCTCCTCCTTCATGGACGCAAGCGATCGATCCATGGTAGAGATGTGATTCAGAGATTTGTCGAACTTCTTCCACAAAAGGGCATGATGAGTGCGATTGGCTGTTCGAGAAGCAAGCACAGATCGATGCACCGAGCGTTTGGCATTGCTTTGATCTTGGCGCATCACGGCCAAACCTTTATCAACAAAATTTATTAAATCGATTAAGCCAGTAGAGACAATGTCAAATCTATTGTACATCTTGTTGGCAGTAGCTGTATGTCGATCAGAGAGAGCAGAAATTTTATGTGCCATCAGGTCGGTATAGGAAGTGAATGCTAATTGGCACTCAACAACACCTTTCTTGGCAGCCCGAGCATTTGAAACAACTTCCGTCATGTATTCTGCAGTGATCTCTTTGGTGTGATCTAGTTTGGTAGCAAGATGCTGTAGTAAAGAATAGAGGTTTGCTAGTATATTTGTCAAGCATTGAACAAAGTCTTCGTGCGCTGAAGGTTGAGAGGGATCAGCTGACGGAGGCTGGTCAGGAGTAGAGTGACCTGAGGCAATAGCGGAGTGACTGATGTCAGAAGGAGAATGGTTGTGTTGAGGAGCATAAATGTTAGCTAAAAGAGCAAAGTTGCTAGCTAGAGGAGTAGATGGACCAATTAAAGGAGCAAAATGACGAACTCCAGGTTACGTTGAAGCTTCTCCTTCCTATTTTGAGCTAGCACCAGCTTTGAGTTGAGCAATTTCAGCTTTGGCTGCTTCCAATTCACTTTTGACATCTTTTAACTCTGACTTGAGAGTTTCATTCTTGTTTGCAGTTACGTTGAAGCTTGTCCTTCCTGTTTTAAGCTAGCAGCAGCTTTGAGTTGAGCAATTTTAGCTTTGGCTTCTTCCAATTCACTTTTGACATCTTGTAACTCTGACTTGAGAGTTTCATTCTTGTTTGCTAGAAAGATATTCCTTTCTATCAGAGTTGATTCGATGCATCTCCTCCTTCATGGACGTAAGCGATCGATCCATGGTAGAGATGTGATTCAGAGATTTGTCGAACTTCTTTCGCAAAAGGGTATGATGAGTGCGATTGGCTGTTCGAGAAGTAAGCATAGATCGATGCACCGAGCGTTTGGCATTGCCTTGATCTTGGCATATCACGGCCAAACCTTTATCAACAAAATTTACTAAATCGATTAAGCCAGCAGAAAGAGTGTCAAATCTATCATACATCTTGTTGGCAGTAGCTGTATGTCGATCAGAGAGAGCAGAAATTCTATGTGCTATCAGGTCGGTATAGGAAGTGAATGCTAATTGGCACTCAGCAACACCTTTCTTGGTAGCCCGAGCATTTGAAACAACTTCCGTCATGTATTCTGCAGTGATCTCTTTAGTGTGATCTTGTTTGGTAGCAAGATGCTGTAGTAAAGAATAGAGGTTTGCTAGTATATTTGTCAAGCGTTGAACAAAGTCTTCGTGCGCTGAAGGTTGAGAGGGATCAGCTGACGGAGGCTGGTCAGGAGTAGAGTGACCTGAGGCAATAGCAGAGTGACTGATGTCAGAAGGAGAATGGTTGTGTGGAGGAGCAGAAATGCTAGCTAAAAGAGCAAAATTACTAGCTAGAGGAGTTGATAGACCAATTAAAGGAGCAGAATGACGAACTCCAGGTTGTCTAAACCAGATCCTGGGCACAGGGAAATTTTCTCAATGTAGTCTTGATAGGACTGATCATTGATAAAAGTAGGAATGGAAAATGAGGTAAGGATGCGGATGGATTTAAAGAGTACAGGAAAACGAGGGTTAACACCCAGATAGGCCGCAACCATTTAAAAGAAGTCACAGAAGTAGTTTCTGGTGAGAATAGAAGGATGGCATATTATGGTAGTGATGGGAGGTTTTAGAAGTGAGAGAAAGGGGGAGATGTCTATCTTGGCAGGGAGAGAAAGACCTAGGTCCTTATGAATAGCAATCCACTGCTTAAAGATCATAAGATCTTGTACAGCAGAGTTATGCATAAAGAATTGCTGGGACCAAGTAGGAAGAAGAGGGTCATAGAAGGCGCCCCACTTGAGGAGAATATCCCAGCAGACATAGGTTGGCAAGGAATGCGCTTAGGATAGTCAATAGTAGAGAGGAAGGGATCTGTATCGGCTGGGTTTGATGTTGGCCGGCTGTCTCGAAAGAACAGCAGTTCTTGGATATCAGGATGGAGATGGCTATAAGGAGTTTTGCTCTTTTGAGTGTGGGTTGATCGAGAGAAGAAGGCAAAATTTATTTTGCCTGAATGAGAGGGTGACTATCAGGTGAGTCTTGTAATTTCTCTGATTCAAAAGGAGTGATTGTAGGAGGTTTAGTTGGTAAGGTAACAGTTGATTCAGATTGGTCAGTTAAAGGGAAAGAAGGGGGTGAAGACGACGGATTGGTAGATGGGACAAACTTGACCTTTTTGGCACTTTTCTTAAGTCTTTTGCCTTGCCGTGACTTGGAAGGAGGAGATTCAGGATTATCTGATTTGTGAAGAGTTGGTGTGGAGGTTTCGGATGTAGGAATAGTTGAAGAAGGTTGAGCAGTTTGAAGTTTATCCATCATAGGAATGTCTGTTGTTGAAGAAGTTGTAGTGAAGGTTTTGGGGAGGCCAAAAGTTTTATCTGTGGGTAGAAGATTTTGTTTGGTTTTCGCCTTGGCTGATTTTGGTGTAGGGTTAGGAGGGAGAGGTGCATTTTGACTAGTGATTTGGAGATTGGTTGGTTTAAAGTTGGTTGTATCTCGCTTAGTAGTGTTCTTGGTTTTGTTATGCGGCTTAGAAGATTTGGAAGGTGTATCAACAGTTTTGGCTAGCTTAGCTTGGGTTCAAAGGGGTCGTAATCCAGACGCCCTAGATCAAAGTCTTCAGGCAAGGAAGCTGCAATTGGTTTTGGCTCCTCCTGAGCAGATGGATCCTCGCTTGAAGATATAAGCTTTCTCTTTCCCTTCTTGGCTTGTTCAGAAGGCCTAGCAGCAGCAGTAGCAGTTCTTTTTGCTACATCCTCCTTATATCGCTTAATGTTGTTTAGAGTAAACACATAAGTGTTGGTAACCTTGATGATTTCATCAGCAGCCATGATTTTCTCAATCTCTGGATAACTTCTCAGGATTGTATTAATAATTCGACAAAAGGTCTGCGCATGCCTGAGATGGTTTGGACCTCCAGTACACTGTCAAACAGAAGAGAATAGACAATCTTGGCCTAGTTAAGTTGTTTGTGTAGAACTATGGCCTCGGTAAGCATGAGTTGGTGGGAGGTGAAGATGTCTATTGAGCCATTCTTAAAAAGAAGACCCTTGTCAATTAAATGACTGATATGATATCGAACCTCGGGAAATAGGTTCCTGAACATCTCAGATAGTAGTTCTGGCTTAGCCTCTCCACGCATCATGGCCCATGCTACATCGAATTCTTCCACGGTCAAATCCATTTTTCCTTCAGTAGGAAGCCCAAAATTTCACCAATATCCTTGTAGGTAATTTTGACAAACCTATCTCTAATGTAACCTTTAATATAGCTCTTGTCAATTGGATCATCAATGTTGACAGGGGGAAGAGGAACAATCATGTACGTATAGAATTCTTCGACTAACTTGATGCTGTAGTCGACATCCCTTAGTTCGAATAGTGGAAGAATTCCACTTTCAGCTAGATCCTTCACTAAGGATTCACCAGAAGAGTATTCTTGTACTGATTGAGAATTTATAGTGACTCTGGGATGATAACTGCTTTTAGGAAGATAGGCGATAGGCCGTTGGGTAGCTTTGGCAGCTCTAGTGGATTGGAGAGTAGTACCAGCTGATGTTGAAGTGCTAGCAATCTCAGATTTTTGTGTCTTAGCCTATATACACAAGACCAGAGTTAAGAATGGCTGATACAAGATAACTATCAGCAATTCTTTTGAAAAACATGTACTGTTTGAATTAAAACCCAAAATATGCTAGCAAGATTTAATTTTAAAAACAAAAGTTCACTAGTAACACAGTTCATCCCTAGGGTTTTAGATAAGTACAAATTTTAATATTTTCCAGAAAACCCAATATAATAAGTTGTGAATATATATGCATGTATGAAGAATATTTATATACATTGGATACTCAGAAATTAACAATAAACATTCATAAATTTCTAAAATCAAGTATACGCAGTTCATTAATGGCGTGAGAATAGAGCAGTTCATATAATTCATAATCAAAACATGGAATATTGTGAAACCGAAATTAAATGAACTTGGTCGGATATAATTACTTACCATTGTAGATTTTGCACAGAATGAAAATAAAGGAATTGAAGATTTCAAAAGGGCTTTGAAAGAGCAACAATGACAAGAGTTTGAAAGGGCGAAAGGCGATTTTTGAAAATCTGAATAGTTGAACAGTATAATTTGCTATTTGTACGACTGACATGTTTCAATAAGTGGCATTTAATGAATTTTGAGGTTCGCATTTAATGTCGTGAGAAGTGACTGTTCACACCTTCGCTTTGAAAACTGCCGATTAGGGCTTTATAAGAGAGAGAAATACTTACTTACGGTTGTTTTATAACATCGAAAATGTTACACTTGGCTGATAAGATAGGCAGTTCTATAGACAATCAAAGTGTAATAAATCAAGAGATTTTAGGAGTTAAAGATTTAGGTCAAGCATACCAAGCTCTCCTCTTAGATAGACAAATCTGGTTGAATCGAGTGGCTTGGTGAAAATATCAACCAACTATTGATCAGTAGATACATATTTCATGCTGATATTACCTCTTTCCACATGATCTTTTAAGAAATGATATCTTACATCACTGTGCTTTGTTTTAGAGTGCATGACAAGATTTTGAGAGACTGAGATGGCTGATGTGTTATCACACATAATAGGGCAATCAGCAGTCTTGATCTCATAATCTACAAGTTGCTATTTGATCCACAGCAATTGTGAGCAGCAGCTACCAGCAGTTATGTATTCTGCCTCAGTTGTTGAAGTTGAAACAGATGTTTGCTTTTTGCTGGCCCATAAAATAAGTCTATTCTCTAAGAATTGACATGTCCCACTTGTTCTTTTCCTGTCAACCTTACAAGCAGCAAAGTTAGCATCAGAATAGCTTATGAGAGTAAAGGATGAATCCCTTGGATACCAAATACCCAAGTTGGATGTATAAATTAAATATCTGATGATCCTTTTGACAGCCTGTAAGTGAGACTCCTTTGGATCTGCTTAAAATCTAGCACAAACACAATTAGCAAACATGATGTCAGGTCTACTAGCAGTTAATTATAGAAGTGAACCAATCATGCCTCTATATAGAGTCATGTCCTCTTTTTTTCCCTTTTCATCTTTGTCAAGATAGAAGTTAGTAGCCATAGGTGTGCTGAAGCTGTTTGCATTTTCAAGCCCAAATTTCTTGATGAGATCCTTTGCATATTTGGCTTGGTTGATGAAGATACCAGTTGTGCTTTGCTGAATTTGAAGTCCTAGGAAGAAATTGAGTTCTCCCATCATGCTCATTTCAAATTTACTCTGCATAAGCTTTTCAAATCTTTTACAAAGATTTTCATTAGTAGAGCCAAATATAATATCATCAACATAAATTTGAACAAGTAATGAATGTCTTTTATGCTTCATGATAAAAATAGTAGTGTCAATTTGACCTCTTACAAAGCCTTGGGTTATCAAGAACTTTGAAAAGGTCTCATATCAGGCCCTTGGAGCTTGCTTGAGTCCATATAATGCTTTCCTCAATTTGTATACATCCTCTATCCATGTGTTATCTATGAATCCTTGTGGCTGTTCTACATAGACTTCTTCTTGCAGCTCACCATTAAGAAATGCACTCTTAACATCCATTTGATATAGCTTGAAATCTTTAAAAGATGCATAGGCTAGGAATAGTCTAATAGCTTCTAATCTTGCAACAAGAGCAAATGTCTCATCATAGTCAATTCCCTCCTCCTGTCTATATCATTAGGCTACCAGTCTTGCCTTGTTCCTAGCAATGTTTCTATTTTCATCCATCCTGTTTCTGAAGACCCACTTTGTTCCAATCACTATTTTTCCTTTGGGTCTAGGAACAAGTGTCCAAACTTGGCATCTATCAAATTGGTTCAACTCTTCTTGCATAGCCTCCACCCAGCTTGGATTTTTCAGAGCTTCATCTACCTTCTTGGGTTTAATATTTGAGACAAATGCTGTAGAATACATGCATTCATTTCTTGAAACTTGTCTTGTCTGAACACCAACATTAAGATCACCAATGATTTTAGTGAAAGGATGATCTTTAACTTCTCTAACTTTAGCAGGGAGATCTTGTCTAATAGCAACATCAGAGTTTAGTTCTTGAGAAGTGGAGATGTCTGAAGCTTGGTTTTCAGTCTGGTAGGTGATTTCCAAGGTAGGTTAAAATACTTTTGGTGTAAATGGAATAGCAGATTCTGGATTATCTGATTCATTATTGGCTGGTCCACTATCACCAGTTGGAGGTTCTATCAAGTTAATCCTTGGAGGAACTTATGAAGATGGAGTTTCAGCAGAGTTAAAGTTTGACTGTTCTGTACCTGTCTCACACTCATCAGAATCATTAGAAACCTTAGGAGCCAAATGTGGCCCAATAAAATCAAATTCATCAAAAGATACATCTACAGATTAACAACTTTAAGAGAAGTTTTATTATAAACTCTATATGCTTTTAAAAATTAGCATATCCCAGAAATATTCCTTGATCACTTTTGGATTCAAACTTACCTCTATGTTCTCTGCCATTGTAAAAACCATAGCATTTGCATCCAAATATTTTGATAAAACTAATGTTGGGAGCTCTGCCTCTCCATATTTCATATGGAGTTTTGTTCGGAAACTTGTTGATTGTAGACATGTTTTAAGTGAAGCAGGCTGTGTTTACAGCTTCAGCCCAGAAATACATAGACAACCTTGCTTCGGCAATCATGGTTTTTCCAGCTTCAATAAAAATTCTGTTCTTTCTTTCAGTAACTCCATTTTGTTGAGGTGTACCAGCAGTAGAGAAATTGTGACCAATTCCATGGTGATCACAATATTTTGCCACACCATTGTTCTTGAATTCTGTCCCATTGTTTGATCTGATATCAGCAATGTCATCCAGCTCCTGAGTCTGTAGTCTTCTAAAAAGTGTTGTTATGGTGTCATAGGTTTCATCTTTAGAGGACAACATTTCAACCCAGGTGAATCTTGAATAGTCATCAACTACCACTAGTGTATACTTGCTGCCATTAAGACTAGTTGTAGTGACAGGACCAAATAAATTCATGTGAATCAGCTGTAGAGGTCTGGTAGTGGATAAACATGGCTTGCGTTTGAATGATGACTTGGTTAATTTGCCCACTGGCATGCTTTACAAAGCTTGTCATGATCTACTGATATTTTTGGCAGACTAACAACCAAGTTGTCCTTTGATAACTTAGAGATGTACTTGAAGTTGAGATGGCTGAATCTCTTGTGCCACAGCCAACTGTTATCATTTGAGGTCTTTGCAATCAAACACAGGCTTGATTTTCTTCCCACAGCATTCAGATCAACCACATACACATTCCCTTTTTTGAATCTAGTTAAGATTGTTGTGCAGGATTCATTGTCCTTGATAAAGCAATGACTTAAAGTGAATTGACATATCAGTCCCTTATCACAGAATTGTGATATACTTAGAAGATTGTGCTTTAAGCCTTCTACTAGAGATACTTTGCTGATGGAAAGATTTCCTCAAACTATATATCCATAGCCAATTGTCTTCCCTTTGGAGTTGTCACTAAAAGTCACTGAGGGACCCTTTGCTTCAATAATGTTGGAGAGAAGATCCTGGTTTCCAGTCATGTGCTTAGAGCAGCCACTATCCAGATACCATAAGTCTTTCTCCTCCTCATTAACAGCCATGAATCATTCCTGAAATTTAAGCATTTAAGAATATGGTCCCCTTTTATTTTTGGGTCCTGATGGTTAACAGCTTTTTGGAATCCATACCTATTTAACCTTTGGAGGTGTGAACCCTTTAGGTTTAGGTATGAATCTCAGAAGACATTCATGAATCTTATGGCTATGGCCTTTACAGAATGAGCAGTTATGAAAACCTTGAACATGTCTAATGATTTCTGTAGGAGTCTTCTTGTGATCAGCAGTCATGGGAATAACAGATTTGTTGATGACAAGCTTATTGAATTTAGGCTGATAATGCAACTTCCTAGTGGTATTAGAGTTAGCCATGGAGGGCCTTTTAACAAAAGGTTTTACATTTTCAGGCCTAATTCCCTTGAGCTTTATATCAGCAGGTTTGTGGTTAGCAATCTTTCCTTTGACAAATTTAATAGACTTGAGTTGAGACTTCTTTGACTTGTTATCAGTCACCACTGTTTTCACAGGATGTCTAACAGCATGTCTTTGTTGCTCAGCATCCTTATTAGCAGTGTCATTGGCCTTGACAGTTTGCTTACCTTTGGACTTGTCTGGTTTGTTTTTAGAGTAAACAAATGGAACTTTGTTAAAACCAAGTCCTTGCTTTCCCTTTTGAGAAGAATGCTGATCATAGACAACTTCCTTGGTCATTTTTTCAGCAATCACTTCAGCTATCTCATTTTCTTGAGAACTAGATGAAGTTCCTACATTGAACTTGCTTTGGAAACCGATACCAGTTTTATCATCAAGAGTTTTTTGTTTTGTAAGAATGGTATCAAAGTTTCCTTTGGAATTATTTTAAGCATCAACAACCTTTTGGAGGTCATCTTTCTCAGAATTGATTTTCTTTATGTGTTCAAATAGGAATTGCACTTTTTCAGTTAAGGCTTTGTTCTCCTTTTGAGTCTTGATATTCTCAGCTTGTTGTCTATTGAGTTCTTTGATCTCAGACAACAAGGTAGATTTCTCAGAGACAACCAATTCATCCTTTTTGGCTAAATTTACATAGGCAGTTTTAAATTTAGCAAATTCTTTCAGCATGTCCTTGTTAGTTTTGATGAGTTCTCCCCTCGAAGGTTCATTGAGCTCATCATCATCGCTATCATTTTGTTGAAATGGCAGTGATCTTACTAAGTCATGGGGTGATTCCCTGGCCATAAGGCAAATATTTGATTCCTCAACAAAGTCACAGGAATCATCCGAATCAAAATCTGTATCACACCAAGTGGGCAAATTGTTTTCATCAATGTCCTCAGCCATCATCCCTTTTTGTTTTTGAAATTTAGATTCAGGACGTTTTTTTTGTAAAATTCATATTTTGGCTTTGGACATTTTGAGGCAAAATGACCAGGCTTCCTACAGTTAAAATAGACAAGCTTATTTTCCTTTTGGGGAACATCAGCTTTATAAGGAGCAGCTGTTCTTTGAGGAGCAGCAGTCTTGTAAGGTGATTGCTTATAGGAAAGCTTGTTAAATTTTTTGAAACGTTGATACTTCTTAACAAACATGGCAAAAGCTTCGTCCGAAGGAATATCATCACCATCATTAGATGTAGATGGGGTTTCATCAGGTATAGAACAGGAAGGTTCAATTGACATGACTGGTAGAGATAAATTTTTAAAACTCTTTTCCATTTCTTGAGCTTGCTGAATTTCAAGCTCATAAACCGAAAGAGTTGCATAAAGATTCTTGAGGGACAGTTTATTCAAGTCTTTTGATTCTTTCATGGCTGTAATCTTTACATGCCATAGACTGCCTAGTGCAATAAGAAATCTCATGTTTATTTCTTTCTTTGCATATTTCTTTCCTAAAGAATAGCAAGAATTTACTACCTCGTAAACTCTGTCGTAGGCGCTTCTGAGAGTTTCTTTAGGATCTTTCTTGAATGAATTGAACTTCTGGATGCAAGTGTACAGCTTGTTGTTCTTTGTTTCTCCATCACCTTCTAGATATTCCAATATAGCTTCCCACATTTCTTTAGCTGTATCTAGATTGATGATCTGTTAGTAGGTGCTTATGTCTAGACAGCTGGTGATAATGTTGATAGCTTTTCCATCCAGAGCATCATTCTTTCTATCTTCATCATCATATTCTGCTTCTGGCTTTGGAATTTCAAGATCAGCAGTGGGATCAACAGCAGCTAGAGTATTTGGTTTCATAGGAATCCTTGGACCATCACTAACACATTTTCATAAACATTTATCAATAGAGTTCATGTGTCTTATCAATAGAGTTCATATGTCTTTTAACCTTGTCTTTCCAGATGTCAAAGTGAACTTCATCCAAAACTGGACAATGGTTCACATTTGAAGTTTCCAACATTTGATGAGCAGCCATTGGATCTTTAATCTCTCAAGAGTTCAATTTTGGAAAAACTTGTTTTCAAAGAGTTAAGCTCTGATACCAATTGTTAGGTCTCAAGGTGCTCAAATAGGCTAGAAGGGGGGAGGGTTGAATAGCCTATGTCTAATTTTAAAATAAAATTTGATTGCTTTACAAAGTTACTTCACAAGAGAGTTAGAAAATATTTTGCAGCGGAATAGAGTGAAGTATATAGGATAAGTTCAAGATTACTGATCTAGATAGGACAAGATCAGCTATTCTATAAGCTGTTGGAATTTTTAGAAAATCAATAAGTAATAGCAAATCACAAGTGCAAGAATTAGAAAGACATGAACTTTAATATGGTTCACACTTATGAATAAGTGCTACGTCCACAACCAAAGTGGTCAACTTTGGATTTAAAAAAAGTGTACTAATTTTTCCACTAGAATCTTTACAAGATTGATCTCTAATGGATCGTGTACAAAAAATAGTTGACCAAGTGTTTGCGGGAGAATTGATATCTACAAAGATATAATTCTCATGTACTTGAATGCTAAGGATTGCAATGAATGAAGAGCAATAAAGACTAAACGTCTAAGTTTGGTGCTCTTCAATGAAGGAATTTACAGAATAGTTTTAAGGCACTTAGCAGTGAATCAATATGAAGATCAGAATGTTCAAGTTGTTATGTCGTATCTTCAATGCTTCAATAGAGTCTTCAATTTATACTCTGGGAAGTTGTTGTAGCCGTTGGAGATCTTCAGCCTTGGGAAATTTGAATTCAAGTGTATTTAATGCTGGAGATACTTGCATTAAATGCTCTAATCTTGCTGTCCAGATTTGATTGGGGGTTCTGTAAAGCTCAGGCCGTCATTGAGTATATTCTACCAATTTACCAAAAATAGGTAGACAATAGATGCTAACAGAATGTCATTTTCTGAGATGAATGCCTAATAAGGAATAGATCAATAAATGATTTTTGCACGTTATCGTTATGTCAAAGTCAAGGAAAGACTTTGCTGATAGCTCAAGGTATATCTTCAGACAAGTCTTGATCAGATGATCTACAGGTCTTCAACATTGCTGATGAAGTTTGGCTTGAACAAACTTGGCTAATGACTTGATGGACTTGGCTGATATGAAGATAGTTGATCTGAACATGACTGATATACAACAGGCTATCTTCTGAAGACTAAGCTAAGTACAAGAAGCAATCCTAAGCTATTTCAAGCAATTGTCTAAGTACAAGTTGTCACTCTAACAGACACGCAAGCCCATTAGTCACCTTGACTCGCAGGCCCATTATTCAACAGTCATTCTTACATTAAGAGTACTTGATCATTCTCAGTGATCACATTAAAGTGTGTTATCATTATATACCTTTTAACAAGTCTATTTATCTCAAGAAGGCCTTAGCTGTCCTTAAAAGGATTGAACACTATTTATCAGGAAACTATCTTCTTTTAATTGTTCTTAAAACAATTGACTGTGTATAAGAACCTGATTCTCTCAACTGGTATTAAAGCTTAGTAATAATTAAGAGATCATTTATCAACATATTTTGAGTCATAATAGAAACCCAATTACTATAAGAGGTGACATTTTAATCGGTATTAGAGCTTAGTTGTTTTGTACCAAGGAGTATTACAGTATTGTTGAGAGTCAAGTTATTACAATTAGTATCAAAGCTAAGTAAAATCTAAGTGATACCATCTCATCCGGATCTCACAATCAGTATCAGAGCATAGTTGCTATATATCAAGGGTGTTGATTAGAACCAGAAAACATCTCAATTGGTATCCAATCTTAATTATTACAATTACACATTTAAGAATACTAATATGAGAGGTGAGCTTTCAATAATGTTTACGAGGAACAACTGCTTCCACCAATGTATTAGGTTTTGTTAATAATTACCCTTATTACACTTTTTAAGATTTGTTTTAATGAAAGTTGGAACTAGTGTAGCTAAATTGGAAGTTGTATACAACGCACCTATTTTTATTTTATTTTTAAAAAACTTTAATAAGTATCATAGAAATACGCCTAATAACAAATCTTTTAAATATTTTATTTCGATAGATCGAACCACTGAACCACTTTACTACATTTTATTATCACTTCGTTCGTTCCTAAATTATCATTTTATTTACTTTTTTTTTGGTAAAACATGATATTTTTTAAATGTAAACCTAGCATATATTTTTTTACATTTTTTTTAAATCTTAAAATACGTAATTCGTAGTACTTTAAATGTTCTACAACTCACGTATTTTATAATTTTGAAAAATATAGAATAATATACGTTAAATTTGTATTTAAAAATATCTTATTTAACCACAAAAAATCAAATATGACGCTAATTTATGAACGGACTAGTAATAAAAAAAACAATAGAACTTGAACAACTTTGCGCCAAACCCAACTAGATCCGCCAAGTTCCACGTGTTCTTTGGGCTACTATAAGTTTAAAGTACTCCTCCCTTCTTAAATTATTATCTTTTTTTTAATTTTTTATATGTCTTAAAATAATTATTTTATTTAAATTTTTTTAAGATAATATTTTTATTATTTTATTTTTATTTTTAATGCTCATAAACGTTAAAAAAAATTATACATTATATTAATATTAAAAATTAAATTAAAAATTTTTTTTAATTCGTGTATCAATTCAATTAAGAAAATAATTTAGGGAGTATTAGATTGCAATCTATTTGACAATGAGCCGTATTTGGAGCAAATCCAAGTAATGTTGATGTAAGTGGGCCCTTAAAAGTCAAGAGAAAGATTGGCCAATAGGACTTGAACTAGTGTTTGTCATAGCGCAAACGATTCGCGATATTTATTTCTAGTTTGGTAATTAAGTATGGATAAATATTATTATTAATTTTGGTATTATTAGTGCTCTTGCTATTAATCTCTACTTATATATAGGAGGTAATTTTAGAATTAAAAATATTAATCACATATATTTTTTAGTGAGGGACTAATAATATCACTATTTTTCTTGGTATTATTAGTGAGGGGATAAGGACCTTATCCGGATAACTTGTGCTAATAGTCCTGACCGCCTATTTCGTACAAAACATTCGACAATTCGACTTATTAATCCTATCCGGTCTTATTCCTAACTATCAAACGGTTCCCTAGTATGCCAATTGTCACTGTAGAAGACCTTCTTAGAAAGTCATGCGTTAGTATCAATCTAACACGTTAAGATAATGAGTTAAGATGGGTCATCTATAGACTATATTTACTCATTGAATTTATTAGGCTAAAGCGAATTTAACCCACTAATTTCTTTGGGCATTATTCTAATAAAAAATGCTAGGTTTATAATTATTTTTATCATTATGGTAACAATTTTGTCTTCAAGACAAAGTGTATGTGAAGTGCATGAATATTTTTAAGACAGAATTATTATCATAATAGTATAACTAGTTGTAAACATAACAATGTTTGTATTCTAATATAGCTTCAAAATACCATCCTTCACCAACTATTAATAACCACAGCTCATAGTTGGGCACTACCATCTACTACCGATGACTTCTAACAACCATCGTCCAACCACCTGCGACCTTCAGCAACTACTGTTCGGCAACCGCCTTATAACCGATGCCTATAAAACCAAAGAAATAGTAACGGTCGTTGCATATGTGTTGAAGTCATAATCCATTCATGTCATTTTACTCGACATTTTTTTGGGTATAATAATTTCTCACTTGTTCACCCGAGTAAATTGAGTCAAAATGCTGTGAATCAAAACAATTTACGGCACTATGAATTTCTAGATTTGTGAGAAAATATTTTTTATGTTGGGACAAGGTGAAGCGAGTTCGACCCAACTCACTTTTAACCCAAGACATATGACCCATCAACTAAATGAGTTATAATGAATTTTGACCCGTTACAGCCTATAACCACCTTTAAGCTACCCCAATCCATTTGACAAGCCTACCTCTGCTAATGCTCCATTTTGTGCAATGTCTTAAAATGAATTTTTTAAAGCATAACTTTTTTGATATGAAGTTTTTTACTTGTAAATGAAGCTGGTGACTAGTGTAACATAATAAAAAGTTAATTTTGCAATTTAAATATTTATAACAATGAAAAGTTTATTCTCTTAAATGATAGTAAATCTATAATAACAATATAAGCTTATAACATAATAAATAATTTAAGAAATTTGACTTTTAAGTCATTATTTATTTTAAAATAATTGTTCCCTATTGATTTGAAAAGAAGTTAAAGAAAGGGGATGAATTCATAATTTTTCATGAGTATCCCCAAAGTATTAGTAAGGGATGTCAAATCAATGAAACCCTCCTTTTTCATCTTAGAATTTATAAGGGTACAATAGATAATTTGTCTTTTTTTTTCTTAAAATAAAAAGAACACTCACTCCCTCCGTTCTAGGTAGAGAGTTCACTATACTATTGTGGGATATTTCACTTAAAGAGTCCACTTTCAAAAAATTATGCTTACAATTTACATAATCTTTTATCATTATCCTCTACTTGTATTGTAATCATTTTCGTTGTGTTTAAGTATTTTTGTAATTATGACCAACTCGAATGATATTAATATATATCCCTTAATAAATAGACTTTTTAAGCGTAAACTCTTTGGGTGGAACGGAGAGAGTATTTGGGACTATCTCAAAGTAGAAGAAGGGACAATTGTTCTAGTATGAGTTAGAGTCGGCAAAATTAGCCCGGCCCAGCCAACCCGATATTATGAGAGGCTTGGACTTCAATTTGGAAGGCTCGAAAAATTTTGGATTTTTTTTGACCCGGCCCAATAGGCCCATGTGCTAATTAGGCTTCGGCCAAAAAAGCCCGAAATTTCGAGTCAACCCGGCCCAGCCCGATACACTTTTATTATCTTTACAATTTAAACTTTTCAAACAATTTTCGCTACATAAAGTCTTTTAGTGGAGATTCAAGTCATTTTTAATTTAAATTTTTCGCTGCTTTAAGTATTTTCAACTTTTTTTTCCAAACCATTTTGATACATTTTTATTAACACAACCCAGCTCGATACAGGCTGTACGCCTATACATACAAACCTACAACCAATCAACCATATTCACTAACTCATTACTCATATCCCGTCATATTTAATCTAGTTATCTGTTGCGAGCCTGCAAAGTGCGAACACCAATTGTGTTTTAACATATTTTGCACTCCTCATGTCTACAAACAATTTATGTAGTTGTATTTTAATCCATCAAGATGAGACTTATTATTTGTTTATTTTATTTGATAAATTGTAGACTTGTAATGAGTTGTAAATTTTTTTTTATGTGATAACTTGTAAATTTTGTAGAAAATATATTTTGAAAAAAATGGGCTAATTTGGCCCGATGGCCCGAAAGCCCGATGACTTGTGATTGGGTTGGGTTAGACTAGAGGTTTGAGGCCCGTCGCAAATTTTGAGCTAGCCCAACCCAATCCGATTTTATGTTTTGGCCCAATGGCGGGCCCAACCAATTGCAAGCTCTAGTACGAATGGAATACTTTGTTTTTATACCATTTTTGCACCATGTTTTGGGCCAAAACGCACCAAAACATGTGAGTCCAAATCCTCTTTACCACTCTGTGTGCTCCTCCCTGTACCACTAAGCTAAGAGCCCGTTTGGTACTGCGTTTACAAAACGCAGTGTTTTAAAAACGCAGCGTTTTAAAAAACGCAGTGTTTTAAAAACGGAGGTCTTTCCTTATAAATACGTTTGGGATATCACTTCAATACGCAGTTTTTTTTTCCTAGGAGCGTTTTAAAACCTGCGTTTTGGGAAAAAGCTGGGAATTCCAGCGTTTTAAAACGCACCTGCGTTTTGAAAACGCTGCGTTTTCTGCCGCAGTATTGAAACACATTTTTTGCAAATAAGCTATGTTCTATCCCTGCGTTTTAGCCAAAACGCTCGACCAAACGGGCTCTAAATTAGAAAATGGTCTCATGAGCCATATATTTTAATTTCTTTGTGGTACAGTGAGAGGGGCACACAGAGTGCTACAGAAAATCAAAAGGTGTTGCCAAGATGCCCTAAATTGATGAAAATAAGATTAATCAGAAGATTAGTGGGCTTGAAAAAGCCCAAACATGGAAGATCTACATCACTAGTGGGCAACTTCGTCATCTCCAGTCCAATAATTCTAGAACATGTAGTTGTTGCAAATTTGTGTTGGCCCGTTTGGACGTGATACCTCCATCATTGTAATATGTCAATCTATTCTACTCAAAATAAGTGTCCCTTATTTTACTTTTTTTAAGAATTGTCATTTTTCTTTTTTAATTTTTTTTCAAAATTAATTGTTTATTGTACCCTTCTTCTTTGTGAGATACTCCATCTTTTCTGCCCAAATAGTCCACGTTTGAAAATTCTAATAATGAATAGATATATAAGTAGCATTGCAGTTGGTTATAATTACAAAAATATTTGAACATGACCAAGATGTTTATAGCATAGGGTAAAGTAGAAAGATTTATAAAAATTGTAGGCATAATTTTTTTAAAAAAATGGACTCTTTAAGTGGAACATCCAAAAATAGACTAGTGGACTCTTTGCCTGGAACAGAGGGAGTACAAAAGTAGATCGATCTAAATCGAAAAACATTAAGAGAAAATTAGATAAAATCAAATATTTTCTTTAATTCATATATATTCAATAGGGTACACTCATTATGAACGAAGGGAGTACAATTTATGGCTCTGGACTTTTACTGAAAATACTGGCCAGTTTGGAAACTCAAAGTTTGTATGTATGACATTCATTGGGCCCTTCTCCGTAAATACAAGGGTGAAATGCGGACCGGTTCCTTCTATACAATTTTCAATCAATTTAAGACCCTATATTTGTTTCAAACCAGAAAAAGACAGTTTTTTACGAAATGTCATCTATGCACTTCCTTTTAACACGAACGCGGTGCATCGGCTTCCCTCTTCAAACAAAACTACTCGATTGAAGGTTTAACACAATCACACTCCCCAAAACCCTTTTAATTTCTAAAAATCTTAAAACCTCCGGCAATTTCTCAACAAGCAACCTTTGGCGATTTTGTGTAAGATTTCAAAACATTGTTGTGAGTTATTAACAACTAGAGCAAAATGTCTTCGCACACAAAAACAAGAAATTGAAGAAGTATAAGGTATGTATTTCTGAATACATTTTATAGTTGAATTTTTTGTTTATAACTTCCTTAATAATGTTAAATATTTGAATAAATTTGCATAGAAATTCTGTTTTTAATGCATCGCGATGCATTATTTGAAAAATATGTTATGGATGCGATTTGGTTGCAAATTCAAAATTGGCGCATCGCGTTCAATGAAATATGAACAGCGTTTGTAGGGTTTCAAATTTTCATTGTAATACAAAAATTGATGCATCAGCATGCATTACTTTGTCATCGCGAGGCATCAATTGTGCATCATGATGCACAAATTAATGCATTTCGATGCACAATTTATGCATCGTGATTGATGACCTCTGTAACCACAATATACGTGTTATGCAGCTGTGAGGACTGAAAGGGACACCAGGATATTATACAGATCCAGTATGCAGTTGCTCATAGACCAGATTAGGAATATCGATTTCAGGGATGACCATAGAACTGCGCTGAAGAAAACACCTTTTTTGGTACCTCATAGACAGCGTACTTGGTAATGATCTCATACTTGAGCATTGTAAGAAGGATAATTCAATCATAAGGAGTATTTCCAGGTGCTACGTCTAGGGACAAAGGTGTTTTCAGATGGGGCAAAAAAAGTTGAAGCTAAAGGCAAGAGATGCGAAGCTAATATTTAGCATCAACGATGGAGAGGAAAAAATCAACATATCTTTTTACAAATTGGATAGCACCGATTTCCTCCAAAGGTGCTTCTCGAAAAAGATGTCGAAAGAATCAAAAGACATACGATTGAAGCCAAAGTTGATTTGTGATAGAAATAAATAGATGATAGAAAGTGCAAATCAAATAGATGTCGACTGCGTTGTTGGCTTGACGACACTACTTGTTCTCGCGACCTTACTGGTTGCAACCAAAACATCCTATATATCGTGGGCATACATAAGTCTTGTGTTTGATTTGAACACAATATCAACATAAAATTGGTCAAAACATGCAGTTGATTTGTTGTTGGAAAGCTTGGAAAGTACAAGTGATGACTACGTAAAGAGATGCGTGCTGCTGCTGCTGCCGATAACTTTAAGTTCATTTGATATTATTATATGCAATTTCTTTGAATAATGCATGTTGATTCAATCATATTAATTATGTCAAATTTCTGTATGCGGTATTGGTTGTGCAAGCAAAGTAACATTGTACAACCAACTCACGAAACTTATCCCTGAGGTTTGTCAAATGGGATTTGTCGGCACTGTCCAGAGTATTGGATGAATCAAATTATATTAGGATCTTGAACAATTAGGTGAGTTGTTATAATGGCACATTAGTATTTTATAAGAAATAACAACATTACAATTGCAATGCATAAAAGTGTGCATCACGATGCACAAAACTGTACTAAAAAGTACTATTTTCTTGCATCGCGATGCACAACTTTTATTTTCGATGCACAATATTGTATTGAAATATCAACATTACACTTGTGATGCATCAAAGTGTGCATTGAACTAAAAAGTACTGTTTTGTTGCATTATGATGCACAAATTTTATTTTTCGATGCATCTTCTCTAACATTATACACTATTTACTTTTTTATAGTTTTGCAGAGGTTTGATAGTGTTATTAAAAGAGCACAAATTGAAAAGGCACTGCTTTGGGGACAAGGAAGGAATGAGATGGAAATTCTTTATGAGGCTGCTATGGATGCCCTCCAAACAAACAACATGAATTTACTTTAGCTGAATGTAGGTGTGGATGAAAATTCACGAGATGAAAACACTATTTCAGAGACTGCAAGAGATGAACTGAATGATCAAGAAAAGACAATGAACTTGGTCAAGGCTGTTGTGGATGAAGAATTATCTATAATCGAAGCCAAGGACAATGAAATAGAGAGCCTAAGATCTGAATTGGCTGCCAAGGATAAGGAAATGAAAGCCAGGGTTATGGAACTAAATAGCCTGAGATCTAAGATAGCCAAGGCACGGGAGCAACAAACTGTGAGCATAAATGAAACTAAGGCTGAGATTGAAGATCTAAAGAAATTGCTATTAAAAATTACTGAAGAAAATGAAATGCTAAGAAATGAGAGCCAACAAGCACTGAAATCAAGAGCATCTGAAAAGGAAAATACTGAGGATGATCATGCAACTATTGAGGATGATGTGGACGCGGATGTGAACGTGTCCAAAAATGAAGGACACAAAGAAAATGAAATGGAGGATGTGGGGAATGAAACTGTTGAGGTACATACCAAAAGTTTCTTCCATGGTCAAGAGATTACAAAAGCGAAAAGATCGGAAGAGATCGAAAAAATTAAATTACTCGTGTACTGAAACAGATGATGCAGCAGAGCCTAAGGAGAAGATGAAATAGGCGAAAAAGACCAAACTCCCCCCCCCCCAAGTTATTGAACTTGATGCCGAATCCAAAACTAAAAACTTGCCAAAATTTATGCTTAAGGTGATGGAGACCAGTAAGTCAAATTAATATTGTTGAATTTTAATAACATCACATTATTTTTATTGTTCTTATATTAACATTAATATGGATTTTGTGGTGAATTATTAATATCGTCCTCACTTTTTTGCAGGGAAATTGTTTCTAAGGGCGTGGAGATTGAACCAGTTGTTCGTGTCTCTGATATTAAATTCTTGATGCACGGCAAAATGCTAGAGAATAGTGTATGCATTCCACACATTGACATTGATTTCAAATGAAAGCTATCAACATCACACTTGCGATGCATAAAAGTGCGCATCGCGATGCACAAAATAATACTAAAAAATATTATTTTCATGCATCACGATGCACAACTTTTATATCAACATTACACTTGTGATGCATAAAAGTGTGCATCGCGATGCACAAAATTGTACTAAAAAGTACTATTTTCATGCATCACGATGCACAACTTTTATTTTTGATGCACAATATTGCATTGAATGTATTGTTATATTAAATGCGATGAATGAACCAATTTTATTTTCTATGTTATTTTGTTTTTCTAAGCTATAACTTATTTTTCTTGTTTACAGCACATCGATTCGTGGACGTTGATTCTAGAAAAACAAATCTCCAAAACAAAGACAGAAAAATATGGAATGGTTTTTAATTCTGCTTGTTGGGTAAATATTATAATCCTAATTCTTTATATATAAGTTTTTTAATTGATTGTTGTAAAATTAATTTGTATACGTTATTTAGCTGCACGTGGCAAGATAGTCCACTGTCAACTTTTTCAAAGACTATGCAACCATATATATCGAGGAGAAATTGGAGGAGGCCATCAATTATGATCTCTTTATTTCCCCCATCAACACACCGGAGCATGGGGGACCTGTAGGTAGTTTCTTGCATTGGACGCTGCTGGTTTTCTATGAAAATGATAGTTCGTCGGTACTCTACAACTCTTCAAACAACAAGAAGGAGAAGATTGGCACTTGAAAAGGGCCAAAATACTGGTGAGTAATGTACCCTTGTTTATTAAAAATACAACAAATAATCAACTGATAATTATTTTGAATAATTTCCTTTACATGCATCATATGTTGAAGGAAAGATGAGAGCCTTCGATACGATCTTCACCAAGGATTCTTGACAAATCATGATTTCATGCGAAACGAAAGCTAAGATTAAGGAGGTTGGTAGAAGGTGACACCTGAACCCGATGAATTAGTCTAACTTCGAACTTAGGCATGTACAGCCGCAACCCGATAATTGAGATGACCATGAACCTTGGTATAATGAGTTTCACTACAATTGGGATGGAATACCAATTGATAAGAAGAAAGGTTGAACGCCAAGAAGAATCCTGATAAGTTTGAAAAGTTCTTAAAGAACGAAGAAGAACTGAATAAATTCTCTCAAGCAATCAATATCAAAGTTGTGTGTCTTTAAATCTCATAAAACGACCTTTATATAGGCTAAAACAAACCCTACTAAACCCTAAAAATGACTAAAGTCGCACCCCGTAGAAATAGGGCGAAAATACTAACTTAAAATACATGAAATATTAAAAATAACAAAAACTACCGTTGGCGCGGCGCCTTGGCCCTTTTGCACGACACTCTCAGCACTTTGGTGATTTTCAAACATGATTTAGGCTCGAGATTCAGAGAATTGCGGACCCTACTGGCCTAGGGACTTTACAAATTTGCACTTTGGTCCCTTGAGTCTTCCAAATTATCTTTATGGTTTCAGATCATATTGAGACAAGTTCCTTGAGCTTTTAGATCAACGTTTAAGCAATACAATGACTCTTCATTCACCATCTCACGAACCAACCCGCTTACTTCTTCACGAATTCTCTTGGCATGAGCTTTTGTAAATGGTCCGTTTGATACTTGCATCGAACTCGGCCTGTTGTTGCTTCCTTGTATCTCATCAGCCTTGATCACTAAATTGCCATTAGAGTGACACCAAGGATTAAGCCAGAGAGAAGATGTCTACCAAATCAAAACATGTAAACATCACTGCATCAAGCAGTTAGCATCGATGATTATGGGGTGATAGTGTGCTTTTTAATTGAGAAGTTGCTCCGAGGGCTTAAACTACCTACGATAGTGAGCGTTAATTCGTGTGCACATTACAGGGCAAAAATGGCAAAATCAATGATTATGCATGGGGAAGTGTTTGAGAACAGTACTTTTTGGATACATTTGTGGTGCTACATTTTCTATGTATTTGAAGACATGTTTTAATACTTTTTGTAAATATTTGGGAGTGTAACTAATTTCTACTTGATTTCATCTATAATTTTATGGATGTGCGTTGATAACATTGTGTAATTTCTCTCTTTTTTGACATTACAATTGCAATGCAGAAAAGTGTGCATCGCGACGCACAAAGTTGTATTAAAGAGTACTATTTTCATGCATCGCGGTGCACAATATTTATTTTCGATGCACAATATTGTATTGAATTAATCAATATTACACTTGCGAGGCATCAAAGTGTACATTGCGATGCACATAACTGTACCAACAAAGTATTGTTTGTTGCATCGTGATGCATGAATTTTATTTACGTTGCACAATAATAGAATTACGAACTTCAAAAATTGAAACATAAAAAATCAATCTTGTATAGCCTCTTTGCATAATTAGAGTTGTGGTTATAAAGTTTGTGGCATCTGCTACATGTCCTTTTCCTTTTGCTTGTTGATTCACCATTTGATGGGATCCTCATTTTCTTGGGACGTCTAGATAATCTCTTCATTATTGGTGCTAAAATGGTTTCACCCTCTTAAGATTTGTGTAGCTCGTACCTATCCGTAATTGCAATTGACATTAAGTTTCTTTCGTAACACTTGATGTAATTACTTATTAGGAAGTAATTATCAACCATATCCTCGATATTTTTTCGAATCTCACAATCAATATAGTTTTGTGGCAACATAGGAATCCTTGAATGGGAATCCTTGAATATGCCACTGATAACATGAATATGTGCGATTCCCCAAATTAACTTGGACACTTGGATCTGAACAAATCTTCCACGTGATCCCAACATTGGCATATTCATTCTACTTTTTATCTATCTTCGCACATAATAATTTTTTCCATTTTGTTCCATTGCTAAGTATCTCCCTAAACCATTTCATGATTTTTGATCTTATATATTTGACCATGTGAGTGATGGGAAGACCGCGAGCCTTTAAAATCCAATTGTTGAACGATTCAGCAATATTTGATGTCAGTTCGACGTAATTGTTCTCGTGACAATGTGTAAAAGCCCACTTATCGTATGAAATGGTGACCAAGAAATCACAAGTAACATGGACCCCCCTTTTTTTGAATATCTCAATTTTCTCATTAAACAGTCTAATGTTGGGGGCATACGCGCAATCCTTCAGTCTTGAACACAAACTGGTATGGAACGCATTAGAATAACGTTTACCAGCAAACATTGATATAGGTGCACCAAGCAAAAGAAATGCTTGGAACTCTCAAACACATTGCGTATTGCTTTCATTAATTAAACATTTCGATCCGATACAAACAACACATTTTGATCGACTGCTTCTTTTATTTTTTAAAGGAATTAAGTCCAATTATCCCGGTTATCAGAATTTAAACAGACCTGCATATAAACAATATTTAATCGACATTACAATTACGATGCATTAAAATGTGCATCATGATACACTAAATTGTACTAAACAATACTGTTTTCATGCATCGTGATGCAAAATTTTTATTTTTGATGCACAATATTGTATTGAAATATCAACATTACACTTTCAATGCATCAAAGTGTGCATTGCGATGCACAAAATTGTATTAAAAAGTACTATTTTGTTGTATTGCGATGCATGAAATTTATTTTTGATGAATCATATTGTATTGAGTGTATAGTCTAATTAAATACAACAACAACAGGGACATAAACATAGACACACTATGATACTAATCAAATAATGTTGAAACAAAATGGTACCTTTAAATCGAGATTTCATAAAGGTCACATCTATGAACAATATAGGACAACAATACCTAAAACCATTTATGCATGCCCGAAACGAAATGAACAACCTACTAAAATGATTCGTAACATCGTCCGATTCTAGTAAAGCAAAGCTACCCGAATTACTCTTGTACAACGCTATAACGTACTACAGCAACTTCTGAAAAGATTTTTCATAACACCCAAAAATCTTCTTTCGAGCCTTCTCGACGCACCTCCATGCCTTACTGTATGATATCTATCATGAGTGAGATCATTTGGCTACGGTGGTTACTGAATGATCTGCAGGCTGCATAACATGACTTGACTCCTTTGTACTGTAATAATCATGCATGTTGCATTACACATCACAATCAATCTTGTTTTCATGAACGGACGAAGCATATTGAGATGGATTGCCACTTTGTTCGTGAGAAAGTTCTCACTCATGCCATTCAACTTCTTAAGATCGGCAACCAGTAGCAGCAGCTTGCCGACATATTCACTAAGGCTCTTGGTCCCAGTCATTTCTATTATCTACTTGGCAAGTTGGGCATTACGAATCTCCATGCACCAATTTGAGGAGGAGTGAAGAAGACAGCAGCAGCCATGAACTTTGTGTTAGGCGTGATCACGCCTAACACAAACTAGTCTTCTTGATTAAACAACATTGTGTTAGGCGTGATCATGACTAACCCAAATTAGTCTTCTTGACTTTAGCGGTTATTTTAGGAAAAGTAATAGTTTCCTATAATAAGTTGGCAAATCAATATAATTATGCTATGAATCAATTGAGATTAATTAGGAATATCTATTGTAGGCAAGTTTTTTTAGGGAAAACAGTTATCATACTTGTAGCATCTATTGTAGGCGATTCTGGTAGGGAAAGTAGTTGCCATACTTGTAGCTATGTATATATTTGTACTTTTTTGAGTTAATGAAATTAATCAATTTTGATTCCCCTCGGTAATTTTTTAGGCCACCTTAGAAGGTGGTCACCAGTTTATCCAAGGGATGTACAGGTTAATACTCTGCTGTCATGCTTGGGGACCACGAGATTCTCCTAAGATTCTGGATAGGATCACTCCTAATCCCGAGATTTTCTATGATACCTAGTATAAATACTAGACTTACAGATGACATACGATACAGTTCTAATACCCTACTTTTCCCTGTCCTTTGGCATTATTCTCTTTACTTACGTCATACTAATCGTCACACCGGGGTTTTACAGGCCGATTGTGTGTTCTTGTGTGCAGATCTCAAATACAATCATTAAACCAAATATCTAACCATACAATTATCTCAATAGATCCTTGGTGTAAAATTTTGTATCACCAAAATCCTTTTCTTCTAGAGCTCTCCTATTCATCGTGGCCACGAAAAGGAAATTTGAGAAGAAAAATAAGTCGAATCACATCAATCAATGATGCCAAATGAATTCGATACTCTTTTTTGCCTTATCATCTACACATGCAAGATTGACATCAATGTGCTGACTTTGGTTCATCAAATCCAAGCACTTGGACTTGATAATTTTGGTGTTAGATTAGAGGTTGTCGGACCACCACGATAGGTGATGGTGGCCGGAGGCATCATAGATGAAGATTGTCGCAGTACAAGGAGAGAGAGAGAGAGAGAGTTACTAGAAGAGGGAGAATATTATTGTTGTTAAATGTGTAATGTGTTGAAGTTACATCAATACAAACTATTTATACCTAGGGCCCAGATGGGCTTACAATAAACAAACCAATCAAATGGGCTTATTGGGCCAAAGAACATAAATGCAATACAACTATTATGGAATAATTGCAGGTCTGTACACTTTCTGAGATGTTCAACCAGTTTAGACCCTAATACTTGTTTCAAACGGAAAAAGTTCACTTTGGTGAATAAATGACCAAATTGTTCCTAAAATGCCCCTGATCAAATTTCGTCGGCCATCCCGCCTCCGATCCATCACTCCTTCATTCGGTCCCTTTCTCTTTCTCTCTTAACAACACACGCACACAGTAGTTATGAAATTGAAGATTATAGGTATTGATTAGATTGTGTTTGCGATCCAATCTTCCTTTCTCTCTCTCTCTCTCTCTCTCTCTCTGTGTGTGTGTGTGTGATGAAAATTGCTTAAAATCTTAAATATGTCAAAAATCTATGATATAATCTACTAAATACTGCATGTTTTTGGAAAAGAAATACTGTAGGTCCACTTGAGGCAAATAATAAGGCTAGATGGTGGGGGGGTGAATAGCCTTATAAAAACTTTTAATACTCTCTCCGTCCCAGATAAATGTTCCCAGTGGATAAAACACAGGAATTAAGAAACATAATTAATGATGTGCTGTAAAATGTGTTCTGACCATAATACCTATGAACATTAATTGAATTCAACTACTTTAAATAATTGAGTTTGTTTGAGATGTGTTATATTAAATGAAGTTTTAAGGGTATATTAGGAAGAATGATAGAGAATAGGTAGATCAAAAGTCTTTAGGAACATTAGTTGAGACATCCCAAAATAGAAAGTAGGAACATTTATCCGGGATAGAGGGAGTAAGTTTTAAAACCTTTTAAAACTTTGGCAGCCAAAAAGTGATTTTGATTAAAACAATCAACTGATGAACAAAAGTGTCAGTCAAGGGTTTAGCTAATGAACAGTTTGATGATTGACTGAAGTAATGAGACAGATGCTGACTGAAGTTTTAAGTAATAAACTGCTTAAAGCTTTGGTCAGTTTGGTCAAGTGAAACAAGTAGTAATAAACACAAGATATAAAGTGGTTCACAGTATGAAAATTACTACGTCCACTACCAAGTTGGTCAAACTTGGATTTTTGAAGTGCACTAATATTAATAATCTAGATGATTACTAACGAATCAGTGTACAACAAGGACCAATGAGTTACGGAGATTGTATGTTCAAGGGAACAAAATAATATCGTGTGTTACAATCAATGATCTCTCAATAATTAAGTAGTTGGGAGAGATTTAACACAATGATTGAACTAAAGAGTAAATACAAAGAATGTAATAAGCAATTAATAATCTAAGTATTTTTCTCTTCAAGAAGTTCCAGAAATCTTGAGAGTATTGAATGCTTGAGAATTTTTGTGAGACTTCTGTGTGCTAGTTGGGTTCACGTTTTTTCAATGCCCCCTTCGGCTTTAAATAGGCAGAGACAGAGAAATTTTCGTTGGACACAATTGAAATTGTTTGACGTTCCATTTAATGTTCTGATGTAAAGAGTAGGTCAAACAAGATGAACCACTATTCCTCGAGCTTTGTGTTATCACAGAAGAAGTAGGTAGAACCTGTCATTTCATTCTGAAATAAAACAAAAAGCTAGGAATGAAAAGTGGGTCAGAGTACTCATTTAATGAAAAGCAAAATGCATGTTTTGAAAACAAGATACGCTAAGTACTGACACAAATTCAAAATAACTACGAAAACTTATCAAAGAAGCTTCCGTTTGAGGATCAGTAGACTTTAAAGAGATAAGACAAGGACACATATCAATCTATTGTCCTTATGCCATTTTATCAGTAACTAACTTAGAAAATATTTAAGTCTTTATCAGTCACCTTACATTGGCTGAATCAGCTTGACTGATATACAAGAGTTCATAAGTCAACAACTAACACAGAAGGGCTGGACATGTGATTAGTCATCTTTGATAAACAAGAATGACTGGTCACTTAGAATCAGTGACCGATATATGCGAGTACATCAGTCATCAGCCAATTAGGAATGCCTAGTCATTTGATCAACCATCTTTGGTTAAAAGGATGATTGGTCACTTGATCAGCCAACAACAAAAATAAATCATGGCTGATGGATTCCAAAAGATAGAATGGTTTTAAATAAATCATGGGAAGGACTAACAAATACTATGAAGCTCTTTTTGACTACTCTTTCATAATATTCGTGATCGCTTATTTCTTAAAACATATACTTCCTTGTATTGCGGATTTTTTTCAAGGGAATACCTCAAAATCTATCCAGTAATAAAGACAATTTTTGTTATTGATGTATTTGTTATTCTCTCTCTCTCTCTCTCTTTCTCTCTCTCTCTCTCTCTCAATTTTGTGGGTTTTTTATTTTCAATTCATGATTAGTTGAATTTGTGTTTTAAAGAGTATATCGCAATCGATGCAACATCAACAGAGTTCATTTTTCTCTAAAATTGACACAGCAGCAACAATGTTCGTTTCTTTCTAAAATCGACACATCATCAACAATGTTCGTTTCTCTCTAAAATCGACACATCATCAACAATGTTTGTTTCTTTCTAAAATGGGAGAATGTACATCCGGGCCACCAAAATTTTTGCAAAATTGCAGTTTGGCCACCGAAACTTTAAAACTACACTTTGGGCCACTGTACTTAAGTTATGATGCATCCGTGCCCATTTTTTGAACTGACGTTAGTTCAGCCGTTAAATTAATTTGAAATACCAATTTTGCCCCTATTTTCATCTTTATCCTTTCAAATTTAGAAAAAAGAATCCTAAATTGAGGACTGTATTACCTTCAGAAGCAGATCAAGGAATCATCCACAAGGAAGCTTTGGTTATCTTGACTCAATCAACACATTTACAAATTGTGCGACAATCAATTTCGATAATTATTTATCCACTCCAACCCTGAGTCTTATCAGACGCCATCACAGAGAACGAAATCAAACTCACAATACCTTACAAAACCTAAACCCCAACACTGCCCTCTCCACCGCCACGTCCCTCCTCGGCCTCCTAAGTATCGAAGCTACCGCGGCCATAGACCTGATCTCTCCTCCAATATGACCCTCCTCCTCCTCACCACCTACGCCACCGCCCTGCCCCACCTTCGTCACGCCCACAGACACTTCTTCCCTAACAGACCTACTAAAAATGGCAAACGACGGTTGAGACTTCACCGGCGGCGGAACATTAAAATTTTACAGAGGTTTATAGAGGTTGGGAGGAGGGGGAGACTGGAGCGAGACTTAGGGGGACTTAGAGGGAGACTTGTTGGGAGGGGGGAATGGGTCGTCGGAGCAGAGATGAGAGTTAGAATGGAGAGGGGAGTGGAAAGACTCAACTTAACTGGTTTGGGAATCGATGTCTGACATCTGTTGTAGAATTTATTTCTGCTATGATAAAATTTGTGGTTGTGATTGTGATTGTGATTATGGTGGTGTTGGGTGTTGTTGTTGTAGAATTTGTGATTGTTGTTGTAGAATCAGGATGCTTGGTTGCAGCCTATTAGCAATGGATAACAGAGTTTTTGAAATCGATTGTTCGAATTAGGGTGGGTTTCTAATTTGGTAGCCATGTATTTGAAATCGAACAAATTTTTTGCCAACTCAAGAACATCGTTCAATGCTATTGGGAAAATTTCATCTTCATCTTGATCATCAATTTGGGATTCTTTTTTTCCAGATTTGAGAGGATGAAGATGAAAACATGGGTAAAATGAGTATTTCAAGTTAATTTAACGGATGAACTAACATCAATTCAAAAAATGGGCACAGATGCAGTATAACTTAAGTACAGTGGCCCAAAGTGTAGTTTTAAATTTTCGGTGACCGGACTGCAACTTTGCGAAAAGTTCGGTGGCGCGGATGTATCTTCTCTCTTCTAAAATCAACCCAGCAATAGCTGTGTTCATTGTGTTATATAAGAGATATAATGGTGGCTACATAACAAATTGATGCATCACAATGCATCAATTTAGAATCGTGATGCATCAATTGATGCATCGCGATGCATCGAATTGGAATTATGATGCATTTTCTTTCTCCAGGGGGAGTGCGTGACGCCCAATTTTGGCTACATAAAAGGGTCTTGGAGCTCATATTGAAAGAGGCGTGGCGCCTCTTTGTGATACATCGATTTTGGAATTGCGATTAGAATTGTGATGCATCGATTTTGGAATTGCCACGCGATGCATCAATTTAGAATTGTGATGCATCGCCATGCATCGAATTTAGAATTGCGATGCATCAATTTAGATTTGTAATGCCTCGCGTGCCTGTTCAAATTGCGATGTATCGATTTGAAATTGCGATGTATAGCGTGCATGTTCCGTGTTTTTAAGGGTATAGGCGATATTTTGCAACAAAAGTGTCTTTTTTCTATTTGAAACAAGTATAAAGGTGTAAACTGATTGAAAATTTATCAAAGAAGACCGGCCGAAATTCACTCAACTATTATCTCTAGCAGGACTGCGTCGGGCCAAATACAAAATTAAATAAAATGACTCAAATTTCTTTCCCTTATGGACCATCGATGGTATGGTATAAGTATGTTGCTAAGGTGAAAGTAAAATTATGTTGGTGTTATGGAATAACTTAATATAAAAAATATTTTTATTATCATCAAACACAATTATAATTTCAAAAGAAGTAGGAGAAAGAAGAATAAGAATTACTTCCACCATTTCACCCAAAAAGTTTATGTTTGAAAAGTTTAATAATTAAATGATATATATATAAGTAGTATTTGAATTAATCATAATTATAAATATATTTGAATATAGTCAAGATATTTATAGTATATGTGGGAGGTAAAGTGTAAATGCTTATGAATTATAGGCATAATTTTTTAAAGTAGACTCTTTACGTGGAACATCTCAAAAAAGAATAGTAGACTATTTGCCTGAAACGGAGGGAGTATAACATTAAAACACCTTCCCCTTCTTCTAAACTAATTTAAATGCATGTGGAGTGTAGTTACCTCTACGTTTGGACTTCGTTTCTTCCCATTCTAAGTTCTCTTCCAATTTTGTGAAGAAAGTTCAGTTATAAAGCCTTTTTCTTCGAAAGATGCACTAAATTCTTAAGAGTTTTACAGTATTTGAGAATTAATTTAAAAAATATTACTTTCTCCGTTCTTAAATAAGTGTTCTTATTTTACATTTTAAAATTAAATTAATTGTTTTTCAAATAAAATTTCGACGCATATTTTTTTATTTTTTTGAATTATAAAATACGTAATTCGTAGTACATAAAAACTACTATGAGTTACATGTTTTATGGAAAGTTATCAAATACGAGTCAAATTTTTGTTTGAAAATCAATCGATTTGACTTAAGAAGTCAAAAATAAAATAATTATTTAGAAATAGAGAAAGCATAATTTAGAAATATTTTTATTAAAAGTATAATATTTTGATTAAAAAAATACTCAATTAAGAACACAATCCACATATGCATAAGATATTTGGAGAACGAAGCCATAAATTAGAGCCGAATCCCCTTCGGTCATAGCCCGTGACATGTCAATAGCCTAAGCCTCCAACGACACACTTACATCATGCATATATAACCAAGTGTCCTTTCTCCAAAACCAAATTTGCACATATACAGTGTGACCGTGTCTGAACGAGAGAGAGAGAGAGAGAGAGAGAGAGGCATGTCAAAGAGCTCATGGTTAAGAGATGGATACAGGAAGGTGGCAAGTGGATTGTTCAAGAAATCGGAAAAGTTTCCAATATTAGAAGGGCACCGTGTAGGGCAAGAACATGCTGAACAGGCAGTGGAGTCGCATGATAAGCTTAAAGATAGCCTGAAAGCCCTAAAGAAGGAGTTTAAGATTTATAGATGGAGCCCCGATCACCCCACCCACAAGCCATATCTCAAATCTTACTTGGTTGACCTTTCTACCTGCGGACCCATGGTAAGTTTATGTTTTGCCCACATTCAAAAGATCGTTTAATTTACAAGTTGTATTTCTTTCAAAAACTCGTTTAATTTACAAGTCGTACTTTCGTTTTATTCATATTCAAAAGACCGTTTAATTTACAAGTTGTCACAAGTTGTACTTCCTTCAAAAGCTTGTTTAATTTACAAGTTGTACTTCTGACCGAAAATATCACTCTTTTAAAGCATAACTTGGGATTCAATTTCGCTTCAAATTGCTAAATGGGTCAATATTATTATTAGAAAAATGTTGGACAATAGAATTGAAAAAAAAATTTAATTTACAGATTTGGTTTACAACAAGCATTAAAGTGTTGTAAGCATTAAAGTATTGTATGGTACACCACTTCAATGCTTGCTTTAAACCAAATTTATAAATTAATTCTATTTCTCTAGCATTACTCTTATTATTATTGCGTGGGGGGTGGGGGAGGGGAAGGGGGAATGTTTTTTCGGACATATTGTTGTATGTGTTCCAAAAGGGGAAACTTTTTCCCCGAGAGCCCCCACACCCCAACTCCATGAGAATGTGAGAGGAAAAATCACGGTGACTCAGCGATTAAGTAGTTAGGAGGAACCGTGCCTACTACCTACAAGGAGCCACCCCTACAAGAGGATGAAACCCCCACACTGCGGTTGCTAGGACTCGATCCTTGGTCTACCTACAAGGAGCCACCCCCACAAGAGGATGAAACCCCCACACTGCGGTTGCTAGGACTCGATCCTTGGTCCTGTTCCAAATCTACTAGCTCTTAACCAACTGAGCTACGCCCGTGAGGGCATATTGTTGTATGTGGGTAGAGCTATTGGTGATATAATTTTGGTGAAGTGTCAATTGTCAAAGAATGTGCAATTGATAGAAATATGTTTTATGAAGATATAAGTTTGAGCTATTGGCATTCAAATTTTTAATTAAGAAAATTTAAGTATTGTTTTATTTTACATGTTCATATTTTATTTTACTTATTTATAATACTTGCAATGCTAAAAAAAATAAATAAATAAATAAAAAAATAGCCCATCTGCCCATGTTTTTAAAAAGTTGTATGTTAATTTTGACATTGGTCCCTAGACTCTAATCCTTCCTTTGGTAAGCAAAAACCAGAAAAAAAAAAAAAAAAAAAAAACGAATGGAACGGTCGGAGGGACTGACCAAGGGAATATATCTTTTCCTGGAGTTCAAATCCTCTGCTGTGTGCCCTGTACTACCACCAGCTAAATCGGAATTTTTGCTGCTTGCACCCCACCAGGAGCCCTGCTTGCCAGAATCTGCGCCAACTTAGATTACGAACCATCAAATGTGTGCTACCAAAGCTCAACAATAGTAATTGTAGTGCCATTTGAAGAATGAACAAGCAAGTAAAGCTACAAAGCTTAAAAAATTTGACTTATCAAATATGACTATTTTTTTTGGGACGGAAAGTATCATTTCCCTAAGAGAACAACCCTCCCCGGGGGTTGAGCTTGTTATTTATAGTCTAATGACTTCCTTTACAAATGCGTATCCTTATGAAAACTCAGCCCTCCCCCGGGGTTGAGCTTGTTATTTATAGTCTAATGACTTCCTTTACAAATGTGTATCCTTATGAAAACTCAGGTTACTTTTGAGCTGCCAACTTGTTCGACAATACCATGTAGTGTTCATCAATCACGTACCAACATGCACGCTTACTAATGTGTTTCCGGTCTTTTTGAGCGTCCACCCTCCTTATATGTGAACATCATCAACTGTATATTCTGAGTTTTCTTGTTATAAGTTTTGGATGCACTACAGAAGATAAAAGCTGAGGATGATTCAACCTTGAGCTATAGGAGGTCATGCAGGGAAGGGATATGTGGGTCCTGTGCAATGAACATAGATGGGACTAATACAGTGGCATGCCTTAAGCCAATTGATACAAGCACAGATAAACCTACATATATTACTCCTCTCCCTCACATGTTTGTGATCAAAGATCTGGTTGTTGATCTCACCAATTTCTACCAGCAGTACAAGTATGATTCGCAACACATTTGCTGCTTTTTCAAAGCGTAGATCCATTTAACGTATGTGTTTTCTTTATTCTGTTTGTCTAGGATTATTGATGTGTTTGTACTTTTCACGTTAGTTTCTTTGTGATTATCGTGACATAGGTCAATTGAGCCGTGGTTGAAGACAAAAAACCCGCCTCCGGATGGGAGAGAATATAGGCAAACACCTGCAGAAAGGAAGAGACTAGATGGGTTGTACGAGTGTATACTTTGTGCTTGTTGTAGTACTTCCTGCCCTTCCTATTGGTGGAACCCTGAGGAATTCCTTGGACCTGCAGCATTGCTCCACGCTCATCGTTGGATATCTGATAGGTAAATTATACATACCTCATTGAATATATGATAACTATGATTGAATTGAGAGATTGCTTGCAATTATGAAAACAATATCCCGAACAACATTGTGTGCATGTAGATGTTGCCTATATGCCAAACAAAATATTTTGATTTGATTTGATCTGATCAAGTTACTGCGTGACGGGTAAGTCATACCAATGCATATTGTGGTGTTGTCTCAAATATTATGTTTAGATGTTCTGTCGAGCTTAATCAATTTGGGAAGACAAACCAATAGATTGTTTTTGTAGTTGATTGAAACTGAAAATGAAGGAGAGACTGCAGGCGTTGACCGAGGACCATAGACGTCTATATCGGTGCAGAACTATAAAGAATTGTACGGCCACCTGCCCCAAAAGCCTTGACCTAGCACTTGCCATAAACAAGATGAAGGCCAGGAAACTATATCCAAAAAAGACTGAATCAGGGAAGTGAGGTCAATACCATAATTTGATCTTTTTGTCTTGCTGTTTCTCCCTTATTGTCTTTGCCATTTGCTGGTGACAAAAGGGTTGTCTATGATGTTCACATCTCTAAGTGATGTTTCAGGTTGTGTATGACATTATTTGTAATATCAAATCTATGCTACATAAAGACATGTTTGGTTGTACTTGGTATTGACCTTATGTTTGATTTTTGTTTTGGGCTAATTACAATGTCATTTCATTTCCTCGGAGTCTCTAGCGCTCGGAGGTTTGGCAAAATTTTAGCGCTTTCTCAAATGTAATGTTTGGATAATACGTAGAAAGACCTCAAAAAAGTAATTGTTGTTTGTTTGACTCTAAATACAAGGGTAAGTCGGTCATTAAAACATAAAAAAACTACTCCATAAACCCTCTTCCCCAACTCTAATAGTCATCTTTCCATATAAAAAACACTACTCCATAAACCCTCCATACAAAAAGTAATTGTTGTCATATTTAATTTATCTAATCAAATTGATTGTTTTTCAAGTTAAAATTGATGTCTATTTTTTTTAATTTTAAAAATCATAAAACACGTGATTTATAGTACTTTTTATGTATTTGGTACTACGAATTACGAGTTTTATAAATTTAAAAAAAATACTCCCTTCGTTTTTTAATAATTGTCTTGTTTAATTGGACACACAATTTTAAAAAAAAATTGATTGACTCTAATATAAAT
Organism: Platycodon grandiflorus; assembly: GCA_016624345.1. Lineage (NCBI taxonomy): Eukaryota > Viridiplantae > Streptophyta > Magnoliopsida > Asterales > Campanulaceae > Platycodon > Platycodon grandiflorus. The sequence goes on along the minus strand of CM028367.1, from coordinate 9,820,517 downwards.
ATTGTTATTAAACTCCGTATATAGTTTCTTATAAAATCCTTACACATGTGGCCATAATTAAAGTCGAAATATAAAGTAATGATATTTTTTAAAACGGATAAAAAAGAAAAGCGTGACAATTATATGAGAACGGAGCATAGACGTCATATTTTTATTTGGTAAACAATCAATCTGAATTTTAAAAAAATTTAAACGGAACAATAATTTAAGAAATGGAGGGAGTATTGTAAAACAGTTTGACGAATTGTTTATGCTAACCTTAAGATTTTGGTAAAACACACAATCGGGCCACTGTACTTTGCGAAAGGTTGTAATTCGGCCACTAATTATTTAAAAATATTATTTGGGCCACTATACTTCGGTTATCTTGCAATCGAGTCCATTTTTTTAACGGACGTTAGTTCAGCCGTTAAATAAAAATCAAATACCTATTTTACCCCCGTCTTCATCTTCATCTTCAATAACATGACTTTCTATGTAAAAGTAACCCATCTTTCACTTGTTTTTTTCTTTCATTTCCCCATTAAGGGAGGGAGCTCTCAAAACTTTATAAATTAGTCCCAAACAAAGTAGTAATTTTCAAACAAAAAAATTTAATCAGCAACCAAGAAAATGGGTTAATTACAAAACAATTAGCCAAAACTAATTCCAACTCATTCAACGGCTGTAAGAAAAATCTGTTCCAACATTCCACAACCAATTATAAGAGAGACAAGCTTAGATTTGTTAAATAGTCACTAAAATGGACAACTCACTAACCTAGTCAACTCAGCCAAGTTCATCCTTCCTCTCCTCCTGTTAAAAGTTAAAACCTAGGCACGAAATACCTTAAAACCCCATTTTTCATCTCTGCTTTGACAGCATCCATATTATATTCCCAAGGATCATATTCCAAGCTGCTGCCGTAGCTCCGGCCGCTCTCATCATGCTTTGATGCTTTCGATTCGTTGCCCTTGAAGATCAGTTGATTTTTTTCCAACCAAACCTTCACCTCGGTTCCCCCAAATCGTCTCCCCAGTCCCCGATTTCCCCCAAATCTAGCTCCCTTGCTAAATCTCTGATACTACCAATCTCCGGCCATTCTCTCACCCCCTTAATGAAATAAAACCCTAATTTTTGTCACCCTTGTACTACTCTGTAAAGACAAGAAATGGTCGGAGCTCGAGGAACGAACTCTGCTTGAAGCCCATTTCGGACCACATTAACTCCGTGCACCACCTCCAAGACCCAATCAACTTCCCTTTCAAGTGGTCATGGCGTGACGTTTCGATTAAGGTCCAGAACATGCGCCACCAGTATCTCGGGGTCAAGCAGAAGATAAGGGTTTCGGATGGTGAGTTCAATTGGAAGAATGAAGAAAATTACTGGGAGATTTTTGAAGTATAAGGAAGTGTTTGGGGATTTTGACTTCAAATAGATCTTAGTATATGTATTCTTCGTTGAATTTGGTTTCTTTCTGGGTTTGTTTTTTCTTGACTAAAGAATTAGATAAAGATAAAGACGGGGTAAAATAGGTATTTGATCTTTATTTAACGGCTGAACTAAGGTTAATTAAAAAAATGGGCTCGATTGCAAGATAACTGAAGTACAGTAACCAAAATAATATTTTCAAACAATCAGTTATCAAATTACAACCTATTTCAAAGTACAGTGACCCAATTGTTTGTTTTGCCTAAAATTTTCAAATTGAAATTTAAACGAGTCTGCGTCACTTTTAGAACAAATACCTCCCAAATCTGAAAAAACCACGATCCCCGTGCCCAAACCAACTTCACATTCCAACCGTCGATCCAAAAATCCATCTACGGTTTACACCAATAAAAATATTAATAACACAGATCACCATCTTAAGCCGTCCATTACATTTCCGATATCTAACAGCCATTATCCCCTTGGCCCTTCCTATATAAACTCATCAATTCTAAAGATATGAGCACAATACATTCTCCGATCAATCAATTAAGTCTACATTTCATATCATTCTCTCCGTCTTTCAAAAATGTCCGGCCGAGGCAAAGGGGGAAAGGGATTAGGAAAGGGAGGAGCGAAACGTCACCGTAAAGTGCTCCGAGACAACATCCAGGGCATCACGAAGCCGGCGATTCGTCGATTGGCGAGGAGAGGAGGAGTGAAGAGAATCAGTGGGCTCATCTACGAAGAAACTAGAGGCGTTCTGAAGATATTTTTGGAGAACGTGATTCGTGATGCGGTGACGTATACTGAGCACGCGAGAAGGAAGACTGTGACTGCCATGGATGTTGTTTATGCGTTGAAGAGGCAAGGCAGAACTCTGTACGGTTTTGGCGGCTAAGGGGGTTGCAGTTATGGTTTGAATTTAGTGATACCAAGTTTGTATCAATTATATTTCAATTCTAGCGTTAAGAGTTTTTGTGGATGAAAGTGAAATAGATTGGGATCTTGCTTAGATTGTGAAATTGTTTTGATGATGAATGTAATTGTGTGAAATAGGTACCCAAATTTGCATAACATTGTCTCGCTCGTGTTTGATCCGAATAATTTGGATTTGCTCTGTTTGGTTCTACTTTTTTGGAAAAAATTGTTGGTCGTTTCTTTTTTAGGATATTTAATTTTTAAGGACATGATATTTATTTTTAATTGCTTAAAAAAATTTAAATAATGAATTAATTATTTGTTTTTATATTTTGTAATAACATATTATATTTTTTAGGAAGATAATAATAAATTAATTTTTAAAAACATAATAATTTAAGGACGGAGGGAGTATTAACTAATATATTATTTAGTACAAAAAGTTTAATACTCTTCGTGTAAAGTTAAGGTTTAACAAAGTGGGAGATCCATAAAACTCAGTTTAAAGTTATTATGTTTAACAAAGTGGGAGATCCATTTCAATTCCTTTCCATGTTCCCTAAGAACACAAAAAAATAATTAAAAAAATAGAACTTGTAGTAGGAGAAGAAGAGATTGCAGGCAGCTGAAGGAGTTTGTGTAATTTCTTTAAATTAATCCTCGAACTCAAGGTGCTGCATAGTGCGGCGTGCAGACTGGTTATGCCTACGAAATTACATGCGTGTACACGGGCCCAAAGTTCGTACTAGCCCATTTAGTTGTGGGCTTTAATTTTAAAAGTCCAACATAGTGGGTTTTACGTGAACATAAAATAACTGCCTTTTGCGAGCTTTAAACGAGCATTAAGCTGGCTCGGACTTACCGGGTTTACAAATTGTATGTCATGTTTTGAAAATTACCTTATCAAATTTTAGGCATTTCATCAAACATTTAGCGTGCACCTTTTTCCGCTATCTCTTTATCGTGTTGAACTTCCGCACTGACTTGCACCATGGATTTTAGGATAAATGAAGATACTAAAATATCCTGCCTCTACGTGGCACAAGCGAGACACGTGACCATGCTTAGCTGGAGCTTGGAAGACAACTCATCTCTATCCCGAGCTTTGATTATAGCTCGGGTCCCGGGTACGTATACCCGCCATCTTGTCTCGACCTCCCCGAGGATCCCGAGGTGGCTAGAAGATGCCTTCCAGTCGAACCTGAGAGCTCGCGAAATTTCAGACCCGGGCTACAACACTAAGACCCCCGAGGTCTCCATCCCGGGAACTGAAGATATTCAACAAAAGCTGCCGCATTTAAGGCCTACCTGCTATTACATCATCTCGGGGCCACAAAACAGCTTCGCATTAGTTGAAAGAGTGACTTGCTCTTTAAGTAAGACTGCTTCTAGAAGATCTGCACATCTCCCAGCGAAGTTCTATCTTCTACATCAATGCAGGTCACTTCTCCTTTAAAGTTCATCAATGCAGATTGCGGCTGTAATAAATGGGCATGTAACCACCTGTCCTAGGTTAATACCTGGCAAGTCCACCTGTCCCAAACCAGCATTCTTCCAGTATAAATATAAGGTAATCTGCCTTCATTTATGACCTAAGTTCAAATTAAACACTCACAACAACTAAGTCTCCAAAGCATTCAGTGCAATTACTCTCTAAGAGCAGCCTGAATCCTCACTGGAGACCATAAATCGTACCATATACTGATTCTCTCACCGGAGGGCTTTAGCTGGACCAACGTCCAGCTCCCTAACGGTGCTTCCTTTCATCACAGGTATCTACCGGAGGACAAGTCCCACTAACACTTGTGCCTATTGAGAGCCGGGGCATCCTACCAACAACCTAGCTGCATACGTGGACATCGAAAGATCACTTGAAATTTTTTTAGCGTGATCAATAAGCTTAATGGAACCCAAGCTAAGTTAGAGGGTTAGGAAAAGGGAAATACTTATTATAGAAAGAATGAACTGTCTTACCTTATTATATATATTATCATCATAACAATTATTAGTGTATATATAAAAAAACAATGTAGTATTAAAAAGACACTGGTCGGGCCGAGCATGAAGGGATGTAAAGAGTGAGGGCCTGGTAAAGCCCAAGCCCATGGGCCTGGTAAAGCCCAAGCCCATGGGCTCCCCAACTTTCAATGCCCAATAACACTGTTGAAGATTCTGCAGACACAGGCTTTGCGGGCCTCACGGGCCGATGGGCGAGTTTGCTTACCCCAACAAAATCATACAGAATATCCAAATGCACATGCTCAACAATCAACAATAATTACGTATCTGCTTTGTGGCCAACGAGCACGTGATTCAACTAAATCCACTACAGGCTCACCTAAAAATGAGCTCGTGGACTAACTAAGTCCACCACAAGCCCACCCCAAAAGACATTCGACTTTCGTTTTTAAGGAAAAGGGAAAGGAAAAGGTTGGAATGTATAATTATTTTTTCTCAAATAGAGGGAGTAGTTAACTTGATTTTCTTATTCTTTTCGAGAAAATATTAGAATTGACTAATTACCGTTATCAAGAGTTTACTTGAGTTAACCCGACCTTGCTTGTTCATTTCATTAAAAATCTTAAACTATGTTTAAGCCTCATTTATTTATGAGTTTGAGTCAAATTGACATATGTATTAGGGGTGTAAATGATTCGATTTGGTTCGGTTCGATTTGTGATAAAATACGAGCTGAATTGCATGTCATCGGTTCGTAAAATTCAAGCAAAATTGATTCATTCAAAGTTTCGAACCGAACTGAATCAAACCGAACGTACCACGACGTTTGGCTTGGTTCAGTTCAACTTGGTGGTTCGATTTCACAGTTTGTATTCGTGGTTCAGTTTCGCGGTTTGGCTTTGGTGGTTCGGTATCATGGTTCCGCCTAGTGGGCAGTTCCATAAAAATCATACCGTATGCGTATCCATGAGGAAGACTGGAAGAGGAATCAACCTGTTAAGTAGTTGATGGTGAGGAGTCAATCGGGAGGGTTCAATACGTGGAGTGACAACGTGAAGATTGAAGAAGTCGACGGCGCCAATCGAGGTTTCCAGTTCCACTTTTCTATCGCTTTAAAGTTGAGACTTGAGAGTACTTGAGATACGAGAGTAAAGACCGTAAAAACCGTAAAAGCTTTAGGGTTTAATTAGACTTTATATACTCTAATCCAACAGAGGATATAATTTTACTAATGATCAACAGTTAGATCTAAATACAGTTCGATGGTTCGGCTTAGTGATTCAGTTTTGTGGTTGGGCTTAGTGGTTCTGTTCGGTTGTTCGGTTCAATATTGTTTGGTTTAGTTCGGTTCGAATTAGCTGAGCTGGTCAAATTGCGAACCGAATTGAACCGCTCAATTTTTCAAAAACTCAAATCGAACTGAACTATATAAGCCATGAAATCCGAGCCAAACTGCTTGGTTCGATTCGGCTCGATATGATGGCTCAGATTGACACCCTATGCATAACAAGAAAAACGACTTGTGCCAATAAACTTTATTTACACCCTAGTAATAGTGAAGTTAGAAATTTCTACTAAGAGGTCAAGATTCATTCTATTTCAAATCGAAAGAATAATAACTTATGTTTGTCAACTCATTTTCAAGCTCTAGCCGCTCAATTTCAAGTTTTAAAATTAGAATTGAAAGAATAATTTGAGCTTCACGGAATTCAAATGGTTCCTATAATTTCAATTCCGAGCTTTGGAATTAAGTATCCAAACATAATCTAAGAACAATTTAAATTCCACGGAATTCATTTTGTTCATCTAATTTCAAAATTATTTAAAATTGAGTTATCACACATAATATACGTTAAAACTAAATTGGTGGCTAGAGATATTAAATAAGCTAGTCCTAGCAGTTTTGGGTCGGCCCTAACGGGCCACGGGCTAAACAGTCCAGTTTTTTCGAGCCACTAATATTGTGGACCTAACCCTAACTCTAACTCTAGCGAGCTTCGGACTAAACGGGGTACTATTAGGCTACTATCGGGCCACGATTAAAGATATAATATAACAATATTTTGAATATTGAATCGATAAAACACCCATAACTTAAATAGCTTAGAATGTTTTTCATGAGAAATATAAATTTAACATTTTTTTACATCGCTGTGTTATAATTTCAACTTATTTTTCTCAAAAAAAATATTGTAATAGCTTTACTTAACAATTCTTTTCAAAATTTGTGTTTATATTTCAGTATTTATTCACATGTACACAAAGAAAACTTGTAGTTCAGAGGATAAATGTGTTTGACTTTAGACTAGAAGGTTGTTGATTTTATTCTCATAGCGGTTGTTTTATGTATGCCTTAAACTTGTTATTGTTTAATTAATATCACGCGGGCCGACAAGTCAGCTTTAAAATCTAGCGGGTCAGTTCTAACGGGCCGCGGGTAAATAATCCGGACCAAAAAGCCCTGATTTTAAACAGGCCAAAAATATTGATCCGTAACCCTGATTTTTACCGTTTAAATGGGGCAGCCTAACCGTGACACTTTAACTTCTCTATAATGGTGGCCCATGAAGAATGCAACCGGTCAGTTTACTAATAAAAGAAAACTGATTCTTCTCTAGTTTGTGACCATTTCATATTAAGTTATGGTGATTGATGACAATTAAATCACAAAAAATTAAATGATACCTATTTGTAACGCATAGTTTTGCCCCCATTACAAAGTTGTGGTCACTTGAAAAATCCATGTAAACCATCAAGAGTACATCAGCTATGGACAAAAATTCTTTCTCTAGCTCCTCCTTGGCCATTTCTCAAGTAATTTTCATCACCTTTGCCACAATCTCTGCTAAGGGTTGCGCTGCCTGGTATAGACCGGGTTTCTACCCTCCATGCACAAAACAAGCCATTGAAGCACATTGCAAAACCAATATTTCCGCATCCAGTACTCATCATTTCTGGACCGATTTACACGATATTGCCCGGACCTCAATCGACTTAGCAATTGGAAGCGCCGAAAACGTCCACAATTTTCTGTTTTTACTTTACAAAAGCAATACCAGTACCCCAAGTTACATGAGAGAGAGATACTTTTCTTGTTTCAAAAACTACGTTGACGCGAAGAGTGATCTTGTTCGTGCCAAGGAACACTTGCTTTTGCGCGAGTACATAAGGGTAGGTCGTGAAGTGAGTGATGCAATAAACCAAGGTTACGCCTGCAGGAGCGTCTATTCGGATAAATCGTTTAAGGGTGTGTCGGACTACTTGAGAAAGAATAGGGAATTCGAACATTTTTGTTGTATTAGCAATGCTGCTTCCAGTTGTTTCGTTATTCGACCTCAGATTTCATAATTTATTTCTGCTTAGAATTTTGATTAATTTTAATTTTATTTCCTCGGTTGATAGGAGTAGTTTTATTCGTGTTCACTAGGCAGATTAGGAATTTTCGTAGTATATTATAAGTTGAATTGGAACAATTGAATTAATGCCATTTGTTTTGAATCGAGTTTATTTAAATTTGAATTTTTTTTTTAATGTCCTAAAAGGACGTGAGAAGGAAAATTAAATTTTAACATTGTTTTGATTATTGCGATTACAATGGCCACCAAGATCATATAACCATTTCAAATATTATTACAAAAAATTAATAAACTAAAAAAGAATAAATGAAAAGAGATCTTCACCACTCAAAGTTGAATGTAACTTCACTCGATGAATCACCCCCTACGGGTAGACGTAGGGGTTGGGAGGGCCACTGCTGCCTGCCCCTCTAAGTTTTGAAAATGCACACTTTTTTATTTTAATTTATTATTTTTAATTATAGAATAGTGATTTGGTCTCTGCAAAATAATTACTTGACAATATTATTTTTAATTTTATTTATAAATCAAGTTATTATTATAAATATATTAAAATATGACTTTGAACTTTTTAAAAAAAGTGTGGTTTCACTAAATTTTTTTTAAATTAAGGGTAATTTCTCTAAAAAATTCAGAACATTAAGTGTAATTATTATAAATATATGTAATATTTTTATTAATATATTTTTGTAAATTCAATTTCGCTAATATACCTATTGGCCCCCAAACTAATTTTTTTGGAACCATCACTATCTTTGACTCCTAAAACGTTAACGGGTCACAAGTGCTACATCTTGTTGATGTTTAAGCCAACTTCTAGCATGGGGCATGGCTACTAGAGCAATAAGCTACACAATTTTGAACCTTTTTTGATTTCTTTTCTGAATTTGCTTGATATATATATATGAGGAGAATGTGTGATGAATATAGATATGACTAATTCAGTAGTGTGATGAATATAGATATGACTAATTAAGTACCGGTCATTGGCCTGTCCGCTATCTCATCGAATCACGGAACTGTAAGGAAAATGTACTAGTTTTCTCGAAAATTAAACTTACAAAAGAAAGGAGATGAAACAGAATTAAATTACAAATTTAATAATTGAAATCGAAGCTTGTGTTAGACACAATCTCCGCAAGACAAAATTGCTCCGTATTAGTGCTTATGGTTCTCGACAATCGTCCCTAAGATGCAACGACTTTTCAATCCACGTTAGTAGCACTTCAAAATGCAAATTCTTTCGAACTAATCGGTGTTTCAGAACTTTTAGAGACTCGGGAACGGACACTACAATAAAAAGTGTCTAATAGGACGCCCGATTGAGTCCTTATATATAGCTTTATAGGACGCAAACTCGGGCATCCGATCTAAAGGGGTAGCAAAAAGTTAATGGGACGCTTAGGGGCAACTTATTAAAGCAAATGTATTAGAACGTCTTTAATTGTCCCATAATGATAGATAATGAAACCACATCCATGTCCTAATAGGGAATATTATAAAACGACTTATGACGTCCTAAAAAACTAAATTTCAAAATTATTCTTAGGACAAATTAACACGTCCTAATATTTCTCTGAAACGATGGCATATGGTGTCCTAATAGAGTATCATGATATGACAAGGAAAGCATGCTAATATATCATCCTGATAGGATAGTTTATCGTCCTAATACCAAACTATAATAGGACATAATTAGGCGTTCCAATAATATTACCTTAATAAGACGGGGTAAGGTGTCTCAACTGTAGATTAATAAGACAACCATGCCCCTACAAACTTTGCTAATATGGCGTCCTAAGAAGCACTTACACATTTTTGGACGATCAATAGTCTTAATTGAATTTTAAAAAGAATATCTCACAAAATAATGCGTCAAGAATGAAATCAACTTGCTATGGTATTCCAAGTGGTATTATGACATGGATATGAGCTTTAATTCCAGGAATGAAATCAACTTGCTATGGTATTTCAGCCATTTCTTTCGCATTAAAACTTAAAAAGATTCTAGACTCTTCATGAAGAAACTTATTTTGCTATTATGTACATAACAGATAACCTTTTCGGAAGAACATAAAAGGTTGTATTTAGGATAGGTTGTTATACTTGTAGGTATATTTACTACTAGGGAATATAATCTAAATTATTAGCTCATGCTTTAACATATACAGATCTTCCATGATCTTAGGAATATTTCTTGCAAATCTACGAGTAAAATTTCTATCCATCTGAGATTGTTCAATAAAGATCGACATAAGCTGTTTTAATGGAATTGATAAGATTGATGCTTTTAATTCAGATAGGTTCCAGTTATAGAAACATGTTTTAGAGCAATTTCTCAGTTGAGTGTATAGTCTTCTAAGATATTCCATTTAGATTAGCTAGTGAATTTTATAATGCATTATTAATATGTGACTATTGGTTAATTATAAATTTCGGTTAGAGTCTTTAAGACCTAAAAAAATTAAAGGAAACAGGAGACGATTAGACAAGTACTTTTCCAATGGAAACATTGCACTTTGGGGAAAGAATAGATGTTCGATACAATTATCCTAAAATGTGCAAAGCGTAGAATTGCATGTATACATTGTGAATAATCAAGTCTCTGGTAGAGTACATGGTTGATTCCACAACATTTATACTTTCACACAGTGATAAATAAGCACCAACAAGATCGAGCCAACAAATATTAAAGAAATAGAATACAACATATATAAAACAAATTCATGAAGAATAAGATTGCAAGTTGATCGTTAAATTTTTGGAATCATATTTTAACTATATCCAGAGCTGTAAACCACATCTTTCAATCCAATCCATCCTGTATCAAATATGTTAATTCTGAAAGTGACTTCCTGTGCTTAATATGAAGGAAGCAAAACAGGGGGGTTTTCATGCTTAGCTTAGTTCTTTTTAAGTAATGTTGGTTGTATTGTGATAAAAGTTATTTAAATCTTGTCGCCTATTATGCTTGTTGATGGTCCCTAAACGGTAAGTACAACACCTATCAGTCTTTTATGTGTGAGAGTTCTGGCGGAATTTATGTGCCTGATAATCCTTTTTGTGCTTATAAAATATAGTAGCTTGTAATCATACTAAATAAGCTCATGGTAAAAGCCTAAAAGGAATATTACTCATCAATATACAAAAATTAATTAGAATATCTCCCTAGATCAAAACCTGAGATAAAGTTGGTCACTGTCTGTTCAACTGCATTTCTATCATGGAGAATTATTTCTTGAGGGGAAGAAATTCTTTGCATTCAATTACAACTATGTTGTGTATCCGACTAGTGCATTCAAGCTAATGTTTGGTTAGTTTCATTTAGTTAAATAGGACAAGATATAGTTAACTTATAGGTATCCCAACTGTAAGATTGTAATTAGGTAGACCAAGTCAATTTTGTAATTGAGGCTACCAAATGGCATCATTTCCATCAAACCCCACTGTAATCTATTTGCTGTCATCAAGAGCAAATGCAATAAGTTAGACTACTTACTGAAACATGATGTAATCTATCTGATGTCATCTCCATATTATGTGAACTTCGATTTATATGACATGGACAAACATCTTTCTTTTGGAATCAAGAGACACCCTAGGATGACTATACTCAAAAACATTTAATTTCGTTTACTTTATGATTTATAGGGTGACAAAGTTAAGGGACATACTTGTGTAGACACCCAGAATTCGTACACCTACATTATACGAATTGTCCAATAAACAACTGTTTATTTACAAATGGACTAACACATGTTTTCATGATTATTTTAGGAAACAACATACACAACGGACCAACAACGTCCGACAAATACAACAAACTTCGGTTAGATCAACATCAAGGGTCAAACTCAAAGACACAACGGACTAACGACGTCCAATGCACAAACAAACCTTCCGTTATATCAACATCAAGGGTCTAGACTGAAAATACGCAGCTTAGAAGGGCCAAAGTGCAAGATACAAAGCCTGGAAAAGCCAAAAACAAGGTTTGGTGCGCTGAAGACATTTTTGGTGCGCCAATACATCCAAACAGGGTTTGGTGCGCGGGCACCATGCCAGGTGTGCCGCGCACCAAACCTACATTTCTTCAATAGTTCAGCAACCGGCTGCTGAAGAGGAAACTTCCTCCTTTGCTTGGCCCCGAGAGTTTCATCAAATATCTCAGCCAAGGCCTCCTATAAATAGAGATGATTAGCTCTCTCTACAACATGTTCAATTCCCTCCCCAAACACACACACACACACACACACAAATCTCTCTCTCTTTCAAGCCTTTTTTTGAGGAAGAAAAGAGAGAAAGAAAAGAGAAAAGAGTATTGACTCTATCTTAACACACACAAAACATAAGTCTCCATTTCCTCGATTGGTAGCAGTGGGAGCACAACGGTCAAGCTACGAGCTAGCTTGATCCGGTATAATACAACGGCCTAGAACTTGGCCCGATTTCTGTAAAACGACAGAAGGTAACCCCTTCCATTCGTTAGTTTAGATATGTAAATACATTTTTAATATGTATGTAATTATTTCAAATACATTGTAATTACATTTTTTTAATACATGAATATATATATTCTGTAAATAAACAAACTTGCGATAAATAAATATGAGCATGCAAATATGTAGAGACCGAAAGGGCGAATTGGGTGCGTAAAACCTTCTCGATTCGTAACTTGGCCCTCGAACCCATAATCTAAAGTTTTTCTCCCGTTTACTTATAAATGTGAGTGGCGACTCTGTTTTCAAAGATAAATGTGTTTTTCATGTTTATCAAATCATAAAATCAAATAGAGGAAAACCACAAGACAAGAGCAAAAACCCCCTCCCGAGGGGAACGATCTGCGGATCGGGACGCTCACAGTGGTGACTTTGTTGGGGACGTTTGTTTTTAAATAAATAAAAAAGAGAGCTAGACTCATTTTTTATACACAATTGCATGCTTACATATTTAATCATCGCAAATTTGTTTGATATAACATGATTAAAGTGTTATTTTGAGTAGTATATACTACTCTGTTTATACTCACCCCTACAGGTACAAATTCATTTATTCTTTATTTGTGCATTTTTATTCGGGCATCAACGCCCATTATTCGATTATACATTCATTTATGTTCTTTTTTTATTTTTTTATTTTGGGAAATAGGACACAAATGTATTAATAGAAATCCTAATTTTTTTAATTTTCTTTTTCCTTCTCTTTCCTCGAGGCTTTAAACCCTCGACCTGTGAATGTATTTCCTTTCCTGTTGTTTTCAACTGTTAAAAAAACACAACCCACATCACATGAATCAGAAAAAATGGACATATTTCCCTCTTATTCTGTACATATCTGTCTCACTTTCATTTACATACAATTGTAAAAAGAGTCTCTTAGATACTGCGCACACACGCGCACTCATTTATTCCGAACTGTTGCCAAGCTTCAAACCCTGGTATAGCCACGTTGAAGTGAAACTGGGTAAGTCATGCGCCCAGCATTCCTTCAGCTGACACTAACCCTTTCCGCGCGATTACTAATTGTCCCCCGGGAAGTAAGCCATTCTAACCCAGCATAGCCACGCGTAATTCATATAGATTTCTAGGACACTTCAAAGACCGGTTGGTTCTTATTGTCACAAACATACTTTGTCATTCCTGTGCATAAAGACAAAAAGAAATCAAATCAAAAGAGTGTCGTCGACCGACAAAAGAGTCTGTTTGATCACAAAAAAAAAAAAAAAGAGATGTTGAGAAATAAACACCAAAGATAAAAAAAAAAGAGTCATACTCTCCCAAAAGAGAATCATGGTGATCAAAAGGTTGATAAACAAAGTCCTCATGTACAGGATTAATAAAGAAGTCAATGATATATGCCTAGACAATTCGGATGGTGGATCATGAAGAGAATATAGGCCCTTCGCCTAAGATCTGTCCAATCTTAGGAAGTCAAAATACATGTGGAATACGAAGGTCCTATATTCTGGCGAGAGAATCCACTATTCCATGAATGGTTCATAAGTCAAAACAAAGCATTGTCGCTTGTCCAACCACCATAGGGTGAATTGTGTCAAAAGGAAAAGAGGAACAATGAAATTGTGTTGTACCCAGAAACACTTCCAAAACCTAACTCCTACCCATATCCAAACCTTTCAGAAACCTGGCCTTGAATTGGAGGAGGACTAGCACTGGGAGGTTGACAAGAGTTTCAAGTTTGAGTTCAAAGTCAAGCACAGAAAGTCTGCATTGGAATCAGATGGCCGATCAGGAAGATAGCACTTCTGCAGGACATGACACAGGGGCTACAGGATACATTCCGACCCCAGAAATGCAACAATGGATGGACCAGAACATGGAAGCCATGATCAATAGGTTTTTAGCCCTTATCCAAGGTCAAGGGGCTGATAACAGGACTTTGCCCGTTTCTATAGGAACTGTTGACCCATCACCCTCAAGCGTGAATGCGAGTCTGCCCAATCCAAACACCTATCCTACATACCCGCATTCCTACTCTCCATATTTCCCATACCCAAACACTTACCCTATAACACCCCAACCCAACTTCTTTCCTGATTCGATTATAGTCCCTCGTTGTTGACCTTGAAACCCTCGGAGAGTGAGGTGTCATGCTTGTTAAACGTGACGTGTTGAGTCGAGAACCATATTTGATGCGTGTTTAACTCATGGTGAGTTGCACTTTGTTTCTATACCCGTTCGAGACTATCCTCGACGTCGATTAGCGTTCATATACGTTACATTTTCTCTTTGGTTGGTTATCCTAACCTTGGCCAAGATTTGTTCGCAAACGACAAACACGTTCTCTTTGTCGTTAATCTGTAAGTTGAGTTGGTTTGAGTGTGGATGTCTCGATTTGCAATTGAGACTAGTGTTTGTTATCATTCGTGCCTCATCATGGGATGATTCAGGTGTGTATTGGATGTGTTTTGACTTTGATTTGATGTTAGGATCAACCTAGGATCATTCCAGGACATTTCGGGATCAAATGGGAGCGAAATAGAAAAAATCAGAAAACCTGGGAAGAGAGCAGCCGCCCAGGCGGCCGCCCAAGTGGCAGAATATGTGGGATTTGAGCAGGGTGGGTGCCGGGGCGGCTGCCCTGCCCCGAGCCCTGTTCGTCCGATTTTTGTATTTTATCGGTTTTTTGTGTTTTTAAGTGGTTTAAAATGCTCAAACAAGCCCGGGATTGGACCAAACACTTACCCATGGTATTAATAACATAACCCAACCTTATTTCCCCTCATTTCTCTTCCTCCAACCCAGATTTTAGAGAGAGAGAAAGAAGAGAGAGAGGAGAGAGAGTAGAGAGTATAATCGCGATATCTTGTTCGTTCGGAGTCGGATTTGCGAGCCGTCTTCGCCGGAGCGTAGCTAGAAATGAGGGGAATGATTCTAATTGAATGTATTGTCTGATCTATTGAGGAATCGCCAATCCATATCTTCTCCCACGTTTTAGAGAGAGAAATTGGTGTTTTGAGAGAGAGAAAGCTTGATTCAGAGTTAGATCGAGCTTGGGATCGACGTTTGGACTCCGTAGTGGCGTAGAGGTCGCGAAGGAGTACGATTCCACCCGAAGCCCCTTAGATTTCATGGAGGATTTGCATTGCATGTAAGTTACTAATCTCCTTCTTAGATTTTGAGCATCGTAGTATAATGTTGCGATGATTACATGTTATACATGTTGTATATGGAATTCCTACATGCTATACTTGTTCATTATGAATTGTTAGCATGCTATTTGTTGGGTATCGATGATTTGTGGTTAATTTCGTAGTCTCGGAATATTAGAGACTTGTGAATGATGTTGTAGTACACATTGTTGTTGTACATGTTGTGTAGACATCTCCCAGTGTTAGAGACTCCTCGAGACTATGTTGTGGATATTGTTGTTGTTTCCCGAGTTTTAGACTCGTGGGTTTGTTTTATAGTTGGGTTCCGACAGTAAAGTCGCCTATGACTTGTTTTAGTTATATCGAGTATTTATAATTTGTTGAGATTTTAATCGTTAGTACACTCGTGAGATTTTTATGAGTAATATACTTTCGGTATATTGAGTCTCGTGATTGAGATGGGTATGTAGGGATGATGCTACAGCTTGTCCCGATATTTTGAATATTTGTAAGACCCGAGTGTGGTCGTTGGGATATTGTGAATTGAATATTACACTGAATAGACTAGACTCTAGTCGTGACTGACTTTAGCGGAGTCGAATAGGACGTTAAGAATATATGTCGTGTAATGAGTTGACGAGTAGTATTTTAGTCTCCTACGAGGTGGGATGACACATTGAGGAGACTTTGATCGAGCAACTTGAGTTAGGTTGACTTAGTCAACGTTGTTGAACACGTGACTACTTGAATTGGGTTGGATGATTATATATACACCCTACGTCCAAGCTTTGATTAGTTATTAAAGGTACTTGTACTTCATATAAGTTACTAATGAGCTATGTACGATCATGTGCGACGTACGTTGGAAATGACTTAGTCGCTACGCATTGAGCGACGTGTTTATGATGAGTTGGGTTATATCCAAGGTAGTTAATGATACACCTTGATTATCGGTCCTTTACGGGCTATGTGCCTTGTTGGGAGTTGTAATATGTATAATATACGACGGAAATGAGATGGAATAAATACACATGAGATGGAGTGTATTGTGATCATAGGATATCGTAGAGATCCTAAGTTGAGCGTGTTGGTGATGCGTTGATTTGTGATTTTAAGTACGAGTAGACTTACGTATGTTGCGATTATAAAGTCTAGCGATTGCGGACTTAGATGATATGTGGTATTTGTGATTGTACTAGTAAGCAATAGGACAATCATCCTACTTTGATGATTGATTGTGTGTTTAGTATTTACAAGCACATCATGTTGATTTGGTATGTGATTCAATAGAACACATCATGATTTGATTTGATAAGTTGTGATTCAATAGAACACGCTTGATTAGTTTAGCATGAGTAAACATCTACTTGTGCATTGCATCGAGTCTAGCTGGCATATGTGCATTGGAGGTGTATCTATGCTCAGTTATTGCGAGAGTAGGGGCTTCGTAATAGCCGAAGGCCAATACACTGGGCCTCGCCCTATCGTTGGCCACGGTAGGGGTTTCTCTAGCCCCACAGTTGAACGGAATAAATGGCAACTGTGCATTGTCGACATTGTTTTGTATGCATTGGGATAACGGACATCGGTCCCTTGTGATACCTAGAAGTGGCTAGAGCCGTATTGTGTCGGGTCGTAGGGAATTGAGCGATACGTTGACGTGGATACAGAAAATGGTCCACAACGGGTACTTGTAGATCGTGCGTGTCGCGGTCGAGTACATTTATTTGTTTTGGGATACGAGCACCGGTCCCTTTGCAATTTGTGTACGGCAACAGCAGCACATTTCATCTCTTTCTATTCGTGGTTGATATTGGAAAACGTGTCTAGCATCAGCGGCACAATTTCTTAATATGGTTCTCTGAAGCAGAAGTGCAGGAATCTATTATTATTATTATCTTATTCGATAGCAGCAGAGGCATCTTTTATAGTTTTATGAAGCAGCAGCGTAATTGTCTTCTACGGCTTCATGGAGCTATAAGGTCGGAAGTGTTTCAAGGGATATCAGAGGTGTACCTCGAATCCACCGTATCCACCTTTATGTGTTTCTTACACTTTATGTGCTTCCTATACGAGCGAATGTTGGTCGTGGTCTCCAACCAGTGCATGACGGTTGGCGGCTATTGAGCCTCTCGTAAATATAGGGTTGGTTGTCTTATGTGCTACAACATGTTTATTAACCTGTCATATTATGTGCATAATGCCATGCCATATTGTTTCATTAGTAACTTACTGGGTCTTCGACTCATCCCTTCCATATTTGTTTTCCTTAGTTTGCAGGTTTTGAGTTCCAGCGCAGTGAGGCTTTAGTTAGAAGTTCCTCGAGTTGTACTTAGCTAGTACTTTGTATTTATCCCGTATTCTGTGAGATCGTGGATTTAAGCTAAGTTATGTAAACTTAGTTTGTCGGGTAGAAATGTTGTATTTTATTTTGTTATAATTTAGTGGTGACTTGTGGAGTCGGCCTGTTGTACCTTATTGTATCATCGGATAGTTTTATTTATTTATGTTGAGGCTTGAGCCGTCTATTTATTAATTGTTTTCCCGAGCATGTTAGCTCGTGGGTTTCCCCGTGTTGTTGTTTCTCCGGCACATGTTTGGCCGTGGAGGTTATTATTATTATATGGTGGGATTCTTGTTATTCGAGCTTTGAGGCTCAAGTTTATTTAGTATTCCGCTGCCTTGTTTTTAGTATTCCGCTGCATTGGTTTAGTTTCGAGCTTTTGTGGCTCACTTTATTTTGTTCATCTTGGGTTTGGCGCTCTGAGTTGGGGTTCAACATCGAATCTCGGACTCGGGTCGTTACATACCCATCTTACCCTAACACATTTTCACTTCAGCCAAATGTCATTCCAAACATCTATCACCAGTCTTAGACTATCACAATTCCAATCCCAAATACTACTACACCTCCTACAACTCGCATCACATCTCCATTTTCCAACATTCATTTTCCTAACCCAAATGCATTCACATTCTACATGACCAATCCGATCCAGGATAGCCCACATCTAAACCCAAACAGTTACAACCCTCAGCCTTTAGTCAAACCAATATATCCATTTACCGGTTACATACGACCTTATCGAGTTCCTCCAGTAGAACAGTTCCCGGGCACAGCTATGGTTGACACCAATGATGCAGAACTTGTAAACAAAGGAGAAATCAGAGAGTTGAAAGACATGGTTCTGAAAGTCTTCAAAGGCGAATTCACAGCACGAGCAATGACGCTTTAGCCTGCTGCCATTTTACCACCAAAGTTCAAAATGTCTGATATCGAGAAGTTCGATGGGGCAGGATGCCCTATTGTCTATCTTAGGTCTTACGCCCATGCTATGCAGCAAAGGGGGGCAAGTTTCAAAGCAATGGCCTCCAATTTTCACTTAACTCTAATTGGGGCTGCCAAGCAATGGTTGATGTCTGTGGACAGCACTGTGGTTGCTACCTAGGATAAGCTCGCAGATGAGTTTCAGAAGAGATACAAAGACAACAGTAATTGGGAAAAGAACAGAAGAGATCTTGATTCGTGCACACAGAGAGAAAAGGAGACATTTTCAGAGTACGCCGAAAGGTGGAGAAAGAAGATTTCTCAAACCTTGGATAGGCCTGACCTGGCTGAACAAGTCAGAATCTTCTTGAGAAATCTTCAGTCGATTTATTTGGATCGCATGTGTTACCTTCCTTATGCTGATTTCTCTGCAATCTTAGACGTTGGATTTCGTATTGATACGGAGATCCGTACTGGACAGATCAAAGTCGATCCCCCTCCAAGCTCGTTTCGATACTCCAAAGAAAAGGTCGCAGTAACGTCTGCACCTGTTGTAAATATGCTGGGAAATGATCTGACTATGGCCTTGCTTGTTGTACCACCTGCTCAGAATTATGGAAATATGCCTTTCCATTATTCACCTGGTGAGTTTATAAATGCATTGGGAAACAACAATAACAAAGGTGTAAGAAATAATTTTCGCAGAAATGATAAACAATTTGATGAACTGCATGCTCTTATGTCATTGATTTTTCGGGGGCTAAAAACACAAGGAGTCCTCAAACCCATCGAAGGTTACAGACCTCCCAACCCATTGCCTGCCACATGGGACCATGCAAAGACAACAGTAATTGGGAAAAGAACAGAAGAGATCTTGATTCGTGAACACAGAGAGAAAAGGAGACATTTTCAGAGTACGCCGAAAGGTGGAGAAAGAAGATTTCTCAAACCTTGGATAGGCCTGACCTGGCTGAACAAGTCAGAATCTTCTTGAGAAATCTTCAGTCGATTTATTTGGATCGCATGCGTTACCTTCCTTATGCTGATTTCTCTGCAATCTTAGAAGTTGGATTTCGTATTGATACGGAGATTCGTACTGGACAGATCAAAGTCGATCCCCCTCCAAGCTCGTTTCGATACTCCAAAGAAAAGGTCACAGCAACGTCTGCACCTGTTGTAAATATGTTGGGAAATGTTCCGACTATGACCTTGTTTGTTGTACCACCTGCTCAGAATTATGGAAATATGCCTTTCAATTATTCACCTGATGGGTTTGTAAATGCATTGGAAAACAACAATAATAGTGGTGTAAGAAATAATTTTCGCAGAAATGATAAACAATTTGATGAACTGCATACTCCTATGTCATTGATTTTTCGGGGGCTGAAAACACAAGGAGTCCTCAAACCCATCGAAGGTTACAGACCTCCCAACCCATTGCTTGCCACATGGGACCATGCAAAATATTGTGAATACCATCAATCCAGTAGACATCTCACTGACAAATGCTTCGTGCTCCAGCGAGCAATCTAGAACCTAATCGATGACAAGATCATTGAGAAACCACACCCTATGCCTAATGTGGTGAACAATCCTCTACCAGCTAACCATGTCAATACCATCCAGTTTGAAACAGAGGGTGTGAGCTCCCCTGCCGAATTTGAAATCGGTAATGCTCCATTGTCATACCTCTTGATCCCTTTGTTTTTAAAGGAGGAGAATTTCGAATGTAACATGCTCTCTTGGAGCGACATCTTGTCCAGTGCCCAGGATATTTCCCTAGAAGAAATGAACAACATCGAAAAAGCCTCATGGATAGGAGGCGATGTCTCTCATCTCACTCGATCTGGTAGAGCATACCAAGCAGCTCAAGATATGGGTGGTCTGTCAGGGAAAGATAAAGAAGTTAATGTCAGCACCAAGGATGCTGGGGCTAAAGACATTGAAGACGCTCTCCTCACTTAGATGAAGAAGACCCAAGCCAATGTCTCCATTTGGGGTCTTCTCTGTTCCTCCAAGACCTACCGTGACAGTCTTGCCAAGTCATTAAGTCAAGCAATTATTCCAATCGGGACCTCGCCGGACGAGTTGACTCAGATGATTAGAAAAATCCACTTTGGGAACGTCCTCATGTTCACTGACCTTGATTTACCAAAGGGAGGTGTCGATCATGTTGATGCACTGCATATTACTGTCGGTGTCCAAGAAAAGAGGGTACCGAAGGTTCTGGTATACAATGGTTCATCCTTGAATGTCTGTCCAACAAAAACTTTAGCCAAGCTAGGAACGAAGATCTCGGATCTAGCTCCATCATCACAATCAGTGCGAGCCTATGATAACACCAGTCGATGTGTGCTCGGGGTGGTAACGCTTATGCTAACTATTGGACCGTTGGACATGCCCGTCGAATTTCAAGTATTGGATATCCCTTCTACTTTATGTCTACTGCTAGGCCGTCCGTGGATTCATGGCGTGAAAGGGGTAGCTTCATCACTCCATCAATGTGTGAAGTTTACCCACGAGGATCACGAGTCATTATTTTGGCAGACAAACTCATGGAATCAAAAGAGAAAGGGGATGTTCCTATTCTCGAGATTGAGCACGATGACACTGGCATCTTTTTGAGTGGATTCAAAGTAATCCCACGAGCGAGGGTGAATGTGATTCAGCATACAGGAGAAACCAACATCAGTGACAAGAAAGTTGTGGAACCTAGAGAGATAGTCCCTTATTGCATGATCCACAATATAGGCTACATGCCAGGACTGGGGCTTGGCAAAAGTCAGCAAGGCAGAGTCAACCTGATACAAGATGACATCAAAGAATGCATACCACCTTTTGGGCTGGGATACAAGCCAACGCCTGCAGAAGTAGCGACAGTAATGGAAGAGAAGCGCAAGAGAAGTAGAGCAGTTCAGAGGAACCAGCCGTACACGGCACCTCCCATGAACCCCTACAGGAAAACCCTGAATGGATATGTAACACCCTGAATCCTCTTATACAAGATTTACTTACATTATGTGTGACTTATGTGTTATTGCATGATTATATGCTTTATTAGCATGAGTAGGATGCCATGATAACAATATGAACTGTGGTTGTGTAGTTTGTTGAGTATTTTAGCTTTGTATGCTTGTGATATTTGCCTTAAAACTATTTGGGTTGACTTTGGTGACACAAAATGACTTTGTACTCAGTAATTATCATACTGGAGACAAAGCGATCGCCTTGTTTTTAGCAAAGCGATCGCCTTGTTTCCAGAAAGTTGATGTCTGAAATCTGGGTACAAAGCGATCGCTTTGTTTTTGGAGAAGCGATCGCTTTGGGGAGAAGCAATCGCTTTGGGCCGTAACAAAGCAATCGCTCTGTAGGACGATTCAAAAACTCTGTTTCCCGAAAATTACATTTTTACCCTTAAACCTTACCACTTGTGTGGCTCTCCTTGAGCCACATCACTACCCCTTCCCAATCTAAGTTTTGTGCACTTAAATGGGTGGAGAGACTTCATTTTCTCTCCATTCTTCCCTCCAATTCCTCCATTAAAGCTCTAGAGTGTGAGTGTGGGAGATATAGTGAAATTAGTGTGTGTGTTGGGTTCCCGAAGATCCAACCATCCGATCGACGATCCGAGACCGTCATTGTGTTGGTGTTGGGCAAGGGAGCAACTTGGGTGGCCTTGATTTCATTTTTATTGTCTTGATAATCAGTTCTAGGTAAGTTACTAAACCCCCTTTGCATGCTTTAAGCTTCAATGTGTGTTAGATCATCAATATTCATGTGTGACTTGCTTTAGATGTTGTTTTCATGTACAAGTCTCTAGGTTGAGATAGGTACATTGTACTTGTGATATGTCTATGGGTTGAATGATGTTAATGAGATAGGGCTTGTGTATAAATCTTAGGATTTGAACAAATAGAGAACTTGAGACTTGAAAATGGGTAATCTTGCATTTAGCATTGAAACCCTAATTTTGTGAGATTTAGTAATAACTCCGAGAAGTCAATTTTAGGGAAGATTATGACTCCTCGAACAACATATTGGCTTACTACGAGGTTTAGAGTTCGATTGATCGAGATTCTAGTCCTCCGTGCTTTTGATACTGTTGAAGTAGAGACTTGTGAATAACTCTAATGTGTTGAATAGAATGCTTACATATGCGTTAAATGATGATGAGTGGTAGAATAAAATAATCTACTTGTCATTTGTCAAGTTCACTACTTTTGAACTTGATGGTTATTTACATTAGATGAATAAAAACATCTATTTGTGCATGGTGTAAGTCCAGCTGGCGTCGTTGTCGTCAATGTCATGGTGGGACGACCTATGGTCTTCACGAACGAGATTCGTGATCGCTATAAGTCGCCGTACCGGAGTACACACACCCCTCTTCTGTTGGCCACAGTTGAGAAGTAGCCCCACTATTATAGCAATACGCATGACTTTGGCTTGCTATGTTGAGCTTCACGGGATTGTGTCGGGGACGTCGATACTACGCACACGAGTATCGAGGCACTATTGTTTGATTGTGTATTGCAGGAACGACACAAAGTTGAAGAAAGAGATATGATATCCTTCTCTAACATGGTTATTTATGAGCACCCATGAGTTAACCAAGTGCTATGTGAGTTGAATGAATTGTGTATCAAGGAAGATGATAAATGATTTGGTTGTGGTATATAAATGTTAATACCATGTATAACTATTGCTTGAGTATCATGCCATGCCATATAGTTGCATTAGTAACTTACTGTGTCATTATGACTCACTCCGTTATGTGTTTAATTATTTTCCTTAGATCTGAGCCAGGCAGGAAGTTCGCGGTGAGGCCGATTAGTACTATCGCTTAGCTCGCAGGTGGACTTTTGTTTTGTTAAGCCTTGGAGCTCTTTTGTTAATAGTAATAGACATTCTTTTGGGTGAGGACGATTGGTCAAGTAAAGTCATGTAGACTTTGCTTTGGGTAGTGTTGATACACTAATTGTACCTATTATTCTTTTGGTGGCCGACACGTGTATGTCGAGCTCGTATACTCTGTTACATGTTAGTTTAGTTATTTTCCCAAGCATGTTGTAGCTTGTAGTTTTTGCACAGTTGTTTCTGGCATGATGTGGCCGAGGTAGTTAATGTTATTAATGACTTCTTCAAAAACGTATACTCGTGTTTTAATTAGTTGGGTTCCGGCTGTAACATCGCCGATGGTTGACTTTTATTTTACCAAGTTTTTATTATTGTGGTTTTGTGGTAAGCACGGGTGTTGCGCCACGTGCCTTTATTATTTGTTATCGTTAATTGCTTGTTGTTTTGGCGCATCGACCTTGGGATTTCGTATTGGAATCCAGGTCGGGGCGTCACAGGATACTTTGTCAAGCATGGAGAAACCATGGCTTATCTCTTGTTCCATGAGCCATGGATGGACAACAGCAGAAAGAGACACCCCAGATTGGAGATTTTCAACGACATCAGCCTTATAGCAGAAGAAATGGAGAAAGTGATCATCAACTCTCGTGACACCTCTTACAATGTTTTGACGGTCGAGAACACATGGAGTATCGATCAGGAAGATTCTGCCCTGGCCTTATTCGGAGAAGACTTCATGGGAGACAGTTTTCTGGGACTGATCAACAAAGCAGCAGACAGCACAGAGGACTCAGTGGCAGAATTCGAGACAGTGGCATACAACCCACTTCGAAAATGGTACACAACTACAAGACCGTTGCTGGAGGCCGAGGACCTGGTGGAGCGCTTCGGATACACCTTCCCCCCTTCTTCCCCTTTTGTTAAGAACTGGTCATCAATCAGTTCTATTCCCGACACTAAAATCGAGGATCTCAGCTGTGAGGACCTCGATGAGGTGGTCGACCTTGCAACCCTTCCTTTCATTAATGATAATGTAAGTGTTTCTGTGTACTCCTTGGTTGCCAATGTGTTAAAAGATGAATTAACTGAAAACATGATAAATCATCCTGTTAATAATGAATCGATTAATAATGGGAATCCAAAAGATAGAGACTTTTTAATTGAATTAGCCAAGCTGATCAAACAACGAGGGGAGCGCCGATTGGAAGCTCTGCAAGAAGACTTGTCCACCATCAATCTGGGGCTGAATGATGAAGTCAGAAAGGTCAAGATTGGAAGCTACATGCAAGATGAAGAGAGAGCAGCATTGATCAGCCTGTTGAAAGAATTTCAGGATGTGTTTGCTTGGTCTTACGAAGATATGCCTGGGTTGGTGTTAGGTCTCAAGGTGCTCAAATAGGCTAGAAGGGGGGTTGAATAGCCTATGTCCAATTTTTGAAAAATTAATTTAAAAGTTACTTCACTTAAGTTAGAAAAGATTTTGCAGCGGAAATAAGTGAAGCATAGGACAAGTTTGAGATGGCTGATCTTAATAGGACAAGAACAGCAGTTCTCACAGCTGTTGGAATTCTGAAAATTAATGATCAATAGCAATTCACAGACATATAAAAGATATAGAAAAGAGATTTAATATGGTTCACACTTATAAATAAGTGCTATGTCCACAACCAAAGTGGTCAACTTTGGATTTGAAAAATGTGTACTAAGTTTACCACTAGAATCTTTACAAACTAGATCACAAATGAATCGTGTACAGAAAATAGTTGACCAAGTGTTTGTGGGAGAATTGATATCTACAGAGATATAATTCTTGTGTGCTATGAATGCAAGGATTGCAATCAATGAAGAGCAATAAAGACTTTTCGTCTAAGATTGGTGCTCTCCAAAAAATGTTGTACATATTTTTCTTTGAAGCTTTTATGAACTAGCGGTAGAAGATGAAGACTATCAGAATATTAGTTGAAGTTCGTTTGATTGATCGCTAGTTGTCTTCAATGCTGTCATGAAGTCTTCTATTTATACTCAGGGAGATTTAGGTAGCCATTGGAGATCTTCAGCCTTGGAGGATTTGAATTTGTATGCATTTAATGCTCTAATCTTGCTGTTGAACTCTGATAGGTGATTCTGAAAGATTCGGACTGACTTCTGCAACATTGCCAAAAATAGGTAAATGATAAGAACAGACAGAGTGTCCTTTTCTGAGATGATTGCCTAATATGGCATGGATCATTCAATGCTCTTTGCAGGTTATCGTTGTATCTTCGTTGACAATAAATACTGCAGATAGTCTTGAGGCATATCACCAGTAAAGTCTTTATCGGACGATCTTTAGGTCTTCAACATTGCTGATGAAGCTTGGCTGGAATTAACTTGTCCGATAACTTTAAAAAATTTGGCTAATATGAAGATAGCTGATCTTTATATGTCTGATCAATGATAGGCTAACTTCTGAAGACTAGGCTAAGTACAGAAAGCAATCCTAAACTATTACAAGCAGCACATGTCTAAGTACAAGTTGCCACTCTAACAGACACGCAGGCCCATTAGTCACATTGACTTAGACTTAGGTAATGGATACAAGCAAATCTATATAATATACAACAATCTCCTACTATTTGCTTGAGTCCATGACCTTATGAATACAATGGAAGCTGACCATGTCCGATTCTAGTAATAACATGCTATAGAAGTAATATATTAGATGAGCATGTCCTAGATGGACTTACAGGAGGGTCAGTGTATTCAAGATTACAAAGTGTTTACAGATAAAGAGTTATGACATAAGAACACTTGTAATAAAACTGTGTTTAAAGACGAATGAATAAAATGCTTTATAGGATAGGTCTTTACACCAGTGGTTTAAATTTCATGCATGCAGATAAGAAATTTAAACATAAAGCATGAAGGTTTAAAAATAGTCATTTTTTATTAAACAAGAAGTTTAATTACAATGTTTAAAGAAGATTTTCGACATAGGACAAGAATAGATATACCCGCTAAGTCGAAGCTTGTCCTTCTTGTCTTGAACTAGCAGCAGCTTTGTGTTTTGCAATTTCAGCTTTGGCTGCTTCTAGCTCTGCTAAGTCGAAGCTTGTCCTTCTTGTCTTGAACTAGCAGCAGTTTTGAGTTTTACAATTTCAGCTTTGGCTGCTTCTAGCTCTGTAGATAGATTTTTGTTCTTAAGCCTCAACATGGCATTCATTTCAAGGAGATCGGTCAGCTGATCATTGTGAAGGCGACTCATCTTCTCCTTCATGGACGCAAGCGAGTGGTCCATGCTGGAAAGCCGATGGACAGAGTTCTGAAGTTCTTTTCGAAGAAGAGTATAATGCTTCTCCGTAAGCTGCCGAGTAGCACGAACAGAGGTGTGTACGGAGCGATTTGCACCGTGCTGAGCATAAAGTACCCGTTTAAGGCCGATGTCAAATGTTTTAATTATGAATTGCAGACCTTGACCAAAAACGTCACATTTGACGTTGAGTAGATCGGTGCATGAAGATGAAGAGCTGGAGAGATGACCGATCAGAGCATTTTAGTACATAGTAACTGCTGCTTGGCACGAAGTGGCAGCAGTTTTAGCCTCGCGGGCAGTAGAAACAATATTGGCCATGTATGTAGTCGTGGTTTTAGTCGTATGAGACTGTTTGGCCGAAAGATGTTGCAGAGAAGTGTAAATTGTTATACAGAGGACGTCAAAATTCTTCATAACTTCCTCGATAGAGGCAGGACCAGAAGAGGTGGCATGAGGAATAGAATGACTGGAGGGAGATGAAGAACGATCGGAGGAGGATATGGTGCGGGGAGGGGAGAGTTGAGAATGCCGATTAGGTGATTGGGGCTGGCTGGCAGATGAATGACTGGGGAGGGATTGGAGTGATAATGGTGAAGGAGGTGAAGTACCTGGCAGGTAAAGCCAGACACAAGGTATAGGGCAAAGTTTTTCAATATAGGCGTTGGAGGATTAGGAGTGAATAAAAATGGGGAGGGAGAATGGAGTGGGTATATGAATAGATCGGAAAAGGACAGGAAAACAAGGGTTAAATCCAATGTAGGTGGCAACTACGTCAAAGAAGTCACATACAAAAGGCTTGGTGAAAATGGAAGGATGGTTAATTATGGAAGTGATAGGGGGCTTAGGTAGAGAGAGAAATGGATAGATATCAGATTTGGTAGGCGGTGAAAGTCCTAGATCTCGGTGAATGGCAGTCCACCGTTGAAAGATCATGAGATCCTGGACGGTAGAGTTGTGAATAAAGAATTTTTGGGACCAGAAGGGAGGAAGAGGATCATAGAAAGAGCCATACCGGAGAAGAATTTCCCCAGCAGACATTGGCTGGCAAGGGATTCATTTGGGATGGTCTAGAGTGGATAGGAAAGGATCGGTGTCGGCAGGGTTAGGCTTAGGTCGACTGTCCTTGAAGAAAAGTAGTTCTTGCACTTTCGGGTGAAGATGGGTGTATGGGTTAAGTTTGGTACGCTTTAGAGTTGGTTGGTTAGGAGAAGAAGTTAGAGGTCATTTTGGTAGGGTTGGTTGATCAATGGTGGCAAAAGGAGTAGGTGAGTCAGAAGATATAGGAATAACTGTTTCAAGCTGAGTTAGTGAAGATGGAGTGGAAGAAGTTTGATCATCAGAAGGCATGAACTTTTTTTTTTGGCACTTTTCTTGATGCGTTTGCCATGCTTAGGCTTTGAATGAGTTGGAGGAGGTGGATCAGATCGGAGGTTGTCCGATGTGGGAATGTCTTATGTGGAAGGAGGTGTGGCAGTAGATTTGGATAGACCAAAATTTTCATCTGTAGGAAGAAGAGTTTGTTTGGTTTTGGCAGATTTTGAATTAGGTTTTGGAGGAAGAGTGCACGGTTGGCTGGTGGATTTAAGAATGGCTAGTTGAAAGGTTGTGGTATCCTGTTCAACAGCCTTCTTGGATTTTGTAGGTTTTTGTTTGGGTTTAGGAGAAGAGGGAGTTGGAGATGATGGTTTGGACTTCTTGGAATATGGCTCATCTGGCTTATAAGGATCGTGATCGAGCCGTGTTAGGTCAAAATCTTCAGGGAGTTCAGCACTCAGGGGCTTTGGCTCCTCCTTAGTAGGAAGCCCCTCAGAAGTGTAGGTTACTTTCCTCTTTCCTTTCTTGACTTGAGTAGAAGGACCGGTAGTTGTAGAAGCAGCAGCAGCCCTTTTGGCTAAGTCTTCTCTGTATCGAGTGATATTGTTAGCAGTGAAGACATAGGTGTTGGTCACCTTGATAAGATCATCACTGGCCATTTTCTTTTCAATTTGTTCGAAGCCGTGCATGAGGACATTGATTATCCTTACAAAGGGTCTATTCATCGCTGGATTGGCTTGAACTTCAGCCACACTTTGAAATAACATCGAAAATATAATTTTAGCCTAATTCAACTGTTTGCGAAGAACAACAACTTTTGTCCACATCAGCTGCTGAGAGGTAAAGATGTCCCTGGATCCATTCTTGAACAAAATACTTTTGTCAAGAAGATGACTGATGTGATATGGACCCTCAGGAAATAAGTTTCTGAACATCTCAGCCTAAGGTTCAGGCTGTGCAGATCCTCTCATCATGTCCCATGTTTGGGCAGATTCCTCAGTAGTTAAGTCTAATTTGCCTTCCATAGGCAATCCTAGGATATAACCAATATCCTTCTAGGTCAACTTGATTAGATAGCCCCGAATATAGCCTTTGAGATAACTCATATTCACCTTCTCATCTTTGGAAGTAGGTGAAGGAGGAAGAGTCATCCTTGTGTAAAACTCTTCAGCAATGGCAGTGCTGTAGTGAGTATCATTCAGCTGAAAGAGTGGAAGAAGACCACGTCCCTCTAAGTCTTTTAATAAAGCTTCTCCAGAAGAATATCTTCGAACCGATTCAGCATCAATAGTCATTCCGGGGTGATAACTAGTTCTTGGAAATTTTTAATAGGAATCTCAGATGCCTTAACGGCTCTGGAAAGCTGTCCTATTTTATTAGCAGTGCTGGTAGAAGTGGAAGATTGTGTTGTTGCCTATATGCACAATCAGTAGAGTAAAAACAATAGCAGTGCTTTTAGAGAAACATACACTGTTCAAATTCAAACCCAAAATATACTAATAAAAAGTGTATTAATAGCACAGTTTATTTACAGGGTTTTAGACAAGAGCAGATTCCATTATTTTCAGGAAATATAATAGTATGAATTGGAAATATACACATATAAATAACTTTAAACACATTTGATACTCAGAGATTAGTTATAAGCAACACAATGACTTGAAATCAAGCATTCACAATTCATCAATGACGCAAGAACCAAACAGTTCATATGAGTTAGAAAGTTATAATAAAAACTGGAATTGAGTGAATTTAAGAAAGTAATGTTACTCACCATTGACGATTAATGCATGAACGAGATGAAAGATTGAAGATTTCTCAAGATTTCTGAATTCAGTTTTGAAGTTATTGCAGAATTTTGAAACGACAAAAGGCGGTTTTTGCAAATTGTGAACAGTTGATTTGTGAATTCGCTTTTTATACTTCTGACAATTCTCAATAAATGACATTTAATAAATTTTGACATCCGCATTTAATGTCTTGATAAGTGACTGTTCATATAACGTTCGACTTTTTAACTTATCGTATTGAAGACGGCCGATCAGAAGAGAAAAGTGTTTGTTTATGGTTGTCCTATAATATCAGCAGAGTTACACTTGGCTGATAAGATAGGCAGGTTTGTAAGCAGACAAAGTGTAATAAATTAAGGATTGAGATCGAGCATACCAAGCTCTCCTCTTAGATATGCAAACCTGGTTGAGTAAAGTGGTTTGGTGAAAATATCAGCTAACTGTTGATTAGTAGATACATATTGCATGCTGATGTTACCTTTTTCCACATGATCTTTTAAGAAATGATATCTCACGTCAATGTGCTTTGTTTTGGAGAGCATAACAGGACTTTGAGAGACTGAGATGACTGATGTATTGTCACACATTATAGGGCAATCAGCAGTCTTGATCTCATTGCTGATGAAGATAGCTGATCTTTATATGTCTGATCAATGATAGGCTAACTTCTGAAGACTAGGCTAAGTACAGAAAACAATCCTAAGCTATTACAAGCAGCACATGTCTAAGTACAAGTTGCCACTCTAACAGACACGCAGGCCCATTAGTCACCTTGACTTAGACTTAGGTTGTGGATACAAGCAAATCTATATAATATACAATGGAATCTCTCAAAGCCATTAGAGATATGCCGCAGCCGACAACTCCGAGTGAAGTCAAAGGCTTTTTAGGCCGATTACAGTACATCACTCGTTTTATTCAGCAGTTGACATCCATGTGTGAACCTCTGTTCAAGCTTCTCAAGAAGCATACGGATAGAAAAAGGGATGAAGACTGCCAACAAGCATTTGAGAAAGTCAAAGAATACTTAGCTAGTCCGCCAGATCTAGCTCCACCTCACAAACTGAAGCGCTTATTGTTATACCTAACCGTCACGGACACCGTGGTTGGAGCCATGTTGGCACAGGAAAAGGAAGACTCTCACGCTTAGAACTGCATCTACTTTGTCAGTAGAAAGTTGCAGGGCAGCGAATTGAACTACTCCGCACTTGAGAAGAGTTGCATAGGTCTGGTATGGGCGATGCAGAGACTCAAGATTTATTTGCAAACATTGCCTGTAAGGGTGATTTCCAAGATGGACCCGATCAAATACATACTCAAAAAGTCATCATTTTCGAGTAAGCTCGCCAAATGGTCTTTCTTGCTGAAAGAGTTTGATATAACTTATGCAAGGGAAAAGTCAATCAAAGGAAGCATAATAGCCGATCAGTTGGCAGACCTGCCGATATAAGCAAAGGAGTTTGAATAACCAGATTTTCCTGATGAAGGGGTTCTTGAGATTAATAATAGTACGTGCAAATGGCAACTCTTCTTCGACGGAACCGCCAACAAGAGAGGTTATGGTATAGGCATACTGTTGATCGATCCCATGAATACACATACGCCCTTGGCCATACGATTAGAATTTGAATGTTCCAATAACATAACCGAGTATGAAGCTTGTATAGCTGGCTTGGAGGAAGCCTTGGATATGGGCGCCAAAGAATTGGAAGTATATGGTGATTCAGCTTTGATCCTAAATCAGGTTGAAAGGAAATAGAAGATGCAGGATGCTAGACTGTAGTTGTATCATGCCCGCTTTATAGCATTGGCAGCGAAATTCAAGTTTATATCATTTCACTATCTCCCCCGAGATAGAAATTGCTTCGCGGACGCTCTAGCAACTTTGGCATCGCTAGTTGAGATCCCCGCTGAGTTCAAAGTCCAACCCTTCATCATTGGGATGAAACATACACCAGTATTTTGTTTTGCCGTTGAAAAGGACCAGGAGAGAGCCAATAGGCCTTGGTACCTAGATATTTGGAATTTACTAAGGAAAGGTGAGTATCCACCTAGCACTGAGAGAAAAGGCAGGATTGCCTTACGAAGATGGGCTTCCCAATTTGTAATCAGTGGTGACAATCTATACAAAAGGCATTATCAGGGATTCAATCTCCTTTGCATCGATCAAGCAAAAGCTGAGCAAGTCATGGATCAGCTGCACGGCAGCACTTGTGGTCAGCACATGAATGGGTATATGCTCTCAAACAAAGTAATTCGGTAAGGATATTACTGGAGTACGATGGAAACTGACTGTATCAGATGGGTGCGTCGTTGCAACAAGTGTCAGAGGTTTGCCAACTTGCAACATCTGCCTCCTCACATGTTATACAATTCTACAGCACCGTGGCCTTTCTCGACATGGGGAATTGACGTCATAGGGCAAGTGCACCCGAAAGGATCGAACGACCATGAGTATGTTTTGGTTGCCGTTGACTACTTCACAAAATGGGTTGAAGGCGCTTCATACAAAGTTCTAAATGCTAAGAAAGTTGCAGAATTTATCAAGACAAACATTATTTACCGATTTGGGGTACCTTTTAAAATGATTTCAGACAATGGTACACACTTCGAGGGAGAAGTCAACCGAGTATTGGATAAGTTCAAGTTACAACGCCACAAGTCTTCACCTTATAGGCCGCAAGCCAATGGCGCTGTAGAAGCAGTCAACAAGACATTAGAAAACATCATTCAAAAAATGGTAGTTACCGGGAAGGATTGGCCCGACAAATTGCCATTAGCACTCTGGGGCTATCGTACTTCTGTTCGTACGCCTACTGGGGCTACCCCATTTTCTCTTGCCTATGGCATGGAGGAAGTATTGCCTGTTAAAGTTGGAATCCCTTCCTTAAGAGTAATGATAGAAGCCGAGGTGGCTGAAGCTGATTGGCTTAAGCATCGATACGACGAACTGGCAGTCCTGGATGAAAGGAGATTGATGGCTTTAGAGCACACACGAGCATATAGAGGAGGATCGCTCAATCTTTCAACAAATGGGTCAAAGCCCGAGACATCAAAGTAGGCGACTTGGTTCTCCGAAAAAAGTCGCCTAGCTACATTGACAGTTTTGAAAAGTGGAAATCACCATGGATGGGACTGTACGTAGTCAGGCTCATACAGTCAGGCGACGCAGTCTTTCTCACCAATGAAAATGGAGAAGACCTCATTCAGCCTTTCAACATGGACAAGCTCAAGAAGTACTATGCGTAGTTGCCCGCTCAGCTATCTTGTAGTCAATTTCACTTGTGTTTGTAAATACTTTTGTTCCCCTTCTAAAAATAACTCAGTAGGTCGAAAACCCGAAAGGGCGGCCTAGGCAAAAGTCAAAGTTCAAAAAAGAAATGAGAGAGATAAAACATTGGAGAAAAAGGAATAAAAATCTCCGTCTCTCGCAAATCTGGGTTGAACTACGATCCGACCTAATTCTCTCCATGAGATACATAGGCAGCCTTCGGGTTCAGTCATTTACTTACACATTTTATAATATTTGTTTTGTTCCCCCTGTCATGTTGTAATGATCACAAGGGAAAAACCACTACTCACTGTATAATAATAACACACCTTTTAATTCATAAACAAAGTCCCCGGTTTAGCAACCAAGGAATACATAGATAAGACTTACATGCATTCATATTCCGTCTTAATCTATTTTACATACATATACATACATCATCACTATAATCTATCTCCTACAACGTTCGCCACATCTCCTCTCAGCTCCTCAAATGCTCCCAGCATTGCTCGATTCGGCATCATCAAAGCCCTCGCTAGGCCGAAACACGTTCCCCCTATTACCAACAGGAGGTAGATGCAAAGGACGGGTATCCACGCCACCATTTTCAACCATATCTCTAATTTTTTGCAACCGTACATCTACTCCATTGGTCACGGAGCGACCAAGCATAAGTTCTACGGTAGCGGCTATATGGGATGAATGAGATCCCACACAGGGCACGAGCCAAGCGATGTAATTTCGGCTTAGAAATTGATTCTGCGGGAATCCCATTGGGACGCTCTGGCTATACACAGTGGTTGCCCACATATCATGAAGCAGGGTACATAGCTCGGGATTAAGATATCCGACCTCAACATTAGCCATAGATAAATCTAGTATCGTTTGTTCCAAGCCAAACTGTCGTAATATACGGGAAGGAGTATAAACGTGACTGTGTGCAGTCCGGCAATGATTACATGTGCGAATCCTTCGCTCCTCAATGCAAATCTTCGGATCCGCCAATGACTGATGGTCCATGAAATGTCAGGAGAGGTCGCACGTGAAAAGTGATCAACCCACATGGCCTCAGAGGGCAAATTACCTTTGTGATACGGTCTTAAACCATACCCAGCCAGATGAAACGCTGGAACTCGAGGAGAGGGAGCAATCCTGTTAAAATGCTCTTCCAGCCACATGTGTAAAAGAAGAGGACTACCGGATGGGAACCAGTCTTCACCGCTTGCATAAGCATCCAGACCAAGCAAGGTTTCAGCCAAAATAATGGGGATAATACTTTTTTGACTCCCCTAACATTACAAGACCATGTTAAGTGCTCGCACATCAACAAAATTGTTATAACTCCTGAGGAGCAATTTCTCCAGCAAGCACAGGAAGATAGCCGACATGCAACGCCGGGTATATTGTGGACAGTAGGAGAGGTCCCAAAAAATGTCAGGGAGCATAGTCAGATCGAAAAGATTATCTTTGACCATCGCCCTTGTATCATTCGGAGAAAATCGGAGCAATTCTAATGCAGCTGATTCGGGTGTTTGTGTGAGATCAGGGATAAAAATCTGATCATTAAAAGCCGACCTTGTCAGGGCACAAAATTCCTCAATAGTGGGACACATCTCGTTCAGCGAGAAATTAAACAAATTATTTTCTACGGACCAAAAACGAGATGCAGCTCGTATCTTGTCCCAATTGATCGGAATGTCAATCCACCAGAATACGCACAAGAAGCTGCACTCCTGACCAATGATCAATTTGTCATCCATATCCAGAAGCCGAACCATGGAATCCAAACGGCTCTCATAACGACCGAAATCTTCCAAAGAACCGAAAGGATGATCCATTTTGAAGAATATTAATCAAAAATAAAATTTTGCCAAAGATATGAGGAAAGCTTTCGGCCAAAGATATGAGGAAAGCTTTCGAAACGGAGAAAAGAAAGTCTTCACAATTGAGATGGTTTGGCAATTCGCGTCGTTTGAATTTCTAAAGAAAGCGCGCAAGAAAAGGCTTTATGGATCAGAATAGAAACGTATGGCTTTACGGAGCAAAAGAGAAAGCAGAAGGGAAAGGAACTTTGCATTGAGTCGTTCTGTCCAAATCCATTAAAAGCAAAGGAAAAGAGAAGAATTCTCTCCTTAATCTACAGTAGCCTACGCATTAGGCATAGAAAATGCGAGCCGACATGTCACAACACATCAAATTCAGCATTAGGAAAAAAAGTCAGGTCTGGTACGCGGGCAGCAAGCCTGGTG
This sequence comes from Platycodon grandiflorus, assembly GCA_016624345.1. Lineage (NCBI taxonomy): Eukaryota > Viridiplantae > Streptophyta > Magnoliopsida > Asterales > Campanulaceae > Platycodon > Platycodon grandiflorus. The sequence continues at coordinate 9,785,221 of CM028367.1, read as the reverse complement.
CGCCGCGCACCACACCAGGCATTTGGACTTTTTTGTTCCAGCTCTCCAGTCTCAATCCTTCCCTCGACAATAAACCGATGTTTTTGGGGAAAGACGTCCCCGTTATCACTCCAGGAGTGAATTTCTCAAATAGGCATCATGCCTATGGCCACAGTGTAGCAGCCGCTACAAATCTGATGTTTTCTCCTCCCGTGCGAAGGCCACCAATTATGCATCAACCATCAGCCGCCTTGGCCAAATACCCACTTTTGCTCCCGCAGTACAATTTGTGTAATTAAAAGCAATTAGAATTGAGACCCTAGGTTTTCTTTTCTTCTTTTTGTATTTTTCATTAATAATAAACAATGTACAAAATAAATATAAAGTTTTCTACAAATACATCTTTTTTAAAAAATAAAACAAAACAAAAATAGCAGGAAAGGAAATCATTGTCTTCCTCTCTTCGACCTACTAGTGCTGGTACCCCTGGAGCCTCCGCTCCCGCCACCTCTGCGACGCGGTCCAGTCGCGTCTGCACCAACTCGGCAAGTGAAATCACTGGTCCCGGCCTTCAGTTTTCGATATAAATCGGACAGTTTGTAAAATCTGCTCAACAGCTTCTGCTAAGAGCTGGCCGGCACCTATTTATACAGCATTTCTTTTAGCATCATTTCATTTATCATTGTCTTCCTCTCTTCGACCTGCTAGTGCTGGCACCCCTGGATCCTCCGCTCCCGCCACCTCTGCGACGCGGTCCAGTTGCGTCTGCACCACCTCGGTAAGTGAAATCACTAGCCCCGGCCTTCAGTTTTTTATATAAATTGGACAGCTTGTAAAATTTGCTCAACAGCTTCTAATAAGAGCTGGCCGGTACCTGTTCATACATCATTTCTTTTAGCATCATTTCATTTATCAATATGCAAATACATGTAGATAGAATAGACAAAAAACATGTGTACAGGGTAGTCAGAAATATACCGGACCATAGGAAGCAGGCAGCTGACCCCATGGGAAGAAGCTGATAGATTCAGGACTGTAGTTGATAATCGCAGTCCGAATCACCTCGGTGTCAGGCCGAACAGGGACCCTCCGAGCATACTTCCGGTTTAAAGTCTGGAAGTTCACTACAAATGGCGGGGTCATCACCCTGGTGCAGAGAGTAAAAGGGTAAACGCTGAACACCGCGTAAGCCTAAGCCTGTCAAATCAAAAACAATGAGTCAGCATCTATTTTAAAATGACAAAACAAGTTTTTAAAATAAAGATTTTTTCTGAATATTACCTCCCATGCCACGTTGTAGCCAGTTACGCTGCTGGCGACGTTTCGGCTGGCGTGATCCATGAAAAAATAGCACTCCGCCAGGCCAGCCTGTCCCCAGTCAAAGTCGCCCAGATGGCGCAATCTCCTCAGACATCTGAGTAGGGATACTGTTAGGAATATGCCTATGAAACAGCTAATACATATGTTTGCATATTCCAACACAATAATTTGCTTGTTCCCATTACAACGCATGTTTCACAAGTGGCTAAAAGGGCTGCGTACCAGTTAGTGTGGCCGATTGATGAAACAATGCATAGGTCATTAGACTAGGAAGTCTTTGTACATGTCCGAGTCTTTGTCCTACCAAAGTGATGATGATCTTTCATATGGATTGGCTCTACCAGCACCAGCAGACATGTCTACCAGCTATGTCTCACCAAGACATCTTCCCCAGCCATGTTTCATCAGCAATCTTTACACCAGCAGTTTACATTGGCAGATCCCAGTATTAGCCATGCTCTTCATCAGACAACTGCCAAGAAGCTGATAATCATCAAGAGGAACATCGGTCGTTGCTCAAAGCTAAAATTCAAAATAGATCCGTTACAAGATCATCCTGACAGCTCAAGATACGCATCGATGTCTGTGCTTTGACTATTACTCAGAAGACATTTCCTCTTTCGTGTATTGGTCCCAGTCTCCAAGGCTACATTCCATAAAAGGCCAAACACAATGTGCTACATCCCAGGCATGCTTGACAAGTCCTATTCTGTCAGCCTGATTCAAGGACCAACTTCAAGACAAAAGCTTAAACGGAAGGTCTTTGCCCAACAGTTTGAACAAAGCATTCTGATGCATTGATGATCCAAATCTCCAACGGGCAGAAACTCATCCAAACTCCAACAACTACTTCATCTTCTCCAGCCTATAAAAAAAACCTCTCATTTTCTCATTCAAGAGAGTGTGTGGTGTTGGTAATTGATATTGTTCTTAGTTCTTCCAATCTGTAACCACACCAAAAGTGAGAAAAACACAAGTGTAAGAACAAACACTTTGTAAGAGAGAGAACAGAAATTCCAAAGGCTAAGAAGTTCTGCTTGATCAAAAACTTTGTTCTTGATTTGAGTCTTTCTTCCTTCAAAAGACTCAGTCTCTTCAGTTGCTGCACTTCAAATCCACAGCTAGAGACTAAGCATCCTGCAAGTCGTTGAAGACTGATCAAGCTTGAAGATGTCCGATGAAGAACCAGAGCTTTATAATCCATACTGCATTCATATCGGCAGACTTATACTACATTATAAGGGCTGTCGATTATGCAAAAAGTTATCATCACTTTTGGCCGAGTGCTCAGCACTCAGTTGTTCAAATACCAGCTATTTGAACAATGCCTAATATTCTCTTCTCACATCCCTCTAACTCTAGCACTTCTCTTGTCCACCTTTCTAGGGGATTAGGAACTGCTAAGGTTAGAGTTCTAGTTATGAGTCTTCCCGGCTTCCCATTTGACTTTCCTTTTTTCCTGGGAAGATTGCTAGGTTAGAGAGTCTAGGTTGATGTACTAAGCATGTTTGTCTTTAAGCAAACCTCTGCTGAATTTTAATATAAATCATATTTTGTTACATTCAGCCTTTACTTATCTTTCCTGTAATATTTGATATATATTTTGTGCAATCGGGTTGTGGAAAGTTATTGATGCATCTAATACAAGATTTTAGTTGATTGATATGATGAACTTGTACGCATTTACATTCAGTTGCTTCAATCTTGTCTGATATACTTATGCTGCTTACTCTTCCGCTGCTCAAACTCTTATCTACCAGCTAAGTATAACAATATCTTCCTATCAGCTATTTTTCAAGACTGCCGATGCACATCATCTGATACAACTATATCAGCTGTGTTGCTTGAACTAGGAAGATGACCTATTCATGTTAATTATTTCATCCATGTTTTCCAACATATAATTTAAAATAGGATGAAATTTTTAATAAAGGTCATATAGGCTATTCACCCCCCCTCTAGCCTATATTCTAAGTGAAATGTTCTTGGACTGATTTTGGGACTTTAATCAATGATTTGAGTTTTAATTCACCAATTGCAGTATGCTGGGCAAATGGCGCCTTGATTGCTCATCGCGATGCCTTGATTTGCTCATCGCGATGCCTTAGTTACTCATCGCGATGCCTGTGTTGCTCATCGCGATGCCTTGGTTGCTCATCGTGGTGCCTGTGTTGCTCATCGCAATGCCTTGGAAAATCAAGTCCCCTCCAGCAGTTGAAATTCAAACGGTGCCTTGATTGCTCATCGCGATGCCTTGGTTGCTCATCGCGATGCCTTGGTTACTCATCGCGATGCCTTGGTTGATCATCGAGATGCGTTTGTTGCTCATCGAGATGCCTTGGTTACTCATCACGATGATTAACTCACGCGATGCCTTGGATTACTCATCGCGATACCTTGGGTTACTGATGTGCGCGTGTTTTTCTTTCATTAATGGCATAATCGTCTTTTCGCCCCAAAAATGTCTTTTTCCAATTTTAAAAAAAGATAACTGGACTAGAGCGGTTACAAATGTTTAAAAAGGGACCGGCCCGTAATTCACCCTTTATTTTTGGTGCACACATAACATTAATGAATGGAAATATGCCCGTCTGAGTTTTAAGACCTCTCATTAATTGTATAGAAACATTAAGGCCCGGTAATGTTACGATCACTAAGAGCCTGTTTGTTAAAACTAAAAATTAAGCTCTGAAAATTGATGTCTGAAAAAGTAGAGCTTAAAACATTAAGACATCCTCTTTTGATAGGCTTGTCAATTTTAACCCATAACCCATAAACCCACCCAACCCAACCTATTAATTACCCAACCCAACCCAACCCATTAATAAAATAAGTTATAGGAGAAATTGATGGCCGGTCCACTTTCTTCAACTTTTTTTCTCTCCAGTCCACCCTTTTTTTTTTACAGGAAATTGCTGGCCGGTCCCCTTTTTAAAAAGTTTAACCCCTAAAGTTCACCTTTTTTTTCTTAATCGAAAAAAGACATTTTGATAATTTAATTCCTAAAATGTCCCTATGCAACATGAACACTATTTTATTTTAGAGATTCGTTAAAAAAAAATACACACACAAACATAAAAAACATTTAGTTATATCAAAGAAACTGAAAACTTGTAAACGATTTCATGTTGTTAATATAGTCTTCCCTTATGTTTGGGGATCAATTTTCATGCCTAGAACACGAATTTGATCACAATTTGATCAAATTCGAATTTTCTGAGTTCATCCCATTTTTTCTTGTTCTTGGGCTGGTTTGGCCACTTTAATCTATGTTTTAAACTTCGAATTTGTTTAAAATCAATCACATATTGTTATCCTAACTTAGTACTATATTTGTGCACAATTTTTCTACCAAAAAAAAAAATACTATTTTCGAGATCCAAATCGAGTTTGACAGTGTGCTGTCCAAAAACAGAGTGAGATGTTCTTTGATTGATTTTGGAACTTTAATCAATGATTTGAGTTTTAATTCACCAATCGCAGATCTCGGGCAACGGGATCGACTCGCCGGCAGTCACGGGGTCGAGGGGGCGCCCTCGTGGGGTTCGAGGGCAACGCCCCCGAAAGGTAAACGAAAATCAAGTCCCCTCCAGCAGTTGAAATTCAAACGGCGCCTTAATTGCTCATCGCGATGCCTTGGTTTGCTCATCGCGATGCCTTGGTTGCTCATCGCGATGCCTATGCTGCTCATCGCGATGCCTTGGTTACTCATCGCGATACCTGTGTTGCTCATCGCGATGCCTTGGAAAATCACGTCCCCTCCAGCAGTTGAAATTCAAATGGTACCTTGGTTGCTCATCGCGATGCCTTGGTTGCTCATCGCAACGCCTATGTTGCTCATCGCGATGCCTTGGTTGCTCATCACGATGCCTTGGTTGCTCATCGCGATGTCTTTGTTGCTCATCGCGATGCCTTGGTTGCTCATCACGATGATTAACCCACGCGATGCTTTGGATTACTCATCGCGATGCTTTGGGTTACTGATGTGCGCGTGTTTTTCTTTCATTAATGACATAATCGTCTTTTCGCCCCAAAAAAGTCTTTTTCCGATTTTTTAAAAAAATGACTGGACTGGAGCGATTACAAATGTTTAAAAAGGGACCAGCCCGTAATTCACCCTTTTTTTAAACCGCTAAAAGGCAGTTTCAAAATATTGTTCCTAAAATGTCCCTAATGCAACGTGAAACTCGATTGTAAATACATATCAGGCCTCGCCAAAAGTTTTCTATTATTTTTTCCTAATATATATATATAAAACACTTCGTCTTTTGATTTTGTAAACTCGAGTGAAAACATTTTTTTTTTCTGTTATAGAAAACGCGATGGAAAGCGCAATCATGTTAATGGTAAAATTCAGAAGTGGTACTATCGCTCATAAAGTTTCTAAAAATTTTGGAATAGCTGATTGAATTCGATTAATAACAGGTAAGTATTCCAATGTTGAAGCTCAAAATTTATCTTTGAAATATTCCTTGGGAACTCATATGAATTGTTTTCTGTTGAATGATGATGATTGCGTTTATTGTTAGTCAAAATTTTATCAGTTAACATTATATCAGTAGACGTTTTTTAAAATTAAAATGCTTTAAGCTATGGATTGAATAGAGTGGGATTAGTTGTTGATTCTGTTTCCTTTATCGGGCATCGCGATTTAGGGATGCCTCATCGCAATGCCGAGATGCCTCATTGCGATGCCAAGTTGATTTATTGCGATGCCTTCATGCCTCATCGCGATGCCGGGGTTTCTGATCGCGATGCCTGGATGTCTCAGTGCGATGCTTCAGTCTGTAATATCAGTTCAAGTTATTCCAATCGTGATGCATCATCATCGCATCAAAGCAATATCAATTCTGTAATTTTGGAAACTGATGATGAAAGTGTCCCATGTTATGACATATGTCCTAATCGCGATGCTTGATGTTGAGTGCAACGATGGCATCGCGATCCTCGCAGTTTAGTGCAACTGGGCATCGCAATTTTTAGGCATCGCGATGCCTTTATTTTTGGCATCACGATGTTGAGTGGAACTAGCACATCGAGATGCCTAAAATTAGGCATCGCGATGCTCAATGTTGAGTACAACTGGGGCTACCGAAATAGAAAAACTCAAATCTGAAAAGCTCAACTGGAGCATCGCGATGCTTGATGTTGAGTGCAACGGTGACATCGCGATCCTCGCAGTTTAGTACAACTGGGGCGTCGCGATGCTCGATGATGATGGTCATTGCGATGATCTATGTTGGGGCATCGTGATGCCTTTGGTTACTGATGTGCACATGTTTTTCTTTCATTAATGACATAATCGTCTTTTCGCACGAAAAATGTATTTTTTCAATTTTAAAAAAAGATGGATAAACTGGAGCGATTACAAATATTAAAAAAGAGACCGACCTATAATTCACCCTAAGTTATATCGGATTACCCATTACAACCCAATAAAATTACCGGGTTAAACCCGTAAACCGGCTTCAACCCGCTTATTGCCCTCACGCAGTAACGCCGCACTCTCACAATCTCACAAACGCACCCTCATCACTCGGTCTTTCTCTCTCTCCAACAACGCCCCCTGCCGTTCCCCACTCCGGCCTCCTTCTCCGACAGTAAACTTCTCGCTCCAGCGCCCACCGTCGATCTCTCTCTCCTCAACAGTAACAACGCCAAGCTCACGGTACCCTAAACCCTATTTTTTTAATGTTCATACCAATCGATTTGAAATCTGAATTTGGGGTTTGATTTGACTTCATATTACGTTTCTCTGTTTCTCATTGAATCATCGTCCATTATTGTTTCAGATCTATGTTTCCATTTCGTCAATGAGTTTGAAATCTGTGTTGGGGTTTGATTTTGTGTTTGTCACTTAAATTGGAGTTTGAAATTGGGGTTTGTTTTTATGACATTTTAAAATTGGGTTTGAACCCTAATTTTTCAATGCATTATTGTTTTGTTCTTTCAAAAAAAAAAGTTACAAAATTTGAAGAGAAGGTCTGTTATTGTTAATGTGTCTGTTTAAGGAATTATGAATTTAATAAAAAAAAATTAGTAATGTAGTTTAAGGAATTCAAAGTGTCAGTTTGTGTTATCAATGTGTGTTGTGTGTGAAATGTGTGGGGGTTTATGGATTTAAAAATGAAAAATTAGGAATGTAGTTTAAGGAATTCAAAGTGTCTGTTTGTGTTATCAATGTATGGTTGCAGGTGGGATTGAATTGGCCAAGAGAGAACAATAAAAATAAGAAAAAAATATGTATATTAAGTGGGAGTGGGAGATGGCGGCAGTAGGATCTAGGTGTGTGTGTGTGCGTGATGTGGAGAGAGAGAGGAAAGCGGGAGGGCAATCAATGGAGGAGTGATAATAGGTGAAGTGAAGAAGAGAGAAACAACAACAACAACAACAAAAAAAGGGAAGAAGAAAGTTGAAGTAGCAGGGCACGTCATGGGTGAAGATGGGTGGGTATATTTTGCAAATTCACTCCCCTGAACTTTTGGGCATGAATCAGTAATTTAATCTTAGATTTGAGCAAGAGGAGTTAAGACTTTTATTGCGATTTAGGACTTCTGTATTGTGCGCACTGAGGTATGGGTTTATGGATTTAAAAATGCTATTTTCTTACTTAAATCCGTTTCATTTTCTTCATATTTTTGATTCCATGTTAACTGTAGAAACAAGATTTTAACTGTGAAATTCTTGAGCCCTAAAGTTTCTTGATTTAACTCTTGTCTTTGCCTGTTAGTCCATATTTCTTGAACCCTTCTATCCTTTACTCAAATGTCTCTACCCAATCAATATAAACAGACTGTCATATACTTTGATGCAGAATAAATCAGAACTAATGTGCCGTTTAAGCAATGGCATAATTGTTATGGATGCATAAAGATAGCACCAAACAATCAAAGTAGATCAGAGAAAGTGCACAACATGATTATGAGAGATGCAATGATTAAAAAAATCTGAAAGCTTTCATGGCACTAATAACATTGAAATGATGCATATCATCCCTAAGAGCCACTTCAGATTATATCGAACGGGACATTATACACTATTCAACAATGGATGTAAGCAAATTTGGGCGAGAACCATTTCTCAACCCGCCACCGCTCACCTCCGCCAATCCGCCTCTTTTGCTCACTGATTTCCAGCATCCGGTAAACAAGATTGGCATACTCAATCAAGCTTAGGGTGGATTTCATTTCCTCTCCTTATTTAACAGTTGTTGATTGCCTGCTTAGTTATTTTCAGGCTAATTTTACTTTACTCATTTCAGCTCACTATTAATTTTCGATTTTTAGGGAGCATACCTTTTTGAGAAATTTTTTCTGAATCGTCTTTGACCATGGAAGACCATGAAAATCCAGAAGAAACGGTTGCCAGTGTAAGAATATCTCTATGTATAGCTCATTATTTAACTTCCTTGACTTGCACTTTTAATTAAATTAGTTTTGTGTTTATTTCGAGCTTTTTGCTTCATTATTTATATTTTGTTTCTTATTGCCATGACGATGTTCCAGATTATAACCCTAACCCTAAAAAAGACCATAGTTGTTGAAAGTGTTTATAAAATATTTTAGCATTACTTGTAATGTAAATTGTAATTGTGCTCCGATTTTGCCACTGCCATTTTTTTTGGGTCAGTTTTGGATTCTACTATAGTTCTTAGGTGTTAGTTACATGGTGATTGTGCTTACATCCATTGTTGCTACTGCCGATTTCTATCCAGTCAAATTGAATTGTGTATAATGTCCTGTTCGATATAATCTGAAGTGGCTCTTAGGGATGATATGCATCATTTCAATGTTATTAGTGCCATGAAAGCTTTCAGGGATGATATGCATCATTTCAATGTTATTAGTGCCATGAAAGCTTTCAGATTTTTTTAATCATTGCATCCCTCATAATCATGTTGTGTACTTTCGCTGAGCTACTTTGATTGTTTGGTGCTATCTTTATGCATCCATAACAATTATGCCATTGCTTAAACGGCACATTAGTTCTGATTTATTCTGCATCAAAGTATATGACAGTCTGTTTATATTGATTGGCTGGCCTCGTCTTTGCCTTGTTCTTCACTCTATCTTTCTTTTCAGGGAAGTCAAAAAATGCCAGGAACTGTCGATTGGGGTACAGCAACTGTTGTTGGAGTCTTTGCTGGCTTGTTATATGGAGGTAGCAAGGAAGCATCTGCTTCAGTTGTAAGTATGCACATATATTCTTTGAGTTTAGAGGTATCATGTATTTCCCTTGCGGTGGAAAAGTGTTCTTTTGCTAATGTGCCAAATGATATCAAATCTGCTATTCCATGCTTCATAAGCAGACTTTAATTGGCATGAAAGAAAGGTAAGTAAGAAGGTTAACGAAGGAAAGATTACACATATGTAATCTAATATTTTTAATGTGTATTATTACTTGAGATTACTTAAAGATCCAGATCATAACTGGCAGGCGCAATGATTCTAGAATCTAACTATTGTTTTGAAAAATGTAATGAAATTTTAAAAATAATATATGGAGTATATGATTGATGGAAGTGATCTCCCTATTATTCTACCGATACAAGCTTGCTCGTCGGAAATGGCTGCACAAGAACAGGCTATGCGAGATTTGTGTTTTAATGGAATTCATTTTACGGAGATGGTACGTATAGTATGCCGATCCCAAGTTAAGATTTTAACTTGCATATATGTTATGGTATCAATGTCAAACTAGAAAAACTTAGATCTCCCCACTGGATTTTATGAATGTTTCAAAAATTACTCCCTCCGTGCCTAAATTATTGTCTTCCTTTCCTTTTTTGTCCGTCCCAAAATAATTGTCTTGTTTGAAAACTTTCCTTTTTAGGACATCGCTTTTACTATTTTACCCTTACTTTTTCCCCTACTTTAATTATAGACCACATTTACATGGACATTAAAGAAAATTACACATTATACCGATATTAATAATCAAGTTAATTGGATTTTCTTAATCTGTGTGCCGGGTCAAACAAGACAATTATTTTGGGAGGGAGTATATTCTCTTCTTGGCTTTCCCTCACCTTGAGTATAGCTTACATTTGAAGCATGAAGATGTTCTTATGGTTATTCATATATTCAAGTCAAACGTCTTCATATTTTGGGAGGATGTTGAAACATATTGGGCCTTTACCATATTGTTGCAGAGTAAAGATGCTGAAGTAACATTGAAACTTGGGAGCACACCAGACAAGCGTGAACAATATCGATTAATGAGAGATGCCATGGAGAAAAGATTCATCCGAGTTGCTAGTGGCTCTATAGTTGGTGGAATACGTGTTGGGATGTTCACGGCTGCATTTTATGGTTTGCAGAATCTTCTTGCTGAGAAACGAGGAGTGCATGATGTTTATAATGTTGTTGGAGCTGGGTCTGCCACTGCTGCCACATTTGGTCTCATCAGTAAGAAATCATTTTGGAAATGAATAACACTTACTTTAGACTATTGGTATATTTTTCAAGCACTTTAATCATTTTGAATTCATTTTATTCTTTTTTTCTTGTTATGAGGAATTCTTTTTAAAGCGTAACTACGAAGGATTCACCAACTTTAGAAAGAAAATGAAGCTTTGTCCATTATCAGGATTTCACAGTTTTGCGTCCCTTAAGACCAAGTTACTGCCACAGGGACGGAGCTATGCCTTGTGTGCATATTAGTTTAAAAAAAATGAAAATTTGTTCTTATAATTTTGCTGAAAAATATAATTAGGGGTCTTAGCATAATTATCTGCAAGTTTGCCCCCCTTTCTATGAAAAGAACAAATCATTACAGTTGACTTTACCCCCTTTTACAATTTTTTGTGGTGAACAGAAATAAGAATAAAAAAATAAGAATTTTTTTTTGGTAAAGATTGAAAATATTATAATATAAAGAGTTTGATGAAGCAAATGATTATTTTTGTGCAGAGAATATGTATGTACATATTCTTTATTCTTTTTCTATTAATTTTGCTTTTCCCCCCTTCTCATATTTCTACATGTTAGCTTAAGCCAATTATTGTGATTTAAAGCTTCTTGTATTGCATTTATAAATATGTTTTAGTATGCATGGATTACTCAATTGATCAAATTGTTTGAGTTGTTCATAAAAATTGATTTGTTAAGAAATATTCCTTTCGTCCCAAAAGAAATATAGTTTCACTTCCCTCTTTGGTATGTCTTAAAAAAAATTATTGTATTTCTAAAAAAAGAAACATTTATAGTGCAATTCAAAGAAGATGCAAACAAGTAAAGCTACAATTTTAAAAAGTTTGACTTGTCAAATGGGACTAATTTTTTGGGATGGAGAGAGTATATGTCAAGGATAAAACTTATTATGTTTATTCCCTTCGGTCCATAATGAGTATCTATTTTTGTTTATAATCATGAACAAAAATAATAAAAAATAAACATTTATTTTAGGACAGAGGGGGTATCTTTTACGGAAATTCAACAAATTTGGAAACGAAGGTTTTTGAAGTTTTTCTCAAAGGTAGTTATTTGACTTTGAGGGGGCTTCAACTTATCTTGGATAATTATTATCACTTGTTTAGGATTATTGTATACTTCATAGTTGTTTTATGCTTTTGGTTGTTCATGTAGGTCTGCTGGGTTTCTCTTGTTAGAATAATTTTATTTCTTGTATTTCTAGTTGTTGGGTCTTTTGCCATGATTAAGGGGATATGTAGCATTAGAGGGAGTTAAGATAACTTTTGTGCGTCTGTGACTAAAAAATTATAATAATAAATAAAAAGGAAGAAAGAAAGAATAAACTTTGTTTTATGATAGTGCATAAAAAAAATTATGCACCAGTTTTTGCCCCCCTTTGTAAGAAATCATGGCGTCGCCCCTGCCTGCCTGCCTAAGAATTAACCTTCATTAATTATCAGCTAGTATATGCACGTGTTTATCGGGAGAGAAAATGAAATCAATTCGACTGCATCGTGTGACTTCTTAAAATATCTTCTTTTGCCAGCTATACATTGATCATTATCTTACTAAGAGGCATGCTTGGAAGTCTAATGGGAAATATTATAATTTCGGCTAGTTATGGCTCCTTTCTAATATGCAGTTGTAATTTTGAATAGTGTAAAGTAGAGGTTAAATGTTGGAGCCAGGGAATATTAAGACATACTGTGTTACTGCTGGAACCACTCACTCTTAGCTCAAATGTTCCTTTTCTTTTTTATACATTTCCTGATGGGAGGTGCATCATTCATTTGATTAGTTTCCTGGCCGAATAATGTTCACTGAAATTGTTATATTGTTCAAAAGAATAACAACTCTTAAACATTGGAAGAAGATCTGAAACTGCTTCAAATCTAACTCTTTCCCTTTTCTTCTTCAATGTTTCAGTGCCTGGATCATTATACTGGCGAGCAAGGAATGTCATGTTGGGTTCAGTTTTGGGCGCAGCTTTTTGCTTCCCTCTGGGTAATTGTTCCACACCCATTTATCTGGTTGTTTAGTAATGTGATTAGTTTTTTTTAATTGATCTGTATCTCTATACTCGTTTGACTACAAAGTGAAAAAGTACCAAGGCTTGTGAAGATCGAGAATTGGAATTTTGTTTGTTTGTTTGTCTGTTTTTTTCCCCCTTAATTTTCTTTTTTGGGCGTGCAAAAGTAGTAGATTGAGTCAGCGCTGAGAACTATTTAAATCTTCTTGTGATAGGTTGGCTTCATTTGAAGCTTGTGGAGAAAGCAAACGAAGGGAGACCAGTGCATTCCAAACGTGAAGAAGCAAATGGTGGTGTTGGTGCTGCAATTGAAAGGCTTGAAGGGAACTTGAGTAAATAATGTCGATCAAAATTTTGCACTGCTATATTTATTTTCCTTCCATTAGGCATTGTTAGCTTTCATCAGGAGACAGATGTGTTCTTTTACGTAGCATAAAATAAAGCTGCTTCTCTTCCTCTACAACAGAAGCCTTGTAATTATTTCAGGTTCATAAGATGGATAATGATGAGTTGAAAGCTTTTGATAGAAACACTAATGTGAATTTTGTGAGCACCATTCATGGTGCCGATTTCTCCATTTTTGCAGTTGTCAGCTGATGTTAAACTGAATGGTTGAGAGGGCTTACCATGTAAAGAAGGCTGTTGTTGCAATAGCAGAAGCTCTGTCCTTAGTAATGGGCGGTGACTGTCGAGATAACGCTGGCCTCGTGAGAGGGAAAGTTGCAGATCTGAGGCCAGCTTTGTCGCTGCATTCGAGTTTCCCTCTCGCTGCCAGTTCAAGAGCAGTCAAGTTTGATCAGTCACTATAAGTCAGTGCATCATCAAGCTCGACTGGAAAGGGAGGGGTTAGTAGTATTTCCTAACTCTTATCTCATGGAGGAAAATGACCAAAGAGATTGTATAGTTGAAAACAATATTTCTCAAGGATCATATTAAAGGATGATTGGGCCCTGATAGGAAGTTAAATACTCCCTCCGTAATACTAAAGAGTTCATGTTTGACAAATTTAATAATTAACGGATAGTCTATGTTTGAAAAGTCTAATAATTAACTGATACATTAGTACTATTAGAGTAGATCATAATTACAAAAATATTTAGGAATAATTAACAGATTTATATCACAAGTGGAGGGTGAAATTAAAGTGTACAAAAATTGTAGGTACAATTTTTAAAAGTAGATTTTTTAAGTGAAATATTTCAAAATAGAATTGTGGATTTTTTGCCTCGAAGGAAGACAGAAAGTGCTCCATAAAGCGTTCTCAAATTTACTCTAATAAAAGTAGGAAACAAGTAAATTCACATCATTCATCTGGAAAAGAAATAATAAAATCAAGTTGAATTAAACAATCAAAATGCAACTCTTTTTTAGGAGCCAAGGGACCGAGGGATTAATACTTTCGCCAATTATTTGAACGCGGCAATTCACAATAAATATGGACTGCTCCACGATCTAGTTCCATTTATGAATATATTTCTTCTAAAGGGATCATTATCTGCAACTTTTTACTAGTAGCATTTGACCACATTCACATAGGTTGAGTTCTTATAAGTACTAGCATTCAACGACTAGACTAATCACAAATAATAGACTTCCCACACACATAACGGACTTCCCAATACCACAAAAAAAAAAAAGGAATCTCCTATATAAAGCATGTCTATAGAAGCACTAAATTTTTTATTGATGCAAAAAAGGTGCGTATTGGTTGAAAAAGAATACAATTATCCATTGATAAAGCTATTGACCAAAGTTTCGAATAATCATTGTACTGAAAAATAATACAATTATCTATTGATAAAAGCTTGAGAAGAGCAGGAGTCACTGCCAACCAGGATTTTATAAGAAGCCACGCTATGAGCAAACTGACGCCTTCTCTTTCTCTCTTCTTCTTGCCTTTCTATCCTCTATACCCCATTGGTTGAATGGGGGTTGAATAGCACAAAAGAGTACAATCAAGGGCTTCCAAGATGATCCCCAGAATACCAACACTCGTGGCTGTCCCAAAAATGTAGTTGTGTTCTTTGTCAATATCTCCTCCTTGTGGACAGTCAAGGTTCTTCCTTGCCTGTCAGAAATAAAAAAACAAAATACCAGGAATGTGATGCTTTAATATAGGCTCGTGGCAAAAGTCGGCTATTACATAAGAAAGAAGAATACACACCATCAACGTGTGGCAATTTGCTCTCTCGTGTCTTCTTTGCTGCCATTTTATTTGATATTGTGGCTGTCATGTTTTAAACCGTACAAAGCAAACAAACAATGAGTAACTAGAAATGAGACAGGAAGATTGAACCACAACTGAAAACTTTATGTTGAAGTCATTAACGTGGCATGGGGTTAATCAAAAAGTACTAGATCATGAACAAAAAGGGACACTCATTTTCAGGATTGTGAACAAACTTGGCACTCATTTTGGGACGGAGGGGGTATTTAAGGTGATTATATTGCTTCAAATAGGAGTGGTTCTACCTATATAACTTGATTGGGAGAAGGTAAAACTGGGCCCATGTTAATAGGCTACAAGTTGATCATATTACACAATTACGTTCCTTAAACGGTTTATCCTCGACTGTATACTTTGCATGGTCAACCAAGATTACCTTTAAATTTCCTTTTCTTGTTAGCTCTTCTTCTCTTCCTCTCTGCCTGTGTTAGTTCTGCTTCTTCTTTAATGTCTCCTTTGCCAGCAAACACCTCCTCAGGTGCCAGCATGGCAGCATCTGAGACTGCCAGAGGCGCAATCTATACCATAAAAAATGAGTCACGCGAGGTTTTAATAGTCAAAACAAGTAAAACTATCTGAAGGAGAATGATATTTGAATTAGAAATTACCTCTTCCATTGCCAAGGCAGGTACATTTACTTGTATAGACATATCTTCGATAACCTATCCAATTTAGATAATCACAGGTAAGTACAACAAGAAACAAGTAAAAGGTCAAGTACGTATAACCCGCAGACAGTGTATAAATGAAAATTCAAAGAGACACATACCGGTTTAGGAGTGAAGTGGAAGTGAGACAAGGCATCCAACTTCAAGCAGAGTTTCTTGAACAGAACACTTGCCTGAAGGTTAAGATATACTAAGAGACTCCATGCTAGAAAAAGGCACCAAGTGGGATTCAAAGAAGCCAAAGTGGGTAGTAAACCGAGCATTTAAGAATGTACCTCTTTCTTCTGCTCATCTGAGAAGGACAATGCAGCTGAAACCAAGCCAGTCTTCTGAACATATTCATCCTGAAGTAGTACAAGGAGAACAACTTTCAAGTGCATATTAGAAAGAAAAAATGAAAAAAGCACAATATGCATTTTATGTACCCCTGCTAGTTAATTACAATCAAGGTGCACATGGCTTCACATTATGCTTCCTGCCAAAGACTTCTTTTGCATTGGTGATTGAATCTATATCACTTCGTAGAATAGTAATTCACCATAGAAGTAGCGAGGATGGGAGATGAAAGGAAGAAATGTGAAGAGGTACTTAATAAGATTGACATCTTAGCAAAATAGATTCAAGAGAGGAAAGGGGTGCACAAACCGATGAACTTCAACATTTAGGTCCTTCAGGACTAAGTTGCTTCCAAGTTCCAAAAGGAAATAAATAGAACTTGCTTTCTTAAGCATGTTATAGTTGAACTAGGTTGCATTTTTCGATGAAGTTAAATATGAAA
This sequence comes from Platycodon grandiflorus, assembly GCA_016624345.1. NCBI lineage: Eukaryota > Viridiplantae > Streptophyta > Magnoliopsida > Asterales > Campanulaceae > Platycodon > Platycodon grandiflorus. The sequence continues at coordinate 9,768,807 of CM028367.1, read as the reverse complement.
TGAAAACCATTACCACTTACAGAAAACGATCCTGCGACCACAACTAGAAGCAGAGCCTAATAGACACTCCCTCCGTTCCAAAATAAGTGTCCCCTATTCCATTTTGAGACATTCCAAAATAAGTGGCCCCTTCACATTTTTAGAAAGATTCTCGAAGCAAATAGTCTATAATACCCTCACTAACAGTGAGATGTAAAAAGAAAGTGGTCCCATTGATTTGACACCATTAGATGATACTTCAAGGGTATTAAAGGAAAATTACAAAGAGTCAACTAATTTCTTAAAACCCGTGTAAAGTCGGATAGGGAACACTATTTAGGAATGGAGGGCGTAACACATAAACAAGCCAAAAAGTCTGCATTTCTTACAAGACATATATCAAGTAGAAAAGACTAACCGCATAAATTTCACCTAGGCCCTTCTTGCTCTTATTCTCATCCTGCATTTTTAACAAAAGATAAGAGAGTTATCACTGCCTGCCTTCATAGTAAGAAAACGAAATCCAAAATAATGGAACACAGATGGGACTTATTTTGGAGAAATTTGAATATTACCAGCTCCTTCACTTCTCTTGGCGCCTTCAAAGGTAAACTAGGCGCTCTGTGAATATCATCGAAATGCCCCTGACAATATGACAGCAAAAACTTTGATCATTAGAGAGAGCTATAGGGGGAAAGATGAAGAGCATGAACACATTGTTATCTATCTTAAGCTGCATTGATGAAGAAAGAAAAATATGATAGATGGTAAAATGGGGGGACATGTTTCATCTCATACAAAGCACCTTAGCTACTAGTGAGAAAGAATTCATAGCTAAAACACACTATCCAGTATATAAAGCTATTCATGCAACAACAGAGAGGCAGATTAAAGCTGGAACTGCTCGCTGGATGATGTATTAGACTCCAGATGATTAAACTGGCAGTAAAGGGAGGTTGCTTGATTGCTTCAAATTATTGTAAGAGCATATTATTTGAAAAGCAGATAATAGATCAAGTATCTGAACAATGAATTACATTCAAGACTAATGAGTTTTATCCCCCATAGCATCCAAAAATAAAAAGAAAATCCAACCATTCCTGGCCTGCAGAAACCTGAAACATGTGGCTCTAACACCACCTCGATGGTCCTAAAATTGTTTTTTTAGGGCATTTGAAGATTTTTTCTACTTACTCCGAACAAAGCCAGTACAATATTTTTAACAAGACATTAATAGATTTAAATGAATGTAATCGTAGTGCTGGATGATCGAAAACTTATAACAGTTATCAATCAATAGAATAAGTGCAGCGATGCAAGGTCAGAAACATTTCCACACGATATAGAAGCTACTTACATCAGCTTATCTCGAGTAGATTCAATATATAAGTGACATGGACTACAGGACAAACATTATCAACTTAAATATTAACTGGAAAGACGAGATGACTGATGATATAAATCACAAAAACATGACTTCAAGATTAACTTGCAATTAGTGAAATTCAAATTGAAAAGGAAAAAGGGTAACCTCGGAAATTCGTTTCTGAATCAGATCTTCAAGGGATTGAGTAACCTCCTCAGTTATTACAGGCGCTGGTTTCACATTGCGCTGGAAATCGAGATCAACCTCTAACGCACTATTCTTTGGCCTTTTAGCAGCAGTTGCCTACCACCAGATCCAATTATTTAACTTTCAACTCGTACTTTAAAACATCAGTGCAATCCGAAATCCATAAAACAATTGGGGAAAATAAGAACAGTTGATTATCTAGTGCAGATGCTTGGAGATGAGAACTGTTACCTCCCCCTGCATGGTCCATGTTTTTGTTTCCAAGTTTGCTTTCTCCATTTCCTCTATTTTGGCACGCTGTTTCTCTAGCTCCTTCTCATGAGTTGAAAGAGGTTCATTCTTCTGAAGAAGAAACAGGAAGAAAACAAGCACACTTCAATAAATGCACTAAGAGTACCAGTATAAACAGCACACAATCTGCAGAGATATAAAAAGCATCACTCTACCTGATTACCAAAATCCATATCATCATCTTCCTCATCACGCTGTTTCTTTCGCTCCTTCTCATGAGTTGAAAGAGGTTCATTCTTCTTAAGAATAAATAGGAAGAAAACAAGCACGCTTCAATAAATGATCAATAATGCACTAAGAGTACCAGTATAAACAAGCACAATGAGGCCCTTTTAAACATTAACATTTCGGGGAACCAAGAAAGGTATAAAACTGCTGAACCGCCGGAACTAGGATGCCCCAGGAGCTGGGATCAAGAAATGCTGTTTGCATATAACATATACGGGGTTTAAAGTACCATCAAGATGCTGGATTTAACTGTCCTAGTTCTTAAGAGACGAGAAAAAATTATGTACTCCGTTCCACTCAAAAAGTCCATATTTGAAAAGTCTAATAATTAAGGGATATATTAATAACATTGGAGTTGGTCATAACTACAAAAATGCTTGAGAATAGCTAAGAAGATTATAACACATGTTGGGGGTAAAGTTGAAAGACTATGAAGGTTGTCCATATAATTTTTAAAGTAAACTCTTTAAGTAGATAGTGGACTCTTTACATGGAACGGAGGGAGTAGTATATAAGTGCATTATTTATTTTGAACTTTACCCCGAATTGAAAAACTAACAACCATCTATTTTACAGTTCTTAGTCATGGAAAACTACTTACACTAATAGAGCTACAATTTGAAGTGAAATAATGAATAGAAAAGGAAAGAAAAGATCACCTGGCATTGCCCATTTTATCTTCATCTTCATCATCATTGTTGTCACTGAGCCCAAGCTACAAAAGCAAGTCCAATCATTAGAATAGCTACAAAAACACATATTTAATACAAGTGAACCAACAATGTTCCGCTACTTAAAATATACTTAAATCTGTACAACAACAACAATTAACTCAGTCCTTGCAACCAATTGATAGCTGCAAAATGTATATCCTCACCTCATCATCCTCTTCGTCATCATCGTCGTTACCGTCTTCTTCATCCTGATTTGTCACTCGTTTGACACTCTTTTTCTTTGTTGAACCATACTCTCTAGCTTCATCGTCCTCCAAATACTCCTCCAATTCCTTTATCTTCAAAAACTTATCTTCGACACCGCCACCGTCCTCCCCCTCGTTTCCTCTATCTTCTTCCTCCTCGTCCCCCTCATTTTCACTCTCTTCTTCATCCTTCTCCACATCCACGTCCTCATTCTCGTCATCGGTATCCTCTAAGTCTTCATCTTCAAGGCCATCCTCAATTTTCTCAATTTCTTTCGCCTTGCCTTCCTTTGCCGGCTTCCCAACGCCGACTTCCCCAAATAGCTTCGAGATTTCTTCGGGATTCTTCTCGAGTTTGTTCACTTCTCTTCAGAGATTGGAAATCAGAGACTGAGTTTGGAGGTCAATTTGCTGCCAAATCTGTTCGGCATCGAAACCATCAACGAGGAGGCGATCGAATGGAGATTTAGGGGTGAAGGGTTTGAGGGAAGAGAATAATTGCTGGGAGGCTAAACGGGCGGTTTGAGAAAGGTCGGGTGAAGGTGAAAGGTAAACCGGTAGGTCCGTTGATTTTAGGCGGCGAAGAGCGTCTACTCCATCGGATGAGATCGCCATGGCCGATGGTTTGATTGGTTGCAATGAGGTAGTTGCGGTGGCCTCTGGTGAATGGGAGGGAGAAGGGACGGGTTCAAGCCAAGGGGTTAGGGTTTAAGGATTAACTGCGGTGGGGTTCTTCCAGCGTAACCAACTACTGCTGGCCGCATGGCGCGTGCCGCGTGGTAACTCTTACTTATTGAAAACGTTTTCTTTTTGCCTTTTACCCTTTTTTTTTTTTTTTTTGTTTAATTATCAATTTGGTCACCGCACTTTTCAACTTTTTTTAATAAGCTCACTCTACTTACTTTTTCTCCTAATTAATCATTTGGCGTTTGAGTAAAAGGTCACCTGCGCTAACCCATTAATTTCATGGACGGAATCGCATGAAAAACATTACGCCCTTTAGCTATTATCAATTTGGTCACCGTACTTTTCAACTTTTTTCAGTAAGCTCACTCTACTTACTTTTTCTCCTAATTACGTTTCGTTTTTATTTATTTATTTTGTATTTATTTATTTTTTTTACAATTTATTTTTTACAGTTTTGTTTTTTACGTTCTATTTTTTTTATTTATTTTTTTTACAAATTTATTTTAAAAAAACTAATCTAAATGGACTTTTTTACATTCTAAATGGACTTTTTGTTTTAAATATGAATTTTTCGTTGTTATTGTTGTGTTATAATGTACAATTTAGATTAAAAATAATTTTGCTTTGTTGCATAAAATGTATGTTTTTGTTATAATGTACAATTTATATCAAAATGGACTTTTGTTTTAAATATGAATTTTTCGTTGTTATTGTTGTGTTATAATGTACAATTTAGATTAAAAAATAATTTTGCTTTGTTGCATAAAAATAATTTTTCTTATAATGTACAATTTATATCAAAATGGACTTTTTGTTATTGTTATTGTTGCATAAAATGTATGTTTTTCATATACTTTGTATTAATCTAAAAATTTTATTTTGTTATTTGCTTTGAATATGTATGTTTTATGCCTATTTTGTTTTAAATATATTTTTTGTTATTATTGTGTTAAAATGTACAATATATTGAGGAGAAAAAAACTTGTGCACATGCGGTTGTAGGCCGCATGTGCACTTGTACATTTGGCCAAACAAGCCTCATGTACAAGTGTACATGCAGCTGGTACAACCGCATGTAGCTACGTTTTTTTTTTTTTTTTGCAATTTGATTTTGTTTTAAATATAAATTTTATGTTGTTATTATTGTGTTATAATGTACAATTTTGATTAAAAAATTATTTTTTATTTTAAATATGAATTTTTCGTTGTTATAATGTACAATTTAGATTAAACAAATAATTTTTTCTTTTAAATATGAATTTTTCGCTGTTATTATTGTGTTATAATGTACAATTTAGATTTAAAAAGTAATATTAATTTTGCATAAAATGTATGTTTTTCATATACTTTGTATTAATCTAAAAATTTTATTTAGTTATTTGCTTTGAATATGTATGTTTTATGCCTATTTTGTTTTAAATATATTTTTTTCTATTATTATTGTGTTAAAATGTACAATATATTGGAATCAAATCTCCTGTGTCACAAATTGTGTGCCACTTTCATCTCAATCATTGATTTATTTATTTCAATTATTTACATTAAAATCACTTTAAATAATCAATGGTTGAGATGAAAGGGGCACACAAGTGGCACACAATTTGTGGCACAGGAGATTTGATTCCAATATATTGAGGAAAAAAAACTTGTGCACATGCGGTTGTACAGGCCGCATGTGCACTTGTACATTCGGCCAAACAAGCCTCATGTACAAGTGTACATGTAGCTGGTACAACCGCATGTAGCCACATTTTTTTTTTTTTTGCAATTTGATTTTGTTTTAAATATAAATTTTATGTTGTTATTATTGTGTTATAATGTACAATTTTGATCAAAAAATTATTTTTTATTTTAAATATGAAATTTTCGTTGTTATTGTTGTGTTATAATGTATAATTTAGATTAAACAAATAATTTTTTCTTTTAAATATGAATTTTTCGCTGTTATTATTGTGTTATAATGTACAATTTAGATTTAAAAAGTAATATTAATTTTGCATAAAATGTATGTTTTTTATATACTTTGTATTAATCTAAATTTTTTATTTAGTTATTTGCTTTGAATATGTATGTTTTATGCCTATTTGTTTTAAATATAATTTTTTTCTGTTATTATTGTGTTAAAATGTACAATATATTGAGGGAGAAAAAAAAAACTTGTGCACATGCGGTTGTACAGGCCTCATGTGCACTTGTACATTCGGCCAAACAAGCCTCATGTACAAGTGTACATGCAGCTGATACAACCGCATGTAGCCACATTTTTTTTTTTTTTTTTGCAATTCGATTTTGTTTTAAATATAAATTTTATGTTGTTATTATTGTGTTATAATGTACAATTTTGATTAAAAAATTATTTTTTATTTTAAATATGAATTTTTCGTTGTTATTGTTGTGTTATAATGTACAATTTAGATTAAACAAATAATTTTTTCTTTTAAATATGAATTTTTCGCTATTATTATTGTGTTATAATGTACAATTTAGATTTAAAAAGTAATATTAATTTTGCATAAAATGTATGTTTTTCATATACTTTGTATTAATCTAAAATTTTTATTTAGTTATTTGCTTTGAATATGTATGTTTTATGCCTATTTTGTTTTAAATATATTTTTTTCTGTTATTATTGTGTTAAAATGTACAATATATTGAGGGAGAAAAAAAAAAACTTGTGCACATGCGGTTGTACAGGCCGCATGTGCACTTGTACATTCGGCCAAACAAGCCTCATGTATAAGTGTACATGCAGCTGGTACAACCTCATGTAGCCGCATGTGCATTGTTAGTCTACGAAAAATTGGGGTGGTTTCTCCAACCAGGGTTATAAGTATTTGAGTACGGATTATTATTCTTATTGAAATTTGAAACAAATTGCACAGATTCAGAATTTAAATTGCAATTATCCGTAACATGATTACCTTGGCAAAGTTCACACATTTGAATGGGTTGGATGGCGGATGCCTGAAGTGCCTTTGTCAAAACGGCAACTTGAGCTTCTAGACTTTGAATTCTATCCGCTTCTCCCGATTCTGATGCTTTCTTTGGTATGTGTCTTTCACCTCCCCATTGATAATTATTGCTTGCCATTTCTTCCAAAAGTTCATAAGCCGCATCAACCGGCTTTCCCATTAAAGCTCCTCCCGCTGCTGCATCAATTGTGCAACGGATGGTAGGATCAACCCCATTGTAGAATGTTTGCACGATCATCCATTTAGGAAGCCCATGGTGAGGACACTGTCGAAGCATATTCTTGTAATGCATTCATGCTTCGTAGAGAGATACTCCACTCCATTGTGTGAAACTTGTAATGTCATTTCTCATCTTATTTGTTTTGTCGGGTGGAAAGAATTTTTCTAGAAACTTTTGGCCCATGATATCCCATGTAGTGATAGACCCCGTGGGCAACGACATCAACCAATCATTAGCATTCTCTCCCAAGCTAAATGGAAATAATCGGAGACGGATTGTGTCCGACGATACCCCATTGAATTTGAATGTATCACATATTTGGAGAAAATTCTTGAGATGAGAATTTGGGTTCTCATTCGGTAAACCCACAAATTGCTTCGCCATGACCATTTGGATAATTGCGAGCTTGAGCTCAAAGTTGTTTGCTTCAACTGCCGGTCTTCTTTTACTTTCTTGAAAACCCTCTATTGTTTGTGCTGAAATTTCCCTTAATGTTCTTTGGGCGGCACCCTCATTTTCTTGGTTTGCCATGGCTTGTCTTCTTTGAATTCGAAAAGTGCGCTCAATTTCGGGATCCAAATTGAATAGACTGAGACCTTGACTTCGGGTCCTTCGCATAAACCTATAGAAACAAGTTGCAAGACAAACACCAACCAAGAGTAATGACAATACCAATAATTAAAAGTGTTCGAATTAAAGTCAAAATCCGTAGTATTAATATCACAAAAATAAACTAAATTGTCCCCGGCAACGGCGCCAAAAACTTGTTGGTTCGCAAAACGAATATGCAAATACTACGGGCAAGAGTACCCGATCGACAACAAGTAGTAAAGTGCGTAAGCACGAGTCGAACCCACAAGGACAATTATGACGTTTATTATCGTGAATAAAAAAATTTAGGATTTTTAACTTTATCCAAACGATCGAAATTGAGTTGAAATGTTATAATTAAATTAAAGCAAGTAAAACGAGCGATGGGGGGGAACGCAAATCACACACACTGGTGAAACGATGATTATCAAAGTTAAAACACTAGGATTATGATTTCACTCCAAATTATCCACATGACCAATTAGTCCACTCTCCATAACTTTTCTACAATTTACTATGGTATCCGAGAACACAAAAATAGTCACTACGAGCTCTCACTCCGATAGCAACCCTAATCTTCCCACCTAACTACGGGCTCTCGCAACGTATAGCTAGTGTGTGAAAATAGCATGAAAATCAAGTTCTCAAAAAATGGATATTGAGTTTTGTGCTATATCTCTATGCTACAAAACATCAACTACTAAATTGCAAGAAAAATTACACACAAATATTCCAAGAAAATATTGCATAATGATATTAAAGATAAAGAGTATAAAATACAATACTTCAATGGAGATTTTTGTGAGAATCCTTTAGCATTCCTTTGACAAAATCTAGTTGAAAGATGATGAGATCTCCCAAAATGAGCTGCTACTTTTTCTTCTTATTTTCTATTCTGTGCGTGTTCTGTTCTTTCTTTTCTTCTTCAATCTGATCTCTCTCCTTAGCCAAAATGATCTCCAAGATTTTTTTAGAGTATTCCACAAGCTAAGGGAGGGCAAAAAGGACATTTGGCTAGGCTTTTAACATTTGAAAACAAAGGGAATTCGGTTGAAGAAAATGGAGAAAATGGGTCTTGGGTTTGGCTGAGGAAAAGGGGCACCCATCAAAGAAGACCGCGGACTACCCAGCTGGAACTGGGTCACACTGAGAGGGAAAATGGGCAGGAAGGGCGGAGCAGACTGGAGAAGAAACGGGCTGGACCGGAGCTCCGCTTCCAGAACATGCGGGCCAGCCTTGAGGATAAGTCGGACACGTGGCGCGCGGAGAAGTTGACACCGTACAGCTGAAGGAGTTTCAGCTTATTGCAGCGGTGCCCCTGGGAATTCCTAAGTTGCTCCGGTGCCCCTGGATTCTTGATAAAGCGAGCCACAGTCCCTATCCTCCCAGGCCTTGCAATTTAGTCCCAAGTCTGCTCCGTTAGCCTCTTTTCTCTTTGAAACACTTAACGGGCTCTGACAGAAGTTGACTGAATGGCTTTTATCAATGCAATTCTTCAACATGCTGCCTTGAATTTCCCATAATGCTATGAATTGAACCTTTAAAGCTTGAATTCATGCCCATAGACCTGAAACACAATAAAAGCACAATAAATGCAATTCCTAGGGCAATATCAATATGCAATTCATATAAAATGGGGGCAAAATATGGGGAAAAGATATATACAATTACGAGCTTATCAACACGCGTTCGTCCAAATCTAAATTCAACATGTATAATACCAATCACTAACTAAAATCTCACTCAATAAAATATCCTCTAAAAACTAACATAAATCTAATATAGTATAATTATTATTTATTACTCTACAATAAATTTTGCTAACACATACTCACTGTTTACACACACTCACTGTTTACCCACACATTCACACGCACACATTTACATACACAGTTTAACACATACCAACATACACACACACACACGCAGCACCTCTAGCACACACACCAACATTCACATACCCACGCAACACCTCCAGAACATACACACACAACAATCCAGCACACACACACACACGTAACACCTACCAGCACACACATTTCACACCCCCACACACTCACATACATATTATATATATATATATATATACAATTTTTTTTATAAAGCACACACACACATAACACCTACCAGCACACACATTTCACACCCCCACACACTCACATACATATTATATATATATATATATATATATATATACACATACAATTGTTATAAAGCACACACTCATACAGGGCCATACTGCCTAGCTAACTCACATACATACTCACATAGCATGCACAGCACCCACGTACTTCACGCATGCATAAGACACACACACAAATAGACATTTCATGCTCACATCGCAATCCAACTTACACATACACAACAGCACAACGTAACTCGTGTATCCTCTCTCTATATTATCAATAATCTATATCTAAATAAAAAAATGTGGAGGATTTTGGACTTACACCCCTTCGGCAGTGATCTCGTTCTCTCTCTCTTCCTAGGGACGGCTGTCTCTCCTCTCCTTGCGTCCTCTCTGCTGCCGTCTCTTACTATCTCTTTCTGCGTATTCCTTTTTTTTTTATAACCCTTACACAACCCACAACTCCCTTATTTATACCTGCTACCTAAAGTCTTTAACCCTAGCTAAAAGCCATAGTTAAGCGGGCCTTTAATAGTTATTCACTACTAAATAAGTAACCTATTCTTATAATTAATCATAAGTGGGCCAAGCCCAAAATAATTATAATATTAATCTATGCAATTTAATATTCTTAATAAAAATTTGGGGTATTATAGAATGTTTGCTCTGTTTGTCTGAAAAATTTTGTTTCACTCACTACTTAAAATCTCTTTCAGCCCTTTGACACCCACGACCTTTGACCTTGGTCAAACACTCCTCACACCTCTAAAACACATTAGGGAGTAAACCATATGCCCTCATTTCTCCCAAATCAACCAAGAATATTAGAGAGAGTTACTATATGTGTTGGGAGGTGAGACCACTGTGTGTTGATCATTTCTTCTTCATCCAACCATTGGATCTTACATGCAAGACCACCATTGAGTTGCTAAAGACTAGGAGACTTCTTTACAAGGCTTTGATCTTGTTTTCCTTGGTTTGATTGTGCATTTTAGGTAAGTTACTAAATCCCCTATGTATGCTTAAGAATTTGCTGCATAATATTGATATAGTGAACATGCAAGACTTGTTTACTTGGTGATTTCATGTTTAAGTGTTATGTTGAGATATGTAACATGTTCATGTGTTATGTGAGGTGTATGGATGATGTTGCATGTTGAAATTGAGTACTCAACCTTGGTAATGAACTCAAGAATAAGTTAGAGACTTTAATTGGGAAATTTTGCATATAATAATTATACCCAAATTTTAGAAGTATGTTAATGACTCTAGAAATTTGATAGTTGAAGCGAATAATATCTACCAAATAACATGTTAAAATCCTACGCGAATTAGAGTTCGTTTGCTATAGAATTTAGCCCTCTGATTATTTGGTACTGGTAAGTTAAAGACTCCGAAATAATCGTAAAGTGGCGTCTAATTAATTTAGCAAGCTGTATATCCGAACTTGTGTAGTTTGGGATGTTCGTTTAATATAATTAGCAACTCCCGAGAGTTGTTTACTCGTATGTATAATAAAATACGGACTATTAAAGACTAGTACGACAGTCTCGATATGATAAATAATTGTTCGTTAATCTTGGGTTGGACTACAAAACTATATGATTTAGGATAAGTGTACTTGAGGGAACTTGTGATTATAAGAATGGTACCATTATGATTCTATCGTCGTTGTAAGTGTAGTATTTCACACTTGATGTTCATAAACTAAATAAGTACTCTTGGTGTGTTTGTGCTTGAGAACTAAATGAGTAGCCTCAACATGGGATTATGAATAGACTACATTAGTAGTCTTAACGTGTGTTTGTTTGAAAATCAAATGTGTACCTCAACGTGTTGTTGTTTATAGACTAAATATGTGGTCTAGTTATTCTTGAGAAGTAATTGCAAACATGTACTTGTATGACTATGTGATTCAAGACTAAGTATGTGGTTTTGAGATGTTGATTGGTTTATTTCACAAAATGTGTTAGTAATGTGTTAAGGTAGGATCATTGACCTCCTTTGTTGAGATAAGGCTCACTACTTTTGAACCTAATTGTTGTTGTTATGTTATGAGTAAATATTTACTTGTGCATCATTTGGAAGTCCAGCTGGCATACTTGATTTGAGTCGGCAATGCGACGACACATAGCCTTTGTGGTAAGCGATTGCTATGGGTCGCCCCATTAATTCCCTTTCCTCCCCACTACTGGCCCTAGTGGGAAGTGGTCCCATTGTTATAAGCAATATGCGTAACTATGACAACCAATAGTATTTTTCTTACTAAGTAGACGGTGAGAAGTAACAACAGTATTTTCCTCACTATGTAATTAAGTGAGAAGTAACGATGGTATCTTTCCTTGCTAAGTAGAATAGCGAGATGTAACGACAGTTTGTACAGTGTGTTCAGTATGATCCGAGCACGAGATTCAGTTCAGCAAAGATATTTGATATGTGTAAAGCGACAGCAGCATAGTCAGACAGACATCAACCATATCCTTTTTAATGTGGTTATTTACGTGCACTTATGTGATCATCACCGTGCTATGTGGTGTTTGATATTTATGTTCCTATAAATATGTGGTACCTGTTTATGGTTTGGTATACTTAAATGATGCCATGTTACAGTTTTATGAATGAGCATTATGCCATGTCATATAGTTGCATTTAGTAACTTACTGTGTCATTATGACTCACCCCGTTTGTTGTCATATGTTTTTCCTTAGATCCGAGCCAACCAGGAAGTCACCGGTGAGGTCGGCGAGATCGTAATTAGTTAGCAGGTTGTCTTTTGGCCTTGTAGCTCGTGGAGCTTGTTATAGTTGTGGTATTTTATTTTAGTGAGGACGGTTGGTTTGTAAAGTTATATAGACTTTACTTTGGGGTAGAATTATACTTGGTTATTGTATTATTCTTTTGGTAGCCGACATGTATGTCGTGCTTGTGTACAGTTGGTTATTATTTCAGTCGTTGTTCCGGCATGTTGTGGCCGATGATGTTAATGTTATTATGTTTCTTTTCCGAGTTGTAGACTCGTGGTTGTTGTTAGATGGGTTCCGGCAGTATTATCGCCGATGATTTTTTTTTATTAGGTTAATCCATTGGATTTTGTTGTAAGTACGGGTGGTTACGCCACGTGCTTTTCGTTTTTGAGTTTGTGTTCGTTCTTTGATGCACCGACCTTGGGGTTTCGTGTTGGAATCTGGGTCGGGGCGTCACAAGAACTGTGCCTCCTTTTATCTCATCTTTGTTGCAGGAATTTGATGATGTCTTTCCCAAGGATGAACTAAGCGGTTTGCCCCCTTTTCGAGGAATCGAGCACCAAATCGATTTCGTTCCCGGTGCTATTTTACCGAACCGACCAGCGTATCTAGCCAATCCCGAAGAGACCAAAGAAATTCAAAGGCAAGTTGAAAAGTTACTGAAAAATGGTGAGGTTGTGAGTCTTTGAGTCCTTGTGCAGTTTCGGTCATTGTTGTACTTCAGAAAAATGGTGAATGAAGGATGTGTACCAATTGTAGGGCCATTAATCAAATCACTATTAAGTATCGTTATCCCATCCCACGATTGGATGATATGCTTGATGAGTTGAATGACTCTGTAATCTACACCCGAATTGATCTTCAAAGTGGTTATCATCAGATTAGGATTAGAGAAGGTGACGAATGGAAAACCGCTTTTAAAACCAAATTTTGGCTATATGAGTGGTTAGTAATGCCCTTTGGGTTGACTAATGCACCGAGTACATTCATGAGGTTAATGAACCAAGTTCTTAGAGAGTTTATTGGTAAATTCGTAGTTGTATATTTTGATGACATTTTGATTTATAGTAAAAGCATGAAAGAGCACATGATTCATCTTCGTTCTGTTTTAAGCACTTTGAGAAAGCATTCTTTGTATGCTAACTTCAAGAAATGTGATTTTTGTTTGGATTGAATTGTGCTTCTTGGTTTTGTTGTCGGTGCCAAGGTGTAGAGATTGATGAATCAAAGATCGAAGCAATCAAGGAGTGGCCTACTCCTACAAGTGCAAGTGAGGTTAGGAGCTTTCACAGATTGACAAGCTTTTACTGAAGGTTCGTGAAGAATCTCAGCACGATCGCTGCTCCGTTGAATGAGTTGGTCAAAAAGGAGGTAAAATTCCATTGGGGAGAAAAACAACAAGTTGCTTTTGAACTTTTAAAAGAAAAATTAATTTCTACCCCCATTCTTGCTTTACCTAATTTTGAAAAGATGTTTGAACTTGAATGTGATGCTTCGGGTGTTGGTATTGGTGGTGTTTTGACCCAAGTGGGTAGACCCGTAGCATACTTTAGTGAAGTTGAGTGAAGAGTCCCTGAATTATTCCACTTATGACAAAGAGTTGTATGCCTTGGTGAGGTACCTTAGAACATGGGAACATTACCTTAGACCTAGGGAATTTGTGATTCACACGGATCACGAGTCAATCAAGTACCTAAAAAGTCAAGGTAGGTTGAACAAAAGGCATGTTAGATGAGTTGAATTTGTTGAATCTTTTCCCTATGTAATCAAGTACAAAAAGGGTAAAGATAATGTAGTCTCTAATGCTTTATCGCGTAGGCATGTTCTGATTACTACATTGCATTCTAGATTACTTGGTTTTGCATCCATTTTTCTAGCATGCGAAAACACGGCATTTGGTATATTCTATAGACATGAAGGGTATATTTTTAAAGAAAATCAGCTTTGTATACCCCAAAGTTCTATTCGTGAGGTACTTGTCCGTGAGGCACATGGTGGTGGCCTTATGGGTCATTTTGGTGTCTTTAAGACACTTGAGACGCTAAAAGAACATTTCTTTTGGCCAAAGATGAAAGTTGATGCTATGCGTGTTTGTTCGAATTGCATTACATGTAAGCATGCCAAGTCCCGAGTGGAACCCCATGGGTTGTACACTCCTTTGCCTATACCAGATTGTCCGTGGACTAATATTTCTATAGATTTTGTACTTGATTTGCTTAGGTCTAGGCGTGGATATGATTCAGTTTTTGTGGTAGTTGATCGTTTTTCGAAAATGGCACATTTCATCGCGTGTCGTTAGACCGGTGATGATAGCTGACTTGTTTTTCAAAGAAATTATACGTTTGCATGGCATGCCAAAAAATATTATGAGTGATCGAGATACTAAATTTGTAAGTCATTTTTGGCGTGTTTTGTGGAATAAATTGGGCACTAAGCTGTTGTTTTCCACTTCGTATCATCCTCAAACAGATGGACAAATGAAAGTTGTGAATCGAGTCTTATCGCAATTGCTTAGGACTGTTTTGAATAAAAACTTAAAAAGTTGGGAAGAAAGTCTTCCATTTGTTGAGTTTACATACAATCGTTCTGTTCATTCTACTACAAATTATATGAAGGAAATATTCTGTATGTATATTGAAGTGAATTTGTCTTCCTATTTATACAAGAGTATAATACTACCTAAAATACAATGCTACAATTAAGGCTAATTACATTAAATCATAATATATTAACAGATGATTGACAGCTACTGTTGTGCAGCTAATGGTGAGTTGATTGAGATGTTTGATTGAGAGTTGCTGTATTAGCTGGAGCTGCTGTAGTATCTTCATCATCCCCCCGCAAGTGGGACGGCCGAAGGGTAAGGCCTATCTTGGATAGCAGCGATTGAAAAGGGGCACGAGCAAGTGGTTTTGTTAGAGCGTCTGCAAGTTGGTCAGTGCTGGAGATATAGGATACCCGAAGAGTTCCACTTTGTACGCTTTCACGAACAAAATGATAGTCCAGGCCAAGGTGTTTCATTCTTGAGTGAAACTTTGGGTTTGCAGCAACGTAAGTGGCACCAATGTTGTCACAGTAAATGGTTGGTTGAGTAGAAGAAGAGATACCAAGTTCAGTGAGTAAATTAATAACCCAAAGAACTTCAGCAGTAGTAGCAGCGATGGCCCGATATTCAGCTTCGGTAGAGGAACGAGCTAGAGTACGTTCCAGGAAATGGGATTGTGACCAAGGTAGAGTATATATCCTGTTGTGGAGACATAATCATCTCTGTCTCCTGCCCAATCGGAGTCGGTGAATGCGTGCAGAGATAATGGAGAGCTGCGATGTAACAGAATTCCCTTGTGTGAAGTACCTGCCAGATATCTTAGTAAACGTTTCAAGGCAAACAAGTGAACATCAGTAGGTTTATGCATATATTGTGACAGTTTGTTAACAGTAAAGGCAATATCAGGTCGTGTGAGGGATAGGTATTGCAGACTTCCAACGAGAGCACGGTAATCTGTGGGATTAGGAAGGGGGAACCAGAATTTAGAGTGAGAGGAGAAGAAGTAGCCATAGGACTAGGAACGGGTTTTGCTTCGTCCATGTGATTTTTGTGAAGTAAGTCAAGAATGTATTTTTGTTGGCTAAGGAAGAGCCCGTGAGGATGAGGAATGACTTCGACACCAAGGAAATAGGAAAGCGACCCAAGATCCTTTAGAGAGTAGCGGGAAGAGATTTGTTTTATAAAGACATTAATAAGAGTGGAGTCGGAGCCGGTGACAATAATGTCATCTACATAGACAAGGAGATATATAATATGCTGAGATTGACGGAGTATAAAGAGGGAAGAATCAGAGATGGTATTGACAAATCCAAGACTGAGGAGGTAGTTTTTGAGTTCGGTGTACCAAGCCCATGGGGCTTGTTTTAAACCATAAAGGGCTTGGCGAAGTTTGCAAACATGATGTGGGCGGGTTTGATCAATAAAGCCAGGGGGTTGAATCATATAGACATCTTCCATGAGAGACCCTTGAAGGAAGGCATTATTTATGTCGAGTTGGCGAATAGACCAGCGTCGAGTGACGGCAAGGGAGAGAATAATGCGAACTATAGGCGATTTTACAACAGGACTAAAGGTTTCATTGTAATCAAGGCCGGGGCGTTGATGAAAGCCTTTGGCGACAAGACGGGCTTTTTGACGTTCAATAGACCCGTCAGGATTGTATTTGTTTCGGAAGACCCATTTGCACCCGACAAGATTATAAGATGGAGAAGGGGGAACAAGATCCCAGGTATGGTTTTGAAGGAGAGCATTGTATTCAGCTTGCATAGCCAGTTTCCAAGATGGGTTTTTGAGGGCTTGAGCCACTGTGGTTGGTTCAAGGTTGGCAGTGGAAGAGAGAGAGTATGCACTGTATTTGGGATTTGGTTTGACTATGTTATGTTGAGAGCGAGTGACGATGGAGCGAGCGGGAGGTGGAGGAGGTGGTGGGGGAGAAGAGGGAGGGGGAGGGAAGGAAGTGGAGGGAAGATTCTGATGCAGGATGGGCATCCGGTGCATGTGTAGACGAAGTGGGAGAAGATTCTCGTACAGAATGGGCATTCGGTATATGTGTAGACGAAGTGGGAGAAGATTCTGGTACAGAATGGGCATTCGGTGGTGAATGTATGGGCTGGACAGTGGTTGTTGGTGTAGGAGAGAGAAGTAGTGGCATGACAGCAGTACACCACTCATCAACATTAGATAGGGAGGTGGAGGGAGGGACCTTTGTTGAATTAGCAAAAGGGAAGGAATTTTCGACAAACTTGACATGACGAGAAACATAGATTTTGGCGGAGGTATGATCAAGACAATAATAGGCACTCTGAGTGGGGGAGTAGCCAACGAATACACATGGTTTTGAACGAAGGTCGAGTTTATGAGAAGTGTAGGGTCGAAGCCATGGATAGCATAGACATCCGAAGTTTCGTAATTTGGTGTAGTTTGGAGGTATGTGAAATAGAGCGAAGAAGGGAGATTTAAAGTTGAGTGTTGGTGTAGGCATGCGATTGATGAGGTACACAGCTGTAGAGAAAGCAAGAGGCCAATAGGTGAGAGACATCGAAGCATAAGATAGAAGAGAAAGCCCGGTTTCGACAATATGTCGATGGCGTCTTTCGGGGTAGCCATTATGTTGAGGTGTGTGGGGTGGGGAGGTGAGGTGAGTGACACCATTTTTGGCAAGAAAAGGGTTAAGTTTTTCGTACTCGCCACCATTGTCAGAAAAGAGTGTGATTATAGGGCGGTTGAAGTATTTTTCAACTAATGCTTTAAAACGGAGAAAGGTTTGTTCGGTATCGAATTTGTGCTTTAGAGGATAGAGCCACACATATTTAGTGAAGTAATCTACAAATATAACATAGTATTTGAGACCATTATACAAATGAAGTGGGGAGGTCCAAACATCACTAAAAATGAGATCAAGGGGTCCGTTAGAGGTTAAAGTAGATTGAGAGAAAGGCAATTTATGATTTTTGTTGCAGTTGCATGCATTACAATTGAAAGTGGAAGAGATAGGTATTGAAAGATTAAAATTAGAATTTATGTATTTTAGAATATGAGAAGATGGGTGTCCTAGTCGATGATGCCAATCGAGTGTAGTGGATGATGAGGCGGAGTTGACTGTCGGAGTGATGTGGTGGATGAATGGGTTCCAGTCATAGATGCCTGACTTAGAATGGCCATGTAGTATTGTTGTCCCCGTTTGATTGTCCTTCACATAAAATGAGTTAGATGAGAATGTGAGGGAAACATTATTATCACGACAAAATTGAGAGATAGAAAGAATATTGCGAGATGCAGATGGAACATGAAGTACATTAGAGAGATAAAAATTGTGAGAGAGATAAGAAATAGAGAGGGAACCCGTGTTAGCAATTGAAAGTCCGGAACCATCGCCGATTAGAAGTTGTTCACCACCAGTATATGGTGTATGTAAAGATAGGTTGGCCAAATCATTAGTTACATGGTGCGAGGCACCGTGTCCAGAGCCAACCGAGGAAGGGTTCGCACTCGCAGGTGTAAGCACGAGGGGGTGCGAGGTTAAAAATTTTGGACATTGGGATGGGGATTTGGGAGAGACGGAGTGGCAGTGGGTTGGGGTGAGAGAGTGGGTGGGGTTGCATGAGGAAATTGTTGACAAAACATTGGGCATTGGGTGACGTAGTGGCCTGATTGGCGACACCATTGACAGCGACCTTGAAAAGGTTTGGAAGGTGGCCGAGAATTTCTGGGATGGGCAGTCAGGGTTGGGAGCAGGCCAGGGGAGGATGAGAAGGCCAGGGGAGGATGAGAATTAGGAATGAGTGCATGATTATCAGAGGAGGCCATGATCGATGATGGGAAAAAGGAAGGGAGGAAGAATGTGAGAAGAAGATGATGAGGAAGAATGTGAGAAGAAGATGATGAAGACTCTGCTGGGAAAAAAAATTTACTGCTCTGATACCATATGAAGGAAATATTCTGTATGTATATTGAAGTGAATTTGTCTTCCTATTTATACAAGAGTATAATTCTACCTAAAATACAATGCTACAATTAAGGCTAATTACATTAAATCATAATATATTAACAGATGATTGACAGCTACTGTTGTGCATGTAATACCCTAAGTTTTTTTGCATGCATTTTACATGTCTAAATGCTTGAACAACATGTTAGTTTAGTTATGCTATAATTCTTGATACAAGACTTTGATCCTTGTCACACCTAATTGCAATGCTTTAGATGTTTACATTGTTTGTGTTATTATGCTCAACATGTGTGTTTGATTTCTTGCACAAATATGTTCAATATGGTTTTTGCCTTAATTCATATACATGTTAATGCACTAACTTGGTACAAGCCCTTGGGATTACTCATAAGTGTGAAGTGATTGTTGTTAGCATTGTTGAGATGGTCTAAGTGATTTGTGTGTTGTTATAAGTGCATTGAGTATTGTGTAATCACACCTAAGGTGACCAAGTGTTTTGAACAAAGAATTAGAGATAATTAGGAGTAAGATTGAACAATAGGGATACGCACGGCCGCGCAGATTTATTGACACGGCCGTGCAAAAGTGACCAGACATTTCAGTAAGTTTGGCACGGCCGCGCAGATTTGTTGACACGGCCGTGCAAGTATTTCAGTAAGTTTGGCACGGCCGCGCAGCCTTTCTTGGCACGGCCGTGCGAGAGTGACACGGCCGTGCGACCGTATATGACACGGCCGTGCAAAGCGTACGAACATCACTTAAGTGACTTGTAAAATCTGGTCTTTTGACTCTTGGACCCTTGGCTGAAAGTGTTGTACCATAGCTTGACCGATTGACCATATATAAGTCATTTAAAGACTCAAAACATATCATCTTCTCCATAGTTCTACCTTGGAGCCCTAGAGAGATTGTGTGGGAGATTTAAAGTGAGACTAGTGTGTGTGTTTCCATTCTTCACCATCCAACCATTGGATCATCCATGCAAAGCTACCAAAACATAGCTTGGGACTAGGGGCTTCATGATCAAGCTTTGATTATGAATTTGTTGGTTTAAATTTCTACCTTGGAGGTAAGTTGCTAAACCCCTTTGTATGCTTAGAAAACATTATATGCTTGCTCTTAATCTCACATGTATGACTTGAATACATGGTGCTTCCATGTTTAAATGGGATGGTGATATATGAAGCTTATCTAAGTGTTAAGTTGTTGAGTTGGATGATGTTGCATGTTAGTTTAAATAGCTCAACTATGGATTGTACTAAGAAACATGTTAGAAACCGTTAAAGGGTGAAAAATTGTATTTAGCAATTATACCCAAATTTATGAACTTAGGGAATCAACACCAAAAGTGGATTTTTGGGAAGATGGTAACTCTCCAAACCATTTGTTAAAGTACTACAAAAACTTGGGTTCATTTGGTATGGAATATGGTCATCCAAGTACTTGATACTGATATGTTAGGGACTTGTGAAGTAGCTCTGAATTTGTGGTTTGTGGCTTTAAACAATATGTTTGATGATTATATGTGGTAGAAAATTATAATCTACTTGATGTTGGTCAAGTTCACTACTTTTGAACTTGATGGTTAATTGCATAAGTTGAGTAAGTTACCTACTTGTGTGAGTTGTGTAAGTCCAGTGGCGTCGTAGTCGTTAATGTTATGGTGGGACGACCTATAGTCTTTACGAATGGGATTCGTGATCGCTATAAGTCGCCGTACGAGTGCACACACCCTCTTCATTGGCCACGTTGAGAAGTAGCCCCATGTTATAGCAATACGCATGACTTTGGCTTGCTAGGTTGAACTCGACGGGATTGTGTCGGGGACGTCGATACTACGCACACGGGTATCGAGGCACTATTGGTTGTTTGTGTAATGCAGGAGCTACACAAAGTTGAAGAAAGAGATATGTTATCCTTCTCTAACGGGGTTTATGTACAAGCACTTATATGTTATCAAAGTGCGATGTGAGTTAAATGATGGTATATCAAGAAAGATAGTATATGCTATGTTATGGTATATAAATGTTGATGTAATGTTTTGTTAAATGCTTGAGCATCATGCCATGCCATTTAGTTGCATTAGTAACTTACTGTGTCATTATGACTCACTCCGTTATGTGTTTAATTGTTTTCCTTAGATCCAAATCAACCTGGAGGTTCTCGGTGAGGCCGATAGTGGTTCGTTGGCTCGCGTGTCGCCAACGTGGGAAGTTCGAGGATTCCTATCTTAGTTATCTGTTTTCATTTTGGTAAGGACGATGGATATGTAAAGTTATATAAACTTTACTTGGGTTTTATTTGTGGTGTTGTAAACATATTCTTTTGGTGGCCGACATATGTATGTCGTGCTCTTGTCTGATTGTGTTGTTGAGTTAGTTCTTTCCCGAGCATGTCGTTAGCTCGCGGTTTTGTGTTGTTCCGGCATGTTGTGGCCGAGGTTTTGTTGTAGTTGTTTTCTTTCCCGAGTTATAACTCGTGGTCGTTGGTAGTTGTTTCCGGCCTTGTATTCGCCGAAGATTATTCTTATATTTGTGTTAATCGGGTTATCGGTTGTGTTTTGTCGTAAGTACGGGCGGTTACGTCACGTGCTCTTCTTGTTGTTATGTTTTGGCGACCCGACCTTGGGATTTCGTATAGAGATCCGGGTCGGGCGTCACTTGGTATCGAGCTTGTGTTAGCTATTCGCCAGATAGGTTCCATGGCCTAGGTGGGTATGGTGTGTGTTATCGAGATTTTAACGTCGAGTGTTTTATGTAGGTTGAAATGGTGCGGACTAGGTTCGGAGCGAGTTCGAGTAGGGTTGATACTAGTGCGGAGGGAATGATGGGAGAGATGACGACGTGAATCGACCACGAATGCCCCTCCCGAACAGACCAAGAGAACCCAAATACAAACATGACGGTGATGATGGGACGGATGATGGAACTCATGAACCAAATGACCGAAAGAATGAATGGGGAGCAACGACTACTCACGAAGTAAGCTCCACAACCGAGATTGAGGTACCACAACCTGAGGCGAGGCCTAGGAATTATACTACCACTCTTGAGCGTTTCTTGAAGATGAAACCGCGTGCATTTCTTGGAGAACCGGATGCTACAAAAGCTGAATTATGGATTGAACACATCATCAAGATATTTGCAGCCCTGGGTTGCAACGATGATGAGAAAGTGAACCTGGCAGTGTTCAAACTTGAAGGAGCAGCTGAGCACTGGTGGCAGGTACTACAGGGAAGCTGGATTCTACGGGGGGAAGCTCACAGTTGGCCCAATTTCTTGAGGGAGTTTAAGGCGCAGTATATCCCGGAGGTGGTTCGGGAAAGGAGAGAGAGAGAGTTCTACGATCTAGAACAGGGCAGCATGACAGTGGCACAATATTCAGCTAAGTTCACTGAGTTGGCTCGATATTGTAGTCACTTGGTTCCTACGGAGGCCAAGAAGGCCCAGAAGTTCATAAAGGGCTTGAGGACTGAGTACAGGAAACAATTGCTATCGTTGTGGCGATTATAGAAGTGGTGGATAGGGCTTATGGGATTGAGAGTGATATAGAGGAACAGGGAGGAATGTGAACAACCCTCCACAGCATCACGTAATCGGGAAGGGGACAAGGTTCCGGCAGTCGTTATAGCGGTGGGAACAACAACCGCCGGGGGAATCAAAAGAGAGGACAATCTGAGGGGCAGCAATCTGGTGGGCGGAGTATTAGTACCGCATCTGTACAAGGCCCACGAGGTACTCCACAAACTTGTAGTATTTGCTCGAGGCCGGGACACTCGGAAGATAAGTGTTGGAATAGAGTGGCTGGGCAATGTTACCACTGCAAGGAAATGGGTCACATAAAGAGGAACTGTCCTAAGTTGAAGGATAGTCAAGCGTGGCGCGAGTGTGCATCCTGGGACGAAGAGGGACAGTGACGGTAGGCCTAAGGTCCAGGGCCGTGTGTTTGCGCTTGACCGCGGTGTGCTGAGTCTACTTGATTATTGGAGGTAGCCTTTCTGTCTTCGGTAGTAAAGCTCGAGTTTTAGTAGATCCCGGTTCATCGCATTCATATGTTGCATCCCATTTTGTGAATAATTTGTGTGTGTTGCCCCAGCCCTTGTCGTTTGTGCTTGAGGTGTCTACCCCGTTGGGGGAGCATATGTTGGCCTCAAATGTGTACCGAGCTTGTGATATACTTATAGGTGATCACACTTTGCATGCTGATCTGGTGGTATTACCCATACGTGATTTTGATGTGATACTTGGCATGGACTGGTTATGTGCATATCATGCTTTGGTAGATTGTCATAGAAAGAAGGTTACTTTTTCTGTGCCGGGTGTGCCTGAATTTGTGTTTGTGGGTGATGCTGTCAAAAGTGGTTTGCATGTTATTTCTGCATTGAAAGCTAGAAAATTATTATCGCATGGGTGTGCGGGTTATTTGGCGTGTGTGGTTGATAGAAGTATTGCCACTCCTGTGTTAGAAGAGGTCCCTGTGGTGTGTGAATTTTCAGATGTGTTTTCCTCTGACTATGCATTACCTCCTGATAGAGAAGTGGAGTTTTGTATCGAATTGTTGCCGGGGACTAGCCCGATTTCTAAAGCCCCATATAGAATGGCACCGGCGGAATTGAAGGAATTGAAAGAACAGTTGCAAGAATTGCTTGACAGGGAATTTATTAAACCAAGTGTGTCACCGTGGGGTGCACCGGTGTTGTTTGTTAGAAAGAAGGATGGTACGTTGAGATTGTGTATTGATTATAGGCAGTTGAATCAGGTAACAATCAAGAATAAGTACCCATTACCACACATCGATGATTTGTTTGATCAGTTACAAGGATCTGTGGTATATTCCAAGCTAGACTTGAGAAGTGGCTATCACCAGTTGAAGGTGCGAGCTGAAGATGTTCCCAAAACAGCTTTTCGCACAAGGTATGGCCACTATGAATTTGTGGTTATGCCATTTGGGTTGACAAATGCACCGGCAGTGTTCATGGACTTGATGAATCGGGTATTCCATGAGTATTTAGATTGTTTTGTGGTAGTATTCATCGACGACATCCTTGTGTACTCTAAATCTTGGGAGGAACATGCACAGCATTTGAGGTTGGTATTATCGGTCCTTCGGGAGAAGAAATTGTTTGCCAAGTTTAGCAAATGTGCATTTTGGCTTGAGGAGGTTTCCTTTCTAGGGCATGTCGTTTCGAAAGACGGGATAGCGGTGGATCCGTCAAAGGTAGAAGCCGTGACGAATTGGAAGAGACCAACTTCGTGGACGAAATCCGGAGTTTCTTGGGCTTGGCAGGGTACTATCGGAGATTCATTGAGGGGTTTTCAAAGATTGCAACTCCTATGACGAATTTAACAAAGAAGACAACTCCGTTTATTTGGGATGATAAGTGCGAGAATAGTTTTCAGGAATTAAAGCGGCGATTGACAACGGCTCCTGTGTTGACCTTACCGAGCGGCGGGGATAACTTCATGATTTATAGCGATGCATCCAAGGAAGGTTTGGGATGTGTGCTTATGCAAAATGGGAAAGTTATAGCATATGCTTCGAGGAAACTAAAGGACGCGGAACGAAACTATCCTACCCATGATCTAGAGTTGGCGGCAATTATGTTTGCGTTGAATAAATGGAAACATTATCTTTATGGAGCAAAGTTTGAAGTCTTTACGGATCACAAGAGTTTAAAGTACCTTTTCTCACAAAAGGAGTTGAATATGAGACAACGCCGGTGGATGGAAAAGTTAAAGGACCACAATTGCACGATTTTATACCACCCGGGAAAGGCGAATGTAGTCGCGGATGCGTTGAGTAGGAAGGTGTACATGTCGTGCATGATGGTTCTGGAATGGAAGACATTAGAGGACTTAAGGGACTGGAGTCCTAGTGTGACGGAAAATGGTGTGATTTTTGCGAATGTTCGGGCTACTCCAGTGTTGCTACAACGAATTAAGGAAGCTCAGAATTGTGACCCGGAGTTCGAAAAGTTGAGGGGACAGTTGAATGAAAATAAGACACTTGACTTTGTGATGAATGAGGATGGTATCTTAACCTTTAGAGGGAGAGTTTGTGTTCCGTCGGATGAGACGGTAAAACGGCAAGTACTTGATGAAGCTCATAAGACTAAGTACACTATACATCCCGGGAGTACGAAAATGTATAGGGATTTGAAGAAGCAATTTTGGTGGAATGGTATGAAACGGGAGATAGCGGAGTATGTATCTAGGTGCTTGACATGCCAACAAGTGAAGGCTGAACATCAAAGGCCCGCAGGGTTACTACAACCATTAGAGATCCCGGAGTGGAAATGGGAGCATATTACGATGGATTTCGTGACAGGATTACCGCGTACTCGTCGGGGTTTTGACGCTGTTTGGGTTGTCGTGGATAGGTTGACTAAATCAGCTCATTTTATACCTATTGCGATGACTTACTCTTTGAACCAATTGGCAGCATTGTATATTCAAGAAATAGTGAGGCTTCATGGAGTGCCGGTTAGTGTTGTATCGATCGGGACCCAAGGTTTACATCCAGATTTTGGGGAGCATTGCAAGAGGCTATGGGAACAAAGTTGAACTTCACAGCTTTCCACCCTCGATCGGACGGGCAATGGAGAGATTAATCCAAGTACTTGAAGATATGCTACGGGCGTGTGCGGTAGATTTCAAGGGAAGTTGGGATTCACATTTACCTTTAGCGGAGTTTGCCTACAATAACGGCTTCCAGCGAGTATCGAGATGGCACCATACGAAGCATTATATGGGCGGAAATGTAGATCACCGATTTGTTGGGATGAAGTCGGTGAGGCTAAGATTTGGGGTTCGAATTGGTACAATCGGTTGAGAGTGTGAGGGTGATTCGGGATAGATTACTTACCGCTCAAAGCCGACGAAAAGTTATGCGGATAATCGAAGAAGGGACCTTGAGTTTCGGCGGGTGACTATGTATTCCTTAAGGTATCGCCGCGTAGGGGTACTAAGAGGTTTGGGAAGAAAGGTAAACTCTCGCCTAGATACATAGGGCCTTTTGAGATACTTGAAAGGGTTGGCACGTTGGCATACCGACTTGCATTACCACCATCTTTGTCGGAGATTCATAATGTATTTCATGTGTCAATGCTCCGAAAGTATATGAAAGACGAGTCACACGTATTGGGGTATGAGGAGATCACATTCGAGCCCGATTTGTCGTATGTAGAACATCCGGTAAGGATTCTCGACACTAAGGAGCAAATATTGCGAACCAAACGGATTCCGCTTGTTAAGGTATTATGGAAAAATCACGAGATTGAAGAGGCTACGTGGGAGACCGAGGTTGAGATGCGAGGGAGATACCCTCATCTATTTGATAAACTTGGTAAGGAATTTAGGGGGCTAAATTCTTTTAAGGGGGAGAGAGTGTAATACCCTAAGTTTTTTTTGCATGCATTTTACATGTCTAAATGCTTGAACAACATGTTAGTTTAGTTATGCTATAATTCTTGATACAAGACTTTGATCCTTGTCACACCTAATTGCAATGCTTTAGATGTTTACATTGTTTGTGTTATTATGCTCAACATGTGTGTTTGATTTCTTGCACAAATATGTTCAATATGGTTTTTGCCTTAAATAATTATTATTAGAGTCCGTAAGAAAAAGCAAAAACATAAGGTTTCTCTCTCTAAAAATTCTCTCTCATCCTAGGGTTTCGGCTAGGGTTCCTTAGCGTGACTCAAGACCTGTGCATGGCGGCAGCCATGTCGCCGCCTCCGCCTGATGACTCCGCTCCGCCGCTCGTTCTCCCCAAGCCTGCTTCCTACGCTTCCATTCTTCTGGACATTCCTCATCCAAAATCCCATTATTTTCAATACCTCCGGCCGATAAAGGTGAACCCTCCTCAAGATATCGGATGATATTGCTCATTCATTAGCGCAGCCTTTCCGCCTAGCCCTAATAGGAAAATTTTCACATGGTCGTCCATCTATGGAAGCTACGCGAAAACACTTTCAAACATTTGGATTAAAAGCTGACTATTCTATTGCTCATTTGGACAATAAACACATTCTCATTAGGGTTCATCATGAAGAAGATTATCAAAGATTGTGGATCAAAGACCAATGGTTTCTCGGTCGATTCCCAATGCGTGTCTTTAAATGGACCCCTGATTTCCGGCCAGATATAGAGAGTTCCATTGTTCCAGTTTGGGTTCAAATACCTGGGCTTCCTGTCCATTTGTTCCATCGCACAGTGCTATTCGCCATAGGGGATATGCTTGGTAAAACCCTTATGACAGACCACCACACTGCGAACCTTACTCGCCCAAGTTTAGCTCGAATATGTGTGGAGATTGATCTTCTTCACCCGATCCCAAAGCGAGTATGGATTGATTGTGGTACACAAATCCCTGGATTTTGGCAATCTGTTGAAGTGGAAGGGCTTCCACGTTATTGTATTCATTGCCGTCGCCAAGGCCATACGGAAGATGCTTGCAAAATTAAACATACCCCATCGCAGATAAAGGAGTCAGGCTTATCTAATGTTAAGGCTTCAGACTTACCAAATAATGAGTCTATTCCTAAGGGACCTGCTAATGATGCTCAAAAGGTCACCACCAGATGGACTCCCAAGAAAACATCAACTTCGATCACCACTACTGACAAAGGTAATCTGGCTAACTCTTCTTCCAATATTATTACTAATAATGCTGCTGCTCCTGGTACAATAATGTCTTCAGATCAACTGCGCGAAGAAGACCCAGAATCAATCAATCCGATTATTAGTCCAGTGACCAGCCATGAAAATCCTTTGCCTCAAGAAGACCCTAACTTACATGCTGATAATTCTAAACCCCAACATGCGGTGACTGATATAATTGATCACTCTGAAAAACAGCCAACTTCTAATGTCATCATGTCGAATGATTTAACATCCTTGCGCTATTGATGAGGAAGCAACTTCTGATATTCAAGAGGATACAGAAAATCAGAATGGCTGCATTCTGAAGGGTAATATGCATGACCCGGATATTCTTGCATCAGATGATGAAGAGGAGATTGAAGAGAGGCATATTTCGGATACCGTTGTTGCATTGAACCTTGACAGTAGTATCCCTATTTCTCCTACTATAACCAAGCACAAAATCTCTCCTAGAATCACAAGGTCCAAGGTTAATGCTTCTTCTCTTGTTATTCATGACTGTTAATGCTCTTTTTTGGAACATTCGAGGAATTGGTAATGATCCCTCTATTGGTCGTTTGAAACAAGTCATTAAGCTTCATAAAATAACGTTCCTTGCTATATTTGAACCTATGATTGCAGCAGATCAAATTACTCGGATTGCCAGGCGATTGCGATTCAATTTTAGCTATGCTAACCCTAATAGCTCTATTTGGATCCTTGTCAAAACTGCTTTTACGTGTCAAGTTCTTTTTGAAGGCTCTCAGCATGTTACTGTCCAAGTTAAACATTTTTCTTGGCCTTTTTCAGTGAATATCTCTTGTATATATGCTAGTTGCTCAGCTGATGATCGACAGGTTCTATGGACTGAATTGATTGATATCGCCGCTTTTGAGTCCTCACCTTGGTTGATTGGAGGATTTTAACATCATCTTATCTCCGGAGGAAAAATTAGGGGTTCAGTTGGGATAGAGTGGTGCTCTTGATTTTCATTCATGCATCAAAGATCGGTCTCACCGATATTGGTTTTTCTGGTAGTAAATACACATGGTGGAATTCTAGAGGTGGTGAAGCATCTATTTTACAAAGAATAGATCGAGTTTTATGTAACATTCCCTGGCAAAACAACTTTGCTGACACGACTGTTGAACATCTCTCTCGCACCTGCTCAGATCATGCTCCTTTGCTGATTCGTATTTTGAAGGACGAATAAGACACCCTTCCTCTTTTCGTTTTTGAACATCCTTCGCATCACTCTTTCCTTGATCCGTAGCCGAAACATGGAACTCCTCAATAGAAGGTCGTCCGATGGTCAAATTTGCGAAAAACTTGGTAATGTGCGCCGTGCCCTTGTTGCCTGGAATAGAGATATTTTTGGTAATATTTTTCATCAACTCCAACATGCGAAGAATTAAAGATTGCGAACTCCTTTATGAGATTGATCCTTCTCCCCAAAAGAATCACAATGTCTATGGCTCAAGCTACTCTTCGTCGAAATTGAAACAAGAGGAGGTATTCGAAGCAAAAGGCAAAAATTAAATGGCTTAAAGAGGGTGAGGGTAATACAAAGCTCTTTCATGCTTCGTTCAACAAGCTCGTCGTAAACTTCATATCCACTCGATTCAAGATCCCTGTGGCTCAATTATTGATACCGAAGATGCTATTAAACATCATGTCGTGAACTATTTCCGCCGCAGCCTTCAAGCCGAGGATACTGTGGATAATGATCTCTTAGATGCCATCCCCTCTCGATCTCTAGCGATATGAATACTCTCTCTCTCGCCTTTCCTACCTTAGAGGAAGTAAAGACCGCTGTTTTTTCTATGGATGCTAATAGTGTCGCGGCCCAGATGGCTTCTCCGGTAAGTTCTTTACCCACGTTGGGATATTATCCGTCATGATCTCTTCTCTCGCTATTCGGATTTTTTCGTGGTTTTTCTTTACCTCGCCGGACTAGTACGTCGATTGTGATGATCCCAAAAATGACAATCCTATGAGCTTCAATGATTTTCGTCCTATCAGCCTGTGTAATTTTTGCAACAAGGTTATCTCCAAGATTTTATCCATCCGGCTTGCTCCTATTTTGCCTGATATTATTTCAGAAAATCAAAGTGGATTCGTCAAAGGGCGTCTTATTCAGGATAACATTCTTTTGGCTCAGGAGCTTATGACCCACTTGGATAAAAAGATTATGGGTTCTAATATCATTATTAAATTGGATATGAAGAAAGCTTTTGAGTCTCTTGGCACTTTCTCGTTAAAGTTCTACGTAAGTTTGGATTCTCTGAATTCTTCATTGATATGATTTGGCGCATCATCTCTAATAATTGGTTCTCCGTTTTGGTGAATGGTGCTTCTACGGGCTTCTTCCATTCTACTCGAGGATTGCGTCAAGGGGACCCTCTATCCCCCAGTTTGTTTATCATTGCTGCTGAAGTTCTCAGTCGGAGCCTTAATGCCTTACATACCTCTCATGCTCAAGTTGCTTTCTCCTCTTCAAGTGGTTGCCCTATTATTTCTCACCTGGCATTTGCAGATGACATTATTATCTTTTGTAATGGTCGTCGATTTTCTCTCGATCGTCATAAGCAGCTCCTCTCAAAATATGAAGATTGCTCCGGCCAACAGATTAATGCCTCAAAGAGTAGTTTTTCTGTCTCTTCCTCCATGGCAGCCTCTAGATTACTTTCTATCTCCTCAACTCTGGGGTTTATTCGCAAGGATCTTCCTATTATCTACTTGGGTTGTCCTCTTTTCTCTGGTAAGAAGCTCAAACGTTACTTTGACCCGCTTGTTCTTAAGATTCGCAGTCGTATTGACACTTGGATTGGGAAATTTCTCTCCCCTGCTGGCCGGGTTACTCTTATTAATCATGTCCTTCACTCTATTACTACTTATCAATTAGCTGCTCTTGCTCCCCCTAAATCCATTATCCATAGTCTTGAGATGCTATTCTCTAATTTCTTTTGGGGTCAAAATGATGGTCGGAATAAGGCCCATTGGATTGCTTGGTCTAAATGTTGCTTACCAGTTTTGGAAGGGGGTATTGGCATCCGTTCCCTGCAAGATTTATCTAAAGCTTATTCTGCTCAATCTTGGTGGCGTCTTCGCACTCAAGATTCCCTCTGGGCTAATTTTATGAACGCCAAATATTGTTCGAGATCTCATCCTTGCCTTGTTAATGTTCGAGGCTCTATCTCTTGGATGCGCATGTTGGAGGCTCGGTCCATGGTGGAACAGAATACTCGATGGTTAATAGGAAAGGGAACCAGATCTCCTTGGTTTGATCATTGGCTTGTGGGCGGGTTACTTGATAAACCTCATAGTTATGATATTCGCTCTATTAGAGATCTTTTTGACAGATCCTCCTCGCTCACTTCCATGGCTCTTGCTGCCCTTCCTGCTCCAGATGCAGCCCGAATTCAGTCCAGCTTTGTGCTCATTTCAGATACGCCGGATACTCCTTGCTGGACAGCCACTTCAACTGGCCTTTTTTCAGTTTCCTCCGCATGGAATCTCGCTTAGAAGACAACAACTGAGCTCCTCTCGGCGAAGTTTATATGGCACGATCGTGTTCCTCAAAGAAATTAGCATCTTCCTATGGCGTCTCTTCCAAAGATCGTCTTCCATTAGACGAAGGCCTCCGTCGTAAGGGTATTCAGCTTGCTTCTCGCTGTTATTGCTGCTCTTCCGGATTCAATGAAACTTTTTCCCATGTGTTCTTATCCAACAATATTGCTTCGGAGATTTGGAATTGCTTCAGCGCTGACTATGGCATAAATTTCAGTAATGTTTCAATCTCTCAAGCCTGTTTTTCCTGGTGGTTATCTTCAAAAACTTCCTCAAATCATATCCTTATTCCTGCTCTCATCCTATGGCACCTTTGGACGAATAGAAATCGATGGTTTTTGACGGTCATGGTCTCTCAAGTACTCACTTGTTCGAGATATTCATGCTCATTTAGCTCAAATTAACACGGCTTTTGGTTCTTTGCCTCCTAAACCCGAAGATCTCCTCGTATTGTGAGGTGGATTAAACCTCCTTTCTCTATCTTGAAGCTCAATACGGATGGCGCCTCTAAAGGTAATCCCGGCTTGGCTAGTGGAGGTGGTATTATTAGAGACTCTTCGGTCACTTGATCCATGCTTTTGCGTCCTTCTATGGCATTTCATCGAATACGATTCGAAGCTATGGCTCTCCTCCAAGGTTTGACTTGGCTTCGAGACTTTGGTCATCACAATGCTATTGTAGACATGGATTCTAAAATTCTCTTTGATTGTGTTTCTAACGAAACTAAACCTCCCCGGTCTTGTTGGAACATTATACATCGAATTTTCGCCATTAAACGATCTTCCTCTTTTCGGCCCGTCATTGTTACAGCGCGAATGGTGTTGCCGATAAATTGGCAAACTTGGGTTTTGAGAAGCAAACAAACTTTATTTTTTCATCTTATAGAGACCTCCTCTACCATCCGGCATGATTATTCGGATATCCAAGAGACTCCTTACATTAGGCTCTAGTATCTTTTAGTCTATTAGATTTTAGTTTATTTTGATTTCTATTTGTATTTCCTTTTCGAGGTCGCTCCTCTGTCCTCCCATTTATAAGGGCAAGGCCGGTTGTCCCCTCAAGTTTGTATGTTTTCTTTTTATTATCAATAAAATTTTGCAGGTGCCGTCCTGTTTCCTAAAAAAAAAAAAAAAAAAAAAAAAAATGGTTTTTGCCTTAATTCATATACATGTTAATGCACTAACTTGGTACAAGCCCTTGGGATTACTCATAAGTGTGAAGTGATTGTTGTTAGCATTGTTGAGATGGTCTAAGTGATTTGTGTGTTGTTATAAGTGCATTGAGTATTGTGTAATCACACCTAAGGTGACCAAGTGTTTTGAACAAAGAATTAGAGATAATTGGGAGTAAGATTGAACAATAGGGATACGCACGGCCGCGCAGATTTATTGACACGGCCGTGCAAAAGTGACCAGACATTTCAGTAAGTTTGGCACGGCCGCGCAGATTTGTTGACACGGCCGTGCAAGTATTTCAGTAAGTTTGGCACGGCCGCGCAGCCTTTCTTGGCACGGCCGTGCGAGAGTGACACGGCCGTGCGACCGTATATGACACGGCCGTGCAAAGCGTACGAACATCACTTAAGTGACTTGTAAAATCTGGTCTTTTGACTCTTGGACCCTTGGCTGAAAGTGTTGTACCATAGCTTGACCAGTTGACCATATATAAGTCATTTAAAGACTCAAAACATATCATCTTCTCCATAGTTCTACCTTGGAGCCCTAGAGAGATTGTGTGGGAGATTTAAAGTGAGACTAGTGTGTGTGTTTCCATTCTTCACCATCCAACCATTGGATCATCCATGCAAAGCTACCAAAACATAGCTTGGGACTAGGGGGCTTCATGATCAAGCTTTGATTATGAATTTGTTGGTTTAAATTTCTACCTTGGAGGTAAGTTGCTAAACCCCTTTGTATGCTTAGAAAACATTATATGCTTGCTCTTAATCTCACATGTATGACTTGAATACATGGTGCTTCCATGTTTAAATGGGATGGTGATATATGAAGCTTATCTAAGTGTTAAGTTGTTGAGTTGGATGATGTTGCATGTTAGTTTAAATAGCTCAACTATGGATTGTACTAAGAAACATGTTAGAAACCGTTAAAGGGTGAAAAATTGTATTTAGCAATTATACCCAAATTTATGAACTTAGGGAATCAACACCAAAAGTGGATTTTGGGAAGATGGTAACTCTCCAAACCATTTGTTAAAGTACTACAAAAACTTGGGTTCATTTGGTATGGAATATGGTCATCCAAGTACTTGATACCGATATGTTAGGGACTTGTGAAGTAGCTCGAATTTGTGGTTTGTGGCTTTAAACAATATGTTTGATGATTATATGTGGTAGAAAATTATAATCTACTTGATGTTGGTCAAGTTCACTACTTTTGAACTTGATGGTTAATTGCATAAGTTGAGTAAGTTACCTACTTGTGTGAGTTGTGTAAGTCCAGTGGCGTCGTAGTCGTTAATGTTATGGTGGGACGACCTATAGTCTTTACGAATGGGATTCGTGATCGCTATAAGTCGCACGGAGTGCACACACCCTCTTCCGTTGGCCACGTTGAGAAGTAGCCCCACTGTTATAGCAATACGCATGACTTTGGCTTGCTAGGTTGAACTCGACGGGATTGTGTCGGGACGTCGATACTACGCACACGGGTATCGAGGCACTATTGGTTGTTTGTGTAATGCAGAGCTACACAAAGTTGAAGAAAGAGATATGTTATCCTTCTCTAACGGGGTTTATGTACAAGCACTTATATGTTATCAAAGTGCGATGTGAGTTAAATGATGGTATATCAAGAAAGATAGTATATGCTATGTTATGGTATATAAATGTTGATGTAATGTTTTGTTAAATGCTTGAGCATCATGCCATGCCATTTAGTTGCATTAGTAACTTACTGTGTCATTATGACTCACTCCGTTATGTGTTTAATTGTTTTCCTTAGATCCAAATCAACCTGGAGGTTCTCGGTGAGGCCGATAGTGGTTCGTTGGCTCGCGTGTCGCCAACGTGGGAAGTTCGAGGATTCCTATCTTAGTTATCTGTTTTCAT
Organism: Platycodon grandiflorus; assembly: GCA_016624345.1. NCBI lineage: Eukaryota > Viridiplantae > Streptophyta > Magnoliopsida > Asterales > Campanulaceae > Platycodon > Platycodon grandiflorus. The sequence goes on along the minus strand of CM028367.1, from coordinate 9,734,699 downwards.
TTTGGTAAGGACGATGGATATGTAAAGTTATATAAACTTTACTTGGGTTTTATTTATGGTGTTGTAAACATATTCTTTTGGTGGCCGACATATGTATGTCGTGCTCTTGTACAGTTGTGTTGTTGAGTTAGTTCTTTCCCGAGCATGTCGTTAGCTCGCGGTTTTGTGTTGTTCCGGCATGTTGTGGCCGAGGTTTTTGTTGTAGTTGTTTTCTTTCCCCGAGTTATAACTCGTGGTCGTTGGTAGTTGTTTCCGGCCTTGTATTCGCCGAAGATTATTCTTATATTTGTGTTAATCAGGTTATCAGTTGTGTTTTGTCGTAAGTACGGGCGGTTACGTCACGTGCTCTTCTTGTTGTTATGTTGTTTTGGCGACCCGACCTTGGGATTTCGTATAGAGATCCGGGTCGGGGCGTCACAGTGCAGCTAATGGTGAGTTGATTGAGATGTTTGATTGAGAGTTGCTATATTAGCTGGAGCTGCTGTAGTATCTTCATCAAATTATTCTCCATTTGAGATTGTATATGGACTTCACCCTTGTAATCCTTTAGATCTTGTTCCTATTCCAGTGAAGGAACGTGCTAGCATGGATGGAAAATGCAAGGCGGAGGTAATTCAAAAGTTACATGAACAGGTTCGGTTGAACATCAAAAAGAGGATGGCCCAATACGTCAAGCAAGCAAACAAGGGTCGAAAATAGGTCGTGTTTGAACCCGGAGATTGGGTTTGACTGCATTTAAGGAAAGAGCGGTTTCCGATGAAACGTCGTTCTAAGTTGCATCCTAGAGGCGGCGGACCATTCCAAGTTCTTGAAAGGCTGAATGACAATGCTTACCGACTTGATCTTCCTGGTGAGTATAATGTGTCTGCGACATTCAATGTATATGATCTCTTTTTGACGCAGGTGATGATTCGAGGTCGAATCCTTTCGAAGAGGGAAAGAATAATGAGGATCAAGTCAAGAATGGTTCGGGCGCCAATCACGTTCGTGAGCCATTAAGCATAAACGGAGGCCCAACGATTCGTGCATGTGCAAAGGAGATTCAAGTAGATTTAGCAACACTTGTGGAAGAGATTAGAGGCTGAATTGAAGTCGAGAATGATCAAGGTCATCAAGGGAGATTCATTTGCATGTTGGAGGGCCAAATTCAGAAGACTACTCCATGTTAGGCGCATTCATGCCTAATCTTACTTAGTCTTCTGCGATCCCAACAAATTCAGAAAACTACTTCGTGTTAGGCGCGATCACGCCTAGTTTTACTTAGTCTTCTGCGATCCCACGAAATAGAGCTACTCTAAAACATTTTTGATGGAAGTTGGATGGTTTTTTTCTTGAGACCTTGGTGTAACTTCGTGGGTTACTTTTCCTTTTGTTATTTTCAGCCTTGGAGACATATAAAAGGAATTCTCAAACACTTGTAATGAGAATCTTTGATCATTTGATATGCTTTGCATTTGGAGTAATTCTCTTTCATTTCACAAAGTGAGTTTGTGAGATTATCATAGGTTTCTTGGATTAGAAACCAACCTTGAACTTATCAATCTCATCCGAGTCGGGAGGTTGTGGCGTTCCGTGGTTCGAGGGTCGTAGGCAAACGTGTCTTCGGTTCTCATCGCAACCCGAGGTTCCTAATCAACGAGATTAGCGGGTCGAGGGAGACTATTTATCCACTATCGTTCTGTTTTCTTTGGTAAGCTACTGCGTTTTGATTTCATTTGAAGATTCGAGTTCATAATTCCGTGTTATTCGTCGGGTGCGTAATCTTCGATCTGGTCTTGGAGCGAATTCACCCCAATCAAACGGGCGAATTCACATCACCACATCTATGGCAGATGATGAACTCGGTAGAATACTAGAATGGAGAGGTGTAAGCTCGAGAAGATGAACTACGAAATTGAATTGAATCGAACCAAATTGGTCGGTTTGGTTCGATTTTGGGTTAGGTAGGTTCGATTTAGGTTTGGGAATTTCATAAACAACGCAGTTCGAATCGATTTGCGATTGTTGATGCCAAACCGAATCAAATAGAACAGAATCGCCATGTTAATTTATATATTTTTATATTATATTATATATATATATTAATAATGGTTAATTTATTTTTATTTAGAATTTGAAATTTGTAAGATAAGTGAGTGTAAATAGTAGACATCCTTGTTTTATTTTTGTTCTTTTGCTCTTAAATTTTTATTTTTAATGATTGATGTTAAAGCAATTAAATATTTTATTTGCCTTAATTTTAATGTTAAATTTATCAATATTACAAGCATTTAAATTATAGCATAACAACAATTAATTTAATTAATAAAACATTTACTTAAACTGCAAAATCAAACTAAACCAAACCGAGTCTCAATTCAAGCTTAATATAGTTCGATTCAGTTTAAAGAAAGTGAAATCGATGGGAGACGGTTTGATCGGTAATTTTAGTCTAAATCGAATTGATCCAATTAAATCAAACCGAACCACTCGCACCTCTACTAGAATGCACTGTTTTCCTTTCTTAATCTGGAGGGCTAAAAGTGTAAAATACTTCCTCGAATTATTTTCGCAAACCTCGAAAATTTCAAATTGAAATAGAACGCGCGTCCGCCGCACACTCTCTCGCCTCTTGAAAAAGGACCGAATTTCCCGAAATCCCAAGCCCACTTTACACACGACAAACCCCTAAAACCACGATCCCCGTGCCCATAATTTTACTGCAGCCATCACCGTCGATCCAACATCCATCAACGGCTCAAACCAATAAAAACATTAACCACACAGATCACCATTCTATACCGTCAACTACCCCCTCATATTATCCCATCGCTTTTATATAAACCCACCAAGTCACGCAAATTCAGAATTACTTTATCTCTCCGGTCAATCAATTCAACATTTGAATTTGCTTAATCATTTTTCCGGAAAAATGTCAGGCCGAGGCAAAGGAGGGAAGGGATTAGGAAAGGGAGGAGCAAAACGGCACCGTAAAGTGCTGAGAGACAACATCCAGGGCATCACGAAGCCGGCGATTCGTCGATTGGCGAGGAGAGGAGGAGTGAAGAGAATCAGTGGGCTCATCTACGAAGAAACAAGAGGCGTTCTCAAGATATTTTTGGAGAACGTGATTCGTGATGCGGTGACGTACACTGAGCACGCTAGGCGGAAGACGGTGACGGCCATGGATGTTGTTTATGCTTTGAAGAGACAGGGCAGGACTCTGTATGGCTTTGGCGGTTAGGCGGGGAGTGGGATTTGGTTGTGAATGGTTGAGATTTTAGGGCTAGGTTTAGTGTTTTTGAGTTGTTGTATTGCAATTATAGTGTGTTTGAAATATACTGTGATGTTTCCTAGACTCTGTTTTTTTTTTTTTTGATGAATTTGGGCGAGATTTTGTTCCATTAGCATCTGATTGATTAATAGCAAGCCACGAGATTAAAAAAAAAAACTCTTCTGATTGTTTTTCGATAAATTAAAATAAGGTGGGGGGAGAGTTTTATTGTTTGTTATGATCTTATACAGCTCAAGAGTAATCTTAGGTATTCTAGTTAAAAAAGTATTCCATTCGTTTTTTAATTATTGTTTAGTTTGATTTGGGATATAAATTAAAGAAAATTTTAATTTGATTATTAGTATTAATATAATATTAATTTTTTTAGTATTTATGTGTATTTAATTTATAATTAAAGCAGCTAAAAAAAATAAAATAATAAAAATAAATAAATAATAAAATAATAAGAGTAATATTAAATTTTTTTTAGATAAATAAAAAAGAAAAAAAAAAAAATTTAAGGACGGAAGAAGTATCCCTATTATTGACATGATAAACGGGCTGAATAGTTTTAGTGGGTTTTGACTCGATGGGTTGTTGGTTAAATTGTTTTTAATTTTTGGGTTACTATTATTGAAAATTTAACTCTAATCTTAGGGGTTTTGGGTTAAATGGGTTATTATTGGGTTACAGTTAAAAAAATAAAAAATATGTCAAATTTATTTTTGTAAATATTTAAAAAATAGAGAGATTGTTATTTATAATTTATAATTTAGATAGGTTATTATGTTTTTTATAAAAATATAAATTATATATTTTTTATATTGCTGTATTTAAAATTCAGCTTTATTTCAAAATAAATATTGAAATATTTTTACTTAATAATTTTCTTCAAGAATTTAGTTTATATTTTAATATTTATTCACAAGAAAAAAAAGATGGGTGAATTACATGCCGGTCTCTTTTTAAATATTTGTAATCACTCCAGTTCACTTATTTTTTTTAAAAACCGGAAAAAGGCATTTTTGGGGCGAAAAGACGATTATACCATTAATGAAAGAAAAACACGCGCGCTTCATTAACCCAAGGCATCGCGATGCATTACTTTGGCATCGCAATGCACCATTTTGGCATCGCGATGCACCACTTTTGCATCGCAATGCACTAAATTGGGGCATCACGATGAAACAATTGGTGCATCGCGATCATCGCAGCGCGCTTTAGGAAACCAAAGCATCGTGATGAGCAACCAAGGCATCGCGATGCACTAATTTTGCATCGCGATGCACAAATTGGGGCATCGCGATGCAATAATTGGTGCATCGCGATCATCGCAGCGCGCTTTAGGGAACCAAAGCATCGTGATGAGCAACCAAGGCATCGCGATGCACTACTTTGGCATCGCGATGCACCACTTTTGCATCGCGATGCACCACTTTTGCAAATTGGGAATCGTGATGCAACAATTGGTGCATCTCGATCATCGCAGCGCTCTTTAGGGAACTTGATTTTCGTTCGAACCCCATTGCGTTGCCCAGCATATTGCGATTGACGAATTAAATCAGTCCAAGAACATCTTCCTCTGTTTTCGGACAGCACACTGTCAAACTTGATTTGAAGCTCTAAAATAGTGTTTTTTGGTAGAAAAATTATGCACAAATATAGTACTAAGTTAGGATAATAATATGAGATTGATTTTAAACAAATTCTAAGCTTAAAACGAAGATTTAAGTGGCCAAAACAACTCAAGAACAAATAAAAACAGGATGAACTCAAAAAATTTGAATTTGATCAAATTCGTGTTTTATGCATGAAAATTGATACCCAAACATACGGAAAGACTATATTAACAACATGAAATCATTTATACATCAATTTGAATCTCAAATCTGAAGCAACGATGTTGTTGAGGGTATTTTAGGAAGAATATTTTTAAAATGCCTTTTAGTGGTTACAAAAAAAAAGGGTGTACTGGAGAGAAAAAAAGTTTGAAAAAGTAGACCGGCCAGCAATTTCTCCAAAAAAGATCTGTAGTGCAAATGATAAGTTTACTTGACTTTGAATTTGAAAGTTTTGGGCTTATTTCTTATGATGATTGTTTTATGTATGCCCTAATTTTTTATAGCCTAATTAATATTACAATGGCCGACGGGCCAGCACTGAAACCTAGCAGGTCAGTCCTAATGGGCCACGGGTTAAAGAAAAGTATTGATTTTAAACGGGTTTAAAAAATTAGAGCCCTAATCTTATTTTTTTCAGTTTAAACGAGTCAGTCCTACGAATGACTCTTTTAACATCTCTATTGATTAGTTTTGAATTTAAAACTATCTTGATTTTAACTCAAAAAGTAATTGTTGCACAAATATAACCCAATTTGGGTTTTCGACTTCAAAAGTATCTTGATTTTGACTGGAAAAAGTAAATGTTGCACAAATATATAACTCAAGCCTTGCGACAGCTTTGGAGCGTTTCAAGCCTTACAAATAAGGTTTCAAGCATAAGAGCATGATAGGGGTGAGCAGACCGGCCCATCAGCCCGCCAAGCCCGTCAATGCCCGGCCCCCAAAGCCCATGCCCATGGGCTAATACATAGTGCTGGGCCTTAGATGAGTGAAAGCCCGTGGGCTCGGGCAGGGACTGGGCTCTCCAATTCTTCCTGCCCGTTAACCCCGGCCTGGCCCATCTATTACAAAAACTACGTCGTTTTATTGATATATATATATATATATATACATACACATTTACATAATATTAATATTTATATTATTAATATCTATCTAACAAACTAAAAATTAAAACCCTATCCCTTTTACTCCTCAAATCAAGATCTCACAGGCGACACCAGCTCACCGCTACACCGGCAGAGAGAGGCTGAAAGAGTCAGAGACTACACGATCCTTTCGATCTTCGTCTTCTCCATCGCCATCACCGCTACACCGGCGACACCAGCTCACCAGTCCACTTCATCTTCGTTTTTACCATCGCCATAGCAGCTTTCGGTCTTCGACCTCTTCGCCGTCGCTGCTTCCGGCCTTCCACCTCCTCGTCTAGGGGTGAAGGTGGTTCGGTTTGAGCCAAAACCGCAAACCGAACCACCCCCTAACGGTTCCACATATTTCAAACCGAACCGAACCGCCACAAACTTCAAACCGAACCGCTCGGTTTGGTTCGGTTTAGTTTGGTTCCGCGGTTTAATTATTTAAATATTAAAAAAAAAACTTTTAAATATCAAAAAAATACTTTTAACATAAACTAAATAATTAAAAGTCAAAAAATTAACTTTAAAATTACAATAATTCAATCAAAATATAGGCAAACAAAAATAATTTTCTTATTAAATTCAATTACTAATTACTAATTACTAAATAATATACATATATAAAAATAGAAAAATAAAAATTAAATAGTGGTGATTCGATTCGGTTTGGTTCGGTTTGGCACCAAAAACCGCAAACCGAACTGAACCGCTCGGTTTATAAAATTTCCAAACCTAAACCGAACCGTCCTAACCTAAAACCGAACCGAACTGGCCGATTCGGTTCGATTCGATTCGATTTGGCGGTTTGGCGGTTCGGACTTACACCCCTATCCTCGTCATCTCCGATGAGTTCGCCCAAAGGTCAAAACCCATCTGAGCCAGCTCCATCTGGACCATCCCACGGTATCTCAGAATCTCTCTCTCTCTCTCTTGGTTTGGTTTGGTTTGATTTTGGATGAGAGTGAAAATGGTTTTGGGTGTGGGATTTCGTTTTGGATGAGAGTGAAAATGGTTTTGGGTGTGGGATTTCAAGCTGAAGTTGTCCAATTTCTTGAATTAGAATTAGCCCTTAATATTGTTTCTAGAAAATTATGTTTTGTGTTTTGTTTCCATTTCAGTATATTGTTTAATTAATAAGTAATTAAGTATATTGTTTCCATTTCAGTATATTGTCTAATTAGAGATTTATGTTTTAGCAACAATTCTGTTTTGTGTTTTGTTAGAGTTTAAAATGATATTCTGTTAATCTGTTTAATTAAAATGGTGTTCTGTTTTAGGATTTTTTTTTCCTTTTTTTTAGCAACAATTCTGTTTTGTTTACTTGTTAGAGTTTTGACATCCTTTGAAGCTGAAAGCTAGTAATATAATCATCCATAATGGTTGATTTTGTTCATTTAAGGAGAAAGGGAGAAAGCATAAAAGTCTATAGGGTATTTCCTCATTACAGTACTGTTATGGAGAATAAAATGTGGAATATCTATTAGATTGAAGTAGATCGATCCTCTGTTGTAATCGGGTCAACTTGTCATAGTTTGTTGTAAATCTTATTGATCAGTCATGGTTTTAGTTTATATGCAAAACATACTGCTTGTAACGTCAACATTCCAGTATACATTCTTGATTTCATCACATTCACCATCTTATTTTGAATTGTTCTGTCTGTTTAAAATGGTATTTTGTTAATCTGTTTAATTAAAATGGTGTTCTGTTTTAGGATTTTTTTTTCTTTTTTTAGCAACAATTCTGTTTTGTTTACTTGTTAGAGTTTTGTCTAAAATGGGTTATTTGTGTTTTGTGTTTTTTTTTTTTTTTTCAGAAATGGAAACAGAAACTAATAAGAAACGAAATAGCGACAAAAATGTTGAAAAGGATGTGATTGAATTAGATTGGGAGAATTGTGATTCTAAATTCACTTCTTGGGTGTGGGAACATTTTAAGAGACCTAAAGGGAAACCTTATCCGAAGAAGATAGATTGTCCTTATTGCAAGCAAGGCTTTACTTTTAACACTACCAAGAATGGAACAAATGCTATGGGTAGACATCTAAAGCAAACTTGTAAAACATCACCTTGTTTTGTGGGTTTGAAGGGGACTATAAGCGATGGAAAAAAACAAAAGACTTTGCAATTTAAGAGTGAACGAAAAGAGAGGGGTAATGGAGCGAGCATCACAAGTTATGCCTTTAATCAAGAGAGGGCTCGAAAGACTCTTGCTAGGATGTGCATAAAAGATAATAGACCCTTTAGTATTGTGGATGATGAGGGACTTAGGGAGATGTTTTGGGAGTTGAACCCCAACTTTAAAATTCCCTCTCGTTGGACGGTTGCTAGAGATTGCTTGCAAATTTACAAAGAGGAGACATTAAAATTGAAAACTTTTTTGAAGGGGCAAAGAGTTTTTCTTACCACTGACACTTGGTAATCATGTCAAAACATCAACTATATGTGTCTCATGGCTCATTGGATCGACGATGATTGGATTTTGAGAAAGAAAATATTGAACTTTTGTACAATTGCTAATCACAAGGGGACAACAATTGGGAAATTGGTTTATGATTGCTTGAAAGAATGGGGTATTGATCAGATTTTCACAATTACGGTCGACAATGCTTCATCTAATGATGGTGCCATTAAATTTTTGGAAGATGAACTTAGTGGGTCAAATTCCATTTTGGATTGTAAGTATATGCATTTGAGATGTTGTGCTCACATTCTCAATCTTGTTGTGAAGGAAGGTCTAGAGGAACAAAAGGAGGAAATTGTGAGAATTCGAAATGTCGTTAGATATGTGAGGTCATCTCCCGCAAGGCTTGCAAAATTTGAGTCGTGTGTTCAAAAATTAGGCATAAAGTGTAGTAAAAAAATATCTCTTGATGTTGATTCTAGGTGGAATTCCACCTACTTAATGCTAGAGACGGCGATAAAATATGCCAAGGCCTTTGATAGGATGCGTAACGACTCCAACTATGATGATTACTTTTTTGGTGGGGATGAGGAAATTTTTGAAGTTAATACAAGAAAGAAGAAAAAGAAAGTAAAGGTTGTGGGTGCTCCAACTTTGAAGGATTTTCAAAATGTTGGCTATCTTGTTGATTTTTTGCAAATTTTTTATGAAATGACATTGAAGATCTCGGGGTCAAAGTATTCAACTTCAAATTTATTTTTTGGTGAGCTTGTGTCATTGCAATGTAAGTTGGGAAAAATATGTATGAACAATGATGATCTTGAAGCAAGAGACATGGCTTCTAGAATGAGGGGAAAATATGAAAAGTATTGGGAGAACATAGAAAATATAAATTACTTGTTGTATGTAGCCGTGGTTCTAGATCCTCGTCATAAGATGACTTATGTGAATTTTTGTTTTAAGCGAATGTATGGGAAGGATGATGGAAGAGCCAAGGAAATGGGGGAAAAGGTGATTAAAACTTTGATTGACTTGTTTGATCATTATAAAATCAAAGAGGTGAAAACAAATGTGGGTGATGGTTTTATGGGTTCTTCATCAAGTGCAAGTAACATGGAAGTTGATGATTTGGAGGAAGGTTTTTTAAAACATCTTGAAGAAGAAAATGATATTGGCAAAACAGAAGTTGATATTTACTTGGGGGATCGTGTTGAAAATGAAAGATTAATGGGTGAGAAATTTGATTTGTTAACTTGGTGGAAAAACAATTCTTCAAAATTCCCAATCCTTTCTCTAGTTGCAAGGCATGTTTTGGCTATGCCAATTTCCACCGTTGCGAGTGAGTCGGCATTTAGCACGGGAGGGAGGGTAATAGATCCTTTTAGGAGTTCACTGTAATCCTAAAACAGCGGAGGCATTGATATGTACACAAAATTGGATTTGTGCGTCCCCGATTGATATTGAAAGCCAATTCATACAAGCTCAAGTATTGGAGGAATTGCAAGACAAACTAGAGAAGATTGAATTCGGTAAAAATTTGTCAATTCTTATTAATTTTTGCTTATTTACTTTGTCAATTAGATGTTCTTATTTGACATTTTTTTTCTTATAGATGAATTGAAAAGTCGACCCAAGTCTTTTGCAACTCGTTTCGAGGAGGATTGATTGGAGATGACAAGTTGAGAAAGGTAACATTTTTTACTAGTTTTTGCCTTGTTGATTTGTTGTTTAGTGTTTGTTTCATAATTTTCATTTAACTTTTTTGGTCTCATGTAGATGACTTTCCACGGCTATTCAAGAGTTTATTAGATGATTGTAGTTTGATGAAGTTAAGTTGAGGAATGTGTTATGAATGATATTGTCTATATTTTTAGTTTATTTGAAGTGGGAACTTGTAATTTTAAATTTGAAGTTGAGACTTGTAAGGTTGAAATGATGATTTGATGAATGCTTAGACTATAACTTGTTAGATTTCAATTCATTTTTAATTTATTTGAAGTTGGAACTTGTAATTTTAAATATGGTCTCTAGAAACTTTTGTGTTCTTACATTTGAAGTTTAGTACTTAGTAGTTAGTACTTTTAATTTGCAATATATTGATTATCATATTTATTTATTTTGATCTTGAATAATTGTACAATGATTTGATGGGCTAAATAACAAATATTTTATAGCCCACAATATAATGGTCTCAATGAAACTCCATGGATATGAATTGATGGGCTGAAGCCTAAAATTTTAATGGTAAAATTGTTAAAAACATAAAAATCAATCGTAAGCCCATCAACCCTGTGCCCGCCTAAAGCCCGCCCAAAGCCCGTCCAAAGCCCGAATAAAGCCCGTCCACTAATGCCCGTGGGCTCACTGCTGTAGTGGGCTTTAAAAAATGAAGCCCGCTGCCTGATGAGCCTATGCTGGGCATTGCCAATGCCCGCGGGCTTAAGGCCCGTGCACACCCCTAAGAGCATCAGCGAGGTTTCAAGCCGGAGAGCATATCTCCAACAGTTATGTGCAAAAATTGCGTCAAATCTCTAAAATTATGTAATTTTTATACCAAATATCTTTTATTATCTCTAATTATTCTACTTCAAATTTCTACACTAAAAAAAAATATTCTATGTATATTTTTTATTATTCTAATTTAAACATATGTTTAATTTCATCAAATTTATAGACAATAATTAAATGCAACACTTTAATACTCCTATTAGATTAAGCACGCTGCATCAAAATTAATAATTAAATACAACACTTTTATAAAGACTTAAAGACAAACATATTAAAATTAGGGAGGTGTTAAATATAACATTCTCGATGCACTAAGTACAACACTCCTCTTGGTGAAAATACAATTTTAGCCCTGCTAAAAAAAAAGACTCCCTACACTAGGTGGTCTTCTTCTTAAAGGGCCGCCACCTGCGGTGGTTTTCTTCCTAGAGGACCGCCACCTCGATGTGGTCTTCTTTTTTTTTTTTTTTTAATAATTGAATAATGAGAAAAATAGTATTTTCTCAGGAAGGGGGCTGTTGTATTTAGCACTTTGGGTAGAGATGTTAAAAGGGCCACGACCCGTAGCGCTAACCCGTTTAAATTGAAAAAAACAGGGTTAGGGCTCAATATTTTTGGTCGGTTTAAAATTAGGGCTTTTTGGCTCGGACCGTTTAACCTGCGGCCCGTTATAGCTAGCCGGTTAGGTTTCAGGGCTGGCGCGCTGGCCAGCGTAATATTAATTAGGCCATAAAAAGTTTAGGAAATACTCCCTCCTTCCTTAAATTATTGTCTTCCTTTCCTTTTTCGTCCGTCCCTAAATTATTGTCTTCATTTCGTTTTTCGTCCGTCCTTAAATAATTGTCTTGCTTTGAAACTTTCCTTTTTAAGACATCACTTTTACCATTTTACCCTTACTTTTTCTTCCCACTTTAATTATGGGCTACATAAACATGGATATTAAAGGAAACAACACACTATACCAATATTAATAATCAAGTCAATTGTTTTTTTTAATCCGTGTGCTGGGTCAAACAAGACAATAATTTAAGGACAGAGGGAGTACATAAAACACCCATCATAAGAATTAAACCTACAACCTTTTAATCTAAAGTCAAACACACTTATCGTTTGCACTAAACGTCTTCTTTGTGTTCTTTTGAATAAATACTGAAATATAAACGAAACTTTTGGAAAGAACTATTAAGTAGAGTTATTTTAATATTTATTTTGAGATAAAACATGTTGAAATTAAAATACAATGATGTAAAAAATATCTAATTTATATTTCTTATGAAAAATATAATAACCTATTTAAATTATGAGTTGTAAATAACAATCACTGCCAACTTTTTTGGATATTTACAAAGATAAAATTATCATCCATAATTTTATTATTATTTTTTTATGTTTTTTGTTGTGGCCCAATAGTGGCCCGTTTGACCTGAAACTCGCTAGGGTTAGGGTTAGGTCCGCAATAATAGTGACCTAAAAAAATTGGACCGTTTAGCCCGCGACTGTTAGGGCTGGCCTGAAACCGCTAGAGCCAGCCTTTTTAACATCTCTAACTTTGGGGGTGTTGTATTTAACATGTATGTAAAATGAATAATTATTACTCATAATTAAATGCAAACAATATTTAATAGATACAAACATTAAATATTTATGCGTCTTTCAATTGTAGCGTAGTATTTTTAGGGTTTTTTTGCTAATGGGACGGCAGAGAGAAAAGATTGTTAGCATACGCTCAATTGGAGACAATAACTTTTATAGTAATAGTTTGACCTAATTATCAATCAGCCCATTATAAGTTGACAATTAGGTCCCTTGAGGTCTCTATACATATTCAATTAAAACCCCATACTTATCAAAGATGACATAGGCCCATTTAACTTAGTAGATCACTTCAATTAAGCCTATTAACTTTAAGTAACATGAAGTATATGATTAAACCGCAGTGCATACACGTCTGTATGTCCAAATGGACATATTAACCTTGTACACATATATATAAGTCCATAAAATTCTAACACACTGTACTTCAGTTTTCTTGCAAACGAGCCCACCAGGAAGTTAAGTTTAAATGAAATTTCTATTTTACCCCTGTCATTAAGGGAGATGATGATGAAGATAGGGGTAAAATAAGAATTTCATTTAAAATTAACATCCTGGTGGCCTCGCTTGCAAGATAACTAAAATACAATGACCAAAATAACATTTTTAAACAATCAGTGGCCAAATTATAACATTACCTAAAGTATAGTGGTCCGATTGTGTGTTCTGCCATGTAGCGGATGACTAACTTTTACTTTGTGATTGATAATAATTGAGTAGATTTAGCGTTAGAATTAAATTATAAAAGGTTATATGTGTTATAAGTGTGTGATTCGTAGGTAAGAAAGAAGGTAATTTGGTAAAAAAGAGAACAAGTGTGAGAGGGCTTCAACAAAGATTAATCATTTTAAGTGCTCCCCCGTTATTGTAGTAAAGATTCTTTATTCTTACTCGAAGTAGAGTTTTGCATTCAAATTTGAAATGTTTATTTTTAGATTTAGTCTATTAGTCAGTCAAAAACTTAATTTAGTCTGTTAAATGATCATGTGATCGACGCATGTTCAATTCTTCAAAGATATTATAGTTTTTCTCCTATAATTTACTCCATCCGTCCCTAAATTAGTATTTATTTTTGTTAAAGTACAAAACATGATTTATATTGTGGTGTCTCTCTCTAACAGCTTAAGTTTTTAGAGTAGTTGGTTACTTAACATGATATTAGAGCACCAGGTTTGACAAGGACAAGAGTTCAAATCATCCTACTTGTATTTATTCTTAAAAATGTATTATGCACGTGAGGGGGAGTGTTATAAAAATGTATTGACCCTATATAAAGTGCACATCTCCACATATGCACGTCAGCACGTGAGGGGAGTGTTAAAGTATAAAACATGATATTAAGCTTTTAGAGTAGTTAGTTACTTAACAAATTTTTAAATTTTATTGTCTTTAAATTATGTCCAATTTTGTATAGTTTTACTAATTTCACCTTTCACACATATTATGTCCATGAACTTCTAATGTTCTATGTGGACATTAGACATTCACATACATATATTACTAAAATGCCCCCAAAATTAACTTCCTTAATTTTAGTGAAAAACATAAAATAAACGCTCATTTAGAAATATAGGAAGTAAGGTTTTAAAAAATGTGGTATTAGTCAAGTATAGCCATTTGACCCGGTAAATTATGTTTTATGGCCTTTGACCAATTTTTTTTGTTAACTTCCTAAATAGCCCAAACTCTTCCCCAAACCCTAACTACTCTTAACCTTCCCTCTGCGACGTCTTCTCTCTCTTCATCTCCGCCTCTCACCGTCGTTCTCTTCCGCCATTCTCGTCGCCTTCTCCCTCACAATGTCATATCCCCCGCCGTCATCCTTTGTCTCAACCACGTCGTTCTACGCCTCCTTCGTCACTACCATCGAGGTACTCGTCTCTCTCTGTCTCTCCTTATGTCTCTCTCTTTTAGGTCCTCGTCTCTCTCTGTCTCTCCTTCTGTCTCTCTCTTTTAGGTCGATTAATCGACCTATGGGTTGATTATGGGTCGATTAATCGACCTATGGGTGGGTCGATTAATCGACCTATGGGTTGATTAATCGACCTATGGTCGATTATGGGTCGATTACCTCGACTCAAGGTTGTTTTGATTGACCTATGAGTTAATTAATCGACTCAAGGTTGTTTTGATCGACCCATGGGTCGATTAATCGACTCAGTAAGGCTATTTTAGGGTTTTTGGATGAAAAGTGGCCATAAAAGATGTTTTTGAATAAGTGTGGCTATTTATGAATTCGACATCTTTGACATGGCCATTTATGAAAAAACCCCAAATTGTAGTAAGACTGAGTGAATGTTATCTTCTTCATTTCTTTCTCTTTCTTATCACATTTTCTTTACTTGAAAAAAAAAAATTATAAAACTACTACATTATTACTTCATAGAGTTATGTCTTTCTTTTGTGTATATTATTTTTTGAGGCTTTAAGTTTTAAATATTTTAAATGTCTTTAAAGTAAAATAATAAAATCTTTGTAAATCATTTTTGCTTTCTTAATGAAAAAGAACGGGAGCCCGTTGATATCTGTAACATTTAATTAATGAGACTAAGTAAAAATGGATCACATAATTGCGCCTAAATTCTTCTCAAAAAAAAAAAAAACAAAAAACAAAAACAAAAAACAAAAAACATTTAACCAAATCTATTTCTTATACTAATCATATTACATACATTTTAGGGAAAATGATTTAGTGAGACTGTTACATCACATCATCATGTTAATGTCGATGTAATGCTCTACTTATTTTTTTAATTTTAGCATAATCAACTAATTAAAATAAACAAACACCACAAAGTATGTAGTAAGACCACCTCACACCACCACCCCACATATTAATATAGTTAAAACTCTATAAATTAATGTTCTTGGGACCAACAAATATTATTAATTTAATGAGATATTAATTAATCAATAAATTAATAATTAATAATTTATACATTAATTAATACTTTATTAATTATCAAGTAACTATAACTAAGTCAGTCCACTAATCTTAGTGGGAAGCTTTCAACGATCTTTTTAAAATTATGTCGTACTTTACGTTGTCTATTTCCTTAATAAAACAAATAAGCATTTTGTTTTGTGTTCACTGATACTTTTCATTTTGAGCTTTACTGCTTGTTTCAGAAAGACAAAGACAACCCATACTTTGAAAAGAGTTCTTTGCTTGTTTAACTCAGACTCCTGCAGACATTTATTGCAAGTCAAACAAAAAGTTTCCAATGGCCAAAAGCTCGTCTCTACCCATATAAAGCCATAGAAGCTCCAGGAAGAACTTAACTGAAGCAGTACTCAAGCATTCAAAGAAATTCAAACACTTCAAAAACTCTTGTGCCTCAGCGTTTAAGAGCAAAACACTTAGGGGTTGTTTAGTACTTAGGCAGGGATAATCATTATTATTAATTTCGGTGTTATTAGCGCCCTTGCTATTAATCCCTACTTATATATAGGAGGTAATTTTAGAATTAAAAATGTTAATCACGTTTTTTTATTTTGTGAGGATGCTAATAATACCACCCTCTCCCTTGGTATTATTAGTGAGGGGATAAGGACCTAACCGAATAACTCGAGCTAATAGTCCCGACCGCCTATTGCG
Source organism: Platycodon grandiflorus (assembly GCA_016624345.1). Classification (NCBI taxonomy): domain Eukaryota; kingdom Viridiplantae; phylum Streptophyta; class Magnoliopsida; order Asterales; family Campanulaceae; genus Platycodon; species Platycodon grandiflorus. The sequence continues at coordinate 9,718,586 of CM028367.1, read as the reverse complement.
TATCAAACGTCCGACATTTCAGCTTATTAATCCTATCTGGCCTAAATCCTGACTACCAAACGGCTCCTTAGAGTCTTTACTGCTTTATTCTCTTCTCTTAGTCTTTGCTTTTATAGTTCAATCATTGTAAATATATCCCTCCCAACTACTTAATTTTTGAGGGATCATTGATTGTAACACACAAGATTGATTTGTTCTTGTCGAACATTCAATCTCCATAAACACAAGTCTTGTTGTGCACTGATCCATTAGTAATCTAACTAGGATTATTAATTATATTAATGCACTTCAAAATTCAAGTCTGACCAACTTGGTAGTGGATGTATCAGTTTTAATACTGTGAATCACTTTACATTCTGTGTTCATTTACTTATTACTTTCTTTGTATTCTTTGACCAACTTAATAAAGCTTGGTTGCTAAAGATGAAAATCTAAATCTTGCAACCTGGATTGAGACAGATTCAGAAGATGAATCTGCTGATTTTGCACAAGAAGCAAATCTTTGTCTTGTTGCGGAATCAGCTATCTATGATTCAGATGACAACCTACCTAGTCTTACTTGCTTAAGTGATTCTGATAATGAGTTCTCAAACTCACCTATTACCAAGAATTCCAAGATGACAAAAAGTATTAAACCTAGTCAACTTGTTGTTCGAAAGATAGGAAATGACTTTTATGGACAAGGAATCATAAGTAAGTAAACTGAAAGAAGGATTGAACAACCTTCTCGCATTGTCAAACCTATTGAAAAGGAGGAGAAGTTGACTAATGAGAGTAAAGCTGATCTGGAGGAACAGATGCATGGAATGTACTCCAAGTTTGAAACTCTCACAAAAATTCACTTGTCTTAGTCAGCTGAACTTAGAAGACCGTCAACTGAAAATTTAGAACTTCAAAAAATTAATGAACTTTATAAAGATTGGCAAGCTGAAATGCTGAAACTTAAGTGTATCAATGAAAATTATGAGACTCAGGCTAAAGTCTCATTTGCTTAGATCACTGACTTAGTTGAGAGAAATCAACGACTAACCAATGTCGTTGATACCTACTCAAAATCAAAAGTTGTTGTTGAGGCTATCATTAGTCTACAGAGAGACAATGAAAATCAACATGGCATTGGCTACTCTCACAACAACAACAATGATGAAAAGAAATGTGAAACTGAGACTAGACAGTTGAATGGTGGACCAAAGGCTCTGCTGAAAAAGGATATAATACCAAACTTTTTCAAGAACACTCATGGTAGTGTTCAGTATGCATAACCTAAGAATCAGTTAAAGAAGGCTGAGAAACAAACTGAAACTTACATAAGATGGTTGAACCTACTGCCCATCAGTCAATTGTTCATGCACCCGTTGAAAGGCAAAAATCAACTAAGCAGCCAAATATTCAGCCGATTGATAGACATCAGTCTGCTAACATTAAACCCACTAAACTCAATGGTGCTAATAGAAGAATGATGGGAAGTAAGTTCAAACCACTGAAGTTTGTCTCTGCTAAGTCTACTAAATGGATTCCAGAAGAACCAAAACGTAAACCTAAGATGACTGAACCAAATGGTCTGCATAAATGTCATACTTGTTTCTGTTTTGGTCATCTTGCTCATGAACGCTTATTTAGGTTTTCCCTTACTGAAAGGGTCAACCTGCCAAAGGTTAACAAAGAAAACTAATCCTTTAGACCCAAAGCAATAAAGGGTACCATGATTTTCTTCTTCAATGTCAGGTATGCTTCGTGGCTACTGATCAAACAACAAATGATTGGATTCTAGACAGTGGATATTCAAGACACACGACATGATTAACTAGTCTACTGACTAACATTGTTGAAGCTAAAGGCCCCTCTGTCGTTTTTGGAGACAACTCAAAAGGAAAAACCATTGGATATGGCTCCATCATTAGAGGATTAGTCAAAATTGAAAAGGTATCGTTGGTTAATGGATTGAAGCACGACTTGATTAGTATTTCACAATTTTGTGACAAGGTATGACTTGCATTTTTACATCCACACATTATTTTGTCAAAAATGCACAACCAATGAAATCTTACTCACTGGGTCAAGAAAAAGAAATATTCTTGCTATTGATTTATTTTTAGTCAACAACATTTCTCAAATTTGTCTTATTGACAAAAACTCTACTAAAACTTCTTGGCTCTGGCACAAAAGGCTCTCACACCTAAATTTTAAATATCTTTCAAAACTTTCAAAAGGAAACCTAGTGAATGGTTAATACTCTGTGAATTTTCCTCATGACAAAAAATGTAGAGCCTATGCACTTGGAAAACTCACAAAATCATCTTTTCAACCCAAACCTTGTCTTTCAACCACTCGTGTACTTCAGTTATAGCATATAGACTTGTTTGGTCCAATTACTCCTGCTAGCTTAGGAAGGAACAGGTACACCTTAGTTGTTGTTGATGACTACTCAAGGTACACTTGGGTCGAGATGATGAACTCAAAAGATGAAACGTATGGAATACTGAATGCACTCTTCAGAAATCTTTAGATTTAAAAAGAGTGTGAAATAGTCAGTGTTCGCTCAGACAATGGGACTAAATTCAAAAATCAAGGCATGTACATATACTGTGATGATCATGGGATTGATCACGCTTCTCAGCTATAAAGACTCCTCAGCAAAATGAAGTTGCTTAAAGAAAGAACATAACTTTGATTGAAGATGAAAAGACCATGATAGCTAAAGCTAAATTGCCTAAATATTTCGGGCTAAAGCTGTGAATACGACGCTTTACCCATTGCCTAAATACTTCTGGGCTAAAGCTGTGAATACGACGTTTACCCAAAACCAATCTCTTGTAAAAACTCCATGGAAAAACCACTTATGAGCTATGGAAAGGAAGAGAACCAAACATTGTATACTTCAAGATATTTGGCTGTAAGTGCTATACACATTACAATGGCAATGATCACAGAGGTAAATTTGATGAGATAACTGATGATTGTATTTTCGTTGGCTATTCCAGACATAGTAAGGCCTATAGAGTTTATAATCATAAAACTTCTATTATCATAGAATCTATACATGTTTCCTTTGATGAATTAAATCTGATTGAGTCCAATGAGACTCAAGATTGTACTAATAATTTTGAGAATTTTGAGACAGGAAACACTAGTACAAATCCACTTCCAGCCAACACCACTTCAGTTAACTCACCTGTTGAAGACACCTGCTCCATGAGCTACTCCTCAACCTACTGATATTGATGCTCCCCCAAAAAATCCTACCCTAACTCGTAAGCCACAGCCTATCCAACCATCTAATAAACAAACTGAAATTCTTACTCCTCAAATTGATTTTCTTTCAAATCCTCTAACTGATAACATAGTTACTGATCCTCCTCACCAAAATACCCATACAATAACTGATCTACCCCAAGAAATTAGAGAAGCAAGGCATCACCCGATTGACAACATCATTGGTTATCCATTTGCTGGAATCATGACAAGAAGCAAATCAAGAAATGAATGTTTATTCTCAGCTGCTTTCATGTCAACCACTGAGCTAACGAAGATTAATGAGGCTCTTGAAGATCTAAACTGGGTGGATACAATGCAGGAGAAGCTTAACCAGTTTGAAAGGTGTCAAGTATAGAGTTTGGTACCTAGACCCACTGATCAACAGGTTATTGGAACCAAATGGATCTTTAGGAACAAGATGGATGAAGAAGAAAATGTCACCAAAAACAAAGCAAGATTGGTGGCCCAAGGCTACAGAGAGGAGGATGAAATTGACTACGATGAAACATTTGTCCCTGTAGCAAGACTTGAAGCCATCAGACTCTTCCTCGTTTATGCATCTTTCAAAGATTTCAAAGTCTACCAAATGGATGTAAATAGTGTTTTTCTCAATCGTGACCTTTAAGAACAAGTGTATATAGAACAACCCTTTGGTTTTCTAGATCATACTCACATGGACTATGTATACAAGCTGAAGAAAGCTCTCTATGGTCTCAAACAAACCCCAAGAGCATGGTATGTAACTCTATCTAAATTTATCCTAGAAAAAGGCTTTGAAAGAGGTAAAATCGATACAACTCTCTTTATTATGAAACATAAAGGTCATTACTAGTCCAAATTTATGTAGCTGATATCATATTTGGATCTATTGATGATAATTTATGCAAGAGATTTGAGAAACTGATGAAGAGTAAGTTTGAGATAAGCATGATGGGAGAGCTGACATACTTCATAGGTTTGCAAATCAAGCAAACAACTGATGGCATCTTTATCAGTCAAGCCAAATACACCAAAGAGCTGGTTAAGAAGTTTAAAATTAAAGATGTGAAGCCATATGATACTCTAATGGCCACCACTTGTCATTTAGAAAAAGATGAGATAGGTAAATCAGTCAATATGACTGAATATAGAGGTGTAATTGGCTCACTTTTATACTTAACTGCCTCTAAAGCAGACACTATGTTATGATATGTGTGTTTGTGCTCATTTTCAAGTAGATCCTAAAGAATCACATCAAACAGCAGTGAAAAGAATAATTAGATATCTCATCAGTACATAAAAGCTTGGTATCTAGTATCCTAAAGATTCTTTTTTTGATTTAATTAGATACTCAGATGCTGACTTTGCAGCTTGAAGAGTAGACATGAAAAGTACTAGTGACACTTGCCAATTCTTTGGGAACAGACTGATCTCATGGGCTAGCAAGAGGCAAGCCTCAGTATCCACCTCTACAACTGAAGTTGAATACATTGATGCTGGAAGCTGTTGTGCTCAAATGCTATGGATGAAACAACAGCTAGTTGATTATGAGCTCAAAGTGCAAAAATGCCTTATATTCTGTGATAACTCCTCAACAATCCCAGTCTCATAAAACCCTGTCATGCATTATAAGACCAAACATATAAATCACATCAGGTATCACTTCCTTAAAGATCATATGGAAAAAGGTAATATTTAATTAGAGTACATATCAACTGATATACAATTAGCTGATATATTTACTAAAGCTGTAGACTTCACTAGATTTACATTTTTAAGAGGTGAACTAGGGATGCTTATCTTAACTTGACAAATGCTTTCTAACCTTTTGATTGTTTTTGAGTACTCAGTCACTTGATATTAATTGAAAAAAGGCACATCCCACTCACTAGCTGTTATGCGCATCTTCAGTCACCCACGACGGACTTATCAACTCCATTCTTCATCAGTTGATCAGTAATCCCACTCACCGATTAATCACCCACAATCAGTCTCTCGTGCCTTACTGACCTACTAATCAGTCACTCACGTCAGACTGATCACTTCGCTCATCAGTCACTTGCAACCCACTGATCATTCATCCACTGATCCATCACCAAAGACTGATTAGTCACCCCCTCATTAATGCTTCGTCTCTTTCTCTGACCTCTTATTTAATTGTGCAAAACTTTAAAGAGAAGCTAAATGGTGGCACTCTCTTAGCTCTGACCTTGATGCGACGGTTTAGGTATCCTACATACACATTACCCCATTACCTATGTCACTATTTGAGTTCGATGCCAAATTTAATGAGGTTAGGGACTTAGCTTTAGCTTTGCTGACCAAAAGGGTTCAAGAGGCCAAGAAGAATTACGGGATAATGGCCAGGAGGAGAGAGGAGAGGAGAACCCAAGCTGAATTGGCTGCTGCAGCTACTGAACCCCATTAGCCAACTGAGGAGGAGGCTCAGTCATTTGATGAGACTGAGTCTTCCACTGTGAAGAATCATTGCCTCTTCGACTGATGATGATGGTGATAACCCTTCCCCCACAAACACTCAGTCTTCACTACCTATACCTCCATTCCCTCAGCCATTCCTTCAGCAACCTTCCATTCAACCTACTCAAACACCTAAAATAACATAACCATTCCTCCACCAACTGCTCAACCTATAACTACCTGTCATCCAACTAACATCCCATCTCATTCACCCCAAACTAAAATTCTACTACCACCTCCCCAACCCACTAACCAGCCAGCTACAACCTCCACAACCAGTCATCACCCAGACACAATCCTTCAGCCACTCTCACTCCCTTAACCAGACACATCGGCTGAACCTCCAACGAATGATCCACAACTATCAGTCACTGCTTCTACCCCATCAGTCACTATTGTTGCTGATCCTCACATTTCTACTAGCTCCACTACTCTGAGCATTTAGTGTGATGTTGAGGACTTCTCTGTTAATGAAGACATGTTCAATGAGGATGAACATGGGGTTGATTTTGAATCTAAAGAAGACATGGAGATTGATGTTGCTATAGCTGCTAAGAGGAAATCGAAGTTTGACTTAATCAATGAAGTCATCCATAATCCTAGCTTGCAGCTGAACAAAAGGATCGGGTTTGAGTCTGAGAACGAAGAAGAGGAAGAAATTGAAGAAGCCACTAAAGCTGTTCAGCCTGCTGATGCTTCACCAACTGATACTACAGCTGATGCTCCTACTACTGAAGCTGCTCCTGTTACTGGCCCTTTTTCTACTACTGGTGCTTCAACCTCTTTTGCAGGTCCTGAAGCCTTGAAGGAAGCTCAGCAACAACTTGAAGCCACTTTTTCTGCCCTGCTTCAGTCTACCCAGGAGATTATCAAACGCTTGGGATCAGTTGATGCGCTCAGATTCCAGCAGATGCAGATGAAAGCCACACTCCAAAATATAGTTCAGTCAACCCAGGAACTTCGTGAACAAGTCAGACATACAGTTCCTAATTTGCAGATGGAGGTCTACATTGAAGTTTGCAAAGCCATAGTTGCTCGTCGTCCCAAGGGCGTCAAAGCTAACGAGTGGGAAGACATGCTGACATATCAAACAGACGCTAAAGCTGAGGCCCAAGAAGCTCAAGAAAGGGCCTTTAAAGCCATTCATGAAGAGAGAAAGTAGAAAGCAAGAGCTGATGCCCTTGCCAAAGAAAATGCAGAACTGAGGAAGATTCTCAACATCCCTTAAACTAATGATGCCTCCTTTTCCTCATCTTTAGCTGGTGCTGACGCGGTTCACCTCAGCGATATTAGCTGATTTGTTTCCTTTCCTTCCCCTTTGCTTTAAAAATTTACTTTTAGTTTTACTTGCAGCTTTCCATTCTGCATTTAAATACATATATATATATATATATACATATATATATATATATATATGTTTATGTAAGGTAATGTTAGGTCAAAGAAGATGTTTTGCATGCTTAAGTTTTATTTCTGCTTTGAGTGAATGACTTTAAGTAAATAGGAGTAATTTGTTGTTCCTTGCATGATTTACTTTAAACCATTCTAACTTGTTTGGAATCATAAACCTAAGTCAGCCGACTGATTCCTTTCCTTGAGTCAGTGACCGATGATGACTTAAATATTTTCAAGTTAGTCCACTGATACTTGGCGTAAGTCAGTAGAACTGATAATGTTCATATCTTAGTGGAATCTTCCTTGATAAGTTTCCCCGGCTATCTTTTTGAAATTATGTCAGCACTTTACATTGTCTATTTCCTTAACAAAATAAATATGTTTTTTGTTTTGTGTTTACTGACACTTTACATTTTGAGCTTTATTGCTTGTTTCAGAAAGATAAAGACAACACATACTTTGAAAAGAGTTCTTCGCCTATTTGACCTAGACTCCTGCAGACATTTATATCAAGTCAAACAAAAAGCTTCCAATGGCCAAAAGCTCGTCTCTGCCTATATAAAGCCATAGAAGCTCCAGGAAGAACTCAACTGAAGCACTCAAGCATTCAAAGCAATTCAAACACTTCAAGAATTCTTGTGCCTCAGCATTTAAGAGCAAAACACTTAGAGTCTCTACTGCTTTATTCTTTTCTCTTAGTCTTTGCTTTTATAGTTCAATCATTGTAAAGATATCCCTCCCAACTATTTAGTTTGTGAGGGATCATTGATTGTAACACACGAGATTGATTTGTTCTTGTTGAACATTCAATCTCCATAAACATAAGTCTTGTTGTACATTGATCCATTAGTGATCAACTAGGATTATTAATTATATTAGTGCACTTCAAAATCCAAGTCTGACTAACTTGGTAGTGGACGTAGCAATTTTCATACTGTGAACCACTTTACATTCTGTGTTCATTTACTTATTACTTTCTTTGTATTCTTTGACCAACTGACTAAAGCTTTAAGTATTTTCAACTTGCCTAAAGCTTTAATCAGTCAAGAGCAAACATGAGTCATTTCACATTTGTGTTGATTCATCAGCTGATTCATTTTATCAATTGATTAGTTGACTGAATCTCGAACCTATTTTTCGCTACTAATTTTTAGAAGGTTTTAAAATACTCAAAAGATTTTTATAAGACTATTCACCCCTCTAGTCTTATCAGTTGCCAAGTGGATTTACAGAGCCCCCTTCGCGAAACGAAGCTTTTATAACGACAATTACATTGAATAATTTCTTGTTGAGTTATGAGAAAACCACACCGGCGAGAAGTTCTTACAATGATAAGAAAAATAAGAGATGAGATTCAATGTGACATTAATTTCAACAAAAAACAAAAGACAATCGAGTCATTTTTTATGAAGTCTTCATAAATCACTAATGTATTATGTAATATGTACGGAGTTGTTAATTTATATAATGCATGGGGTCTCTATGAATAATCATATATGTATTATCTTATAAATTTAGAAAATTATTAATTTAGCACGTTGTCCCCAACTTGGGACCGACCAAATGTATTATTTAAGAGAGATTTTTAATTAATCGAATTTTAATCGTATGTAAGTAGTGCGTCACACCACACTATCCTAGTAACATGACATATCGTCTCATAGAATAATTTCTCATATTTTAGAAAAAAGTAGAAACTTAAAAGAATGCAAGTCAATTAATCTAAAATAATATATGTAGAATAAAATAATATGATAATTATTAACGAAGAATAATTTTTATTTTAGAGTTTTTCTTCAAGTGACGAAAATATAAAGAGAAAGAGAGAACAAATTTTTTTTTTTTCTTTTCTGGTAAGCAGGAAAGGAAAAAAAAAAACACTAAAAGCTTGAAAACATGAGATCATGGAGCAGCAGCTCCTTCACTTCAGGGATGGGTTCATTCAGAATCTTTAGATCCTTGTAATTTTCAGCTCCAAATTTGGCCAATAGATCCGCAACTTTGCTGCCTTCACGCATGATGTGCTTGATGATGCTCGCTGTTTGCCGCATAAGCACTTTGCAATCTTCCACGAGAGGAGCCAAGGGGTGATTGAGATTTTTGGGACCATTTAGCAAATTCGCAGCCGTTAATGAATCCGACTCGATCACAATCCTCATTCCTTTTAAGCTTTTTGATGATTTCCAGCCCTATATAAATCGCCTTAATTTTAGCTTCCAGCACTTGACAAATTTGCACCTTTCCATAAAAGCCACGACGAACCCATTCCCCTCGTTCATTTCTCATGACTCCCAACTCCCGATCTTCTTCTATCTTTGCAACTTGCATTAGTGTTGAGCTTCAAAGTACGTGTACCAAGACATCACAATTTAGTATGAGCTTCCAGGACTTTTCATTCGGGGTGACAATGACTAACACGACACGAATGCACGAACCAAAACGACACAATTATAAACACAGATTACAAAGAGAAATGACACGGCACAGCACGACACGAAACACGACACGAAAACACAAAATTAAAAATTTAGTTAAAATAATATTTATTATTATATTTATAATCAAAAGAAATAACATAAAAATACAATAATGCGACATGAACACTATACGATAGCACGAATTGTCATTCCTACTTTCCATAGAGAACATAATCGACCACAAATTAATATCCTTGAAATATTGAGCACGTACTATTGGTGACATGACTGTTTAAATAAAAACGTAACAAAAAAGAGATGCAGAAATTAAATTTGATTAAAAGTTTCTGCGTCAAGGGGTTAAACTGAGAATGAGTCTAAGTAAAGGGATCTATTACGGAAATTTTCCTACTTTTTAGTTTTTAAATTTAATACTTGGGGGCGTAAGCGTAACTACACTATAAGTCCGCTTTGCAAGTAATTGGCTCTCGTGGGCAGTACGAAAAAGAAACGACGTCGCTACATTCATCTTGGTCAAATCGTTTGACCATTAAACCTCTCTGCCGGGAGGTAAGAGCTGCTTTGGGGGTGTGATGAAACACTAAAATGGTGGTACATACATGTAGATAATTCAATTTCTGAATTTCCCATCAGCAATTAAGCTTCAGTTTTATCCAACAATAAAAAATTAAGAACTAAAATAATGTCATCCTCAAGAATCCTCTTCTCTTCGTTAAAGAACCGATCGACAGAGGCTTCTAATCTACTCAAAAGGTGATTCTAACATGTTTATTGTGTATAATGTATTCTGGATAATACTTGTTTGTTTTTGATTTAGAATGTTCTGGTTTTACGATGTGTGCCTTCTGTGTTTGATGTTTTGTTAATTAGAAATTCAAATGATATTTTTATGGGGTTTGTGGAAAGCATCATCGTTCATAATTCATGTCTTGATGAGAGAATTCTTACTTGTTAAGGTTGTCAGGACTTGATTAGATATGTAGTCTCTTTTGCATGTTGCAATTCAACATCATTTGGGTTGTCCTTGGAAGTTACTGCGATGATGAAATTTCGCCCTTTCTAAGCATGTAGGGCCCTAGGCATTATCACGGAATTTAGTTTTGAGTTGCAATAAGGAAACAAGTTGCTTTTATTTACGTAGTAGAAATATTCACCCATGTTGAAACCGAGTCTTGGCGGGTGGTAATGAGACTGTTGGTAGTCGGCACGGATGAATCTTTCCGATATTTGGTGTTATTTTTGTTGAAACTTACCGGGGTGATTGAAAGCGGTGAGAAGCAGCTGGTTGTTTCTGCTTCTGCTTCATGCCATTGCATGTTTATTGATGGAGTATAATTTTGGGTGACCGAAAGTCTTGTCGAATCTAGGGCTATACCATCCTTTGGTGTCCTTTATCTCCCAGCTGGTGATTGTCGCCAATCAGTCAATTTGTGACTGGCCTTGTGATGAAGGTTTTTGGGTTTTGTTTATGTTTTTTTTTTTTCCTTCTCGTGATAATGTTCTAATTTTGGAATTTTGGATGTGTGCTCCTTCTGACGAAGTAAATGTTATTCAAACAGATGCGTATAGTTTTGGGAACATTAATATCAATCATCAGTGGTGTCTATGTCTAAGTTTGTGCTATGCCTAATTTTCTTGCAACATGTTTATACTCTTGATTAGGAGTAAACAAATAAATTGTCATCCAAGGACTGTGGATGGAGAGGTTAGTGAAAAACTTATGGCTACCATCTTTTCGTTTCCGAGTTTAATTCGTACAGACTTGCAGTTTATTTTGATTAACACCTTAGTTTCGTAATTTACGACTCCCGCTGTCCCAAATTGACCGTCCTTTTTTAGTTTTTCACAAAAACTAAGAAGTTGACTTTTAGGCAATTTTAGTAGCACATATACTAGAATAGCGTTAGTATCCATGCTACACCATTGCAAGTGAACACTAAGACATGATTGTTACTAAAGGTGAAAATTATACAAAAATAGACACTCATTTTGGAACAAATTTTTTTTTAAAAATGGTTGCTCATTTTGGTTGGGACGGAGGGAGTATTTTATTTGATGCGAGATGTTACTATTAGATGTTTGAGTGACAAAAAAATAGTGCAGATAATCGAGCTACTTTCTGAAGAAGGTTTATGCATCTTTCGGCAAAGTTCATGTAATTAAACCTCTTGGTATATTGAGATGTTGGATAAGTATTGTTTTAGACATTATCATAAATTGATGATGGAGAACCACAAGAAGAAACATACCTTTGTACTGATAAATGTCTTCTAATCATTAGCTTATGGTTCTTTGACATTGTTGGATAAGTAATGATTTTTTTTGATGACATTAACAAAGACTCAATGACTTTGGAAGTGTTGAGACTTGAGACTTGGGTCAAGCTAGAACCAATGGATACTACACCTTCAAATTCTCTACTTGCCAGTTGGGAGAATCTGTTCACGTATTTTTTGATAAACAGAATACTTGGGGGAAGGACTGAGTCAAAAAGACAAATGACGGTCTAATCACACATGAGAGCAGAGAACGAAGACGTTTAGGTGGAGAATTTCGAGGAGTGCTTTTCGTTAGGAACATAATTGATCTACTACATGAAAAAATCTGAACCGTCTTCATCCTCTACTCCTATGACAAGAGGACAAGAAGGATGATTGAATTCTAGTACACTTAAAAACTCTAGTACCTTCCAGGCTTCCAACAAGATACGGATCATATCATCTGCAAATTGAAGAGGGTGTGTTATGTGTGTGCCTGTGAATTTCATGATCACTTGCTCCTTCATAGTGGGGTTGCCCGGTTACTTTGAAGAACATGTTCAGGGTGTTGGGAGTAGCTAGGAGCAGCTTGGATCTATGTTGGTCTGTGTTCAAATGCGTATTAGAGGATTTGGCAGCGGAGGAGGTGGTGCTAGTGTGTAGAGGCAATGTAGTGTGTTTGTGGTTCTTTGTTGTGTGTGGACTGAGATAGAATTTCAGGATCGCTTTGTTGGTCTTTGTTCTGGGATAGAGTTTTTTTTATGGCATTCCTTTGGGGTTAGGTGACTCAGATTTACTATGGGATTTGGCCGATTTGAGCCTTTGGCTTTTGTCTTTTGTCTTTGTTCGATGGACTTCTCATTCGCCTTTTTCAATCTTTCTGCTGGTCTATAGATACAATCTTCTTTTTCTATCCAAAAGAAAAAAAATGGGTTTACTGTACATACTAGTTCGACTTCTGATTCCAAGTTTATTCTTACAAAATGAGCATAGTTGAAAATGATAAATTAATGAGATGTAAATCGCATTTCACTTGTTTTGTCTCCTATTCGAGTTGATTTGAGATTTTTATGTAAAACAACAAATTGGAAAAAGTTATACAAGTACTACTTCACTTTTTTTTTTTTTTTTTGATACTTTCCATGGTGGCTACAATCTGTTTGTCTCTGGCTCTGTGTTGGTGCGTACACATCCACACACACCACAGCACATCAATTTACTGATCTTTTACCCCCCTCCCTTCCCCGACACCACAGGGCTAGCTCCTTTTTTTTTTTGTACATAAGACATACATATCAATGATTGTTTCTTCTGTAGGTATGGTCAGTGTCGAGATACACTTGGTCAACCAATATTCAGGAGATTTCATTCTTCAAGCTACAGGTCAGAAAAGAATACAAATAGTCGCCCTTTGATGCCCGGCGAAACTCCAGCCACCTCGTATTCATGGAGATCTTATTTAATAGTATGTTCGCATGACTTCAGTTTATTCTCACTAACATTTTGACCGTCCTTTATCTTTGATATGACAGTCTGGAGTAACCAAATTAAATGGTTGTACTTTTCTACTCTGTCTTGGATGTGGCTTTTGAGTTCTGGTAGTGTGTCCTCTCCCCTTTTCACTCTCTAAATCCTTACTTCTGTTATTGCAGCCAACAGCTGTACTTGGTGGGATTGGTGGAGCAGTATTTTTACTTCATTCTAATGATGAGAGGAGAGCTATTTTGAAAGGTGAGATCCCTTTGTTGTTTCGGGGACTTGAAGTTTCAATAGCTGAAAGAGACTAAATGAAGAAAAAGCAGAAAAGAGGAGTCATGAATTTCGACTGAATCCTCCTTTGATCAAGGCTGCATCGAATAATTCTAGTAGAATGGAGATATCCGTTCATAAAGCAGAATTTAAAAGTTCGCTACTATTAGACCTTCTATATTGGCGAAATCTGTTGACCTAAGACGTAGAGCACACAAATAAGAACAATATTTTGATAACCATCAAATGCTTACTAATAGTACTCCGGACCTGCCCAATGGACAATAACTTCGGCCCTTACCCTGCAGATCTGAAAATTCTCTGCTCCTAAACTAGATAAAAATAACATAATCTAACTTGATAATAATGTAAATAATCTTTTCAAGCATCTTGTTAGTCATGAAACCACATAAAACTAGACTAACTTCGACCTTAGACTTTTGTCATTTATATTTTTGTCTTCTGATGCCAAGTATATACATTTAGCCTTAAACATTATTTTGAAATTACATAGTGTGTTTGCAACAAGCTTTTCAAGTGATATTGTGAAGATGTCTTAAGAAAATAAAGCTGGATGTAACAGCAATGGTTTTCAACCTTCAAGCGTAGTTCCCCGACAGTGGTCCTGTAATCTTTAAGGAGCAGAAGTGATGAAATATTGGCAGACCTTTTAGGATGTGACTTTAGATTATTATTATTATTTTTTGGGAGATTGGGGGGAACCTCTGGAGCCTGTCACTGTATTTCGTTCTTATTTTTTAGTACGTTACTCTGTTTGATATGCTGAGCCAAAAAAAATGTGTTTCATATTTTCTCTGTGATGATCTGTAACTTGTTTCTTGCATGTTGCTGATCTCTATGTAGCCAATTCATTAAAGGCTACCAAGAAATAATGATATTGAAGAATTGCGTTGTAAAACACTTGATTCTTATTCTAACTCAAATATAGTTTCTATGTAGGCTTCTTTTATTCTCTTGTTCTCTAAATCTTTAGTACATCTGACCTTGTTACAAGGACTTGGGTGTGGGTACTTGGCTAGAATTCGGATCCGTGGAAACCATGAATTTTAGGATACATGAATTGGACACAGCTTGTGGCTGTATAGTTTATATTCCATGTGTTATGTTTTAATTATACATTATTGATATGATATGAGAATTAGTTAAGTATAGTTAAAGTTCGAGTATCTATTTAAGATTTGTTGAGAGTTTGATTGCTGATAATTTGAAATTTTAAAAAATTTGACTCGAATGATGAATCGTGTCTCGTCTTGTAGGCCATGGGCGTGGTGAGTGAAATGACGAGTCCTGGTTATACAGTATCTGACACTATTTTCCTTAATTATCCAAGAAACCAAGTATCATAATTCAGCCTCCAGTGTCTCACATTTTCTTTGCTGCGCCTGCGCCAAAGTGTGTCAAGACTTCCCGTGGAAATTGCATGCATATATACCCAGTTATATTAAAAAAAAAAAAGAAAAAGCGGCAATCGTTTACTTGATACAACAATCCAGCTCCCTGTTGCCCTATGGCTCTAGTCTCTCCAGATCTTGGCACATTTTCATTGAATTTCTGAGTGACAATTTGTAATGGCAAGCCTTGGAGCGACTGTAAGGTTGTTATATTGTGACCTGAGGTCGCAGGTTTGAATGACATGCATAGTCTCTGCCTTGCATGGTTAAGACTGAGTACATTAAACCCTTCCCATAGCCTGCAAATGGGGGAAGCCCTGTGCACTGGGCTGTCATTTTTGAGTGTGTGAAAGTTTTTTTTTGGAAAATTGTTTCCAGTCAGTTTAATAACCTTAGTAACATAACTTTTCTCTTCTATTTAATGCCTGAAATATGTCAGTTGTTTTGAATATTATCTTTGCTTCGCTTGATCAGGCTAGACTGCAACCGTTAAGGAAATTCAATTAAAGTAGTTCCTCTATTATCCATGTATATCCTTCTGCCAGTTAATACTAGATGCTCATTTTAGCTGGCGACCTTGCATTTCCTCTTGGGCATGAAACAATTTTTTTTCGGCATGAAAGTGGTAATTTAGTGGAGAATGTTTTAACTTTAATCCTGAATATCCTTTCTGTTTCACTTGATCAGGCCAAGAAGTAAAGTCTGAATGTAGAAACATCAATGGACCTGTAATTGGTGGCCCTTTTAGTTTGATTGATACTGCTGGCCGATCAGTTACAGGACAGGACCTTCTGGGTAACTGGATTCTTCTATACTTTGGTTACACTTCATCTCCTGATGTCGGGCCTGCAGAAGTCCAAAAACTGGCCATTGCTATTGACATGCTAGGTCCCCATTCTACTCTTTTTGTTAATCTAACTTTATTATAGCATTTGACTAGTCCCTATTATGGCCTGTTGATTTTTGTCTTGTTTGATTTGATTGGTTCCAGGGTCAAAGCAGGATGTTCAGGTTCTACCGTTATTTGTAACAATCGATCCACAACGTGATACCCCTTCCCAACTTCGTGCCTATCTTAAAGGTCCATTTTCATATCTGTTTAAGAGTAGTTGGATTAGTAACTTTTCAGTTGATGGATTTGCTAAACATCTCCACTTTTCCTAACCTGGATTGCAGAATTTGACTCGAGAATAGTGGGATTAACTGGATCAGTTAATGCAATTAGACAGATGGCACAAGAATACAGAGTATACTTCAAGAAGGTTGAAGAAGATGGTGATGATTATCTTGTTGAATCCTCCCACAACATGTAAGCACCTTGGTCCAAGCATAATATTTGAAGTTTGTTTCGTCAAATTGTAAACAATGGTTTGTTACATTTTTTATTCTAAACAGGTATTTGATGAATCCAAACATGGAAATAGTAAGATGCTTTGGGTTAGAGTACAGTCCTGAGGAACTTTCGGAAGCAGTGGTGAAGGAGATCATGAAGACTGAAACATGATTGATCGAAAACATTGATATGCCATCATTACTTTTCGAATTAACATGGTAATACCACTATTTAGAACATTGATATGTTCTCCTTCTTTAACATCTAACAGTAAATACTACTAGAAGCATCACCTTAAGAATATTGATCTGAACATTTTTTCTTCTAACCTCATGTATATCGTTGCTATTGCTTATGGAGAGTAGGAAGAGGTCAAGTACTGTGTTATTAGTATATTGATGTTTATATAACATGCCAACATTCTGAAGAAAAAAAGAAAAAGAAACATCAGTTTATCATATCCAACTGTTCTATCTCATCAACTACTTGCCTCAGGAAAGATGACCGATATACATAGTCAAAGTATAAGCAGGAATAACAGTTTCATTCTTGTTTAACGGTTCTAATTATTAATTTGTTTGTAAACTGCCGTCAAATTTGACGTGCCAAATTTACTCGCACATCTTAGTGATGAGAAGATTTCACAAGGTTTGAGAATCTTAGATTTATAATGGCAGAGTACAACTGTTAAAACTCATGAATGGAACATTCTTTATTTTGAGTGCAGGAGTTGAAGAATGTACAGTCGTACAGTGAGTGATAGGTTTGAAATGTGGTGTGTGAGAGAGCGGAGCCAGGCATTTGCAGGGAGAGTGACATGAGGTTGCACAAGATTTTCGGGGCAAGCTTTTCCCTACGAGCGTAGTTACGTCTGTGTAGCAATGCCATTTTTTATTTTTTAATAGAATTTAAGGAGGTCAGTTTTAGAATGAAAGGTTTTTCCCCGGAGAAATCGTAGTGAATAGTGATACAATAATACGAAAATGCCCTTCGAGTCGAACGTGTCATTCACATTCTGCATAATTAGGCATCCACTGCATTTATTCTGTAGCTAGTCACACACGATACAATATGATGTCCTCACTGAACCAGTAACTCTCACAAGTAAAAGGGAGGGTCATTGCATGAATCATAAGGAAAATTAAAGGAAGGAAAAAGTGGGGACTAGGGTGGTTTCTTGTGTATATGGCTTATTCAAACCCCTAATGTTCTTATATGACCTCACTTATTCCAAAACAACTTATATGTCATCTTTTTACATAAAAAACCCAAAATACCAATTTTTTTAAACTACTCACTTGACTCACAGGGTCGTTCGAAAGACTCACATGATTGTTCCACGAACAACCAACGAATGACTCACTGAGCCGTTCAAACGACGACTTACTGAGTCGTTCAAACAACTCAAGGGTCATTCAACATCATCACTAAGTCGTTTAAACAACCCATGAGTCGTTTAGAGAGAGAAAGAGAGGGAGATTCTTTGTACAAAGGGTTACCTTAACAGCAGAGTATAGTTCCAGAATATGCTACTATATCTAGATTACGTACGGTTATGTATTTTGCCTCGTTCTTCCGATGTATTCTAAGAGTCTGAGATTATCTCTATTTCTTTGTACTCTTCAGATTTTGTACTCGTTCTTCCGATGTATGCTACTACTCTATAATTGATGCAAGGTAATATAAAAAGTGTATTTTGCCTCATTTTTTTGTTTCACTTTTTACTGTTCATTGTAAGAGGATGCATAGGTATTACTTTTGAAGCTTCTTATATCAAACCTCCAATTTTAGTTTTGGCTTCAGCTCAAAACATCTGAAACGTGCCCTTGTGCAGCCCTATGCCCCTAATGGTAGCATTTAAGACAGAACCATCTCAGATCTAGGGGTGAATGCGTCATGGCATTTGGGTGGTGAAGGAAGGGAGGCTGGACAATTGATTGGGGTTAGAGTTCGAAAAACATTGAAAGAGGTTAAGGTGAAACAAAGAACGCTGAGTGTGTCGGTGTTCATCCGCAATTGCAAGGGTGCTATGTATGGCCTTATTCTGTTTTTCTTTTAACTCCATTACTAAAACTAAGTTGGCTGGACCAACTCTTTTGAATTGAGAATTTAAGGGTACCTACGACCCGTACATAGTTTGAGGGCGTTTTTGAGGTTTCGGCAAACCTAAATTATAGAACTTGAAAATATCTCTTGTGATATTCTTAGTCCTAGCCAGCCCAGAACTGGCCCTAGACATCATCATGGCTCATTAAGAAAGAAACAAAAAGCAGTGCTTGAAATCAGACCGAATCTGACACCTAACAATTTGAAAAACAAGTTAATCAACAAGTTTAAGCTTCATTGTACGGGTGAATACTCCAGTAATGTGTCACAGATCTTTGGGAAACCACTTTTTATATGACCTTGCATCAATTTATTTTAACTCTGATGCACTCTCCACCAACTAGGCTATGGATGCAAGTAAAAAGTAGGGAGTAAAAGAAAAGGTTCTTAAAGAAGACAAGTAATAGACAAATGCACTGAAGTAAAAATGGATTGAAGAGCCAAAGTATTTCAACTGTAATGAATTATCACTGTTGAGTCCTATAAAATCAAACCCAAATTTGCTGCTCCACATTGAATCCTGCCATTTTTCCCCCTCTATACCAATAGAGCTGAACTCTATAAAATAGACTCTCCATTGGTTCCCCTGCTGATTTCTCTGCGTGAACACTGCGGTGCTTTCATTAGTTGTCGACGATGATCCCTCTAGAATGGTGGCAGGGTATGCGAAAGAACCCACGATCGTTTTCGAATTTGGCTCGGTACTTCTTGGGTTAACTAGCAGTGTAGAATTTGATTGTGCTCTCTAACAATTCTTGGTTGTCCCCTGGAATCTCTTTGGCTCTTGATCCATTCTTGTAAATCTTGAAGGCTGGCAATGAACTCGCTCCTGATCTTGCCAACGAAGGGTGATCTTCAACATCCACCTAATGTTTATTTTCAAGTTAAAAACGATAAGAAACTCATTTTAAGGCTAGAGATACAGTGGTTCTGCATTAGAGTTGCTAGACAAACCTTGAGGAAGGATACGGAAGGGTGTCGCTTGCTTAGTTGCTCCATAAACTGCAATATTTGCTTGTCACTTTGCTTGTTACAGAATAGTACAACCGAAATGCCTGTCAACATCAAAATCAGCTAGTAAGGAGTTCTCCTAGACATTCGTTGTAAGATTGAACTTTGCAGGATGAGGTTTATATTTCGTTACACGACAGAATACAAACTGATATTAAAACTGCAGAGTCGTTATATTCAACTTATTGCAACGCCCTGTATCACCAAAAACTACAACATATCTTGTGGTAGATTATTACCAGGCAATGCTACGTGGTCTCTGAAATGTTCGACACTTGATACCGTGACCACGTTGCTTGCATGACCATTACCAACCACCATGTCCTTCACGTCTTCACTTCCTCCACCTCGCTGGTTCTTTTGTTGTGCTCGAGCCTCCTTCAATGCCTTGCTCACTTCCTCATCGTCAGGTGTTTCCCTCATCAACACCTCGTAGTCTTGTATTGAAGCTTCCCATTTTTCCAACTATATCACCGAAAACATTTATTTTATCCTTTTATTTTCATAATTCAATGTCAATAATTATTAACAATCGCTAATTTTCCACATTATCCCCTTCATCGTTTGGATGATAGAGCAAAATATAACTTGAAATGATAAGAAGTTTATGAGGGAGGTAGTATGTGTAAGAGTGTGTAATGTATGATCACCTTGGAGTTGCAGTCAGCTCTTCTTAATCTTGCTTTGCTATAAGACGGCCGGATGTTAAGGGCAGCCGTGCAATCCTCAATCGCTTTTTCGAATTGACCGAGCTTGGATCGACAGGCGCCCCGGTTGCAGAGCAAGACGGAGTTGTAGGGGTCGTGCTCGAGCCCTACCCCATAAGCAACACATGCCTCGGAGTATCTTCCCGCTTGGAAGAGCTCATTCCCATTTGTCCTAGCTGCTGCCACCGCGCGAGTCCTCCGTGTAACCATGTTCACTTCCCTGTTGTTCGAGTCCAGCCGAGCCGCTCTTTGAGCCGCCGCCACAGCCTCATCAAGTCTGTCAATTTTCATTGGTCACCAATCTTATCAGCCAAATTGCATGTTTAAAAGTAATTGGTTAAATCTGTGGTCCCACAGGTTAAACGATGATATAATATCTAACCAATAGTAAGCCAAGTTGGGAGGTGGTTAGAGGACTTCTTTGTTAACTACCCAAACAAGAAAAAAAAAACAAAATTGTAAAGCGTGTGGAACTCATCTTCAACCTAGGTAGGTGCATATACCTAAACCAATACCAGCAGTTAAAAGGAAAAATTTATACACTTCAGGTGTGCTGCAGAGAAGAGGTCAATGTTTACCAACTCTAAACTTAAGCTGTCAATTTCTTTTTTCCTCTTTTTACCAGCAAAATTTGCCCTTTCGAGTTGTACTAAGAACACAGTTAGCGTAATATAAGTTTTGATTACCCATATCGATTACTTGAGGGAAATCCTGGTACAAGTTATGTATTGCAGCAAGTTATAGCCGAAAAAATTCTTCTGCTGCTCGACAACTTTTACCGTTGGATATATTCCAAACACTCGAGATTTTCTCTCTTTCGTATTGCAATGGAGAAAACAAGATTATATGGCATACTTTTATGACCTAGTAAACTAACCTGCCAGCGACCAAATCAACTTGAGCCTGTATAACTAGCAAAGTAGAATGACCGAATGGACCAAAGAATTTAGTGCAGTCATCGACATCGAAGTTCGGACCGTTTGTCAAAACTTCATCTGCTTCTTGGTGCCTATGGAGTTTCAACAAGGCCTCGGCTTTCAACGCAAATATCTGGCCAAAAATTGAAACAATATTCATGTCAACTTCTCCAATGACACAAAAAAAATAAAAAAATAAAAACAAAAAAAATTCAAAAAGGGTGTGAAGTTAGGGACGTACCAGTGGTGCAGAATCCGCACCAGATGATATAGCCAAACCAGATTCCTTAAGAAGGGTGTTCCAATCTCTCTGCTTCTTAGCCTCAGTGCATCTAGTGAGATGAAGCTGCAGATTTTTAGCTTTCGTAAGAACATCAGGATCAGCTTCTGCTCCAGCATGTTTATAGTGATATATAGTCTTTTCAGGGTCTCCTAATCTGCAATGGCAAACATAAGCGAACATAATAATTAGGAAACTATGTTTCGTTTTTCTAAAATGTGATATGGTTGAAACGTATGTTTACCTGAGATATAGGGTTGCCAGACGATTATGAGCTCTTTGATAATGAGGTTCAATTCGGATGGCCTCTCTGCATTCGAACACTGCCTCGAGAAGCCTACCCAAGGCAGTTAATGCGGCGCTTTTGTTGCTCCTATATGAAGCTACGTTTGGATCAATGGAAATCGCTGCATCATATAAAGCCAAGGCTTCTGCAAATCTTCCGTTTTTGTAATCTTCATTACCCATAATCTTCAACTGTTCTGGATCCATTCTGGTGGAGATTGCCCTACACAATGAGGATGCAGGTGGGGGTTTCTCAGAGTAGGGCTCTTCGTTCGATTTCTTCACTACATTCCCCATTACACTATTCGGGTATTTCCCGTTTGGTGGCGTTGAGGGTTCTTTCGCTGTCTTGGGAAGATGATCAAGAACATTGTTTGAATTCGAAGCGTACGTGGTCCCTCCTGGTTGCCTCAAGTTACCCAAATTACCGTACAACATCACATTTCCCGAGGAAGCGCGAACCATGCTACTAGCTCCCTTTGATCTCTGATGATCGGTTATCATGCTGTCGAGCTCTCCCGATAACCCTATAGCCGCTTGTGGTATCCTTCTATTTTGCCCATACCCTCCCCCGCCGCCTCCTCCGTGCCCATTATTTTGATCATTAAACTTCTTGCCTTGATTCACCGGTGGGGCTAGGGGTTGATGATACACCGGCGAAGGGGCCCTGGCGTGCTGATGATTTTGGCCAGGTCTTGCAATGATTCTATCGCCTTGCTTTTGCGATTGTTCCGATGAAGCACTAGACGACGTATCGAGACACGCACCCTCGTCTGAGCCCCCTCTTCTCCGTTTTGAGTTTGGGGTGCTCGGAACTCTGGGGACATGATTGGCAGCAGCCACATTAGCCGTGGGGAGAGAACCCGTGGAGGTTGTTCTTCTCGGCCATCGACGTCCAAAAACCGCAGTCAATAGGCCACAACCGGATTTTTTCTCCGGCGACTCCGGTTCGCTCATGACACAATCTGGCTAAGCCTTTCCAAGGCTCAGTTGTTCCAAAATATGAGTAAGAAACAAACTGATGTAGTTTGGAGAAATGAATGTCAGATAACATACATATTTGATCAGAGAGGTTTTCTATTTTCTCACCCCAAAACAAACAAATTTTAAAGAGAAGAAACTTGGAAGCCAAGAAAAGAAAATCACCCCAAAAAGAGAAAAAAGTAGAGGGCCCCCAAGAAATGAGAGAAAGAAAGAAAAAAGAGAGAGAAAAAGAGAGAAAGTGAGAGAAAATAGAGATTGTTTGAATTAAAAGAGGGGTATATAGCATGCCAAAAGCCCAGGAGATGAGTTCATTTGATCAAAGACATGATGACAGCCTCCCTGGACATGATGTTGTTACCCAACAAAAACAAATTACAATCTCTTTATTTTCTTTCTTTCTTTCTCTGTTTTTCTGTTGGAGAAATAGGAATGAATTGATGGTGGCATGAGAAAGAGAGAGCAGAAAATGATATCAGATGTAGAAAGAAAAAAATAATAATAAATTGCAGGAAAAAAAAAAAGAGTAATGTTTTTGGTGGGTTATTTTATTATAATATGAATTTTTTAATTATTTTTTTTCCAATAATTATTTTGTTGCATGTGTGGTGGGAAAAAGGGTAGCAAGAGACTCGGTCAGAGAAAAAAGGAGAATCTCTAGAAATTTTAGAAAGAGAAAAGGAGATGACACCTTTTCGTCAGAACCTTTTCATTCGGGGTTGAAGATTCGGTATATATTTCTTATTTCCATTACACCTAACTAATAATTAGATACACGAAAGACCCTTGCAAAGTAGAGGTCTTCACGTAGGTGTTCTTGAAAGGGATTCAATAACATCGTATCTCAACTCTTTTGGGAAGGGCACTGGTCACTAAATTTTGAAATCGAATTCTCGTGTATGTAGAAATATTTTTTGGATTTCTTGGAAGAAGTTCTAACTTCTAAGCACTTGACTGTGCCTCGAAAATTAATTAGTTTTGAGCCTTTGAAATTGAAAATACCTAACACTTCATTGCCATCATCATTCAAGAATAATACTTCCTCCATTTCAAGCAAGAATTCAATATTTTTTTTTTGAACATTTTACTTAAAAAGTTCACTTTTAAAAATTATGTCTTAAATCTTCATAATCTTTCAATTTTATCATTCACATGTATTTTTGAAATTATGACTAACTCTGATGATATTCATACATCCTTTAATTATTAGACTTTTTAAACTTGAATACTTTTTGAGTGGAATGAAGAGAGTATTAAATAATGTGGATGTTAGGAAACGGGCATATGTGTCGATTCGACGTATCTGCTCATAAAGGCTTATAGAGTCTTAGTTATATTATCATTGGTAAGTAGTGTTAGGAATATGCCTGTGCAACATTGCTATATATGTTTGCATATTTCGAATCAGTGATTTACTAGTTACCATTACAACGCATATTCAATGAGTGGCTAAAAGGGTTGCGTACTGTTTAGCGTGGCAACTCGTTGAATACTGCATAGGTCATTAGACTAGGAAGTCTTTGTACATGTCCAAGTCTTTGTCCTACCTACTTATGATGATCACACATGGATTAGCTCTACAAGTACCAAACACTTGAAGATGTCTCACTAAGCGGTTACTCTTATTAAGCAGATCAGCGGCCTTCAATCAGCAGACCTTGAGGTCTAGAAGCTCCAGTGTATCAAGAAGGCTGATCACATGGGCGAATTGATTATGACTTCCCCATTTGTGTATCCGGCAGAAAAGTGTTTTAGCTCTGCAAGTCTGAACTTTTGCAATTTCTAGCAAAGAAGACTTTTTCCACTCTGCAAAGACAAGCTACAATGCACCATGTACAGACAGGCTTGCAATGTCAAGTCTTATCCAGTGACAGCTTGTTTCAACGGACAGATTCCAAGTCAAGATCTTCAGGAAGATTTCTTCAACCAACAGTCCTTAAGATGTATTCTGATGCACTAGAAGACAAACACTCCAATGGTTAGAAATCTACTCATGTCTCAACGGATCTTTGCCTCTTCGCCTATAAAAGAAATCTCTCATCCAGCGAGCTAGTGTGAAACTCAAGCGTGAGAACTTCAGAAAGTAGGAAAAACACAAGTGTAACAACAGACATTTTGTATAAGAGTGATCGTTCAGAAATTCATAAGGCAAGACGCTTCGCTTAGTCAAGAACTCTCTTCTTGATTTGAGTTCTTTCACCCTTCGAAAGACTCAGTCTCTACTGCTCATAGACTCCAGATCTACAGCCAGAGATTAAGCATCCAACTTGATGTTGCAGACAAAACCTGCTTAAAGATGTCCGATGAAGATCCAAAGCTAACAATCCACATTACATTCATACCGGCAGACTTGTACTCCATTACAAGGGTTGTCAGTTGTGCAGTAATGTGTCATCATAGTTGGTCGAGTTCTTTGTACACAGTTGTTCAAATACTTGCTATTTGAACAACCCATAATAATGTCTTTTCATATTACTCTCACATTGGCATAGCCATTTCCCTCTCCCTAAGGGACTTGGGATTGCTAAGGTGAGAGTTCCCATGTATGTCTTCCCTTTCGCCTTTTGTCTTCTTTTCCATGAAACCCTAAAAGGTTGCTAGGATAGAGAGTATAGGTTGATGTATTAAGCATGTTTACTTTTGAATAAACTTCTGCTGAATTTTAATATTAAATATATTTCTCTACATTTAGCTTTTACTTGTCTTTCCTGTATTATTGTTTTACATATTAAACAATCTGTTCATGAAAAAGATAGTTGCATCTAATGAAGATCTAAGTCTGCTATTGTGTTGTATTTATTCTAATCTAGTCATAGCTACTATGATCTTCCATGTTATATATATTTGTTGTAAGTCTTTCACCTGCACAACTCATTTGAAACAACAAATATGATAACATCAATTTCCAAGCAGTTGCTTAAGTCCACTATAACAGAGTAGCAAAAGTCTGCTGAAGCAAACCTGCTGATCCCGCATCAACAGAGTTGTTGTACGAGGAAATTGACCAGACCCGATAAACATTTTATCTTTGTTCTTAAAAGATATTTCAAAATAGGATGACATTTTAAATGAAGGTCATATATACTATTCACCCCCCTAGCCTATATTCTGAGCATACCTATGGGACCTAACAAGTAGTATCCTAATCCAACTGGATTTGGGATTGACTTTACCTATCTTACAAGAAATAGGTTTCTTGTGGGAATAATATAAATAGGGCAAGCCATCAAAGAGAAAAATACACTATACACCACAACAAAAAGCACACGGCTTTTGTGTGCTATATTTTCCCTCTCTCTTCAGAATTATATCTCACCAAAATACTCTCTCTAAGTCTAACTATCGAGAGACTTGGATTTGCGGCGTGGAATTGTAATTGATATTTTTCCTACGTGATATCAATTCGACGAGAAAGAGTTGCACATTAATTGTTCGTGGTGTTCGTGAGTTCGTAGTATAAGCTAAAAGTCTTCCACTTCGCTCTATGGTTCGAATTCGCATGAGGTAATCCGTGATACCCTATTATTGTATAGTGAATTCGTTTCCTTCATTGATATCAGAGCCGTTATGCTTGTTGCTCGTATCGTTATGCCATGAATCATATATTTTTTTTGTTTGGGTTTGTTCAATTTGTTTGCCTAAAAACGGACCAACTGGGTTTATCGATTTCGTGATTGAAACATTGTTTATTTTGGGAAAATTTTATATGCACACGAAGATTATGATGAGGGGAACAACATATTAAATTTTCATCGAATTTCGTTGGGTAAATATCAAGATATTGTAAACCTTAGTTTTGTTGAAACATAGTTTTTCCAAAACTTTGCATGCATTTTTGAACAATTTATAATCTGTAAAACTGTGATTTTATGATGAATAATTGTTCTACTCTATGAGGGCTTTTCAATGACATATTATATGCCTAATTTGGACTTAAATTGAGCATTCTAAAGCCTCGAAAAGTTGACGTTGCGAGACACGTTCGTAGTTCCAAGGTTGAAGACGATGAACAGTAATCGTGGACAACCACCACTCTCGGCCTTGGTAATTCAGTCTCACGTTGATCTTATTTGTACTGTTTGAGTACACAATTGTGACCTACAATGACAAGATGAGTTTTACACCGCCAACCATATCGGCAACTGACGCTGGAAAGGTGGCGTGTGCCTTATACGCGCCGGCAAAGATGCTTGAAGGTCTTGCGTAGTCAACTGCTCAGCGCAGTCAACCCTAGTCAACGATCAATGATGACGTGGTAGCCACATCAGCAGAGTGGGTCTCAATTAGGTTGCATCATACGTCATATCAGCAGATGACGTGGTAGTACACGTCAGTGCCACATGGTAACACGTCATCCACAGTCAGCGCATGTGTGGCGCAGACGGCTTTCCCAGTCGCGTAAGTGGTGCGTGGGGCTCGTGTGGTGACTTTTGGCTGTTGGATTTTGACACCGCTCTCGAGTCTAGACCAATTTGGGCTTACTGAGTCCAATGGTGTCCTTTGTTTTGCAAAATTCTGACAAAAAATATGTGTTTTTGATTTTTTTAGTGTATAAAAAAATAGTTTTTAAATTATTAAAAATACGAAATAAATTTTCAGTGATATTTTATGAACCCCAGAGGCTATGTATTGGACTAGGGTACTAATTTGTAAATTTAATTTTTTTTTTTGGGAATTTCCAATTATTTTTCTCTATTTTTAAGTTATATTTAGCATATAAAATTATCGTTTTGGGCTCTAAAATTGATATTGGGACTACACAAGACCCAATAAAATTATTTCCAGTAGTGGAAATATATTTGTACATGTTGTGTACTTAGATAGATTTGTTCTGTCTTATTTCTTTTTGTTCAAAGTATTAATTTGTGAATATTATTACATTGTGCATACTTTGGTTGTGATTACGAGCCTCGGGAATTTTTCCTCCTTATTTTTATAATGTGATAATATTCATAATTAATCTTTGGAACAAAAGTGAATCTAAATGTATGCTAAAATGTCTATATTTTTGCAACCATTGTAGTGAAATAGCTTCAAAGAATGTAATAGATGACTTGAACAAGGGTGAAAAATTGATTGACACAAACTAGGGTTTAGGAAGTTCTTATAAACGAGTATGAGCTTCTTGAGAAACTAGATACTATGATGACTGAACCAAAAATGAATAATTTTACCCTAGCCCAACATCGTCTTAACGTGTAGTATAACCAATTGTCGGTAAAGAAAGATTGATGTGCACGCTTTACTATGTTGAGTAACATGCATAATGATCTTATTGGCCAATTTGTGCTAAGGATATGTAGGACCATATTCGGGCTACTTTTGGGAACACATTTGCTACAGGGTTGAGAACCTTAACTTATAAGTTTGAAAGCTATAAGATTGACCAGAAATGATCTATCCCCGATCAACTACGCCAGATGTTGGGAATGATTCGTGAGTTTAAGGCTGCTGGTAGTATCTTATCTGATGAACAACAAGTTCAAGCGGTAATTCGTTCACTGCCTGACTCTTGGAGTAACTTGAGGCAGATTCTGACTCATACAAACTCTATTCAGACTTTTACGGATGCGTATCGTCATTGAGCTTGAAGCTGAGCGCCATGATGCGAGTCGCGTAATGGGTGGTGTGACTCATGACCTTGCTCTTGTTTCCCTTGAGGGTTCGCGCAAGAAAAATGGGTAGCAAAAAAAATAAACTAAAGGAAAACAAGCTCAAAATCTGGGACCTAATGGTGGCAAGATCACTAAGCGCTGTAGAGGCAAAAAGAATATGGCTACGCAAAAGTGATTTAACTGCGGTACCTATGCATGTTCAAGTATGAGACCGATATTAAGGGCATAATTTTGCTACATGTCCATAGTGCCCTTACGGCGGAAGCTTTTGAAGTCACTTCAGTAGGCGCCCTAAATTGATTGTTAAGAGGTATTTGTCGGAAAACTAAGTTGACTAGTATATAATTAGAAATTGACCGACCCTATTACCAAACAGAACGGAACAGTAAAATGGAATCACAATTTTTGAACTAAAGCTTGTTTTCCAAATGTTACATGTGGTGTAAAATGTATGAGTATAGCATCGCATTCATAAGCATCATCACGTGCATATAGATACACTTATACACAACCTTGTGACTATTGTTAGTATAATGCATTTCGGTGTGCACAAGTTGTTTGAGTAACTTTATAGACCTAAGGTCGAAATAGTCACCCTGGTACGTGAAAACATTGTGCGTTTGTTATGCATGTGAATTTTGGCCTACTGTTGACCAAGTGAGTTAGGCTGAAACTTATCACCTTGTGCGATATGATTTGAGAATGTTGCGTCGTGACCATAATAGTTGTTTTCCTTAAATGGACCTTCCTTAGTAGGTTATGATGAGTTATAACCTTTTTAAGACTGATGTCATGTCTAATATTACAGCATGGCACGTGTGAGGAAAACTACTAGGATGTCCGTTATGCACCCTCTAGTATTTCAGCTTAGACTGTTACTCCGTCAACTAACAAAACTTGGAGACCAATTGACCTTGGTTCTTAACGAGGCTCATGGGGATGAGCATGGAACTTGTGTTCCCGACACAAACTTGGGAGGAATCGATCCCAAATCAAATACTGGTAAGAACAAACTTGGTAATGCTTAAGTTATTATCTCATGGCATAGAATTGTGTGATTATCATATGAATAATTGAACCTTGGATTAAAGTTGACGACTTGTACATTCAAAATGTCACCGTAAGTTATGTAACAATAAGACTAATTGATCGATCTTCTTAGTTGTGAATGTGAATTAGAGACAAGATGGGATTGACCCGTAAGTATCTATATTCGTGTAATAGATGCTTAAGGACTAGTTGTGTTGTATCTTGATAAGTAGTAAAGATCGTGAGAACCTTGTAATTGTGAATGTAGAATACTATTTGGAGTTGAAGATGTACACGTAAGTGTAAATTGTGGTAGTATACAAAGTGAAGGAAATGATTAGAGTGCGTAGTGAAAGCATGTAAATTGGGGATTAATATAGTAATGACATGCTAATACCAATAAGTCCTTGAAGTAATATAACCCTTGTTTTAGGCCTTGAGTTGATTAACGAGGGTGTATTTGGGGTCAATCACGATAGAGAGTAATAATGGATTCTTATAGTTAATGGGTTCATGTTGTTGTGATTAATAGGGTATAACATGTTGGTCACGATCATAAGTACTTGGAAACGATTAAGGTCAAGTGGGACGTAAGTTGGTGCACTCTTGAGAGAGTCATTTCAGGGAATGGCTCCACGTGCATAGATGGTGATTTAATACTCAGGTTAATCTAGAAGGTTGAGGAACCTCATAGGATCATGTGGGTGATCTGTGTGATAATTGTGAATGATAACTTGTGGTATTTTATCGAAGGAATCGAACGTAATAAGGGCTAGTGGAACTGTGATCGTATTTCTTAAAAAGTCGTTTTGGGTGTTGTTACTCTGCTTAGGTGTTGATGGGATTTTAAGAGTAACTGAGATAGAGGGGGAAACCTCGTAGACCCTTGTAGTGGACTTATACGAATATCGCGAATGACAACTATAGACACCCAGAATTCGTACACCTACATTATACGAATTGTCCTATAAATAATTTTTTATTTACAAAAGGACTAACACTTGTTTCTATGATCATTTCAAGAAACAACATATCCAATAGGACTAACGATGTCCAACACACACAAACAGCTTCAGTTAGATCAACATCAAGGGTCTAGACTGAAGATGTGCTTAGAAGGGCCAAAGTGCAAGACACAAAGCCTGAAAAAGAAAAAACACAAGTTTGGTATGCTGAAGCCTTGCTTGGTGCGCTGAAACAACAGAAACAGGGTTTGGTGCGCGAACACCATGCCTGATGCACCGCGCACCAAACCAGCACTGCCTCAGAAGTCAAGCCGCCTGGCTGTTGTAGACTTTGGTGACCAAACGAAGCTTCGTGCATTGCTTGGCCTCGAGAGTAACACAAATATCTGTCAAACTCTCACCTATAAATACACTCCTTCTCCCTCAAAGAGAGGAGGAACAACATCATCAACTCTCAAGCTCTGTCTCTCACTGGGAAAGAAAGAAAAAAAGAGTTCTCAAACTCTCCCTCTTTCACTTACACACACAAATACACACAACACAAACACAAAACGTAAGTCTTCCTTTTCTCGTATCGGTAGTAGTGGAAGCACAACGGTCAGGCTACGAGCTAGCTTGATCCAATATAAAACAACAGCCTAGAACTTGGCCCGAATTCTGTAAAACGACAAAAGGTAACCGCTTTCGATCATTAATTTATTTATCCAATTGATATGTAAATAAGTACATTTAAAATATATAAATGTGTACATATTTATTTCCATTAATTTGATACATATATTATAGTCATGTTATTCATATACGGAGATATTAATACTCTGTAATACGTTTCCAATCACATAAAATAACAAACCTGTAATATTTAAATACAAGCATGCAAACATGTAGAGACCGAAAGGGTAAGATGGGTGTGTAAAACCTTCCCAAATTGTAACTTGGCTCCCGAACCCACAATTTCAGTTTTTCCCTCGTTTACTTTATAAATGAGGGTGACGACTCTATTTTTTAAAATAAATGTGTTTTTTCACGTTTATCGAACACCAATCACAGAGGGAAGTCCAAGAGCAAAAGGCCCGAGGAGCGATCTGCGGATTGGGGCGCTTACAACAACCTAGTGTGTTAAATGATGAGGCTGCGCGACCGCACCGCCCCGACCTTTACTTTGCCAGTTTTCATGTTTTTTCAATTTTTTATGTTTTTAGGTGGTTTAAAATGCCCAAACAAGCCCGAGATTGTACCAAACACTTACCCATAAATTAAATAAGAAAACCCAACCCTTTTCCTCCTATCATTTCGTCCAAAACACACCTAGGTTTAGAGAGAGAAAAAGGAGAGAGAGAAAAGAGAGAGTGGAGAAACAAAATCACGATATCTTAAGCTCCACTTATTGGATCGACAATCCGTCTTCACCATAGCATAGAAGGAGACAAAAGGAACGTTTCTATACAAAGATTTCCCCTGATCCTTTTAAGAATCACGAGCCACATCTCATCTCCCACGTTTTAGAAAGAGAAATCGGGTGTTGGAGCGAGAAAGAGTTGAATCGGGCAAGATCGAGAGCGGGAACGATGTGGGGACTTTGTAGCATCGTAGATACCACTGAGGAGAGTAATTTCATCTAACCCAACATTGTTCCTTGGTGTATTTTTTGTATTTGAGTAAGTTACTACTTTTATTTCTTGTTCTTAGTAATTGCTTATGTTATAACATGTATTTCATGTCGACACGGTGAACTCGATGATATGTATGGTAATCAATGATTACATGAAAAAGATACTATGAAATGGTGTTATGTGAATTTAGCCATACTTGTGAAATACGTGTTAAACTACGAAATAACAAAATGTGATGTCGGACTCTACGGAGTCCGCAATTGACTTGGAATATATTATTATTGATATGTGACATAGTCTATGTAACCTAAACATGTTGAAATATATGGGTAATTGATTATGTGGCTTGATTCGTGAAATTGGTTTATATGACTCTACGGAGTCCAAAAATGATATCGATAATGTTATATGGACTACTTATGAAAATTGGGATGTTCGACTCTACGGAGTCCATTGTTAATATGCTAGCATATGTGATGATATGTGTAGTACTGATCTAGATTGAATTTGAACAATATGGTTAAACGATAGGACGCCATCACTTGATATGTGAACAATTGGAATTGATAAATGATATCGGTAAGTCATGGTTCCATCAACGCTTCATTAGGGCAGAGAGCTAGTGAAATGCCATTATTAGGGCTGTGATAAATCTGGGGCTTTTTGCTACTGGCCGTAGCAGATGGTTGAAACTTGGCACACCTCAAGTTAGCTAAGGTAGAAATTGGACCGAGTGACTCTATGAGTCGTAAGGGATCAAGGGCATATCGATCCAGAGCGTGCTATTAATAACATGATTGAGTCGGTTCTGCACTAATATGATGAAAGATGTGATAAGGTTGGAAATGGTCGGAGGTGTACCTCGACCCCCGTATCCTCAAAAGTGTTTACTTTACAGTTTATTATGTGCTCCTTGTAGGAGCAAGTTAGTCGTGGTTTCGAACCGGTATGGGACGGTTGGTGGCAGCTGAGCCTCTCGTGGTAGTATGGGATTGACTGGTTATAACATGCTATGTAACACCCGCTTCATTTACATCATTTACATTGCTCATGCCATTCTTATGTCATGCATACATCATCTTGATTTATGCCATTAATATTTCTTGAGTATGTTGCATTTAAAACATAATACGTTCATGCTATATTCCATGTGTTTCGTATGCTTCGATTTGGTTGTTTAATTCTTGTAATCGTTCATTCTTGAAACGCGTTGATTTTTCGTCATGTTATCGGTCATTTCGGGAACCTTCCTCGAGTGTATTGACCTTCTCTTGGACTTAGAATCACCCTAGGATGACTTGGAAATGTTTTGGAAACACTTTGGAAGACTTTAGTAGACTTTGACCTGAGCTGGTCACTATGCGGACGCATAGTGCGAGCTCAACCTTGGCATAGATTTTCTAGATTCTATGCCGCTGCACAAGGCACCCGCATAGAAGCCATGCGTCTGCATAGCGCCCAGAATGCTCACCCGAGAAAATCTCATTTTTGACCAACTTTTGATTTTGAGTGGCTTTCCTCGAGCCACGTTACCAAGCTGAGAAACCAGCCATTTTGGCCACTTAAACACCCTAAGGAGTCCTTGGAAACACTCACTTCTCCCCCATTTCATCCTAGAACATAGAGAGAGAGTAGAGAGAGTTTAGTGTGAGAAAGGTGAGATTTCTTGAGTTTGCGAAGGAATCTCAACGATCCGAGCATACCGTTGCGAAGGTCTTGCCAAGAGGAAGCTTTCCCACCGAATAGATTTCAATTTCTCCCATCTTTTTCGACAAGAGGTAAGACACTACCCCCTCTTCTTCTTGATTTATGTCTCATATGACATCCTAGACTTCTAATGTGCGAAGTTACCATGCTAGATTTGTGAATACACGATTCTTGCCATGAAATGCCATTATGGACTTGTGAAATATATTGTTGCTTATTCTATGATGTTGGGAACTAGAAATTGGGCGTTAATGTGTTAGGTTTAAAGTGTAAGATCACTTTCCTAACTCGACATCACTAGTAACCTAAAATGACTCTAACAGAGTTGGTTAGGGTTTGATAATGAATGTGATCACGTGTGTGTTTTGTGAGCTCTTTGGATACTCGAGAGACCCGTTGGGTGATTGGTTACACGATACATATTTATTAGTATTGTGTTAATCTTTGGTGTTGGTGTTTGAATGGCAATGTGTAGTAGAATCACTTAGCATATATAATCATGATGTTGTTGTGGTTGTTATACTCCCTACTTTGGAGTATGACATGTCTATTATAAATGTTGGGTAAACATCTACTTGAGCATTTGGTTTATTTGGTGATAATGTGTCGAGTAAACATCTACTTGAGCATTCGTTAAGTACATGGCATATTTGTTGGAGGTGTATTGACGCTCGGTTATTGCGTGAGCCAGGGCTACGTAATAGCTGAAGGCCAATACACTGGGCCTCGCCCTACCGTTGGCCACGGTAGGGGTTATAGCACTAAGTGTTGTACGAAATAAACGCGACCTTGGTAAACTATACCGTAATTGTTTCTCGGGTCGTGGGGACTGAGTCTTCAAGTTGACATGAATACGGAAAATGGTTCACCATGACTCTTGGTTATTAGTTCGATGATTGGGTACAACACCAACGGTTTCTACATTGGTATTATTGGTTGGTTGGTTGGAAGTTTGTATGTCAGAGGTGTACCTCAACGGTATCCTTTTTATTTGTGTTTATGTATCGCTCCTATGTGAGATGCATGCTATGTGATTTTTGGCTATGAGATACTTGTCATCTATGATGCTTTGAGAATCATCTCGTTATGTCAATTTTGATAAATATGATCCTTATTTCTGTTCACATCTCGCATGCCATATTGTTGCATTAGTAGCTTATTGAGTTTTATAACTCACCCTGTCCATTGTTTATTTCTTTTCCTTAGATCCCAGTCTGGTGAGAAACCCTCAGTGACCCTGCATCGTCGTCAGTGAGCTTGTCCGGTATTCTTTTGGGTAGATGCTCCTTGAGCCTCCGTATTTTCTTTTGGTGAGGTCGAGGGTGTATATTGTTAACTAAACAATGTAAAGTTGGGTAGATGTCTCGTACTTGATTTGTGGATATTATTCTTTTGTAGATGCCGACATGGTTCTCAGGCCTTGTATATATACTATTAACTCTTATTCCGCGCACTCTGCTATGAATTTATGTTTATCCCGAGCTCTCTAGCTCGCGGGTTTATTGGCTAGCTAATGTGTTTTTCTCCGGCTTGTACGTTGCCGTGAATTGTTGTTTTGCTTTTAAAAATCTTACACTTGCATTATAGGGTTTTTACACGAAAATGATTTTAAATTATGCATTTTGTGTTCTCGTTTCACGAGTCAGACGAGGTTCCACATAGGATCTCGGGTCGGGTCGTGACAGTTGGTATTAGAGCTTAAGTTAGCTAGCTGGGAGTGGATCCTTGGCTTAGGAGGGGTTGGTGGTGTGACTGAGTCGTTAACGTCGAGTGTTTGTTGCAGGTGTTCAATCATGGTAGAGACTCGTAATGGAGCTGGTACAAGTAGGGCTGGTGAAGCCGAGAGAGAAAACCATCGTACCGCGCCACCTAACCCACCTCCTAACCAATCTAAAGCCCAATCGACCGGGCAACCGCTAGGGAATCATATGAACCCGGATGAAACCTTCATGCACACTATGCAAGGATTCATGCAAGCTATGATGGAGATGAATCGTCAAACTATGGACATGAATAGACAGGCCATGGATGGACAGGGACAGGCAGGTGGACACAGAATTGTACAGCCGAATGGAGGAAACAGGGACAACGATCGCAGACTTGAGAGGTTCTTAAAAATGAAACCTCGCAGCTATGATGGTGAACCCGACCCAGCAAAGGCAGAAAAATGGATCGAGTTGACAGAAAAGATCTTTGCAGCAATGGGATGCACAGATAAGGACAAGATTAAGTTTGCAACATTCAAACTAGAAGATGCAGTTGAGCACTGGTGGAAGGTGTTGGAAGCAAGTTGGATTAAGACCAAGCGGTGAGAACATGGGGAACGTTCTTGAGACAGTTCAGAAATCAGTTTGTGCCAGATGTCGTGCAGGCCAAGAAGGAAATTGAGTTTCTCAGTCTGGAGCAGGGAAGTTTGACGATAGCTCAGTACTCCGCAAAATTTACCGAGCTATCCCGATATTGTACTCATCTACTTCTGACAGATGAGAAAAAAGTTTACCGATTCGTGAAGGGTTTGAGGACTGAGTATCGTAAGCAACTCATACCCCTTGAGTTGACGAGTTATCAGAGGGCTGTGGAGAAGGCTTATAAGATCAAACATGACATTGATGAACATCAAACTAAACTGGGGAATACAAGTGGGACATAGCAGGGAGCATAGTCGAAGTGGAAGAATCAGAATACTGGTGGGGCTAACAACAAAGGAGGTAATAATAATCGTCGTGGTAGTCAATCTCAGCAAAGAGCAGGGAATCAGGGGGACGCCATTCAGGGACAACGAGGTTTGGGAATGACATGTAATTTCTATTCGAAGACGGGGCATACCGAGGATAGATGTTGGATGAAACAGGGGAAATGTGTAATTTGTAGTGATGACATGCACTACCAAAGGGATTGCCCGAAGAATAGAGGGGTCCAACTGGGAGGTGCAAAACAGAATGTGGGTGTCAAGAGAGACAACGAGGGATGTCCTAGAGTCCAGGGTCGAGTCTTTGTCCTAGACCAAAATAGAGTTTCCGAAGCCAATAACATCATAGGAGGTACCCTATTCGTCTCTAGTGCGAAAGCTCGAGTGCTTATAGATCCAGGATTATCGCATTCATACATTGCATCACATTTTGCCTGTCATTTACATACCATGCCTGAATCATTGCCTTATGTGTTGGAGGTGTCTACTTCGATGGGAGAGTGCCAAGTAGCTTCTGATATTTATCATGACTGTGATGTAATTATTGATGATCATCATTTGCCTGCGGATTTGATCGTTTTACCTATACGTGACTTTGATGTGATTTTGGGGGTGGACTGGTTACATGCACATCATGGTATTGTTGATTGCCGTAAGAAGTTTGTTATATTTGATTTGCCGAACATGTCTTCTTTTGTGTTTATTGGTGATAAGTGTATGGGTGGTGTTCGTCTTATTTCGGCCTTGAAAGCTCATAAGTTATTGTCACATGGTTGTTTGGGGTATTTGGCTTGTGTGGTAGATAAATAAAAAAGGGTGGTTATGTTGGAGGATGTTTCTATTGTGCGTGAATTTCTGGATGTATTTTCGGATGATTATAAATTGCCCCTCGATAGGGAATTGGAGTTTTGTATTGAATTATTACCGGGTACCGTGCCGATATTGAAAGCACCTTATCGCATGGCGCCGGCCGAGTTGAAAGAATTAAAGATTCAGTTGCAAGAGTTGCTTGATTGGGGTTTCATTAAACCGAGTGTATCGCCTTGGGGTGCACCGGTATTGTTTGTGAGGAAGAAGGATGGTTCATTGAGGTTGTGTATCGATTATCGGGAATTGAACCAAGTAACGATTAAGAATAAATACCCTCTTCCACATATTGATGACTTATTTGATCAACTTCGGGGTTCTGTAGTGTACTCTAAGCTTGATCTTAGAAGTGGTTACCATCAGTTGAAGGTTCGGAAGGAAGATATTCCTAAGACGGCATTTAGGAGTAGATATAGGCATTTTGAGTTTGTGGTTATGCCCTTTGGTTTGACTAACGCACCCACGATATTTATGGACTTGATGAATAGAGTGTTCTTGCCGTATCTCAATTGTTTTGTGGTTGTTTTCATTGATGATATTTTGGTGTACTCTAATTCTCGAGAGGAGCATGAAAAACATTTGAGGATTGTGTTGACAGTCTTGAGGGAAAGGAAATTGTTTGCTAAGTTTAGCAAGTGTGCTTTTTGGCTTGAGGAACTAACAATTTTAGGCCATGTGGTGTCGGGACAAGGGATATCAGTTGATCCAGCTAAGATAGAGGCTGTGGTAAGTTGGAAGAGACCTGAGACTGTGACGGAGATTCGTAGTTTCTTGGGTTTAGTGGGTTATTATTGGAGGATTATAGAGGGATTTTCTAAGATTGCAACCCCATTGACGAATTTGACTCAGAAGAACAAGCCGTTTGTGTGGAATGATAAGTGTGAGGCGAGTTTTCAGGAGTTGAAAGAGAAGTTGACTACGGCTCCTATTTTAGTGTTGCCGAATGGACACGATGGGTTTGTGATCTAGAGTGATGCTTCGAAAGAGGGTTTGGGTTGTGTCTTGATGCAGAACGGAAGGGTCATTGCGTATGCTTCACGGAAGTTGACTCAGTATGAACGGAACTACCCGACACACGATCTCAAATTGGCTACGATTATATTTGCTCTTCATAAATGGAAACATTATCTGTATGGGGCTAAGTTTGAGGTGTTCACGGATCATAAAAGCCTTAAGTATTTATTCTCGCAAAAAGAGTTGAATAATAGACAGCGTAGGTGGATGGAACGGTTGAAGGACCATGATTGCACTATTCTCTATCACCCGGGAAAGGCCAATGTTGTAGCGGATGCGCTTAGTAGGAAAGTGTATATTTCTTGTTTGATGACTAGGGAGTGGAAGATGCTTGAGGATATTCGTGATTGGGGTCCTTGTGAATCTGGCCATAGGGTGGTTTTTCCTAATATTCGGGCTACTTCGGTATTGTTTCAACGGATTAAGGAGACCCAAGAGAGTGACCCAAAATTGAAGAGGTAGATTGATGAGTTAGATGAGGGTAAGACTCCAGATTTTGCTAAGAACAGTGATGGTATTTTGACATTTCGAGGAAAAGTTTGTGTACCGGAAGTTGAGGAAGTGAAGCGACAAGTGTTAGATGAAGCCCATAAGTCTAAATATACAATCCACCCGGGGGGTACTACGATGTATAGGGATTTGAAAAAGAATTTTTGGTGGAGTAGAATGAAAAGGGAAATTGCTGAGTTTTTGTTGAAGTGTTTGACTTGTCAACGGATTAAAGTGGAACATCAAAGGCCAGCTGGATTGTTGCAACCTTTGGAGATTCTGAAATGGAAATGGGAGAACATCGCAATGGACTTTGTGACAGGATTACCATGGACTCGACGAGGTCATGATGCAGTTTGGGTTATTGTTGATAGATTGACTAAGTCGGCCCATTTTCTTCCTATTGCGATGACGGATTCCTTGGAGAAACTTGCTTCATTGTATATTTAAGAAATTGTGAGGTTGCATGGGGTGCCAGTGAGTATTGTATTGAATAGGGATCCACGATTTACTTCTAGGTTTTAGCAGTCACTTCAGAATGCTTTGGGTACAAGGTTGAATCTTAGTACGACATTTCATCCGTAAACCGATGGACAGTCTGAGAGAACGATCCAAATACTTGAGGATATGTTGAGAGCTTGTTCGATGGACTTTAAGGGCACTTGGGATTCACACGTACCATTGATTGAGTTTGCTTACAATAACAGTTATCAGTCGAGTATTGAGATGGCTCCGTATGAGGCACTTTATGGAAGGAAGTGTCATTCTCCAATTTGTTGGGATGAGGTTGGTGAAGCGAAATTTTGGGGTCCGAAAATGGTTCATGAGTCAGCGGAAAGTGTAAAACTCATTCGGGAGAGATTGAAGATGGCTCAGAGTAGATAGAAGAGTTACACAGATAATAGACGTCGAGATCTTGAGTTTGAGGTTGGTGACCATGTATTTTTGAAAGTTTCACCACGAATTGGGGTTAAGAGATTCGGTAAGAAAGGAAAATTGGCTCCGAGGTATATTGGCCCCTTTGAGGTTTTGGAAAGAGTTGGAAAGTTGGCTTATAGATTTGCCTTGCCACCGTCGATGTCAGGTATTCATGAGGTAATTCATGTATCAATGTTGACGAAGTATTTGACGGATGCTTCACATGTGTTGGAATATGAACCAGAGGATTTGACACCCGATCTTTCCTATGTCGAACAACCCGTAAAGATTTTGGATACCAAAGAACAAGTGTTAAGGACGAAGACTATACCCCTTGTGAAAGTGTTATGGAGGAATCACAATGTCGAGGAAGCCACTTGGGAAACGGAGCAAGAGATGCGTGAGAAATACTTCGCTTTGTTCGATAGAGTCGGTAAGTAAATTTGCGGACGAATTTATTCTAAGGGGGTGAGAATGTAGCACCCGCTTCATTTACATCATTTACATTGCTCATGCCATTCTTACGTCATGCATACATCATCTTGATTTATGCCATTAATATTTCTTGAGTATGTTGCATTTAAAACATAATACGTTCATGCTACATTCCATGTGTTTCGTATGCTTCGATTTGGTTGTTTAATTCTTGTAATCGTTCATTTTTGAAATGCGTTGATTTCTCGCCATGTTATCGGTCATTTCGGGAACCTTTCTCGAGTGTTTTGACCTTCTCTTGGACTTAGAATCACCCTAGGATGACTTGGGAATGTTTTGGAAACACTTTGGAAGACTTTAGTAGACTTTGACCTGAGCTGGTCACTATGCAGACGCATAGTGCGAGCTCAACCTTGGCATAGAGTTTTTGGATTCTATGCGGCCGTACAAGGCGCCCGCATAGAAGCCATGCGGCCGCATAGTGCGTCCGCATAGCGCCCAGAATGCTCACCCAAGAAAATCTCATTTTTGGCCAACTTTTGATTTTGAGTGGCTCTCCTCGAGCCACGTCACCAAGTCGAGAAACCAGCCATTTTGGCCACTTAAACACCCTAAGGAGTCCTTGAAAACACTCACTTCTCCCCCATTTCATCCTAGAACATAGAGAGAGAGTAGAGAGAATTTAGTGTGGGAAAGGTGAGATTTCTTGATTTTGCGTCCGAGCATACCGTTGCGAAGGTCTTGCCAAGAGGAAGCTTTCCCATCGAATAGATTTCAATTTCTCCCATCTTTTTCGACAAGAGGTAAGCTACTACCCCATCTTCTTCTTGATTTATGTCTCATATGACATCCTAGACTTCTAATGTGTGAAGTTACCATGCTAGATTTGTGAATACACGATTCTTTCCATGAAATGCCATTATGGACTTGTGAAATATTTCTTTGCTTATTCTATGATGTTGGGAACTCGAATTTGGGCGTTAATGTGTTAGGTTTAAAGTGTAAGAGAACTTTCGTAACTCGACATCACTAGTAACCTAAAATGACTCTAACGGAGTTGGTTAGGGTTTGATAATGAATATGACCACGTGTGTGTTTTGTGAGTTCTTTGGATACTCGAGAGACCCGTTGGGTGATTGGTTACGCTATACACATTTAT
This sequence comes from Platycodon grandiflorus, assembly GCA_016624345.1. Lineage (NCBI taxonomy): Eukaryota > Viridiplantae > Streptophyta > Magnoliopsida > Asterales > Campanulaceae > Platycodon > Platycodon grandiflorus. The sequence continues at coordinate 9,677,502 of CM028367.1, read as the reverse complement.
TAGTATTGTGTTAATCTTTGGTGTTAGTGTTTGAATGGCTATGTGTAGTAGAATCACTTAGCATATATAATCATGATGTTGTTGTGGTCGTTATACTCCCTACTTTGGAGTATGACATGTCTATTATAAATGTTGGGTAAACATCTACTTGAGCATTTGGTTTATTTGGTGATAATGTGTCGAGTAAACATCTACTTGAGCATTCGTTAAGTCCATGGCATATTTGTTGGAGGTGTATTGACGCTCGGTTATTGCGTGAGCCGGGGCTACGTAATAGCCGAAGGCCAATACACTGGGCCTCGCCGTACCGTTGGCCACGGTAGGGGTTATAACGCTAACTGTTGTACGGAATAAATGCGACCTTGGTACGCTATACCGTGATTGTTTCTCGGGTCGTGGGGACCGAGTCTTCACGTTGATGTGAATACGGAAAACGGTTCTCTATGACTCTTGGTTATTAGTTCGATGATCGGGTACGACAGCAACGGTTTCTACATTGGTATTATTGGTTTGTTGGTTGGAAGTTTGTATGTCGGAGGTGTACCTCGACGATATCCTTTTTATGTTTGTTTACGCATCGCTCCTACGTGAGATGCATGCTATGTGATTTTTGGCTATGAGATACTTGCAATCTATGATGCTTTGAGAATCATCTCGTTATGTCAATTTTGATATATATGATCCTTATTTCTGTTCACATCTCGCATGCCATATTGTTGCATTAGTAGCTTATTGAGTTTTATAACTCACCCCGTCCATTGTTTATTTGTTTTCCTTAGATCCCGGTCCGGCGAGAAACCCTCAGTGACCCTGCATCGTCGTCGGTGAGCTTGTCCGGTATTCTTTTGGGTAGATGCTCCTTGAGCCTCCGTATTTTCTTTTGGTGAGGTCGAGGGTGTATATTGTTAACTAAACAATGTAAAGTTGGGTAGATGTCCCGTACTTGATTTGTGGATATTATTCTTTTGTAGATGCCAACATGGTTGTCAGGCCTTGTATATATATATACTATTAACTCTTATTCCGCGCACTCTGTTATGAATTTATGTTTATCCCGAGCTCTCTAGCTCGTGGGTTTATTGGCTAGCTAATGTGTTTTTCTCCAGCTTGTATGTTGTCGTGAAGTGTTGTTTTGCTTTTAAAAATCATACACTTGCATTATAGGGTTTTTGCACGAAAATGATTTCGAATTATGCATTTTGTGTTCTCGTTTCACGAGTCGAATGAGGTTCCACATAGCATCTCGGGTCGGGTCGTGACATGCTACCTGTTATGTGTTGATATTATGATGAATTGTTATATCTTGGTATTGTTGGTATATGAACTATGTTGCATGTAATCATGCCATCTACTTGCATTGTAGTAACTTACTGGGTCTTCGACTCATCCCTTCCAAATTTGTTTTCCTTAGCTCGCAGGGACACATGTAATGGTGGTCGGTGAGGCCAACGAGGTGCTTATTCTTGGTAGCAGGGCCGGTTCTGAGCATGATCCAGTGGATCGACCGTACAGGGCCCAAAAATTTTAGGGGCCCAATTTTTAAGTCCATGTAATAATATATATATATATATATATATATATAATTTAATCTTTATTGCTTCACTAACTAGTAGATTTGAATAATATAAAGAATATGAAAATATTTTTGGTTTCTTATTTACTTCTGACAAGTTGGATTCATTGGATGATATGAGTTTAAAGTCTTGTTGTAGTCGTTTTGAAGCTGCACTTAAAAAAGGTGAACAATCTAACATTGATGGAAATGAATTACATGTGGAATTAAAGTTACTCCAAGAATTCTTGCCTAAGGAAAAGATAGACCTGTTGATATTTTAAAATTTTTGAAACATGTAGATTGTTTTCTTAATACAATTATTGCATATAGAATTTTGTTGATTCTTCATGTGACAGTTGCATCTGCAAAGAGAAGTTTTTTTAAATTGAAATTATTAAAGTCCTACTTGCGTTCTACAATGACACAAGAAAGACTTAATGGATTAGCTTTCATAGCGATTGAGAATGATTATTTGGATAAAATTGATTATGAAGACCTAATTGAAGATTTTGCTTCAAGGAATGTCAGAAGGATGATACTTTTCAAATAAAAAGTTTGATAGTAGTTTGGAGATTTAGTTATATTGGTACTTCATTTGTAAGAAAATAATTTTAAAATTATAATGTTATAAACTATGTAATTTATTTTCATCTTTTGTTAAATATATTTTATCAATTTTGAGGCCTAATTTTAAATTTTAGACAGGGCCTTCAAAATGTCAGAACCAGCCCTGCTTGGTAGTCGTGTATTTTGTTTTGTTAGTAAATCCTTTTGGTATATAGATGTAATTGGGTTTGAACAGTGGTAGAATGTATAATTCCTTTGGGCTATGTATTGTGGAATAACTAGTTGTGGTATTTTTATCCGAAATGTGTTGTCGAGGTATATTAGAATTGTGAAGAAATTGGGTTTTGTATATTATGTATGTGATGGTTATGGCCGTGTGGCCAATTTGGTTATGTTGTTTGATGCCAAGCAGTGTAGCTCGATGATGTAGTTGCGTTTATGGTAGTTGTATTGTGGTTCTCCGGCTTGTGTTATAGCCGTCGAGGTGGTTATAGTTGTTGTTGTGGTTGATGATTTTTGGTATTGTGGTTTTCATGAGCTGGTTAGTTCTTTATATTATAAGGTTATATATGAGATATGAAGGGTTCATGTCCTAATTCGGGGTTCCATGAGTGGGCCCGGGTTGGGGTGTGACACATACCGCTTATAGCCAATACTGATCATGTAGGAGTCAAACCTGGTGTACCACTGCCTTGGAGATTGCTGTAGCCCGTAAAGAGACTTCTTCAATTTACATACCAAATGCTCATGTCCAAGATGACTGAACCTCTGTGGTTGCTCCATGAAAATCTGCTCTTCTAACTCTTCATGTAGAAACCTAGTCTTCACATTCATGATGCGCTTCAAGCCCCAACACAATATGAATAGAAGTATGTCTAATAGGAGAATTTTTGTTGTTGTAATCTATCCCTTGTTACTGCGAGTAACCCTTTGCTACCAACCGAGCCTTGACCTTTTCCCCCTCTTTTTTTGATACTGCTTATTTCCTCTTGAACACCCATTTGTAACCAATAACACGCTTCCCTTGAGGAAGTTCCACCAAATTCCATGTATTTAGGTCTCCACTGCTAAGAAGCATAAGAAACCATATCCTCAAAACCATACTTGATTAGCGGTTTGATTACTTGTTTGAGTCTCGCAACTGAAGTATTAGCCTCTTCAGTTTCTTATGAAGTTACCTCCGAATCCGGAAAAGTGTGATCCATATAAACTTCTTGTAACTCCACCTCCACAACCTGCTTACCTCTATTTTTTCTTTCTGACACATGTTCCTTATCCCGAGTACAACATAGCTTTCTTATCGAAAACTACATATCTACTGATCGCCACCTTGCTTGTTTTGGAATCCCTAAGTTTATAACTCTTCACCCCTTTTTTATACGCAAGGAAGATGTACTGTTTAAACTTTGGGTCAAACTTCGATCTTTCTTCACTAGGAATGTGCACATAGGCTGGACACAAACATCCCAATATCTGAGTAGTCTACCTCATTACCTGTCATACCTCCTTTGCAACCATGCTACCTCGTGATGCCCTTGGTGATTTATTAATCAAGAAACATCACATATTTACCGCTCCAGCCCAAAAAATTCTTTGCAAGACCTGCATTGAATCTTAGACACCTAGCCCTTTCCGCAATAGATTTGTTCATCCTTTTGGCCCATTGCCCAGAATCAAGTCATCCATTCTAAGAAAACTCAAGAATATCTTTCGGCATCATTGCTTCGTTGCCGTCACCACTATCACCATAGTCAATCTAACCGCCGACAATCTCCTCCTTTCTGCCATTTGCTATTTCTTCAACCATTTTCAACCCAAGACCTCTCCTATTCTTGTCTTTGTTTCACCTTTTCCCAACTACCGGCTCCATCTAGAAGAAGAGCGATACCCTCATCACCGGTTTCACCCACCCAATTCAGAATACTGATATCACATAAAATCCTAGTGATGAACAGTGATAAACTCAGATCTTTCACACATATCACCAGAGACCGCCCCCATGTTATTTCTCCGGCTTGAAATTGTGAGCCTGACTATGGTATGAATCGTGATGAGGAAGTTACTGCGATCAATTTGTGGCTATGCTACCACGTTTAATAGATGTGGTTTGAAATATATTTTTTCTATAAATTTTAACAATTTTAAACCGATTAAAATTAGGATAATTGTTCATGAAATTGTACGTCGGGGAAATGTGTATCACTCAACTGTGAAGGGCCTTAAAATTGCAATATTATATTTTGAATTTAAAATGAATTCTCTCACGAGCCAAACAGTAGAATTCTAATTATATTAAGGGTCCGTTTGGATACACAGATTTGGAATTAAATTAGAATCACAATTTTGAAGAATTGGATTTCAACATATTAGAATTCTATAAAGCTTCAATTCTATTGTTTGACTAATATGTGAAATTCCATTAGAATTGATTTATAATTTCACTTCTATTGTTTTGATACTCAACTAGTTTCATGGAAATGAATTTGCCACTTTAATATATACTTTTCCTTTTGTATTTCTTATAATAAAGCATAAAATACAATTACTACACATTAACTATATTTCAAATAATAAGGAAATTGATCACAACCAACTACAATGAAAAATCATAAAATAAACACAGTTTAATACTAAATCATCTTCAAAACAACTAAAGTAATTACAATCAACAAGTTTAAGCAATCATGAAAATAAAGCAACACATAATTCTAAAGAACTATCCAAAACCACTACACAAAACCAAGTTGTATCAAAACATAAGTTTCAAATTTCCTTTGATCCTTCATAAATGCATCAATTGCTTTCAAAGCATCGTCTATCCAAGTCTTTCACTTTAGACAACTTTTCCAATAACATTTGTGTTGTAGCTTTAGGAGCTTCAAAGTTTGTGAAGCGGTCAAGAGAATTTGACGTACGAGAGAGTACATCATGTAATGCTTGTAAACTACTATGCTTCTGCATTTTGGGATGCGAGATAGATGAAGATGAGGCATTGGACTTGCCTTGTCTACTTTCCCCTCCAAGTGGACACATAGCATCTTCTTCTAAGCCTCTCCTGTCTCCCTCGGTGGTCCCAATGGTCTACTCTAAGTCAAACGACTCTTGGTTCACTTCCATTTCTAATTTTGCTTGTGCTGTTGTTTAAGCACCCTCACCATTAGCATGGTCTTGACCGAACAATTGGCAAATGTCTTCCCAATTGTCATTAACAATTTTTGACCTATAAGGGGCAGCATTAGGATGAACGTGATGAACCTGAACAAGAACAAAAACAATAGAAAAATCGAAAATATGTTAACTGTTAAGTGGTTAACAGAATATGTGAAACTTGTAATAGTACAAATACATGTAAATGCTGACTAAAAATTGCAAAATCATGTCAAGTTAATCAAAGAAAATGCAACACGGGTAGAAAACCTAATAGATTTGTAAATATTTTGCTACTCAAACAAGCATCTTACTTAGAAGTAATTAAATGCATCAGTCAAATTATGAAGTGAGGTATGAAGATGTTAAATAAAGCATTCTTAATACAAGGGATAATTATAAAAATGACCAACGTACTATCAGTTAGTAACCGATTTCACCCCGTACTCCCAATATTCTAAAATTGACCAATGTACTACCAATTTGAGTCTAATATGGTCCCTCCCGTTAACTTTCCATCCAAATTTCTAACGAGACTGCTAATGTGATTAACGGAGCTAATTTATGAAGGGTATTTTTGTCATTTTCTTTCGGAATAATTATAAAAATTACCAACGTACTATCAGTTTGTAACCGATTTCACCCCCGTACTCCCAATATCCTAAGATTGACCAATGTACTACTAATTTGTGTCCAATGTGGTCCCTCCCGTTAACTTTCCATCCAAATTTTTAACGGGACTACTAACGTGATTAACGGAGCTAATTTATGAAGGGTATTTTTCTCATTTCCTTTCAAATCTCACCACCCCACTCACATACTCTCTCTCTCTCTCTCTCTCTATATATATATATATATATATATATATATATATATATGGAAAATACACTAGATCTGATCCAGCTCACGCCTTGGCCATAATTTGCAAAACAGAGTCAGTAAAGAACTCTTTGGCTCAGTCACCCTTCTCATTATCAGTCCACCAAACGAGTCCCTAGCACTACTAAACCCAGCAAGCACAGTACCAAGATAACCACCCAACCAAACCAAACCCCAAACTCCGGTGGCCACAAAGAAGACGACAACTGGACAACACCCTCACTGCCTCTCTCACCTTTACTGAAAACCCCGAAACCCTCAACAATACCAAAATGCCACCAGCAAGCTCACCGAAGGTAAAACCTTCAAGAACCTACCCAAGTGTATACTCTCTCTCACACACTTACAAAGAAAAGAGAGAAGAGACTCAAGGCTAACGGTAGAGAGAGAGAGATGGCTGAACACCTAAAATCTAACCCTAGATTTTTCTCTCAGCTCTAATGACGCAAGGAGGGAAAAGGCAGGTATAAATACGGCGGCTGTAGGGCAGGAGCAAGGGGCGTGCAAAGGAAACCTCCAAAAGCCTTCAACAACGAACCCGATGATTCTTTCGCCACTAACCTCGCTCAACCCTCCGATACCTACATGGTCGGCTTCATCATCGTCAACATCGTAGCTTACAATACTATTCCAGCACAATGAGTGGCTGAGAAATGGTGGGTTTCTGTTGGAGAGGATATTGACCCAACCAGCATAGTCATTGGCACCGATTAGTGCGTCAATTATGTTGTTGAGTTGTTGTTGGACCTGTTCTGGTGACGTGGGTAGCGACGGTGGTGGCACCATGGTTGTTGGAGGAGGAGAAGATGATGGCGGTGATAGAATTAAAATTGAAGAGAGGGGTGGAGGGGGAGTGGTGGGTGGTGGTGGTGGTAATGAGGAAAGGGTGGGAACAAAGGCAGGTGGAGGAGACGCCGACGATAAGAGGGTTTGGGGATAACAGTCTTTTAGCGAAGACCAAATATCTCTTAGACCACCTTCATTTTGAACAAAACCCCTATTACCATGGTCAAAATAATGAAGAAAATTAGCTAATTACAAATGAATGTATATGTGAGAGAGAGAGAGAGAGAGAGAGAGAGAGAGAAAGATAGATAGATAGATGAAATCTCTGGCAAGAGAGAGAGTATGTGGGTGGGGTGGTGAGATTTAAAAGGAAATGACAAAAATACCCTTCATAAATTAGCTCCGTTAATCACGTTACCAGTCCCGTTAGAAATTTGGATGAAAAGTTAACGGGAGGGACCACATTGGACTCAAATTGCTGATTTTGAGGGGTGTCAATCCCCGTAATTAAGGAGGAGTAACTGCCGGGCGTGATTGGGGTTAATCCCTGATTTCCAACCTGTGATTTTAGGCACGAGTAAATTTGGCCCGTGATTCTTGGAGACAGTTACTGGCCTGCTTTGGCGTGCTCGCGTAGTGATATGCTCGCGGATTGGATTATGCTCGTGTGTTCGCTGCTTTCTGGGATGAAGTCCCTGCCCGACTGTGTCCTGACCGACATATCCAGGCATCAAAATATATGTGTGTCATGAATGGCCCCCTGCTCCTTGTCCAGGAAGTATTTATGCTCGTGGCGAGGAGCAATCAAGGCTTTGGGAGTGCGGTTGGATGACGTGACTTATGAAGTGACCGAAAGAACAAAAAGTTCTGCTTGGGAAACCGTGCCTGTTTGGTTTCGAGGCGCATTAAATGCAGAGGGTAGGCCCAGGTCTAGGCCCGTAAGCGCCTGTTGGAGGCCCAATAGCCTTGGAGGGAAAATGAAAACCTTAAATAGCCTTGAGCGCCTCCCTATGCCATTTTTACAGATTATTCTCTCCTACTAACGCCATCGTTGCTAAAGTTTTTCGTGGAGCTTCCATCCTTCCAGAATTCTTGCTGCCCCAGTTGCTGTCTTCGCGAGTTCATCCTTTTTCTGCACTACAAACTCCAGGTGTTTGCCCGCATCCCTTTCTCGATTTCTCTGTATTGCTTTCGAGTTTTCCTTTTGGGGGTATCGTCAATAGCCATGAATCGGCAATGGAAGGACGTTGTTTTGCGAGCGTTGGTCCTCAGATGAGGAGAATTTTGCGTTGTGAAGCCTCTGAGAGGGTTTAAGCCGCGTGTTGCGATAGATCTTAGATTTAGGGTTTCTTTTCCCTTTATACCTCCCCTTAGCTAATGCCGTACTTAGCTAGTCTTCTTTTTCCCTTTGTAGTGATGTCATCCTTTGTTAGTCTTCGCGGTGCATCTGATTCAGAGGCCACCCATTCGGAGGAGGTTTTTGATTATGACCGTGAGCAAGGCTTGAGCGAGCCGAGCTCTGAGTCCACCCCTCCAACTTCTCCAGTGAGTGATTCTTCTAGCGAGGTCCAGGTCACCCGAGTAGTTGAAGCCCCGAGCACAGATGATGATTCAGCGAGCTCGAGCTCGCCGAGACTTGCTCGGTCCCGAGCTCGTGGTGTCCGATCAAAGCCAGCTTCTCTTTCCGGGACCTCGAATGAATTGTGGAGGTCTTTTGATGGAGATAGGGATGTTCAAAACTGGTTCTCTACATTAGGGATAGATGAACAAGTGTATCGCGTTAAGATGCTCGATCCTCGGATTGACGATGTGGAGTTTCGCGACTACACAGATCGGGTGGTCTTCTTCTACGAATTCTTTCATGTGGGATGGCGCTTGCCCCTAGATCCCTTTATAGTTGAGTTCTTGACAGCTTCTCATGTCCCCTCTGACCTCATGTTGAACACGGCTCGAGTTCTGAGCTCGTTCGTTGTATTGTGCCGCCTACTCGGCTTCGAGCCATCTCTGCCACTGTTGAGGAAATATTTTGTGTTCAGCACGAACAAAAGGACACAACGTATTCTGCCCGCTCAAAGCCAAAATGTCCTTGTCTCTTTAGTGACTTCCCCAACAAGACCGAGAAGTGGGACGAGAAGGTTCTGTTCGTGGAATCACGACTCGGATGGCCCTTTCCCCCAGCTACCGATAAGGCGGTGCCTCCAAGAGGGGATGTTGACACATCATCGCTGGGAGATCGTGAGCTGAATGCTGCGATAGAAAAGGCTTTAAATATTGACGGCCAGACTCAGGCTTGGACTTTTGATTGGAAAGCTTTGACCGGTGATGTCGAGCTTTTACGTCTGCCCGGAATCCATCGTCTGCCCGTTGGGGGAGTTCCATCTAGGGTAGTGATGGCCGATGAGTTGCCTCACCCCGCTTGGGGACCTCATCAAGACACAGCTTTCCCAGGCGATTGTTTAGCCTGCAAGGAAATCGGCACCCGTTGCGTTGCGCCTCTGGATCCTTCTGGTTTGACTCTATTTTTTGTGTTTTAGCTTAATGCTCTTCTTGTTCATCGATCTGATGTTGTTTTTCTTTTCTTTTTTTGTCGCAGAAATGAAGAGGGTAAACGTTGACGCTGCCAAGAAGGCTAAGAAGGATGCCGGTGAGCGCCGGTCTGCGCTTTCCGCTTTGCCCCCGGCGGCCGTGCCCAGAGTACCCACCGGAGATCCCAAAGTGGGTCCATCTGGGATGGTCTCGGGCAAATCCAAGGCTCCGGTGACCGCTACTCCGTCCTCTCGATCCTCTCCTCGGCGCTCCTTGGCTGCTCGCTCGAAGGATGCCTCTGACCCCACCGCTCAGCAGGACCCAGCTGCTCTCACACTTCGAAAGAGGAAGAGTGGCGAGGAGGCTACCGAGCGCTCTGTACGCCCGAAGGGGCCAGACACTGCAGCGGGGACTTCTGGTGCCGAGGCTCCCCAAGTGAGCAGGCCCTCATGGATGGAGCCGGGCTTCAAGATGCCGGTCTCGCGGGAAGCTTCGATGGCCCTCACCGCGGAATTGGCCAATGTTCCGGTGATTGATAATATTGATCTCCGCGTTCGTGGAGGTGCTGCCATGTGCGGCCAGGGCATCGTCCAGAGGGCTACCCAAGCCGGCTTGGTACGCCGTAATTCCCGCGAGTCGAATGGGGTCTTGTTTGGCCAAGCTGGCATGGCCGCTTGTGAGGTAAATTTAGTTGTTCTTTTCTCTCGCGTTCGCTCTCATCCCCGTTCGTTCTGACTAACCATACGTTTTTCAGATGCTGACCAATTTCAATATGCTCGCTGCTCGGGCGTCCGAGTCTTCGACTAGAATTGCCAATTTGAAGGGAGAGCTCAAGGGAATGGAGACGCTGCTGGCCAAGCGGAATGACCAACTCATAGCCAAGGACAAAGAGGTTCTGGCTAAAACTGAGGAGGTTGCTAAGCTTGAGGCCGAGCTAAAAGCCTTGAAAGATCAGCATGAGCTCCTGAAGGGCACTGAGAAGTCCCTCCGCTCCCGAAACGCCGAGCTCGAGCAGAAGGTCCCCCAGCTGGAGATGGAGAAGCTTGAGTTGGGTCACGATTTGGAGAGGTCGGTGGCCTACGTGGAGAAGGTTAAGTCGACTAGCGAGGAGGAGGTCATTACTCGCTACTGGGCATCCGAAGCCTATCATGAAGATTTGACTAATACGGTCTCCCCTTACTACGACCAGGGGGTTCAGCATGCTCTTCGGGTGCTCGGGGGTCTTGGCCTGAACGGGGTCACCGTCGACATCTTCCCTGACGTCTCCTCGGCTTCTTATTATGGGGCTGAAGCTCGCCATGGGCATGCTTGGTATCCTTTCGATGAGGAGGACTTGGCCATGCTGAAGGAAAGTGACCAACTGGAAGGTCGTGAGGAGTGGTCTCCTCCTACTCCTTTGGTGGTCAACGTCCGAACCGTGCTCGAGGTCCGTCGGCTTGCGGAGGAGGTCATACCTGCTATTCCGGCTGCTGAAGCTCCAGATGGGAATCAGGCTGAGGTCGAGGGGACGACGGTTGAGGTGGCCACTACCGAAGGAAATGCTGCGGCCCCTTGACCTGTTTTGTTATAGATGTTTTTGTTGGCCTGCGCGCCCTCTTCTCTTTCATGTTTTGTAAAGACTTTGTATTTCTTCAATGAAATTCTCGTTTTTGATTGTAACCTGCATCTTTCTTATTCTGCTCGATCTTGTGAACATATCTGATCATGGTTAATTACTGAAATAATTTTAACCGAAACTTAAAATTTTAACAAGTCTCATATCCTGCCCGAGCTTGCGGGCATTCGGGCCAATTGAAAGATTGTAAGTTGCTTAGTTCGTTCTTGCGATTACAACTTACCATGGCCCATCACAACTTGAATTTAAACAAGTTTTATGTCCTTGCTCGGTCTTGCGAGCATTGGGACAACTTGAAGTATAACAAGCTGCTCAGCTCGATCTTGCGAGCATCACAAAAACAAGTGATAAGTATAATCACATTAACTTGAAATTTAACAAGTTTTATTTTTCGCTCGTTCTTGCAAGCACAATTGAATAGCAGGAATGCTAATAGTAATATAAAACATTGAGCCAAGTTTTACTTCATTCATTACCATGCTTCAATTTACAAATCAGCTTTTCATAAGGAATAGATCTTACCTATTGATAGTATCTCCTAAGATGACCCGCATGCCATGGGTGTTTTAGGTCAACTCCTTCCTTTGTTCGTAACATGTAGGTTCCTTCTTTGACTACCTTTGTGACCTGGAAAGGGCCTTCCCAATTTGGTGAAAGTTTGCCCATTTCTGCTCGCTGTCCGGTAGCCTCGATTTTTCGAAGAACCCAGTCGCCAATCATAAAAGATTTTTTGTGGACTCTTTTGTCGTGATGACCCTTGGCCCTCTGCTTGTAATTGATCATTCTCATCTTCGACTCCAGTCTTTTTTCTTCGAGTAAATCTATATCAATTAATCGCTCGTGGTCGTTCGTATGCTCGTTGAATCTTGAGACCCTGATCGTTGGTAGGGCCATCTCTACCGGAGCCATGGCTTCAGAACCGTACGTTAAGGCGAAAGGAGTTTCTCCTGTTGGCCCCCTGACCGTGGTTCTAACGGCCCAGAGTGCGGCGGGCAGTTCGTCTAACCATCTCCCCGCTCTTCCTTCTAGGTTTCTTTGAGGGCGTGCAACACCTGTTTGTTTTCGGCCTCTGCCTGTCCGTTACCTTGCGGGTATGCAACCGAAGACTGCAAATGTTTAATGTGTAGATTTTTGCAAGCCCTTATGAATCTTTTGGAGAACTGAGTTCCATGATCAGAGACTATTGCCCGGGGTACTCCGAAACGGCACCAGATGAAATCATGTACAAAGTTGATGGCATTTTCTTCTATTATGCTTGCTAGTGGTTTGGCTTCGATCCACTTGGTGAAGTAATCGATTGCCACGATCACATGTTTGCAATTTCCTCGGGCAGTAGGGAAAGGTCCAATTAAATCTATTCCCCACATGTCGAACGGCCACGATGCAACAACCAGTGACTGCTCGGTAGATGGTAGCCGAGGTATGTCCACGTATCGCTGGCACTTGTCACACCTTTTGACGTAGTTTTCGGCTTCTCTTCTCAGGTTCATCCAGTAATAACCTGCTGAGATAACTTTGTCTGATAAAGTTCTGGCCCCTGGGTGACCCCCGCATACTCCTTCATGAACCTCGGCGAGAAGACGTTCGGTCATTTCGGGTCGTACACATCTTAACAAGGGCCTTGAGAATGATCGTCTGTATAGAATTCCATCTATAACCGTGTATTGGGCTGCGCGCTTCTGTATTGTCCGAGCTTGATCTTTATCCTCGGGTAAAGTACCTTGCTCGATGTAATCCTGCAGCTCGTCGATCCAACACCTCTCGGTGATCTCTATATCCAGGATTTTTGCTTGCTCGATTGCTGGCGTCTCGATATGCTCGATCATGACGGCGGAATGGAGACGTGAGATTTCTGCTGTTGCGATCTTGGATAAATAATCTGCTTGTATATTCTCTGTCCGATCAATTCTGATTAATTCCCAAAATTGCATTCTGGCTAGCAACTCTCGCCGCACAGTATTTCTCTAAGGTGGGGTTATTTACCCCATACTCCCCTTTAACTTGATTCACAATGAGTTGTGAGTCACTGTAAATGACTATGTCCTAAATTCCTATATCCAAAGCCAATTCTGTGCCCGCTATCAGTGCTTCATATTCGGCTTGATTGTTGGACATTGGGAATGTAAAACGTAACGCTTTTTCGAAGTGATCTTCCTGCTCGGGGGGGATGAGTATGATGCCCGCTCCGCTTCCAGACTTGCTGGAAGCTCCGTCTACAAATAGTTCCCAATAGACACTTGGTCTACTCTGTTGCTTGGGTGGGGCTCTCGTCTCCGTCTCCTCGCTTTTTTGGTCAGAAAAACTTGTTTCGACCAGGAAATCTGCTAATGCCTGTGCTCTGATTGCTCTTTTGGGTCTATAGTCGATGTCGAATTCAGTGAGCTCAATCGACCATTTTAGCATTCTTCCTGAAGAGTCGGGTTTGTGTAGAATTTTCCTTAATGGGTAGTCTGTGTACACAGTTATGGGGTGTGCGGAAAATTAAGCTCGTAATTTGCGAGCTGATACAACAAGCGAGTAAGCCAATTTTTCTGCATTAAAATAACGGGCTTCGACCTGGGTCAGAGCCTTGGATACATAATAGACAGGCTTTTGTACATTTGAATCCTCCCTAATTAAGACCGCAGCCACTGCCTGCTCGGTGGCTGCGAGATACACAAATAAGTTTTCCCTAAGAACGGGGCTGCTCAGCAGTGGAGGTTTGCCCAGATACTCTTTGAGCTGCTTGAACGCCTCCGAACACTCATTTGTCCAAACAAACCCTTTATTTCCGCGCAGAATCTTGAAGAAGGGTAGGCATTTTTCTGCTGATCGTGAGATGAATCTTCCTAATGCGATAATGCGGCCGTTCAACCGCTGCACGTCCCTGACTGTCTGAGGTCAAGTTTCATTTCGAGCAGGGCCTTTATTTTCTCAGGATTGGCTTCTATCCCCCTCTGGTTGACCATGAAGCCCAGGAACTTTCCTGCTCGGACGCCGAAAACGCATTTGCTTGGATTGAGTTTCATGTTGTTCTTGCGAAGGTTGGCGAACGTTTCGGCCAGGTCGGAAACGTGGTCGCGTCCTTTTGATTTTACAACCATATCGTCCACATATGCCTCAACATTCCTGCCAATCTGTGATGAGAACACTTTGTTGACCATCCGCTGGTAAGTAGCACCGGCGTTTTTTAGCCCGAAAGGCATCATTTTGTAGCAGAATAGTCCGCCGGCTGCTCGGAAGGCTGTGTGGGCCTTGTCCTGTTCTGCCATCTTAACTTGATGATATCCGGAGTAAGCATCCATGAAGCTGAGCATCTCAAATCCTGCTATAGCGTCGACTCGGTCTATTCGCGGAGCGGTAGCCCTTTGGGCAAGCCTTGTTTAAGTCCGTGAAGTCTACACATAGCCTCCACTTTCCATTTGACTTCTTAACCATGACTACATTAGCCAACCATGTTGGATAATGGATCTCCTCGATTATGCCCGCTGCGAGTAGTTTTTCAATTTCTGCTTTGATGGCTTTATCCTTTTCAGCCGAAAACTGTCTTGCTCGCTGTTGAACTGGTCGGAACTCTGGACTGATGTTGAGCTCATGGAGAGCAACGTCCTCGCTAATCCCTTTCATATCTTCGACTGTCCATGCAAAGACATCGAGACTCTGTTTTAGGTGCGCGATTAGCTGTTCGCGTTCGCTTTCTCCCAGGCTTGTTCCGATTTTGATTTTTTGCTCAGGATGTGCTGGATTGATGATTACTTATTCGAGCTCGCCGTGAGCTTCAATTTCAAGGTTGTCCCTGACTTGCAGGGTTTCCACCTCCAACTCTTGTTTCTTCCCGAGGACTTGCTCGGTGTCGCTTCCGAGAACTTGCTCGGAGTCATTTTCGAGAACTTGTTCGGGAGCAGTAGGATCGAGTATAACTCCCATCTGCATTAGAGTTATCTCCGAGAATTCCTCCTTTCTTGAAAACTCGACTTCGTTGTTGCCATCGGAAATTATGAGTTTTCATTTTGCTTTGTGTATCTCTTGGAGGTATCTGTAGATGGAGCTTGGTTGGCTTTTAAGCTCTCCTACACTATGTGGCGTTGGGAATTTTGCCCGCTGGTGTGGGGCTGATACCACCATTTAGAATTTCGCCATGGAGGGAAGGCCTAAAATGGCATTGTAATGTGCTCGGAGATCAATGACAAGGAAGGTTATTTTCTCTGTTCTAGTCCTTTGTCCTACGCCGATCATGACCTCTAGCTCGATCGTTCCTTTAACTGCGACTTTGTGGTTGGTGAATCCTTCAAGATGCCCCACGTATGGATTCAAGTGGACATCTGAGTAACCCATCTGTTTGAAGCAGTTGTAGTAAAGGACGTCACGAGATGCGCCCGTATCTAACAGTATTCTCTCGACATCCCAGTAGTCTATGTTCGCCTGCACGGCCAAGGCTTGCTCGGCTGCTAAAGTTGTGGTCGCCAATTCACTCTGTGTGAATGTGATGGCCTCCTCTTGACTTCCGAGCACTACAGGAACGGACGGTGTCTTATCCAATAAATGGATTTGACTTTTTAACTTCGTGATGCTCAGTTCATCTTCAAGGATGACAGCTATTCGCCCCCTTGGTTGGCGGTTGTGACCTGGGTCTTGCCCGGCTCTGTTTCCGCCCGTGTTGTGTCTGGCTTTGAACCGATCCAGCTTCCCCTGGTTTATCAACTTTTGTATTTCCCTCTTGAGCTGAAAACATTCCTCAGTCGTATGACCGATGTCATTGTGATATGCGCAATGTTTTGTCTGGTCGCGCGTATGACTGTATTCGGGATCGAGAGGAATCGCGGGTGGCAGCTCTGCTCCAATCTGATTCATGATTTCTTCCCTGGGGACGTTTAGTAGTTCGAACTCACGGCGAGTTCGGTTCTTTCCAAACCATTTCTTCTTCGCGCCTGAGCCGGCCGCCTCGTCATTCGATTCACGATTTTTATCTTTATCCTTCCCCTTTTTGTTTGCTTCCTCCTCGGTCATGGTGACATAGCTTTGCGTCCTGGTAAACATTTCACCGCGATCTAGTGGTGGTCGCATTCCTAAGTCTGTTTTGAGGAACCCTTTGTTTAGTCCTGCCTGGAAGCACATGGTGACTTCCCGGTCAGTCAGATCGTCACATTGCCCGAGCATTTTCTTGAATCTGTTGAAATAATGCCCGGTGGATTCAGTGGCCCCCTGCCGGATGTTGCAAAGATCCATTCTTGCCTTCGGGGTGGCCCCTGCGGTACTGAACTCGATCATAAATTTCCTCTTCAAATCTGCCCATCCAGTTATGGACCCTCTGGGCAATCGACCATACCATTTTACTGCTTTCTCCTTCAACGTGCTCACGAAGGCCTTACATTTGAGAGCTTGGTTGGTCGTGACCATGTTGATTTGATTCTCAAAACTTATGACATGATCGCGAGCAAGGCTGCTTCCATTGTATTTGTCGAACACGGGTATCTGCATGTCCGGGTCTGGAGGGGTCTGGACTATCCAGTCTGCCAATGGGACGTCCTCTTCGGAAGGGACGTCAATTCGTGCCCGCCCCGACTATAAGGCGATCAGGCGTTGTCTAACCTCCTCGTACTTGTCCTGCTCCACTTGTGTCCGTAATGGGGGCGGCATGTTAATTTCTCCTTCGCGGTGCTCACTATGCATGCCCTTCTCCGATCCTCTTCTAGGCGACATACGCCTAGGGGATGGCGTGCGTTTTGATCGATGTGATCGAGCCCCATTCTCGTCCCGTCTTCCTCTGTCAATTGTTCCTCTAGGCGACTTGCGCCTAGGAGACGGCGTACGTCTTGACCGACGGGAGTAAGCTTCATCCTTTCGTGGTCGTTGGGAAGGTGGCAAGGATTCAGCTTCCTCACTGCGAGCACAATTCCTCCTCCGCGGACCCTCCGGCATTGTTAACCGGCTGTGTATGCTCGGAGCTCCGCGAACACCCGAGCATTGGGGTGCTTTTCCCCGATTGTTCTGTCTGCTTTCCAACTGCTCCCTCCTCCCGTTCGCTCCGGTACTTGCCGGGTTATTGGGAGGATCCTGCCGATTCCCGCGGCTGCCTTGCATCGCGGAAGGGGCTGGACGAGGAGCGCTCATAGCTGGTATGTCAGGAAAAAGTTGCTCCTCTACTGGCACCATGGGTTGTCCCATGGCGAGTAGCTGTTGGTTGAACGCGTACATCCGACTCAAATATTGTGCCTGGTTAGTCAGTGCTGCTAGCCGAGCTTGCTCGGTCAATGCTGTGGTCTCGGGAGCCGTTGCCCTTGCTCGGCGAGCATTAATCTGATCACGGAGCTCCACTTGTGCATTTGGCCGAGGAGGTGGAGGGGCATGAGAGGGCCCCACGTGACCCGATTGTGCTTAATTCGCGTGAGCAGCTGCAGATTGTGACCTAGTGATTCGGGCGTTCGGATTTGGTGATGCACGACCTCTGGGTTGTTGCGGAGGGAGTTGTGTGGTTTCACCGCCTACAACCGCCAAAACCGGTTCCTCCAACATAAGATTGTTTTCGTTTTGGACCATGTTTCAATTGCGAATGTTTGTGCAATAAGGTTTCAAGGGTAGACTATGAAGAGAAGTTCCCGGCAACGGAACCAACTGATGATGCACGAAATGGCACGGTCAGGAACTCTCTGGGAATCTTAGCGGTGTTTGGATATCTGGGCTTGAGTTAATGACCTGAAATGACAAAGAAAACACGCTAGGGTGAATGCAGGGGCTTGCCCTGCTAAAGCACTCCGGCGTGAGAGTAAGAACTTGCTTATCAATTTGACAGAGCCTTAGCTTGTGAATAGTGAACGTACCTTAGACCAAGAGCTGGCTTGGTTTTTATAATGAAATGGAGTAATTTGTGGGCTGATTTTGAGGGGTGTCAATCCCCGTAATTAAGGAGGAGTAACTGCCGGGCGTGATTGGGATTAATCCCTGATTTCCAGCCTGTGATTTTGGGCACGAGTAAATTTGGCCCGTGATTCTTGGAGACAGTTACTGGCCTGCTTTGGCGTGCTCGCGTGGTGATATGCTCGCGGATTGGATTATGCTCGTGTGTTCGCTGCCTTCTGGGATGAAGTCCCTACCTGACTGTGTCCTGACTGGCATATCCGGGCATCAAAATATATGTGTGTCATCAGAATTCAAGTTTTATTACCCCAAATCCTAGAAATAATTTTCATCAATAATCTGTGTAGCACTCCAAGTAGATCCGCTACTGTTGTTACTTTATATCCTTCAAGTACCTTAACCTCAACACACAAATTAATTTATCTAAACGAAAAACCAAAATAATTGAAATATAATCAAACAAACCCAACTTCAAATAGAAATAAATCAGAACAATTATTCAAGTGCAGAACAAAAATCAAATAGCATCAACAATCAGTTAATCCAAGAGATATTCATAATCAAACAAACCCAATTTCTAATTGAAGTAAACCTTGGAAAACATAAATATCTAACAATCATATTCAACTAATGGAGAACTCATACTTTATTAGAGGTCTAATCAAGAGATCGACGGAGATAGAGAGATGTCACCCAGTTCATGGAAACCCTAATCGCGGTTTATCCGTAATCATAATTAGTTTAGTTTGTGAGAACGAGAGAGAGTGGGGAGAGAGATCAGAGGGGCTCTAATCCATAGCGAGCAGTTATGAAGATGTGAAGCGATCTTTGAGAAACCATGCGACTGGTGTGGGACGAAGACGCGTCGCGAAGACGACAAGAGTTTCTAATTCGCGGTGAGTTAAAATTTTGGAATTGATATTGTAATTATCTAATTTTTGTATAGAATTAATTTTATAGAATTGGGTATGACAGAATTATAATTCAATTCCAATTCTCTCTCATTTTAGTATCCAAACAATAGAATTAGACTTTGATACTCAAATTCTATTTCTAAGTCATTGAATTGGTCTATCCAAATAGACCCTGAAATGAAAATCATTTTACATAATTCAAATTCTAACTGAATCTCAATTCAGTACCGAAATGAACCCTAGTATCAAAAGTTATGATTACAATTTTTATAACTTTTTCAACTTTACCCTCCACAATGATTAAACATATTGACTATGCTCAATTTTTTTGCAATTATAACATACTCAAGTGATAGTTATATATTTTTTAATTATAAGACTTTTTAAATATGGACTTCTTTGATAGAACTGAGAGAAATTTAAATAATTATTTATTGAGACATAAGAAAGTTTAAAAATAAACGTTTTGAAAAGTATTTTCATACATTTTCAATGTTTGAGCTGCGTTAAAACGCTCGTGAAGGCCTTGGACACTTTCAGAAAACCATAAAAAATATTTGACCTGCCAGATACTGATTGGTCTTAGTTGTTTCGAAAGAAATAAAAAAATTCGTTTAATCGTACATTTTAACCAAAAATACAACATTTTTATTGTTTATTTGTTTCAATGCAACGTTTGAATTAGCTGTGTTATCAAAACGCAAACACAGCTACAATTTTAAACGTTAAAATTTTCAATTTTTTTGTCAAATATAGTTGGAAAAAAAAATTACTTATTGAAAATCGGTGTTTGCAGATAATTTCAGCATCAAATCCAAAGGAACTAAGCAAAAACGCAATCCTGATTTATTGGAAAGAGCAAACAGTACATTATTTTCGTGGAGTTCATACAACGTGGAATCAAAAAGGTTACAGAATTACACTCAGTGACTCAGCTATCACAATTCATAAGCAATTGGGCCGACTGGTCCAATCAAAGCCCACACATCTCATACAGTAGAAACAAAAGAGGAGCTAAACTCACGGATCACCTGCCCGTCAACTTCACTCCGATCTTTATCATCGGACGACGACGGCACACAAGCGTTTCTAATGGCCGTGAGCTCGTACGGTGAAGTGTCGGTGGCCAACCACTGCTCCACAGTGAAGAGCTGCTGGGCGCAGGGGATGTGGGCCCCAGTGGTGGTGATCTCCACGTAGTTACAGTACCATCCGTGACCGTTTCCGGTTCCGTCAGAGGTCAGATTCATAAGGCAAGGCGGCCCAGTAAGACACGGACCTTTACCACTGAAGATGTCCAGATTTCCTCTCTCGAAGTAGTCGTAGCCCGGGCCCATCAGCCCACCCCAAGCCTCGAGGTTCCTGATCCTTAAGCCGTAGCCTTCGGCGTCGTAGAGGGTCAGTGTGATGTTGGAGTCGGTCCCGGCCTTGATTATCGATCCGGTCCGGATGTAGACGGTGTAGACGCAATCGGGATCCTGCATTGAGGATTAACAGTTAAAACAAGATTAAATACATTGGATTTTTGAATCTAAAGGTAAATATAGAGTTGGGATCGAAGGGAGGAGTAGCTTACGGATCGAGCGATGGTAGCGATGAAGCAGATGGTGAAGAGAAAGAACCAGATGTTGACTCTTGCCATGGCTTCTCTTTCTTACTCTCTCTCTCTCTCTCTCTCTCTCTCTCTCACTCTCTTTGTGTAAATGTGTCTAGCTTTTCTATTGGACTTTGTGTCCCAAATCTATATATATATATATATATATATATATATATATATAAAATAACAATTAGTATGTTCTTAACACAGCTAAATATGGTAATTTTTAGTCTAAAATTTCTTGCCAAAAATGAAAACTCTTATTCATCTAACATTTACATCTAGCCATGCATTGGGAAGAAGAAAGTGTTTGCAAATTTAATTGATTATTTTGAAAATGTGTACTTTTTTTAAAATACAATAATTTAATATTCAATTCCTTTTTTATTTCAAAAAATGTGCCAATATGGCAACTGATTTAATTCGATTAAATTAAATGCATGCACTGTCAAAAAAAAAAAACTCTTCATATTTAACATGCATTACAATTTAATGAAGTGCAGAGTTTTGCATAGAATTATTGCAAGTAAACAGACACTTGGATAGCTGAAACATTTTTTGGGTAATTGAAGAATTCTTCTAAGTTTGATGTCTACAAACAGTATAAATAGGGTACATCCGATATGATGAAAAACACTTAAACAAAATCAACAATAAGAAACTTTTCAGCATAAGAAACTCCTGCAAAATGGCTACCTTATTTAGTTTACCTAGGGTCATCTCTTTGAGTATGACAACTGGACAAGTTTAGTTCTTTACCTTCAGTCTTGTGGGAACGATCATAAGGATAATACTTATGCCCGACCATTCCTAATGCGGGGCACATGATTTTAATGCTTGCATCTCTGCAGCTGGTCTGTTGGGTATCATTCATACTGCTTCTCGCTATTTCATCCTCTTTTTATACTTGAAAATATTGAAAGGTAGTTTTTGGCGTAACTAGGTCTCTCAGCATCCATTGATAGGTGAAACCTTAGCTTGAAGGCACCTACCCATACCTATAAGCCAAGCAACTAATAAGAAAACTAAAGGTACCCTTCCAGCACCCAAAATAAGTGCTTTCAGAGATTGCTTTGCTTGGGCCATGACAATTCTATTTATTATAGTTCGGACATGGCAAGAGATGAAATCCAGTAAGTTGTTAGACAAACTTGGCGATTATGTCGTTAATGGGGGCATGAGGAGAAATTCGATGAATTAATGGCTCACGTTTGAGCTGCAGATGATTCATATCAACTAATCACACGATTCAAAACACAAGAACTAGATTGAGAGCCACCATGTGGTCTGGAGGATGCAATTGAGGTAGAAATTGGTACAGGTAATATACTTGAAAGTTGAAATTCATGTGAAAAGTTGAGTCTCACCCCAAGGAGAAAACTACTAGGAGGCTCAACAATGAAATTATTCTACAACTGCAGCACCTCTACAACCTGTTAACATGGGTGATCAAATCAAAAGTTTCTTCTTCCAATGAAACCATGCTTCAAGCTACTTCCTTCCTAATCTACAATTGAATAAATTTCACAGTACCACTCACGAGCCTATTTCAACTCAACCAACTTCAAAGACAGTTCCAGATGTTTGTACCCTTTTAACAACTATTAGTCTATCAGGAAACTTTCCCTGATATCTTGAGTCTTGACAAAAGAAAAAATAGCAGCTCCTGATCCTTAATTGTGCTTGTTGTCTGAGCCTTTGCCTAATGATGCTTGTGTACTCCTGCATGAAACTTTTAGCAATCAAAAGTGCTTGAAGTGCTAACTTTGACTCTAGAGAAAAGCCTATCATGAAGAATATATGGAAGTACTAAACTTCGAGATCTTGCTGCATTCAAGAATTTCATAGAGTGCATCACGAAATTACTTGTTTATTATTTTCCATTTACACTTGTCTATTACTTTCCATTTACAATTCATTTATTGCGTTTAAAGAATGTTTTTAGAATCTATAATATTATTGATACAATGATGTATTTCTATTTAAATAGTTGTCTCAAATATTACTATTCCTTAATTGATTCTTTTAATTTTATTTTTTGTCTTTATTTTACTTAAATATTATTTAATTAAAAAAATATTTATATCTGTGCATTTAATGCACGGGTGAAAAACTAGTTATTATAAAAAAGTGAGGGAGCTTAGCCGCGTAGGGGTGGGTAGATAAAGACATAAAGATGACGAGGAGGAAGTTTTTGCCACTTTATATATATATATATATATATATATATATATATATATATATATATATGGGAGTATTTAATGGTTACTTTTTATTTAACCATCACTCTCATTTTTAAATTTTTGAGATTTAATGCATTAAATGACTCACCTACTTGCATTAATTGTATTTTCCAACTAACCATTAAATCTCAACCTTTAATTTTTGATCCAATGGTTGAAAATGAGAGTAACCTTTTTACATATATATATATATATATATATATAATAAATATATATATATAATAAATGTTACTTTAAGTAGAATATATATTTTTTAAGATATTACAAAAGTATATTCATTGATCCGAATCAAATTGATCTATCAAGATTTATTTCTTTAAAATTTTCTAACACACCAACTCCGTTTGTTTTACAGAAAAAATTTCTAAAAAATAATCTTTGGAAAAAAATTTCAAAAAATAAAAGGAACTTAATTTTAAGCGTTCGGTAATTTTTTTTTAAATGCTCAAGAAAATATTTTTATGTGTTTTCATAAGCGCACTGAAAATGTGACAAAAAAACAATTATAAATTTATACAATTATTATTTTTGTTAAAAGTTATTTATGAAAAATTCAGGACTCTTGAAGCATCATTTTGAAAAATGACGTATGGAGGGGCATCTCCAAAGATCATTTTTCTTAGTATTTGTGTTAGTACCTTAGATTTGGTAAGTTTTGATGTTGTAAAACTAAGTTAGCATAATTTATCATAAAATAGTTTAATAAGCTTAAATGTACAAGAATTATTGCTAAAAAGCAACAAACAACTAAGACGTAGCTGACATGAAGATCAAACAACTAACATATGCAGAACAACAAACATCTATAACAAATAGCTAAGATTGAAGGATGAGTCAGCAACAATAGCATACCACACATTGAATATTCATTAGAAGAATAGCTACTGAGACAAGCCCTAAAAAAAAGATAAAAACTTAGAAAAGACCGTCTTACGGGTATTTTCTGTAAGACGGATCTGCCTAACCCAATCCACTGTGTGTTGGTGGGCTGAGCTCTGAGAAAGTGGAGCTTCGTCTTACGAATTAGGATATGTAAAACTGTCTCACAGAAGGCCTACTCTAAAAGAATGTTCCAAACCCTAAAAAAAATTTCTCGCAAGTGGTTTGCAAATTGAGTGCCACATAGACTACATTCATAGCTAGAAATTGCTCATCTAGCAGTTATACAAAGTCTAGATTACAACGAAAACTTTCCAAACAACACCTATATAAAGGAAATTTCTCCCCTTAGATCAAAGAGATGATGATTTTAGAGAGATAGCTAATATATAGAGTGATAATAAAACAAAGAAAGCATGATATAAAGATAAGAGAAATATTTAGTTCAAGAACTTTCCAAGAGTAAAATAAGTATCATTGTTTAGTTAAAAATAACTTGAGTTATTTGGATATCTAAGTTATTTAAGCATCTACCATCCCACCAATATCAAGATCGCTCATCTATGTACCACCAGATGAAACAAAGTAGCAGCATAACTGTTCTATCAAACAGTTACACGTCAAGCAGTAGCCACGCAGTGACGTTGAGCTACAACGACAGCTTCATTAGACTAGTTAGATTCATTTTATTAAGAAGCAAACCCTCCCCTTGTGTATTGTGTAAATGTCCTAGTTGGAGAGCCAACTAGTTGAAGAAAGTCGAGGACTTTCTTGTCAATAATATGTACCCCCTCCGTCCCTAAATTATTGTCTTCCTTTCCTTTTTCGTCCGTCCCAAAATAATTGTCTTGTTTGAAACTTTCCTTTTTAGAACATCACTTTTACTATTTTACCCTTACTTTTTCTTCCTACTTTAATTATGGGCCACATACACATGGGCATTAAAGGAAACAACACACTTTTTCAATACTATTCCAATATTAATAATCAAGTCAATTGAGTTTTCTTAATCCGTGTACTGGGTCAACCCAAACAATAATTTAGAGACGGAGGGAGTATAATTAAGAGAATTATATTAACTATTACCTCATTGAGCCTAAGGGCTATGAAGACAGTGGATGTAGGATAAGAGATCTGAATCACTATAAATCATTGTGTTAATTTATCTACTCTTAAACTTTTTACTTATTGCTAACTATATATTGAATGTTTGTTTGTGATTTTAACTATTTCTATTTATTACTAATCAAACAATCATCAAACTATTTATTTGTTGCAATCAATCATCAAAGCACTTCACACACACAAGATCATAACTTGTCTTAAGATCATTGATTAATTCAAATTCCGTTGTGAACAACTTTGTTTAACAATCATAATTGTCTTGGCAAACCTTAGTTGTTTATCACTCTATTGCCAATAGTTTTCTATTTATCAAAAGTTGATCAGTCTCTGTGATCATAGTAAAGTGTGTGTAGGTCCACTTGGCAACTGATAAGGCTGGGGGGGGGGGGTTTGAATAGCCTTATAAAATTTCTTCTTGATTCTTAAAAACTTGGTGTAGGTTTACAGCGGAAATATTCAGTTGACTGATTTCTTAAGAAATTCGGTCAATTCAAAGATAACGTTTTAGATTACTTGAAGTAAAAAGAGAAAGAATTGAGCCAATAATATAAAATATCAATCAAAGATAACAAACTGAATGTATGCTTGTAAGTTGACTGATGCGTAAGTAAACTGAAGTTGCTTAAACTTCAGTCAAGGGAGATAAACTTAGAAACTGAATAATGTAAAGCCATAGGATTTAAAGTGGTTCATAGTTTAAACTACTACGTCCACTATCATGTTCGTCAGACTTAGATTTTGAAGTGCACTAATATTATTAATAATTTAGGTGATTACTAATGGATCAGTGTACAAATAAGACATGTGTTTAGGAGAATGAATGTTCTACAAAGAACAAATCAGTCTCGTGTTATTACAATAAAAAATTCCTCAAAGACTAGGTAGTCGGAAGGATAACAATACAATGATTGAACGTCAGGGGGACTGGAGGGAATACAAATTCAGAAGAAAATGGAACAGTAAAAGCTAAGTACTAAGAGAATAGAATGAACAATTAAGACTCGAAGTAAAAACTTGTAAGCTAAGGCATTAAGAATTCTTGAAGTGTTATGAATGCTTGAATATTTTGAATGATTCATTAAGTTCTTCTTGAGGCTTCCATGGCTTTAAATAGGCAGGGAGTAGCTTTTGGCCGTTGAAAGGTTTTGTTTGTCTTGTAATAAGTGTCTTCAGAAAAGGACGAGAGGAGTCACAGTCAAATAGTGAAGAACCCTTAACTACGAAGGCTGACTTACTGAAAAAGGCATCAAAGCTCAAAATGGAAATAGTTAGAAAACACAAAACAAAAGCATGTTTGTTTTGTTAAGGATATATATATATTATAAAGTTGCTGATATATTTCAAAAGTAAGAAGGAAACTTAACAAGGAAACTTCCACAAAAATTGGTTGACTGACTTAAGGCCAGTATCAAAGATATTATCAGCCACTGACTTAAGTCAATTATCAGCTAACTGACTTGAAAATGTTTAAGTCATTATTGGTCAACTAATAATATAACTTTTAGGTCAAGAATACTTAAGGACTTAAGTCAATGACTTACATTTACATACCAAAGCATAACACTTAAAACATGTATCATAAATATAATGGGTTTAAGTAAATCATGCAAGGACCAAAAGTGTGCTTGCATAAGAATCCTTTAAAAGCATTCCTACTAATATCAAAATTTCTTTGAACAAGGTTTAACAGTGTTAATCTGGAAACTACTTTCTTTCATTAGGCACAAGATTTGTAGTGATTAATTTACTATTTATAGAAACCTCGTTGTTTGAGTAGTGACCCTTTAATTGGTATCAGATCTTAGCTGTTACTTCCTCCGTTCCACCCAAAGAGTCCACGTTTGAAAAGTCTACTTATTAAGGGATATATAAATGTCATTGAAGTTGGTCATAATTACAAAAATACTTTAACACAACCAAAATGATTACAACACAAATGGAGGGTAAAGATGAAAGATTATGAAAATTGTAAGCATAATGTTTTGAAAGTGGACTCTTTAAGTGAAACATCCAAAAATAGTATAGTGGACTCTTTGCCTGGAACGGAGGGAGTATATACCAAAGCTTTTTTAACTTTACTAACAACCTGCAAATATTTCATTCTCAAATGGTATCTAAACTTAACTGTTGCATTTACACATTAATGATACTGATATGAGACTGACCCTTCAATTGGTATTAGAGCAAGTTTATAAGAGATTTAAATATCTTCAAGCTTAACAACTTGTCACAAAGATCTATATCTGTTTACATGGTTCAATCATTACTAAATGATCAAATAGCCTTTAGTCTTGATAGAATATAAAATATTTCATCAACAATCAAGACTTGTGTTTCAAACACTAATTTCTGGAATTAGATTGATCTTAAAATAAATGAGAATCATGAAATATACAAAGAAGATGCTACACAAACTGACCAGAAATCAGAAGAAGGAAAAATACTAGAAGAACTACAATGCAACATAATGCCAAGGGAAGAAGAAACTTTTGATGAACAGGAATGCAACACAAGTGACTTAGCAGAGAAAGATATAATGTGCTTTGTGGTAAAAAAATGATTCAGAAGAAGATGACTTGGATGATTTAGATGATGAATTGGAAGAAGCCATAGAATTGAAACAAGTAAGAAATTTAAAAGCTTAAATTTAGAAGGATTAAAAAGGCCAATATG
Organism: Platycodon grandiflorus; assembly: GCA_016624345.1. Taxonomy (NCBI): domain Eukaryota; kingdom Viridiplantae; phylum Streptophyta; class Magnoliopsida; order Asterales; family Campanulaceae; genus Platycodon; species Platycodon grandiflorus. The sequence goes on along the minus strand of CM028367.1, from coordinate 9,650,162 downwards.
TGTTATCTACTCACTAAAGAAAAAGCTTGAAACTATTTTACAGAACACTATAGGGGATAAATCAAAATATCAAAAAAATTGTCCAAAATAAGAGAATCAATAACAGCTAACACTAAAACATCTCTTAAAACCAAACAAATGAAAGAATTACAATATAAAGTCATAAGTATGAAGATGAGATATTAGATTTAACTATTGATTTGCACATTGTCATATCAGAAAATGATCTCTTAAAGAAACAATTTGAAGAAATGAACTCACAAATAGGGAAAATTAGGAAAGATAACAAGGATATTAAAAAAAAACTATAAGAATGGAGTAAAATCACAAAAGACTCAAAAACAATAATTAATATTGATAAAATATGGTCAGTCAAGTCCACTCTTAAGAATAAAGCTCCAATCAAACAAAAATGGTGCACTAAAATAGCAATAAACAAAACAACTACGATAAATCGTCAAAAGATAATTCATGAGAGATTTAAGCCAAGGTACACAACTAAAAGATTTGAGAAATATTATGAGCAAAACAACATATATCAAAGAAAAGCAAATTGTCATCACTCAAACAGCTATGATTATGGAACAAAATTTAGAACTCAAGAATATCCCAAATTTAAGCAAGCTAGATGGAATAATCACACAAGAAATTACTCATTTAATAACTTTCAAGGGTAAAACAAAGTTATATATGACTGGGTTCCAAAAGTTACTAGCAATTCAAGACATATATAGAGTACTCAATTATATGTTTATAAATATGTATTATACTGTAAATAACTAGGTATTAAGAAAAATGCTTAAGGTGATATTTTTAAGGAACATTTAAGGTTTCTTCTTCTCTCTTACGAAAATCATATGTAGTGAAATCAAGGCACGTGCGCTCATGTGAGCAGTAAAAAGACAAACGTCTTCCCGAAATTACGGTTGTAACATTACATGTGGCAATGTCTCATTGAAAAGTCGTTTCCTCTTTCAACGTTTGACTTCGTAAAATTAAATGAAAACCTTCAACCAACATCCTTCACACTTGAATCAACCAAACACAATTTTCCTCTCTTTAAAAGGAAAAATTTACAAACATCCAAAATGGAAAACATTGGTTTTTATTCCAAACCCAACTTCTTCAATGGAGAAGAAGGTGCTCTGCACAAAGATATTATTGAAGGGGATGAACTCCTGACATATATTAGCAAAGTCCCATTGCTGTTAGATTTTTTAGTGGTCTACTAGCTTTAAAGAAGTCTAAATTAACACTAGGACGGTAAACATTGATCTATAGATGTGCATTTGAAAAGGAATCTTGGAAATGAAAAGAGAGACATGCAAAAAGACCTTTAGTTGTTACATTACATGACTTAAAGAGATTGAAAGATTCCCCAGAATCTCCTCAGAAAACATCATATCTATCACCTCCTATCAACTACACAGAGGACTTAAAAAATGATCCATTCTGGTTTCCAAATCTCCCATTTCCTCAAAGAAAATTATCACATCACAAAAGAATAGAAAATCCAAAGATAGGAATTTCAACCCTTGGTGGGAAAAAGGTCAGAAGGTCTATTAGAATCAGGAACATTCCTAAACCTTTCATTATTTATCCACCCCCCATTAATATATCCTCCGGTGATAGCTCAGATGAATCAGAAGACGAGTTTAAAAATTACCGTGACCCACTTGTAGAATACCTGAACTTCTTAAAAACAATAGGGTTCAAATAGCTAAGTTAAGAAGGATGAAAGGAGAAGTGATAATAGTGAAGAACATTAAAGTAGTGATGAAGAAGGATATAACCCTGAATTTCTCAAGTTCTTTGATGTGTTGGATTATTTCAAATAAAAGTGTCCCACATGACTTAATATCTAATTGGGCTTTAATATTAAGGGCCCACTTTGATGGTTTAGTGGGAATAAAATATTATTAAAGCTTTTGGGAATTATATAAGGAAAATGATTCTCTCTTTCTCTACCTATAAAAAGACTTAAAGTTCAAAACCGTAAAACACTTTAAGGTTTTCTGTTTCACGTCTCTAAGAAAAGTCGTCAAGAGAGAAAAGAGAAAAGACCTAGGGTTAGGGTTTTCTTCTCACCATCAAGAAGAGATTAAAGTAAAGGCAAGGAGGAAGAAAATTCCTACATAAAAGTATTCAACTTTAAGCAAAGCATGGATCATGGTTAGTACTTAAATTCATGTTCTAAAATTATATGTTTAGTGATTATTATGTATTCCAAGATTCTAGGGCATTATAGATTATGAATTCATGAAATTAAAGTAGCATGAATTTTCAATTAAAGTTTACATGTGGTATCAGAGCCTTGGATTATGGAACCCATAATTATCCTATTATGATTGACAATTTAATTTGATGAATTAAAGTATATTCCGCGTAAATTTTCGTTAGAATAAATTACACATGATATGGCTTGTATTGAAAGTTGTTTAAAAGTTTTGAAAAAAAAAAACCCGTAGTTTTTTTTTCAGTCAAAGTTTCACAACAGAACGGTGGTGGGGTTTGTTTTTGTCAATTAAGGCAAGCTTTGAATAGAATATTGGCTTTCTGTGATTGAAAGTTGAAACCACCAAGGAAGAAGGTATCATGTGATCCTAGTATGTTTTGAAAAGTGGTTGTCTTATTCACGGCACCATCCAGCCGTGAGATGTATAACTAAAACATACTTGAACCAAATACTCGATGCGAGGCAGCTTCAATATATTAATAGTTTACATGCCCTCGGTAATTGATAATACTGAAGCATAACATCTTTTAAAATATTGCCAAATCATTAAAAGGATGACTATCATCATGTGATTTATGAAATTTGATAGCACAATTTTTTCAATTTATATTTTATGCCAAGGAACAACAGCAAGGTTAAACAAATTGGATAGTATGTTAATGTTCAAATAAAGTTTTATTTTGTTCAAGGCCTAAAATATGAAAAATAAAATAGAACGTGAAGATATTAAATAGCTTGTTAGTCACCAAAGTGGCCGGGCTGAATGAGATATCAACACATTAAATTAATAAAATTATAATTGTTCATGAGTAAAGAGATGCCCTTAAAGAATGACAAGAACGGTTGATTGAACAATTGAGATTATAGAATATTTAGCTAGGAGGTCATCCAAAGATGGACCATTGCTAGTAATCTATAACATTAAAGGGATAAATCATCCTACCTTGGTTAGATAGTCGTACATCCAAAGATAGAAAACTTATTTAACTAATGTAAGTAATGATTATCCATTAAAGTATTTTCTAGTGGCATCAATAATATTTATTTATTTAGGGATTGCCCAAAGGTGAACTTAAATACATTCTTAAAGTTTTACATAAATATATCTGAATCTATTAAAGTTAACTCAAAGCACTAAAAGATGAGCATGTATGAATGTTTGCACTGAAAGATGATGCTAGGGAGTTCCTGCTGAAAATCAAATAATATTCTCAATCAGACTTAGCCGATAAATCCAGTGTGGGTAGCCTTATGGGTGAGCTAACTACAAAGAAGTTTGATTGGTCTAAGTCAATTCATAATCACGTAACAGAAATGTTCAACCTAGCAGCAAAACTGAAGACTTTGGGGATGAATGTGAGTGACTCATTCCTTGTACAGTTTATCATGAACTCCCTTCCTGCTGAATTTGGTCAGTTCCAGGTGAACTACAACACCATTAAGGATAAATGGAACTCAAATGAACTTAAGGCCATGTTAGTGCAGGAGGAAGGGAGATTAAAGAAGATAAGGGATCACTCCATCAACCTCACAGTCTATGATGAAAATAACAACAAAGAAGGCCAAACCAGGTATGAAGAACAAGAAAAAGGACAAGGCCCCAATGAAAGTTAATGAGGGTCGAATCCTGAAAAAGGTTAAATGTTGCTTCTGCAATAAGGAAGGGCACGTAACGAAAGATTGCCCTAAAAGGAAGGAATGGTTCGAAAAGAAAGGTATGCATAATATTTATGTATGTTTTGAATCAAACCTTATAGAAGTACCTAATAATACCTGGTGGTTAGATTCTGGTGCAACTACTCATGTGTCTCATGTTATACAGGGATTCCTTACGATCCAGCCCATAAACGAAACTGAGTAATACTTGTTTATGGGAAACAGGATAAAAGCACAGATAGAAGGAATTGGGACGTATAGATTTATCTTGGACACCGGCTGTCATTTAGATCTTGAAGGGTGTCTCTATGTTCCTGATTGTGCTAGAAATCTTGTTTCAGTAAAGAAGCTGGATGTTTTAGATTTTAATTTTAAGTTTGGAAACGGTGTTTTTCATTATTTAAAAACAAGTACTATTATGGTTCTGGTACTTTGTGTGATTCTCTTTACCATTTTAATCTTAATAATGAATTTGTCGAATCCCTGTATCATGTTGATTATAGTGTAGTCATGAAACGTAGTGCATCTGATGAAAATTCTGTTTTCTTGTGGCATCAAAGATTAGGTCATATTTTCAAAGAAAGGTTAATGAGGTTGGTGAAAAGTGAGATCCTTCCTTAATTGGATTTTAGTGACTGGGTTTATATGTGTGGATTGCATTAAGAGAAAGCAAACCAAAACCACATTAAAAAAGTCTGCCACAAGAAGCACTTAACTTCTTGAATTGATACACACTGATATTTGTGGTCCTTTTGATAACCCTAGTTGGGGTGGTGAACAGTATTTTATCACTTTTATTGATGATTACTCACGTTATGGCTATATTTATTTACTGCATGAAAAGTCTCATGCTGTGAACGTCCTTGAGGTGTTCATAAATGAGGTGGAAAGGCAGTTAAATAAAAAAGTAAAAATAGTGAGATCAGATAGAGGTGGTGAATATTATGGAAGGTTCACTGAGAAGGGACAATGTCCAGGTCCATTTGCAAAATTCCTCGAAAGTCGTGGCATTTGTGCACAGTATACAATGCTAGGTACACCTCAGCAGAATGGTGTGGCTGAGAGACGAAATCGTACATTAATGGATATGGTTAGAAGTATGTTAAGTAATTGTTCTTTACCCTTATCTTTGTGGATGCATGCATTAAAGACCGCTGAATACCTTCTCAATCGGGTTCCTAGTAAGGCAGTTCCTAAAACACCTTATGAATTGTGGACAGGCAGGAAACCGAGTTTGAGACATCTTCATGTTTGGGGTTGCCCAGCGGAGGTAAGGTTATATAATCCACATGAAAAGAAACTTGATGCTAGGACAGTCAGTGGTTATTTCATTGGCTATCCTGAAAAGTCAAAGGGGTATAGATTTTACTGTCCTAACCATAATACGAGAATCGTTGAGTCAGGCAATGCTCGGTTCATTGAGAATGGCTTAGTCAGTGGGAGTGGGGAACCAAGAAAAGTTGACATTAAGGAAATTCGGGTTGAAATGCCTGTACCCGATATTCCTTCAGAAGTTGTTGTTCCCATTATTGTATCACAGTCTCGCAACATACCAGAATTGAACAAGTTAATGTTGAAACCCCATTGAATGAAAATATAATAGATGAACTGGTTACTGTCGAGCAAGAGATTATTGAGCCACGAGAGGAAATAACATTGAGACGGTCTATAAGGAAAAAGAGACCTGCTATTTCTGATGACTATATGGTTTATAATCTTGAGCATGAATGTGACTTAAGCATTGATGATGATCCAACCTCATTTAGTCAAGCAGTGAATGGTAACAATTCAGAAAAGTGGTTAGATGCTATGAAAGAAGAAATAAAATCAATGTATGACAATCGAGTTTGGGACTTAGTAGAGTTGCCTAAAGGTTTCAAAAGAGTTGGTTGTAAATGGGTCTTTAAGACTAAACGTGACTCAAATGGAAACATTGAAACGCATAAGGCCAGACTCGTTGCAAAGGGTTATACACAAAAGGATGGCATTGACTATAAAGAGACCTTCTCTCCGGTATCTAAGAAGGACTCTTTAAGAATTGTTATGGCTTTGGTGGCTCATTATGATTTGGAGCTTCACCAAATGGATGTTAAAATCGCTTTTCTAAATGGTGAATTGGAAGAGGAGGTTTATATGGATCAGCCTGAAGGGTTCGTGACCACAGATAAGGAAAGTTTAGTATGCAAATTGAAGAAGTCAATATATGGATTAAAACAAGCCTCCCGCCAATGGTATATTAAGTTTAAGATACCATTACTTCTTATGGTTTCAGAAAAAACACCATTGATTGGTGTATCTATATGAAGGTCAGTGGGAGCAAGTTCGTAATATTGGTCTTGTATGTTGATGATATTTTACTTGCTGCTAATGATGTTAGGATGTTACGTAATGTAAAAGAATTTCTCTCTAAGAACTTTGAAATGAAAGATTTAGGTGAGGCATCCTATGTGATAGGAATAGAAATATTCCGTGATAGGTTACATGGAATGTTGGGACTGTCTCAAAAAGCTTACATCAATAAGGTCTTAGAGAGATTCAAAATGGAAAAATGTTCAGCAGGAATTGTTCCAATACAGAAAGGGGACAAGTTCAATCAAATGCAATGTCCAAAGAATGATTTGGAACGAAAAGAAATGAATTTGATTCCCTATGCATCAGTGGTTAGGAGCTTAATGTACGCACAAACTTGTACTCGACCTGATATCAGCTTTGCTGTTGGAATGCTAGGCCGGTATCAAAGTAATCCTGGTATAGACCACTGGAAAGCTGCAAAGAAAGTCCTTCGGTATTTACAAGGCACCAAGGAACACATGCTCATGTATAGGAGGTCTAATCACCTCGAGGTTAATTATAGGATATTCAGATTCAGATTATGCTGGATGTGTTGACTCGAGAAAGTCAACATTCGGTTATTTGTCTCTTCTATCTGGAGGAGCGATATCATGGAGAAGTGGAAAGTAGTCTGTCATTGCTGCTTCTACTATGGAGGCTGAATTTGTGGCATGCTTTGAGGCCACTGTTCATGGATTGTGGTTGCGGAACTTTATTTCAGGGCTTGGAATTTTTGACAGTATAGCCAAGCCGCTGAGAATTTATTGTGACAATTCCGCAACAGTCTTCTTCTCAGAGAACGACAAGTATTCTAAGGGTGCTAAGCATATGGAATTGAAGTACCTGTCGGTCAAAAAAGAAGTGCAGAAACATAGAGTGTCTATTGAGCATATCAGCACCAATCTTATGGCAGCGGATCCGTTAACAAAAGGGTTGCCACCTAAGACATTTCGTGGACATGTCGAAAGGATGGGTATCATGAATAAGTCCTTGTTAGCATGATAGTTTGTATGTGTATACGTATGCATAACAGTTATTTGCTCATTATCTTATGACACTTTGATATCATTTATGGATATGTTTTCTGCTTATTTACATTGTATTGTTTTAATGTATTATAGTTTAGTCTTCTTAGGAAGACTGTATGGTTGAGGCTTATGGTTTACCTCATTATGGGTAAAGTTTAAGTTAAATTGATCTTGTGATACATGGAAGGGATCATGTCGATTGAATGATGTGTGACCGCCATGATCCAATCAGTTTTAACTTAATTAAAGAAAAGCCCAAATTGACATTATGGAGGATATTATAACATTGCGCACTTAAATTTGTTATTAAATTCTCAAGTCGTCATATGGGCCAAGTGGGAGAATGTTGGATTATTTCAAATAAAAGTGTCCCACATGACTTAATATCTAATTGGGCTTTAATATTAAGGGCCCACTTTGATGGTTTAGTGGGAATAAAATATTATTAAAGCTTTTGGGAATTATATAAGGAAAATGATTCCCTCTTTCTCTGCCTATAAAAAGACTTAAAGTTCCAAACCCTAAAACACTTTAAGGTTTTCTTTTTCACGTCTCTAAGAAAAGTCAAGAGAGAAAAGAGAAAAGACCTAGGGTTAGGGTTTTCTTCTCACCATCAAGAAGAGATTAAAGTAAAGGCAAGGAGGAAGAAAATTCCTACATAAAAGTATTCAACTTCAAGCAAAGCATGGATCAAGGTTAGTACTTAAATTCATGTTCCTAAAATTATATGTTTAGTGATTATTATGTGTTCCAAGATTCTAGGGCATTATAGATTATGAATTCATGAAATTAAAGTAGCATGAATTTCCAATTAAAGTTTACATGATGTCCTTACCAAGTTCAGATTGAAGCATCTAGGAAATGAAGAAGAAGCTTCCTATCTCCAATTGGGAGAAATACTAGAGAAGGAAGGATGTACTGATGATGAGCTGTATGAACAGATGCTAAAGCTTTCAATTGAGGAAGTAGAAGAAAAGTTACAAGATAAAAGTGCAACAGCTCAAGGGGAACAAAATACAAAAATCTCCTTAACCCTCATTAAAGAAACACAAGCTCAGCATGAACAAATTGAAAGAATTGGTGAAGAATATGTGTTGATGAAAGCCTTATTGAAAAGCTAGAGAATCTGTTCCTGGAATTGGAGAAAGCTCTGGAGCAAATAAGGGAGATGAAGAAGTAACCCTAGCTAGCACAATCACTATCACACCAATCCCATTGCCTTCTCTTCAAAAAGATGAAGAAAGAAAAACTGTCAAGGAAAATGTAGGAACAAAAATAGATAATATGGAATCTTGACTTTTATTGAACAATGTATGTAATATGTTATCTTTAATGTTGAAGTTTGTGTTCTGTTGATTTCATAAGCACCACACATCCTATCTTGAAAAGAAGATCAAACACAAAGAAAAGTCTACAAAGTGATGTTAGAAACCCACAGTAGTCAAAAAGGGCATAACTCTTATAGATTATTTTGTAAACATTTGTAATATTTTTGAACTTGCACACATATGTTACTCATAAATACAAAGCCAGTTCTGAAAGGACAATTAGTTTAAAGGCTACAGATAAGAGGACGTATGTTTTGCAAATCATCATAAAGGGGTAATTATTAGAACCTTAGATTTAGTAAGTTTTGATGTAGCAAAACTAATTAGCATAATTTTTCATAAAATAATTTAAGAGGCTTAAATATACGAGAGTTATTGCCAAAGAAACTGCAAACAGCTAAGGCGTAGCTGACATGAAGATTAAACAACTAAGATATGCAGAATAACAAACAACCATCACAAACAACTAAGATTCAATGATGAGTCAGCAACACCAGCATACCACATATTGAACATTCATTGGACGAATAACTACTGAGACAAACCCTAAAATAATGTTCCAAACCCAAAAGAATATTCTCCAAGTGGTCTGAAAATTGAGTGCAACATAGACTGTACTCATAGCTGAAAATTGCTCATCTAACCGTTATAAAATGTCTAGATTAGAACAAATTTTTTTCAAACAACGCCTAATTAAGGAAAATTTCTCCCCTCAGATCAAAGAGAGGATGGTTTTAGAGTGATAGATATAATATATAGAGTGGTCATAAAACAAAGAAAGTAGGATACAAAGGCGAGAGAGATATTTAGTTTCAAGAACTCTCAAAGAGTAAAACAACTATCATTGTTCAGTTAAAGAATAACTTGAGATATTTGGATATCTAAGTTATTAAAGCATCTACCATCTTACCAAGATCAAAATCACTCATCTACGTACTGCCAGATCAAGCAAAGCAACAGCATAATTGTTCTATCAAACAATTACGCATCAACAAGTAGTCACACAGTAACAATGAGATAGCTACAATAGCAGCTTCATTAGACTAGTTAAAGTCATTTTATTAAGAAGCAACTCCCCACCCCCCTTTGTATTGTGTAAAGGTCCTAGTTTGAGAGCCAACTAGTAGAAGAAAGTCGATAACTTTCTTGTCAATAATATGTATAATTAAGAGAGTTATAGCGGTTTATTGCCTCATTGAGCCAAAGGGCTATGAGGATAGTAGTTATAGGAGATAATTGCAAAATAAACCTTGTACTAGTTTTGAGATTTCAATTTAAATCATGTATTTTTATTTTTTGCAAATTGAACCTTCACCTAAATTTTTTTTTTAATCAAAACCTTCCGTCAAGTTACTGTTAGATCAATTGACGGAAGGATGACTTGTCATCCATGTGGCTCTTACGTGGAAATGGCGGGGAATTAAATTATTCCAAAAAAACCTTGTACTATTTTATGATTTAAAAAAAAAACCTTGGTTGTTAATGAATTTTCAAAAAAAATATTTTAAAAAGAACCTTATACAATTAATATATTTTTAAAATAAACCCTGGCAGTTTCTTTAATATCTTTTCATAATAAACCATGATCTTTGATTATTGAAATAAAAAGCTAATATTGAGTTTATTGAAACCAGTTATAATCAATTCAATGCCAACCACATTGCTATATATTATTGAATTCATATTTTAAAATATTATTATTTAAATTAATATAATTTTTTATTTTTTAATAAAATATCCAATATTTTCTAAAATTTTAGTAGACAAATGCCTTAATAATATTATTTTCTTATAATGGAACACGAGATGCGAGTTATGAGCATGATTGACTAAATATTTTTATTCTGAAAAAATAAAAATACAAAATAATAAGTAAAAATTAATCACTCTCTAAAAGGAAACACGTAACAAACTACTACCTCCGTTCCAAAATAATTGTCGTTTTAGAAATAAGATAATTATTTTTGAATGGACAAAAAATACAAGGAAGACAATTATTTATGAACGAAAGGAGTATTAACATTCATAATAAAATTAGTTTATTTTAATTTGTGTGTCCAATTAAACATAAAAATTACTCTGTAATATTTAGGAAATGAAGAAGTACTTTAATGCATTGTTGTCCCACACACACACACACTAACTTTAATGAAGAAGTACTTTAAAATATCAATTCAATAATATATAGCAATGTGGTTGGTGTTGAACTGATTATAACTGGTTTCAATAAACTCAATATTAACTTTTTATTTCAATAATCAAAGATCATGGTTTATTATGAAAAGATATTAAAGAAACTGCCAGGGTTTATTCTAAAAATATATTAATTGTACAAGGTTTTTTTTAAAATATTTTTTTTGAAAATTCGTTAATAACCAAGGTTTTTTTTTTAAATCATAAAATAGTAAAAGGTTTTTTTTTTTTTTTGGAATAATTTTCCCGCCATTTCCATGTAAGAGCCACGTGGATGCCAAGTCATTCTTCCGTCAGTTGATCTAACAGCAACTTGACGGAAGGTTTTGATTAAAAAAAATTTTAGGTGAAGGTTCAATTTGCAAAAAATAAAAACACATGGTTTAAATTGAAACCTCAAAGCTAGTACAAGGTTTATTTTGCAATTATCTCTAGATATAGGATAAGAGATCCGAACTACTATAAATCATTGCGTCAATTTCCTACTTTTAAACTCTTTACTCATCGCTTACAGTATATTGAATGTTTGTTTGTGCATGATCTTAATTGTTTCTATTTCTTATTAATCAAACAATCATCAAATTGTTTATTTGTTGCAATCAATCATCAAAGCACTTCACACACACAAGATAAGATCTTAACTTGTTTTGATATCACTTTTTTAAAAAGAAAAAAAGAAACAGGGACAGCACCCTGTAGGATTTATTAGAATAGAAAAAAGATACAAATATAAGGGGGACAACCGGTCTAACCCAAAATAGGGGGGAGGGGGGACAGAGGAGCCTGACCTCGTAACCAAAATAACAAGGCTGGAAAGAAAAACTTTCCTACAAAGAAAAAACAATTACTTCCTATAACTATACAAGCCTTTGCCATCATGAAACAGAGCTAACTGAACATCCCTAGGAAGAGGTTTTGATATCACTTTCATTACTCTATTGCCAATAGTTTTCCGTTTATCAATAGTTGATCAATCTCCGTGATTATAGTAAAGCGCGTGCTTGCATAAGAATCCTTTAAAATCATTCCTACTAATATCAATGTTGTTTTGAACAAGGTTTAACAGTGTTAATCTAGAAACAACTTTCTTTCAATACTAACAAGATTTGTAGTGATTAATTTACTATTTAGAGAAACCTTGTTGTTTGAGTAGATATTGGTATTTGAGTTGTTCTATACCAACGCTTCTTTAACTTTACTAACAACCTGCAAATATTTCATTCCCAATTGGTATCTAAACGTAAGTGTTGCGTTTACACATTAGTGATGCTGATTTGAGATTGACCCTTCATATTGGAACATTTTTTAGCTGACCGTAAAATGTTTTACATTGACCCCATTTTTTTAGGATTACCAAACTCCGAAAAATGAGGAAAATATTTTCCATAAAAATCATTTTTGTGAACCAAACAGAACCTACTTAATTGTTAATCATTTAACAAAACATTTTTTTAATCTCTTTTTTAAGAAACAGTGAACGTAATCTGGTCATTAAGATATAAAAAGTATTTTTAAATCTATACTTAAATATATTCCTTTCATTCCTAAATTATCGTCATGTTTGACCATTTTTGTCAAATAGAATGTTTTCAATGTAATTATGATTTATGACGTATATATATATATTTTTTATCTTTTTCAAAATCATAAACATATAATTGGTAGTACTTTAAATACTCTACGAAGCACATGTTTTATGAATTTGAAAAGTTGGTGGGATGGCATGTGGTGGGAACATGTTAAAACATTAGATGAATATGAAATTTCATGCTTCCACAAAATCAAAATATTTTCCTAACACCAACCTTCAAAACTGTATATACTTTAAAAAAATGCAGTCAAAGGAAAATGTAAGAGAAAATATATTTTCCAAACAACTTTGGGTTGTTGGATCGAATGCGATTAATTACATGTACAAAGTGCCATCGAAAGTGATTTTTATTATATATAGTGTCGTTGCGTTATTAAAATGACTATTTGTTCATATCTTGTCTAAATTGTGAAGATCTTTTTTTTTCAAGTGGATGAATGGTCTTTTTTTGTTTTGTTTTGTTTTGTCTTGTTTTGTTTTTTTTTTTTTTTTTGGATAAGAATGGTTGAATTGTCTTAACAAAGAATACTATGTTGTTAAAAGAGAGCAGGTTGCTGGATATTTCTGAAATCATATCTGCTAAATCACACACTCCCTTTTTTTATTAAATCACACCCTCTTTTGGTAAAATTACTATTATGCCCTTAATGATTAGAAAAGTTTATATTTATAGTTTTAACCTTTATGTTTCATTAATTATTATAAATCACCCCTTATGTATTTTATAAATAAAATTATAATTTATTACTATTAAATAAACAAATATATTAAATTAAAAACTTAAATTAAATAATATGAAATTACATATTAATAATTTATAAACTAAAATTAAATTATGTAAAATTAAATATTAAACTAAAATTATATATTTATTTTTACAAATTTTAGTTTATGAATATATTACTAATTAAATCAACAATAATATTAATTTCAAAATTAAAATTATAAAATAAAATTACATCATTTTAAATTATATATTTATTAAACAATTTTAAATTATCTATAATTATATATTAAACTAAAATTATATATTAATTTGTGCAAATTTTAGTTTATAAATATATTATTAATTAAATCAACAAAAATATTAATTTCAAAATTAAAATTATAAAATAAAATTATATATTATTAATTATATAAAATTATATATTAATAATTTATAAACTTAAATTAAATTTTATAAAATTATATATTTAACTAAAATTATATATTAATAATTATATAAAATTATATATATATGAACTAAAATTATATATTAATAATTATTTTTAATAATTATATAAAATTATGTATATATTAATAATTATATAAAATTATATAAACTGAAGAAAAAAAATATTCAAACCCCCAAGGGTGGGCGGTTTAAACATTTCAAACCCCCAGAGGTGGGCGGTTTAAAATGTTTAAACCCCCAGGAGTGGGCGGTGTTATTGCATTAAACCCCTAGGGAGGGGCGGTCCTCCAATTATGCCATTAAAAATTTAACGAATCCGTTAAGTTTTTAACGGAATTCTAAATTTAAGGGGTTAAATTGAATAAAAAATTAACCGATCCATTAGTATAAGACCACCTAGTCTGGGCGGTTCTTCAATTTTCTAGCTTTTTTTTTTTTTTTTATGTACATGGGGCTTTTTGCGTTTTTTTAAGTTGAAAGTGAGGGGCAAAAGAGTCACCTTCCAAAGGGGGTTTGTCATTTAGCACTTCTCTATGAAAGAGATTTGAGACTTCGTTCAATTGTTACTTTAGACTATCAATAATATATTTGAACTATGCAAGCACAGTATATATAATTAGCATTTCCTTTTAAATTTGGAATTTTTTAAATTTGTTTTTTAAAGGGCCTAAGGCCCAACACAAGAAACAACACGTCCCCATAATTCCTTAGCATACCAGGCCCATGTAGTTCCATTATAGGAATTGAATTCCAGCACATTCGACGAAGGATTAGTCATAACTTTCGCACTACCCACCTTCAATCTCCAATCCTTTGCTAATGTAGATACTTCGTTAGCCTCTCACAGGACTTGAACTAGTATCTACATAAAAAGTTAGGTGTCTCTACTGTCATGCCCCCGACCCGTGATCCTGTATGGTCTCTCGTATCGGTGAATGAACTGGAACAACAATCGATAACAAGCAACAAAAATCCTGTTAATGTTTGGATTTATTCACAGTATAACATCTAGTATAGTCTCGAGTCAATGATCCCGAGAATCAGCTAATAACAAACGGCTTAACAATTAACTTAAAACCTATAACCACGTCCTTGCAAAAGAAAACATACACAAGCTCTACCCCAATAGCATAACCGGCTCATATACCCTTGCTAGTCGATTTCTCACTATGTGAAACCCCCAGAAGCCATGGGATCTAAAGAAACAAACAAACAAACAAACATGGAGTGAGTCAAAACTCAGTAATTTACTAAATACAACAACATCAACAGGATAACAACAACATAGCATTGATAATTAGTAACGCTACACCCAATCAACACATATCAACCAATAACATGATTTCACCTAGTAAGGGGTACAAGATGAAGACATCTCGCGATTATAACCATCATATTCAACTTTACTATCCATATTGTAACAGTACAACAAACGGGTTAATTGTAGTGGTCGTATCCATATTTAATCAATGATACTTATTCGGTAGGCCTAGTGTCAAGGACTTAGGATCATCATGAACTAACAAGCATCCAATACACTATTGGGCCGATATAATTCGTACCCAAAGATTATATATCAACGTTTCACACTTAAAGCTTACCAACTCGTACTCACAAGAGACTCAACTGTCGCCAACCGACTCATACCGATTGGAGACCGCGACCAACTCGTTTATACGGGAAGCACATAATACTTTAACTCATATCATATAAGAAAGGTACATGCTATACAATACCAGAGGCTTAGCTACCGCCAACTGTCTCATACCAGTTGGAGACCGCGACCAAGTAGTTTGCATAACTATTGCATAAAAAATTATTGTAGTATCACATAGTAAAAAATACAGTGTCGAGATACATCTCCAATATACCCATTACTTCTAACCTTACCACCTTTGGCTTTACTTATGCTACTGTTATAATATCAGTACCAAGCCAATCCATGTCAGTGTTGTTATTATTGTATAAATGTACTGAACCGGTATTCGTGTTTAGAAGGTGACCACTCGGATGGCTCCTAGTTTCTCAATATAAGAATTTCAAGTCAACCATACAGATGGCTCCCAGTATGTAACTACATGGAAACGCCATACTCTATCATACAGATGACTCTTGGTCTGTTATAACGTGGGAACACCGTACTCTATCATATAAATGATTCCAGTCTATTACAACGTGGGAACACTGTACTCTATCAAATGGATGACTCCCAGTCTGTTACAACATCGGAACACCGTACTCTATCCACTAGGATGGCCTTCAGTCCTTTACGACGTGATGATGCCGAGTCAAGTAGCATGTTAGTGTCACCCTATTAGTTTTGAAAGTGGGGCTACCTCTTACCATGACCAGTGGTAGGTTAACTGGATATGTTGGCCCGCGGCTATCATGTCGGCCCAGCTCCCGTAATCGCCGTGCGTCATCGTACTCCTAAACTATACACTAGATGAACTTTAACACAATGAACAAGTAGATGTTTACTTGTCATTCAATCAATCTCATGCTGTGCCCATAAGTACTGAACACATTAATAACCACATATGCAGATTATTTATATCTAGAAAATGTCACAATACATTTAATCATTGCATTTATCATATGTCACGTTACATACAATTTGCATGTAAACATCATAACTATATTGAGCTATCTATTCAATTCTTGGGTCACAATGGATCACTACCCTCTTATCTATTATTTTTTAAAGGATTAATAGTGGTTCTTCACTTACCCCCTGGTGACTCGAGCCCACGATCTATCGGTTGTGAAGCGTCTTTCCATCTAACCTACGCTTACTTGTCTCTTATCTATTAACTCATATATACATGTCATACTAGTATAACACCCGTGCGATGCACGGGGATTTTATAGATATAAATAAAATATTTAAAAAGTTTAATGTTAACAAAATAAATAAATAATTATACTATAAATATTATAAGTTAATGTAAACAAATAATTAAAATGTGAAAGTTAAAATAAAATTAATGAAAGAGAATCACATAAATAAAATAATTTATAATTATAAAATTAGAAATAATTTTGAAGATATCCGGGTCTCAATGAGTATTACGAAACTTAGAGATACAATAATTAAGCTCTAATACCAATTAAAATAACTAATGCTTTGATACCAATAAAATAGTCAATTTGCAGGCTTAGATATAAAATAGTTAAGCTTTGATACCAATTAAGGGATGATTCCACCTCTGCAATGCATGAAATCTATATTAATATAAAAATTTAATATTTTAGTCAGTGCAATGTATAAAAATTTAATATTTCAGTGAGTGCAATGTATAAAAATTAAAAAATAATCAAAAGTAAATATAAAAAGATTACTCTAGACTTTGGTTGATAGACATTGCATAAGACACAATTGTAAAAATAAAAATACAAATATTCCACATACACCTTACATTAACATTATAAATAATTTACTTTTTCGGAAAAAATTACAATTTTTTTTTTCCATTTTCTGATATACTTCCTAGGGTTTTACTTATACTTGCTTGATTTGATGAAAAGAACCAAAAATATTTTCATCTATTTTTTCGATTGATCGAATTTTTACCAATCGAATGGTTTCACTTAAAGCTTATGTGTATTTTTCATATTTTTTGTTATAAATATTTTGAATCTATAGAAATGAACTTCAATATTTTAGATACTCCTCGTCCGAATAAATGTTCCTAGTTGATAAAACACAGAATTAAGAAACATAATTAATGATATGTTGTAAAATTTGTTCGACAATAATACCCATGAACATTAATTGAGTTTAACATTTCTAAACAATTAGGTTTCTCTAGGATATGCTATATTAAATGAAGCTTTAAGGGTATATAAAATTACCTATATTTTTTTGATTATTTACCGATCACTTGACATTTGTTTTCTTATACCCCTGCTTCAAATTTTTAGAAAGGAACCAAAAAACAAAATTTTAAACCCGCATTTCTTTCTTAAAAATTTGCTTGACTTCCTCAAGGTAAGTCCAAAATTTATCAACTTTGACCTTAATATATTCTTAATCTGATCTGATTTTTTTAATTTTGACGTAAAATAAATGTGTTTATTTATTTATTTTATTTTATTGTATCTTAAAATATATAATTTGAATATACATTTTTTTATTTTGACGTAAAATAAATGTGTTTATTTATTTATTTTATTTTATTGTATCTTAAAATATATGATTTGAATATTTTATCGATATAATGCCTTTTGCATACTAATTATGTGAATATTTTTGTTATAATAACTCGGATCAAATGAAATAGACAAAATTTGTAGGACTATATAATTTTCGTTAAAAGTTTCTTACGATGAATTCTTTTGTTAATATTAATTTGCTGAACCTATATACTCAAAAGCTTAAAGGTCTCATAAGAAATCATTAGCAAAAGAACATTCATTGAATTGGGAATTGAAATCATCATTATGTTGTTGTTGTAGACTATAGCGGGTAGTCATACTATAATTGTTTTATTAAATATGATTAATAATCACAGTTATTATCTTATAGTGATAGAAAATACCAACATAATATAAATGGTTGAGTTGGTTTAAGGTGAGTTTTCGTATTTAAAAGAGTGTGTGTTCAAATTCCATTGGCAACACTTTGTTTTGTTTTTCTAGCTTTTTCATTGCTTTGCCAATAGCTAAAGCTTTTCAACTAATATTATTAAAGAATATTATATACCACAATATTATACCTATAGTAATTAGATAAAACTATTAGCTAATTGCATCCTCCTAGAATTTCAAAAGTCAAAGCATTGAGAATGAAGATTTAACAAAAAGTGGTGAGGTGTCACAATCTAAGGCATCCTCACCAACTTTAAATATATATATATATATATATATATATATATATAGATTTTTAGGACACTAAGGTTATACTTTATCTCTATCTATTATGTGGCATCTTGTGTCCCGTATTGGTCTCATGTCAATACATATGTCATATCATTTATGACATCTTAACTTTCTCTTGTATGGTTCCTTAATATTTTAGGGATACCCAATATAACTCATAATAATTCTTATTTCACTTTATTTGACTCCATTAGTGTCAGTAACAAATACCACTTTATTCCTTTGACGAAATTTTATTACATCCTATTTGACCCCGCTTGATTCGTTAATAATTTCTGGGTTATCGTGGCGACCCATAGTATCGCCTTATATTATTAGTACTAATTCTTGTAGTACCTACTTGGAATAATTATTCATACCAAACAAGTACCATCTATTAACAAACAACAAATAGTACAAGTTCTACTTGTTCAATATGTCTATAGCATGAGAACTATTTAGTTTATCAAGCAAGTAAAAAACACAAGGGGGTTCGTAACTTACCTCCGACGCAAGCTTTATATTGACTAAACCTTGTTTCAAAATAATCCACTCGTTAAACACATTATCCCTACATAGTTGGTTGAGTGAAAACTCGAGCAGAGTAGAGTCGCGTACCCCTAACGAAGGGAAGATGTGTGTGTGTGTGCGCGTGTGTTATGTGTGTGTTTCTTCCTTTCAAAAGCTGAGATTTCAACCCTTTATAAGTCTCAAAGTCGACCATAGTCATCATAGTAGCTGCTAGGTATCAGCTTCGCCGATGACGACTCATCGGAAGAGAAGAACGAGGTGACGATTGCTAGCAGCGGGGCGGCGCAGCCGTGCCATTCATGGTGCAAGCGCGCCAGCTATGTCATCAACATTATCCAATTCCTTTCGATCTATCCACTCCGTTCGATCCTATCTTCTCATAGGATCGTTCCCAAACTTCCAAAACTCATCCAAATCAACCCTAAGAAGTCTGAAACAGCATAGGATGATTCAAAAACCTAATTAAAGTATTTAACAAACGTAAACAACGCCGAGATCAATGCCGCATAGTTTCAAATTATTACCTCTCGAGTCTACCTTTCAAGGCTTGACTCAAGCAAGACCCAATATCAAGATAAATAGGTACGGGGTCTTACATCTACTAAGTATTTTATATACAACATCTCTCTCTCTCTCTCTCTCTCTCTCTCTATTCCTATTCCTATTTTTTATATTTAGGCAAATAGTATTACGAGCTCGAGCTTATGTTATTCTTACAAGCTTTAATCTTAGTGCCGTCAGATCAAGTTTACTTAGATTTCTACACAGCCAGATCAAATTTACTATTTTTTTAAGTAATGACGTGGACAAATGATCTAACGATGTAAAGATTTAGGGCCCGTTTGGTCGAGCGTTTTGGCCAAAACGCAGGGATAAAACGCAGCTTATTTGCAAAAAATATGTTTCAATACTGCGGCAGAAAACGAAGCGTTTTCAAAACGCAACTGCGTTTTAAAACGCTGGAATTCCCAATTTTTTCCCAAAACCCAGGTTTTAAAACACTTCTAGGAAAAAAAAGCTGCGTATTGAAGTGATATCTCAAACGTATTTATAAGGAAAGACTTGCGTTTTTAAAACACTGCGTTTTGTAAACGTTGCACCAAACGTGCTCTTAAATAAATTTGATTTAAAAACACTAACACTGAAACTTGTAGAAGTACTATAATATCAACCTCTTATTATATTTACTAATTCTTTTCGTTCTATTTAGTGTAAGGTGACCCGACCTGGAGTAGTTGTCACTGACATGGATGTATTCCAACTCACCCATAAATGCGCTTCCTCCCATTGTTCAACAAGCATTGGAGACTAGGTGGGTGGACGAGATGACAAAGATTACATTTATAAGTATTTCATATTTGGTATCATTTGGCATCTGCTTTAAATAGATTACTCTCTCGTTGGACTTGGTTTCGTGAGACCGTCACAGTTGTGCTGATTTTATTGAATAAAACAAAGATACTTTGAGACATTCGTATATGCTTTAAATAGAGTACGAAGTGTGTTTGTTGAGTATGGCTTTCCAAAAGAGGTGAAAGCTCTAAATCAAGAACCTCAATCTGTTGTTATAAAGAAATGATGATAAACTGTTTAAGCATTGCAAGGGCCATTCTTACTGAAAACATGCCCTTTATGCTACCTATTGGATTTTAAAATCCTCTCAATCAATCTTTGATTTGTATCAATTTGGTAAATTGGTAATTAATTGATCGATTGATTAGTTTTGCCTTTTTGGATAAAATTTGAGATCAATCAATCAAGATTGTGATTGATTGTATTTTTTGTACATCTTGATTAATTAGATAGTTAGATGATGATTGATGATAAATATGTTATATAGTAGTTGACTTTAGATTAGTTCAATCTAAAATCTTGATTAACATAAATATAGTAGGATTTTATACTAACTCTAACATTCCTTGTTTAGTGTGCTCTTTCTTTGGTTCCAAAGAATTCTCAAGCCTATATAATGCAAAGCCCGTGCTTCATTCTGTTGAGAGAGACTGAGAGAGATATTCCAGACTTGTGAAGTTTCAAACACTCATACTGTCCCGAAGTGATTGTGAGCAAAGACGTTGCAACATTTTCCGTCACATTTGATTCACAGTGTTCTGAAACTAAGTTCCTTGACTACTGTTGTTGTCCTTAGACAATATATAGGATTTGTTAGATCCTTGTGTGGTATTCAGTAATCTCAGTTGAGTTACTTGTGTTAGGAACATCTTTTGTAGTTTCACTTGTTATTTACTTTGTAACGGATTCTATATTTTCTAGTGAAATTTTTTGTCATATTGACATACCTACAAGTATTTATACTTGGAGATAAAGGTTATCACAAATTGTTATTTATTTTTAATTTCGCTGCATTTTTTACTTGTTGTTACTGTAGATGTTATCACATCTTTGATAACATTTTCACTTTATTAAGTATTCTGATAGAACCGCATAGCTATAAAACTTTCACTACCAATGTACAGATACCATAGATCACTTTAATTGTTGATCAATGTCCATGGTTAGAGCATTTAAGAAAAATCTTAGGCTTCCCTACCCTTGTTAAAGGAAGATAGTGATTCATTTGTCAAGTTGTTTATGATGTTACTATATGTTGAAACCTGAAATTATTTTGTAGTGGGGGGGTGGGGGGAGAGTGGAGTCTAATCAAGTCATTGGTGTTAAGCCCTTTATAGAAGAAGCAAGATAAGTGTCCAAAATGCTCCAGTCCCATTCAAATTTGTGGAATTTGTTGTGTGGTTATGAGATATAGGTGGCCAAAAGAGTTCAGAAATCAATTCATGTTTTCCTGCTTCTGTTTATTGGTAGCGTTTTTTTTTTTTTAACTGAAATAATTATATGCTTGTAATATTATAAATATCTAACTTTTGTTTTCTAAATTACTTTTAGCTCAATTATAATATCCAAGTTTCTTTGACACAACTGGAGTCTGATCCTCTGAAGCTTAACGGACCTCTTTGGATAGCATCGGTGCGTAACAATGGGGGCAAGGTAAATAAAATTAATCGCTTATATGAGTTTGGCAACCCTACCCCCGGCCGAGATCTAATACTGATCTTGCTTCTTCCTAATCCTTGAACAACGGCTCCTCTCCCTCATTTTAAACCTATGCTCTACCAAAGTTTACGTTAGAGCAAGAATTTACGTTTCTACAGTAGCAGCCCGCAGCTTAGGAAGCCATGAGATTGATGGCAACAACTATGCAAACTAGAGAAAATCTAGCTTCTCCTCCTACTCCTCATTCACGGGTAGTACTCATCCTCCGGATGTTGATGGTAGCAGAGATGCACCGTCGAGATAGTCCAGATAGGCCTTGCCCCCTCGCTGTCGATATTTTTGGTACTTGTGGTTGATTAGATATTGTTTATGATGCTCTTTTTAGTTATTGACATTAGTTATTGCTTATGTTTCTAGTTTGGGATATTGTTTTGAGTTTGATGTCTTGATTGAAATATTTTTGCTGATAGATGTTCTATTGTTTTAAATCACTAAAGAGCTCTAGCTCAATTTCTGAGAAGTCGGGTGTTCAAGTTTTACAAGAGACACCCTGGTACGTAACTACTTTCAACAGAGAGATCGGGTGTTTAAATCTCAACAGAGACACCCTTGTTCACTTCTCTCAACGGAGATGTTCCACCAGAGGCACACCCTGGTACTTCACTACTCTTACCGGAGAGGTCGAGTTGTTCTAAGTCTCACTAAAAGGCACTATTTGTTCTAGACACACTAAAAACACCACATAGTATTAATTGTAACCTCTTAAGGCATTAAATAATAATAATAAAGTCTCCTCCAACTTTTTTAAAAAATAAGAACATATTGTTTTAAATCGTTGATGATTTGTGATATTGTTTCTATATTAAGTACAACTAGATATATGGGATCTTAAAAATAAAAATAAAAACTCAAAAACAATTTTTAAATACTTCATAAGTTCCTAAGGAATATGCTAATGAATGTTCCAAGGTAAAAATTCCTTTGAAAATTGAGAAACTCTTATAAATTAAATATGATACTCTCTTTGTTTCTAAATTATTGTTATATTTGACTTTTTAGTAAAACAAACTATTTTTCAAGTAAAAATTTGACGTATAATTTTTATTTTGTTAAAAATCATAAAACACATAATTCGTATTACTTTTTTGTTCCTTCGAATTACATATTTTATGATTTTTAGAAAAGAAAAAAGAAAAAAACATTAAATGTTCATTTAAAAATAGCTCGTTTGACTAAAAAATCAAATGCAACAATAATTTAGGAACAGATGGTGTAATATATTTTGGAAGAATTTGGAAAAGAATTTATCCCAAGGAATTTTCGAAAAATGTTTATATTGGCAAAAATTTAGAAAAACCGTCTCACGAGTATTTTTTATAAGACGTATCTCCCTGACCTGACCCATCGTGTATTGGTGGGCTGAACTGTGAGAGAATGAGGCTCAAGCCTATGACGACCTTCAAAAGCTCCTAGATTTCCCAGGAAAAGTCTCGCGCAGAAAAGAAGGATACTTGGGAGGCTTAGAAGAAAAGATGGCTATACGAGTCGAAGTGACGAGCACACCTATACTCGAATAAGAAGTAGGTAGCGCTCTTCGGAGATGGTAGCGAAGCGTCGTTCTCCTATAAGAAATAGTTCTCCTGCGGGTACGACTGTTCGGAGTGAATTAGCCTGAATCTTATGCCCTAGGAAGATTACCTCCTCTTGGACAAATGAAGATTTTTCCAACGTCTTAGGTAAAAGATTAAAGAAGACACAGGAAGGAAGAATGAGAAACTAGAATAAAGCTGGACAAAGAAGAAAACCCGACTCATTCTGCCAAGGCATCCTATATATACTAGAATACAAATTAGATGGTCCAACTTGCTGCTAAAATACATTGAATTGAGCTTACAAAGAAAAAGCTTGACCGCCATATATACACTGAATTAAGACTATACAGAATTGAGGAAGGAAAATACTTTACACGTTCACATTACGAATTATGACCCTTAAGACAGTCTCACGGAACACCTACTCTTTTATATTTAAAAAATAAATTATATGTTTCTTGAGGAATAAATTCTAGGAATATTCCTTTGTAAAATGTCCAAGGAATAAATTATTACCAAGGAATGAGTCGATCTATTTTCCATCTATTAAGGTATGCGCAGTCTGCTCCTTGGCAATTAAGCTTTTCTCCATACTATAGAATTCTAGATACCATGTCTCAAAGCTAAAAATGGAAAAGTACACAATAATTAAAAGAAACACTCAAGTTTATGCCCAACAAAGAAGAAGAAAAAGCTTAGTTCTAGATAGAAAGATCGGTCAAATCTTTCAAGCATCTTTTCTCTTTTATTTGCTACCAAAATCAAACTAAAAACTATGAATAACTCGTAAATCTTCCCCACAAAAAAAAAAAAAAAAAAAAGATCTAAACCAGAAAGAAAAATTATTAGAGAGAAAAAAAAAAAAACTGTCCAGATTCAACCTGCATTGGAGCATGCATGTGTGTAATTAATTCATTGCCTGCAATTCAACGTAGCAAGAATTTCGAGGACCTATGATCACGCAAAAAAGGTTGAAAGTGACCACGTCTAATCCACGTGTGTAGTCTAGTAGGATTCCGGCTTGAGTTACAAGGATTGCCCTTGAAGTATAAGTAGCTTGAAACCTATGATCAACAAAGAACACAAGAAGGGGGCTAGGTTGTCCCAGCGATAACCCTCAGGCGTGAGAATTAGCAATACTTCAGAGAATATGTAAAGCTAAGAGAGTATGTTGTAAGTAAGTAATTTTCATGTACCTTGTGATGCCTGTGAGGGTGCTTATTTATAAGGAGATGAGCCGTAATCCTAGAAGGTTTCGGAATGGGAAAGATATGATCAATTCCCATGTCTTTCAGATTATGTTTCCTTATCTGCTTAGGAATGATGTATATAGAGTTGTAGCAGGACTCTTCCCAGTCGAGAGGTGATTCCGTAAATAACTCTGTTTTGCCGAGTTGAAAGAGGTTACATCGAGGTCGGCCTGATATATATCCAGGTCGCTCGATGTTAATGTGGTCGAGGTTGGCCTGGTATGTGTCCAGGTCGCCTAATGCTGATGTGGTCGGCCTGGGATGCCTCCAGGTCGCACTGTGGGTTCCTGTAGTCAGCGCGCTGGGAGAGTATACTGATGAAGTAAGCGACCTGACGTAATATGACTGACAGGTCTTCATATTTGACAAGAGGGTATGCCACCTCGACACATGTCCAGCTGGCGCCTCTGATGCCGCGATGTATGCTATGTGTCAAGTTGAGGGCTGAAGCCGTTCAGTAGCCCCCTACTTCTCAAAGAGAGGATTTATCCTCGAGGTGTGAAGTAAATATGCGCAGTGTCGAGCTGACCTATTTTACGCGAGGTTGCATGATTTCAGTTCGACTTTGTACTTTCCTTGGGAATCGTACGCATTTAATGGACGCGGAGTTTGTGGCTTGTTAGACGGCGCGTCTTTTCAATTTTAAATTTTTGGCGGTTGCTATTTTTGCTTGAAACAGCGTCGTATCGAGGTCCGCGTGCTTTTGTATGGGTTGACCCGGCCACTCCGGGTCCCCTATATAAGTAAGTGTTCCACTGTTCATTTTCATTGTACCAGAAACTTTGAATCTTTCCATCGAACAAGCGATTTCCGACGAGTTTTTCCGACTTCCAAAAGCCAAGATTTCAAGCCTTCTCTTCGTGTTTCCTTTCTTTTCCAGGACTTTAGGTTAGTTTCCCTTGATCCTTATTCCATTTCCTTCCATTTTGTGGCTTGTTTCACGTTCTTTGCCTGTTTTATCCCTTTTGTCGGTGACTGGCTGGATTCTGGGTAGGGTTCCGCGATTTTGAGTATTAGGGTTTCGGCGAGTCTTGTACGTCCCTTAGCTTTCGTCCAGGTCAATCTGTCTAGGTTGATCTGTCCAGATCGTTGTGTCCTCCTTCCATAACCATTTTCCCTACGAGCTCTTCCTCCTCGTGGTCCCATGTTTGCCAGGTCGCAAAAGGGGCACGCAATCTATAAGACCGAGGGCGGCGACTGAAATGTCGTTCTGCCCAGTGAGGCCAAGGCCCTGCTTACCGCTTGGGGTGCAAATTTGGACGACTGGTTGTTCCTGCCGACGACCCTTACAGGGTCGACGATATTCCTTTTGGGACCTCGATGAGGATCATCGAGAAGTATGACGTGGCCATGTTGGCATTGCTGTACTTATATTTTGATGAGAATCGGGTGGCTAGTAAGGTTGCAGGGCCTTCGAGGGTTGCTACCTCGGCATCATCCACTTCGTTCCTGGATGCTAGTCACGTACTGCGAGCTCCTCAGAAAGAAGAGAAAGTCAAAGTCAGATGTTGATGCTGGCGGTGCTGTGAAGCGTGCCTTTCGAGACTGGCGAAACAAGATGACTATCTCCGACTTGAATAGATGGCAATCGAAGTATCCATGTAATTTTGACGATTATCGTGGGCATGTTCCTGACCACGAGCTAGGCCTGGCCGATCTGCGCGATTCAAGGGACCGAGTTAGATTTTATTTGAGCTTTTTCGAGCTAGGGCTTCGCTTTCCTTCGGATCCTTTTATTTGCGAATTCTTTGACGTCACCTCTACCGTCCCCCTCGATCTCACCTGGAACACCATGCGAGTGCTTATCTGCTTTATTGGGAATACGCGTGTGCTGGGGTTTGAGCCGACCTTAACCCTGTTTTGCCATTATTTTCACCTCGACCGGAATAATAACCGTCTTTAGGCCAAAACCCAAAATTACTGGGTTAAGTTATTTTCTGATCCCCCTGGGAAGGTCTCGGGCTGGGCTGACAAGGTCATTATGGTTGAGAGCCGACTTGGGTGGAATTTTGCTGTGCCGACTGAGGAGCCTTTTACTTTGATTCACCATGCCGAGCTCGATGAATACAATAGGTCATTCAAATAGGCTTTGGAAGCCCCCTTGGGCGTACGGGGCAACTCCCAGGTCAGGTGTTACGACTGGAAGGGTATAGTCCAGGATGAGAACCTGCTGGTCGTTGTTGGGCTATCTCTCCTGAAGGTTAATGGCCTCGAGCCTATGTGCACCTTCCCACCTTTTGAGAGTTTTCCAGGGTGGTTATGCCATAAGGATCTTGTTTTTAACCAACATTGTCACCTTTCCATCTTTTGAGAGTTTTCCGGGGTGGTTGTGCCATAAGGATCTTGTTTTTAACCAACATTGTCCGAGCTGCCGGAGGGATCTAGAGAAGGGTTGCCTCCAGAGTTGAAAATGTATTTGCTTTGAATTTCTTCCCTTTATATTACATTCATGCATATATTTTGCAAGTGTTTGACCTTTCTTTGTATTTACAGATATGGAGGGTGTGGATGCCATGAGGAGGAGCTCGGGTAGGCGGGCTCAGGCCAAGTCAGATAGGTCCGAGCAGTTGGGTCGAGCTCGTGTTACTACGACCTTGGCCAGTACTGCTGAGGTACTCCCCACTGTAGCCTTGCTCGTTGATAAGGGCAAGGAGAAGATACCGAGCTCAAGGGCTCCTGCCAAGCGCTCCCAGTCTACGTCGGCCATTGCTCCGGCCAAAAAATTAAGGATCGAGGAGCCCGAAAAGGTTGTTATGCCCGTGGGGCCTGTTAAGGTCGTCCTGTCCTCTGAGCCTATTAAGCTTGTCATTCCTGACGTCGCCAGGCGAGCTTCTCCTGCTGGGAGTATACATAGCATGACCAGTCATTCTCTCGAGGTACAATCTGTTTCGAGCTCGGCTACTCCCCTGCGAACTGGTCATGTGTTGAGTCCGGGTACCTTGTCCCTTGAATTGGGCAAGAAGGCCATTCTTGATATTGCCGATGAGGGGGTGAGTGAGTCTTTTGATGACTGCTTGCCTTCTCGCCTGGCTGACATCTTGGGGGTCGACCTTACTCACGTAAAATGTTTTCACTTGATCCCTCTTGCTTGTTTTCGTAGCCTTCTTTTTTTGACTTTTCTTTCCTTTGGTAGTTCGCTGCAGGCATCAAGTCGTTCGCGAACAGGCTTGCCCAGGCCCATAAGGATAGGCGCGAGTCTGTTGAGCGTATTGTCGTGCTTGAGAAGGAGAAGAGGGAGAGTGTCAGCAAGGTCGAGCTCGAGGGGGCCCTTGCTCGTATTGCCGAGCTCGGATTGTAGTTGCCAAGGCTTAGAGTGACATAAAGCTGAGTCAGGACCTGGCTGCCAGTAAGGTTGAGGAGGTGAACCGGGTTGCCGAGTAGGCCAATCGGGTTGTCGAGGAGGCCAGCCATCTGAGGTGGAAACTTGCTACAACTATTACTGAACAAACCAAGCTTCGTGCTGACCTGAAGTCTGCCCAAGGTGATGCCCTGACTGCTCCAGGGGAGCTCACCAAGACAAGGTTGAGCTTTGAAAGCAAGGTGAACGAGCTGGAGAAGCAGCTGGCAGAGGCGAGGAAGGTGCCAGTCCCGGACGCTATTATTGTTGATTTCAAAAAGTCCTCGTCTTATATGGACGGCATTCTTTCTTACTATGATAAGGGCAAGGCCCACATCCTGCGTGTTACGGCGGCCTGCAGTGTTTCACGTAGAGATTTGGTGAAGTGGGGGAATGCCGAGCTGAAGGGTGATCTTGCGCGGAAGGGCCACGAGCTCGTACCTTTCCAGCCTGAGAAGCTTGGGCTTATAGAGAGGAAGGATGCCGAATTAGGTCGCTATCCTTGGGTAGCTCCTCCCCCTTTTGATAATAACGTGCCATTTCTGCTCGATGCATTGGCCGATGGCGACGAGGTGGATTTTGACGGAGACTTTAAGTTGGGAGAATTTGAGGGGGCCAAGTCAAATCAGGACGAGCATGCCCGATCTGTTCATGAGGCTGAAAGCCGTATAGACCCCTAGTTCTCCCCGCTTCGTCGGGTTTGATCTGGCCTGATGTGCCCTGTAATCAAACAACATTTTGTTTTGTATTTTTGGCCTATCTGGGCTTGTAAATAATTTGATGTGTATATATAAGCATGAGTTTTTTGCTCAATCACGTCTGTTTATCTTAATGTTTTTGCACAAGTATTTTTTGTTCTTGCGATCTTCTTCATCGTGGTGAAGAGTAGGTTGTGGGTTGACCTCATCATGGACGAGGTGCCTTTTTGACTTATAATCTTCTTCATCGTGGTGAAGAGTAGGTCGTAAGTTGACCTTGACGTGGTCGAAGAGCCTTTTTACTTACGATCTTCTTCATCGTGGTGAAGAGTAAGTCGTAAGTTGACCTCGACGTGGCCGAGGTGCCTTTGTACTTATGATCTTCTTCATCGTGGTGAATAGTAGGTCATAAGTTGACCTCGACGTGGTCAGGGTGCCTTTTTACTTGCGATCTTCTTCATCGTGGTGAAGAGTAGGTCGTAAGTTGACCTCGACGTGGCGAGGTGCCTTTTTACTTGGGATCTTCTTCAATGTGGTGAAGAATAGGTCGCAAGTTGACCTTGATATGGCGAGGTTCCTTTTTCCTTATGATCTTCTTCATCGTGGTGAAGAATAAGTCGTAATCTTTGAGTAACTTGAGGAAAGTAAATTTGGAGAAGACGCAAGATAGGAGAAATTCTTCTTTTATTGATAATTTCTGAAAATGTATTACATTAGTGGTAGTATTTCTTCAAGTGGTCAGAATGCCAAGGGTTTTTTAGCGGGGTGTCATCCTGCTCAGCTAGTCGATATGTTCCCTCTCTGATTACGCCTATCACTTTGAATGGTCCTTCCCAATTTGGAGATAGCTAATCATCCTGAGTCTTGCCTCTAGCCTTCTTTTCTCTAGGTAGTCGAGGTCCAGCCCTCGAGTTGTTATATTGTCCAGATCGTTGAAATGGGCTACCCTTAAGGTTGGTAGGGCCATCTCTACCGGTGTCATTGCCTCTGATCCGTATGCTAGCGTGAAGGGTGTCTCCTCTATTAAGCCTCTGACCGAAGTGCGAATCCCCCATAGTACGATTGGTAGCTTGTCGAGCCACTTTCCTTTCTTCTAGTCCAGATTTTTTTTTATGGCATGGAGGATTTTCTTGTTCCCTACTTCGGCCTGACCGTTTCCTTATGGGTGAGTAATCGAGGACTTCCAATGCTTGATATTCATCTGCTCGCATTTCTCAGTAAACTTGGCGGAGAACTAGGTGCCATGGTCGGACACAATGGCTCGAGGTAGGCCAAATTGGCACCAAATGTAATCATGTATGAAGCTGATTGCCTTTTCCTCGGTTATGGTAGCCAATGGTTTTGCTTCTACCCATTTTGTGAAATAATCTACTGCCACTATTAGGAACTCGTAGCCTCCTTTGGCCTTTGGGTAGGGCCCGTGAGGTCGACCCCTCACATTTCAAATGGCCAAGCTGCGACCACTGGTGTTTGAGGAACTGACGGCAGTCTTGGGATATTAGCAAATCTCTGGCACTTGTCACACTTTTGCACGTAGGTCTCTGCATCTTTCCGCAATGTCGACAGTAATAACCATGGAAAATAATCCTGTCTGCTAGGGATCTCGCACCAGGATGGCCCCCACATACTCCTTCATGGACTTCAGCGAGGAGGTCTTCCACAGTCTCTGGTTGGACACATCTGAGCAACGGCTTGGTGAATGATCTTCTGTATAATACTCCAGCAATCACTGTATAGTGAGCTGCTCTTTTCCTTAGTAGCTGGGCCAATTCTTTTTCACCAGGCAGTATTCCTTGTTCAATATAATCTTGTATTTCATCTATCTAGCATCTTTCGGTGGAATTGATGGGCATGGCTTCCTCCCTGTTCGTTGATGGTGTCTTGAGGGTTTCCAACCATACATTTGGAGGGAGTTCGTTGACTTCGGATGATACAATCTTGGATAGGTGATCAGCTCGCATGTTCTCTGTCCTGTCCACCTGTTTCAGTTCCCAGTATTCAAAATTTTCTAATAGGCGCTTTGCAAGCTCGCAGTATTTTGACAATGTGGGGTGATTAGCCCCATACTCCCCCCAAACTTGCTTCACGACGAGCTAGGAGTCGCTGAAGATGACGACCTGGCTGGCCCCTAGTTCCAATGCGAGCTCTAGCCCTGCTATTAGAACTTCGTATTCTGTCTGGTTGTTGGATGCTTGGAACTTGAATTGTAGTGATTTGCTGATTTCTCCCCCTGCTGGTGGGTATAGGGATAAGCCTGTGCCGCTTCCTGCCCTGCTTGACGAGCCATTAACATAGAGTGTCTAATGGTGAGGTGGTCGAGGACGTGACGAGCTGGCTGTTTTGATTTGCTTGGGCGGGCTGGGAGGTTTTGTCGAAGAGCTCGGCTCGGATAGCGTGGTGGCCGGGATTTGATCTTTTTGACAAAAGAGGTTTCAGTAATGAAGTCTGCAAGTACTTGGGCTTTTACTGCTTTGCATTGCTCATATATAATATCGTATCCTAAGAGCTCGACTGACCATTTTAACATTCTTCCAGCCACATCCGGCTTGTGAAGAATTTGCCTGAGTGAGAGGTCGGTGTATACCGTTAAGGCATGAGCCTAGAAGTAATGTATCAACTTTCGTGCCGCCATTATCAGGGCCAGTACTACTTTTTCCACATTCAAGTATCTTGTCTCTATGCCCGTGAGTGCGTGGGAGACGTAGTATATTGGCTTTTGGACCGCCCCTCTTTCACTGAGGATGACTGCGGCGACAACAGTGTCTAAGGCGGCGAGGTAGACGTAGAGGTGCTCTCATGGTGCCGGGTTTGTCAGTAGTGGCGGGCTGCCCAGGTAAGTTATCAGCTCGGCGAAGACTTTGTCACAGTCTTCATTCCAGGCAAATTTCTTGCTTACTCTTAGTGTCTTGAAGAATGGAAGGCTCTTTTCTGCTGATTTTACTATAAATCTCCCGAGTGCCGTGATTCTTCCATTCAGTCGCTGTACCTCTCTGATCGAGCTGGGAGCTTTTATGTCGACAAAGGCTTGGATTTTTTTTGGATTGGCCTTTATACCTCTCTCATTCACCATGTATCCCAGGAATTTTCTTGCTTTAACTCCGAAAGCACATTTGGCTGGGTTGAGCTTCATCTTGTTCTTCCTGAGATTTGAGAAGGTTTCTTTCAGGTCGTCGACATGGTTGGCTTGTTTTGTTTTGATGACCATGTCGTCAATGTAGGCCTCTACGTTTCTTCCCAGTTGGTTTCCAAAGACCTTGTTCATTATCTGTTGATAAGTAGCCCCTACATTCTTGAGCCCGAAGGGCATCATTTTGTAGCAGTAGATGGCTCCCACTGCTCGGAAGGCTGTCAATTCTTGGTCGGCCAGCCACATGCATATTTGATGGTACCCCAAGAATGCGTCGATGAAGCTAAGAATCTTATGACCTGCTATTGTATCCACGAGTTGATCTATCCTTGGTAGTGGGTACCAGTCTTTGGGGCAAGCCTTGTTCAGGTCCATGAAGTCGACGTACATTCTCCACTTTTCACTGGTCTTCTTGACCAGTACCACGTTTTCGATCCAGGTCGGATAGAAGACTTCCTCAATGATGTTTGCTTTGAGTAGCTTGTCGACTTCCTCTTTTATTGCTGCTTTCTCTGGGGAGAATATTCTAGGTCGTTATTGGACAGGAGTTACGGTTGGATCGATATTTATCTTGGGAACAGCGACCTCTTCGCTAATTCCTTCCATGTCTTCTGTCCTCCTTGCGAACACGTCCTTGTTCTCCTGGAGGAATGCAATTATTGCTTCCCTTTTATCTTTATCAATTTCCAGCTCGACCTTGATTTTTTGTTCTGGGAAGTCGAAGTTGATGACCACCTCGTCGAGATCTTCATGGGACTGGATCTCTGGCTGATCCATTGGATCTAGGCTCTCTATCGTGACGACCTTATTGGGCTTCTTCACATCACCGTTGGCGATCAGGTGTGAGTCGGCCTACTCGGTGTCTGAGGTGGGCACATCCGGCAGGTCGTCATCCGGGCTTTTGTCGAGGTGCGAGGTTGAGAGAACCTTTTGCTTGAGTATTTGGGCGGTCGGGGGCGAGTCGATGTGCTCGGCGTCTGTTCCGGACACGTCGGGCGCATCGTCGTCTCCGTTGACTCCTGCCTGCGGGCTGGAGGGGTCAGCCCGCGCTGATTGCTATGCTCGGTCTTCGGAGGGATTTATCTCTGAGCTTTCTTTGATTATTATTGACTTCGGTCGCTTTTCATAGTGGTCTATTTGATGGACCTCTTCGTGGACCGAAGTCACTTTCCTTTTCCCCTTAAGCCGAGCTTCCTCTGCCTTCTTTTCTTCGAGGAGGTGGTTCAGGGTGCTTCTTGGATCGTTCTTCACCTCTCCGACCCCACTGGCTGTGGGGAATTTGATCCTTTGGTGAGCCGGAGAGATCACCATTTCAAACTTTGTTTAGGTTGGTAGGCCCAAAATGGCGTTGTATGGAGAGGGAATGTCGAGCACCAGAAAGGTTATGACTTCGGCGCGGCAGTTGTCTTTGGCACCGAGAACTACTTTGAGGTCGACTGTGCCTTTAACAGCGACCTTGTGTCCGGTGAAGCCCTCCAGCTTGACTCCGCTTGGGGTCAAATGCGAGCTTCCCAGCCCGATTACCTGGAATCATTTGTAGAACAGAATGTCCTTCTCTGCTCATGTGTCGATTTGTACTCTTTTCACCCTTCCTCTGCCAATTTTTGCCTCGATGGTCAGAGCATGCCCCTTGGCGGCAGGGTTAGATGCCAGCTTGTTGGTTAGGAATGTGATCGCTTTTTCTCCCCGGACTTGAGGCGGGCTAACTGTATGGTTGAGGCTGTTAATTGCTGTCTTTAGTTTCGTGATGCTCGACCATTCTTCCATGATAGTGTTGACTAGGACCTCGTCTTCATCAGTGTTCGTCCTTGGAGCTTCCCATGGCCTTTCTCTGTTGTCTCCTCCTTGCTGTTCATATCTTCTAAACTCCCCCCTGTCGATCAGCTTCTGGATCTCCTTCTTAAGCTGAATGCAGTCTTCAATTGTGTGCCTGATGCCATTGTGGTAAGTGCACCAACATTCATAATCTGCTCTCTGGTCGTGTTTAAGGGGGTATAGAATTCTTCTTTCTTAGCCCATTTGTTCTTCCCCTTTCCTGTGCCATGTCCATTGCTACTCCCCTCCTTCTAGTCCCCAAATTTGTCCTCCTTTTTCTGCTTCTGGGTCCCTGAGGGTTTCTGATCCTCTATTGCCTGTTCTGCCACGGTATTCTCGACGTTCCCTATATTTTGCGTGGCTGTATAGATTTCCGCACTAGTAGTGGGAGGTCGCATGCCGATTTCAGATAGGAACTTGGCAGATCGGCATCCGGCCCGGAAGAAGGCAATTATTGTTTTGTAAGGGACGTTTAGTAATTTTTCAGCGACACGCTTGAATCTGTCCAGGTAGCTCTCCAGGGATTCTCCAGCTCGCTGTTTGATTCCACAAACATCAGATTCCTTCTTGGGGAGGTCGCCTGCTGATGAATATTTTTTTAGAAAGGCCTTCTACAAGTCGTACCAATCTCTGATGAAGCCTTCTTCAAGCTCTTCGAACCAATTGAGGATGACCTCCTCGAATGTGCTGACAAATACCACACACCATAGGTCTAGATCTCTGGTGCACACTCCCATTTTTGTCTCGAAGCTCGACACATGGCTCCTGGTATTTGTGTTTCCTACGTAGCTCTTCAGGGATGGCAGCTTTAGGCGGTGATTTGGAGGAGTATCCCTAATCCTTCTGTAGAATGCTGCTGTCACGTTCCTTGATAGCTTTCCCTCTTTTCCTCTTTCGAGGGCCTCCAGTATTTCCTTCATTTTGCGCAGTACCTCGTCTTCCAGGTCGCTGCTTCTGTCCCTCCTTTTAGATTGGCGATCATGGCCGTCGATCTTGGAGTATTTTTGTGATGATTCGTCGCTGCTGGAGGTACTGTGCTGGATCGACTTGTATTTTGACCTGTGGCTGCGAGTTTCTTCCAGCCTCCGTGGTCACTCCTCGTCGTGCTCGATTCGAGAAGATCTGTAAGACTTGGCTGGACTGGGATCTCGAGCTCTGGTTCCTATCCTTGAGTGTACGCTGCCTCTAGGTCGTTCTCTGTTTAGGGTTCCCAAGCGATCCTTGACGCTTGGCCTCTGGTTTTCTTCCACTCTCCGCCCAAGTCGATTTTTAGCACTCAGCCTTGGAGCGTTAGCCCTAGACCCTCCGAGGTGATTGTGAGCCCGCAGACCACTGACCTTCTTCCTGCCAGGTCGACCATCGTGGTGGTCGGCTAGGTGAAGGATGGAGCTCGGGGTTGGTAGCTGAGTCGTTTGGGCGGCTAGTTTTCGAGATAGCTCGTACTCGCGTATCTCCAGCTCTCTCTGTTTCTTCAAGAAAGATTTTTCCTTCCTTATGTGCTCCAGCTCGGCGAGATCAACCTCTCGTTGTGTGAGAGGCGGCCTATCTCCTATCATGACGAGGTCGTCTCTGTTTCTAGAGCCCTCGTTATCTGAGGAGGTTGGGCTCGCTGTCTGTCCCTCCTGGTTCGACCTAACCGGTCCTTTAGTGGGCTGGGTCGGCCGTTTGCCCATCGTCTTTTTCCTCATTGCCCAAGCTAGTTTCTTGGCTCGGGTGTTTTGATGAAGAGGGAGGCCTGATGAGGGCATTGTAGGTGACTCCTTCTCAGTTTGCTCAAGAAGGTGGCTGATGGGTGGAGCGGCTGTAGGCATGGTCGAGGTCGTCGCTCGGGCCGCCTGCTTGGAGACATGCTTGGAGGTTGTCATGGTTGATCACAGAAAACTTCGATGTCCGGCAACGAAACCAAATTGATCACGTAAAAAAGGTTGAAAGTGACCACGTCTGATCCACGTGTGTAGTCTAGTAGGATTCCGGCTTGAGTTACAGGGATTGCCCTTGAAGTATAAGTAGCTTGAAACCTGTGATCAACAAAGAACACCGTAAGGTGGGCTGGGTTGTCCCAGCGATAACCCTCAGGCGTGAGAATTAGCAATACTTCAGAGGAGATGTAAAGCTAAGAGAGTATGTTGTAAGCAAGTAATTTTCATGTACCTTGTGATGCCTGTGAGGGTGCTTGTTTATAAGGAGATGAGCCATAATCCTAGAAGGTTTCGGAATGGGAGAGATATGATCGATTCCCATGTCTTTCGGATTACATTTCCTTATCTGCTTAGGACTGATGTATATAGAGTTGTAGCAGGACTCTTCCCAATCGAGAGGTGATTCTGTAAATGACTCTGTTTTACCGAGCTGAGAGGAGTTACATCAAGGTCGGCCTGATACTGATGTGGTCGAGGTCGACCTGGTATGTGTCCAGGTCGCCCGATACTGATGTGGTCGGCCTGAGATGCCTCCAGGTCGCACTGTGGGTCCCTGTAGTCAGCGCGCTGGGAGAGTATACTGATGAAGTAAGCGACCTGACGTAATATGACTTCCAAGTCGTCATATTTGACAAGAGGGTATGCCACCTCGGCACATGTCCAGCTGGCGCCTCTGATGCCGGGATGTATGCCGTGTGTCAAGCTGAGGGCTGAGGTCGTTCAACCTATTTTCTCCTCATCATGGGAGGAATTGATTGTTAATATGTCTATTTTGTCAATACTATAGCGTGAATCTAAAATTCTTGACATTAGGAAGGCTTACCAGAGGTGGATAATGAGCGTGGAGAGGTTAAAGGGGATCAACAACGATCATGGATTGCCCTGGGCGTGATGGGAGGGCTTGTTGGGGTGGAGTACCACTAGTCCACCTTAAGACACCATGGTCACTGGGAGAAGAATTGACGGTTGAAAGAGGAAAACAAAAAAAATTATGGCCACCGAAACCGTGAGTAAAAGAAGAAGTGCATTATTGTCTTTGCATGATTTCTGGTAGCTTTGTTATTTTATGGGAGGTGTTAAATACAACACCCCAAAAGCGCTAAATACAATACCTCCCCAGCGAATTTTCTATTTGCTTATATATTTTTTGGTGAAAATTTATAATTACAAGTGTAATAAATGGAAAAAAAAAATTTAGAAACTGGAAAATTAAACAAGGCCACCACCCTTAGGCGGCTATATTCCAAACATTCACCTAGACTTGACGACCATCCATTATTCCGTTTTTTTTTTTTTACACTTTCAAACCATAAAGTTAACAATTCCGTTAAAATGTTAACGAATTCGTTAAAATTTTAACGAAAAATGGAAGAGCCGTCACCCATTATCACTGGAAGAGCCGCCACCCCTAGGCGGCCATCCCAAATTCCACCCCTAGGGGATTCATTTGCGCTAAATACAAAACTAAGGGGGTTTTGATGTAAATATTTATTTACATCAAATGAGGGACAAAACGATATTTTTTCAAGGAGGTATGATATTTAGCACTTTTAGGTGTTGTATTTAGCACTTTTGTATTTTATTTGAGTTGAGTGGACTCACTCACTCAAGTTCTTAGTTTAGGGTGGCTTTTTCTTTCCAAACGTAGTTTTGTTGGGAGGGGGGCTTTTTGAAGTTTATCCCATCCAATGTAAGTTAATTTTCTTTTCTAGGACATCGAGTTTAGTTATAGAAATTGAAGGGGAGTGGTTGTAATTTAAGATAAAATTAGGGGCATATAGCCGAACTATTTCGTATTTGTACAAAATTTGTGTGTTCATTACCACTCAAACAAGTCTAGATAGGAGAAAACCTATCATTGAAGTAAGCAAATAAGCGCTACGACACTACACTTTATGAAAGATTATTCGAGTGGATTTTGTTGCTATTTATAAATTTCAAATAGGATTAAAATTATTTATAGTAAAGTGATAGAGCATCAAAATTAGTTTACAGATTTAATTTATAGTAAGCATCAAATTATTACAATTATCAATGCATTAACTAGTAATACCATACAACATCTTACTGCTTACTAAAATCAAATCTGTAACAAAATATGTTGCTCTAACGTTACTCTAATTTATATTGGACAAAAAGAGTAACACTTTGAAAATACTTAAACTGAGTGAAAAAAAAATAATAAAAAAAAAAAAGTCTGATGGCAATTGTTTATAAACCACTTGGACACATTTGCTGATATATTCTCCAATCATAGAGGAAATGTCACCACATATATTACGCCACGTGGTCAAAAGCCCAACAACAAATTTCAAACATCACCGACAAGTGAGTAACCAGAGTCGTTGATCACGTGCCGATCACCTTCACGTCCTCCGCGATCATTCAACGACGAAGGCGGCTCACAGTTGTTCCTAATGGCGGTGAGGCTGTACGGCGACCTATCCATCGCCAGCCAATCCTCCACCGTGAACAGCTGCTGTGCACAGGGGATGTGGGCCCCGGTGGTGGTGACCTCCACGTAGTTACAGTACCATCCGTGACCCGACCCGGTGCCGTCGGATGTCAGGTTCATCTCGCACGGCGGCCCAGTAAGACACGGGCCTCTACCGCTGAATATGTCAAGGTTTCCCCTCTCAAAGTAGTCATGGTCGAGGCCCATCAGCCCACCCCAAGCCTCGATATCTTGGATCCGTATGCCGTAGCCAGCGGCGTCGTATAAGGTCAGTGTGATTTTGGAATCGGTTCCTCCCTTCCAGACCGACCCGGTCCGGATATAGGCTGTGTAGACGCAATCCGGATCGTCCTGCAATAGAAGAAAAAGAAGAGGCATAAAATTAGATGAGTGGAAGAAGGGATGCAATCGGGTATAACCCGGAATTTCGTGGAGGTTAGCTTACGGATCTAGCAATGGAGGCGATGAATACTAAGACGATAAGGAGATTGAAGCAGAGAGGGTTGACTCTTCCTCCTCCCATGACTTCTCTCTCTCTATATCTTCTCTTTGTCTCGCTATAGATCGAAAACTTGGTTTGGGTATATGGGTGATTCTAGTTTCTGTTGCTTATGATTGAATTTGGAATAGGAGGAGGAGATTTATATCACGACACTGAGTGTGCGAAATGTATGGAAATTTCTACCTCACTCGAATTTGATAAGCTATCACTCGGTTTACCCGAAATCGACTAATTAAAATTGACAGGGATGGTTAACAACCTGTTCTTCTTTTAATATATCCGTTGATTTAATTTTTTAGGATGTGTTTATAATTTACTATCTCCGTTATCAAATTATTGTCCAGTTTAATTGAACACTACAATTAAGAAAAATTAATTAATTTTATTATAAATATTAATATAATATGTGATTTTATTGAAATTGTTATGAGCACGTGGGATCATTATTACAATAGAAAGAGAATGTAAGAATAAAATGATATAAGTATTTTTTTTTTTTTAAAGTTTAGGAAAAGACAAATTTGTTTTTTTAAACGAAAAAAAACAGAAAGAAGGACAATCATTTAGGAACAGAAGGAGTATGACTTATCATTAGTTATTTTTTAAGTGTTTGATTAGAGATATGTGATTTTAAGTCGTAAGTCTTAGAAGAAAGAACACGAGAGATGAAGATAGAACGAATATTTTTTCTCTCAAGGGTTTTTCCCATTAGCCGATTTTCTTCTAGGGTTTTGCTTGTGTCGACGACATGGCCCTGCTGGCTCTTCCGGCACCTCCAGACCCTCCTCCCAAATCTTTTGCTGCTGTTCTTGCTAGTTCTCCGAATGCTCTTCAAAACAATATCCCTTCAACCCTTATTCCGCCCTCATCCTACAAAGGAGAACTCGCGCTCAAACTGTCGCATGAGATCATTGCAGCCTTTGCGAGTCCTTTCAAACTTGCATTGGTTGGTAAGTTCTCCCATGGACGCCCTTCTAT
Organism: Platycodon grandiflorus; assembly: GCA_016624345.1. Classification (NCBI taxonomy): domain Eukaryota; kingdom Viridiplantae; phylum Streptophyta; class Magnoliopsida; order Asterales; family Campanulaceae; genus Platycodon; species Platycodon grandiflorus. The sequence goes on along the minus strand of CM028367.1, from coordinate 9,610,549 downwards.
GGAAGCCACCCGACAACAATTTCATATGCTTGGTCTTAAGGCTACGTTCTCGATAGGCCATTTAGACTCAAAACACTTTTAATCCAAGTGAATCATGAAGAAGATTACCAACGGCTGTGGATAAAGAATAAATGGTACCTAGGTAAATTCCCCATGAGAGTCTTCAAATGGTCGCCGGACTTCAGGCCGGATGTAGAAAGCTCCATAGTTCTTGTGTGGTTTGCTCTTCCCGGCCTCCCTATCCATCTCATTAAAAAGACAGCTCTAGTCTCTATTACCTCGCTCTTTGGACGTCCGTTAATGCTTGACCAGGCGACAACTCATCTCACTAGACCTAGTGTAGCTAGGGTTTGCGTGGAAATCGACCTCAAGAAACCTGTTCCTCATAGGGTTTGGGTTGATTGTGGCTCTTTAAACCCTAGCATTTGGCAACCTATAGAAGCTGAGCACATGCCGAGGTATTGTAACCACTATCTTCGACAAGGGCACGCTGAGAGTTCATGTAAGATCAAGAATCCTGAGCTCTCCACATAAGAAATTCGTAGCCAGTCTACCACAAGAACTCAACGTTGGACTCCCAAAAAGAATGATAAGACTGATAAGGAGAAAGCTATCTTGCCTAATGATATCCCGATGCATGTAGCCACTGAAGATTCTAGTATGAAAGCTACTAATTCTGTTATTCCTCATGCAATCCCATCGTCTGACCCTGTGCTTGGTAATGACACTGCTCCTCCAAATCTTTTGATTGGCCGTGTGGTTGGTAATAATATTGTTTCTCCCTTAGCTTCTCCATCTTTGGAAAATATTAATGCTTCTCCTGCTAGCAATAATGATACTGAAATTCTCATAACGGAACCTGTTCCCATGAGTGTAAACTCAAATCCCGTGGATCCTCTTAATTTATTACCTAATTAGAAAAATACTGCTGCCTGTGCTTCCTCTATTTCTGAATTCATGCAGGAGGATATGGTTGATCTTGGAGAGGGGGAGGATGTTAATGGGCAGATTGACCCAGCTCCTATTTTCAGTTCTCCAAATAAATTTGCTGTATTGGAAGTGGTTGAAGAAGAGGATAATCCATCAAATTCCTTTGAGCCCTTAAACCTGGAATTAGCTGCTCCCCAAATTCCAAATCAGGCTTCGTCAATGCCTGTTCGTCGTACTCGATCCAAGGCTAATAAGCTCTCCAATTCTGTTGGTGCTTTAAGTTCTTATGAATCTTAAGGCCCTCTTCTGGAATGTTTGGGGTATCGGGAATGATCCCACTATTTCCCGGCTTAAGTATCTTATAAAAGCTCATAATTTCTCCTTCATAGCTATTTGTGAACCTATGATCGATCAATACAGAATTAACTTTGTTATTCGCCGATTAATGTTCAGATATAGTTTTTCAAATTTTGCTGGCACGATTTGGGTATTTGTCAAAGCCGCTTATGTTTGTCAAGTCTATCAAAGCTCTACTCAACAAATCACAATTCGGCTTCAACATTTTACTTGGACTTCTTATTCTTATATCACTTATGTGTATGCGAAGTGTGACACTATGGAAAGGCAATCTCTCTGGACGGAGTTAATTGACTTAAGTAATGATCTGAATATTTCCCCGTGGCTTGTGGGGGGACTTTAATATAATCTTGCATCAATCAGAAAAATCTGGCGGCCAAGGATGGGATCGAAGTGGAGTGATTAAATTTTTGTATAACTTCCAAAGTAGGGAACTCAACAAGTAAAGGGAAATCTAATTTCTAACTATAATTTTTGTATATCTTCCAACAAAGGTTTCTGCCTCCTGATCAAGGATGCCAAATTCCCCATATTTTTCATACTCAAAGCATCAGCTACCACATTGGCCTTACCCGGATGGTACAAAATAGTGCAATCAAAAACCTTCAATAATTCTAGCCACCTTCTTTGTATCATATTTAACTCCTTCTGTGTGAACAAGTACTTCAAACTTTTATGATCCGTAAATATCTCCCAGGGCTCACCATACAGGTAGTGTCTCCATAATTTCAAAACAAAGATAACTGCTGCAAGTTCAAGATCATGAGTTGGGTAGTTTCTTTTGTGATTTTTGAGTTGCCGAGAAGCATAAGCAATGACATTACCATGCTGCATTAAAACACAACCCAGACCCTTATAAGATGCATGAATATTGCAAATCCCCTCGTACCAGAAGGTAGTGCAAGGATAGGTGCAGAAACTAATCTTTCCTTTAATTCTTGAAAACTATTCAGTTGACCATTCAAAACTCACATCTTTCTGAGTTAAACGGGATAGTGGAGTGAGAATACGAGAGAATCCTTTAACAAATTTACGATAATATCCCGCCAATCCCAAAAAACTTCTAATATCAGTAACTGAAGTAGGTCTCTCCGAATTTACTATTGCTTCAATTTTACTTGGGTCCACGGAAATCCCATTTTTAGTAATCACATGCCCAAGGAAAGCTACTTTTGTCAATCAAAATTCACATTTCTTCAAATTCGCAAATAGTTTCTTATCCCTCAACGTTTGCAATACCAATCTCAAATGTTTTTCATGATTCTTTAGATTCTTTGAATATATCAGAATATCATCAATGAAGACTATAACAAATTGATCATGATATGGCTTGAAAACACGGTTCATCAAATCCATAAATACAGAAGGTGCATTCATAACTCCAAATGGCATCACTAAAAATTCATAATGTCCATACATTGTTCTGAAAGATGTCTTCTGTTTATCCTCCTTCTTCACTTTCAGTTGATGGTATCCTGATCACAAATCAATTTTAGAGAAGTACTTAGCCCCTTATAATTGGTCAAACAAGTCATCTATCCGAGGTAACATGTACTTATTCTTGATTCAAAGATCCATCCTTCTTTTTCACAAATAATATTGGGTCCGACCTAAATACTATATATTACACAACTAAGTACGAGTACATCAGAATCGGGATGCCCACACACATACACACAGTTGGAATTTGGTGGTACAAATCGAGACGCCCATAACTTGGTCCGACCTAATCCGATTGGGAGAAGAGGTTGAAGTGGTCAAGGACTCGTCTACAGTAACTAACAGATAATACTGGTGAGTTACTGTAGATAAGTACTAGAGTTGATCACTCTCACCACGTCTCTCCCATTCTATTAGGGTATTAGCAGTATAAATACTGGATACCCGTAACAGTAAAAGTCACCAAAAAAATGTATCGTTCTTTACCAAGAGTGTAATACCCTAGACTCTTTATGTGTTATCTGTTTACTTTGTTGCATGTTAATATGTTAACCATATGTATTTAAGTGCTTGAGTAGCATAGTAAATGAAATCATGCCTTAATTCATGTACATTTTATAGTGTATATATTGAAATGAAATCATGCCTTAATTCATGTACATTTTATAGTGTATATATTGTTAACTTGTTAATGCTTTAAGTTGGTATAAGTTCTTTAGTTCATTCATGGATTTGAAGTGTTTGCATTTAGCCATGTTGTATGTAGTTTAAAATGAGTTTTAGATGTGTTTTAAACCTTATTAGAGGATAGTATCATGTTAGGATCATTTGAGAATACTTAATAAACATTTTGTTTTGACACTAAGATAGAAAAAGATACACACAAAAGCATAGATACATGCTTAAACCCAAAATTTTGCCCATCCAAATAGTCTGTAGTAGATTGGCCATAGATTTGTGTAGAAAACTCGGATTTATAAACTGTTTGATTCTATGTAAACTAGACTCAACGGTCTTTCTAACCTACCTTATTTGCAATTTTTTGGACTTGTAGATCATCCTAGGCACGTCTTCGAAGTTGACTAAAAATCAGGCCTAATTTGTACGGACAAACATTGGAATTTTTAGTTTTTTGTTGACTATTTTGGGTTTAATGACTTTGACTTAACTAAGGAAGACCATAGGGCTTGTTGACCAGCATTTTCCCTCACAATAGACACTAAGAGAGACCAAGTTACTCTCTATTCACTTCAAGTTCATCCATGGAAGCTTAGAGAGTGTGTGTGGGAGATAAAGGTGAGATTACTATGTGTAGTTCTTGTTCTGTCAATCCAACTAACCAATCTTTGATCCAAGGCAATGCATGTGTTGGGGATGACTAGGGGAGCATCTTTAAAGGATTTGATTGTGATTATAATGGTTTGATTTCTCATTTCAAGTTACTAACCCCCTTGTTTTATGCTTTTGGATTTCTTACATGTTAGTTCATAAATATATATGTTAGACTTGTTAAAGATGATAATTTCACATCTAATTGCTATGTTGGTATGTAAGAACCATATGTATGATATTTTCTTTGTATGAAATGGGTTGCATGTATGATTGTTAGAGTATCAACCTTAGAATTGAATTAAGAAGACAAGATGAGACTTAAATTGGAAAAATTTTACCTAAGACAATTATACCCAAAATTTGAGAAGTATGTTAATGACTATAGATATTTGATATTTGAAGAGAATAATATCTACCAAATAGCATGTTAAATTCCTACGTGAATTAGAGTTTGTTTGCTATAGTTTGTAGCCCTCTGATTAATTTGTACTGGTAAAATAAAGACTCCGATTATAATCGTAAGATGGCGTCTAACTAATTTAGCAAGCCGTATAACCGAACTTGTGTAGTTTGGGATGTTCGTTTAATATAATTAGCATTTCCCGAGAGTTGTTTACACATATGTATATTAAAATACGGAATGTTAGAGACTAGTACGACAGTCTCGATGCGATAAACGATTGTTCGTTAATCTTGGGTTGGACTACAAAACTATATGATTTAGGATAAGTGTACTTGAGGGCACTTGTGATTATAAGAATGATACCGTTATAATTCTATCGTCGTTGTAAATGTAGTATTTCGCACTTGATATTCATAAACTAAGTAAGTACTCTTGGTGTGTTTGTGCTAGAGAACTAAATGATTAGCCTCAATATGATTATGAATAGACTAAATTAGTAGTCTTAAATTGTGTTTGTTTGGGAATCAAATGTGTACCTCAACGTGTTGTTGTTTATAGACTAAATATGTGGTCTAGTAGTTCTTGAGAAGTACTTGCAAACATGAACTTGTATGACTATATGATTAAAGACAAAGTATGTGGTTTTGAGATGTTGATTGGTTTACTTCACAAAATGTGTTAGTAATCTATTAAGGTAGGATCACTGACCTCCTTGGTTGAGATAAGGTTCACTACTTTTGAACCTTATTGTTGTTGTTATGTTACGAGTAAATATCTACTTGTGTATCGTTTGGAAGTCCAGCTGGCATACTTGATTTGAGTCGGCAATGCGACGACACATAGCCTTCGTGGTAAGCGATTGCTATGGGTCGCCCCATTGGTTCCCTTTCCTCCCCACTTCTGGCCCTAGTGGGAAGTGGTCCCATTGTTATAAGCAATACGCGTAACTATGGCAACCAATAGTATTTTCCTTACTAAGTAGACGATGAGAAGTAATGACAGTATTTTCCTCACTATGTAATCAAGTGAGAAGTAACAATGGTATCTTTCCTTGCTAAGTAGAATAGTGAGATGTAACGACAGTATATTCAGTGTGTTCAGTATGTTCCGAACATGAGATCCGGTTCGGCGATAACTTGAGATGTGTAAAGCGACAGCAGCACAGTCAGAGAGACAACAACTATATCCTTTTAAAAATGTGGTTATTTACGTGCACTTATGTGATCATCACCGTGCTAGGTGGTATATGTGGTTTATGTGCCTATGATTATGTGGAGCTTGTTTACAGTTTGGTATACTTATAAATTATGCCACGTTACAGTTTTATGATTGACCATTATGTCATGTCATATAGTTGTATTTAATAACTTATTGTGTTATTATGACTCATCCCGTTTGTTTTTCATATGTTTTTCCTTAGATCTGAGCCAACCATGAAGTCACCGGTGAGGTCGGCGAGATCGCAGTTAGTTAGCAGGTTGTCTTGTTGATTTAGTATTTCGTGGAGCTTGTTTATAGTTGTAGTTGTTTTATTTTGGTAAGGACGAATGGTTTTGTAATGTTATGTAAGCTTTACTTTGGGTTAGAGTTGGCAAAATTAGCCCAGCCCAATGGGCCGGCCCAGTCAGTCCGATGTTTGCATGGGCTAAAGTTTAATTTTAGAAGCCCAAAAAATCGTGGGCCTTTTTGGCCCGGTCCAATAGGCCCGACGGTTCAATTGGGCTTGCATAAAAAAAGCCCGGGGATTTTGGGCTAGGCTCGACCCGCACTATTTTATTCTTATTTATTTATTTTCACTCAAAAAATAATTCTAACTTCTTAAATAATTAAAGCAATAATTAAAGCCCATTCTATTTTAAAGCTAACTAGAATGGTTCAGTTAGCTTTATTGTTTGATACTATGATTTATGCATGCTGTAATGCAATCTCAAACATTGAAGCAACATGTTCCAATTTGATTATTGCTTTATTGTTTAATTATTACTTTAACTGACTAATAAAGTTAACTTCTTAAATAATTAAAGCCCCGGACATTCTAGTATCATATTTATTTGATGGGGGTTGCCGTGGCAATCCTGGTATGGGGGGTGGAGGAGGGGTTATTCGAGACTCTTTTGGGAGATTCATTTTTGGATTCTCCACTAGTTATAGGGTATGTTCCAATACTTTGGCCGAAGTTAAAGCTTTATTTCAAGGTGTTAGCTGGCTTGTTTCGAAGAATTATCCCAACTCTATAATTGAAATGGATTCTCAATTTCTCTACGGCTGCCTTACTAAAAATCATACTCCTCCTTGGCATTGTTGTTACTATATTCGTGGCATTCTTGCTATGCAAAAGATGGGCAACTTTATTTTTCGTCATTGTTTCCGTGAAGCGAATTCGGTAGCTAATGGTTTTGCCAACTTTGCCATGGATTCTGGGGAGACGACTTATTTTTCTTCTATGGCTTTCCTCCCTCGTTTGATTCGTGGAAATGTCATTTTGGACGCCCAAGGGACCTCTAGGCTTAGAATCTCTTAATTTATGTCTTTTAGTTTGGTTGTGCTTGTATTTCCTTTTCGAGGTCAGCCTCCTTTGCCCTCCCATTTTATAAGGGTCAGGCTGGTTGTCCCCCTCAAGTTTGTATCCTTCTTTTTATCTAATAAAATTTAGCAGGGTGCCGCCCCTGTTTCTTTGGGAAAAAAAAAAAAAAAAGGACAAACAATAAATCATAGTATTGCTTTTGTTTAGTAAGTAACTTAGAATTTAATTTGGCAATTGGCATCACCATTGTTCATTTTAGTTTATTTATTTTTCCAACAAGGGCTTTTTGGCCCGATGGGCTTTGATGGGTTGGGCTGGGTGATAAGTGCATAATTTCACATTTATTTCCCCATATTTTATCTCCATTTTCTATGAATTTCATATGTATTTTGCCCAAGAAAGTGCATTTATTGTGTTCTATATGTATTTCAGATTTTTTGGGTATTATTCAAGCTTTAAAGGATCATTTCATAGCAATTGGGGAAGATTCAAGGCAACCCGCGAAGTTTTGAAGTGATTAAAGCCATTTGAGCGAGGTCCGTTAACCTTCCGTTAGTCATTTGCAAAGGAAAGGACTAAACTGAAAGAGAAATTAGGCTAACGGAGTCTAACGGAGGTTGACTTGGGACTAAATTGCAAAGCCTGGGAGGATAGGGGCTGCGGCTCGCTTTCTGAGAACATGGGGGGCACCGGAGAAACAATGAAGAGTCCAGGGGCACCGCTGCAAATCCTCAAAGAATTCATTAATGCGGTGGCACCCCCACCGCGTCGCCACGTGTCCTCGCCCAAGCCCAGCAACCCGCGGTTTACCTTCCTGGAGCCCATCCGGATCCGACCCATTTGCACCTTTTCCAGCCCACCTTCTCTCTCATTCCGCCCCATATCCACCTCCTTAACCCGCGGTTGCTCCAGATCCTCCTGCCCAGGCCCAGCCGCGACCCAGCTCTTATTTCCTCCCCATTTTAGCCTTAAAACCTTAAATTAATTCCATTTCTACCCCTCAGCTTACACTACACTCTTTGCTCTCCATTTTTAATCTCCCCAAGCAGCAACATTCAGCAGCAACCCCAATTTTGGGGCAAGAACCCTAACTCTTTTCTCCACCCTTCCAACCAAATTAAATGCCTTCATTCTAAGGGGTTAGAGCATCAAATCAAGGGCCAATGAAGCATTTGCAAGGCTTTGGAACCATGGATTTCGGCATTAATCGGTTTAATTTTTTCTATCTTTATCTCAAGATTAATGTTGTAATTTCTTGGAATCTTTGTCTTGTAAATGTGGAATTGGTGATGAGCTAAATATATTTATGGATTGTGATTATTTTCTATCTTAAATGTGATGTTTTAATTTAATCTCTCTCTCTCTCTATTTAGTATACAATCATGCTATGTTACTAAATTATGGGCTTAATGCTTTTAATTGATTTATTTATTAATTAATTGATTTGAGAAATGTTTGGATCCGCGAGAGCTACCTTATATTTCGGACCTAGCTATTTAGTAGTTGGTGTTCTGTGACACACACCGATAGCCTCCGGCTACTGGCATGATTTGTAGAAAAATAGAGAGAATATCTCTCTACAAAGTATTACCCATTATCTTGGTTATTATTGTGTGCTCTTAATGCTTTTAATGGAGTCGCGAACCATTAGATGATCACTAGAATTATAGGGTAAGATGCGAGAGCCCGTCCTATAATTTTGAAAATCACAATAATTGTCTTTGTGACGCCAGACCGAGAGGTAACGAGCGTTCTTAGATAGTCATGGGGTGCTTGATCGATAATGCGGCTATTCTTTCCTTGCTATAAGATGCGAGAGCCCATAGTGGGGATTAGTAGCTAGACTTGCTATAAGATGCGAGAGCCCGTAGCGAATATTATCAACGTGCGCCCGACTACCAAGACTTGAGTTAAAGAAAAGTAGAGAGAGGGTTAAATTAGACATTGGCTAGACTAGAAATATCACAATCCTATCATTTTAACCTTGATTTGATGTTGCCGCCGTATCATTGTTGCTGCGTTAATTTAATTTACATTCTTGCTTTCTTTTTCTTTATTTTCTTTTTATTTTCAATTCTCATTTTCGTTAGCTTAGATAAAGTTAGGTGTGCCCAATTTTAGTACTTAGGATTTATTTCTAGCACTATCTCTGTGGGATCGATACTTGTGCTTGCACACTTTATTACTTGATACGACCGGGTATTCTTGCCTGAGTTGCATTTTATGCACATCACTGGGCTTGAATTTTCTTCGGCCCTAGTAAAATTGGGGCCGGCCCAGCCCGGGCTGATATTAAGTGTTGGCCCGGTGGGCTTGCACTGGGCCGGCCCAACCCAGTCCATTGCCAGCTCTACTTTAGGTAGTGTTCCTGCATTGTAATTCTTTATTCTTTTGGTTGCCAACATGTGTATGTCGTGCTCGTGTTTATAGATTCAGTAGTAGTTCAGTTTCTTTCCCGAGCATGTTTTAGCTCGTGGTTTATATTTGTTCTTCGGCATGTTGTTGTCGTGGAGGTTGTTATTGTTTATTTTTCCGAGTTTTAGACTTGTGGTTGTGTTAGTTGGGTTCCGGCTGTAGCGTCGCTGATGATTTGTTTTAATTTTATCAGGTTTAGCCATTTGTGTTTTCTGGTAAGTGCGGGTGGTTACGCTACGTGCTTTTCATTTTTGTTAGTGTTTGTTCATTTGGCACACTGACCTTGGGGTTTCGTGTTAAAATTCGGGTCAGGGTGTCACAGTTGGCATCAGAGCAATAGTTTACTATCGCCAGGATAGGTTCCATGGCCTAGGTGGGTATGATGTTATTATTGAGATCTTAACGTCAAGTATTGTGTGTAGGTTTAAGATGGTGGAGACTAGGCTCGAAGCGAGTACTAGTAGGACTGGTATGAGTGCTGGAGAAGGTGACGAGAGAGAAGAGAATGTTAACCGTCAGCCTGATTCCCCTCCTGAACTGAATCCGAATGATCAGAATGCAGTTCTTTATAATATGTATTAAAGACTATTACAGGTGGTAACTGAGATGGCACAGCAAGGTAATGTAAGGACAGGACCTCAGCCGGAGGGTAGAGGACCGTAACCAGAGGCTAGAGTACCACAATCGAATATTGCAGCACCACAACTTAATGATGAAGTACCACATCAGGGAATAAGACAGTTAATGATACAACTATTCTTGAGAAGTTCTTAAAAAGGAAACCTCGAAGTTTCGATGGAGAACCTGACGCTAGTAAAGCAGAGTTATGGATAGAGAGCATTGATGGGGGAATTCAAGGCACAGTTTATTCAAACAGTGGTTCGGGAAAAGAGAGAAATGAAATTCATTGCTTTAGAACAAGGTAGTATGACCGTGGCTCAGTATTCAGCAAAGTTCATGGAATTGGCTCGCTATTGTACTTAATTATTTCCTGATAAGCTTAGAAAGACTTGGAAGTTTACAAAAGGGTTGAAGACTGAATATCAAAAATAGTTACTCTTATTGCAGCTTACGGATTATCGAGGAGTTGTAGATCGTGCATATGCGATAGAGGGAGATATAGAGGAACACCATTGTAAAGGAACCACATGAACTGAAGGAAGTAATAATTGTAAAGAGAGATAGGAAAAACCCCAGACAGGTGGACAAGTAAAACAACAGTCTAGTGTTCGGTGTAATATAACTACTTTTAGTCAGAGGCGACGAGGTGATACGATGACATGTAGCTTTTGTTTGAGGACCGGTCACAGTGAAAAAGGGTACTGGAGTAAGGCAGGGAAGTTCTTTTCTTGCGGAGGAGATCACCTTAGGAAGGATTGTCCTAAGATGAGGAATAGTCAGTCTAGGAGTGCTAGTTAGCGGTCTAGTGGCTCTAAGAGGGATAGTGATGGTAAGCCTAGGGCTCAGAGCCGTGTGTTTGCGCTTAACCAGCCGGAGTTCCTGAGTCTACACTCGAGAGATGATGTATTCTTCTATATTATTATGAGTACGCGTATTAAGGTAGCTCATGTTCATGCATTCATATGTTGCATTGTGTGGTTGGGAACTGGTGTAATATATTTCCAAGTTTTATCTTGTGAATGAGGGAGATACCCCGATTGGAGATTTAATTGTTGTTATCGGTATGATGAGTTTGTGATAGACCAGTAAGTAATCACATGTTGCATAGTGGTTGTGTTGTTTTATCAATATATGGCTTTAATGTGTGAGAAGTTGCAATATATTAGTCGGTAATCATATGCTGTGTGTTAACTTCATAGTTTTGTCTATACGTGATATTTATAAGATACATGATATAGATTTTTGATATGTGTTTGTTGTGCGTTAGTTGTGTACCATCATTAGGTGGCTACTTTTCTTATGCAGAGTATAACTAGGTTATGTTGATATAACAATTATTTACATGTCTATCTTCTCTGTTCAGAAAACTAGTATACTGTTATCACATGATCGTGTTGAGTATTTGGGTTCATATTATGAGTATGAATGAAACTACACCAGAGTTAGGAGATTCCTCTACTTTATATGAATGTTCAGAGATGTTGGTTATTAGTTACTTTATACCACCTGAGAGGGAATTTGAGCATGTATGGAGTTGTTACCAAGGAATCTAAGAACCTAGCGAATCATTATGAATTGGATTAGCAATTGACAGATTTCTTAAACCATGTGTGTAAGTCATACATGAAGTGTTTTGTAAAGGTGTCATTGATGATATCTATATTCACTTTTAGTCTTAATGCAACGTGAACTGTAAAGGAAGAATTGGATTGTGACCTTAATCAGAATGGAAAGCGATAGCTTCTATATCGAGAAATTGATATGGTATAAGTAGAATTTATTTATTCACTGACTTAGAGTTCATTGTTTTAGTATTGACGTCACCTGAATCAGAGTATTACTGTCATCAAACTAAGTTTGCGTTATATACGGGTTCAACTATTCGAAGTTTCTATTCTCACAATATAAACAAAATATGAGACATTTTCGATGAGCGGAATGACTTCAAGATTTTTAACTATGTACATTTTATTATTCAATGGAGTTTAACATGGTGATTAGATATTGAAGATTGAAGATTTACCAATTATAACTAGGCTACCTTGTATTTGTTGAGATTGTGATACATTACAATTATGATGGATTGATTAACCAAGTGATCATGTAATATCAATGGCGAAGATAAGTATGTCAAATGGATTAACATCCTTACAGATATGAAATATCGGGAGATTACATTGAACATCGTGAGTAGTGTACTCAAAGAGGAACCCAAGAATCACTTCGAGAATACATCTTATCCTTACATCCATTAAACGTTTGAGAGAGTAATTATGACTTCCTGGGAATGCTTAAACATGTGTGATGGATTCCAAAAGATAATTATTCTCCACAACAACTGTCAACAAATATTGAAATAATATTAATTGAAACGGATACGAGAAGATAAAACGAATTGTCTCTAAATGGTAATGAAGTCAGGGAAGTCAAATTTTGAGACCTTACAATGATCCAATAAACGGTTGAGAAAAGTATGAAGTCTACTTGGGAATGATTAGTAAACAACTCGGAATCAGTAGAATATAGTTACATTGTTGTGATGAATATTCTTAAGAAAGTTGTCTTATATATGTAATACCCTAGACTCTTTATGTGTTATCTGTTTACTTTGTTGCATGTTAATATGTTAACCATATGTGTTTAAGTGCTTGAGTAACATAGTAAATGAAATCATGCCTTAATTCATGTACATTTTATAGTGTATATATTGTTAACTTGTTAATGCTTTAAGTTGGTATATGTTCTTTAGTTCATTCATGGATTTGAAGAGTTTGTATTTAGCCATGTTGTAAGTAGTTTAAAATGAGTTTTAGATGTGTTTTAAACCTAGTTGGAGGTTAGGATCATGTTAGGATCATTTTAAAATACTTAATAAACATTTTTCTTTGACACTAAGATAGAAAAAGATACACACAAAAGCATAGATACATGCTTAAACTAGAAATTCTGGCCATCCAGATAGGCTATAGTACATTGGCCATAGATTTGTGTAAAAAACTTGGATTTGCAAACCGTTTGATTCTGTGTAAACTAGACTCAATGATCTTTCCAACCATACGTTATTTACAATTTTTGGACTTGTAGATCATCCTAGGTACGTCTTTGAAGTTGACTGAAAATCAGGCCCAATTTGTACGGACAACCTTTGGAAATTTTAGTTTTTTGTTGACTATTTTGGGTTTAATGACTTTGACTTAACTAAGGAAGACCCTAGGACTTATTGACCAGCCTTTTCCCTCACAATAGACACTAAGAGAGACAAAGTTACTCTCTATTCACTTCAAGTTCATCCATGGAAGTTTAGATAGTGTGTGTTGGAGATAAAGGTGAGATTACTATGTGTAGTTCTTGTTCTCTCAATCCAACCAACCAATCTTTGATTCAAGGTCATGCATGTGTTGGGGATGACTAGGGGAGCATCTTTAAAGGCTTTGATTGTGATTATAATGGTTTGATTTCTCATTTCAAGTAAGTTACTAACCCCCTTGTTGTATGCTTTAGGATTTCTTACATGTTAGTTCATAAATATACATGTTAGACTTGTTAAAGATGATAATTTCACATCTAATTGCTGTGTTGGTATATAAGAACCATATGTATGATATTTTTTTTAGTATGAAATGGGTTGCATGTATGATTATTGGAGTATCAACCTTAGAATTGAATTAAGAAGACAAGATGAGACTTAAATTGGAAAAATTTCACCTAAGGCAATTATACCCAAAATCTGAGAAGTATATTAATAACTATAGATATTTGATATTTGAAGAGAATAATATCTACCAAATAACATGTTAAATTCCTACGCGAATTAGAGTTTGTTTGCTATAGTTTGTAGCCCTTTGATTAATTGGTACTAGTAAAATAAAGACTCAGATTATAATCGTAAGATGACGTCTAATTAATTTAGCAAGCCTTGTAACCGAACTTGTGTAGTTTGGGATGTTCGTTTAATATAATTAGCAACTCCCAAGAGTTGTTTAAACGTATGTATATTAAAATACAGAATATTAGAGACTAGTACAATAGTCTCGATGTGATAAACGATTGTTCGTTAATCTTGGGTTGGACTACAAAACTATATGATTTAGGATAAGTGTACTTGAGGGCACTTGTGATTATAAGAATGGTACCGTTATGATTCTACCGTCGTTGTAAGTGTAGTATTTCGCACTTGATGTTCATAAACTAAATAAGTACTCTTGGTGTATTTGTTTGGGAATCAAATGTGTACCTCAACGTGTTGTTGTTTATAGACTAAATATGTGGTCTAGTTGTTCTTTAGAAGTACTTGTAAACATGTACTTGTATGACTATGTTATTCAAGACTAAGTATGTGGTTTTGAGATGTTGATTGGTTTACTTCACAAAATGTGTTAGTAATCTGTTAAGGTAGGATCTTTGACCTCCTTGGTTGAGATAAGGTTCACTACTTTTGAACCTTTATTGTTGTTGTTATGTTACGAGTAAATATCTACTTGTGCATCGTTTGGAAGTCCAGCTGGCATACTTGATTTGAGTCGGCAATGCGACGACACATAGCCTTCATGGTAAGCGATTTCTATGGGTCGCTCCATTGGTTCCCTTTCCTCCCCACTACTGGCCCTAGTGGGAAGTGGTCCAATTGTTATAAGCAATGCGCGTAACTATGGCAACCAATAGTATTTTTCTCACTAAGAAGACGGTGAGAAGTAAAGACAATATTTTCCTCACTATGTAATCAAGTGAGAAGTAATGATGGTTTCTTTCCTTGCTAAGTAGAATAACGAGATGTAACGACAGTATATTCAGTGTGTTCAGTATGTTCCGAGCACGAGATCTGGTTCGGCGACAACTTCAGATGTGTAAAGCAACAGCAGCACAGTTAGAGAGACAACAACTATATCCTTTTAAAAATGTGATTATTTACATGCACTTATGTGATTATCACCGTGCTACGTGGTATATGTGGTTTATGTGCCTATGATTATGTGGTACATGTTTACAGTTTGGTAAACTTATAAATTATGCCATGTTACAGTTTTATGGTTGAGCATTATGCCATGTAAGTCTTATCTATGTATTCCTTGGCTGCCAAACCGGGGACTTTGTTATAAATTAAAAGTGTATTTTTATTATTATAACGGTGAGTAGTGGTTTTTTCGTTTGTGATCATAACAACATGACAGGGGGAACAAAACAAATATTTATAAAATGTATAAGTAAACGACCGAACCCGAAGGCTGCCTACGTATCTCATGGAGAGAATCAGGTCGGATCGTAGTTCAACCCAGATTTGCGAGAGACAGAGATTTTAAATTCTTTTTCTCCAATGTTTTATCTCTCTCATTTCTTTTTTGAACTCTAACTTTTTCCTAGGCCGCCCTTTTGAGTTTTCGACCTACCGAGTTGTTTTAGAAGGGGGAGAAAAGTATTTACAAACACAAGTAAAACTAAATACACTATAGCTGAGTTGGAAACTATGCATAGTACTTCTTGAGCTTGTCCATGTTGAAGGGCTGAATGAGATCTTCTCCATTTTCATTAGTGAGAAAGACTGCACCACCTGACTGTATGAGCCTGACTACGTACGGTCCCATCCATGGTGACTTCCACTTTTCAAAGCTGTCAATGTAGCTAGGCGGCTTTTCTCGAAGAACCAAGTTGCCTACATTAATGTCTCGGGATTTGACCTGTTTGTTGAAAGATTGAGCAATCCTCCTCTGATATTTCCGTGTGTGCTCTAAAGCCATCAATCTCCTTTCATCCAGGAGTGCCAGTTCGTCTTATCAATGCTTAAGCCAATCAGCTTTAGCCACCTCGGCTTCTATCATTACCCTTAAGGAAGGGATTTCAACTTCAACAGGCAATACTGCCTCTATAACGCCCGCACTATTTGCATCATTCGGATTCATTCAATTTTTACGTCTCTTACATTGACATCGTCATTTCATGTGCATATATCATTCAAATATACTTGCATTTGAGTTTGTTGTACACTTTTCAAGTGTATGGATATGTGTTAGAAGTTTCATAGTCATTTGCATTTGATTTGGTGTGCATCTAAAGCTTCATTATATGTGGTTTGGATTGTGTTGTAGTTGTATCTTAAACTTGGTTTGAGTTTGGTGTCATCTTAGGATGACTTGGGAGAGTTTTGGAATAATTTTGGTTTGGTTTTGGAACCCTTTGACCTGAACCAGTCACTATGCAGCCGCATAGTGCATTAGCCCAACATTCTGGATCTCATGCAGCCGCACAAGGCGCCCGTATAAGACTCATGCGCCTGCATAGGGCTAGCCGCTCAAAAACCCTAAAGTTACTGGATTCTATGCGGCCGCATAGCGAGCTCACATAGAAGCTATGTTTCCGCATAGGGCGGCCGCATATCGTCGAACTCTGTTATTTTGCTAGACGCATTTTTAAGTTGTTTGACCATTTGATCACCATCCAATGGCTGAGATTAATCACGACCTTTGACCCCTTTTACCAGCCTTACTAAGTCTCTAATACACTAAAGGAGTCTCATTTACACACACCATTTGATCATTCATCCTTGGAAAAGTTGAGAGAAAGAGAGAAGAGTTTTGTGTTAGAAATCCTTGCAACTTGATCAATTGAAGACCAAATTACAATCCAATCTCATCCTTGTGAAGCTTTGGGTTAGGAAAAGGCATTCCTAGTCTTGCATGTGGCTTTTCTTGGGTTAAATCTTCAAGTTGTAAGCTACTACCCCTTTTTCTCCCTCAATTATGTATTGTTCTTCATCCTAAACTTGTTAATTGATGAAACCATGTTAAAATCATCATTTTTTAGTATGTTTGACCATGTTGACTTTTTAAATTTGTGGTTGACTTTTTGGATGTTTTTGGAGACTTATCTTTACATGTTAGAAATGTAAAGTATGACTAGTAATTGTTAAGTTTACAGTATAATTAATTCGCGTAAACTCGAACTCATTAGAAACCAAAAATGACTCTAACGGAGTTCATTAGGATATCATAATTTATGAGACCACGTGTGTGATTTGGGAATTCTTGGACGATTCGAGTGATTCGTTTGGAAATTTGGTTACACCGGTTGTGTGTATTGATATTACGTTAATTGTCGTAATTTACATAAGTTGGTTATTTGTGGTGTGGGATTATTATAACGCACTTGAAGACATTCGTATCATTGTTGAATGTTAGTGTTGTGGTATACTCCCTACTTTGGAGTATGACCGTTTATTTTAAATGTCGAGTAAACATCTACTTGTGCATTTAGGTAAGTCCATGGCATTTGTGTTGGCGGTGTATTGATGCTCGATTCTTACGGGAGCCGGGGCTACGTAATAGTCGAAGGCCAATACATCGGGCCTCGCCTTACCGTTGGCCACGGTAGGGTATAGCGCCATTTGTTGTACGGAATAAACACAACCATGGTAAGCTATATCCATGGTTGATTCTTAGGTTGTAGGGACCAAGATCACCTGTCGACGTGAATGCAGAAGATGATTCACACAGTGTTAAGTTATTTGGTATTCTTGATCGAGCACGTCAGCAACGGCTCTACATTTGGTATTATATTGGTTGGTTGGTTGGTTGAAAGTATTGGTTTGGTCGGAGGTATACCTCGATGCCGTATCCTTTGTAACTTGTTTATTTATAGCTCCTATGTGCTTCCTGTATAAGCGAATGTTGGTTACGGTTTCCAACCGGTATGGGACGGTTGACGATCGTTGAGCCTCTCGTGTAGTATGTTGTTGTTTGGCTAGATGCTATACTTGTTACTTTTGTCTTGTAAAGGAATTGTGTTATGATAATATGAACACTTTTTATAATTATTGTCTTGCATCTAGCATGCCATATTGTTGCATTAGTGGTTTATTGAGTTTCGACTCACCCCGTTTCGTGTTTATTTGTTTTCCTTAGATCAAGGGCCAGCGAGGAATCCTTAGTTTGCTCGGGTTCAGTTCCAGCCAATCGTCCTTCTTTTGGTAGTTGCACCTTGTGCCTTGTATTTTTTTTTCGTGAGGCCGAGGGTGTACTTGTTATATCAACAATGTATTGTTGGGTAGTAGTCTCGCTTGTTATTTGTTATATTCTTTTGTTATGCCGGCACGGTTGCTGTGCTGTTGTATATATTTATTAACTTTCATTTTCGTGCACTCTCAAATGGTTTATGCATGTACCGAGCCTGTTAGCTCGTGGTAATTGTTGCTAGCTAACGTGTTGTTTCTCTGGCTTGTTGTTTTGCCGTTGAGGTTTTGTTTTTGTTTAAAAGATCTTGTTGTTTTTAAAGAAAACTTGTATGTGCATTACAGGGTTTTCACATGACTTTGCATTCTTTTTAAAAAGGAACTTTTAAAATGCTATTTTCGTGTTTCTGTCATTGCGGACCGAACGAGATTCCACATCGAATTTCGGGTCGGGTTGCGACTGTTGGTATCAGAGTTTAAGTTAGCTAGCCGGGAGAGAATCTTTGGCTTAGGAAGGTTGGTTGTGTGTTTAATTCGTTAACGTCGAGTGTTTATTGCAGGTGTTTAATCATGGTCGAGACTCGACACGGTACTAGTACTGAGGAAGGTGGCTCGAGTGGAGCCAGGATTACTTCAGATGAACATGGTAATACTCCACCACCTACCCAGCCTAGAGTTCAACCAACGGGACAGCCGAATGTTCAACTTGAGATACCGGTAAATTAGAATGATGCAAGGGTTCATGCAATCAATGATGGAAATGAATAGGAAAAACATAGAGTTGCAACGACAGGCCATGGTAGGTTTGGCACAGGCAGGAGGTAACAGGATGGCTCAACCAGTTGGAGGCAATGGAGATTATGATCGAAGGTTAGGAAGATTCTTGAAAATGAAGCCTCGAAGCTATGACGGCAAACCTGATCCACTGAAGGCGAAAAGGTGGATAGAGTCACTAGAGAAAATATTTGCAGCAATAGATTGTACTGATGGAGATAAGGTCAAGTTTGCGGCATTTAAGTTAGAGGACGCTCGAGCATTGGTGGCGAGTTCTCGAAGCGAGCTGGGTTCAAGAAGGTGTGAATCGAACATGGGAACTTTTCTTACGACAGTTTAGAAATCATTTTGTTCCGGATGTGGTACAAGCTAAAAAGAAAGTAGAATTTCTCAGCCTTGATCAGGGAACGTTATCAGTAGCCCAATATTCTGCTAGGTTCACTGCATTAGCAAGATATTGCACGCATTTGATCCCAACGAAAGAAAGAAGGTTTATCATTTTTTGAAGGGTTTAAGGACTGAGTATCGTAAGCAACTTTTACCGCTTGATCTGCCAAGTTACGAAAGCGCAGTTGATAAAGCCTACAAGATTGAGCATGACATCGAGGAGCATCGTAGTAAGCCGGGTAATACAGCTGGAAACCAGTAAGCATCACAGCAAAACTGGAAGAGACAGAATGTAGGTGGGACTTGTGGGAAGGGAAAGAATGTGAGCCGTCAAGCAGGCCAAGCGTGGCAGCAACCGGGAGGTCAAGGACAGCGAGAATCAAGGTTTGTTTGTAATTTTTACAAGAAGTCGGGGCACACTGAGGAGAGGTGTTGGCTGAAACAGGGTAAATGCTTATTGTGTGGTGACGACAAGCATTATCAAAAGGACTGTCCGAGGAACAAAGGGTTACCGCAAGGTGGTGCACAACAGAATGCAGGGGTAAAGAGGAACAATGACGGTCGATCGAGGGTTCAGGGTCGAGTGTTCGCGTTAGATCAGAGGGGTGTTCCCGACGCTCCCAATGTTATAGAAGGTACTTTGTTTGTCTCGAGAGAGCGAGCTCGAGTACTTATAGATCCAGGGTCATCGCATTCTTATATTGCATCTCACTTTGCATGCCATTTGCATTCTATGCCTGAATCATTGTCTTATGTGTTATAGGTGTCTACTCCGATGGGAGAGTGCCTAGTTGCTTCTGATGTTCATCGTGCATGCGAAGTTGTTATCGATGGCCATGTTTTACTTGCAGATTTAGTAGTTCTGCCCATCTGTGATTTTGATGTCATATTGGGTATGGATTGGTTGCACACTCATCATACAATGGTTGATTGTCGTAAGAAAGTTGTCACTTTTGAATTGCCTGATATGCCTTCGTTTATGTTTGAGGGTGATAAGTGCATGAGTGGTATTCATATGATATCGGCTTTGAAAGCTCGAAAATTATTATCACATAGGTGTACAGGGTATTTGGCTTGTGTAGTTGATAATTGAAGAAAGTAGTTGTGTTGGAGGATGTTCTAATTGTGTGTGAATTTTTGGATATATTTTCAACTGAATATGATTTGCCTTCGGATAGGGAGTTGGAGTTTTGTGTTGAATTATTACCAGGTATCGCACCATTGTCAAAAGCACTGTATTGCATGGCACCGGCAAAGTTGAAAGAATTAAAAGTACAATTAGAGGAATTGCTGAATCGGGGTTTCATTAGACCGAGTGTATCGCCTTGAGGTGCACCGGTATTGCTTGTAAGGAAGAAAGACGGTTCCTTGAGATTGTGCATTGATTATAGGGAGTTGAACCAAGTGACTATTAAGAATAAGCATCCTCTTCCACATATTGATGATTTATTTGACCAACTTCAGGGCTCCGTTGTGTATTCCAAATTTAATCTTAGAAGTGGTTACCATCAACTGAAGGTTCGGGCGGAAGATATACCGAAGATGACATTTTGGACTCGATACGGGTACTTTGAGTTTGTGGTAATGCCATTTGGGTTGACGAATGCACCAGCTGTGTTTATGGATTTAATGAATAGAATATTCTTGCCTTATCTGGATTGTTTTGTGGTGGTATTTATCGATGATATTCTTGTGTACTCAAAATCCCGGGAAGAGCACGAGAAACATTTGAGGTTGGTGTTGACAGTATTAAGGGAAAAGAAGTTGTTTGCGAAATTTAGTAAGTGCACGTTTTGGCTTAAGGGAATCTCTTTTCTAGGCCATGTTGTTGCGGATAATGGTATTTCGGTAGATCCAATTAAGATTGAAGCAGTAGTGAATTGGAAGAGACCCGAGTCGGTAACAGAGATTCGGAGCTTCTTGGGTTTGGCGGGTTATTATCGGAGGTTCATTGAAGGGTTTTTTAAGATTGCAACTCCAATGACGAACTTAACACAAAAGAATAAACCCTTTGTATGGAATGATAAATGCGAAGCGAGTTTCTAAGAGCTGAAAAGGAGATTGACTAGTTTTTGTTCTCTATTTTCCCTCTCCAAATCTTTTGCTCCCGATGCTTGTCTGTGAAAAATGGTTGATTTTTTGTGGTGTGCAAAAATGCTTTCTGTGAATTCTCAGTTCCATACCATGAGTAGTTGCTTATGATGGTTGATTGACGGAAAATGTGTAGGGTCTAACACATAGAACCCTCTTTTTGGTGAGATTTGAGCCATGAGCATACATTACATATCTTGCTCCATTTCGTTGTTGTGGGTTGTCATGCATTGTTGATATTTCTAGAACTTGCATTGTTATGCATGTCTATGTTATCTCCCTTGACGAATTAGATGCATTGAATCGATTAAGGGTGTCTAGGATAAAAACCCACTTTTCTTGACATTTTGGCCTTTCTTTTTCAAGCCGACCCTAAGTCATAACCCTTAGTGAGCCACATTAAGCCTTAGCCTTTTCCTTGGATATTTACCGTAATACAAGCCATGATATCCTTTTTTGTTGGCCATCCCTCTCTTTGAACCTTGAATTGAAGCATTGTATAAACTCGTTCATTCTTACTCTTGATGTTATTTAAGATAGACTACAAGTTGTGAAATTTTAATGTGTCCAAGGTCTACTACTTCATTGTTCTCTTCTCTTGGAAATCCCCTAATGAAAAAAAGGTGAAAAGAAAAAAAAAAGAAAAAAAAAATGAAGCAAGAAAGAAAAGGAAAAAAGAAAAAAAGGAAAAGGGGGGAAAGAAATAAAGGGAAATATAGAAGAGATCGAAAGAGGAAAGAATTCAGAATTTTCTTTCTTGGATGCATATTTTGAGAATAAAGCAGTTTTTCGACGTTACATCACTTTGTTGATTCTTCATGAGTAGAAAAGTTTGTATGATTGCTTCAATTCCATTAGCCTAAAAATCCCTTTCATCATTCATTTCACACATCATTGACCCTCAGATTTTTGTGCATCTCATTTCGTTCGCAGGTGGAAAGTATATGATATATTTGCAAGCTTATGGTTAAAAATCTTCCGTGTATTGACATGAGAGTTCATTGAAATATCACCCCATACACTTTTGAGCGTAATGAGAGAATCCTGTGAGATGTTGTTAGATCCTATGTGTTTTACGTTCAATTCAATTGTTGGGGTAATTACTTATTGGTGTTGGTTCTTAAGAGTTACAATTTGAACTCATGTTTTTTATGTTCGGAAAACATTTTGGATGTAGCAAAGGGAATACAAGGAGGGTGTTGAGGGTGAAATGATAACATCAGCTATTGAATGCTTGAGGGCAATCATTGCCTAAGTGTGGGGGGAATTGATAGGTTGCATAAAAAACATATATTTTGTTGTATATTCCCCTTGTTTTTGATATTTAATCATGCTTGGCCATCGAATTATGATGAGTTTCTTATTCTTGTAGGAGAATGGAGGGAATTAACAAAAATGGGCTCAATTCATTGATTTTGTAAGCTGGGACGTCCAGAAGTTGAATTGGAGTAAGGCGTGGTCACGGCTTATCAAACTGCGGTTGCTGTCTTGTTGTCTTGACGTAAGGTGTGGGCACGCTAAAGGCAATTTTGGGAATCATCATCAAGTGATGCCTCAACTCCTAAGAAGTCAGATTTTAAGTCTTCTAATTCAATTCCAAGAGGCCAATCTTTGAATGGATGTATCTAGGCTAATTGAGGGAAAGGTGGGAGTAATTGCTCAAGTTAGTGGGTAGTAATGAGGGGAAATTGAAGAGACTTTTGTGGGGGTTTTTATTTAAACTTTGTGTTAGCTCTTATAATAACCACTTTTGGGGAGACACACGATTATTCATTAGTTATTTTTCAGATTTTCTCTTTATTTTCTCACCATGTTCATGCAAGGCTAAGACTTTTTTCCAGCCAAAGGATAATTGAAGATTTGGTTCTACACGATTTGTGAGATCTAATTGGTTTTATTTTATTCTTCTACATCTCTATTATTTATATATTTCCTACACTTCTTGATATTGCTGTTTTGGTTGGTTGCACAAAAAGGGCCCTTTGTTCAATTGTCAAAAAAGCAAATCGTCATTTGGAACGTCGAATCCGTAATTGTTTGACTGTTCTAATTATTGTGGCAATTAGTATAGGTGATTACAAATGAGGTGATTATTCTATACTATGGAAATATATAACCTAGTCTAAATGAACCTACATGGGCGTTTGTTGGCTAGAATTGGTGGTCTCTTTCATTATTAAAGTTGTTGATAGATTAAACTCTATGATCGTATCCAGAATTGTTTATTAGCAAGAGAAGTAATTAGAGAACGTTTCCTGATTATCGAGGAAGTAAGAAGAGATAGGTTGTTAGGTCGTACCGACAACCATAACCAATTTGGTAGAGAATATAAAGGATTATCTTTGCATCAATGATCAAGTCAATGAACCGTTTCTGAAATTGTTCCTTTGGTTGGATATTTCATCATATTGAATCTCGTACGCTTAAATCATTTTCTTGTTAATTTATTTAGATTTCTCAACAATATCCAAACCCCCCATTTTACTATTTTCATTAATTTCACAATCCACATCAAATTATTAAACCACCGAGGACTAGGAGAGAATACTGAGTCCTTTTCCTCCAAGGAATCTCAAAAGGACCGAAGAAAATACCTTGCCGCACCAGCAGTCTTCGAAAAAGTCTTCAATAGCAGTCTTCACAACACGACTAGTCAGTAGCCTTCGCAACACTACTGGTTAGCAGCCTTCGCAACACTGCTTTCGCAACACTACTGGTCAGCAGCAATCTTTCCTCACTTAAGGCTCCACACACTCAACACTTAAGTTAGTAGTATTCTTACAAGTCTTAGTGTCTTAGTGTTAGTGCCGTTAGATCAAATTTACTCAGATGTCTACACCGTCAGATCAAATTTACAAGCTTGTCTATGTCATTACATAGAAAATGACAAATTTGTTCTAACGGTGTAAAAATTTAATTAAATTTATCTGACCACACTAACACTAATGCTTGTAGGAATAGCACAAGTTCGAGCTCGTAATATCATTTATCTGTTCATATTGGATGGCATGTTTATGTAGCAATGCGCTTAAACGGGGTGGCCATGCAATTTCTAATCTTACATGTTGCCCCGTTTAATGGCTTTTGTAATCTTACAATCTATTTCTCATAATAGGAAAGATAAAAAAAAAAAAGTTAAATAAACAAATAAATATTAAAGGGTTAATGACATTACAAGTCCCTTGACTATGGCAGATTCCACCAGTAGTCCCTTAACAATTTTTTTTCAAATTTTAGTCCCTTGACTATGAAAATTAGACACACTTGGTCCTTTTGTTGGATGTCGTTAGTATTTTTCCATTAAGTCCGTCATGTGTCCATCACGTGCCTTTGGTTAAGGGTATTTATGGAATTTCACGTGCAAATATATTTCTCAAATGGCTTCCATAAAGCTCAGAATAAACTCATGTTCCTTCCCGTACCTCCTCCTTTCCTTCTTCAATTTCATTCTCTTCATCCTCTCTGCCGCCTCGATAGCCCCCATTATAGTCCTCAAATCACCCCCAACTTCGATGGGTTGGGCTTTCTTAGTCGTCTCCTCGATCTCTCTCCTCTCATCTTTCGTGGGCTTCTACTCCCACCTCACCAACCTCTGCTTCGTAACCCTCGTCAATCGCCCAACGACTCGCAATTCCAGCCCTCTTCACAGAAAGAGAAATCGACTCTCTCGATGCTTAAGTCACCGAGAGATAGGAAAGAAGCAATGGTGTTGTCAAGGCTGGAATGTGGGAGTTTGATGGCAATGTTTGTTATGCAAGTTGGAGTGATGGTACTGAGCTGGGTTGTGCATAGTTGTTTGGTGAGAGAGTACAAGGGAATTGAAGCTGCGAAGGAGGCAATTGCGAAGAAGAGGAGCCGGAGGATCGCTAGAGTATAGGAGGAATCAATGGCGAATGCTGAAAGGATTTCTGAGATGAAAGCCAAAGAGTTTGATGAGAAAATGAAAAACAAGTATGGGCAGTGGGTGAACACTGAGTTTGAAGGCTAGAAAGCCAATTTTCTTTATGTATAGTTCATGTTTTTTGTATCTGCTTTAGAATTGTGGTTTTGTTTATGTTGGTGTGTTATTAGTTGAGTGGGTGTGTCTGTGGATGTGTGTGTGTGGGTGTGTCTGTGGATGTGTGTGTGTGTCTGAGAGAGAGAGAGAGAGAGAGTATATGTGTGGGTTAACTCCTACATCCAGCCTGGCAATCAAGGCCCCTGCTTCGAGGATTTCAAGGCCCTCCACCGATGATCACGACAGATGTGTGTGTGTGTGTGTGTGTGTGTGTGGGTGTGTCTGTGGATGATTACCGTCTTCTGGGTTTGTGTTTGGAATGTTGAAGATGAGTTAGAGAGAGAGAGAGAGGTATTAATTTTTTTATTGTTTAATTATTTAGTATGAATTTCGCATAATACCCTTGAAAAATGGCATGTGCAATACACATGGGTGACTTAACAGAAAAATACTAACTGCATCTATTAAAAGGAATATTCGCGTGACTTTTTGATACTCTAAGGATTGAAATTTGAAAAAAATTTGTTAAGAGACTATTTGTGTAAAAGCTAATAGTCAAGGGACTATTAGTGTCATTAACCCAATATTAAAAGGCCGGAGCCAACACAAACATAACATACATGATTGACCATAAGATCTCGTTCCAACAACAATGTAGAGTGCTAAAATCACAACGACAATAATTAGAAACAAATTTTTTTGAAAACTTTCATTAAAAAACTAAAAAGACATTTTCCGCTCATGCGCATGAACGTAACTAAAACCTAATAGATTTTGATTTCCCGGTCAACCTCCGTGTAAATTGCTATTCTCATGCAAACTAATTACCCCTTGATTCTGATCATACACCGTTCTTAACGTCCGCCAACCCTTTCACATCCGCCGCTCCCCCTCTTCCTATGGAAGAGCGGGTGCCACCCGACGGAAAAGATGAACGCCCTCCTCCTCATCCTCCTCTTGAATCCCCTTCTTTCAAGAAACATCCTCTTCCCCGACCACCTCGAAGGTCTAATTCCAACTCTGTCCGTAAAGACCCTCGTCTCACCAAATCCGAAGATTCTTCTTCCTTCTCGTTCCCCATTCTGCCACCAAGCCATGAAATCGAGCCCGATGCCCTCTTAAACAACGCCACTAGTCGTTTGTTTCATAATAATACACCGTTGATTTCTTCATTACCGCCTCCACCTGATATATTACAGGAAACCTACATTGTGCAAGTACCTAAGGAACAAATTCTTCGGGTTCCGCCTCCAGAGAATGCTAGAATTCTTGAAAGTCTTGGAAGACAGGATAAAAGGAAATGCACTGGTAATCGTTTCCTTTGGATCTTCATTGCTCTTGTTATCATTGGTCTTATCGTGGGCCTCGGGGTTTTGGTGCTTCACCTTCTTTACAACCCTAAATCCCCTCATTTCTCTATCACCAACATTCACGTCATTAATACTCCACCTTCTCATCGTCAACACCCGAAAGTGGAATTCCAAATATCGTTACTTGTTGACAATCCGAATGAAAGATTGCATATTGACTACGAAAGCGGTGGAGAATCCTCTCTTTCATTCAAGAACCACGTGATAGGAAAAGGAATCTACCCGTCGTCCTCCCAAAAAACGAAGAATTCAATGGCCCTCCAAGTAATGCTACCGGGCTCAAATGCAGCATTGCCTCCAGAGATCCAGAAGAGCCTCAACGACACAAAATCGAAAACGGAACTCTCCTTTGGTCTAACGATTCGGGTGCCAATACAGTTCAAAAGTTGGATGAAACCAACCAAGAAAGATTTGACGGTTTCGTGTGATTTCAAGGTAAATACATTGGCAAAAGATTCAAAAAAATTAGATCAGCAATGCGCAAGTTAAATGTGAGAGGGAATCAAGAATGATGCCATTAATTGTTTTATTGTGTTTTCGATTAGCATTGACAGTAAGAAAATGTTGTTTTTCACGAATCCCTTTGGGTTATCATGTCTGATTGAGATATTCATGTTTAGATTTACTTTGTATGCTACACAAGAAAGTACATGGCTAGTGTTTAAGACAGAATCTCAGATTTTAAATTGTTTTTGCAGCTAATTAGTTTGAAATATGAGTTAATTTGCTCGAATTCCAGATTAATGGGGGTGAGAATTCCATGCTCTACATGTAGTAGCATCAAATTAGATTTTTCTGTTTCTTCTCCAATATGTTTCTTCTGTTAGGTAAAGTTGTAGTGAATTCTATTCAGCATCTTAAATATTAATTCTGTAATGATTTGTGCCTAGTTTTTTTTTTTTTTGTTCAAAGGCTATGAATCCCGGAATCAAATTCGTCTCCTGTAAGTCTTAAGCGACGAATTCTTATAAACGAAGCTTGCCTGTCTCGTGACAGAAGTCTTTTCCGATGACTTTTGCCTAGTTTGATTATCATGTAAAGCAAGCCCTTGATTTGTTAGAGTAGAATGGCCAGAGTTCTAATTTGATTAGATTTTATTCTACGTGTAAAATAATTTTATTAAAATTTATATTTATATATGAAGGCATTTCTTTATCCTATATTTTCATATTAACTGTTTAAAATATTTGATAAAATCCTTAGACCATTTTTAGCTATGAGGCATGGTTACGCATTTGATGGTAATCATGGAAAATGCTTCTAAGGCTTTGGTCTTAAAATTGGTTCTAAGTCGGTTGGCTTTTCAAGACAAGGACATTGAACAGCCTTGTGAGACTTATGCGTATGATGTATGTTCGTATGACGAGGATGTTGTATTCCATCAACATCAGCGTTGTGACACAAGTACACATATGCAGGTGCTTGTTAGAGAACAAGTTCACTGAACATGACCCGTTGGAAATTCTTAAATGGAAATTTCAATTGTCAAATTAAGAATTTTCACGTTGTGATAGTACATGATTAGTCCTCGGACTTGAGGTATGATAGTAGCTTTGTGTACATCGTGTAACAATTTAATTTACTTACTGATTGCTTGACAATCGCAAAGGGGTATTTTAGGTATTGCACTGGTGTGCATGGAGGTTAATCGGTAGCTAACATAAAATTCGACACTTGTCAGATAATAAGAGAATTTCTTGTGTTTTTCATAGTTCATGATTCGAAGACCTTGGTCAAGACATGATGAATTTGATCAAGTTTCCTAAAGCGCGCTGCGATGATCGCGATGCACCAATTGTTGCATTGCGATGCCAAAAGTGGTGCATCGTGATGCAACAATTGGTTCATCGCGATGCGTTGGTTCCCTAAAGCGCGCTGAGATGATCGCGATGCACCAATTGTTGCATCGCGATGCCAAAAGTGGTGCATCGCGATGCAATAGTTGGTGCATCGCGATGCGTTGGTTCCCTAAAGCGCACTACGATGATCGCGATGCATCAATTGTTGCATCACGATGCCAAAAGTGGTGCATCGCGATGCAACAATTGGTGTATCGTGATGCCAAAGTGGTGCATCGCGATGCATTGGGTTACTGAAGCGCACGTGTTTTTCTTTCATTAATAGCATAATCATCTTTTTGCCTCAAAAATATCTTTTTTCGGTTTTTAAAAAAGATGAGTGTACTAGAGCGATTACAAATGTTTAAAAAGGGACCGGCCTGTAATTCACCCTTAGATTAATTGATGAAATTTTATTGAAAGTCTAAACCCAATATTTAATTAAGCCCGTTGGGAGAGCCCATCTTGTTAATTTGAAACAAATAAAAAGGAGGGGTTGTATTGCTAATATTAAAATAAATGTTATTTTAATAAGGCAATATATGATAATAATAATATTACCACATCTTCATACTAATAAACCTAGGCACTATTGTGTATACATCAAATGTAGTACACATTAGGGTTTTTAATAACACAAGATTTTTTTTATATAAAAGGTTATATGAAAAAACTTTTTGGTAATCTTGGAGAAGAAAAAATATATATATAGCCGCCGCACCCCCCCCCCCTTTTGGAAAAACTTTTTCTTTTGATTCTTCTCAAGCAAGAACAAACCAAAAACTTACTTTTTGATTTTATATTGTTGAACAAAACGGATTAAAATCGCTAGCGAAATTTTAATTCTGTGATTCCGTTCGTTCGTGTGGACTATCTTTAGAGGAGGGACGTGTGGACCTCTACGAGTTAAGGATTGGAGATTTTGCCGGCAATTGATTGCCTCTACATCTTCATCAAAAGGAAGCGTTTTCGGTAAGAGTCCAAAACTCTTCTTTATCACTTGCACAACATGCGCGATCGTTAAATCGCTATGTGAATCGGGTGCTAATGTCTAACGTATATTGTATAGACGTTTTATAAAATTTTAAATTCCGCTGCGATTAGCCCCACGATATAGCGAACCCAACAGTGGTATCAGAGCCACGATTGCGCAATTGTGTAAGTTTGTTTACTTAAAATATGTTTAAAAGATAATTTTATGTGTGATATAATTGTTTTATATGATTTATTACTTGGAAAAATTTTGAAGAATTTTCAGATTAAAAATATATATATATATCTATATATATATATATCTATATATATATATATTTGTTTTTGATTTTTATGAAAAATCTGTGAAGTTTTGAAGTTGGGCTGCTTAAAACTTACATGAACCCTTGTCACCAATAGATTTAATGAGTGTTTTACCATTGTGCTGCCTTGCTAATACTTGTTTAATCAGTTCAGTTTTTTTTATTTAGACACATATGATGTGCTGCTGGTCTAATTGAAAAATAGGGTTAAATGTTGTTTGGGTTACTTGAACCCTAATCATTGCTGAATGATTGAAATGTGTTACCACTGTGCTGCCTTGCTAGTACCTGTTTAAATAGTTCTGTATTTACTACTTATTCAGATTTTAAAATTAAATGTTAATTTTCAAATTGATAAAAACTATTTTTATGAATATTCAAAATAATTTATTCTATAATTAAATCAATACATAAATTTAGTCAATTATATATTTTAAATTCATGAGATGAATAGTTAGTATGACTTTATTGGGATGATCATGAGCCTCTAACCAATATGATTAGATGTATTTATCTTTTGGTTTTTGGGGCCTGCAAGCCTTTTATTCTATTATTTGTAAGCTTTTTAAATTATTGCATTGAGAGTAGACTAGGTGGTGAGGTTCTTTAATTTTTGAATTGGAAGGACGTTCGATGCGAAGGCCTACGCTTGTGTGGGTAGATCTTACAAATGTGATAGAATAGAATTTTGAAGGCCCATGCTTGTATGGGTAAATACAACTAAATGTAATAGAAGTAGTTCTATTTATTTTGTCCACCAAGACCCATTTTTGGCTCAAATGGGTCGCATAGGTTGGCCATGATCATCACATCGTTTTTGCATAGGATGTATGTTAGATTTATTTAATGCTTTATGCTTGCGCTCATACGATGAAATATTGTATTATATAAATAAATACACCTAGTAAGTTAATTGGATGAGGTCTTAAAAGAAAAATCCCAAGTTTTTGAAACTTAAAGGAATTTAATTTGATTAGTTTTATATCAAACAAATATGGACAAGATATGTTGGATATATCGTTCCATGCCTTCCATCAAAGGTAGACGACATGACGATGCTACCGCTCTTAGTCATTGGCCATGAGTCGTGGAGTGATTTTGTGTGAGAAAGCTGTGATCCCTACCAAGCATATAGATGCTCGTAGGACGGACTCGTTTTTATGTTGGTCGCGAGTCGTGGGACTCTAAATGTTCCATCTAAACGATGGTTTGATGGGTTGTGTTTGACATTTAATACCATATGGGCTCATAAAATTGGGGTAGATGGGAAGAGATGAGGCAAAATTATCTTGAGGGTTGTATATTGATACAATTGTCAAAGAGTTGACTACCGATGAAAACATTTCATGGGCTCATAAAATTGGGGTGTGAAATGTTTCTATTGGGCTTCAAGCCCACTAAGAAAATTTGATTTTCTGAAATCTATTATGGGGTTAATAGTTTTAAATAAAATAGTGGGAGACATTCAATATTAAAAACCTTATATTAAATATAAATGTTTTCCATAGTTTACTCATTTTCTGCTTCGTTTCTTTTGTAGATAACTCTACTAAAATGGCTAAGAATCCAATCACATCAATTCTTGAGCAAAACAAGTTAACTGGCCCAAACTTTAATGCTTGGTTGAGTGACCTTAAGATTGTCCTAGAGTATGAGAAAAGGCTTATGTACTTGATAAAGCACCTCCTCCACCTCCCGAGGACCAGACATCAGATGTCACACCCCAATTCAAGCCACCACACATAGCCTAACTTCGGGCATGACCCGGCTTAACATAATCAAAATAACCACCTGATAAACAATATAACAGCGGAAATAAAAGTATGGCGATAAGCCATCCAACCTCATAAACTGAAATATACAACTGAGTCTTCACAACTCAACCAACTGATATACAAACTAACATAGAAGGCATTCAACCTTATATACACAATACAACAGAACAGTGTTTAAAACGTAGACAGCATAACAACCATTGTCTAACATATACACAAAAAAGTCTACCCCAAAAGAATAACAACCTTCTAATCTCGCAGCGAGTTGCACAGCCTCACGCACGTGAACCCTTTGCCTCGCTTCGATCTAAGGAAAAACAATAATGAAAGGGTGAGTCACCTATGTCCCAGTAAGATTCCACTAAACTTATGAATGTTATGCATGTATGCAACAGTAATAAGATGCTAACCTAAGAAGCATATACTCAGCATAAGTAATAACAGTTTAAGTCACAAGTATTCGACATAATCAATGATCAACTAAGTCCCATTACCGGCGTAAGAAGGATCACAACTGCCAACTGTCCCATACCAGTTGGAAATAATGACCAACCTACAAAGTAATGAGCTAACAACAGTTCATATCACACATTAAACAGTTCAAAATCACATATATCAGGATATAAGAGTCGAGGTACACCTCTGACTCACTGGCACCCCTTATACACCATTCAACTTTAAAGTTCAAATTAAATCATTGTAATCATGTAATTCATATATCAGATATTCCGTGGAACAAGTCAACATGCCCCAAGTCCCTATAACCTTGGCATCCATGTGACAACACCACTCTTGCCCAACAATCTACATGGTGTCAACCCTACTTTGGCCAGAAATAGGGAGACAGGCCGGATCAAGGTTGCCACAACCCGACTATCACTGCACTCCGTCCCGTGACAATCGGTAGTCAACCAAAATCCCAAGAAAGTTAGTATTCAAATGTGCACATCCGGTTAGTCAAGTTCACGTTCATGCTTTATTCCATATTTGGTTACAAATTTGGCATTTCGGTTATCCTCCAAGGTTCAATTCGAGTTCTAGATTCATCAATCAATATAATGAACACTTTAACCATCTCAAATCATTCAATATCAAGTCACAAACCCTAAATCTCAGCCATGTCACATACTTTGTTCAAGTCTAATTCTTGCCGGTTTCACCAATTCGAAGTATACACATGATTAACAACACTTTCAAGGCTCATATGAACATCAACACACTTTGTTAACACATACCCATAATCATATCAGCCTAATAAACATCATAGCATGGCTGAAAATCACAAACTTTCCATAATAACAACTTAGCAATTGATAATAGCCAAAATAAACCGATTAAACACAAACATAAACAAGTTAATGGTCCCTTACCAAATCAAAGAGCTAAACCCTTGTTTCTCCCCTGTATTTCAGTGATAAACACAGCCACAAACTCACTTAAACAAGCTCCCTTGAGTTGCCATGGTGGAAGGACAAAATCTTATGCAAGAACACACACAAACCCTAGGTCAAAAAGTGGAATTTTGTGAGGATTTTGGAGAATTTGAGAGATGAATTTGAGGGTTTTCTAAGTTTAGAAGGCTGGAGTATACTCTTTTAAGCCTTAACCACATTTTTGATCAGATAAGAAAGGCCAAGCATGAGGTGGAAATCAAAAAAAAAAGTCAAAAACTCAAAACTGGACTGTTCTGTCCGTACCAAACGCGCTAGGGCGCAGCCTGGTGCGCTAAGGCGCGCACTATTCACAGCTTCGCGCAATTTTTTCGTTTTGCTCTGTTTTCTCGATTCGATCGCTCGTATACCCCTAGTTATATTGTACAACACTTTTAACACATCAAAGGATGTCCCCAAGGGTTTGCTATCAATCTTGGATCGATTTAATGTCACGAGAAAGTTCACGAAATCGAACACAATTTCAACAACTTCTTTGTTTTGTAACTTAAAATTAACACAACGTATTTCACTTTATTCAAGGCTCGATTTAACAACATGAAACCTCTATAACATCATGTATATCTAGGTATAAAGTACTATACCATGATTCCTCTCCTCAGTTTTGGTTCAGTTTACGCTACGAAACAATGCAAGAAAGTAACATACCGAAACATGAAATCATGAATTTACGACTAATCAAATCAACACCATGAACCACGATAATCACATTAACAATGCATGCACATAATTATATGATTAACATGCTAATGAAATGCTCGGTTATTACATCAGATGCCTATGGAGAGTATCTTCGTCATGTTGATGACAATCTCCAAGCTAGATGCTACATGTTAGCATCGATGTCGAGTGAGCTGCGTAGGCAGAATGAGGGTCTACACACTGCACGTGAGATCCTTCTTCACCTACAAGAGTTGTATGGTGAGAGTGCAAGGCAAGTAAGATATCAGATATCTAAGGAGCTTTTCAGATGTCGTATGATTGAGGGCTCTTCAGTCCATGACCATGGGGTGAAGTCCCTTGATGTCGTTATGGACAATGAACTCTATGTGGACCTAATGTTGCAATCATTGCCTCCCTTATTTAACTCGTTTGTTGTTAACTTTAACACGCACTCTATGGAAACTAGTCTCCCTGAGTTGGTGAATAAGTTGACAACGGCTGAGTCCACTATCAAAAAAGATAAACCAATCCTTCTTGTTGGATCCTCTTCTGGGTCAAAGGCTGCAAAGTCTAATAATAAGAGGAAGTGGAAAGGAAAGAGTTCCTCCAAGCCCAACAAGAAGGCAAAGGACAATGGCAAGAAAAAGGTCAAATCTCAAGCTGATGACAAATGCAACCACTGCGGCAAATTGGGGCACTGGAAGAGAAATTGCAAGGAGTACCTTGCAAGCCTGAAAAGTTTAGGTATATATTTTGTTGAAGTTAATTTATCTGTTAATGATGCTTCTTGGGTATTAGATACCGGTTGTGGCTCACACATTTGCAATGATTTGCAGATAATGACAAGAAGCAGGAAGCTGGACAGAAAGGACAAGGTCCTTAGGATGGGGAATAGAGCAAGAGTTGTTGCATCAGCTATTGGGATTGTTAATCTTTCTTTAGAGAGTGGTTTTAATTTGTGTTTGAACAATTGTCTTTATGTTCGGATATTGTTAGAAATATTATCTCTGTTCCTGTTTTGGACAGAGAAGGTTTTAAGTTTGTTATTAAGAATCGAAGTTGTTCCATTTTCAAAGACTCTGCTTTTATATATTCTGGTTATTTGACGAATTGTTTGTACACAGTTAATCTTGATAGCCCCATACTCACAATTCAACAAAATAAGAAAAGGAAATTAGATAATCATAAATCTTTCCCTCTTTGGCATGCTAGATTGGGTTACATTTCCGAGAAAAGGATGCGCAAGTTGGGACAAAATCTCAACCTTAGGGAAGAGGAAAAGTTGCCAACATGTAAATCATGTCTCAAAGGAAAACTGACCAAATCACCATTTGTTGGGCAAGTGGAGCGTGCCGACGGTCTGTTAGATTTGATACACACAGATGTTTGTGGACCACTAAGTATTAGTGCACGTGGGAATTATCACTACTTCATAACTTTTATCGATGATTATTCTAGATATGGTTATGGGTACCTTATGAGGCTCAAATCTGAAGCATTTGAAAAGTTCAAAGAATTTAAATGCGAGGTGGAGAGACAAATTGGTTATAGTGTTAAGACTCTTCGATCTGATCGAGGAGGAGAATACTTAAGTACCGAGTTTCTTGATTATCTGAAAGAGAACGGGATTCTATCACAGTAGACTCCTCCTACTACTCCACAACTCAATGGAGTTTCGGAGCGTAGGAATCGAACCTTGTTGGACATGGTTCGATCAATGATGAGTTTCACAACTTTACCTCTTTCATTCTGGGGTTATTCCTTAGAGACGATAGCACATATATTGAATAGAGTGCCTTGTAAAGCCGTGCCCAGTACACCATATGAGATGTGGAGTGGCAAGGCACCCTCCTACAAATACCACAAAGTGTGGGGATGTGATGCTTATATGAAGCAACAAGTAGGAGATAAGTTGGATATGAGATCCATCTTATTTAAATTCGTGGGGTATCCAAGAGAGTCTATAGGATACTATTTCTACGACCCTTCAGAACAAAAAGTGTTTATTTCGAGAAATGCTACTTTTCTTGAAGAAGAATTCTTTTCTGGAAGGGGTGGTAGGGTTGTAGAGCTTGAAGAAATTCAAGAACCACTGAATATCTCAAATATTGTCGCAGATAACAGACTAGCCGAAGCTGGACCATCTGAAGCACAACTTCTTCAAAAATCAGTAAGGGTCTCGAGGGCACCTGAAAAACTGAACCTTTTGTTAGAAAATAAAAAAGAAGGACTCCTTTTGGACAATGATCCAAAAAGCTATGGAGAGGCGATGTTGGACATCGAATCAAAGAAATGGCAAGAAGCAATGCAGTCTGAAATGGACTCCATGTACTTCAACAAAGTCTAGACCTTGGTGGACCCACCACAAGGAATTGTTCCCATTGGCTGCAAATGGGTCTACAAGCGAAAGCTTGGAGTAGATGGAGAGATAGCAACCTATAAAGCACACCTGGTTGCAAAAGGTTATACTCAAAAGCAAGGTGTTGATTATGAGGAAACTTTTTCACCAGTATCAATGCTTAAATCCATTCGAATTTTGCTGGCCATATCTGCATATTATGACTATGAGATATGGCAAATGGATGTGAAGATTGTTTTCCTTAATGGAAACATTAAGGAAAAGATTTATATGAAGCAGCCAAAAGGCTTCATATCTAGTGGAAGTGACCAAAAGGTTTGCAAACTCCAGAGATCCATTCATGGACTCAAACAGGCTTCAAGGAGTTGGAACATTCGGTTTGATGAAGCGATCAAAACGTTTGATTTTCACAAAAATCAGGATGAACCATGTGTTTACAAGAAGGTTAGTGGGAGCGCAGTTGCATTTGTTATTTTATATCTTGATGACATTCTACTCATTGGTAATGATGTAGGTATGTTGCAGTCAACAAGGGCGTGGTTGTCTAAACAATTCTCCATGAAGGATTTGGGAGATGCATCTTTTATCCTCGGGATAAAGATCTATAGAGATAGATCGCGAAGGATGATCGGACTATCCCAATCCATGTACATTGACGAAGTACTAAAGAGGTTTAGCATGGAGGAATCCAAGCATGGATACTTGCCAATGAGTCATGGCGTTTCACTTTCTAAAGAAATGTCTCCTAAGACACCTGAGGAAAGAGAAAGAATGTCTTGCATACCTTATGCATCTGTTATTGGGAGCATTATGTATGCAATGTTGTGTACAAGGCCTGATGTTGCACATGCTCTGAGTGTCACGAGCAGATATCAGTCCAATCCTGGAGAAGAACACTGGAAGGCCGTTAAGATGATTCTTAAATACTTGAGAAGAACCAAGGATATCTTTTTGATATACGGCAATGGAGAATTGAAACTAGAGGGTTTCACTGACTCTAGTTTTCAATCCGATGTAGATGACTCAAAGTCGATGTCTGAATATGTATTTACCTTTAATGGAGGAGCAGTTAGTTGGAAAAGTTCCAAACAAGAGACGACTGCAGACTCTATTACTGAGGCTGAATACATAGTTGCATCAGATGCGACAAAAGAGGCTGTTTGGATACGAAACTTCATCCAAGGGTTGGGTGTAGTTCCATCCACTGTTGATCCAATAATTATTTATTGTGATAACAATGGAGCTATAGCGCAAGCAAAAGAGCCGAGATCTCATCAAAGATCTAAGCACATAATGAGGCGATACCACCTGATTAGAGAGATTATTGGTAGAGGCGACGTCATTGTGGATCGAGTCACTTTAGCAAAAAATGTAGCAGACCCGCTAACTAAACCCCTATCACAGAAGATATTTGATGGACATCTCGAGAAGATGGGCCTAAAATATATGGGAAATTGGAACTAGGGCCAAGTGGTAGATTGTTAGAGTAGAATGCCCAGAGTTCCAATTTGATTAGATTTTATTCTACGTGTAAAATAATTTTATTAGAATTTATATTTATATATGAAGGCATTTCTTTATCCTATATTTTAATATTAACTGTTTATAAATATATGATAAAGTCCTTAGACCATTTTTAGCTATGGGGCATGGTTACGCATTTGATGGTAATCATGAAAAATGCTTCTAAGGCTTTGGTCTTAAAATTGGTTTTAAGTCGGTTGGCTTTTCAAGACAAGGACATTGAATAGTCTTGTGAGACTTATGCGTATGATGTATGTTCGTATGACGAGGATGTTGTATTCCATCAACATCAGCATTGTGACGCAAGTGCATATATGCAGGTGCTTGTTAGAGAACAAGTTCATTGAACATGACCCGTTGGAAATTCTTAAATGAAAATTTCAATTGTCAAATTAAGAATTTTCACGTTGTGATAGTACATGATTAGTCCTCGGACTTGAGGTACGATAGTAGCCTTGTGTACATCCTGTAACACTTTAATTTACTTACTGATTGCTTGACAATCGCAAAGGGGTATTTTGGGTATTGCACTTGTGTGCATGGAGGTTAATCAGTAGCCAATATAGAGTTCGACACTTGTCAGATAATAAGAGAATTTCCTGTGCTTTTCATAGTTCATGATTCGAAGACCTTGGCCAAGGCATGATGAATTTGATTCATAAATGAATCACTAGTACTTGAAATGGAATCACAGTTATTAAATCAATTAGATTTTGACTTATAATCCATGTCCTAGATTTAATCGGGAAATTAGATGTCGAAAGGACCGTACATGTATGCACTCGCAATTGAAATAGGTTTGCTCGCTATTTCACCTACTGCTAGACATTCGTACTACTTGCTATGTGTTCCCATGATTTATAGGTTCTTAAAATTAAGGAGTTAATTATAAATATATTAACTAATCGGATTATTTAATAGAATTAATTGTTATTCATAAGTTACAAAATGGTTGAAAGCCTATAACTAGCATTAGTTGTGAACCTAAAGGGTCACACACTAAGAATGGAAGGATTCATTTGTTCAATCAAGGATTATTCCAAATTGTTGGACGCAGTTGATTAGTTGAGATTAATTGATGGATGTAATTGATTCGATCAATTTAATTAAATTTGGGCTTGGTCAATTAATTTAGATTAATTGATGAAATTTTATTGAAAGTCTAAATCCAATATTTAATTAAGCCCGTTGGGAGAGCCCATCTTGTTAATTTGAAACAAATAAAAAGGAGGGGTTGTATTGCTAATATTAAAATAAATGTTATTTTAATAAGGCAATATATAGTAATAATAATATTATCGTATCTTCATGTTAATGAACCTAGACACTATTGTGTATACATTAGATGTAGTACACATTAGGGTTTTTAATAACACAAGATTTTTTTTATATAAAAGGTTATATGAAAAAACTTTTTGGTAATCTCGGAGAAGAAAAATATATATATATAGCCGCCACCCCCCACCTTTTGGAAAAACTTTTTCTTTTGATTCTTCTCAAGCAAGAACAAACAAAAACTTACTTTTTGGTTTTATATTGTTGAACAAAACGGATTAAAATTGCTAGCGAAATTTTAACTCGGTGATTCCGTTCGTTCGTGTGTACTATATTTAAAGGAGGGACGTGTGGACCTCTACGAGTTAAGGATTGGAGATTTTGCCGGCAATTGATTGCCTCTTGATGTGCATAAAATGCAACTCAGGCAAGAATACCCGGTCGTATCAAGTAATAAAGTGTGCAAGCACAAGTATCGATCCCACAGAGATAGTGCTAGAAATAAACCCTAAATACTAAAATTAGGCACACCTAACTTTATCTAAGCGAATGAAAATGAAATTTGAAATAAAAAGAAAATAAAGAAAAAGAAAGCAAGAAAGTAAATTAAATTAACGCAACAACAATGATACGGCGGCAGCATCAAATCAAGGTTAAAATGATAGGATTGTGATATTTCTAGTCTAGCCAATGTCTAATTGTTAGGAATATGCCTGTAAATCAGCTGATATATATGTATGCATATTCCAACACAGTGATTTGCTTGTTCCCATTACAACGCATGTTTCACAAGTGGCTAAAAGGGTGCGTCGGTTAGTGTGGCAGCTTGTTGAAACAATGCATAGGTCATTAGACTAGGAAGTCTTTGTACATATCCGAGTCTTTGTCCTACCGAATGATGACAACCTTCATATGGATTAGCTCTTTAATCGCCGGTGACGTGACCATCGGCAAATGCCTCACCAGAGACATTTCCTTTAGCTATCACTGCCTATTAGCTATCTCTACATCAGCAGTTCTATATCGGCAGATCTCAGCATCCGCCAAAGCACTTCATTAGAATAACTGCAAAGAAGCTGATTATTCAAGAGGAACATCATGATCATCCGCTATCTCTACATCAGCAGTTCTTTATTGGCAGATCTCAGTATCGGCCAAGTCTCTCATCAGAACAACTGCAGATAAACTATATGATCACGAGGAACATCGGTCGTCACTCCACACGCCACAGTCAAAATAGATCCGTTACAAGATCTTTCTGACAAGTCCAAGATACGCATCGATGTCCGCACCTTCACGTTTACTCAGTAGACATTTTCCTCTTCTGTGCACTGGTTACAGTCTTCAAAGCTTCACTTCCATAAAAGGCCAAGCACGTACGCTGCACTCCAGTCAAAGCAATGACACGTCCAAATCAGTCAGTTGCATCCAGGCGAAGCTCGACACATCCAAATTAGTCCAGCCTGTTTCACGGACCAGCTAAGACACAAGCCTAACTGAAGGTCTTTGCCCAACAGATCCAAAAATGTACTCTGCTGCATTATGAGATTCAGATCACCAACGGGCATAAACCTATTCAATGCACCAACGATCATCTCTTCTTCTCCAACCTATATAAGAAGACTCTCATTCTCATCTCTAGAGAGCAAGAAGTGTATGCTTGTGCTTGAGAAAGGTTGTGGGATTGTCCTTCATTTACTTAATCCAGAACCACACCATCAGAGTGAGAAAACACAAATGTAAAAAAAAACACTTTGTGGGAGAAAGAAAAGAAATTCCAAAAGCTGAAAAGCTCTGCTTGATCAAAAACTTTGTTTTTGATTTGAGTTCCTTCTTCCTTCGAAGAACTCAGTCTCTTCGGTGGCTTCACCTCCATTATTCAAAGAGACCAAGCATCCTACGATCGTTGAAGCCGACCAAGCTTGAAGATGTCCGATGAAGAGCGAGCCTAAAAATTCGATTGCATTCATATCGGCAGACTTATACTACATTATAAGCTGTGCCGATTGTGCAATAAATTGTCATCACTTTTGGCCGAGTGCTTAGCACTCAGTTGTTCAAATACTTGCTATTTGAACAACTCCTAATATTCTCTTCTCACATCACTCTAACACTAGCACTTTCCTTCCCTTACCTCCAAGGATGTTAGGAACTGCTAGGATTAGAGTTCTAATATGAGTCTTCCAGGTATCCCATCTCACTTTCCTTCTAACCCTGGGGAGATTGCTAGGATAGAGAGTCTAGGTTGATGTACTAAGCATGTTTGCCTTTGAGTAAACCTCTGCTGAATTTTAATATAATATATATTTTGTTACATTCAGCCTTGATTTCTCTTTCTTGTATAATTTCTTTTATCTTGTGCAATCTGTTTAAGGAAAGCAATTGATGCATCTAATATAGATTTTAGTTAACTGCTAAGCTTTCTTTATGATTAAACCTTCACAGTTACTTTAATCTATTTGTTATACTTATGCTGCTTATTCTTCCGCTGCTCAAACTCCCTTTCATCAGCTAAGTTTAACAACGTCTTCCATCTGCACTTTCTACAAGTCTGCTTATCAATGTTGTCCGATTTTACTAACTTCGGCTAAGCAGTCAGATTGAGGAAGATGACCTAGGTGTATTAATCATTTCATCTATTCTTCAACTTAAATGTTAAAATTGGATGAAATTTTTAATACATCATGTATAGGCTATTCACCCCCTCTAGCCTATACACTGAGCAACCCTTGGACCTAACAATTGGTATCAGAGCGGGTTCTCTGAGAATGATTGTTCCAGGCTTAACCACCTGCGAGTATAGATCCTGTTGCTCAGATTAGATGCATAGTCAAAAAGAATCTGTTTTAAAATTTCTTATTTACAGAAACCTTTTTGACTGAGAAACCTGGAAGCCATTTGAAAACACCTTTTTCAAATCAAAATAAATTTTGTTTTCAAAAACATGTGAGAAAGAATATTGTGATGATTATGTGATTACTATAAGAAAATCTATCATATATCAGAATTACATTGATATCATGAAGAGAAGTACTATAGTGGAGACTGACTTGCAAAGGATTATGCATGCTTCATAAATCTATTTTTTTTTCTATAGCAAATAAGTTAAATTCATATATGATGGATGAATTACTTAGATCCACTTCTAAAGATTTGCCTTCTTGATATAAGGCTAACGATTGTATCAATCTATCACCTTTTCAAGAAAACTTTTCACAAAAGTTTAGAGCAAATTAAATAAGAAGAGTTTCAAAGGAAATTCAAAGGAAATCAAAGTTATGTCATCTCCAAAATCACTGAGATTATTAGCTCTTGGCCTAAGGACATCAATGATGAAATTGTCTTTCTTCAACGGAAAAGCCTCAGCCGAGCAAGAATACACTCAAAGAACCTATGCTCAACATTAGAACTGGTGCTTCAACAACTATGAGCAGACACGTTCAAAGAGTTTAATGAGGAAGTAACCCCAGCTCCTAATCTCTTAACTTTTTGGGTTACATATATAAGCTGTATTTTGAATGATTATTCATTTGTCATGCTTATTAAGTTTCATTTGTATTATTGGATTTCTAGAGCTATTTTTAGCTCATAAATGTTGCTAACAATTTCTCTATGAGTACTTAAGGCAGGAACTCATATGACATAAGGGTCAAACATGCAACATTACTCTCCACCAGCAGACAGTAACATGGCTGCTGATTTATGAAGGACTGCTGATCGTTCATGAAAATTCACTCATGTCCTTCACTCACTCAAGGTCAAATCCTCATCTGCTGGACTTCAGAACTTCTATACGAAAAATCTGCTGATAAGTCCAAAAGAAGTTGATAAAGACCACCTCTCACGCATAACACAAAACAGGTCAGCTATTTGCTTGCAAATGACCTGTGCTCATGTCTGCTGAATTGATATGCTTATATATTATCAGACATACTGCATAATAATCTGTCATACTGCACCTTTATTGATGTATCTATTTGCTTGTATGACTTGCCTTATGCAAACGGTTTTTAAAAACTCATCAGCACTTTTCATATCAGCTGATCTCAAACGTTTTTAAAACCCTGCAGTTGGCTGAATTTCAATATCTGCCAACCTACACTTCATAAGCTCAGTTTGATGTGCTGACTTATAGGAGTACAAACCATTTAATGACTTACTCTCTCAAGTCTATTAAAGGTGGAGGCACACTTTTCGAAGTCTGACTGCTTCGATTAAAGTTATGACTATTTTCAAAAACTTGGAAAACGACAAATCTTTCAACATCAAATCTTTTCCAAGAATCTTGAGAATATCTAGACTTCACAACCTATCCCTGCCAAGGCGTGATCAGAAGGACAACTCAACAAGAAAGCTCCATTATTGAGTGTCTTTCTAACCTCCCGAGTTTAAGTAGAGCTCCTTCCTCATCCAATCTCTACCATGAATAAACTCACAAACTGCCTATAGATTACTCTTGATACAAATCAATGATTCAAAATCTCTCAAAATGTTACTAAGTTCAAGTCCTAAGAATCGATCAAGTCAATTCCTCAACAACGGGGTATGATTTCTTCATATTTATTCAAAGTTGTTTTGATTTTATTTCTGTTACTGGACAAGAGCTGATCTAAAATTCTCTCAATAATGTATTTCCAAAACCTTTCATAAACTGTGAAAATCATTTTCAAAATCCTTCTAACTCACAGTTACCAAACATGAGAGAAATTGTATCAATTCATGTGTACCAGAAATCATTAATTATGTTTCTTCAATCTTGTTGTAAAAACAATTGATGAAGGAATTTTCTTTTGTCTTGTCTGATAATCATAAAAGTTCGCTAACAAGCATGATTTATATGCTGCAAACCATGGTTGTCAAAACACTCAAGAACATCCTTAATCAATTAGTTTAAAAGATAAGATGGAAAGCCATTAATTAATG
This sequence comes from Platycodon grandiflorus, assembly GCA_016624345.1. Taxonomy (NCBI): domain Eukaryota; kingdom Viridiplantae; phylum Streptophyta; class Magnoliopsida; order Asterales; family Campanulaceae; genus Platycodon; species Platycodon grandiflorus. The sequence continues at coordinate 9,566,866 of CM028367.1, read as the reverse complement.
CCAGCAAAAGTGATTTCATTCTCTCTTTTAACTCTTAGTTATCAATCTCATTGATACTCTAAAATGTTTTCAGATGAATCACTGTGAAAATCAATTAGCACATACTTATTCCACCTTTGGAATACTGCTTGCATACGTGAACTTCACAGAAAAGATTCCAGAAAAGAAGTATCAAATGTTTGGAAAGCATTTGATATATTGCCATGTGCAACAAGTCTTCTGGTTATGTGTAGGTATGCCGACAATCACCTCAAAGATGGCCGATGCAGATAATTCAGTTCTGCTAAATTAAGTAGCTAATATGGAATTGATGAGGATGACGAACTGCTAACCGCCACCATCCATCCCTGAGCCTATCAAAGGGGATTCATGGTCAAAGCAGCTCATCCTCTGCGGCCATCACTCTTCGGTGCTTTCATAATGACCCGAAGAAGTGAATATGTTCTGCCTCCCCCGAGAGTTGGAGGAAATCAAAAAGAACACCGCCATCTTGATCTCCTTCACAATCCTTGTCTGATGACCCCTCATCAAATACCTAGGATTAGGACTTCTTGGACACAACCTTGTAACAAGACACTCCTACTGTAAATTGAATCATTATGTATCTTTCTCCTGTAATCTGCAGTTCAGTCAAAATTCCAGTTGTATTGTTCTTGTAATCAGCTGATCCTCGCTATGTACTGTTTAAAACTATTTGGATTATTGAATACAAGTTCTACAACTTTTCCTCATGCTTATCTACTTGTTTGAATTCCTTTGATAGCATGAATTGATGTGTTTTAAGTGTGTTGATCAAACTTACTTATTATTCTTTATGATCTCCATGCTCTTCTAATGATCAAAGAATTGCCCTTAATGAAATGATCACACTGCCTAAACACAAACTCTGCTGATACCCCATCAGCAAACCATTCTTGAATAACTACTATATCGAGTTATGGTTTCTTACTACAGCTTAACTCTCATCCTTAGACTCTCTGATAATTGCCTTTCTGAATTAAATCACTTCACAATGATTAAATTCAAGATCTGCCGATACCTATAGTCATTCAACATAGGCAGATGCGGTTTCATGAAAATGACCTTCATGTCAACTTATCAAGAAATCTGCTATTATTCAATCTCTATCCCTCCTGCTCATCATTCAAGATTACTAGTAAATCTACTTTGAACCAAGCTGTCTGCTGAGTCATCTTAAAATCAGAACTCAATAGTATTTTGTGTTCTTAGCTATGACAACTACTAAATCTTGTGTAACCTATGAGATTGTAATAATAAAGGCATGATTAGTTGTTCCTGTCGTAATGACCAACAACTAATTAGTGAACAGACTGAATTTAAAACGCTCTGTTACACCTCATCATGTGCTTCTTTGTCAAAAAGGATGTTGTTAAAATTCTCTAGTAACTCGACCTATCCTCAAGATAGCTAGAAATTCAAGAATTCATAGGAAGACTGATGTTTTCAAAAACTAAGTCCTTCCTCAGGAGTGAACAGCCGATATAACCCCTGCTGTATATAGGCTATGTCTCACTCTCTTCAGAACAGGTCAAGTCAACTTGCATTTTAGCAGCTCTCTTCCCATGCTAAAACTGACAAGATCTGTTGCAAAGAAAGAAGATCGGACATCACTTCAAGTACACATTCAAAGTCTCACTTACTTGATCTATTTTATGTTCTTACAAAGTCTTATTAGTCTTAAATAGATCTGTGCCCCTTATTATTTGTATTATCTGCTAAAATCTCTTTAATAAGGATATTAAACATACAACAATTGATACAACAATTGGTATCAACAGTTCTTACCTTAGCAGATATCAAACACACTGCTGATGATAACCTCATACTTGAAATCCCATCAAAACCTTCATATCTATAAAATCTCATTGGGAACAATTTCTTAAGGCACACTATTCTTCAGAGTTAATTCCTCCATGTGTGTCCTATACAACTGTGACCCATGGCTTAGGACAAGATATTCTATCCTCAACTCGTCCTTAACAACCAATGCTGTCCTATTCTAGGATAATGTACTTGATTAAAAACTCAAACATTTCGTTTGAAATAAAATAATAATAGCATATATATTATCCCAAGAGAGCCTAGATCATAGTCCTAAACACTCATCATGATGACATAATCCCAAATCAGAACATCATTACCATGTCATTAAATGCATTCACTTCATTAAGCCCCCAAAACATCCAATCACATTCCTCTAATCAAGAAACCTCTTCATCTTCTCAAAACTTTGGAAGGATGTATAAATTGATAACTTACATCCAAATCCTTCTAAATATTAATCATCATCTCTTCTTCACTCTCCTGATCCAATCTTCATCATGTGTTCACCAAAACGGCTCAACTCTGTGCATCCGTCCGTCTCTCAGAATGAAATGCGACGAAGAATAATGATCTTCCTAACCACTCGACAAGCTATTTCTCAATCAGTGATCCGTCGACCTCGCTCAATCAGTCGACGAGTGAGAATGCGCTTGCTAGATCCAAGGAACAGCGTATCCAATTTCATTCCATGGATTCCTTCTTCAAATTCTGTCTCAATAGGTGCAACAGCCTCTTCCGCTGCCCTCACTGCCTCAAATGCTCACCTCGAGCAATCTTCATCTCAGGAGGAGCATCAGCCAGCAAATGCTCATACTGCTCCAAACCCAGCAATTCACGATCCCAACAATTAAGACTGTAGATCTCCATCATCTACCTTCCTTCTTTAGAATGTCTAACTATGTTTTTGTCTTGACAAACAAACTCTCGTTTGTCACATATATGTTGTAATATGATATTGTCTAAATTGCTACTTCTTTTTGCTACTATATTTGTCAAATGATTATCGCGTATTTGTCATGGTACATTTTCAATTCAATCTTATCTTCAAATATGCATATAATCTCCAGGATACAGAATGCAAATTTTAAACACTTAAAGAGTGTTAAAAATCGTGCATGATATCTTTAGACGCATATCTCGTGCATCCAGCAAATGTCCACATATCTCTCAATAACAGCCTTCTATAATAAAGATTCTTCAGATGTTCATAACTTATGAATTGTCAAAATAAGTCTTGTTGATCCTCATCCCCTTATACTTCCTATCTGGTAATTCCCTTAAATACATCCAAAGCTCAATTCACTTGTAAAATCTGAAGAAGAAAATTTCACACTAGTATATACTCTTCTGTTTTAACTATATATACCTTAAGGAGGAGACTATATTGAGTATTCTTCTTACTCGACAGATACTTAGTTACAAGCAATGGAACAAAATTTCTCATCTTGATACTTCACTATCACTATTTGATATGTATTTCTTACACATGACTGCTGTGAATCATACCTTATTCACACACTGATATCAACGGACCTTTTTCTTTTAATTGGTCTGCCTACGTCTTTGACATCAGCCGATAGTAGATATAGAAGTACTTACTAAAATTCATGTCTTATGAGTTAACATTAAAATCAGATGATCACTATTCTTATGAGTTATCATATCTTAAGATTTAGTAAGTTTCAATACTAATCACTATGGAAGTCTGTACTCATTACTGTCCACATACAAACATTCTCTTCCACACCAAAAAGAATGTCCTCATTCAGATATCCTCACTATATTTAGGAGGAGATATTTAGCTTGTGACCATTAAGGAGGAGGAAAGTTAAACAAATTGACTTTATACATACAAATTGACCATTAAGGAGGAAAGTTGGACAGATTGATATTGTACATACAGATTGACCATTAAGGTAATGGAGGAGGAAAGTTAAACAGAATGACTTGTGACCGTTAAGGAGAAGATATTGAGAAAAACATCAAGACTGAGAGAATGTAAGAAGAAGAAAGTATAGATTAAGAAGAAGAGTTTCTGCAAGATTGACATCGTTAAGGAGGAACAATTGTAAAAAGCCTTAAAAACAACTAGTAAGGAGGAGAGACTGTGAAATTGTACATACAGCGAAAAATCACACTATATGACTATTATAGTACGGTGATTAGTATGCTACTCTACCTATTATCAACTTTTAAAATCATCAAAAATATTTTCAAGGCAGTATTATCAATTATATCTCATAATTGCCTAAAATCGTTTCAGTTATTGCTTCGTATCTGCTCTTTCATTTATTGAGTCTGTAAATACTAAGCAATAGGTGACTATACATACTCTATCGCTTGTAAGTTCAACCTAGGGCATGCCTTGATATAAAATGAATATTCATTAGTGGCATGTTATTACTAAGGATTGAACAATTGCTTTAAGAGCAGTATGTATAAGTCAATTGTAGTAGTAATGGCCCCAAGCAAATAGGAGGAGATTGTTAGGAATATGCCTGTAAATCAGCTGATATATATGTATGCATATTCCAACACAGTGATTTGCTTGTTCCCATTACAACGCATATTTCACAAGTAGCTAAAAGGGCTGCGTACCGGTTAGTGTGGCAGCTTATTGAAATAATGCATAGGTCATTAGACTAGGAAGTCTTTGTACATATCCGAGTCTTTGTCCTACCAGAATGATGACAACCTTCATATGGATTAGCTCTTTAATCGCCAGCTGACGTGACCATCGGCAAATGCCTCACCAGCAGACATTTCCTTTAGCTATGACTGCCTATTAGCTATCTCTAAATCATCTGTTCTATATCGGCAGATCTCAGCATCCGCCAAAGCACTTCATTAGAATAACTGCAGAGAAGCTGATTATTCAAGAGGAACATCATGATCATCCGCTATCTCTACATCAGCAGTTCTTTATTGGCAGATCTCAGTATCGGCCAAGTCTCTCATCAGAACAACTGCAGATAAACTATATGATCACGAGGAACATCGGTCGTCACTCCACACGCCACAGTCAAAATAGATCCGTTACAAGATCTTTCTGACAAGTCCAAGATACGCATCGATGTCCGCGCCTTCACGTTTACTCAGTAGACATTTCCTCTTCTGTGCACTGATTACAGTCTTCAAAGCTTCACTTCCATAAAAGGCCAAGCACAGTACGCTGCACTCCAGTCAAAGCAATGACACGTCCAAATCAGTCAGCTGCATCCAGGCGAAGCTCGACACGTCCAAATCAGTCCAGCCTGTTTCACGGACCAGCTTCAAGACACAAGCCTAATCAAGGTCTTTGCCCAAGATCCAAAATGTACTCTGCATTATGAGATTCGATCACCAACGGGCATAAACCTATTCAATGCACCAATGGTCATCTCTTCTTCTCCAGCCTATATAAGAAGACTCTTATTCTCATCTCTAGAGAGCAAGAAGTGTATGCTTATGCTTGAGAAAGGTTGTGGGATTGTCCTTCATTTACTTAATCCAGAACCACACCATCAGAGTGAGAAAACACAAGTGTAAAAACAAACACTTTGTGGGAGAGAGAAAAGAAATTCCAAAACCTGAGAAGCTCTGCTTGATCAAAAACTTTGTTTTTGATTTGAGTTCCTTCTTCCTTCGAAGAACTCAGTCTCTTCAGTGGCTTCACCTCCATTATTCAGCAAAGAGACCAAGCATCCTACAGATCGTTGAAGTCTGACCAAGCTTGAAGATGTCCGATGAAGAGCCAGAGCCTAAAAATCCAGATTGCATTCATATCGGCAGACTTATACTACATTATAAGTTGTGCCGATTGTGCAATAAATTGTCATCACTTTTGGCCGAGTGCTTAGCACTCAGTTGTTCAAATACTTGCTATTTGAACAACTCCTAATATTCTCTTCTCACATCACTCTAACACTAGCACTTTTTTTCCCCTACCTCCAAGGATGTTAGGAACTACTAGGATTAGAGTTCTAATATGAGTCTTCCAGGTATCCCATCTCACTTTCCTTCTAACCCTGGGGAGATTGCTAGGATAGAGAGTCTAGGTTGATGTACTAAGCATGTTTGCCTTTGAGTAAACCTCTGCTGAATTTTAATATAATATATATTTCTGTTACATTCAGCCTTGATTTCTCTTTCTTGTATAATTTCTTTTATCTTGTGCAATCTGTTTAAGGAAAGCAATTGATGTATCTAATATAGATTTTAGTTAACTGCTAAGCTTTCTTTATGATTAAACCTTCACAGTTACTTTAATCTATTTGTTATACTTATGCTGCTTATTCTTCCGCTGCTCAAACTCCCTTTCATCAGCTAAGTTTAACAACGTCTTCCATCTGCACTTTCTACAAGTCTGCTTATCAATGTTGTCCGATTTTACTAACTTCGGCTAAGCAGTCAGATTGAGGAAGATGACCTAGGTGTATTAATCATTTCATCTATTCTTCAACTTAAATGTTAAAATTGGATGAAATTTTTAATACATCATGTATAGGCTATTCACCCCCCCTCTAGCCTATACACTGAGCAACCCTTGGACCTAACACTAATTTAACCCTCTCTCTACTTTTCTTTAACTCAAGTCTTGGTAGTCAGGCGCACGTTGATAGTATTCGCCACGGGCTCTCGCATCTTATAGCAAGTCTAGCTACTAATCCCCACAACAGGCTCTCGCATCTTATAGCAAGGAAAGAATAGCCGCATTATCGATCAAGCACCCCATGACTATCTAAGAACGCTCGTTACCTCTCGGTCTGGCGTCACAAAGACAATTATTGTGATTTTCGACATTATAGGACGGGCTCTCACATCTTACCCTATAATTCTAGTGATCATCTAATGGTTCGCGACTCCATTAAAAGCATTAAGAACACACAATAATAACCAAGATAATGAGTAATACTTTGTAGAAAGATATTCTCTCTATTTTTCTACAAGTCATGCCGGTAGCCGGAGGCTATCGATGTGTGTCACAAAACACCAACAACTAAATTGCTATGTCCGAAATATAAGGTAGCTCTCGCGGATCCAAAACATTTCTCAAATCAATTAATTAATGGCGAATTAATTAAAAGCATTAAGCCCACAAAATAGTAACCTAGCATGATTGTATACTAAATAGAGAGGGAGATTAAATTAAAACATCACATTCAACATAAAAAATAATCACAATCCATAAATATAATTAGCTCATCACCAATTCCACATTTACAAGACAAAGATTCCAAGAAAATACAACATTAATCTTGAGATAAAAATAGGAGAAATTAAACCGATTAATGTCGAAATCCATGGTTGCAAAGCCTTGCAAATGCTTCCTTGGCCCTTGATTTGATGCTCCAACCCCTTAAAATGAAGGCATTTAATTTGAGTTGGAAGGGTGGAGAAAGGGGGAGAAAGAGAGTTAGGGTTCTTGTGTTCTTGCCCCAAAAATGGGGGCTTGCCGCTGAATTTTTGCTGCCAAGGAGATTTTAAGAGAGAGATCTTGTGTATTGGGCAAGCCAAAGGTTCCAAGCTGGCCAGGGGGTGGAAATGACAAAGAGAGGAAGCTTAAGGCTGAATGTGGAAGGAAATGGGAAGAGAAAATGGATCTGGATCGGATGGAAGAAGGCTCGGGTCACGGCTGGGGATGGGTGACCCATTTGGAGGACCGTGGGTGAGTGAGAGAGATGGAAGTGGGCTGGAGGTGGAGCGAATGGGCCGGATCTGGAGCAAGAATGCGGTGAAGCTGCTGGGCGGGCGGACACGTGGCACGCGCTGGGGGAGACAACACATTAATGAGGGGTTTCAGCGCTTGGCAGCGCTGCCCCTAAGCTTTGGATATTTGCTCCGGTGCCCCTAATCTGTCCAGAAAGCGAGCCACAGCCCTTCCCCCTCCAGGCTTTGCAGTTTAGTCCCAAGATCAGCCTCCGTTAGACTCCGTTAGCTTATTTTCTCTTTCAGTTTAGTCCTTTCCCTTGTAAATGACTAACGGAAGACTAACGGACCTCGATCAAATGGCTTTAATTAATTCAAAACTTCGCGGGTTGCCTTGAATACTCCCAAGATGCTATGAATTGATCCTTTAAAGCTTGAATTCCACCAAGAAAATCTGAAATACAAAAATAACACAATAAAGCATTTTCTTTGGCAGAATATATATATAATTTTCATAGAAAATGGAGACAAAATATGGGGAAATAAATGGGAAATTATGCACTTATCAACACCCCCAAACTTAGACTTTGATCGTCCCGAGCAAAGAGAAATATGGATTATGGAGAAGCTCGAGGACAAGATGAAATGAAGGCGGTACTCAATCAAGATCCCATATGCATTACCATCAAAGAAATCAACTCAAAATTACACACATGCATAATTAAGGTACAAAATGATTCGCATGCTAGCTAACAATCCTCAAACACTCACTTAAGGCCATAAAACACTATCCCATTAATAGGTCGCGATGCTCTAGCTATCATTGTGCCGACAAACCGAAAGAGTCCATCAACTAATGGAATCAAATTTATTTCACAAGGTAAGGACACATGGCATGGCAATATCAATAGGACTTTTCAAAGCTTGTAATGTTAGGCCGAGGTTGGGCTACAAGCGAAGGATAGGATAACAAATCAAGAGAGCAAAGAAATTGAAGTTTTCACTAATGACTTGCTTCATGAAAGCACAACTTCTTTAAATTACCACAACCCATACTTCAACAACCCCTTAAACATTAAACTTTGGGTTGAAGAAAGTATCTCTACCACAACAATTTAGCTCCATCCTTATATCTCCTTGAGCAATTGAAGAACAATGGCATTTTCTTTTCTTTTTTCTTGCCTCCCTTGACTTTTCTTTTCTTTTCTTTTGAATTTTCTTTTCATTGCATTTTATTTTTCAAGGGGGCTCTTTTTCCCCCATTCAACATTTTTCAAACACCAACATCATCAACAATAAGCACAAGACTTCCATGAAGCAACACTTCCCAACAAGAATACGAAAATAAAATAATTCAAATCATGCTCTCTTGAAGGGTGGCCATAAGTGTATAGGTTCACGGGATAGGATGATGCGGGTATAAGAAAATGAAATCGAATGGGGTATTGTGTGCTCTAGGCACACGCCATTCTATAAATAAAGCTCAACGGGGATACAAGGGATTAATGTAAAATGGGTAGGTTAATATGGCACTAACGATCCAAAGATGGCCTATATCATGCTCTTGCCATAAACACATGCCCAAGCCAAGCTATTTAATTATCAAAACATCAATCTCAAGATTATCTAACGGTATCATGCACAATCATCACTAGAGCATAACATAAAAATAATTTCCTCCAAAAATGGGCATTATAGATGTGAATGAGGTGAAGCTAGTGCATGAATCATGAACATATCCTCTACTATGCATATAGTAATTTCAAAATTGAATCCAAGAAAATAATGCATACACGACTCAACGAGTACCAAAGTGGAGACGCAAATGATCAAAGCATAAAGAATAGGGGCATTCAACTTCTTCCCATGAATTCAAGGAGCAACAAGTAATGAGTTTTCTAAACTCAACCCAACCTCACATTTAAATAAATATGCATATAAATGGAAGAGAAGAGAGAAGAGAAAACTCCAGCAAAGTCGATTCACTTGAAGACCGAGACATGAATACTCCATGAATCTCCTTGAGCTACCCCCAAACTTTGAGAATTGCTCAACCCCTCCATCAAATCAAGCTCAAAACAAAAGGATGAGAGCATTTATGTAAATATAAAAATAAATAAATAAAAAGAAAAATATTTTTTTGTGTGGGGACTCTATATACACCTCCCTACAAACCCACAAACTCGGAAGGGCTTCGAAAAGCGACACAACATAAAAGACATATAAATACAAAAAAAAGAAAAAATAAACCAATTTTTCACCTACGGAGGTACAGGTTCATTTAGAAACGCACACATTGCGTTCCCATAAAATCCATGACCAAAGAAGTGTTTTAATTGAAGTCCTTGAAGCTTGAACACTCCCTTAGTTGCCGACTCCCTAGAAATAGGCCATTTGAGCACATCGGCAATCAAAAATTTCACACCCAACTCGCTTAAATGGATATATTCCTCATGATGCTCGGGAGATGGGTGGAGATAAAAAGTGTGAGCCTCAATGCTCGGTGGAGTGTAGAAATGAGGCATTAGGTCCTTAAAGTCTTCATTCAAGCCAAAAGAATCATCCTCTTCAAAAATGCTAGGATGCTCCATCTCATTACCGACATTGACATGAGATTGAGATGTTTCCAACGAGGTTGTCCCAAGATACTCGAAATTTCACTCTCATTGGTGAGAGAGATATCATTACAAAGCTCCATTTCCATTGGACTTTCCTCGGCATTGACTTGAAGGTCTTCTTGAGGCAATGCCCAATTCTTGCATTGTAGCTTTCCATTTGTGAGGAGGTTCTCGGAGTTTAAGTGTTTCTGTCAATAAGACTAGTTGAGCCTCTAAACCTTGAATTCTTTCCTCATTTGTGAGCGCGCATCTTTCAACTCCCCAATGACAATTGTTGCTCACAGAATTCGGATAGAAAGGGGGACAATAAGGGTCTTCATGATGATAATGAGAGAAGGAAGCATATGAAGTCGACTCCATCCCGAATTCACAAGGATATGGAAAGTGATTTCCATAACAATTCTCACAAACTAAGCTCGGATGGGGCGGAGAATAATTCATAGCCTCGGTTGATGCCATCTCACTTTCATAAATTCCCGGCATTACATTCCAAGCCCCTTGATTAAAGTTCCAGTTGACATTGTTCCAAGCCATCGCTCCAAATGCTAGCTACAAAAACACTTACTAAACAAGCAAGATCAAGTGCAAGAGAACAAAATAAATAAACAAAAATAAAAGAAAGCAAATTAATGCAAATATATACAATGCTTAAATTAAAATTAGGCAAGCTTGGTATTAATATCAAGATAAATCCTAGCAACTATCCCCGGCAACGGCGCCAAAAACTTGATGTGCATAAAATGCAACTCAAGCAAGAATACCCGGTCGTATCAAGTAATAAAGTGTGCAAGCACAAGTATCGATCCCACAGAGATAGTGCTAGAAATAAATCCTAAATATTAAAATTAGGCACACCTAACTTTATCTAAGCGAACGAAAATGAAATTTGAAATAAAAAGAAAATAAAGAAAAAGAAAGCAAGAAAGTAAATTAAATTAACGCAACAACAATGATACGGCGGCAGCATCAAATCAAGGTTAAAATGATAGGATTGTGATATTTCTAGTCTAGCCAATGTCTAATTTAACCCTCTCTCTACTTTTCTTTAACTCAAGTCTTGATAGTCGGGCGCACGTTGATAGTATTCGCTACGGGCTCTCGCATCTTATAGCAAGTCTAGCTACCAATCCCCACTACGGGCTCTCGCATCTTATAGCAAGGAAAGAATAGCCGCATTATCGATCAAGCACCCCATGACTATCTAAGAACGCTCGTTACCTCTCGGTCTGGCGTCACAAAGACAATTATTGTGATTTTCGAAATTATAGGACGGGCTCTCGCATCTTACCCTATAATTCTAGTGATCATCTAATGGTTCACGACTCCATTAAAAACATTAAGAACACACAATAATAACCAAGATAATGAGTAATACTTTGTAGAAAGATATTTTCTCTATTTTTCTACAAATCATGCCGATAGCCGGAGGCTATCGATGTGTGTCACAAAACACCAACAACTAAATTACTATGTCCGAAATGTAAGATAGCTCTCACGGATCCAAAACATTTCTCAAATCAATTAATTAATGGTGAATTAATTAAAAGCATTAAGCCCACAAAATAGTAACCTAGCATGATTGAATACTAAATAGAGAGAGAGAGATTAAATTAAAACATCACATTCAACATAAAAAATAATTACAATCCATAAATATAATTAGCTCATTACTAATTCCACATTTACAAGACAAAGATTCTAAGAAAATACAACATTAATCTTGAGATAAAAATAGGAGAAATTAAACCGATTAATGTCGAAATCCATGGTTGCAAAGCCTTGCAAATGCTTCCTTGGCCCTTGATTTGATGCTCCAACCCCTTAAAATGAAGGCATTTAATTTGAGTTGGAAGGGTGGAGAAAGGGGGAGAAAGAGAGTTAGGGTTCTTGTGTTCTTGCCCCAAAAATGGGGGCTTGCCGCTGAATTTTTGCTGCCAAGGAGATTTTAAGAGATAGATCTTGTGTATTGGGCAAGCCAAGGGTTCCAAGCTGGCCAGGGGGTGGAAATGACAAAGAGAGGAAGCTTAAGGCTGAATGTGGAAGGAAATGGGAAGAGAAAATGGATCTGGATCGGATGGAAGAAGGCTCGGGTCACGACTGGGGATAGGTGACCCATTTGGAGGACCGTGGGTGAGTGAGAGAGATGGAAGTGGGCTGGAGGTGGAGCGAATGGGCCGGATCTGGAGCAGGAACGCGGCCTGAAGATGCTGGGCGGGCAGACACGTGGCGCGCGCTGGGGGAGACAACACATTAATAAGGGGTTTCAGTGCTTGGCAGCGTTGCCCCTAAGCTTTGGATATTTGCTCCGGTGCCCCTAATCTGTCCAGAAAGCGAGCCGCAGCCCTTCCCCCTCCAAGCTTTGCAGTTTAGTCCCAAGATCAGCCTCCGTTAGCTTATTTTCTCTTTCAGTTTAGTCCTTTCCCTTGTAAATGACTAACGGAAGACTAACGGACCTCGACCAAATGGCTTTAATTAATTCAAAACTTCGCGGGTTGCCTTGAATACTCCCAAGATGCTATGAATTGATCCTTTAAAGCTTGAATTCCACCAAGAAAATCTGAAATACAAAAATAACACAATAAAGCATTTTCTTTGGCAGAATATATATAATTTTCATAGAAAATGGAGACAAAATATGGGGAAATAAATGGGAAATTATGCACTTATCACCTCTACATCTTCATCAAAAGGAAGCTTTAAGGAAGCGTTTTCGGTAAGAGTCCAAAACTCTTCTTTATCACTTGCACAACATGCGCGATCATTAAATCGCTATGTGAATCTGGTGCTAATGTCTAACGTATATTGTATACACGTTTTATAAAATTTTAAATTCTGCTGCGATTAGCCCCGCGATATAGTGAACCCAACATGATTATCATCCGATTTTTCCAATGCTCACCCTTCAAGCTGGAGTTTGCAGCAAATATCGATAAACCAGCTTGCTCAATAGCCCAGGAATCTCATTTAATCTCTTGACAAGGCTTTTGAGTATCTCATATTTAAAATTTTTTGGAATATGTGCTTTATATATGAATCTAGATTAGATTTTCATGAACAAAATTACAGTCCAGTTCGATATGCTTTCATGGAGGACTAGATTGGTAAACACGAATATTACCCGATTGAGGTCACACTACACTTAGGTTTACACACTATGTATCAAAAATAAATGTACGTGTTTTAGGAGAATTCTCCGAATTAGTGTTTAGAGTATGCTTGGACTTTAATGCAAGCTGGAAAGGCTAGCACCAAGAGAGAGGAAATATCCCTGGATGCCGAGGGTAACGGATGCCACTCTACACCACTCATCAGGGATGCCAAGTTGGGTCCCTCCCATAATTGTGAGTGTACCCCCAAGAGTGAGAGTGAGCCATTTTAAAGTGAGGAACTTAAGAAAATCTCCAATTTCTCAAGTTAGCGAGTGTTTCACATAAATTCATTCTGAAAGAAATATTGTTATCCATTCTATAGGGTGAGGTGTTGTAATCCTACAATCATCACATAATGGAAGAATTGGACTACTAGTCCAGCGCGTTTTCCATCATTTTGGGTTTTCCGCGTAACAAAAAATTCTCGTGTTTCTTGATTGCGCTGCAAATTAAATTGCAACAACTAGGGCAAGAGTACCCTGCCGTATCAAGTAATATAGTGCGTAAGCACAAGTATCGATCCCACAGGGAATGCACGGAATTTTCACTCCAACTAAGTACCGAAATTAAGCTAACTAATTATATTTGAGCGAAAATAAATTCAGAATAAAAACTAAAAATAACTAAAAATAAAATAAAGCAATTAATAAATACAACGTCGCAAAATGGTTTGGCAATAACAAATCAAGATTAAAAGATAAGATTATAGGAATGCAATATTTCTAGTCTAGCTCGTGATTAATTTAATCCTCTCTCTACTTTTCTTTATCTCAAGTCTTGGTAGTCGAGAACACTAAATTGGTAACTACGGGCTCTCGCCCCTATAGCAACCCGAATCTCCCCTACCTCGCGAATGGCTAAGGTGGATTGATTGCGTGTCAGAACAAGTCCTCAATTGGCTATCTATGAACACTCGTTACCTCTCGGTCTAGCGTCACATAGACAATTATTGTGTTTTCGGAATTAATAGGAAGTACTCTCGCTAACTATCCTATAAATCTAGTGATCATCTAATGGGTAGTTAATCCATTGGAAGCATAAGGAACAAACAACAATAACCAAGATAATGGGTAATAATGGGTAGAGAGATAATTTCTCTATTTTTTTACAAGTCATGTCGGTAGCCGGAGGCTATTGGTGTGTGTCAAATACCAACTATTAAATTAATCGGTCCGAAAAGTCAGGTAGCTCTCGCTCACACAAACAATTCTAAAATCATTTAATTAGTAGCTAATTAATCAAAAGCATTAAGCCCACAAATTAATAACCTAGCATGCTTGTGTACTAAATAGAGAGAGAGAGATAAAATTAAATCACTACAACAACATAGAAAAATAATTGCATTTCATAAATCATTAAGCACAAACCAATTCCACAATTTACAAATTCATTCAACCCTAGAAAATTGCAACAATTATCATAAGATATAAATTGAAAGAATTGAACCGAGCAATATCGAGATCTAAGGTTGACGTCACTTGTAAAAGCTTCCTTTGCACTTGATTTGTTGCTCCAAACCTTCAATGGAGATTAAACCTTGAGAGCATTTTGGGGAGAAAGGGGCTGCTGCCCCCTTTGGGACACACAGCCCATAGGGACTATCTGGAATTGTGTTTTGGGGCAGCTTTGGGAGATATAGAAGAGATAGCAAATGAGTGGTCAAGAAGCCAAGGGCAAAATAGAAATAAATCTAAAGTTCAGGGGCAAAAAGGAGGGGAAAAAAGGGCTGGATCGCGGGCTGGAAGGTGGAGCAGGTGCGGCTGGAGATGGGTCAACCCACTTGGGAGACCGCGGGTCGGTGGGAGAGAAGGAAGTGGGCTGGAGTGTGAGGGGAATGGGTGGGCAAGCAAGGAAGGACGCGGGTCAGGAGTCTGGGTCAGGGGACACGTGGCGACGCGGTAGGGGTGCCACCGCATTAATGAATACTTTCTAATCTTGGCTCCCGAAACCCAATCCTCCCAGGTTTCTCAATCTAGTCCTCCGTTAGCCACCGTTAGCCTCATTTTGCCTTGGAACTCTAATGGACTTTGACGGAATGATTTGTAACTCAACTTTGAAGCCCAAAATTACCTCAAACCTTGTGCTAAACTCCATGAATGTTCGTAAATACCTCGGAAACCTACATTGAAGCACAAATACACAAATAATAATATTTTCAAGCATATTTAACTCTAAAATAGCACAAAATAAATTAAATAAAGGGGAAAATTCGTGGAAATCTTGTGCTCATCACAAACCCAGACCAGCAGGTTTCGAACTAAGCCCAAACCTCATCGGTCATGTTGGGGGCTGCCTCTTAAGGTCGACAAAGAACTTCGACTTCATCTTGTAGATGAAGTCCTTTTACCGACCGACAGCCATTTCCTTGAACACCTTTAAGGCCTCCTCATCCGAATGCCCGAGCCAAGAATACCTCGCCTAGAAAAAATTGCATTATTAAATAACGATACAATAAATAAATATTTTAAATAAAGTTATTATATTACTGTTGTACCTTAAATTCTCCCCACCATTCTTCTTTTTTTGCCAATGAGATATTTCTATATTGCGGCCAGAACTTGACGTGCTGAGAGGCTCGAAGAAGATCTCCAAACCAATGTGAGGGCTGAGGGCTGGCTCCTACAAATCTGATAAAAATTTAATTTTTAGTTCTTATATATGCAAATACAACAAATTAACTATGAAATAAAATAAGGTAAAAGGTACATCCAGGCCACTGAACTTTTCCCAAAATTGCAGTCCGGCCACCGAAACTTCAAAACTACACTTTAGGCCACCGTACTTAAGTTCTGATGCAACTGAGACCATTTTTTGGATGAACGTTAGTTTAGCCGTTAAATTAACTTGAAATACCCATTTTATCCATATCTTCATCTTCAGCAAAAACCCACCATCAATTACAAAACAGTATGCAATGTACTTCAAGGGTAAATAGAAATTAAGGGTGAGGCACTATACCACCATCAAGATTTTTGAAATGGGGGTGGAGGAGGATTCTTGGGATCTATAGGGATAAAAGTTTATGGATTTGATTTTTGAATAACAGAGGGGGATCTGGCGAGTTTCGAGTTTGGGTTGTTGTTGTTAGGATTCGTTTTGAGGCTTGTGGTCTTGCTGGTTGTGGTTGGCTAAGTTGGAGGTGAAAAGAATGGTGTCTATTCAGAGGTTAAGGAGGACAGAGTATTGTGGAAGTGAACCACCTGTGCATGGATTCCCAGATCGATGATATAGCTGCAGACTCCTCAAACATTTCTGTATTTTGGAGAGATACAGGGGATGGGGGGAGGAGAGAGAGGGAAAGAGATAAATAATATATAGGGAAAAATTACTATCTCTTCCCGTCAAAATTTATTCCACCTATGCATTCCACTTAGACTCAGTTGAGGGAAATTTCGTCTTTTCAAGAAAATTTTAACAGTTCTGTTTGACTTAACGGCACGAGGGACTAATAAGGCAGCAAAAGGTGAGTTCAAGGACCAAGGTAGGAGAGGTGAAACATCTTACACCAAATTAGGAGAATTGGGAAAGTTTAGGGACCAAATTATTAATCCCAATTGAACCAAGTTTCTACCTTGAGCCTTGAAAGCTAGTAAGTTTTCGGCCTTTGCCCTTTTTCTCTTTACCTGATGGGTCTTGACTTCCACCCCTACCTTTACTCTTTGAGGTTCTTTGATATAGATGAGTCACGCCAAGTATTATACTCAGCACACATCACACTCCTCAGGGACACTCACGTTCTACACGATGAATCACCACCTTTAGCAAGAGTGCTTGCAAAGACTATTATACTCAATTCAAAAAAGTCTGCCTCATCTTATTTCATTCTTCAAATATATTGAGTTTACAAATGACTTTTTAATTAATAAACATCATAATATACTCCCACATCCAAACTAATTGAACTAAGGGTAAAAATCTACTCAACAAAACAACTTCGAAACTGAGTGTCCCTCTATTTGAGAAAATACTTGTCCCAAAACGAGGAATCCTCAACAATCTATTAATCATTACTAAAACAAAATTCCCTGCTTCCATGTAACACTTTTATGTCAATTTTTTCCCGCCTAAAAACAGGATAGTCTTCAAAAATAAAAACATCCCGCCAAAAGTTTAATTGCTAAAAATAAAAGTTCATTTATTTAGGTTATAAAAACCGTGCCTTGAACATATAAAGTCTTTACTCATATAAATTCCGAACAAATTTCAATAGAAGTGGAAATAACATAATTTCTCAATAAAAAACCGTTCAATTCCTCCCCCCGCCTCCCAATGTCCTTACTCCCTCCTATAGTCGGGTTAACCTCTTTCTCTCATTCTAATTTCACAAAACCCCTCATTTTCTCTATTATAAATTCACATTTTTTAATCTTTACATTTTCAATATGTTTAATTTTCATACATTGGAGTCACTAAGAGATTAAATATAATTTTAATTTATATTCTGTGCATCGTACGGGTGGATTAATAGCTCAAACCTAACAATTACTTCGTTAAAATGACCGACCAATTTTATTTTTTTACTAAAATTAAGAAAGTTGACTTTTAAGTCGTTTTAGTAGCTCATATTCATTAATGCCCTTAGGCCTCGATTGGTACACGAAAACGGAATTAATTCTGCGGAATCGATTACTAGTAATGAGATTCCACTGAAATAGATTGCTAGATGATTCCTAAGAGTGTTTGGTAACATAAGGAATGCGATTAATAATGTAATACAAATTTCTATTATATTGTTTGGTAAAAAAACAAAACAACATGAAATGCAAAGATAAAAGTAAGGCAATTGACAACATTACCCTAATGTAGACAAGTACTTGTTAATGACTTTCATGATAAAAATTAGAAATTAACGTTATTACTACTCAAAAAAATAACAAGTTCTTCATTGTTTTTCAATTTTTGTGAAAGTCTTAAATTATCCAACATCAATAAAATAGGAAAAAATTATTAAATTAAAATTTAAAAAATTAATGTTATAATGAAACTAGTTCAAATAAAAATAACATAAACATTTGAAACAAAAGGAATAAATACTTGACCTAATAAAAAGAGTCGAAGAAGACGGCGAGGAGTAAAAAAAAAAAAAGAAACGATCGTAAATTAGTTGAAATCAAATGAAATATTAAATATAAAGAAAATATTTTAACTAATAGAAAGATATTTATTGTCCTTTTACATGGATTTCAACTATTAGGAATCTAAATACTACCTCCTTCATCAAGATTGTGATTCCTTAAATTTTAGTAATCAATTCCAAGATTTTAGTAATCTATTCCTACTCCAAATATAATTCTTGCACCACCAAACGTTATTAATCAATTTCATGGAATCAATTCTACGATGTCTATGCTATTGCCTTGCAAGTGAACACTATGACATGAGAGTTAGCCAAAGTTAATCCAGTAAATTTATGCAAAAATTAATACTCATTTTGAGACTAAAATAATTTATAAATGGACTCTCACTTTGGAAAGGGTGAGTAGTTACTTGGCCATTGGCCATAAACTCCTTTTCTGAACACAAATACTCCCTCCGTTCCGAAGAGAAAGCCCCTTATTAACTTTTGAAAATCAACTTGACCAGGTTTCGGATTTATGTCTAACAATTTTTAATTTAGTTATTAAAAATAAAGTTGCAACCTTTGTAAGAGTATACAAAGAATTTGAAGAATCACAGAGTAAATCCATGCCATAAATTTCATTTGAGAAGAATACAAAATTAACTCTAGAAAATTAACAGGGCATTCTTCTTTTGAGATAGAGGGAGTTCATTGATAGATGTAGGCATGGATTTTGGATTTCGGGAATTCAAATTTCTTAATAGGCCTTCGTTATGGGCTGTGGCACATGGGCAATGGCATGGGTTATGCCGTCTCAACTCAAAGACATTTTGGATATGGGTTTACCTGTGAATCCAGTACTTTAAAAACTTTTTGGGTTAAAAGGTCAAACTGGATTGACAGGTAAATCCATATCAGAATTTAAGTTGAAGATTGGCCTCCTAAGGCCAGACACCTTGATTTGGGCCATATTGTTTGATAGTATAATGTGTAAACTCTGTACAGATCAAACAACAAAATTACTTCATTAATTGATGGGCCTATAGATGTTAATCCGGCCTTCTAGATTTCGGCTTCAAACATCTTTATGAACTAGGTGTGACTCTAAACTTTCGAACCTTGTTCATTTTTAGTTTTCACTATTTTATTTTTGGGTGAATTACAGGCCGGTCCCTTTTTAAACATTTGTAATCGCTCCAGTTCATTCATCTTTTTTAAAAATTGGAAAAAGGCATTTTTTGGGCGAAAAGACAATTATGCCATTAATGAAAGAAAAACACACGCGCTTCAGTAACCCAAGGCATCGCGATGCACCACTTTTGCATCGCATCGCAGCGCGTTTTAGGGAACCAAAGCATCGTGATGAGCAACCAAGGCATCGCGATGCACTACTTTTGCATCGCGATGCACCAAATTGGGGCATTGCGATGCAACAATTGGTGTATCGCGATCATCGCAGAACCAAAGCGTCGTGATGATCAACCAAGGCATCGCGATGCACTACTTTGGCATCGCGATGCAGCACTTTTGCATCGCGATCATCGCAACGCGCTTTAGGGAACTTGATCATCGAACCCCGTTGCGTTGCCCAGCATACTGCGATTGGCGAATTAAATCAGTCCAAGAACATCTTCCTCTGTTTTCGGACAGCACACTGTCAAGCTTGATTTGAAGCTCAAAAATAGTATTTTTTGGTAGAAAAATTGTGCACAAATATAGTACTAAGTTAGGATAATAATATGAGATTGATTTTAAACAAATTCGAAGCTTAAAACAGATATTTAAGTGGCCAAAACAGCTCAAGAACAAAGAAAAATGGGATGAACTCAAAAATTTTGAATTTGATCAAATTCGTGTTTTATGCATGAAAATTGATACCCAAACATGAGGAAAGACTATATTAACAACATGGAATCATTAAACATCAATTTGAATCTCAAATCTGAAGCAACGATGTTGTTGAGGGTATTTTAGGAAGAAAATTTTTAAAATGTCTTTTAGCGGTTAAAAAAAAAAGGGTGTACTGGAGAGAAAAAAAGTTTGGAAAAGTGGACCGGCCAGCAATTTCTCCTTTATTTTTCTCTTTGCCTCTAACCATTTTCTGAACAACAGAAAAAATAAATAAAAAATACTTCTTCGTCACAAAAAAATTGTTTCATTTTACAAGTTAAATTTTTTAAAGCTATAGCTATACATGTTTGTACATCCTCTAAATTATGCTATAAATATTTCTTTTTGTAGAAATGAGACACACCAAAGGAGTGCACTGTCTTAAGTGACACTCCATTGAGACATGACTACAAATTAAAGATCATTTGACTTTCCAAATGTGAATATTTCAAGCGTTAGTGCAATTTTTGTCTCCAACCATCCCGCAATGCATCCTTGCGCCATCTTGAAGCAGTTGGAGAAATTGCACCAAATTTGGTGCAGGATTTTCGTGCGCTATCCTAGTTTTGCCCCCTTTTTTTGTTTTAATTCTACTATTGTTTCTTAATTTTATTTTAATGTCTTGTATTTAATTATTTAATTTTAGTCCATTATTTTAAAGACTTGTATTATTTAATTTAACATTTTTTTTAATTATAAGTCTTGTTAATTATAAGTTATTTGTATTATTAACATTATTTTTAATAAAATTAATGAATATTGTAGAAAATTTATAAATATTGAAGATAAAATTTAAAAAGAACGAGAATTACATTACATTAAGATAAAATCACACGACATAATATTTTAACATTTGTGGGATGAATATACGAATTCAGAGATTTAAATAATCATCTATCATCCTGTTTGTATTTTAATTATATTTATATTTCAATTAAATGATCATTTGTATTTCAATTTCAGCTATATTTTCAAGTGTTTGTATTTTAATGCATATTATTTAATTTAATATAAATTGTATTATAAAAAATAAAATATACTATTCAATAAAAGATATATTTGTTTTGCTATAAATTTAATGAGATAAAATATATGTTTTAAATAGAATAATAAAGAATATTCTTAGAATAGTTTTTTTAGTGTAAAGTTTGAAGTAGGATGGTTAGAAATGGTGAAAAATATTTGGAGCAATAATTACACTATTATAGTGGGATAGTATAATTTTTGCACCGATTGGCTGGAGTTGCCCTAAATAATTACGTTACACCCTTTATCGCACCAAAATGTGGGTCCCACCTCCCCTCGTCCAAGCAAAGTTAGCTGGGCAACGAGGCTACATACATAAGCCTAAATTGAGATTGAACTTGAATGTGTTACGATAAATTAGAAAGAATTACAAACTAAATGCAATCTTTAAAGGATACTACCTGTAGAAAATAATAATTCTTGTGAATAATAGCATAGCCTTCTCATTGATAGGAGTACATATTTATAGGGTTACAAGTTAACCTAATACAATCATAACTAGAAGAGGAGTTACAATACAATCCTAACTAGGAGAAGACTTACAATACAATAATAACTAGGAGACCTAACTAATAGGGAGACTATACCAAATATAATTAGGAGAATACACCAAATATAATTACAAAGATATGGAGGAGATATTATTCTCTTTTATGCCCCCGCAAGTTGGATCCCCGGGAGGAGAGGGCAATCTTGAGTAGAAGATGTTGAAAGCATGCGCGAGAAAGCCGGGTAACAATAGGTGAGGTGCGAACTGCGGCCTAGGGTACTGGTTGATGAGGAGGGTCGGAATTAGGTGGGGCGACTTGTGAGGACTCGGCAAGGTTGGGGTGGGTTGTATCGAGCGCCGAGGTTGGTTGAGGCGAGATCATGAGAGGAGCATTAGTCAGGTCGCTGTGAGGACCTTCTACCGATAGTGTGTATAAAGCCGCAAGGATATCATGAGGTGGTAACCAAGTGGTGCGGGTTGACTTATCATGTCGGGGAAGACCCAGCTCGACCTAAGACATGGGAAATTCAGACTCGACAAATCGAACATGACGTGAGACGAAGAGCTTTGCGCTGGTCGGGTCATAACAGATATATGCACTCTGGGTAAGGGTGTGACGACCCGAGTCCGAGATTCGATGTTGAACCCCAACTCGGAGCGCCAAACCGAGGAAAGACTAAATAAAGCGAGCACAAAAGCTCGAAACCAAAACCAAAGCAGCGGAATACTAAAAATAAGGCAGCGGAACAACAAATGAACTTGAGCCTCCAAGCTCGAATAACAAAACCCCAACAACATAAAAATAACCTCCACGGCTAAACAAGCGCCGGAGAACAACAACAGCTACAACACCGCGAGTCAACGTTCGGGAAAAACCAATAGTAAAATACCAATGGGCACACGGCCACAACAATTAAGAAAGTGGAATTATAAAAATAGTACAACCGGCACGACTCCACAAGTCGGCACCAAAAATAAGTATATAAAATACAAGAATCTCTACCCGACGTACTAAGTTTACATAACTCAGTTAACCCACGACCTCACAAGTACATGATACAAATATAAAATACTAACTAGATACAAATAGAGAATCTTCGAACTAGGGCCTCACTTTGCCGAAACGAGTCCTGCAACTAAGGAAAACAAATATGGAAGGGATGAGTCGAATGACCCAGTAAGCTACTAATGAAACAATATGGCATGGCATTATGCACATAAGAATAGCAGGATAATAAACAGGTTGTAGCACATAAGACAACCAACCCTATATTCACGAGAGGCTCAGTAGCCGCCAACCGTCATGCACTGGTTGGAGACCACGACCAACATTCGTTCATATAGGAAGCACATAAAGCTCAAAGTAAACACATAAAGGTGGATACGGTGGATTTGAGGTACACCTCCGAAATCCCTTGAAACACTTCCGACCTTATCGCTCCATGAAGCCGTAGTAAACGATCGTCTTGCCGCTCCACGGGCTGTAAAGGATGCCTCTGCTGCTATCCAACAAAATAATAATAATAATAGATTCCTGCGCTTCTGCTCCATAGAACCAAAATGATTAACTGTGTCGCTGATGCTAGGCACGTTTCCCAATATTAACCGCGGACATAAATAGATAATTGTGCTGCTGCTGCTGTACACAAATCACGAAGGGACCGGTGCTCGTATCCCAAGAAAATATATGTACCCGATCGCGTCAAGCACGATCTACAAGTACCCAACAATAAATGTACCCGACCGCGTCAAGCACGATCTACAAGTACCCGTTGTGGACCATTTCCTGTATCCACGTCGACGTATCGCTCGATCCCCTACGACCCGAGACAATACGGCTCTAGCCACTTTTAGGTATCACAAGGGACCGGTGTCCGTATCCCAATGCATACAAAACAATGTCGACAATACACGATCGCCGTTTATTCCGTTCAACGTGGGACTAGAGAAAACCCCTACCATGGCCAACGGTAGGGAGAGGCCGATGTATTGGCCTTCGGCTATTACGAAGCCCTGCTCCCGCAATAACCGAGCGTCAATACACCTCCAATGCACATATGCCGTGGACTCGATGCAATGCACAAGTAGATGTTTACCCATGCCAAACTAATCTAAGTGTGTTCTATTGAATCACAACTTAATAAACCAAATCATGATGTGTTCTATTGAATCACAACCCAACGAAATCAAACCATAATGTGTTCTATTGAATCACATACCAAATCAACGTAATGTGCTTGTAAATACTAAACACACAATCAATCATCAAAGTAGGATGATTGTCCTATTGCTTACTAGAACAATCACAAATACCACACATCACCCAAGTCCGCCATCGCTAGACTTAATAACCATAACACGTGTAAGCCTACTCGTACTTACAATCATAATTCAATGCGTCACTAACACGTTCAACTTAGGATCTCTACGGTATCCTACGATCACAATACACTCCATCTCATGTATATATATATTCCACCTCCTTTCGATCGCGTATTATGCGTATCACGACTCTCTTCAAGTCACATCGTCGCATCGGAACAATAATCAAGGTGTATCATTAACTACCTAGGATATGACCAACTCATCATAAACACGTCGCTCGGTGTGTAGCGACTAAGTCGTTCCCAACGTACGTCACACGTGGCCGTACACAACTCATTAGTAACCTATATGAAGTCACATTTACCTTTAATAATTAATCAAAGCTTGGGCGTAAGGTGTACATATATATTTATAATCCTCCAACCCAAATCAAGTAGTCGCGTGTTCAACAACGTTGACTAAGTCAACCTAACTTAAGTTACTCGATCAAGTCTTATCGATGCGTCATCCCACCTTGTAGGAGACTAAAATATTACTCGTCAACTCATTACACAACGTATAACCTTAACGTCCTATTCGACTCCACGAAGTCGATCACAACTAAGGTCTAGCCCATTCGGTGTAATATTCGATTCACCATATCCCAACGACTACACTCGGGTCTTTCAAATATTCAAAACATCGGGACAAGCCGTAGCGTCATCCCTACAATCACGAGACTCAATATACCAAAATCTATTACTCATAAAAATCCCACGAGTGTACTAACGATTGAAATCTCAACAAGTTATAAACACTTGATATAACTAAAACAAGTCATCGGCGACTATACGGCCGGAACCCAACTATAAGACAAACCCACGAGTCTATAGCTCGGGAAAAATAACAACAACAACGACAATAATAATCACGACACAATCTCGAGGAGTCTCTACTACTCGGAGACAACAATCATCGCAATAACAACAACAACGTGTACACAATGAACTCCACAAGTCTCTAATATTCGGAGACCACAAGATTAACACCAATTCATCAATACCCATCATTTAACATGCTAGAGTATCACATTGAACAAATATAACATGTAGGAGTTCATATGCACATAGATAGCACATAAATATCGCGATACTACTCTACGATGCTCAAAATCTAAGAAGGAGATTAGTAACTTACAACACAACGCAAATCTTCCACGAAATCCAAGGGGCTTCGCGTGGAAATGTACTCCTCCACGACCTCTACGCAGCTACGAAGTCCAAACGTCGATTCCAAGCTCGATCCAAGTCCAAACCAAGCTTTTCTCTCTCAAAACACCCCTTTCTCTCTCTAAAATGTGGGAGAAGAGATGGGTTCGTGATACACTAACAGATCGGACGATCCCTTTGGGTAGAAATGTTCTCCTCGTCGTCCTCTACGCTACGGCGAAGACGGCTCGTCGATCCGACAAGCGGAGCTCAAGATATCGCGAAATCTTTCTCTTCTCTTTCTCTCTCTCTCTTCTTGCTCTCTCTCTAAAATCTGAGTTGGGAGGAAGAAATGAGGGAGGAAAATAGAGTGGGTTATGATATTAATACCATGGGTAAGTGTTTGGCCCAATCCCGGGCTTGTTTGAGCATTTTAAACCACTTAAAAACACGAAAACCGAGAAAACATCAAAGCCGGACGAACAGGCGCGGCGGGCGGCCGCCAGCGCTGTCCAAAGCCCACCATTCTGCCTCTTGAGCGGCCGCCTAGGCGGCCGCCTCCGAAATTCGACTTTTCGATTTCGCTCCCGTTTGACCCCGAAATGTCCCGGAATGATCCTAGGTTGATCCTAACGTCAAATCAAGGTCAAAACACATCTAATACACTCCTAAATCATCCCGTGACGAGGCACGAATGATAACAAACACTAGTCACAAATGCACATCGAGCTAAACAACTCTCAAACTAACCCAACTTACGGGTTAACGATAAAGCGAACATGCTTGCCGTTAACGAACGAATCTAAGCCAAGGTTAAGTCAACCAACCAAAGGGGAAATGTAATGTACACGAACGCTAAACGAAGTCGAGCATAGTCTCGAACGGATAAAGGAACAAAGTGCAACTCGCCCTGAGTTAAACACGCGTCAAATATGATCTTCGATCTAACACGTCACGCTTAACAAGCATGACGCCTCACTCTCCGAGGGTTTTGAGGTCAATATCGAGAGACTATGAGTGAACCCGGAATGAAGTTGGGTCGGGGTGTTACATCCTCTCCCCCTTAAAAGAATTCGACCGCGAATTCAAGGATCTAACGTTCACGGGGGAAACATACATCACAACGGGGCTATACCCTAGCCTACGCAATCACAATTCTACCGATAGAGAGTGAAAGTCCAACAAATAAAGGGAGTTGGTCCAAGTTAGAGGTCATCAACCTCAAGTATTGCTCATGCACAAGGTTCTAACGAATAAATGAAATTTCGAGATGTAAGAAATCTCGGGGTTTCGTTACGAGGCTCACTACCGTCTCCAGTCAAGTCCAAGTTCAAAGTACACTACAAAGTGTCATGAAAACACCTTCAAACACGTTCCAACACCACGCTTCCGCGCGCTAACGAATCTCCACTTCCCGTGGTACAATCCTCAACAACTACTCACGAGAAATCCCGCGATCAATTAGGTCCGGGTTAACACAACCCTTAGGTTCGCAAGGTCACGCAACGACATCATAAAGTCAAGGAACAAGTTCAAACAAATGGCATATCACTGAAGGTCACACGAGTCATAGAACTCTGTCGTGAATAACGATACTACCGGCTACACCCAAAGCCGACAAAATAAAAGGTCAACGAAATCGCAAGTCGACATGCTCGCGATGCGACTACTCATGTCAATAAGTCGCAAGGTCAACATAAATAATAATAAGAGTTTCAAACTCTAAATACATTCGACGAAACGGATCGGTATCATCGGACACCAATACCATGTACTATACATGCTATTCGAAACATAGAGTGTATCACACTCTTGATGTTACATTCTCAGGTCAACTACAAGATATAGTATTCTAACGAATGAGTACCCGATCAGAGTACACGAGATAGTCCAATAACAGGAAAACGAATAAATAATAGAATAAGTCGCGATGAACATGACTTTTACGGGTTCAATCACAGGGTCTCACCTCTTAGCCTTGACTCGCTCTGTTGGAGTCTTGGCTCGGTGCAGGAGGGTTCGGTGGGGTAACTTGCTCCACTCGAGGTGTCTCACCTAGGACCACATTCAGTTGGTCCTCCAGTTCTTTCAGTTCTCGTAATGCGTGTCTGAGTTGAAATACGGTCGGGTGCATAACCGACATCCTTGCAGTCTTCCTAGTTCGTGCCATCCTGCTACAGGAATACAGTAGAGACATTAAATCTCTAGGGGAAGTGAAACACCTTAAGTGAATCAACGAAGGCATACTTATCAACGTACGTTCTCAATTCTCAACCCAACACAATTGACATGCACGTAGGGTTCTAAAGACAACCACCTCATCATTCCAAGGGGCATACACACAAGGTGACACAATCTATTCGTATCGCAAAAATCGATAAGACAAGACTAAATTAATACAATGCATCCAGTCTACAACACGTCGCATACAATATGGCAATCTCTCGCTCACCGCCGGGGTGGCAAATTATCACTTCGATATCTCTAAGGTTAAACAAACTTATAACACACGTGACAATGTACAAGTCACAAGGGCTAATCGCATGCCCGAAATACTCATGTTCAACTAAGCACAACGGCTCACACAATATCAAATCAAATCAAACCAATACACGAGAAATGATATACAATCCAAACACGGGGTACACAACTTGTTCAAGTACACTATTCCATTTACTTGTCCATTACGGTTGGTAATAGGGTCAGACAATTTCTATCTATCATGCTATCAACTTAGTCTTGACGAATATCTCTTGACAACCAAATCAGGGGCCCTTCTGAAGTGGCTTCAAAAGCTACCGTCACTAGGGCGTTAGGGACAAGTGATTACAAATATGCCCTTAGAGTCGGTCTCATGCACATAAGTATCAAATACAAGCAAATGCACCTATGTGACACAATGTCTCTAGTATGCACAAATGTCGCATTCCACGATGTGATATGAGAAAAATAAAGTGTCTAGTACGTACGAACTCATATACTCGCACTTGTCGTAACCCGACACTCCACGATAAACACTAGTGGATTCATGACCCAGAATCTCGGGTCTTCCACCTCTATTTCCTCAGATGATCGCTAATATCAAGCCTATGACGTTCCCTAAAACCTCTCGACTATACTTCTCAGAATCAACGAGACAACCTACAATGGTCAAATCTCGCTACTAAACTTATCAAACGACTCTTACTTAGTCGTCAACACTCTAGCGAGGACTTAAAGCGCACTCACTAATTCCACAAGGGGAAATAACCGATTACAAACCGTTAATCTTCGCTCTCATGAGCGTAAGAACTTAACTAATCCAGTCCTACATGGACCATCTCTATAATTTACCAATATCCAAGGTAAACTTAACACAAAACTCAACGTTGATCGCTCCACCCAATACCCAGATCACCTAAGCCGAGGATCCTATCCTGGCGGACAGCTAACTTAAGCTCTGATACCAACTGTGACGACCCGAGTCCGAGATTCGATGTTGAACCCCAACTCGGAGCGCCAAACCGAGGAAAGACTAAATAAAGCGAGCCACAAAAGCTCGAAACCAAAACCAAAGCAGCGGAATACTAAAAATAAGGCAGCGGAACAACAAATGAACTTGAGCCTCCAAGCTCGAATAACAAAACCCCAACAACATAAAAATAACCTCCACGGCTAAACAAGCGCCGGAGAACAACAACAGCTACAACACCGCGAGTCAACGTTCGGGAAAAACCAATAGTAAAATACCAATGGGCACACGGCCACAACAATTAAGAAAGCTGGAATTATAAAAATAGTACAACCGGCACGACTCCACAAGTCGGCACCAAAAATAAGTATATAAAATACAAGAATCTCTACCCGACGTACTAAGTTTACATAACTCAGTTAACCCACGACCTCACAAGTACATGATACAAATATAAAATACTAACTAGATACAAATAGAGAATCTTCGAACTAGGGCCTCACTGCGCCGAAACGAGTCCTGCAACTAAGGAAAACAAATATGGAAGGGATGAGTCGAATGACCCAGTAAGCTACTAATGAAACAATATGGCATGGCATTATGCACATAAGAATAGTAGGATAATAAACAGGTTGTAGCACATAAGACAACCAACCCTATATTCACGAGAGGCTCAGTAGCCGCCAACCGTCATGCACTGGTTGGATACCACGACCAACATTCGTTCATATAGGAAGCACATAAAGCTCAAAGTAAACACATAAAGGTGGATACGGTGGATTCGAGGTACACCTCCGAAATCCCTTGAAACACTTCCGACCTTATCGCTCCATGAAGCCGTAGTAAACGATCGTACTGCCGCTCCACGGAACTGTAAAGGATGCCTCTGCTGCTATCCAACAAAATAATAATAATAATAGATTCCTGCGCTTCTGCTCCATAGAACCAAAATGATTAACTGTGTCGCTGATGCTAGGCACGTTTCCCAATATTAACCGCGGACATAAATAGATAATTGTGCTGCTGCTGCTGTACACAAATCACGAAGGGACCGGTGCTCGTATCCCAAGAAAATATATGTACCCGATCGCGTCAAGCACGATCTACAAGTACCCAACAATAAATGTACCCGACCGCGTCAAGCACGATCTACAAGTACCCGTTGTGGACCATTTCCTGTATCCACGTCGACGTATCGCTCGATCCCCTACGACCCGAGACAATACGGCTCTAGCCACTTATAGGTATCACAAGGGACCGGTGTCCGTATCCCAATGCATACAAAACAATGTCGACAATACACAGTCGCCGTTTATTCCGTTCAACTGTGGGACTAGAGAAAACCCCTACCATGGCCAACGGTAGGGAGAGGCCCAGTGTATTGGCCTTCGGCTATTACGAAGCCCCTGCTCCCGCAATAACCGAGCGTCAATACACCTCCAATGCACATATGCCAGCTGGACTCGATGCAATGCACAAGTAGATGTTTACCCATGCCAAACTAATCTAAGTGTGTTCTATTGAATCACAACTTAATAAACCAAATCATGATGTGTTCTATTGAATCACAACCCAACGAAATCAAACCATAATGTGTTCTATTGAATCACATACCAAATCAACGTAATGTGCTTGTAAATACTAAACACACAATCAATCATCAAAGTAGGATGATTGTCCTATTGCTTACTAGAACAATCACAAATACCACACATCACCCAAGTCCGCCATCGCTAGACTTAATAACCATAACACGTGTAAGCCTACTCGTACTTACAGTCATAATTCAATGCGTCACTAACACGTTCAACTTAGGATCTCTACGGTATCCTACGATCACAATACACTCCATCTCATGTATATATATATTCCACCTCCTTTCAGTCGCGTATTATGCGTATCACGACTCTCTTCAAGTCACATCGTCTGCATCGGAACAATAATCAAGGTGTATCATTAACTACCTAGGATATGACCAACTCATCATAAACACGTCGCTCAGTGTGTAGCGACTAAGTCGTTCCCAACGTACGTCACACGTGGCCGTACACAACTCATTAGTAACCTATATGAAGTCACATTTACCTTTAATAATTAATCAAAGCTTGGGCGTAAGGTGTACATATATATTTATAATCCTCCAACCCAAATCAAGTAGTCGCGTGTTCAACAACGTTGACTAAGTCAACCTAACTTAAGTTACTCGATCAAGTCTTATCGATGCGTCATCCCACCTTGTAGGAGACTAAAATATTACTCGTCAACTCATTACACAGCGTATAACCTTAACGTCCTATTCGACTCCACTGAAGTCAGTCACAACTAAGGTCTAGCCCATTCAGTGTAATATTCGATTCACCATATCCCAACGACTACACTCGGGTCTTTCAAATATTCAAAACATCGGGACAAGCCGTAGCGTCATCCCTACAATCACGAGACTCAATATACCAAAATCTATTACTCATAAAAATCCCACGAGTGTACTAACGATTGAAATCTCAACAAGTTATAAACACTTGATATAACTAAAACAAGTCATCGGCGACTATACGGCCGGAACCTAACTATAAGACAAACCCACGAGTCTATAGCTCGGGAAAAATAACAACAACAACGACAATAATAATCACGACACAATCTCGAGGAGTCTCTACTACTCGGAGACAACAATCATCGCAATAACAACAACAACGTGTACACAATGAACTCCACAAGTCTCTAATATTCGGAGACCACAAGATTAACACCAATTCATCAATACCCATCATTTAACATGCTAGAGTATCACATTGAACAAATATAACATGTAGGGAGTTCATATGCACATAGATAGCACATAAATATCGCGATACTACTCTACGATGCTCAAAATCTAAGAAGGAGATTAGTAACTTACAACACAACGCAAATCTTCCACGAAATCCAAGGGGCTTCGCGTGGAAATGTACTCCTCCACGACCTCTACGCAGCTACGAAGTCCAAACGTCGATTCCAAGCTCGATCCAAGTCCAAACCAAGCTTTTTCTCTCTCAAAACACCCCTTTCTCTCTCTAAAATGTGGGAGAAGAGATGGGTTCGTGATACACTAACAGATCGGACGATCCCTTTGGGTAGAAATGTTCTCCTCGTCGTCCTCTACGCTACGGCGAAGACGGCTCGTCGATCCGACAAGCGGAGCTCAAGATATCGCGAAATCTTTCTCTTCTCTTTCTCCTCTCTCTCTTCTTGCTCTCTCTCTAAAATCTGAGTTGGGAGGAAGAAATGAGGGAGGAAAATAGAGTGGGTTATGATATTAATACCATGGGTAAGTGTTTGGCCCAATCCCGGGCTTGTTTGAGCATTTTAAACCACTTAAAAACACGAAAAACCGAGAAAACATCAAAACCGGACGAACAGAGCACGCGGCTGGGCGGCCGCCCAGGCGCCCGCGCTGTCCAAAGCCCACCATTCTGCCTCTTGAGCGGCCGCCTAGGCGGCCGCGCCTCCACCAGAAATTCTGACTTTTTCGATTTCGCTCCCGTTTGACCCCGAAATGTCCCGGAATGATCCTAGGTTGATCCTAACGTCAAATCAAGGTCAAAACACATCTAATACACTCCTAAATCATCCCGTGACGAGGCACGAATGATAACAAACACTAGTCACAAATGCACATCGAGCTAAACAACTCTCAAACTAACCCAACTTACGGGTTAACGATAAAGCGAACATGCTTGCCGTTAACGAACGAATCTAAGCCAAGGTTAAGTCAACCAACCAAAGGGGAAATGTAATGTACACGAACGCTAAACGAAGTCGAGCATAGTCTCGAACGGATAAAGGAACAAAGTGCAACTCGCCCTGAGTTAAACACGCGTCAAATATGATCTTCGATCTAACACGTCACGCTTAACAAGCATGACGCCTCACTCTCCGAGGGTTTTGAGGTCAATATCGAGAGACTATGAGTGAACCCGGAATGAAGTTGGGTCGGGGTGTTACAAAGGGAGTACCCGAGGAAGACACAGGGAATCGAGCGAGGATCAAGTTTGTGAGTGGTGTGTGGTCGCAGCTAGGGATAGCAGAGACATCCAAATCCTCGGAGTTTTAAGTAAATAGAGGCAGACCCAAAGAGTTTGTGGTAGGAAGAGAACATCTGAAGTGTGGAAGTGGGAAGTCGATTTATGAGATAGGTGGCTGTGAGGAAAGCATACGACCAGAAGGTGAGGGGAAGGGGGGCTGTGGATAGTAGAGATAGACCTATTTCGACAATGTGTCGATGTCGGTGATCAGAGAAGCCATTGTGCTTGGGTGTGTGTGGGGGCGAGGTGAGGTGCGAGATGCCCTTAGTGGCAAGGTATGTAGCTAGGTCGGTGGATTTAGGAAGACCAGTATATTCGCCATCATTGTCCGAGTAAAGGGTGACTATCTTGTGTTTGAAGTGGTTTTCAATCAGGGCTTGGAAGCGAGGAAAGATGGATACAACATCAGATTTTATTTTAAGAGGGTAAAGCCATATGTAATGCGTGTAATGATTGACGAAGATCACATAGTATTTGAAGCCATCAAATAAGTTAATAGGCGAGGTCCATACATCAGAATAAATAATTTGAAGGGGGTGGGTGGACACAATAGTATATAAAGTAAAAGGAAGTTTGTGACTTTTATTACTTAAACATGCATTACAAAAAGATGACTTAGCTCGAGAATGCTCGAGAGCAAAACTAGACTCTATATGATTTTGAATTTGGGCAGAGGGATGACTAAGTCGATGATGCCAGTTTGGAACGGACACTTTTAAACTCGCAAAGGAAGTAAGGTGACACGGTGGGATTGAGCTCGGCCATTCATACACACCATCCTTAGATTGTCCTTCCAGCAGCGAGGTCCCTGTCTGTAGATTTTTCACATGAAAAGAAATGGGTAAGAATTTAATGGATGCATTATTAGTTGTGCAGAATTGAGAGATAGAAATGAGGTTTCTTTGCATACTAGGTACAAACCAAACATTATGCAATTAAAAGGTGTGAGAGGATGTGTGGAGAGAGGTAGAACAAGTATTAGCAATGTGTAACCCAGTGTCATCACCAATAACCATGTCATCAGGGCCCGAGTATGGAGTGTGGAGAGAGAGATTACCAAGGTCAATAGTGGCATGGTGGGAAACACCATTGTCAAGGAGCCACCTCGGAGTTGTGTTGCCCAAGGTTGTGGTTATGTTTGCTCGGGGTTGCCATTTGTTGCCCGCAGACGAGGAGTGAGACGAGCTGGATGATGAGGCCGGAACAAGCTGAAAGCTGGGGCATTGAGCGACTGTGTGACCTTGTTAACGACAGCCTTGACATTTTTTGAGGTAAGATCACCGTTGGCGAGGACTAGTGTTGTCCGACTGCGAGATGCCGAGGAGGCTGGGTGGGTTGCTGGTGGTGAGGATACTGAGGCTGAGGGGATCCATGTTGCCTGGTTGTTGTTGTATTAGCCGTGGCGGGGTGAGGAGTGGAGGCGAGGTGGGATTGCTTCAGCACCAGCTCGCGATTGATGAGTTTCTCATAAAGTTCATCAAAGGGGATAGGAGTGTCCCGTCCTTCAACTGCATCAGCGACATGTCGATAATCATCATCAAGGTCGCCGAGCACTATTTCTATAAGTTCCTCATGGTCGAGTGGTTTATCGAGGGCAGCGAGCTCATCGAATTTACTTTTAATGAACTGCATATACTCGGAGATCGATTGAGAGCCTTTTGTAGCTCGCTTGAGCTGGTCCTTGATTTGTTTGATATGCCCGCGGGTAGGGCGAGCATATGTTTTGGCCAATATGACCCAAGCCTCCCGAGCTATAGCCGCTTGCTAAATAAGCAAGAACTAGGCTTGTGGAGAGGAAGCCGACAAGGGCGCAGAACAGAAGTTTGTCTTGTCGGATCCATGGTAGGTGGTTGGGTTAGGTGTTTGAGCAGTATTGAATATGATGGTGGTTGGCGGGCAGACTAAGGTGCCATCTACAAATTTGTAGAGATCATAGCCAATGAGCGTGGAATCAACCTTGAGTTTCCAGGCGAGGTAGGTGGTGGGGGTGAGTTTGGTGATATTGTGGTTAAAGATGTTGATGAGTTGATAGGTTTTTGAAGAGTCGTGGGATCTTGGATGGTGATTGTGTTGGAAGCCATGGTTGCTGTTTGAAAGGAAGGAGAGGGTTGGTGGGCGGTGGTGTTAAGGGTTGCGGAAGTTTGGTAGAATCAAAGATCTGATACCATATAGAAAATAATAATTCTTGTGATTAATGGCATAGTATTCTCATTGATAGGAGTACATATTTATAGGGTTACAAGTTAACCTAATACAATCTTAACTAGGAGAGGAGTTACAGTACAATCCTAACTAGAAAAAGAGTTACAATACAATAATAACTAGGAGACCTAACTAATAGAGAGAATATACCAAATATAATTAGGAGAATATACCAAATATAATTACAAAGATATGGAGGAGATATTATTCTCTTATACTATCACCTTTTTTATTTTATTTTTTTATTTATTACTCCATTCATTTCTAAATTATCGTCATGTTTGACTTTTTTCGATCAAAGATGATGTTTTTCAAATATCAATTCGACGCATATTTTTTTTATATTTTTTATAAAATCATAAAACACGTAATTCGTAGTACTTTAAATGGTCTACGAATCATGTGTTTTATGATTTTGAAAAAAATAAAAAATATATTCGTCAAATTTGTATTTGAAAAAAATATTCAAGTTTATCAAAAAAGTCAAACAAGACGATAGTTTTTGAAGAAAATAAGTAATTGATTCTGAAAATATCTTTAAATTCAGAAGTCCTAATCTCCGAAGGTCTACTGTGAGACCGTCTTATAGATCCTAATTCGTAAGACGAATCCCAACACTCTCACAGCTCAGCCCAACAACACACAATTAGGTAGAGGGATGACCAAGTTTAGAGTCTAGACTATATGATTTTGAATTTGGACAGAGGGATGACCAAGTCGATGATGCCAATTTAGAACGGACACTTTTAAACTCGCAAAGGTAGTAGGGTGGCACGGTAGGATTAAGCTCGGCCATTCATACACATCATCCTTAGATTGTCCTTCCAGCAGCGACGTCCCTGTCTGTAGATTCTTCACACGAAAAGAAGTGTGTAAGAATTCAATGGATGCATTATTATTTGTGCAGAATTGAGAGTTAGAAATGAGGTTTTTTTGTATGCTATGTACAAATAGAACATTATGCAATTACAAGGTGTGAGAGAGTGTGTGAAGAGAGGTAAAACTAGTATTGACAATGTGTAACCCAGTGTCATCACCAATAACCATGTCGTCAGGGCCTGAGTACGGAGTATAGAGAGAGAGATTGCCGAGGTCAGTAGTGACAAGGTGGGAAGCACCACTGTCAAGGAGCCAGCTCGGAGTTGTGTTGCTTGAGATTGTGGTTATGTTTGCTCGCAGTTGCCATTTCTTGCCAACAGGCGAGGAGTGAGACGAGCTAGATGATGAGGCTGAAACAAACTGAAAGCTGGGGCATTGAGCGACCATGTGACCTTGTTGACGGCAGCCTTGACAATTGCCGAGATAAGGTCACTGTTGGCGAGGACCAGTGTTGTCCGACTGTGGATGCTGAGGAGGCTGGGCGGGTTGTTGGTTGTGAGGATACAGAGACTGAGGGGATCCATATTGCCTGGTTGTCGCGGTATTAGCTGTGGCGGGGTAAGGAGTGGAGGCGAGGTGGGATTGCTTCAGCACCAGTTCGCGATTGATGAACTTCTCATAAAGTTCATCAAAAGGGATAAGAGTGTCCTGTCCTTCAACTCCATCAGCGACATGTCGGTAGTTATCATCCAGGTCGCCGAACGCTATTTCTATGAGGTCATCATGGTCGAGTGGTTTATCGAGGGTAGCAAGCTCATCGAATTCGCTTTTAATGAACTACATGTACTCGGAGATCGACTGAGTGCCTTTTGTAGCTTGCTTGAGCTGGTCCTTGATTTGTTTGATATGCCTGCGGGTAGGGCGAGCATATATGTTGGCCAGTATGACCCAAGTCTCCCGAGCTGTAGCCGCTTGCTGAATAAGCGGAACTAGGCTTGTGAAGAGGAAGCCGACAAGGGCGCAGAACAGAAGTTTGTCTTGTCAAATCCATGGTAAATGGTTGGGTTGGGTGTCTGAGCGGTATTGACTATGATGGTGGTTGGCGAGCAGACTTAGGTGCCGTCTACAAATTTGTAGAGATCATAGCCAATGAGCGTGGACTCAACTTGGAGTTTCCAGGCAAGGTAGGTGGTGCGGGTGAGCTTGGTGATATTGTGGTTGAATATATTGATGAGTTGATAGGTTTTGGTGGAATCTGTGGGATCTTGGATGGTGATTGTGTTGGAAGCCATGGTTGCTGTTTGAGAGAAAGGAGAGGGGTGGTGGGTGGTGGTGTTAAGGGTTGCGGAATTTTGGTGGAATCAAAGCTTGATACTATGTAGAAAATAATAATTCTTGTGAACGATGACATAGTCTTCTTATTGATAGAAGTGCATATTTAAAGGGTTACAAGTTAACCTAATACAATCTTAACTAGGAGAGGAGTTACAATACAATCCTAACTAGGAAAAGTGTTACAATACAATAATAACTAGGAGACCTAACTAATAGGAAAAATATACCACATATAATTAGGAGAATATACCAAATATAATTACAAAGATATGAAGGAGATATTATTTTATTATAATATCACCTTTTTTTATTTTATTTTTTATTTATTACTCCATTCGTTTCTAAATTATCATCTTGTTTGACTTTTTTCGGTCAAAGATGATGTTTTTCAAATATCAATTCGACGCATATTTTTTTATATATTTTTTATAAAATCATAAAACACGTAATTCGTAGTATTTTAAATGGTCTATGAATCACGTATTTTATCATTTTGAAAAAAATAAAAAAATATATACGTCAAATTTGTAATTGAAAAAAAAAATTCAATTTTATAAAAAAAAGTCAAACAAAACGATAATTTTTGAAGAAAATAAGTAGTTTGATTCTCAAAATATCTTTAACTTCAGAAGTCTTAATTTCCGAAGGTCTACTGAGAGACCGTCTTATGGATCCTATTTCGTGAGACGAATCTCTACACTCTCACAACTCAGCCTAACAATATACAATTAATCGAATCAGATATATTTTTTTGACACCAAAACAATTTTTTCTAATTTTTTGTCGTATCATAAATAAATACAGTAAAGCTCGAATGCAGTTGCTGAATACATAATCTGAATGCACTTTTGAGTTACAAAGTGCGCCGAATAATTAAACTTAAAAAGCAAGCTACTTTTTCCCGTTTCCCAAGGCAAAACAACAGTAAATAAGGTCAAGAAAATTGTTGAAAATGTCCTACAGAAAATAGACTTATTATGGACCCTCTATAAGTACACCTCCTCATGATCCCTCTGTACCGCACAAAAAGTAACATTGTGAGTGGCTTTGTAATAAATTAAGGTTCCCAAAAAATCTTCAAAACAACTGAACTCCAAAGTACCATTATCTTTATACATTTCATTATCATACTATCTAGTGGTATGTTGCTCAAAAGAGGTGCTACTTTTTCTTTATATACATATATATATATATATATATATATATATATAAAAGTTATGAAAATAGTTGGGAGTAACTTTAACCGAATCTTGATCTCGACCTGTTATAAAATCGTGTTTGTTCAGTATCTAAGAAATGTTTAATAAACCTTAAAAATTGGTTAAAGAGAACATAATCTGAGCCCAATTTATAGGGCAACGATTATTTTATATCCAATTTATAGAGCACTTATCTTTTCATTAAAATTAAAGAACATTGATTTTCCAACCAGTTTAGCAATACACGTACATTAATATACTAAGGTTTATTTGGTAGTTGGGGAGGAATAAACAATATTATTAAACCCAGTGTTATTAGTGTCATGTGTTATTGCTATTAATTTTTACTTATAAATTTGAGATAATTTGTTATTTAAAAATGTTAGTCACGTGTTTTTTTAGTATGTGTGCTAATAATACCATTATCTTCTTTGATATTATAAGCTTAGTGAGGGCGTTAATACTATCATCCTTCCTTGGTATTATTTGCGAGTGGATAAAGACTTTATCCGGATAACTCGTGCTATTTGTTCCGACTGTAAATTGCGTACTAAACATCCTACTATTCGACTTATTAATCCTATTTGGATTTAATCCTGACTATTCGACTTATTACTTCTATCCGGTCTTAATCCGAACTACAAAACGACTCCTTAATATATATATATATATATATATATATATAGAAATCTACACATTTGTAAAAAAAAGTAAAATTAGTACTCCCTCCGTTCCTAAATTATTGTCTTCCTTTCATTTTTTGTCCGTCCCAAAATAATTATCTTGTTTGAAACTTTCCTTTTTAGAACATCACTTTTACTATTTTACCCTTACTTTTTCTTCCTACTTTAATTATGGGTCATATACATATGTGCATTAAAGGAAACAACACACTTTTTCAATACTATTTCAATATTAATAATCAAGTTAATTGAGTTTTTAATTTGTGTACCGGGTCAACCCAGACAATAATTTAAGGACGGAGGGAGTATATTAATTATTTTCAAGAACCGTCTCCGTCACGAGATTGGAACATAAACATCTCTTTAACAGAAGAGACGAGAGTTCATTCAAGCTTAAAAAATCAGACATCCAATTTTGATTGTTTAATTTAATTAATATAGGTTTTACTTTAGTGATCTTTATATATAGAAGTAATTATGAACGATTGAAGAAGCTTGGGGGTCTCCCACCTGATTAGTTTACAGTAATGCTTTCTTTTTATACAGTTTTATTTAGTTAAAAAACAATTAATGATTCTTTTCTCCTACCTTAATCATTGTAAAGATGAGTGCAGTATCATGATTAACAAAGATCTAGAATAATTTCCTTAATCCTTCCCGCCAGTAGTCCTTAGCTAGTAGCTTGTCATCTACGTAGACTACGTATATCAGCCATCTTGCAGACTTTTGAGTCTTATTAAAAACCACTATTTAACATACCATTTTAGCCCCTCACTGAAGAAATACACTATTTGCCCCCTCAAAAATATACTCCCTTCGTCTCTAAATTATTGTCTTCTTTTCCTTTTTTGTTCGTCCCAAAATAATTGTTTTGTTTATAATTTTCCTTTTTAGAACATCACTTTTACTATTTTACCCTTACTTTTTATTTCTACTTTAATTATGGACCACATACACATGGGCATTAAAGGAAACAACACACTTTTTCAATACTATTCTAATATTAATAATTAAGTCAATTGAATTTTCTTAATTCGTGTGTCTTGTCAACCTAGACAATAATTTAGGGACGGAGGGAGTAACATATTCAATAATGGAATTTCAATTATTGGAAAAATGACATATCTGATTCAATGTATCCATCCAAAAGGACCGGTTGAGTACTTTTATTTTTGATTTTTTTAATCAACTTGGCTAAAATTTGACTAATAATTTACATAAATTTAGTTATTTGTACAAAGTTATGAAAGTTGTAATTCATAGTATTTTAAGGTAGTTTTTAATTAATAAATTTTAATTCTTAAAACATAAGTAAAATATGTAAAAATTTTGATTTAATTTAGTCACATGTTAATTTTTAAAAAAGAAAAGTAAAATATTTGTCTGTAACAGAAGGAGTACTAGTTAGAGATATCTTAATTTGACGAGATTAGACAAACTGATTATACAATGAATAGAATTTTGATGGGAATAAAATAAATAAGTACAAAGAGAAACTAACATCCAGTAAATTTTCTCTCTCTACAAAAATTGTATCTCAATAAAATATTCTCTCTAAGTCTATCATTGAAAGACTTAAAATTGCAGCGTGAAATTATGATTGATATTTGTGTTAATTACGTGATATTAATCTGACGAGAAAAAATTGCATATTATATACAATAATAGATCATTATTTAAAGAATTGCTTTATTACATAAGATTTCTATCTTAATAATGTGCATCCTACGTGCCAAACTAAGCATTCATTTTCACTCTTGATCATGAACAAAATCACTCTTGATGAACAAAAATAAATACTCATTTGAGATGAGTGAAATATATAATGTTTTATTCTTGATTCTTTGGTTGCCTAACTTGATCCTCAAAGAGTTAGATTTTGGGTCCGTCCCTATTTCCTACAATACATAGGGATTACTAATAACTTATATATTTACATTCTGGATTGATCACTTTATCGAACAAAAAAAGGGATATTAATATCGACTATATCAAGTTAAAAACTCATCTAAAAGGTTAAATTATTAGAGACTGATGAACGTAACTATATATTTCATGATTTATATTTTAACACTCTCTTTCACGTGCATCTGTGTTGTAGAGAGACAAACAATATGTATCATGTTTTATACTTTCACATATGAGTTCTAATACTATGTTCGTATAAAAATTTAAAATATTAGTGAAACTGACAATATATATCATATTTTATATTTTAACAGATGTTCACTAATAAATGAAATAATTTGAATACCTATACAATTAAAAAAAAACACACACACACACACGCACACACACTCACTCACTCACTCTCACAGCACATACACAGAGATGAAACCACCGAGACTGCCATGCCAATAGTTTTAACTAGGGGTGTAAGTTCGAACTGCCGAACTGCCAAATCGAATCGAATCGGCCAGTTCGATTCGGTTTTGGGTTAGGACGGTTCCGTTTAGGTTCAGAAATTTTATAAACCGAGCGGTTCGGTTTGGTTCGGTTCGGTTTGCGGTTTTTGGTGACAAATCGAACCACCACTATTTAATTTTTATTTTTTTATTTTTATATATATATTATTTAGTAATTAGTAATTAGTAATTGAATTTAATAAGAAAATTATTGTTGTTTGCCTACATTTTGATTGAATTATTGTAATTTTAAAATTAATTTTTTGACTTTTAATTATTTAGTTTATATTAAAAGTATTTTTTTGATATTTAAAAGTTTTTTCTTTTTTGAATTATTTAAATAATTAAACCGCGGAACTGAACCAAACCGACCGGTTCGGTTCGGTTCTGTTTGAAGTTTGTGGCAGTTCGGCTCGATTTTAAATATGTGGAACCGTTAAAGAATGGTTCGATTTACAGTTTTGGCTCAAATCGAACCAAACCGAGCCACCTTCGCCCTTAGTTTTAACCTATTCCGTCGTTGCCCTGGTTTCGTAGCCAACAAGTTAGAATATATTGCTGCTGAAACGTTTCCGTACTGTAATTTCAAGTTGCCATAACTTTTGTCGCGAGTCATTGAAATATTGATGAAATAAAATAATTGACTCTTTTTATATGGAACTATAGAAGGAGAGGCTTATTTAAGATGTCAAACTTCGGAAGATTTTATATTAGGACATGGCTAAAAAGTTTTGCAAGTTACTCCCTCTGTTCTAGGAAAGTAGTTTTTTTTTTAAAATTAACATGTGACTAAATTAAATTAAAATTTTGATATATTTTATTTATATTTTAGAAAAATAAAATTTTATTAATTAAAAACTACATTAACAATATTATAGATTATAACTTTCTTAATTTTGTAAGAATAAATAAATCTATATAAATTATCGGTCAAACTTTAGTTGATCCAAAAAAATCAAAAGTGGACTCTTTGAATGAAACGGAGAATGTAAAAACTTTTCTAATGTTAACACGGTGAATTTAAAGAAAAAAATTTTCTGCTTTTAATTTATTAAAAAGTGTCTTTAGAGCAATTCTTATTAGGGCCTTTGAAACATGCGGCTGTCAAAATACTGAAATTATTTCATGATTTTGAGTGTGGTTTGGGACTTGATTTGTGCTTTTTCCAACATGAGTATTCTATACTAAAAAATGAGAACATAA
The DNA here is from genome assembly GCA_016624345.1 of Platycodon grandiflorus. NCBI lineage: Eukaryota > Viridiplantae > Streptophyta > Magnoliopsida > Asterales > Campanulaceae > Platycodon > Platycodon grandiflorus. The sequence continues at coordinate 9,524,288 of CM028367.1, read as the reverse complement.
AATTTTAATTAATTTGCAAAAATTAATTTTTATCTGTCTCTTTCTTAATTTTTTATTTTAATCATTAAGAAATGAAAATCAAAATCACAAAGGATTTGTTTGGCGTGAAGGTTTTTAGGTTGATTTTCAGGTCTTCAATATTTGTATTGTTATTGATCACGCAAAAAAGGTATTGTAACCACGTCTGTTCCACGTAGGTGCCAAGCATGTAGTCTAGCTGGATTCCGGCTATATGTTGCAGAGACTGTTCTTGATGAAAGCGAATATGAGAGCCTGTGATCAACAAGGAAAACACCGTTAAGAAGGCTGGGACGTCCCAACGATAACCCTCCGGTGTGAGAATTAACAAAACTTCAGAGAGAAAATAATGCTCAACAAAGTATAGCTTTAGTAAAATTTGCATGTACTTATTGATGTCTTTGGTGCTACTATTTATAAGTGAATAGTTTGCAACCCTAGATAGTTTTAGATTGGGTAATCGTGATGAGATCCTGTAACTTACGGATCACAATAGTATGCCTGTCAAAGATTGCTGGGAAAGTTGTGTTATAATAGGATTCTGCTCAGATGAGTGATAGTTCCATGATGGACTCTGTTTATGCCGAGCTGAACGATGGTGCAATGGTCGAGGATTTTGTGAGCTGCTCAAGTGGTCGACCTAGGATATACCTAGGTCGCACTATTAGCTTGGCGAGGAGGCCAGCGGATCCAGTATGTAGATTCCTAGTGTTTGAAGGCGAGCTGGTTGATTATGGTCCCCAGGTAGTCAAGGTCAAACTCGTCATTGTCTATCCCGACTCGCTCTATGGATGATCTTGTTAGCAGCCACCTGGCTTGCCTGGTCATGGTGTTTAATTCCACGTGTGAAGACTTAGGCTGAGCCCGTTCAGTAGCCCCTACGTCTCAAGGAGAGGATTTATCCTGGAGGTGGGAAGTAAATTGTCCATTAACAGCTGAGTTGTCCCATCACAAGGTCGCTTAGTTTCAGATCGGCTGTGCGCGTAATCATTGATGAAGAGCTCGAGGTTGATTTAGACAGTGTGTCTTTCCAAATTTAAAAAATGGCGGTATTAACTCTTCAAAACGTCACCGTGTTGAGGTCCGCGTGTTTTCACACGGGATGACCCGACCATATCGGGTTCCCTATATAAACGAGGGTTTTACCGTTATTCATTTTTTATCAGAAAATTCCAAAGCCTCCTGCAACCAAGCGATTTTTGGTGTGCATTCCGTCTTCGAAAATGCCAATTTCCTGCCATTTTCCTGTTCTTATTCTGTGATTCCAAACCGTAGTTTAGTGTCCTTTTTTCCTTGTGCTCCATTTTCTTTTGCTTTCAGTGTTTTTTCAGTGAGCTACTTGGGTTTTGTGTTTTGTCATTTTCGTTTTCTGGCCACCATAGAACTTCTGGGTAGGCTTCCGACAATGTAGAAATTAGGGTTTTGGCAATCTTGTTTCTTTGGGGTTTTGACTGTTGAGCTCGCTTTTGGAGCTACTATCTAAGTCGTAGAGTAGTTGTTCCTAATACTTCATCATTTCGGTCTTAAGATCCTTTTCATCGTGTTCTCCAATCGCGAGCATGAGGGTTAAAAGTACCAATCAAAGGCCCATCTTTTCTAGGCCACAGAAGGGGAAGGCAATCTACAAATCTGAGGATGACGACTGAAAGGTCGTCCTGCCGAGTAAGACAAAGTGTTTGCTTCTCGGATAGGGGGCCAATTTGGACGGCCTAAGGGTTCTCAAGGACGAGCCTTTCAGGGTTGCTGACAATCCCTTTGGGACCTCCGTGAGGATCATTGAGAAATACGATACTGCTATGTTTGGGTTATTATATTTATATTTTAATGAGGACCGACCAGTTCGTTGTGATGTGAGTACCAACGCTGCGGCTACCTCTACTTCTATTTACACCTCCTACTCTCTTGAGGCTAACCATGCTTAGCGAGCTCAGCGAAAGGAGAGGAAGAAGTCTAGGTCGGCTTCCAATGAAGAAAAGGTCGCCGAACAAGCGTTTTGTAACTGGTGAAACAAGATCACCATTGTCGATGTGGATAAGTGGACGAGGAGATAACCCTGTAATCCTGAGGACTATCGCGGCTATGTGCCCAATCTGGAGCTCAATTTAGGGAGCCTGAGAACTATGATGGGCCGAGTAGGCTTTTATTTGAGCTTTTTCGAGTTAGGACTTCGATTTCCCTTAGATCCCTTTATTTACGAGTTTTTGGACGTCACCTCCACTGTCCCTCTTGATCTTTCCTGGAACACTATGAGTATCTTTATTTGTTTCATAGCTTGCACCCGCCTGCTCGGCTTTGAGCTGACCATGACTTTATTCTGTCATTACTTCCATCTCGATTGAGGTAATAACCTGCTTCAGGCCAAGAGTCAAAATTATGGAGTTAAGTTATTTTCTGATCCTCCTAGAAAGGTCGCCAACTGGGCTGATAAAGTGATTATGATAAAGAGCAAGCGGGGGTGGAATTTTTCTATGCTAGCCGATGAGCCATACACCTTAATCCATCACACCAAGCTGGATAAATATGATGAGTCGGTGAAACAAGCCTTAGAGATCCCGCTCGGTGTTCGAGGTAGTTCTCAAGTTATTACGACTGGAAAGGGATTACCCAGGATGAGAACTTGCTGGTTGTTGCCGGGCTTTCCTCGAAGAGGATTGATGGCCTCAAGCCAATGTGCACCTTTCCTGTCTTTGAAATTTTCCCAAGGTGGCTTATGTATAAAGATCTTTTGTTTAACACTTTATGCCCTATCTGTTGGAGAGACCCGGAGACAGGATGTCTTTAGAATGGTTTTCCCCTAAATGTTCTTTTAACGTATTTTTCTTTTCTATGCCCTCGTTATTGTTTCTGACTTTCTGTTACCTTTATAGATATGAAAGATATTGATGTTTTGAAGGGGAGCTCGGCGAAACGTGCCAGAGATAAGTTTGCCCAATTTAAGTAGCTGGGCAGGCTCGCATAGCTACGAGCTTGGTTGGAAATACCGAGGTCCTCCCAACTATAGTTGTCCTCGCCGACAAGGGGAAAGAGAAAATTACTACTTTGAAGACGTCCGTCAAGCGAACCAACTCGTTGTTGGCATTTGGTCCGACTAAGAAGTTAAGAATTGAAGAACCTCCTGCCCAGGTTATGACTGATCATCCTATGTAAGAAATAAGTATCCAAAAGCATAGCTAGTCAATCGCCCAAAGAGAAGTCTCCCTCGAATTCGGCCACCCTAAAACGAGCTGAAGCTATTTTAAGCTTCGGTATTTACGCCATTGAACTGGGCAAGAAGGTCATACTCGACATTGATGACGAGAGTTTGTGCGAGTCTTTTAATGACTGTTCGCCTGCACACCTGGCAGGCATCATGAGGCTGACCTCATTCTTGTAAGGGTTCTTTTCTTCCCTTTCTCCCTACACACTAATACTTTCTCTCTCTATAGAATGAGATACTAATTATCACGCCGGAGAGTTACAGTTGAGTGAGGCGAGGAGGTCATTAAGCTTGGATACTATTATTGTTGAGTATAAGAAGACCAAGCCTTATAAAGACGAGCTCATTTCTTACTATAAAAAAGGCAAGGCTCAAATCTTGCGCGTCGCGGCTTCCTGCAGTGTGTCTTTGAAGAGCTTGATCAAGTGGGGCAGTGCGGAGCTTATGAGCGACCTTGCATGGTGGGGCCACGAGTTGGTTCTATATGAAACTAAAGAGCTTGAGCTCATCGCGAGGAAAGACGCCGAGTGAGGTCATGAACCCTGGGTACCTCCTACTCCTTTTGATAATAATATCCCTTATCTGCTCGATGCATTAGCTGATGGTGACATGGTGGACTTTGATGGTGAGTATAAACTGAAGGAATTTGAAGGCACCAAGTCTAATCAAGACGAGCATGCTAAGACTGTTTATGAAGCTAAAAGTTTAGTTTGAGCAGTAGTACAACCTCGCTATGTCGAGAGTGATCTGAAATTCACAAGGAAAGAAGTCTTTTCTTAATCAAGAACTCCCTTCTTGATTTGAGTTCTTTTTTCCTTTGAAAGACTCAATTTTTTCAGCAGCTATAATTCTCATTCATAGCATGAAACTAAGCATTCAGCCTACCATTGAAGAACGAACCTTCTTCAATATGTCCGATGAAGAAACAAAGCTTATTATCCACATTGCATTCATACCGGGAAACTTACATTCTATTGTAAGAGTTATCGGTTGTGCAACAAAGTGTCATCATTGTGGGTCGAGTGCTTGCACTCAGTTGTTCAAATACTTGCTATTTGAACAACCGATATTATTGTCTTCTCTTAACAAATTTATCGAGTTGATACTACCGGAAGACAACATTCCAAATGTTGATTACATCTTTCAATGTATTTTCGATAAATTTGATTTCACTTTCTTAATCTCTCCCTTTCCTTTCCAATTAACTTTTCTTCTTCCCCGGGGAGATTGCTAGGTTAGAGAGTCCAGGTTGATGTACTAACCATGTTTAACTTAAAGTAAACCTCTACTGAACTTTAATATAAAATATATTTATTTACATTCAACCTTTACTTATCTTTTCTGTAATATATGTTTTATAAATTGTGCAATCTATCTTTGGAAAGTGATTAGTGCATCTAATGAAGATTTAAGTCTGCTGTTATGATGTACTTGTACTTATTTATTTACAACCACTTTAATCTTCTATATATTACACTTTTGCTGCTAGTTCTTTCGCTGCTTAACTTATTTCTCATCGAAAAGTGTGATAATTTTAATATTCTAGCAGTTTGTCAAGTTTATTCTGACAATGTAAATAAGGTCTACTAAAGCACATCAGCCGTTCCTTGTATCGGCTATGTTGCTTTTAAAAAAAATTGACTTGTCCTAATAATCATTTCATCCCTGTCCATAAACATATTTCAAAATTGGATGAGATTTTTAAATGAAGGTAACATAGGCTATTCACCCCCTCTAGCCTATATTATGAGCAGGTCCTCAACTGTTTCTAGTCGAACACATCTGAGTAGGGGTTTTGTGAACGACCTTCTATATAGCATTCCAGCTACCACCATGTTCCGAGCTGCTCTCTTCCTCAACATTTGGGCCAGGTCTCTTTTTGTGGGCAAGGTTCTATGCTTGATGTAGTCTTGTATCTCGTCCACCCAACATCTTCCTATATGGTTTACTGGCATAATTTCTTCCTTGTTAATTAAAGAGGATTCGGGAAATTCTACCCAACCTTCTGAGGGGAGGTCGTTGATTGCCAACTCGTAATATTTGGACAAAGTGGGGTGGTTAGCCTCGTACTCCCCCCAAACTTGCTTTACGATGAGCTGGGAGTCACTGAAGATGATGACCTATCTTGCCCCGAGCTCTAGTGCGAGCTCCGTCCTAGTAATTAAAGCTTTGTATTCTGCTTGGTTATTTGAGGCAGGGAATTTGAACCGCAGTGCTTTACTGATCTTTCCCCCATCTGGTGGGTCTAGGGATAGACCTGCCCCACTGCCCATTTTTCTTGAGGAGCCGTTGACGTGAAGTGTCTAGTGATAAGCTGGTCGCGGCAGGGTAGAGCTTATAACTTTCTTTTTCTTGGGTGGGCTGGGAGGGCCTTGATCTTCCTTGACAAACAAGGTCTCTGCTATGAAATTTGTGAATACCTGAGCTTAAATTACCTTACACTGCTCATAAGTGATGTCATAGCCAGAGAACTCAACCAACCATTTTAACATTCTTACTGTTACATTAGGTTTTTGGAGGATTTGTCTGAGAGGGAGGTCGGTGTATACTACCCATGCAGAAGCTTAGAAAAAGTAAGTTAGCTTTCATGCAGCTATTATCAGGGTCAGTACTACATTTTCCATGTTTAGGTACCTTGTTTCCTCGTCAGTCAATGCATGGGAGACATAATATATGGTTTCTGGATTGACCCCTATTCCTTCAGCAAGACTGCAGTGACCGCTGTATCAGAGGTGGTGAGGTAAATGTATAGAGTCTCTCTTGGCGTCGGCCTGGACAATAAGGGTGGGTTGCCCACGTATTCTTTTAGCTCGGCAAAAGTTTTATCACATTCCTCGTTACAAGCAAACTTCTTACTTCCTCGCAAGGTTTTGAAGAAAGGTAGGCTTTTCTCAACATACTTTGCGATGAATCCCCCTAATCAAATTATCCAAAAATTCAGTCGCTAGACATCTCTAATCGAGCTAGGAGCTTTCAGATCAACCAAGGCCTGAATTTTTCGGGGTTGGCTTCTATTGCTCGCTCGTTCACCATATATCCCAAGAATTTTCCTGCCTTCACTCCGAAAGCATACTTTGCTAGTTCAGCTTCATTTTGTTCTTCTTGAGATTTGTAAAAGTTTCTTTCAGGTCCTCGACGTGGTTCGTTTGTTTTGTTTTGATGATCATGTTATCGATATAAGCCTCCACGTTCCTTTCTAGCTGATCTCCGAAGAGCTTATTCACCATGCGCTAATAAGTAGCCCCCACATTTTTAAGCCTGAAGGGTATCATGTTATAATAGTTGATAGGTCCTGCTGCTAGGAAGGTAGTTAACTCTTGGTCGACCAGCTACGTGCGTATTCGGTGGTACCCTGAGTATGCGTCGACGAAGCAAAGTATTTTATGGCCGGCTATCGCATCCACCAATTAATATATCCTTAGTAGTGGGTACCAATCCTTGGAACAAGCTTTATTCAAGTCCGTAAAGTCAACGCACATTCTCCACTTCCTACTGGTCTTTTTGACCATCACCATATTGGTAATCCACGTAGGATAGAAGACCTCCTTGATGAATTTTGCCCTGAGTAGATTATCGACCTCTTCCATGATGGCAACTTGTTTCTCAGGGGAGAATATCCTAGGTCGTTGTTAGACCGGTGTTATGCTCGGATTAAAATTTAATTTATGGACAGTGACCTCCTCGTTGATTCCCTTTATATCCTCCGTTTTCCAAGCGAACGTGTCCTTGTTTTCTCTGAGACATGCAATGATAGCTTCTCTCTTATGCTCGTCAATTTTAAGCACGACCATGATCTTTTGTTCTGGGAAATCAAAGTTAATGATCACCTCATCAAAGTCTTCATACGTGTGAATGTCTGGCTGATCTCTATTGTCCAGACTTTCTATGATGATCACCTTGTCATGCTCCCTTGCCTTGCCCGTGTCGACGACCGAATGCGAGTCGGTAAGATCAGTACCATTGATGGGCCCGTCGAGCTTATCGCCATCTGTGCTTTTAATATGGTGCGAGCTGGACCATTCTTTCTCTTTGTTCTTGACATCAACTAGGTGCGAGTCGGTATGCTCGATATCTGTGGTGGGCACTTCGGGCACATCATCGCTCAAGCTATCATCAGTGTGCGGGCTAGATGAACCAGCCTGCGCTGATTGCTATGCTTGGTTTTCAGTCTGGTTGTCTTCTTTGGAGGACCCAATTTTCTCATTGACCACTATCAAACTTGGCCTTTTATCGGAGTGATCCTCTTTGTGATCCACTTCATTAGCCGGGCTTCCTCGACCTTTTCTCCTCGAGGAGGTAATTCAAGGTGCTCTTCGAATCATTCTTCATCTATCCAACCCCGCTGTCCGTGGGAAATTTGATCCTTTGGTGCGCTGGGGAGATCATCATTTCAAACTTTGTTTGGACTAGAAGACATAAGATAGCATTGTACGGAGATGGAACGTCGAGGACCAGGAAGGTGATGACCTTGGAACAAGTGTTGCTCCCTGTACTGAGGATAACTTTTAAGTCTACCGTTCCTTTGATGGCGACCTTATACCCCGTAAATCCTTCCAGCTTGATCCCACTTGGGGTTAAGTGCGAGCTTCCCAGTTTGAGTGCTTTGAAACACTTGTAATATAGGATATCCTTCCCAGCTCCAATGTCAATCAACACCCGCTTCACCCTACTTCTTTTGATCTTTACCTAAAGGGTTCGAGCCTGGCCTTCGGCTTCGGGATTAGCCGCTAGCTCGCTAGGTAGGAACGCGATTCCACTCTCCCTCCAGACGCAGGGCGGGCTGACAGTATGGTTGAGGCTTTTGATTGCATTTTTCAGTTTGGTAATGCTTGACCATTCCTCCATGATTTGTTTTTCCCACCTCGTTTCTCATATTTCCTCAGCTTTCCCCTGTCAATCAGTTTTTGAATCTCCTTCTTGAGTTGTATGAAATACTCAATGGTATGTCCGATATCATTATGGTAAGCACACCTTTTGTTTGGATTGCAAGGATATGGGGTCTCTCTTTGAGGTGCAGGTCAGCCAATCTTGTTCTCCTACACACGTTCATGATTTACTCCCTAGTCGCATCAAGAAGGGTGTAGAACTCTTCTCTCTTTGGGTACTTGTTCTTCCCCTTTCCTTTACCATTTTCGCCACCGTTGAATTTTTTCTCAGTTTTTTGGGTACCCAATTTTTTCTTTGGGTACTTGTCCTCATTTTTTTGCTTCAAAGTCCCTGAAGGTTTTTGGCCTTCCTTCTCTTACTTTTCCAAGGTTTTCTCAACATTCCTTATCCTCTGCACAACAGTATATATTTCTGCGCTGTTGGCAGGTGGTCGCATGCCGACCTCTGATAAAAGCCTGGCTGATCGACATCCAGCCTGGAAGAAGGCCATTATAGTCTTTTCAGGGACTTTCTGGAGCTGCTCAGAAATGGGCTTGAACCTTTCCAGATAACTTTACAGGGATTCTCCAACTCGCTGCTTGATCCCACAAAGGTTGAATTCTCTCTTGGGGAGGTCACCAGCGGATGAGTACTTTTCTAGAAAAGGCCCTTTTCAAGCCGTGCCAGTCCCTGATGGACCTCTCTTCAAGCCCGGCAAACCATTTGAGGACGACCTCCTCAAATGTGCTAACGAACACGATACACCACAAGTCAAGCTCTTTGGTGCATACCCCCATCTTTCGTTCAAAGCTCGACACGTGTCTCCGGGCATTTGTATTTTTTTTATAACTTTCCAGGGAAGGTAACTTTAGGTGATGATTTGGCGGGGTGTCTCTGATCCTTCTACAGAAGGTCGCAGTTACATTTCTTGGCTTCTGGCCTAGTTTTCCTGCTTCTAGGGCCTCCAATCACTCTTTTATTTTTTGTAATATCTCACTCCTCGACTCCTCGCTTCTGTCCATTCGTTTAGATCAATGATCATGGTCGTCAACCTTAGAGCATTTTTGGTATGAAACGCCACTGCTAGAGGTACTGTGTTGCGGGGATTTGCGCTTCGATCTGTGATTGTGGGGAGCCTTATGCCTTTTAGACCGAGCTTTGATGTACTCTATCTGGGAGGACCAGTGCGACCTGGTCGGGCTGGGATTTCTGACCCTAGTTTCCAGCCTGTTGTGCACAATTCCCCTAGGTCGCTCTTCCTCCACTAGTTTTCTGAGCCGATCTTTGATGTTGGGCCTTTGTTTATCTTCGACCTTTCGACCTAATCGGTTCTTTGCGCTCACCATTAGGACATCCTCTCGTGACCCTCCACAGTAGCTATCTTCTGTGAGTCTCTGGTCTCTCTCTTATCAAGTAGACCATCATGGTGTACTGACGGGCGCAGAGGTCCGAGGTCAGAAATTGAGGTGCCTGGGCCGCGAGCTTGCGAGACAACTCATATTTGCACACCTCCAACTCGCTTTGCTTTTCCAAAAAAGCCTTCATGTAGCATATGTGTTCCAACTCGGCAAGGTCTCTCTCGTGTTGTGTAAGAGCTCATTTTTCACCTAACACCTGAAGATCATTCTTATCACAAGTGTCTTCGTCCTCCGAGGTAAAAGAGGGAGTGGCTATCTGTCCGTCCCGCTTCGACCTAATCGGTTGCCCTTTGTCTTTTGGGGTTTGCCACTTTCGCTTCATCCTTCTCTTCATCACCCTGGCCAATTTCTTGGCCCAGGTATTCTCATGAAGTGGGAGACCTGTAGAAGCCACCATAGGAGAAACTCGGAGGCCCTGCTCAGTGGGCTGGCTAGAGGGTGGTATAGCCACAGACATTGCTGAGGCTATTGCTGGAGGCGCCTGTTTGGATATTTACTTTGAGATTGTCATGGTTGATCATAACAAAACTTTGAAGAAAACTTTAAGATCCCGGAAATGGAGAAACTGATCATGCAAAAAAGGTATTGTGACCGCGTCCGTTCCACGTAGGTGCCAATTATGTAGTCTAGCAGGCTTCTGACTATATGTTGCAGGGATTGTTCTTGACGAAAGTGAATATAAGAGCCTGTGATCAACAAGGAAAACACCGTTAAGGAGGCTGAGACGCCCCAGCGATAACCCTCTAATTTGAGAATTAGCAATACTTCAGAGAGAAAATAATGCTCACTAGAGTATAGCTTTAGTATAATTTGCACGTACCTTCTGATGTCTTTGGTGCTACTATTTATAAGGGAATAGTTTGCAACCCTAGATAGTTTTTGATTAGGTAATCATTATGAGATCCTGTAACTTACAGATCACGGTAATATGACTGTCAAGGATTGCTGGGAAAGTTTTGTTGTAATTATAGGATTTTGCTCAGTTGAGTAATAGTTCCGTGATGAACTCTGTTTATGCCGAGCTGAATGGTGGTGCAATGGTCGAGGTTGTTGCGAGCTTCTCAAGTGGTCGGCCTAGGATATACCTAGGTTGCACTATTAGCTTTGTGAGGAGGCCATCGGATCTGGTATGTAGATTCCAAGTATTTGAAGGCAACCTAGTTGATCATGATCCCCAAGTCGTCATGCTCGAACTCATCATTGTATATCCCGAGCTCGCTCTATGGATGACCTTGTCAGCAGCCACCTGGCTTTCCAGGTTATGGTGTTTAATGTCACGTGTGAAGACTTAGGCTGAGCCCGTTCTATAATAATTGAAGAAAAATTAAAAAGAGACAAAGAGAAGCTGCTGGGGCCAAAGAGAAAGAAAGTGAGAAAAACCAAAAATCAATGTCCTAAAACTTGCACGAAGAATAGGCTCAAAGTCTCCAGGTACACCCTTAGGCCTCGATTGGTACACGAAAATGAAATTAATTTCGCAGAATTGATTACTAGTAACGAGATTTCACAGAAATAGATGGGAATTGATTCCTAAAACGTGTTTGGTATCATTAGGAATATGATACTGTGAGTGCCTCGATCCGCAGATCGTTCCCTTTGGGCCTTTTTCGCTCTTCTCTTGTGGTTTTCCTCTATTGATTTTATGGTTTGATAAACATGAAAAACATGTTTATCCTTTTGAAAACAGATTTGGCACTCTCGTTTATAAAGTAAACGGGAGAAAAACTTTAGATTATGGGTTCGGGGGCCAAGTTACGAGTTGGGAAGGTTTTACGCACCCAAGTCGCCCTTTGGTCTGTACATATTTGCATGCTCGTATTTAATTATCGCTAATTTGTTATTTTATGTGACAAAACATATATTACATGTATATCAAAAATGTATTGAAATAATTACATATAAAAAAGTATTTACATACTTAAATGAACTAACGAACGGAAGGGGTTACCTTCAGTCATTTTACAGAAATTGAGCCACGTTCTAGGCCGTTGTATTATACCAGATCAAGCTAGCTCGTAGCCTGACCGTTGTGCTTCCACTGCTACCAATCGAGGAAAGGAAGAATTACATTTTGTGTGTGTTGAGAGAGAGTCAATACTTTTTTCTCTCTTCTTTCTCTCTTTTCTTCCTCAAAAAGAGGCTTGATAGAGAGAAAGTTGTGTGTGTGTGTCTTGGTTTCTCTTTTTTTGAGGGAGAGCTAAGAGCTCTATTTATAGGGGAGGAAGGGAGAGTTTACTCTCTGGCCCAAGTTTGGAAGAAGCTTCCTCAATGCCTTCAAAGTCTTCAGCAGTCGGCGGTTTAACTTTGAGGACAAAATGCAAGTTTGGTGCACGACGCACCTGGCATGGTGGCCGCGCACCAAACCATGTTTGTGTGTATCAGTGCACTCAGCAAGGCTTCAGCGTACCAAACCATATTTTTGGCTTTTTCCAGGCTTTGTGTCTTACACTTTGGCCCTTCTAAGCTGTGTATCTTCTGTCAGGACCCTTGATGTTGATCTAACTGAAAGTTGTTTGTGTGTTGGACGTCGTTAGTCCTGTTGTATCTTCGAGTTTGACCCTTGATGTTGATCTAACCAAAGCTTGTTGTATTTGTTGGACGTTGACAGTTCGTTGTGTATGTTGTTCCCTCAAATAATCAGAGAAACATGTGTTAGTCCATTTGTAAATAAACTGTTGTTTATTAGAGAATTCATATAATGTAGGTGTACGAATTCTAGGTGTCTACAGAGCCCCTCGGCTATATTTGCTTAGAAGTAAGCTAGCGTCGTCGAAAAAGATAGACTTCTAGCTTCGTACTAGCGATTGGATGGTCAAATTCTACATCGGAGTTTGTGTGACCATGTGTATATGTGTGTGGGTGACAACGTGTGTCAAAGAGCGACCAGATCTCCAGGGGAGACTGCCTACGTATCTCTATAAAGAGAATCAGGTCAAAACGTAGTTCAAATCTCTTCAGGGAAGAAATTTGAAATGTTTTGGATGGTGGAAAGAGTGACAGGGTCTGCTCTATGGTGACCGGATCTCCAGGGGAGACTGCCTACGTATCTCTATAAAGAGAATAGGGTCAATACGTAGTTCAAATCTCTTCAGGGAAGAAATTTGAAATATGAAATGTATTCTGTGGGAATGGTTCATTTTCGGACCCCGGGTTTATACCTATTGGGAATTGACCAAAAGAAAGCTGTACCAATGCAAAATGAGGCAAATTGCAGTTTAGCATAAGTTGTAAATTGACATAAAATAAAGATACTATTTTTGTGTGGCGTTCGGGGGACGAATTCTGAACTGTGTTGGACGGCAGGGCCGTTTGAGCGGTTGATTTCCATATGCCTCAGGTTTGGACCTGTGGGGGAAACGATCAGATGTCTGGGTGTGCAAACGTGTGTGAATGTACTGCAAATCTGTGTAGTGTCCAGGGGACACTTTGTTGGGGATGATGCGCACAACCATTGGCAATGCTTTTACTGAGATGTACTATGTAGAGTCCCATGGGGATTCTGCTGGAGACTATGGATTGGACGACAGGGCCGTTGGGAGTAACTCCATTGGGGGTTATCCTTGAAAATATATTGATGGTGGACTTCTGTTAGGGCGTCTAGTTAACGACCGTTAGTTGGACGTTAAGCTGCCGTTAGAAGGACTTGGGTGTGCAAATCGCAAAATGCTAAAATTTGGAGGAAAAAGGGAAAATCCCTTTCTTCCTTAAAGGAAGATCACGGCATTAGCAGCAACATTGTTGCTGCCGTGTTTTTCTCTCTCTCTCTCAAATCTTCATCTCTTCTCCGATTTCTTCTGAAATTCTTCCGAAATCACTCAAATTTTTTGAGGTTTATCGCCCCAAAATTGTTTGTAGCGATAATGGCTAACAATTCAGACTCAGAAAATGAGATTCCTGTCAATATGGGTGTCGGTGACGAACAAGCCGACGAGGTGATGGCGCAGAATCGGGTCCGTTATCCGTTCTCGGATAGTAATTCGAACGATATTCATCATGACCGGAGCAGTCACATCTCTTCTTTAGATCCACCCGCAGTGAGTTTTCGAAAAACCCACTTGTTTCGCGAAATATGCTAAATTTGAAATTTTTGTATGATTTGCTGGACTCTTGATGTTAATCCTGCAATTGTTAGTATCCAAGTAACAAATATATGTTGTTGCATGTTGAATCTATGCAAAAAATGTGAATTTATACGATACTGGTATAAACAAGTATGTATGTTTTGTGAATTTTGCATGTTTAAAGTGCCTACTTTAATTACAAATTTGAACATGTTAGGATAAAAATCTCTTGAAATTGAGAGTATATATGTGTAGAGGGATGGACAAAGCTGGAAACCCCCAAGTTGATTTTGTCGGGGTGGCTCAAAATGTATGAATTTTTCTTACCCGAAATTGCACAAAAGTCGCATACCAACTGTTTGAAAAAAAAGCTTCAATGAAGAAAAGTGAGGACAACCCTCACTAACCACTTGAAAACATTTTATTTTGATCCCGGAATCCTGGGGATGGGATTTGGAGAATGTATGAAAATATAAAAACTTTCAAGTTTTTTTTTTGCATGGAAAATATGAAAGAAATTGACTTGATGTGAATTCATGAAATGGAATAAAAAATTGTGCACGTGTGCTTTGTGATGACACGCTGGTATTGATTTTTGTTTTTGTTTTGCAGTCACGGAGGAGGATTACTCGCATCCGGGCGAACGGGGACATGGTGAGGGAGATCTATGATCGACTCCCTCGGATGATTCAGGAGAGGGTGGATGGTACTTGTCTTGGTGCGTTCATCCAAAATGTGGGCGGTTTCATCGACTACAGCAACATCCATGAGGTGTTGCGGTATTTTTGGTAGGACACCACCCATACCTTCCACCTTCCGTGGGGCGAGGTGACTATGACGCCTGAGGATTTTTCGGTGATCACGGGGCTACTGACTGGTCAGGGCTAGGCTATTAAGCCAGATTTTTAGTTGTGGCATCGTCCTGATGTTGTTGCTCAGCTGTTGGAGTTTACTCCGGTGTACAAGAGCTTCGACGAGATTCCCGTCAGCTATGTCAGGGAGTGGCTGCTCCAAAATGTGGACCTTGTCGACATGGCCGATCGGTCCATTCTGACCCGATTCGTTTGGGTTTTCTTGTTCTTGGCACTGGGGATCACCCTTTTTGCAAATGCTTCCTCAACTTTGCGAGTATCTCTACTCGGCTATTTGAGGCGACTAGGCCATCTGGGCGACTTTGACTGGGGACAGGCGTGCCTAGAAAAGTGTTATTTCTTTATGGATCACGCAAGTCGGAACGTCGCTAGTAGCGTAACTGGCTATAATGTGGCTTGGGAGGTAATATTTAGGACAAAAATCTTTATTTTAAAAACTTCTTTTGTCGTTTTAAAATAAATATTGAGTCATTGTTTTGATGTGACATGCTTGGGCTTATGCGGTGTTCAGCTTCACCCTTTCACTCTCCGTACCAGGGTGATAACCCCACTATTTGTGGTGAACTTTCGAACTTCAAATCGGAAGTATGCTGGGAGGGTTCCTGCTCGGCCTGACACCGAGGTGATTTGAACTACGATTATCAGCTCCAGTCCTGAGTCTGTCAGCTTTTTCCCATGGGGTCAACTTCCTGTTTCCTATGGTCAGGCCCAGGCGGCCAATGGTTGTCGCATTTTGATGGTTTCCATCATTTACGACTCGATGTATTTGGGCGATCGAGTCAATCGTCAGCATGGGCCCAATGTGGGCCAGCCTCTGATACCGCCTTCACCACCCTTTGGGATGATGACCCCAGACGTGATGCCGAGACGCTAGTGGTATCTCGCGAGGGAGGCCATCGATCCACATAAATATGTGGAGATGGATTACGGGGTGTTTGTGCAAACCGTGTTGTATCCTCCTCCTCTTCCTGCTTAGGAAGCGGAGGGTCCATTTCCCATCTTCGTGGGAGAGATTGTGTCATTTACGGGGCCAATACATTATCCGAAAGTCTCGCAGACGATTGGTTATGGAGAGGGTGAGAACTACAGGGAGGAGGATCTAAGCGGTGGTGAGATTCCACCTCACGACTATCTTCTCGAGGGAGAGATCTAGTATATCTCTGACCACTCCGTGTATATATATTGTCTATTTTATCTACATGTATATAAAAAATGTTGTATGAACAGGTGCCGGCTAGCTTTTATCAGAAGCTGATGAGCAAATTTTACAAGTTATCCGATCTATATCGAAACCGAAGGCCGGGGCCAGTGATTTCATTTACAGAGGTAGTGCGGACGCGACTGGGCTGCATCGCAGAGGTGGCGGGAGCGGAGGCTCCAGTGGTGCCAGCACTAGCAGGTCGAAGAGAGGAAGATAATGATTTCCTTTCCTGCTATATTTTCTTTTTTTAAAAAGAGATGTATTTGTAAGCAAATTTTATTTATTTTGTACATTATTTATTATTAATGAAAAATGCAAAGAGAAAACCTAGGGTCTCAATTTTATTTGCTTTTAATTACACAAATTGTGCTGTGGGAGCAAAAATGGGTATTTGCCCGAGGCGGCTATTGGTTGATGCATAATTGATGGCTTTCGCATGGGTGGAGAAAGCTTTAAATTTGTAGCGGCTGTTATCTGTGAAGATAGGTCTGCTGCCTATTTGATGAAGAATCACCCCTGGAGTGATAATTGGAGCGTCCTTCATCCGAAGAATGGGGCTTATGTTGGATGAGAGATGTGGACTAGAGGGCTGAACAAACAAAAAGCCAATGCATGGTTTGGTGCGCGGCGCACCAGGCTTGGTGCCCGCGCACTAAACTGGTCCTTTCTGTCCTGTTGCTCAATTTGATGTGCTGGGACATGCTACGTTCCAATTTTTTTGCCTAAAGACTAGGCATTATCTGCTGTCGGGAGAATCCTTTCAACTGCCTTCTTATAAAGGGATTTGGCCAGAACAAACTTAGTGCCAAGTTTACACCTTCTATCTTCTCTTTCATTTCCCGAGAAAACCTCTCGTCCTTCAGCCAACTTTTTTTATCAAATCTTCATCTTCCGCAAGATGGATCATCCTTCTGGTTCTTTGGAAGATTTTTCTCGTTATGAGAGCTGATTAGACTCCATGGTTCTACTTGGACATGGACGATAAACTAATTATCGCTCAGGACTGCGACTTTTTGTGCGCCTTTTGGTGGATCGACATTTCGATCAATTGAGACATGATGTGAGCTACAACTCATTTTTGGTCCATAGAAAATTATCTATTCAACTTCTAATTGAATGAGATGTGTCCCACTATTGATGAATTTTGTACCCTGACAAGGTCGGCATTTGCTGATCAGATTGTCGTCCCTAATCTCACTCAAACGCCAGAAGAGGCCGCGTTAGAGCTGCTCCGATTTCCTCCTAATGATACGAGGGCAATGGTTAAGGATAATCTTTTCGACCTGACTATCCTCCTTGACATTTTTAGGATACTTCCTACTGTCACAGATATACCCAACATCGTCTGGCGGCTATTTTCCTATGCATGCTAGGAAAATTATTCCTAAGGAGTTATAATGGTTTTATTGACGTACGGGCTCTCAACGTGCTTCTGCAATGTTGGGGGAGTCAAAAAAGTATTATCCCCATCATCTTAGCTAAGACACTGCTTGGCATGGATGCTTACGCAGGTGGTAAAGATTGGTTCCCGTCTGGTAGTCCACTTCTTTTACATATGTGGTTGGAAGAGAACTTTAATAGGATTGCTCCCCCTCCTCGAGTTTGGGCATTTCATCCAGCTGGATTTGACTTGAGGCCACATCACGGGGGTAATTTACCTTCTGAAGCCATGTGGGTTGACCATTTTTCTCGTGTAACATCCTCGATATTTTATGGACCATTAGTCATTGACGCATCCGGAGATTTGTACTAAGGAGCGATGGATTTGCACATGTAATCATTGCCGGACTGCACACAGTCACATTTTATACTCCTCCCCATATCTTATGGAATTTTGGCCTAGAACAGACGATACCAGACTTGTCTCTGGCTGATATTGAGGTCGGGGACCTTAATTCAGAGCTGTGTACTCTGATTCGTGACATGTGGACGACCACTGTATATGGCCAGAGTGTTCCGACGGGATATCCGCAGAACCAATTTCTGAGTTGAGATTACATTGCTTGGCTTGTGCCTTATATGGGATCTCATTCATCCCATATTGCAGCCACCGTGGTACTCGTGCTTGGTCGCTCCGTGACCAATGGAGCAGATATGCGGTTGCAAGAAATTGGGGAGAAGGCCAAAAATACTGGTATGGACACTCGTCCTTCGCCTCTACCTCCTATCGATAATAGGGGGAATGTGTTTCGGCCTGGAGAAGACTTCGATGATACCGAATCGAGTAATGCAGGGAGCATCCGGGAGCCAAAAGGAAACGTGGTGGGCGCCGTAAGAGATAGAGTGTAATGATGGTTTATGTAACTGTATGTGAAATAGATTAAGACAGAATATGAGTGCATGTAAGTCTCATCTATGTACTCCTTGGTTGCCAAATCGGGGACTTTGTTATAAATTAAAAGTGTGTTATTATTATTACGTGAGTAGTAGTTTTTTTCTTTATATAATCAAAATAACATGACAGGGGAACAAAACAAATATTATAAAATGTGTACGTAAATGACCGAACCCGAAGGCTGCCTACTTATCTCATGAAGAGAATCAGGTCGGATCGTAGTTCAACCCAGATTTGCGAGAGACGAAGATTTTTATTCCTTTTTCTCTAATGTTTTATCTCTTTCATTTCTTTTTTTGAACTCTAATTTTTGCCTAGGCCACCCTTTCGAGTTTTCGACCTACCGAGTTTTTTTTTTTTTTTTTAGAAGGGGGAGAAAAGTATTTACAAACACAAGTAAAACCAAATACACAATAGTTGAGCGGGCAACTACGTGTAGTACTTCTTGAGCTTGTCCATGTTGAAGAGCTGAATGAGGTCTTCTCTATTTTCATTGGTAAAGAAGACTACGCCGCCTGACTGTATGAGCCTGACTACGTATGGTCCCATCCATGGTGATATCTACTTTCAAAAACTATCGATGTAGCTAGGCGGCTTTTCTCGGAGAACCAAGTTGCCTTGTCTCAGGCTTTGACCCTTTTGTTGAAAGATCGAGCAATCCTCCTCTGGTACGCCCGCGTGTGCTCTAAAGCCATCAATCTCCTTTCATCCAGGAGTGCCAGTTCATCATACCGATGCCTAAGCCAATCAGCTTCACCCACCTCGGCTTCTATCATCACCCTTAAGGAGGGGATTTCAACTTCAACAGGCAATACTGCCTCTATGCCATAGGCAAGAGAAAATGGGGTAGCCCTAGTAGGCGTACGAAAAGAAGTACGACAGCCCTAGAGTGCTAATGGCAATTTATCGGGCCAATCTCTCCCGGTATCTGCCATTTTCCGAATGATGTTTTCCAATGTTTTGTTGATTGCTTCTACAGCGCCATTGGCCTGCGGCCTATAAGGTGAAGGCTTGTGCCGCTGTACTTTGAACTCATCCAGTACTCCGTTGACTTCCCCCTCAAAGTGCGTACCATTGTCTGAGATCATTTCAAAGGGTACCCCAAATCGGTAAATGATGTTTGTCTTGATAAATTCTGCAACCTTCTTGGCATTCAAAACTTTGTATGAAGCGGCTTCAACCCACTTTGTGAAGTAGTCAACGACAACTAGAACATACTCATGGTCGTTCGATCCTTTCGGGTGCGCTTGCCTTATGACATCAATTCTCCATGTTGAGAAAGGCCAAGGTGCTGTAGAATTGTATAACATATGAGGAGGCAGATGTTGCAAGTTGGCAAACCTCTGACACTTAGCGCAACGACGCACCCATCTGATACAGTCAGTTTCTATTATACTCCAGTAATAACCTTGCCGGATTATTTTCTTTGAGAGCATATGCCTATTCATGTGCGGACCACAAGTGCTGTCGTGCAGCTGATCCATGATTTGCTCAGCTTTCGCTTGATCGATGCAAAGGAGGTTAAGTCCTTGATAATGCCTTTTGTACAAATTGTCACCATTGATTACAAATTAGGAAGCCCATCTTTTTAAGGCGATCCTGCCTTTTCTCCCAGTGCCGGGTGGATACTCATCCTTATTTAGCAAATTCCACACATCTAGATACCAAGGCCCATTGGCTCTTTCTTGGTCTTTTTCAATGGTAAAACAAAAGGCCGATGTATGTTTCGTCCCAACGACGAAGGGTTGGACATTGAACTCAGCAGGGATCTCAAGTAGCGATGCCAAAGTTGCCAAAGCGTCCGCGAAGCAATTACTATCTCGGGGGAGATAGTGAAATGATGTGAATTTAAACTTCTCTGCCAATGCTGTCAGGCGGGCATCAAACAACTGCAGTCTAGCATCCTGCGTCTTCCATTTTTTTTAACCTAATTTATGTTCAAAGCTGAATCACCGTATACTTCCAATTCTTTGGCGCCCATTTTCAAGGCTTCCTCCAAGCTAGCTATACTAGCTTTATACTCAATGGTATTGTTGGAACATTCAAATTCTAATCATACAGCCAAGGTGTAACACCCGCATCATTCATAACATTGTGTGCATCGTGCTTGTTTACCTTATTTTAGTATCATGGTCATTTTATGTATCATCTTCATCCTAGTATGTTTACAATTGAGTTGATATCATACTTCTCATATGTCTTGATTGATGTTTAAATCCTTACAGTCATTGGTACTTGTATTGGATTGCATTTTTTTAACCTTGTTAGAGGTTGTTTTGTATAAGTCCTATTGTGTTTTGGACTTGGTTTGAGTTTGTTATCATCTTAGGATGACTTAGGAGTATTTTAGAATTACTTTGGATATGTTTTGGAACCTTTTGACCTGAACCAGTCACTATGCAGCCGCATAGTACATTAGCTCAAGTTTTTGGATCTCATGCGGCCGCACAAGGCGCCCGCATAAGACCCATGCAGCCGCACAAAACCCTAAATTTACTGGATTCTATGCGGCCGTATAGCGAGCTTGCATAGAAGCTATGCATCTGCATAGGGCGGCCGCATAACAACGGACTCTACTTTGTTGTTTGACGAACTTTTAAATGAGTTGACCATTTGGTTTGTATCCAAGGGCTGAGACTTGGGAACGTTTTGGGGCACATACACCAAACTTAGAGAGACTCTATAAACACCATGGGAGGGCTGAAACTCTCCTCATTTCCACCCTTGCCATCTTTAAACTTAGAGAGAGAATTGAGAGAGTCTTGAGAGAGAAAGTGAGCTAGATTGCTCATTTGTGGTCCAAATCACAATCCAACTTCACCATTGTGTAGCTGTGGACTAGGAGAGCACATCCTTAGAGTTGCATGTTGCTTATCTAGAGTTTTCTTGGTTGGTTTCATCAAGAGGTAAGCTACTACCCCTCTCCTTCTCTATTTATGTCTTGTATGACATCCTAGCCTTGTAAAATGGCATTTATATGTTAAAATCAACATGTTGGAGTATGTTTTGTTGTTGAGCCATGTGAAAGTCATGGATGACATGTTTTGTATGTTAAAAGACTTGTTTTGTCTTGATTGATACATATAGAAATGGTATCATTTGTTAATCTTGAAATATAAATGGTTTCTCTTTGATTCGAACTCATTAGAAACAAATAATGACTCCAACGGAGTTGAATAGGTTTTCATAATTGATGAGACCACGTGTGTGATTTGGGAATTTCATTGTGATACGAGAGTTTTGTTGGGAAAATTAGTTACCCGAATTGTGCATGATGTTGTTGTTTAATTCTCGTAAATATTATGAGATGGTTGATTTTGTGAGTAGGATTATTATGACCTACATGAGACATTCATGTTGCATGATGTTGTGCTCCCTATCTTGGAGTTTGATTTGTTGTTTGGAATGTCAAGTAAACATCTACTTGTACATTTGTTATGTCCATGGATTATTTGTTGGCGGTGTATTGACGCTCGATTATTGCGGGAGCCGGGGCTTCGTAATAATTGAAGGCCAATACACTGGGTCTCGCCTTACCGTTGGCCACGGTAGGGGCATAGCGCCATTTTTTGTATGGAATAAATTAACGCAACCTTGGTAAGCTATTCCGTGGTTGATTCTTGGGTTGTAGGGACCAAGATCACCTGTCGACGTGAATACAGAAAATGGTTTACACTGTATTGAGTATTGGTTATTGGTTATTGGTTAACGGTTTTGATTCGTCGATCGAGCACGTCAACAACGGCTCCTACATTGGTATATTATATGTTGGTTGGTTGGAAGTATTAGGTATATTGGAGGTGTACCTCAATACTGTATCCTTTTAGAATGTGTTTACATATCGCACTTATATGGTTCCTACATATGCGAATGTTGGTCATGATTTCCAACTGGTATGGGTCGGTTGGCAATTGTTGAGCCTCTCGTGTAGTGTAGGGTAACGTGTTATTATGAGATGCTTAATATGCTATGCCATGAGATTGATATATCTTGCTATAGCTTGTATTGCTTGTTCATATTATTGTCTTGCATCTCGTATGACATATTGTTGCATTAGTAGCTTATTGAGTTTTAAACTCACCCCGTCCATTGTTTATTTGTTTTTCTTAGATCACGGTCCGGCGAGGAACCCTTAGTAGGATTTTTTGGCTTCATCTCGGCGTTTTCTGCAGGTTGTTCTTTTGGGCCTTGGTATTTCTTTTGGTGAGGCCACGGGAATATAATGGTATTTAAAATTTGTAATGTTGGGTAGTATGTGGTCTTTATGATTGTATTATTCTTTTGGTGTTGCCGATATGGTTGTCGAGCTTGATGTAATCTTTATTACTTATTACTTCCGCATACTCTGATTTGGGTTATTGTTGTTGTCTCCGAGCTTGTTGCTCGTGGAGGTTATTATTACATGTTAAGTTTTATGTTCAAAACTATGTTTTAAATAAGTTCAGTTTCCGGCTTGTTATTATTGCCGATGATGTGATGATATGGTTTTAAAGAAAAACTTTACACGTGCATTACATGATTTTATGCATATGCTTCATACTTACATCTATCGCGCATGAAATTTTTATGATGCGTATTTTGTGTGTCCTATTCGCGGTCCGACTCGGGATTCCACGTAGGAGTTCGGGTTTGGGTCGCGAAAGTTGGTATTAAAGCATAAGTTAGATAACCTGGAATGGATTCTTGGTTTAGGAGGGTGGGTTGTGTGTTTGGGTCGTTAACGTCGAGTGTTTATTGCAGGTATTCGACAATGGTAGAGACACGTCATGGTGCCAATACGGATGGGGTTGGTACAAGTCATGTTGGGGAAGCTGCTGGAGCTGAAAGCCATGCTTCACTACCTAGACCGCCTCCTTATCAACCGGGAGTTCAGCCAACAGGGCAACATAATGCACCACCCGAGGCAAATGTGAATCCGACTGAGGCTTTTATGCAAACTATGCATGGATTTATGCAAACAATGATGGAAATAAACCGACAGACTATGGATATGCACAGACAGGCAATGGCAGGTTAGGGACAAGCCAGGGGAAACTGGGTAGATCAACCAGCTGGGGTTAATGAAGATTATGATCGTAGATTGGGGAGATTCTTGAAGATGAAACCTCGCAGTTATGATGGGGAGCCAGATCCGATGAAAGAAGAAAGGTGGATTGAATCTTTGGAAATGATTTTTGTGGCAATAGAGTGTACCGAGGAAGACAAAATTAAGTTCGCAGTGTTCAAACTAGAGGATGCAGCGGAGCACTGGTGGAAGGTACTAGAGGCAAGTTGGGTGCAAGATTGTGTGGCTCACACTTGGGAGATGTTTTTGAGAGAGTTTAGGAATCATTTTATTCCGGATGTGGTTCAAGCAAAGAAGGAAGTAGAATTTCTTAGTCTTGATCAGGGGATGATGACAGTGGCTTAGTACTCTGCCAAATATACCGAATTGGCAAGGTATTGTGTACATTTGATTCCAACAACGGAGAAGAAGATTTACCGCTTTGTGAAAGGATTGAGGACAGAATACCCTAAGCAACTCTTACCACTTGAGTTGCCAAGTTATCAAAGTGCAGTGGACAAGGCTTATAAGATCGAGCACGATATAGGGAAGCACCGAGGCAAGCTGGGTGGTACAAGTGGGAACTCGTAGGCATCACAATTGTAATGGAGGAGATCAAGCTCAAGTGGGACTAACAGGGGGAGTAACACTAGCCGATAGGGAGGACAATCTTGACAACAAGCTGGGAATCAAGGAAATGTGGGCCATGGGTAGTGTGATGTAAGGGTTACTTGTGGGTATTGCAAGAAGAGTGGGCATAATGAGGATAAGTGTTGGTTGAAACACGGGAAGTGTTTGTCGTGTGGTGATGGCACACACTTTCAGCGGAATTGTCCTAAGAACAAAGGGACGCAACCGAGAGGTGTACAACAGAACGCTGGGGTTAAAAGAGATAACGAGGGTCACCCTAGAGTGCAAGGTAGAGTCTTTGCCTTAGACCAAAGGGGAGTCCCCGAGGCCCCTAATGTCATAGGAGGTACTTTAACCATCTCTAGTGAGAAAGCCCGAGTGTTAATAGACCCAGGGTCATCACATTCTTATATTGCATCACATTTTGCTCATCATTTGCATGCTATACCTGAACTGTTACCTTATGTGTTGGAGATGTCTACTCCGTTGAGGGAGTGCCTTGTAGCATTGGATGTCTATCGTGCTTGTGATGTGGTTATTGATGACCATCACTTACCTGCGAATTTGGTTATATTGCCCATACGTGATTTTGATGTTATTTTGGGGATGGATTGGCTACATGCTCATCATGCCACTGTTGATTGCTGTAGGAAGTTGGTTACTTTTGAATTGCCAAATGTTCCTTCATTTGTGTTTTTGGGTGATAAGATAATGGGTGGAATTCAGCTTATTTCAACATTGAAGGCTCGAAAGTTGTTATCTCATGGATGTTCGGGGTATTTGGCGTGTGTTGTTGATAGATCACAAAAGGGTGTTACGTTGGAGGATGTTCCTATTGTTTGTGAATTTTCGGATGTATTTGTAGCTGATTATGATTTAACTCCAGACCGGGAGTTAGAGTTTTGCATTGAATTGTTACCAAGGACTACACCGATTTCAAAAGCACCTTATCGCATGGCACCGGCTGAATTGAAAGAGTTGAAGGTTCAATTGGAAGAGTTACTTAATCGAGGTTTTATTAAACC
Source organism: Platycodon grandiflorus (assembly GCA_016624345.1). Classification (NCBI taxonomy): domain Eukaryota; kingdom Viridiplantae; phylum Streptophyta; class Magnoliopsida; order Asterales; family Campanulaceae; genus Platycodon; species Platycodon grandiflorus. The sequence continues at coordinate 9,499,622 of CM028367.1, read as the reverse complement.
CAGTGTATCGCCGTGGGGTGCATCGGTGTTGTTTGTGAGGAAGAAAGATGGATCTTTGAGGTTATGCATTGATTATAGGGAATTGAATCAAGTGACCATTAAGAACAAATATCCTCTTCCACATATTGATGATTTTTTTGATCAGCTTCAAGGTTCCGTAGTGTACTTTAAGTTTGATCTTAGGAGCGATTACCATCAGTTGAAGGTTCGAACGGAGGATATTCCTAAGACAGCTTTTCAGACTCGTTATGGGCACTTTAAATTTGTGGTTATGCCTTTTGGGTTAACCAACGCACCAGTTGGATTTATGGATTTGATGAATACGGTATTCTTGCCTTATCTTGATTACTTTGTGGTCGTATTCATTGACGATATTTTGGTTTATTCTAAGTCCCGTGAAGAGCATGAGAATCACTTGAGGTTAGTTTTGACGGTGCTAAGAGAAAAGAAGTTGTTTGCTAAATTTAGCAAGTGTGCCTTTTGGCTTGAGGAAGTGGCTTTTCTGGGCCACATTGTGTCGAAAGATGGTATAGCGGTTGATCCGGCTAAGATCGAAGCAGTTGTGAATTGGAAGAGACCCGAAACTGTAACGGAAGTTCGTAGCTTTTTGGGTTTAGCGGGGTACTATCGGAGGTTCATAGAAGAGTTTTCTAGGATTGCAACCCCGTTGACTACCTTGACACAAAAGAATAAGGCTTTTGTTTGGAATGATAGATGTGAAGTGAGCTTCCAAGAGTTGAAGAAGAAATTGACTACCGCACTAGTTTTAGCTTTACCGAACGGACATGATGGGTTGCTTATTTATAGTGATGCTTCAAAGGAAGGTTTGGGATGTGTATTGATGCAGAACGAAAGGGTTATAGCTTATGCTTCTTGAAAGTTGACTCAGTGTGAACAAAAATATCCGACTCATGACATGGAGTTAGCAGCGATCATTTTTGCACTTCACAAGTGGAAGCATTATCTCTTGGGCTAAGTTCGAGGTATATACTGATCATAAGAGCCTTAAATATTTGTTTTCTCAAAAGGAGTTGAATAATAGGCAAAGGAGATGGATGGAAAGGTTAAAGGATCATGATTGTACCATTTTATACCATCCGGGGAAGGCCAATGTGGTGGCCGATGCTCTTAGTAGGAAAACTTATTTTTCTTGTTTGATGGCCCGAGAATGAAAAATGCTTAAGGATGTTCGGGATTGGGGTCCTTGTATGTCTAGCCATGGGGTGATATTTGCCAATATTCGAGCTACTCCGGTTTTGCTTCAGCGAATTAAGGAAACTCAAGAGAGTGATCCGGAATTGAAAAAGTTGATTGAGGGATTAGATAAGGATAAGACGATGGATTTTTCTAGGAATAATGATGTTGTTCTTTTGTTTCGAGGTAGAGTTTGTGTGCAGGCTATTGAGGATGTAAAACGGCTAGTTTTGGATGAGGCACACAAATTTAAGTATACGATTCATCCGGGGAGTACGAAGATGTATAGGGACTTGAAGAAGAATTTTTGGTAGAACGGAATGAAAAGGAAAATAGTTGAGTTTGTTTCGAGGTGTCTCACATGCCAAAGGGTAAAGGCAAAACATCAACGACCAGCAGGATTATTGCAACCGTTGTAGATTCCAGAGTGGAAAGAGGAGAACATCGCTATGGATTTAGTGACTGGGTTACCACGGACTCGACGAGGTCATGATTCCGTTTGGGTTATTGTTGATCGATTGACCAAGTCAGCCCATTTTCTCCCTATAGCGATGACTTATTCTATGGAGAAACTTGCTACCTTGTATATTCAGGAAATTGTGAGGCTACATGGGGTTCCAGTTAGCATTGTATCGGATAGAGATCCACGATTGGGTTCAAGGTTGACACTTAGTACGGCGTTTCATCCGCAAACAGATGGACAGTCCGAGAGAACCATTCAAACACTTGAGGACATGTTAAGGGCTTGTTCAATGGACTTTAAAGGCATTTGGGATTCGCATGTACCGTTGATAGAGTTTTCCTACAACAACAGTTACCATTCGAGTATTGATATGGCACCTTATGAGGCCCTCTATAGAAGGAAGTGTCGTTGATAGAGTTCCCCGATCTGTTGGGATGAGGTTGGAGAAGCGAAGTTATGGGGACCCGATATGGTTCATGAGTCAGCTGAAAATGTAAAGATTATTTGGGAGAGGTTGAGAACGGCCTAGAGTAGACAGAAGAGTTACGAAGATAATAGGCGACGAGACCTTGAGTTTGAGGTTGGTGATCGTGTGTTCTTGAAGGTGTTGCCTCGAATTGGGGTTAAAAAATTTGGGAAGAAAGGAAAATTGACGCCGAGGTTTATTGGACCATTTGAAATTGGGAAAGAATTGGGAAATTAACATATAGGCTTGCATTGCCACCTTGGATGTCGGGTATTCATGCCGTGTTTCATGTATCAATGTTGAGGAAATATCTGTCGGATGCATCGCACATTTTGGAGTATGAACCGGTAGATTTGTCGACCGATCTCTTGTATGTTGAAGAGCCCGTGAGGATACTTGACATGAAAGAACATGTTTTAAGGACCATGACTATCCATCTTGAGAAGGTTTTGTAGAGAAGTCACAATGTTGAGGAAGCCACGTGGGAGTTGGAACAGGAGATGCGTGAGAAGTATCCAACTCTATTCAAGGAAATTGGTAAGTAAATTTGCAGGCGAATTTATTCTAAAGGAGTGAGAATGTAACACCCACATCATTCATAACATTGTGTGCATCGTGCTTGTTTACCTTATTTTAGTATCATGGTCATTTTATGTATCATCTTCATCCTAGTATGTTTACAATTGAGTTGATATCATACTTCTCATATGTGTTGATTGATGTTTAAATCCTTACAGTCATTGGTACTTGTATTGGATTGCATTTTTTTAACCTTGTTAGAGGTTGTTTTGTATAAGTCCTATTGTGTTTTAGACTTGGTTTGAGTTTGGTATCATCTTAGGATGACTTGGGAGTGTTTTAGAATCATTTTGGAACCTTTTGACCTGAACCAGTCACTATGCAGCCGCATAGTGCATTAGCTCAAGTTTCTGGATCTCATGTGGCCGCACAAGGCGCCTGCATAAGACCCATGCGATCGCATAAGGCTAGCCGCACAAAACCCTAAATTTTTTGGATTCTATGCGGCCGCATAGCGAGCTCGCATAGAAGCTATGCGTCCGCATAGGGCGGCCGCATAACGACGGACTCTGCTTTGTTGTTTGACGAACTTTTAAATGAGTTGACCATTTGGTTTGTATCCAAGGGCTAAGACTTGGGCACGTTTTGGGACACATACACCAGGCTTAGAAAGACTCCATAACACCATGGGAGGGCTGAAACTCTCCTCATTTCCACCCTTGCCATCTTTAAACTTAGAGAGAGAATTGAGAGAGTCTTGAGAGAGAAAGTGAGCTAGATTGCTCATTTGTTGTCCAAATCACAATTCAACTTCACCATTGTGTAGCTGTGGACTAGGAAAGCACATCCCTAGAGTTGCATGTTGCTTATCTAGAGTTTTTCTTGGTTGGTTTCATCAAGAAGTAAGCTACTACCCCTCTCCTTCTCTATTTATGTCTTGTATGACATCCTAGCCTTGTAAAATGGCATTTATATGTTGAAATCAACATGTTGGAGTATGTTTTGTTGTTGAGCCATGTGAAATTCGTGGATGACATGTTGTGTATGTTAAAAGACTTGTTTTGTCTTGGTTGATACACATAGAAATGGTATCATTTGTTAATCTTGAAGTATAAATGGTTTCTCTTCGATTCGAACTCATTAGAAACAAATAATGACTCTAACGGAGTTGAATAGATTTTCATAATTGATGAGACTACATGTGTGATTTGGGGATTTCGTTGTGATACGAGAGTTTTGTTGAAAAAATTAGTTACCCGAAATTGTGCATGATGTTGTTGTTTAATTCTCGTAAATATTATGAGATGGTTGATTTTGTGAGTTGGATTATTATGACCTACTTGAGACATTCATGTTGCATGATGTTGTGCTCCCTATCTTGGAGTTTGATTTGTTGTTGGGAATGTCAAGTAAACATCTACTTGTACATTTGTTATGTTCATGGATTATTTGTTGGCGGTGTATTGACGCTTGATTATTGCGGGAGCCGGGGCTACGTAATAATTGAAGGCCAATACACTGGGCCTCGCCTTACTGTTGGCCACGGTAGGGGCATATCGCCATTTGTTGTATGGAATAAACGCAACCTTGGTAAGCTATTCCGTGGTTGATTCTTGGGTTGTAGGGACCAAGATCACCCATCGACGTGAATACAGAAAATGGTTCACACAGTATTGAGTATTGGTTACTGGTTATTGGTTAACGATTTTGATTCGTCGATCGAGCACGTCAACAACGGCTCCTACATTGGTATATTATATGTTGGTTGGTTGGAAGTATTGGGTATATTGGAGGTGTACCTCAATACTGTATCCTTTTAGAATGTGTTTACATATCGCACTTATATGGTTCCTACATATGCGAATGTTGGTCATGATTTCCAACTAGTATGGGTCGGTTGGCAATTGTTGAGCCTCTCGTGTAGTGTAGGGTAACGTGTTATTATGAGATGCTTAATATGCTATGCCTTGAGATTGATATATCTTGCTATAGCTTGTATTACTTGTTCATATTATTGTTTTGCATCTTGTATGACATATTGTTGTATTAGTAGCTTATTGAGTTTTAAACTCACCCCGTCCAATGTTTATTTGTTTTCCTTAGATTACGGTTCGGCAAGGAACCCTTAGTAGGAGTTTTTGGCTTCGTCTCGGCGTTTTCTGCAGGTTGTTATTTTGGGCCTTAGTATTTCTTTTGGTGAGGCCGTGGGAATACAATGTTATTTAAAATTTGTAATGTTGGGTAGTACGTGGTCTTTATGATTGTATTATTCTTTTGGTGATGCCGATATAGTTGTCGAGCTTGATGTAATCTTTATTACTTATTACTTCCGCATACTCTGATTTGGGTTATTGTTGTTGTCTCCGAGCTTGTTGCTCGTGGAGGTTATTATTACATGTTGGGTTTTATGTTCAAAACTATGTTTTAAATAAGTTCAGTTTCCGGCTTGTTATTAACGCCGATGATGTGATGATATGGTTTTAAAGAAAAACTTTGCACGTGCATTACAGGGTTTTATGCATATGCTTCATACTTGCATCCATCGCGCATGAAATTTTTATGATGCGTATTTTGTGTGTCCCATTCGCGGTCCGACTCAGGATTCCACGTAGGAGTCCGGGTTCGGGTCGCGACACAAGGGCATATGTTTATCCATGGGATCGATCAACCGTATTCCTATACCGTAACCTCTCTTGTTGGCGGCTCCATTAAAGAAGAGTTGCCATTTGCACGTGCTGTCCTTAATCTCAAGAACCCTTTCATCAGGAAAATTCAGTTCTTCAAACTCTTCAGCTTCTATCGGCAGGTTTGCCAACTGATCAGCTATTATACTTCTTTTGATTGACTTTCCCCTTGCATAAGTTATATCGAACTCATTCAACAAAAAAGACCATTTGGCAAGCTTGCTCAAAAGTGATGGCTTTTCGAGTATGTACTTGATAGGGTCCATTCTGGAAATCACCTTTACAGCAATGTTTGCAAATAAATCTTGAGTCTTTGTGTCGCCCATACGAGACCTATGCAACTCTTCTCAAGTGCGGAGTAGTTCAATTCACTGCCATGCAACTTTTTACTGATAAAGTAGATGGCATTCTCAGCGTGAGAATCTTTTTTTTCTTGTGCCAACATGGCTCTAACCGCGGTGTCCGTGATGGTTAGGTATAAAAATAAGCGCTTCAGTTTGTGAGGAGGAGCTAGAACTGGCGGACTAGCTAGGTACTCCTTAACCTTTTCAAATGTTTGCTGGCACTCTTCGTCCCATTCTCTATCCGTGTCCTTCTTGAGAAGTTTGAATAGAGGTTTACACATAGATGTTAGCTGCTGAATAAAACGACTGATATACTGTAATCGGCCCAAAAATCCTTTGACTTCACTCGGAGTTGTCGGCTGCGGCATATCTTTGATGGCTTTGACCTTTGCAGGATCTACCTCAATTCCATTGTCAGTTACCGTGAATCCCAAGACTTTTCCTCGGGTAACCCCAAATGTACACTTGGTGGGATTAAGCTTCATCCGGTACTTGCGCAATCTCTCAAAGAACTTGCGAAGATCTCTCAAATGAGCACCGTCTATGTCTACTGAATGAATAATCATATCATCCACGTATACCTCTAATTCTTTGTGAATCATGTCATGAAAGAGCGTGGTAGCAGCTCTTTGGTACGTAGCCCCAACATTTTTTAATTCAAAGGGCATGACTGTATAACAGTAGGTTCCCAAAGGGTGATGAAGGAAGTTTTCTCCTGATCTTTTCCGCCATCTTGATCTGATTGTAACTGAACATTCCATCCGCAAAAGAGCGTACCTTATGTGAAGCTACTGCATCCACCAAAATGTCAATGTTGGGCAGGAAAAGTCATCTTTTGGAGATTCTCTGTTGAGATCCCAAAAATCCACACAAATTCGAACCTTACCATTCGGCTTTGGTACTGTCACGATGTTGGATAACCATATCGGGTATTCGACTACTTTGATGAACTTGACTTTCAACTACTTGATGATTTCTTCCTTGACTTGCAAGGACCATTCAGGCTTGATTCTGCGGAGCTTCTGCTTCACCGGCTTGGCGTTGAGGTACATCGGTATCTGATTTTCAACAATTGTTGGATCCAACCCAGGCATATCTTTGTAAGACCAAGCAAACACATCTTAAAATTCTGTCAATAGGCTGATCAATGCTGCTCTTTCTTCGTCTTGCATATAGCTTCCAATCTTGACCTTTCTGACTTTATCATTCCGCCCAAATTGATGGTGGACAAGTCTTCTTACAGAGCTTCCAATCGAGGCTCCTCTCATTGTTTGATTATTTTAGCTAATTCAAATAAAAAGTCTTTATCTTTTGGATCCCCATTATTAATCGATTCATTATTAACAGGATGATTTATCATGTTTTCAGTTAATTCATCTTTTAACACATTGGCAACCAAGGAGTACACAGAAACACTTACATTATCATTAATGAAAGGAAGGGTTACAAGGCTGACCACCTCATCGAGGTCCTCGCAGGTGAGATCCTCGATTTTGGCGTCGAGAATAGAACCCATTGATGACCAGTTCTTAACAAAAGGGGAAGGAGTGGGTAAGGTGTATCCAAAGCGCTGCATTAGGTCCTCGGCCTTCAGCAACGGTCCCGTAGTAGTGTACCAGTTTTAAAGTGGATTGTATGCCACTGTCTCAAATTTTGCTACTGAGTCCTCTATGTTATTTGCTGCTTCGTCGATCAATCCCAGAAAATTGTCTTCCATGAAGTCTTCTCTGAAAAGGGCCAGGGCGAAATCTTTCTGATTGATAGTCCATGTGTTCTCAACTATCACCACCTTGTAAAAGGTATCACGAGGGCCAAAAATTACTTTTTCCATTTCTTCTATTATGAGGCTGATGTCGTTGAAGATCTCTCATCCGGGGTGTATCTTTCTGCTGTTGTCCATCCATGGCTCAAGTAACATGAGGTAAGCCATGGTTTCTCCATGCTTGACAAAGTATCCATTCAGGGTCTTCCTGTAGGGGTTCATGGGAGGTGTCGTGTACGGCTGGTTCTTCTGAACTGCTTTGTTTCTCTTACGCTTCTCTTCCATGACTGCCGCTACTTCTGCAGGTGTTGGATTGTATCCGAGCCCAAAAGGTGGTATGCATTCTTTGATGTCGTCTTGTACCAAGTTGATTCTGCCTTGCTGACTCTTGCCCAGCCCCAGTCCTGGCATGTAGCCTATATTGTGAATCATGCAATAAGGGACTATCTCTCTAGGTTCCACAGCTTTCTTGTCACTGATGCTGGTTTCTCTTGCATGTTGAATCGCATTCACCCTCGCCTGAGGGATTACTTCGAATCCGCTCAAAAAGATGCCAGTGTCATTGTGCTGAATCTCGAGAATAGGAACATCTCCTTTTTTTTATTCCATGAGTTTGTCTGCCATAATAATGATTATATGATCCTCGTGGATGAACTTCACATATTGATGGAGTGATAAAGCTACTCTTTTCACGCCATGAATCCATGGACGGCCTAACAGTAGACTGAAAGTAGAAGGGATATCCAATACTTGGAACTTGACGGGCATTTCCAATGGGCCAATGGTTAGCATAAGCGTTACCACCCCGAGCACACATCAACTGGTGTTATCATAGGCTCGCACTGATTGCGATGATGGAGCTAGATCCGAGATCTTCGTTCCCAGCTTGGCTAAAGTTATTGTTGGACAGACATTCAAGGATGAACCATTGTCTACCAGAACTTTCGACACCTCCCATTGGTAAATCATAGGCTCGCACGGTAATATGCAACGCATCAACATGGTCAACACCTCCCTTTGGTAAATCAAGGTCAGTGAACATGAGAACGTTCCCAAAGTGGATGTTTCCAATCATCTGAGTCAACTCATCGGGCGAGGTCCCGATTGGAATGATGGCTTGACTCAATGACTTGGCAAGGCTGTCATGGTGAGTCTTGGAGGAACAGAGAAGACCCAAAATGGAAAGTGGCGTGGGTCTTCTTCATCTGAATAAGGAAAACATCTTTAATGTCTTTAGCCCCAGTTTCCTTGGTACTGATATCAACTTCTTTACCTTTCCCTGACGGACCACACATATCTTGAGCTACTTGGTACGCTCTACCAGATTAAGTGAGATGAGAGACATCGCCTCCTACCCACAAGGCTTTTTCGATGTTGTTCACTTCTGCTTGGGAAGTATCCTGGGCACTGGATAAAATGTCGCTCCAGAAGAGCATGTTGCATTCGAAATTCTCCTCCTTTGAAGGTAAAGGGATTAAGAGGTATGACAATAAGGTATTGTTGACTTCAAATCCGGTGAGGGAGCTCACCTCCTCTTTTTTGAACTGGATGGTATTGACATGGTTAGCTGGCAGAAGATTGTTCCCCACAATAGGCATGAGGTGTGGTTTCTCAATGATCTTGTCATCGATCAGCTTTTGGATTGCTCGCTGGAGCACGAAGCATTTATCAGTGAGATGCCCACTAGACTGATGATATTCACAATATTTTGCATGGTTCCATGTGGCAGGCAATGGGTTGGGAGGTCTCTAACCTTTTATAGGTTTAAGGACTCCTTGTGCTTTTAGCCCCCGAAAAATCAATGACATAGGAGCGTGCAGTTCATCAAACTGTCTATCATTTCTGCGAAAATTATTTCTTGCACCTCTGTTATTGTTGTTTCCCAATGTATTTACAAACCAATCAGGTGAATAATTGAAAGGCATACTCCCATAATTCTGAGCAGATGGTACAATTGGCAAGGCCATAGTTGGAACATTCCCTAACATATTTACAATAGGCGTAAATGTTGCTGCTGCCTTTCCTTTGGAGTATAGAAATGAGCTTGGAGAGGGATCGACCTTGATCTGTCCTGTATGGATCTTCGTGTCAATACGAAATCCGACATCTAAGATTGCAAAGAAATCAGCGTAAGGAAGGTAACGCATACGATCCAGATAAATTGGCTGAAGGTTTCTAAAAAAGATCCTAACTTGTTCAGCTGGGTCAGGCCTGTCGAGGGTTTGGGCAATCTTCTTTTTCCACCTTTTGGCATATTCAAAAAATGTTTCCTTCTCTCTTTGGGTGCATGAATCAAAATCTCTCTTGTGTTTTTCCCAATTACTGTTATCTTTGTATCTCTTCTGAAACTCATCTGCGAGTTTATCCTATGTGGCAATCACAGTGCTGTCCACAGACATCAACCATTGCTTGGCAGCCCCAATTAAAGTTAAGTGAAAATTAGAGGCTATTGCTTCGAAGCTTGCCCCTCTTTGCTGTATAGCATGGGCATAAGACCTAATATGGACAATAGGGCATCATGTCTTATCAAATTTTTCGATATCAGGCATTTTAAATTTTGGTGGTAAAATGGCAGCAGGATGAAGTGTCATTGCTCAGGCAGTGAATTCGCCTTTGTTCAAGACTTTCAGAACCATGTTCTTCAATTGTCTGATCTCTCATTTGTTTGCAAGTTCAGCATCACTGGTATCAACCATAGCTGTGCTTGGGAACTGTCCTACTGGTGGAGCTGGGTAAGGTGGTGCATAGCCAGAAAATTGATATATTGGTTTGGCTGAAGGCTGAGGGTTTGTTAGGAATATGCCTGTAAAACAGCTGATATATATGTATGCATATTCCAACACAGTGATTTGCTTGTTCCCATTACAACGCATGTTTCACAAGTGGTTAAAAGGGCTGCGTACCGGTTAGTGTGGCAGCTTGTTAAAACAATGCATAGGTCATTAGACTAGGAAGTCTTTGTACATAACCGAGTCTTTGTCCTACCAAAGTGATGACAACTTTCATATGAATTAGCTCTTCATGCGCCAACAGACATGTTCATCGGCAATGTCTCACCAGTAGACATTCCTTCCAGCCATATCTCATCAGCAATCTCTACACCAGCATTATTACATCGGCAGATCCTAGTATCGGCCAAGATCTTCATCAGAACAACTGCAGAGAAGCTGATTATCCAAGAGGAATATAGGTCGTTGCTCAAAATGCTACAAGTCAAAATAGATCCGTTACAAGATCTTTCTGGCAAGCCCAAGATACGCATCGATGTCTGCGCCTTCACTATTACTCAGTAGACATTTCCTCTTTTGTGTATTGGTTCCAGTCTTCAAGGTTTCATTCCATAAAAGACCAAACACAGTGCGCTACTTCCCAGGCAAAGCATGACATGTCAAAATCTGTCAGCCTGACTCACGGACCAACTTCAAGACAAAAGCTTAACGGAAGGTCCTTGCCCAACAGTTTGAACGACGCACTCTAGTGCATTAATGATTCAGATTTCCAACGGGCAGAAACTCATTCAATACTCCAACGAATCCTTCATCTTCTCCAGCCTATATAAGAACACTCTTATTCTCACAAAAAAAGAGAGACGGTATATGCAAATACCTGTGAGAGGTTGTGGTATTAAAATTGTTCTTCATTCTTTCAATCTGAAACCACACTCAAAGAAGTGAGAAACACAAAGTGAAAGAACAAACACTTTGTGTGAGAGAGAAACAGAAATTCCAAAAGGCTGAGAAGTCCTGCTGATCAAAAACTTAGTTTTTGATTTGAGTTCTTTCTTCCTTCGAAAGACTCAGTCTCTTCAGTTGCTGCAATTCAAATCTTCAACAAGAGACCAAGCATCTAGAAATTCGTTGAAGACTGATCAAGCTTGAAGATGTCTGATGAAGAGCCATAGCCTAAAAATCCACATTGCATTCATATCGGCAGACTTATACTACATTATAAGTGCTGTCGATTGTGCAATAAATTATCATCACATTTGGCCGAGTGCTTAGCACTCAGTTGTTCAAATACTTGTTATTTGAACAACGCCTAAAATTCTCTTCTCACAGCAAATATATCGAGTTGATACTACAGGAAAACACCTTAATAAATATTGAGTACATCTTCCAATGTATTTTTGATATATTTGATTTTGCTTTCTTAACCTCTCCTTTTTCTTTCTAGGAGATTGCTAGGTTAGAGAGTCTAGGTTGATGTACTAAGCATGTTTGTCTTTGAGCAAACCTCTGCTGAATTTTAATATAAATTATATTTTAATACATTCAGCCTTTACTTCTTTTTTCTATAATATTTGATATATCTTGTGCAATCTGATTGTGGAAAGTAATTGATGCATCTAATATAAGATTTTAGTTAATTGTTAAGATAGACTTGTACACATTCACTTACAGTTACTTCAATCTTGTTTGTTATACTTAAGCTGCTTATTCTTTCGCTGCTCAAACTCTTGTCTATCAGCCAAGTATAACAACATATTCCTATCATTCATTCTTCAAGATTGCCGATTCACAACATCGATACAACTATATCGGCCGTGTTGCTTGAACTAGGAAGATGACCTATTCTTGTTAATTATTTCATCCATGCTTTTCAACATACAAATTAAAATAGGATGAAATTTTTAATAAAGGTAGTATAGGCTATCCACCCCCCTCTAGCCTATACTTTGAGCACATCACCATAGACCTAATAGGGTTGTAACTGCTTGGGTTTAGATGTGGGCTATCCTGGATTGGATTGGTCATGTAGATTGGGAATGCATTTGGATTAGGAAAAGGAATGTTGGTAGGCGGAGATGTGATGCGGGTTGTGGGAGGTGTTGTAGTGTTTGGGATTAGGATTGTGGTAGTCTGAGACTAGTGATGGATATTTGGATTGACATTTGGCTAAGGAGGGCGTGTATTAGCGCAGGATGGGTAAGCGTTTGGGTATGGGGGATATGAATATGGAGAGTAGGTATGCAGTATGTGGGATAGGTGTTTAGATTGGGTAAACTTGCATTCACGCTTGAGGGTGATGGGTCAACAGTTTCTGTAGAAATGGGTATGGTCCTGTTATCATCCCCTTGACCTTGGATAAGGGCTGAAAACCTATTGATCATGGCTTCCATATTTTGGTCCATCCATTGTTGCATCGCTGGGGTTGTAGTGTATCCTGGAGCCCCTGTGTCATGTCCTGCAGAAGTGCTATCTTCTTGATCGGCCATCTGAATCCTATGCAGACTTTCTGTACTTGACTCTAAACTCAAACTTGAAACTCTTGTCAACCTCCCAGTGCTAGTCCTTCTCCAATTCAAGGCCAAGTTTCTGAAAGGTTGGGATATGGATAGGAGTTAGGTTCTGGAAGTGTTTCTAGGTACATTACAATTTCATTGTTCCTTTCTTCCTTTTGACATGTCTCACTCTATGAAGGTTGGACAAGCGATAATGCTTTGTTTTGACTTGTGAACTGTTCCAGGAACAGTGGATTCTCTCGCCAAAATATAGGACCTTTGTATTTCACCTGTATTTCGACTTCCTAAGATTTAACAGATCTCAGGCGAAGGGCTATATCCTCTTCAGGATCCACCATTCGAATTTTCTAGGCATATGTCATTGACTTCTTTGTTAATCCTGTGCATGAGGACTTTGTTTGTCGACCTTTTGATCACCGTGATTCTTTTTTGGGAGAGTATTATTCTTTTTGATTTTGTGGTGTTTATTTCTCAAATTTTTTTTCTTTGCTGTGATCAAACAGACTCTTTTGTCGGTCCACAACTCTTTTGATTTCTTTTTGTCTTTATGCACAGAATGAAAAACATGTTTGTGACAATAAGAACAAACTAGTCTTTGAAGTGTCCTAGAAATTTACATGAATTACGCGTGGCTATGTAGGGCTAGGATGGCTTACTTCCCGGGGGACGATCAGTAATCGCGCAAAAAGAGATAGTATCGGCTGAAGGAATGTTGGGCGCATGACTTACCCAGTTTCACTTCAACGTGGCTATACCAGGGTTTGAAGCTTGGTAACATTTTGGAATAGATAAGTGCCCGTGTGTGTGCGCGGTATCTAAGAGACTCTTTTTACAATTTATATGTAAATAAAAATGAGACAGATATATACAGAATAAGAGGAAAATATGTCCATTTTTTCTAATTCATGTAATGTGGGTTGTGTTTTGTTAACAGTTGTGAAAACAGCAGGAAAGGAAACACATCCACAGGTCGAGGGTTTAAAGCCTCGAGGAAAGAGAGGAAAAGAAAATAGGAAAAATGAGAATTCTATCCTATTTCTAATTATTACATTTGTGTCCTATTTCACAAAATGAAAAAAAGACACAAATGAATGTACAGGCGAATGATGGGCGTTGATGCCCGAAATAAATGTACAAATAAAGAATAAACGAATTTGTACCTGTAGGGGTGAATATGGACAGGGTAGTATATACTACACAAATAATATTTTAGTTATGTTATACAAATCAAACAAGTTTGCGATATTAAATATGTAAGCATGCAATTATGTATAAAAAATGAGTCTAACTCATATTTTTATTTATTTAAAAACAAACGTCCCCAGCAGAATCGCCACTGTGAGTGCCCCGATCCGCAGATCGTTCCCTTCGGGCATTTTTCGCTCTTGTCTTGTGGTTTTCCTCTGTTGATTTTATGGTTTGATAAACATGAAAAACATGTTTATCCTTTTGAAAACAGAGTCGGCACTCTCGTTTATAAAGTAAACGGGAGAAAAACTTTAGATTATGGGTTCGGGGGTCAAGTTACGAGTTGGGAAGGTTTTACACACCCAACTCGCCCTTTCGGTCTCTACATATTTGCATGCTCGTATTTAATTATCGCAAGTTTGTTATTTTATGTGACAAAACATATATTACATGTATATCAAAAGTTTATTGAAATAATTACATATAAAAAAATTATTTACATATTTAAATGAGCTAACGAACGGAAGGGGTTACCTTCTATCGAGGAAATGAAGACTTACGTTTTCTGTGTGTTGAGAGAGAGTCAATATTCTTTTTCTTTTCTTTCTCTCTTTTCTTCCTCAAAAAGAGGCTTGATAGAGAGAAAGTTGTGTGTGTATGTGTGTGTGTGTCTGTCTTGGTTTCTCTTTTTTTGAGGGAGAGCTAAGAGCTCTATTTATAGGGAAGGAAGGGAGAGTTTACTCTCTGGCCCAAGTTTGGACGAAGCTTTCTCAACGCCTTCAAAGTCTTCAACAGTCGGCGGCTTAACTTTGAGGACAAAATGCAAGTTTGGTGCACAGCGCACATGGCATGGTGCCTACGCACCAAACCATGTTTGTGTGTATCACCTGGCATGGTGCCCACACACCAAACTATTTTGCACTGAATACAATAGCAATATAGGTGCCGGATGCATTCGTGTCCAATAACATTAAGAGTTAGAGAGTATTAGAAAAAAAATCTCTCGGAGTTATAGTTTTGAGTTTAATCAAACTTTCCGCTGCGTCAACTAAACTAATTTCCTTACATCTGTAGTCCTTCAACCAGTACGAATATGTATATCAACATGTAACGTTGATATACAACACTAGCACTCCTAATTGGTGGATCACTAACGACTAATTAAATGTGATTGTTTATGTATGTGAGAGAGAAAAAAAAAATACTGTCTAACAATCAAAAATATTAATATTATAAAATAACGTTAAGTGTTGGTGTATAAATTCAAACACATAACTGAACCATTAACCTGCACCAACATTAAGTTCTTGTTGCAGTCTGATAATCAAAATGAACTAAAAACAGGAAGATATGAAATGAAATAAATGATACATCTGAATAATTTTTATGATCAATCTCTTTCTGTCAGATGTCAGATGGAGGGTGAAAAATAATTTGGATCCAACCAGTGGCCCATAATTTCCAAATAGAAACTATTCATTTGTTTCCCATAAGGATGGCATCTGGGTCACATGCAAATCCCATGTGCACCCCCAACCCCATTAACAATTCATTCCCATTTCCATTCCATTAAATAGATACATGGCTCGACCATCTATACGGGAACCGATTCCCCAGGTTGACACGTACTCCTAGTCTCTCTGCATGCATGTCTTGTATTCGACACGTATTTCATCCCCCTGGACCATCTCCTACTCCGGCATTCCAATTTTGTCAATTAAAATACTCAATCGCTATAACTGAAGAAAAAGTCTCCCATTATTATACATAAATATACGACAAAAATTAAAAAAAAAAATACTCCCTCCGTCCCTAAATTATTATCTTTTTTTCCTTTTTCGTCTGTCCCAAAATAATTGTCTTGTTTGAAACTTTTCTTTTTAGAACATCACTTTTACTATTTTACCCTTACTTTTTCTTCCTACTTTAATTATGGGTTACATACACATGACCATTAAAGGAAACAATATACTTTTTTAATACTATTCCAATATTAATAATCAAGTCAATTGGGCTTTCTTAATCCGTGTGCCGGATCAACCCAGACAATAATTTATGGACGGAGGGAGTATTATTTTATAAGTATTTTTTTGTAAGACAGGATATTTTTTATCCAACTTATCGTGTTTTATTGAACTAAGATGTAAGAGAGTAAAACACCGCCGTATGAATTACGAATTAAAATCTGTAACACGATTTTACAAGAAATACACACACACACACACACACACACACATATATATATATATATATATATATATATATGTGTGTGTGTGTGTGTGTATACATATGTATTTTGTATATGTGTGTATAGTGTTCAAGTGATTTACTTCCTCCATTCCAGACAAAAAGTTTAGTATTCTATTTAGGATGTTCCACTCAAATAGTTTACTTTAAAAATTATGTTTATAATCTCTATAAACCTTAGAACTTTACCCTTCACAAATGCTATAAGCATCTTAATTATGCTTGACCATGTTTGTAATTATGACAAACTCCAATACTAATATATTTTCCTTAATTATTAGACTTTTTAAACGTAAACTCTTTGGGTGGAACAGATAGAGTATTTATTAGTATAATTTTTTTGTGTCGTGTTCAAGTGATTTATGTGTGTGTGTGTGTGTGTTTATAAGTGCGTGTATGTGTGTATGGTGTACAAGTTATTTATGTATTAGGGTTTTGAGGAAAAAACCTAATTGCATCAGTGTATTATGTGGGTATGATCTCAATTTAATTTATTACTTCTTCCGTCTATAAATGAGTCTATTTTTACAAAAAAATTTGTTCATAATTAAATATTTATTTTTGTATAATTTTACTAATTTCATAATTCGTTCTTATCGTGTCCTAATAAGATCTTTTAATATTGTATGTAGACATTAAGAGAATTAATGTACATGGACTATTAAAATCGCCAAAAAGTTAATTTTCTTAATTTTATAAAAACTAAAACAAGGCACATATTTAGGGGTGAAGGGACTAACATTTTTGAAGCAACTTGTATCAGTAAAAGAACCACATGTTTCTATTATAAGTATAAATATTTAAAAAAAAAAGTTCCAAAATACAGTAATGTTTTACTTCTTTCGTCACACAACGAATGTTTATTTCTGTTTATAATAACAGAAAAAAAAACATTTATTTTGAAATGGAAGATATAACAATTATATGGAAAAAAAAAAAAAACCTTTCGTTAATTTTACTCCTTCCATCTCATTTATACTTAATTTTTTTTACCAGTTCTAAAATTATTGCTTTCTTAGAAATATTATGCATATTTATGTCTAATTTCATATAATACGCCTAATCAAATTAAATAATTACAAAGTAAATAATATAATTAACTAAATTTAAAAATGAACAGTGACTGTGAAAGTTTTTATCAAGAATTTTAAAACAACTTCTCTAATTGTTCATATAAATGAAATAAATAGAATATTAGTGTATCGTAATATAATTAGTTAGGAACACAACGGTATTACGGATTCCATACTTAGAATTAAGATCGGATATGGTTAATAAGCAAAATTGTTAGATGTTTGGAAAGCAATAGATGGTCGGGGCTAATAGTAATGATATTATTAGCGCTCTCACTAAAAAAATATGTTACTAATATTTTTAATCCAATAATTACCCACTACATATAAGGGGGGATTATTGGATTAATAGCATGTACGTTAATAATATTAAGATTAATAATACTGCTTATTCTTACCAAACTACCAAACTAGGGGTGGCAATTTGTGTCATCGTGTCGTGTTTGTGCCACACTATTGTGTTTTCGTGTTATCTATCTTATTTGATCATAAATATAATAATAAACGTTATTTTAACGAAATTTATAATTTCGTGCTTTCGTGTCGTGTCATGTCGTGTCGTGCCTTATCGTGTTTCTTGTCTCTTTAATTCGTGTTTATAATCGTGTCGTGCTGGTTCGTGCAATCGTGTCGTGCCTGCCATTGCCACCCCTACCAAACAAGCTTCGTGTAACATAAACGCGGTGGTCCAGTGCCCTTAAATTGTTCGTGGTTTTGAGCTATGCGTTGGTGGGAGCAGAAGGAAAATGAATTGACATTAAGATTGTATTAAATAATCCATTCGTCCTTAAATTATTGCCTTTCTTTCATTTTTCGTCCGTTCCTAAATAATTATCTTGTTTGAAACTTTCCTTTTTAAAATAGCAATTTTACTATTTTATCCTTACTTTTTCTTCCTACTTTAATTATGGGTTACATACGCATGAGTATTAAAGGCAACAACACACTATTTCAATACTATTCCAATATTAATAATCAAGTCAATTGAGTTTTCTTAATCCGTATGCCGGGTCAACCCAGACAATAATTTAGGGACGGAGGGAGTACTAGTATGATCATCTATTTCAAAAAGGTATTTCATCTCCTATTTCAATCGTCGAATCTTCGCCACATATGCATAAGAATAAACAACATTAACTATCTCGTGATTTTTGATGCACATAACAAAAATCATACGGTTGAAATATAAAATGAAACATTTTTTTGGAATAGAGGATCCTATCAGAATAAATACGGACCCATGCATATTTGAACTAGAATTATTATTAAATTTTTTTTTTAACATAGAATTATTGATTTGAAGACCTAAGTTTTTGTCACATGAGTGTCGCTGAATTAAGTAGTTTTTTTTTGGAAGTATGGGTAGGTGGAAACAAGTGTGGTTCAACTGAGACCGTATCTAAATTTACTACATATTCTATTGCCTACAAAGACTAGAAATGAAGATCCCAATGCCTAGCTTTGACTTCTTTTTCCAAAGGCAAAATCATCAATGCTTGAGTAAAAGTAGAACATTTTTTTTGGTAATTATACTATGACTTGTAAATAAGTTGGATCTCTCTCTCTCTCTCTCTCTCTCTCTCTCTCTCTCTCTCTCTCTCTCTCTCTCCTAACACGAAGTCTGTTCAACCAAATTAAATTCTTGTAATGTGTTCACACAAGAGAATTCCAAATGTATATTTTTTGAAATTTGAACACCAAAATTATTTTAAAATTAAAAATAATTTTTAAATGTATAAGTTAAAGAGTGTGGGATTCTTAAGCCATGCCCAATCATGACACGTTGAAACATTAGAACGTCCTCTACGAGCCATAGAACACACGTTTTCACTTTAGAGACGAATAAATGTTTGCATGCACACATGTACATATACAAGTATAGAGCCCGTTTGGTGCAGCGTTTACAAAATTCAGTATTTTAAAAACGCAGGTCTTTACTTATAAATACATTTGGAATATCACTTCAATACGCAGATTTTTTTCTAACAGCGTTTTGGGTAAAAGCTGAGAATTCCAGCGTTTTAAAATGCAGCTGTGTTTTGAAAACGCTGTTTATTCCGTCGCAGTATTGAAACACAATTTTTACAAATAAGCTGCGTTTTATCCCTGCATTTTGGGTAAAACGCTTGACCAAACGGGTTAGTAGTTTGCATTGCACGAACATGTAGATATATGTGTAGTTTCCATTACACGCGTATGTTACAGTTATGTTCTGGGTTGAGGGCGTCCAACTTGCGAAGTAGTTCTTTAAAAAGTAGTTTTTAAGGTAATTTGCTTAAACAAATTAACTTGGACTATCTTCGTCTCATACCTTAATATTTTCCCTAAAAAAAAATATTATTTAAAAAATAAAAAATATAAAAAAATAGTAGGTTTTCTGTGAGACTGTCTTGCGAATTCTAATTTGAAAAACGGAGCCCCACTTTTTCATAGTTCAGCCCATCAATACACGGTGAATCAGGTCAGAAAAATTCATCTTACAAAAAATATCCGTAATACTGTCTTTTCTTTGTTTTTGCCTATAAAAAAAAAAAAGAGTTAGTACACCAATTATTGGTGCCCAAAAGACAAAGTTTAATTCAGTTAAGGGCACCAATGATGGGGTATGAATCAAGTGGACTCCATCTTTCCACGTCTGAAAGGGAAGGAGGATGTCCAAAACTTGGAGCCATGTTATTGTCCCCATTCCAAAATCCATGTGTTTTATTCACATCAAACCCTACTTTTAAGTGGATTCCAACTCCTCATTCAACCATTTTTTAGATTCCCCCGCCAAACACCTACTAGTGGTGGGCTTCTAAGGTAACCAGGGAAATAAAAAGTTATTCTTTTCTCGCTATCCTATCATTTACATAAATAGAAATTCTTATAAATTCTTATAGAAAGTATCATACAATGTTTTTTTGGAATCTGAGTATCCAATGAGATTGGTCTGTATTTTGGGTTTCCAAGCAATAGCTGTGCTTCCGATCCTTAAAAGGTAGTGTTCAAATAGGGTTATAGAGATATATCTCTATTGTGGGGTTTATTGTGCTCATGTTTGCTTGTTTCAAGAACATGGGCACAACTTCTTTTTCCTTATTTTTGGCTACCAAAGATATCTTGTCAATTCACATAAATAGTTCTTGTAATTTGGTATTCATTGTATAGTTGTGTCATATTGGTGTTCCAACTCATATATATATATATATATATATATATATAAGAGTAGGTCTCTTGTTAGATTGTCTTACGGTCTTAATTCGTAAGACGGTGTTACATTCTCTCAGAGCTCAGCCCACCAACACACAGTGGGTCGGGTCGGTGAGATTCGTCTTACAGAATATTACTCGTAAGACGATTTTTTCTAAGCCTTTGCCTTTATATAAACGCTTTATAAACAAAGTTTTGTTAGATACATAACACTCCTAAACGACCTCAGCTGGACACGTGGCAGACACCGCGACATTAATGGCGCCAGCTGGACTAAACACCGAGCTGGCATATTCTCATATCGGTATGACGACCTGGTAAAAGTACTATATATGTCAGGTCCCCAGCATCTCCAGACATAATCTCCCAGCACGCTGACCACAGGGACCCACAGTACGATCTAGAGACATACCAGGCCGACCACATCAGTATCGAGCGACCGGAACACATACCAGGCCGACCTCGACGTAACCCCTCTCAGCTCGGCAAAAACAGAGTCCTCCAAGGAACTAACTCTCAGCCTGGGAAGAGTCCTACTACAACTCTATATACATCAGTCCTAAGCTTGCTGTCAACCTGTTTGGGAAGGGGGTGTTGGCATAGCCTCTTTATCTGATTTTATTCAAGCATACAGCATTAAGCTTTGGTGGAGATTCCGAACCCAATCTAATCTGTGGTCAATTTTTATGAGAGCTAAATATTGTGCTTCATCTCATCCATCTTCTATTACTTCTAAAGGCTCTCATATTTGGTCTCGATTGCTCAAAGCTAGACCCGTTCTTGATCGCCATATTTTTGGATTATTGGTCGCAGAACCGCTCCATATGGCTAGACAATTGGTCGCGGCCACGGCCGGTTCGACCCCGATCGCTCACTTTCTGTGTTAAGGATTTATTTCAATCTCACAATATTATGAATCAAGCTGCCGCCGCCTTTCGCCGAGAGACATAGTCAGTTATTAAAAATCGGTGCATCTCCTTGGTCGACTTCGACGATGTCCCTTCTTGGCGCTTTCCTCTTCGTAAATTCGCTCTCCGCACGCTTTTCCTCTTCTTAAGCCTGCTAATCCATCATTGATGTCTTATAAATTCATTTGGCATCCTTTTCTCCCTCGGCAAATTAGTGTCTTCCATTGGCGATTGTCTCTTAAAAAATTGCCTTTGGATGAGGGTTTATGGAGCAAAGGTTTCTCTTTAGCATCCAAATGCTCTTGCTGTGCTTCGGGCCACATTGAATCTTTTGAACATGTTTTCTTGTTGAGCAACGCAGCTGCTGCTGTTTGGAGCCATTTCGGGTCTCTTCATGATATCAAGCAGCTTTCTTTTCATTCTATTTCCCAGATTTGTTTTGCCTGGTGGTGTAATGCCAATTCTAAGATTTGTTCTATTCTCCCATCTATAATCCTTTGGCATTTATGGAAATTCAGAAACAATTGTGTCTTTAACAACTCTAGGCCTCCTATTCGGCAGATTATTCACGACATTCAGGTTGATCTCACAGCTATTTTCCAAGCCAAGGGGCTGCGGGTTACTCAAGGCACTTTGAAAGTTTGATTGGTTCGTTGTAAGCAGGTTGCGATTCAACATGTTACTTGGTGTAAACCACCTTCTGGACAGCTTAAATTAAATACGGATGGTGCAAGTAGAGGCAATCCGGGTCATGGTGGGGGGGGGTAGGCATTGTTCGAGACAGGGAAGGAAAAATTATATATGCGTTTTCTCGGTATTTTGGAGTTTGTTCCAACATGGAAGCGAAAATACGGGCTCTTCTTTATGGCCTTCAATGGCTTAATAGCCAAGGTTTATTCGATGTTATTATTGAAACGGACTCTAAAGCCACTTATGATTGTCTTGTTTCAGGCCATTCTCCTCCATGGCAGTATGCTTACTATTTTCGCGATCTAGCCATTATTCAGCAGTCTCGGCGATATATTCTTAATCATTGTTATAGAGAAGCTAACTCTGTTGCAGACAGCTTGGCTAATCTTGCTTGTGATTCTGTTGGTGATTTTGATTTTCTGAATTTGCATTCTTTGCCTCAGCGTATTCGGGGCCTTATTCTGCTGGATGAAAAGAATACTCCTCATATTAGAGTTTCCTGATTGTTTTTATTTTTCTGATGTATTTCCTTTTTCGAGGTTAGGCTCCTTTGTCCTCCCAATTATAAGGGCCAGGCTGGTTGTCCCCCTCAAGTTTGTACTCCTTTTTTTATATTAATAAAATCTAGCAGGGTGCCGTCCCTGTTTCCCAAAAAAAAAAAAAAAAAAACACATCAGTCCTAAGCAGACAAGGTAACGTAATCCGAAAGACATGGGAATTAATCATATCTCTCCCATTCCGAAAACAACTAGGATTATGAGTTATCTCCTTATAAAAAAGCACCCTCACAGGCATCATAAGGTACGTGAAAACTACTTGCAAGAGATATACTTTGTTAGAGCCTTATATCTTCTCTACAGTATTTCTAATTCTCATGCCCGAGGGCTATCGCTGGGACAACCCAGCCCCCCTTACGGTGTTCTTTGTTGATCACAGGTTTCAAGCTGCTTATACTTGAAGGGCAATCCATGCAACATAAGCCGAAATCCTACTAGACTACACACATGGATCAGACGTGGTCACCTTCAACCTTTTTTACGTGATCAGTTTGGTTCTGTTGCTGGAACCTAGAAGTTTTTTTTTTTTTTTTTTTTTTTTTTTGTGATCAATCATGACAACCTCCAAACAAGTCTCTAAGCAGGCAGCCCCAGCGGCGACCTCGAGAATGCCTGTAGCTGCCCCACCCACTGGCCATCCTTCGAGCAACCTGAAAAGGAATCACCTGCAGTGCCCTCGTCGGGTCTCGCTCTTCATCAAAATACCCGAGCTTAGAAACTGGCTCGGGCAATGAGGAAGAAAGCGAAGGGAAAGTGGGCGACCCAGTCCGCCAAGGCACCGATCAGGGCAAGACTCCCACATCTTCAAATGGCGGGGACTCTGATGACAGGGATGACCTTGTGGTGATAGGAGACAGAAGCCCCTCATCCAACAGGGGATTGATCTCACCGAACTGGAACACATACGGCGGGAGAAAGCCTTCTTGGAAAAATAGAGAGAGCTGGAAAAACGCGAGTACGAGTTGTCCCGTAAGAGAGCCGCTCAAGCACCTCGGCTATCGACCCCAGGTCCTCTCCCTCACCAGGACAGCCACCACGATGGTGGACCTGATAGGGAGCAACCCAGGGGTTCGCGGACTGATAGTCGCTACGGGAGGTCAAAAGACGACGCTTCAAGGGTAAGTGCCAAAAGCCGACTTGGACGAAGGGTGGAGGAAAACCAGAAACCCAGCGTCAAATATCACCTGGGTAACCCAGTTAAAGAGCGACCTAGGGGCAGCGTACACTCTAGGATAGGAACTAGAGCTCGGGATCCCAGTCCAGTTAGATCATACAGGTCTTCCTGGGTAGACCACGGTGAGGAGCGACCTCAAAGGATGGGAGCAACCCAAAGCTACTGGTCGAAATGCAAGTCGCCCCAGTGCAGTACCTCCAGCAGCGGCGCATCATCACACAAATACTCCAAGATCGACGGCCACGATCACCGATCTAAAAGGAGGAATAAGAGTGAGGACCTGGAAGGTGAGGTACTGCAAAAAATAAAAGAAAGACTGGAAGCCCTCGAAAGGGGAAAAGAAAGCAAGCTGCTAAGGAACGTGATGGCAGCATTCTGTAGAAGGATCAAGGACACCCCTCCAAACCACCGACTGAAGCTCCCCTGCCTAAAAATCTATGCAGGAAACATGCATGCTCGGAGCCAATTATTGAGTTTTGAGGCAAAGATGAGAGTGTGCACCAGAGATCTGGACCTATGGTGTGTGGAGTTTGTCAGCATGTTCGAGGAGGTCGTCCTTAATTGGTTTGAGGAGCTAGAAGAAGGGTCTATTAGAGACTGGTATGACTTGAAAAAAGCCTTTCTGAGGAAGTATTCATCCGCTGGCGACCTTCCCAAGAAAGAATCTGATCTTTGTGGAATAAAGTAGCGACCTGGAGAGTCCCTGGAAAGCTACTTGGACAGATTCAAACATGTCGCGGAGAAGTTGCTGAACGTCCCCGACAAAACCATAATGGCCTTCTTGCAAGCCGGGTGCTGATCTGCCAAGCTACTATCTGAAATCGGCATGCGCCCACCCACTACTAGTGCGAAGATGTATACTGCCGCACAAAATATTGGGAACATCGAAAAAACCCTGGCAGAGCAAGAAAATGAGGACCAAAAGCCCTCGAAAACCCAAAAACATAAAAATAAGGATAAATCTAGGGACCAGAAGAAGGAAGGAAGTAGCAATGAAAACGGTAAAGGAAAGGGGAAGAACAAATGGGCTAAGAAAGAAGAATTTTATAACCCCTTAAATACAACCAGGGAACAAATCATGAACGTCCTCCTCCAAGAGAACATGATCGGGTGACCTCCACCTCTGAGAGAGACTCTATATCCTCGCAATCCCAATAAAAGGTGCGCCTACCACAATGGCATTGGGCACACAATCGAGGACTACATTCGGCTTAAGAGAGAGATCCAGAAGCTGATCGATAGGGGAGATCTCAAAAGGTACGAACAGAGAGGCGGAGATAACAACTGAGAAAGGCTAAGGGAAGCTCATAGGATGAATATCAACGAAGACGAAGTCCTGGTCAGTACAATCAAAGAAGAATGGTCGAGCATCACCATGCTTAAGATGTCGATTAATAGTCTTAACCGCACTGTCAGCCCACCTCAAGTCTGCGGAGAAAAAGGGATCACATTGTTAGGTCCATGAGGATGTGCTCAGAATATAGGTTAGAGGGGGGGTGAATAGCCTATATTACGTGTATTAAAAATTTCATCCTATTTTAACTTATATGTTGGAAAACATGGATGAAATAATTAAACATGAATAGGTCATCTTCCTAGATCAAGCAACACAGCCGATATAATTGTATCAGACGATGTGCATCGGCAGTCTTGAAGAATGGATGATAGGAAGATGTTGTTATACTTAGCTGGTAGAAAAGAGTTTGAGCAGCGGAAGAATAAGCAGCATAAGTATAACAAACAAGATTGAAGCAACTGTAAGTAAGAGCAAACAAGTTCATCATGACAGTCAACTAAAATTTTGTATTAGATGCATCAATTACTTTCCACAACCAGATTGCACAAGATATATCAAATATTACAGGAAAGATAAGTAAAGGCTGAATGTAACAAAATATGATTTATATTAAAATTCAGCAGAGGTTTGCTTAAAGACAAACATGCTTAGTACATCAACCTAGACTCTCTAACCTAGCAATCTCCTTAGGAAAGAAAAAGGAGAGATTAAGAAAGCGAAATCAAATATATCGAAAATACATTGGAAGATGTACTCAATATTTATTGAGGTATCTTCTTGTAGTTTCAACTCGATATATTTGTTGTGATAAGAGAATATTAGGCGTTGTTCAAATAACAAGTATTTGAACAACTGAGTGCTAAGCACTCAGCCAAAAGTGAGGGCAATTCATTGCACAATCGACAGCACTTATAATGTAGTATAAGTCTACCGATATGAATGCAATATGGATTATTAGGCGCTGTTTCTTCATCGGACATCTTCAAGCTTGATCAGTCTTCAACGACTTGCAGGATGCTTGGTCTCTAGCTGTGAATTTGGAGTACAGCAACTGAAGAGACTGAGTCTTTCGAAGGAAGAAAGAACTAAAATCAAAAACTAGGTTTTTGATCAAGCAGGACTTCTTAGCCTTTTGGAATTTCTGTTTCTCTCTTCACACAAAGTGTTTGTTCTTACACTTGTGTTTCTCACTCTTTTGGGTGTGGTTTCAGATTGAGAGAATGAAGAAAAATTTCAATACCACATCTTCTCACACGCATACGCATTTTAAATGTGAGAATGAGAGTCTTCTTATATAGGCTGGAGAAGATGAAAGATTCGTTGGAGCTTTGAATGGGTTTCTACCCGTTGGAAATCTGAACAATTAATGCATCTGAGTGCGTCGTTCAAACTGTTGGGCAAAGACCTTCCATTAAGCTTTTGTCTTGAAGTTGGTCCATGAATCAGGCTGACAGAATTGGACTTGTCATGCATGCCTGGGATGTAGCGTACTGTGTTTGGCCTTTTATAGAATGAAGACTTGGAGACTGGGACCAATACACAAAAGAGGAAATGTCTTCTGAGTAATAGTGAAAGCGTAGACATCGATGCGTATCTTAGGCTTGTCAGAAAGATCTTGTAACAGATATATTTTGACTTGTAGCGTTTTGAGCAACGACCGATGTTCCTCTTGAATAATCAGCTTCTCTGCAGTTGTTCTGATGAAGAGCTTAGCTGATTCTGAGATCTGCCAATATAATACTGCTGGTGTAAAGAATGCTGATAAAACATGGCTGGTAGGAATGTCTGCTGATGAGACATTGCTGATGGTCATGTCCGCTGGCGCATGAAGAGCTAATCCATATGAAGGTTTGTCATCACTTTGGTAGGACAAAGACTCGGATATGTACAAAGACTTCCTAGTCTAATGACCTATGCTTTGTTTCATCAGCTACCACACTAACCGGTACGCAGCCCTTTTAACCACTTGTGAAACATGCGTTGTAATGGGAACAAGCAAATCACTGTGTTGGAATATGCATACATATATATCAGCTGTACGCAGCCCTTTTAGGTATATTCCTAACACACATTCCTATCCAGCGAGCTGGTTGCCAACCTCGCTACCAAGGGGCATGCTCTGACTATCGAAGCAAAAATTGGCAGAGGAAGAGTGAAAAGAGTGCTGATTGACACAAGAGCAGGGAATGACATTCTGTTTTACAAATGCTTCTAGGAAATCGGATTGAGAAGCTCGCACCTTACCCCGAGTGGAATCAAGCTGGAAGGCTTCACCGGACACAAGGTCACTGTTAAGGGCCCAATCGACCTAAAGGTAGTCCTCGGTGCCAATGATAACTCTCGCACCAAGGTCATTACCTTTCTGGTCCTCGATATTCCTTCACCAAACAACACCATTTTGGGCCTTCCTACACAAACAAAGTTCGAGATGGTGATCTCCCCAGGTCACCAAAGAATCAAATTCCCAATAGACAATGGGGTCGGAGAGGTGAGGAATGACCCAAAGAGCACCTTGAACCACCTCCTCAAAGAAAAGAAGGCCGAGGAAGCTCGGCTTAAAGGGAAAAACAAAGTAACTTTGGTCCACGAAGAGGTTCACCAAGCAGACCAATGTGACAAAGAAGTCGATAATAATCAAGGAAAGTACAAAGAGAAGCCCCTCTGACGACCGAGCATAGCAATCAGCGCGGGCTGACTCTTACAGCCTACACACATAGGGTGACGAAGAGGACGATGTACCCGACGTGTCCGGAACGGACGCCGAGCACACCGAATTGACCCCAATCACCCAAATGCTCGAACAAAAAGATCCCTCTACCTCGTACCCCGACAAAAGCACGGAAGACGACCTGACCGATGTGCTCGCTTCGGGCACCGAGCAGGCCGACTCACACCTAGTCGCTAATGGGGATAAAGCGAGGAAGCCCAACAAAGTCGTTACGATAGAGAGCCTAGATCTAAGGGATCAGCCAGAGATCCAGCCCCATGAAGACCTTGACGAAGTGGTTATCAACTTTGACTTACTAGAACAAAAAATTAAGGTCGGACTGGAAATTGATAAGGATGAAAGGGAGGCAATAATTGCATTCCTACGGGAGAACAAGGACGTGTTTGGATGGAGGACAGAGGATATGGAAGGGATCAGCGAAGAGGTCACTATGCACAAACTAAATGTTGATCCAACCATAACCCTTGTCCAACAGCGACCAAGAATATTGTCCCCCGAAAAGCAAACAGCGATAAAGGAGGAAGTTGACAAGCTACTCAAAGCAAACATCATTGAGGAAGTCTTCTATCTGACCTAGATCGCGAACGTGGTAATGGTCAAGAAGACCAGTAGAAAATGGAGAATGTGCATCGACTTCACAGACCTGAACAAAGCTTGCCCCAAAGACTGGTACCCATTGCCAAGGATAGATGAGCTCGTGGATACAATAGCAGGCCACAAAATACTCAGCTTCATCGACGCATACTCGGGGTACCATCAAATATGCATGTGGCTGTCCGACCAAGAATTGACAGCCTTCCAAGCAGCGGGAGCTATCTATTGCTACAAAATAATGCCCTTTGGGCTCAAAAATACAGGGGCTACCTATCAACGCATGGTGAACAAGGTCTTCGGAGACCAGATGAGAAGAAACGTGGAGGCCTACATCGACGACATGGCCATCAAAACTAAGCAAGCCAACCACGTCGAAGACCTGAAAGAGACCTTTGCAAATTTGAGGAAAAACATAATGAAGCTGAATCTAGCAAAGTGTGCCTTTGGAGTAAAGGCAGGTGAATTCCTGTGATATATGGTAAATGAACGAGGTATAGAGGCCAACCCAGAAAAATCCAAGCCATCGTCGACATGAAAGCTCCCAGCTCGATTAGAGAGATACAACAGTTGAATAGAAGAATTACAGCATTGTGGAGATTCATTGTGAAATCGGAAGAAAAAAGCCTTCCATTCTTCAAACACTGAGAGGAAGCAAGAGGTTCGCCTGAAACGAAGAATGACAAAGATTTTTTTGAGTTGAAAGCCTATTTGGGCAGCCCGCACCTGCTGACAAGCCCGACACCAGGAGAGCACCTCTATGTCTACCTCGCCGCCTCAGATTTGGCTGTTGCTGCAGTCCTACTTAATGAAAAAGGGGTAGTACAAAATCCAATATACTACGTCTCCCACGTTCTCACGGACATAGAGATGAGATACTTAAATGTGGAGAAAGTAGTACTGGCCCTAATAATGGCAGCACGAAAGTTGACTTATTACTTCCAGGCTCACGTCCTAACGGTGTACACCGATCTCCTACTCAGGCAAATTCTTCACAAACTGGATGTGGCCGGAAGAATGTTAAAATGGTCAGTGGAACTCTCAGGGTATGACATTACCTATAAACAACGCAAAGCAATTAAAGCCCAAGTATTCGCAGACTTCATTGCTGAAACCTCATTTGTCAAGAAAGATCAAAGCCCAACCACCACGATGGCCGAGCTGAGCTCTTCAACAAAACCTCCCAGCCCGCCCAAACTAATAAAGATGGCCAGCTTGTCACATCCTCGGCCACCTCATCACTGGACACTTTATGTTGACGGGTCGTCGAGCAAGGCGGGTAGTGGGGCTGGGTTATCCTTGCACCCACCAGAGGGTAGAGAAATCAGCAAAGCGCTACGGTTTAAGTTTTAAGTGACGACTTGTCAAATTCGTTAAATATAAATTCCTAACTCGAACTACCTACAATTGATTTGTAGATAGGTTAAGTAGGGTCGATCCTCTGAGAAACGGTTTTTGAAATTGAATTGATAATTCGTGCAACTATTAAAGCAATAAAGTAAATTGTTTGATTGGTTGTTTTGTAATACCCTGAATTTTACATGCATAATATATGTCTAATTTCTTGAATAACATGTTAGTTTAGTTATGCCATAATTCTTGATACAAATCTTAACCTTTGTTGCACCTATTTTCCATGCATTAATTGTTGAAGTTCTTGTAAATTTCATGTTGTTTATGTGTTACTTGTTTAGCATGGGTTTTTAGGACTTTTCAGAGACCTTTGCTTAGTGTTTTAGCTTCACCTAAGTGTTAGAACCATCTTGGGACTTTTGGGCATCATTTTGGGACTTTTCTAGAGCACATTGCATGAATTTGGGTACACTGGAAAATGGGCGAGCGCCTGGGCGAGCGCTCATTTGACAGAAAGTTGGGTTTTGGCACTCTGGAGGAAGCGCACGCGCCTAAGCGAGCACCTAGGCGGCCGCGCCGTATGCAGAATGTTGGTGCTCTGTTTATTGACTTTTTAAGTTGGACCAATTCGCCCCTTGACCAAATTGGATGTACTAAAGACCATTGACCACCCCTTTTCTGTCCTAAAAC
Source organism: Platycodon grandiflorus (assembly GCA_016624345.1). NCBI lineage: Eukaryota > Viridiplantae > Streptophyta > Magnoliopsida > Asterales > Campanulaceae > Platycodon > Platycodon grandiflorus. The sequence continues at coordinate 9,469,260 of CM028367.1, read as the reverse complement.
CACCAAGTAAACACACCACAACATCACCTCTTCATTTCGCATCCATGGTAGCTTGTGTTGTCTGGGAGACAAAGGTGAGAATAGTGTGTGTGCCTTAAATCTCATCATCCAACCATTGAAACTTTGATCCAAGACCTTGCATGTGTTGTGGCTGATTAGGGAGCAACCTTAGAGACTTTATTTGTGAATTTGGTGGCTTAATTGCATGCTTTGAAGGTAAGTTACTAAACCCCCTCTTGTATGTTAGAAATTGTTACATGTATGAATGTTTGTAAACATGCATGACTTGAATTGTTGTTGGATTCATGTGGGAATGTTATGTTGATGAAAATTACATGTTATAATATGAAAGATATGGTTTAGTTAGTGTAAATTGTGTAGAGATTGATAATCACCAAAGTAGTGAACTCAAGAACATGTTAGAGACTTCAAATGGTAAAAATTGCATATAGCAATTATACCCAATTTTATGGACTTAATGAATTGACACTAAAAGCAGATGTTTGGGAAGATTATAATTCTCCGAATCACTAGATAAATTACTACGAAAGTTAGGGTTCATTCGATATGGATTTCAGTCGTCCGAGTATTTGATACTGGTATGTTAGAGACTCGTAAAGTAGCTCTAAAGTTGTATTTTATAATGTTGAACAATATGTTTGATGATTATATGATGTAGAAAATTATAATCCATATGATGTTTGTCAAGTTCGCTACTTTTGAACTTGACGGTTATTTGCATAAGTTGAGTAAGGTTACCTACTTGTGTGTTGTGTAAGTCCAGCTGGCGTCATTGTTGTTTATGTCATGGTAGGATGACCTATCGTCTTCACAAATCAAATTTGTGATCGCTATAAGTCGCCGTACCGGAGTTCACATACCTCTTCTGTTGGCCACAGTTGAGAAGTAACCCCACTGTTGTAGCAATACGCATGACTTTGGCTTGCTAGTTGAACCCGATGGGATTAGTCGGGGACGTCGATACTACGTACACGAGTATCGAGGAACTATTGGTTGTTTGTGTATTGCAGGAGCTACACAAGGTTGAAGAAAGAGATATAATATCCTTCTCTAACATGGTTTATGCATAAGCACTTATGTGTTAACCAAAGTGCTATGTGAGTTGAATGATGGTATATCAAGTATGATGATATATGTTGTGTTGTGGTATATAAATGTTAATGCCATGTTATGTTCATTGCTTGAGCATCATGCCATTCCATGTAGTTGCATTAGTAACTTACTGTGTCATTATGACTCACCCCGTTATGTGTTTAATTGTTTTCCTTAGATCCAAGCCAACCCGGAAGTTCTCGGTGAGGTCGAAAGTGCTTCGTTAGCTCGCGTGTTGTCTACTTTGGGAGTTCGAAGAACTCCATCTTAGTTAACTGTTTTCATTTTGGTAAGGACGATAGACATGTAAAGTTATATAAACTTTACTTGGGTAGTAATTGTGGTGTTGTAAACAATATTCTTTTGGTAGCAGACATATGTATGTCGTGCTCTTGTACAGTCGCGTTGTTGAATTAGTTCTTTCCCGAGCATGTTATAGCTCGTGGTTATATTTTGTTCCGGCATGTTGTGGCCGATGTTTATGTAGTAGTTGTTCTCTTTCTCGAGTTGTAACTCGTGGTTGTTGATAGTTGTTTTTCGGCCTTGTTATCGCAGAAGATTGTTCATACTTGTGTTTATCAGGTTATCAGTTGTGTTTTGTCTTAAGTACGGGTGGTTACGCCACGTGCTTTTCGTATTTTCTTGTGTCGTGTTGTTGTATTGGCGACCCGACCTTGTGATCTCGTATAGAGATCCGGGTCGGGGCGTCACAGTTTGTATCAGAGCTTATGTTAGCTATTCGCCAGGATAGATTCCATGGCCTAGGTGGGTATGGTGTGTGTTATTGAGATTTTAACGTCGAGTGTTATGTGTAGGTGAAAATGGTGCGGACTAGGTTCGGAGCGAGTGCTAGTCGGGTCGGTACTAGTGCCGGCGGGAATGATGGGAGAGATGATGACGTGAATCGATCACCTAATGTCCCTCCTGAACAGAACCAAGAGAACCCGAATGCAAACATGGCAGTTATGATGGGACGGATGATGGAACTTCTGAACCAAATGACTGAACGTCTGAATGGGGGAGCAACGACTACACCGGAGGTAGAAGCTCCACAACCGGAAGTTGAGGTACCACAACCGGAGGTGAGGCCTAGAAATTATACTACAACACTGGAGCGTTTCTTGAAGATGAAACCATGTACCTTTCTTGGGGAACCGGATGCCACAAAAGCTGAATTGTGGATTGAGCATATCATTAAGATATTTGTAGCCTTAGGTTGCAACGATGATGAGAAAGTCAACCTAGCTGTGTTCAAACTCGAGGGAGCGGCTGAGCACTGGTGGCAAGTATTACAGGGAAGCTGGAACTTACGGGGAGAAGCTCACAGTTGGCCTAATTTCTTGAGGGAATTCAAGGCGCAATACATTTCGGAGGTAGTTCGGGAAAGAAGAGAGAGAGAGAGTTCTATGATTTGGAGCAGGGCAGCATGATAGTGGCACAATACTCGATCAAGTTCACAGAATTGGCTTGATATTGTAGTCACTTGGTACCTACGGAGGCAAAGAAGGCCCAGAAGTTCATAAAGGGCCTGAAGACAGAGTACAGGAAACAATTGCTATCCTTGCAGCTTACTGACTATAGGAGTGCAGTGGATAGGGCTTATGGGATTGAGAGTGACATAGAGGAGCATTGGGGAAGGAATTTGAACAACCCTCCACAGGCATCGCAGAACCAGGGACGAGGACAAGGTTCTGGTAGCCGATACAGCGGTGGAAACAATAACCGCCGGGGAAATCAGGGAAGAGGACAATCAGATAGACAATCGGGGCAACAATCCAGTGGAAGGAATAATAGTACCACATCTGTACAGGGTCCACGGGGGACTCCACAAATTTGTAGCTACTGTTCGAAACTGGGGCATTCCGAGGATAGGTGTTATTGCAAAACAGGGAATTGGTTGGGCCAGTGTTTCTATAGTAAGGAGGTTGGTCATCAAAAGAGAGATTGTCCTAAGTTAAAGAGTGGTCAGGCTAGGAGCACTAGTGTACAGTCTAGTGGAACGAAGAGGGACAGTGACGGTAGACCAAAGGTCCAGGGTTGTGTGCTCGCGCTTGATCAGCGCGGTGTACCGGAGTCTACGTCAGTCATAGGAGGTAGCCTTTCTGTCTTCGGTAGTAGAGCTCGAGTTCTTATAGATCCTGGCTCATCGCATTCATATGTTGCATCTTATTATGTGCCAAATTTATGTTTGTTACCTCAGTCTTTACCATATATGCTTGAGGTGTCTACTTCATTGGGAGAGTGTATGATGGCTTTGGAGGTCTATCGAGCTTGTGACATACTTATTGGTGATCACATTTTGCATGCTGATTTGGTAGTACTGCCAATACGTGATTTTGATGTGATACTTGGTATGGATTGGTTATGTGCTTATCATGCTATAGTAGATTGTCATAGCAAAAAGTTACGTTTTCTATGCCTGGTACCTGAGTTTATGTTTGTTGGTGATAATGTGCATAATGGTACACATGTTATTTCTGCTTTGAGAGCTAGAAAGTTGCTATCTCGGGGTTGTGCGGGGTATTTGGCTTGCGTAGTTGACAAAAGTATTGCTACGCCAAAGTTAGAAGAAGTTCCAGTTGTTTGTGAATTTCCTGATGTGTTCTCCACTAAGTATGCTATGCCTCCTGATAGAGAGGTTGAGTTTTGTATTGAACTGTTGCCGGTTACAGCTCCGATTTCGAAAGCTCCATATAGAATGGCGCCTGCTGAATTAAAAGAATTAAAGGTACAGTTACAAGAATTACTTGACAGGGGATTCATCAAGCCGAGTGTATCGCCATGGGGTGCGCCAGTGTTATTTGTTAGAAAAAAGGATGGTACTTTGAGATTGTGTATCGATTATAGGCAGCTAAATCAGGTAACAATCAAGAATAAGTACCCATTACCTCATATTGATGATTTATTCGATCAGTTACAGGGATCTATTGTGCACCCCAAGTTAGACTTGAGGAGTGGTTACCATCAGCTGAAAGTGCGAGCAGAAGATGTACCAAAAACTGCTTTCCGTACGAGGTATGGGCATTTTGAATTCGTGGTGATGCCGTTTGGTTTAACCAATGCACCCGCAGTGTTTATGGATTTGATGAACCGAGTCTTTCATCAGTATCTGGATTGTTTTGTTGTAGTATTAATTGACGACATCCTTGTTTACTCGAAGACACGGGAAGAACATGAAAAACATCTTAGAGTGGTATTATCTATTCTTCGAGAGAAACATTTGTTTGCCAAATTCAGCAAGTGTGTTTTTTGGCTAGAAGAAGTGGCGTTCTTGGGGAATGTTGTTTCGAGTGCAGGAATAGCTGTCGATCCGTCAAAGATCGAAGCAGTAACAAAGTGGAAACAGCCAAGTACCGTGACCGAGGTTCGCAGTTTCTTGTTTACGGGTGGTTACGCCACGTGCTTTTCGTATTTGCTTGTGTCGTGTTGTTGTATTGGCGACCCGACCTTGTGATCTCGTATAGAGATCCGGGTCGGGGCGTCACATGTTTGCTTGTACTTTCTTTAAAACCAAGATTGAACAAAACTTGAAGTTTAAAAAGTATCAATATTAAAACAGATTCTGGGGATTGGGTTCACAAACATGCTCTAAGTTCAGCAAAAAGGTGATCTTAATATGCTTAGAGTTCGTTCTTGCTTAATTATGATAGGGACGCTTTGGCGGCGAATTGCAATCAAGTGTTCCTAATCAATCTACTCCCTTCGCCCAGTCGTAGACAACTCAGAAATCTGATAAATATAAAAAACTTCAAGAACAGTAGTCGAAATGAATCTTTTGGCGGAGATTCACTCAAGTTGCTACTACCAAGCACTAACACAATATAACTTGGAATTTGGCGGTTCCACAATTATATAAACTCGTAATCATTCAAGAATAACAAAGAAATTCATCCAAGATATTCAAGAACACATTCCAATTCTGCTTGGTAATTCTAAGCATATCAAGATACTAAAAGTACAAAATGAACTTAGAAAACATGAAAGTTACCTCAAATCCCCAAGAATCAAAAAGCTTAGCTACTCATTACAAGGATGAAGATGCAGAGAAAAGTGGTGTTTTTCTTTTGTTTTTCGGACGCCTTTCCTAAAAACCCTAAAGAGAATTTATACAAACTAAAAAGACCATCCAAATTCAAAGAAAACTATACATCTTCCAGACGGAGCGCCTGAGCGCTTGGAACTGAGCGCCTAGGCACTAAACTTCAGGCCATGCTGCTTCAACAGACTCACGAACGCCTTGACGACTGGAACTGAGCGCCTAAGTGCTCAACTCTACTTCAGTAACTTTCAATTCTTTGCATTCTAGCCCTTAGAAGACATCGATTTGCACCAAAAGCACTCCATTTCATATTAAAATGCTTAGATGTCCTTCAATTCCTACAAAACTCAAATAAGCACTATCAAACTACAAAATACTGAGAACAAGACAAATATTAAGCCATTTAGAATACCAATGAATGAGTCAAAAACTCATTCATCAAACCCCCAAACTTGAATATTTGCTTGCCCTCAAGCAAAGAGAAAAAAAAACAAAAATATAAATACTACTCCTACTACTAATATTTTTTTTTTACTATTGCTTAAGAATTCCAACGGTCTCAGAAAGGGATAGAGAAACACAAATACAACTAGAATGTCAACATGTAAGCAGAAATACACAAACTACAGTTCTCCGTGAGTGTGTGAAAATCTCAATTAACCAACATTACGCCACTCGGATTTTATTATTTATTGTCATGCATGTCATTACCCGAAAACCCCCAAACTTGCTTCCAAGAAACATCCACAAAATATGCTAACATGATCTCAGGGTCCTTAGGACTTTTGAAAGCTAAACTCCCCGCTTTGCTAGGCTAACAAATCAACATGAGAGTAGATTATGTCTACTCTACAACTCACACCAATCCCATACTCCACCTATTTTCCCCCTTCTACAACCCCCTAAAAAAAATTACACATTTAGAACTAGGGTTTGAGACACCATGTCACGCTCACAGAATTGCACACCTTGCTTTATTCATCTCCCTTTTTTTTTTTAATGTGTGGCTGCATTTTATGCTCTTCCACATGCAAGGCTCTTGAGCGGACCAAACTTCTCCAATCCAAATACCTCAAAATTACATTTCTCCATAAAGAAACACCATAGATGGACATTAGCCAAAGCACACAACCTAAGTCATCCCCTTCAATACATGCCAACATATAACGCTTCATCCCTTTTCAGCAAAATTCAAAGATCCCAAGAAACAACACACATCAACCCATAATAGCCACTAACTAGCATAAAATGTGGAGAACATAGCAGGCAAATTACTACTCACATGAAAAACCTAACTGTAATCATGCACATTAAAACTGCCGGGATCTTTCCTTGACCATTACTAGAATTCAACAACATTTTTTTTCTTTTTTCTTTCTTTTTTTTTTACACAAGAAAACTACTAACTAAAAATAGAAAAAAATAAAAATAAAAAACTACTATATATTACCAGGCCCAATTAGTAAAATAACGAATTTCCACCCCCAAACTTAAAATTAGCATTGTCCTCAATGCACCATAAAAGCATATAAGAATAAGGGTGAAGAAAACGTCCCTGCATAAAAGCATATAAGAATAAGGGTGAAGAAAACGTCCCTGCATAAAAGCATATAAGAATAAGGGTGAAGAAAACGTCCCTGAATGCAATCAGCAATCCATGTCGTCCGGTGGTGGAGGGGAGTGAAATGGCTGGTACTGAGGCCATGCAGGCCGTCCAGATGTGTCGATTGAAAAGTGACCGGCAAACTGCTGCATCACATAGTTCATGCTATCTAGCCGCTGCAGCACCACATCAGTGTGTTGCAACATCACCCGTTGCTCTCCTCAAATCTCTCCAATCTCTTTCCTCAAATCAGAATAATCACCTCGAAGCCCACCAAATTGCTCCATTAACTCTTGCTGACTGGCGTCCAGAGCATCAAATCTAGCATCATAATTTCCTGGGCCTGGAATATTAACAAAAGGAACCTGCTCATTCCCTTGCTCTTGCTCCACTTCATCCTGGTCATGGCCATGTCCCGGAATTGGCCCTAGTGCGCCACGCACTCTTCTAAACCTTTCACTGTTCTTGATATAAGTCTGGGGCCTAAATGCTCCAAGTTCAGCCTCCCACACAACCCCCGCTTGGCGGCATAACTTGGTTATCAACTGAGGGAACACAAAACCTCCCGTTCCTAGACCCTTTAGTACATAGGCAATAGCATTATGCACTGCCAATCCAAAGTTAATCGGGACACCAGTTAGAATAGCAAAATTGAGGACTGCTCGATCCATAGTCGCTTCTGACTTATGCCCAGTGGGAGTCATACGCCCACAAATAAATTGGTGAATCGCCTTGGAGTTGCGATTAAGCATGCTCTTCTTCAATACTGCTGCCCCATCAATATTTCTCCACTCAGCACCCTCAATTCCCAACACTTGGACTATCTCATCCAACAGAGCTTTATTCACTCCATTAAATAAGGGAAAATACCCATCTTGACTCAACGGTGTTCCAAAGAAATTATTAATAGTCAATGAGCTATAACTCACCATCACGCCTCGGACCATCACCATATACCCACACTCCCTGAACTGAGCATTAGCATAAAATTCTCTAACAATGAATTCAGCCGCTTTACCTGGTTGTACAGTGGCCTGATGCCATCCTCTCTCAGCAAACATATTCAATCCAAAACTCTGATAATCAAGCCCCCTCTCGGCAACCAATGCTCTCTTTCTTCCCCTCTCAAATGCCAATGCCGCCTCATGGCATACAAACCTATGCTCATCAAAAGGAGGCACTCTATTACTAGTTTTTTTTTCTTTCCCTTTCGATGACTTCGTCGACGGACCATCATCTCTAGCCTTTTCCTTCCCGGAACATTGTGGCCTTTTAGACATATTTTCTCAATGGCCTTACACAACACACAATCACCAACCAAAAACAACCCCCCAACCTTCGATCAAGCAATTTATCAAACACTTGGTGAGCACCCTACTCAACCAAGAACAATATTCCTCCAAAACCCCTCAAATTAAACCATAATAATGGAAAAGTACTTCAAGCAATATCTCCCAACAAATATCATCAACAATATACCAAGAGAGGAATCAAAGATTTCAGATTGAATGAACTAGGGCACAAAAATGGAGAATTTCAGGTTTGGGGCTTTTGGGCGAATTTGAGGCTGAAAAAAAAAATGTTGGATTGAAGAGGAGAAAGTGATAGGAAGGGAAGATTTAATGTGGGATCTTGAAATTTTGAGAGAAATTTGTGAAGAGAGAATTAAGAAAGAGAGAAAAGAGTTGAACGCAAGAGAGAAGAGAACTGAGCGCCCTAAATCCTCGCCCGAGCGCATCCCTTATACTGACCCCTATTTTTTTTTTTTTTTAAATTATCAAGCAAGCGCCTAGGCAGACAGGTGCAAGCGCTCAGGCGCTTAAGTGAACAGTAACTCTGCATTCTGAAACTTCAGAGCGCCTCGGCAGACAGGTGCAAGCGCTCAGGCGCTTAAGTGCACAATTTTTGAATGTTTCAGAATTAGGACCGAACAATGCCATTCCTTAGTATACCTGCACAACACCATAAAAGAAAGAAATAACGCACTATCGCCCAATATGACAGAATATTAAAATTCAAAGAACAACATAACTAACAACTACCCCCAAACTTAATCGAAACTTTTTCCTCAAAGTAAAGAGAACAAAGAAACAATCAACCTAGAAAACTAGTAAATAAAAGTAAATAAACAACAATTGGGTTGCCTCCCAACAAGCGCATTTGTTTAATGTCGTTAGCTCGACGGGACGAAATCATGCTCGAGTCATGGGTTAGCCAATTCAACCTGCATCAAGCAATTTCAGTACTTCATTCCTTACCGCTTCCAACATGTGTGGATTCATCCTTCGTTGACTCTGCCTTACCGGTTTAGCAGCAACCTCGATATGGATTTTGTGCATACACCAGGTAGGACTAATAACCTTGATATCACCAATGCTCCATCCTATTGCAGCCTTGTATTTTCTCAATAATTCAATCAATGCTTTCTCCAGCAATTCTGTTAGATTCGCAGCAATAATAACAAGCAAAGATTTATTATCACCAAGAAACACATATTTCAAATTGGGAGGAAGTTGCTTCAATTCTAATTCCGATGGGGAAACAATGGATGGTAATTGTCTTGGATTAAAATTACCTAATGATTTCAAAGGAACCATGTCAGTAATCTCCTCCAAAGTATCCATTTCCGCAAAAACAGTCATTGCTTCCTCATAATCAAAACATTCCTCCTCAACAAATTCAGAAATTACTACTCTATCATTCTCAAGTTCATGCAAAAGTGGAGTAATAAGAGACTCAATAGCATCGCATGTATCCACAAACAAACACTCATTCATACCATAGGGCATTTTCATACTATCAAACACAGAGATATTAACAGTCTCATCCATCACCATCATAGAAAGGTTGCCATTCTTAACATTAATAACAGTATTAGCGGTTGCCATGAAAGGGCGCCCAAGTAAAATTGGGGCATCTTGTGAACCACTAACACTATTCTCCATGTCAAGAACAACAAAATCTACAGGAATGATCAATTTATCAATTTGAACTAGAATATCTTCCACTATGCCCTTAGGATATTTGACCGAACGGTCCGCAAGTTGTAAGGTCATAGTGGTTGGTTTAAGTTCCCCCAACCCAAGCTCACAATACATAGAAAATGGTAACAGATTAATGCTCGCACCCAAATCTAACATTGCCTTTACTTGTTTCGAATCCCCTAAAGTAATATGCACATTAAAACTGCCGGGATCTTTCAATTTAGGAGGCAAGTCCTTTTGCAAAACAACACTAACATGTTTCGAAACAACAATTTTCTCATTAGGCTCATACATTCTCTTCCTAGTACTCAATTCCTTGAAAAAATTAGCATACGAAGAAATATTCTTAATCACATTCAACAATGGCAAGTTCACATTCACTTTAGAAAGCATGTCATACAACTCAGAAAATTGCACATCAGACTTTTTCTTGGCCAACCTTCCCGGAAAAGGAATGGATGGCACATATGGCTTTAGAGGTTCAATTTTTTGTTCCTCCGGAGGAGTTACCTCAACTTGACTCTCACTCATATCATTATTCACATTCTTATTAACTGAGGAGAGTGGTTTAGAAGTTACCTCTTGAAGCACCTTACCACTCCGCAACGATGTGACCACCTTAGCTTGCTCGGGTTGGCTAGGAAGAGTGCCCGGAGTATGTCTTTGAAGCGCCTCAGCAATCTGACCAAGCTGATTTTCTAACTTCTTGATTGAAGCCTCTTGATTCTCCAATCTTTGGTTGATAGCCACATGATTTTTGTGGGAGACTGCAATGAAGTTTTGTAAAGTCTCCTCCACACTTGGCTTCTTAGGCAACTGCTGTATCGGTTGTGGCTGTTGAAATTGTTGAAACTGACCTTGCCCTTGACTCCCTTGGTTTCCTTCCCATGAAAAATTTGGATGATTTCTCCAACCGGGGTTGTAAGTGTTTGAGAACAGATCATTTCGTCCCCTTTGTTGGTAGGCATTTATCGCATTTGCTTGTTCAAGGAATTCAGGAAATTGATCTTTTGAAGGGCAATTATTGGTGTCATGAGTGTTCAAATCGCAAATGGCACAAATTTTTGACGAACCACTTGCTTCCTGATTAGTCATCATCCCCATGAAATTCTTCATTTGCAACGTCAGAGCTGTAACTTGTTGCGCAATCTCATTGTTGGATTCAACCTCATAAGTTCCTCTTCTACTTCCCCTCACACTTTTCTGTTGGGAGTTTGCTCCAAGTCTCTTATACAATGCTTGTGTCTCTTCCGCCGTCTTTTCTCCCATGGCAGCCACAGCCGAATTATCAACTGTTGCTTGGCATTGTTAAGTTAGACCATCATAGAAAGCTTGGTTCAATAAGGCTAGAGGGAACCCATAGTGAGGGCATTGCACCAGCAATATCTTAAATCGGTCCCAAGCTTCATGGAACGCTTCACCATTGTCTTGGCTAAAAGACACAATTTTGGTCCTCAAATCTGAAGTCTTCTGATGTGAGTAAAACTTGGCGATGAATTTGTTGTAGACTTCAGTCCAACTTGTGAGCGAACCCGGAGTGAGTGTCATAAACCAAGTCTTAGCTGCATCTTTCAAGGTGTAAGGAAAACACCTCATTCTCAACTGTTCCTCCGTCAAAGTCCCCAACGGAAAACCTTGAACCGTGCTGTAGAAATCATGCATAAAAATTAAAGGATCCTTCGTCGCCATTCCATGAAATGACGGTAACATATTGAAGTGTAGATTCTTCAACTCATAATTTCGCGCAACTTGCGGAAGCACAATACAGGAGGGTGACGGTTCCACCACAGGACGAGCAAAATCACCCATCATAGGTGCAGCCATCTTCTCTTCGTCTGAAAAATCTGAACATGAGTTCACCGAAACTCTTGACTCACTATCCGAATCACTTGATTCCGGTTGCTTTCTCTTGTTAACCCTATGAATGTTGTCGTCTATCTGAAGTAAATCTGGATGAAGGGACCGACAACTGTGCATTCAAATCTTCAAAACAGGATTAGAACAAGAATTTCAACAAACAATTTAAAAAGAAAAATTATAAACAATATTTATAGTAACAAATAATCAATTCAACAAGGAAAAATCACCGTTTCCCCGGCAACGGCGCCAAAATTTGACAACTTGTCGAATTCGTCAAATATAAATTCCTAACTCAAACTACCTACAATTGATTTGTAGATAGGGTAAGTAGGGTCGATCCTCCGAGAAACGGTTTTCAAAATTGAATTGATAATTCGTTCAACTATTAAAGCAATAAAGTAAATTGTTTGATTGGTGGTTTGCTTGTACTTTCTTTAAAACCAAGATTGAACAAAGCTTGAAGTTTGAAAAGTATCAATATTAAAACGGATCCCGGGGATTGGGTTCACAAACATGCTCTAGGTTCAGCAAAAAGGTGATCTTAATATGCTTAGAGTTTGTTCTTGCTTAATTATGATTGGGACGGTTTGGCGGGCGAATTGCAATCAAGTGTTCCTAATCAATCTACTCCCTTGGCCCAGTTGTAGACAAATCAGAAATCTGATAAATATAAAGAACTTCAAGAACAGCAGTCGAAATGAATCTTTTGGCAGAGATTCACTCAAGTTGCTACTACCAAGCACTAACACAATATAACTTGGAATTTGGCAGTTCCACAATTATATAAACTCGTAATCATTCAAGAATAATAAAGAAATTCATCCAAGATATTCAAGAACACATTCCAATTCTGCTTGGTAATTCTAAGCATATCAAGATACTAAAAGTACAAAATGAACTTAGAAAACATGAAAGTTACCTCCAATCCCCAAGAATCAAAAAGTTTAGCTACTCATTACAAGGATGAAGATGCAGAGAAAAGTGGTGTTTTTCTTTTGTTTTTCGGATGCCTTTCCTAAAAACCCTAAAGAGAATTTATACAAACTAAAAAGACCATCCAAATTCAAAGAAAACTATACATCTTCTAGACGGAGCGCCTGAGCGCTTGGAACTGAGCGCCTAGGCGCTAAATTTCAGGCCATGCTGCTTCAACAGACTCACGAGCGCCTTGACGACTGGAACTAAGCGCCTAAGCGCTCAACTCTACTTCAGCAACTTTCAATTCTTTGCATTCCAGCCCTTAGAAGACATCGATTTGCACCAAAAGCACTCCATTAAATATTAAAATGCTTAGATATCCTTCAATTCCTACAAAACTCAAATAAGCACTATCAAACTACAAAATACTGAGAACAAGACAAATATTAAGCCATTTAGAGTACCAATGAATGAGTAAAAAACTCATTCATCCTTAATTATGTAACAACCAGGCAGAATATGAAGCCTTAATAGCAGGGTTGGAGCTCGCATTGGAACTAGGGGCAAGCCAGGTAGTCATCTTCAGCGACTCCCAGCTCGTCGTGAAACAAGTTTGGGGGGAGTATGGGGCTAATCACCCCACGTTATCAAAATACTGCGACCTAGCATAATGCCTGTTAGAAAAATTCAAATACTGGGAGCTGAAACAGGTGGACAGAACAGAGAACACACGAGTTGATCACCTATCAAAGATCGCATCATCTGAAATCAGCGACATCCTTTCAGACGTATGGCTGGAAACCCTCGATACACCATCAGTAAACAGGGAGGAAGCCATGCCCATCAACTCCACCGAAAGATGCTGGATAGACGAGATACAAGATTATATTGAGCAAGGAATACTGCCTGATGAAAAGGACTCGGCCCAGCTACTAAGAAAAAGAGTTGTCCGCTACACAGTGATTGCTGGAGTACTATACAGAAGATCGTTCACCAAGCCGTTGCTCAGATCTGTTTGACCAGAGACAGTGGAAGTCCTCCTCGCTGAAGTCCATGAAGGAGTATGTGGGGGCTATCCAGGGGCAAGATCTCTAGCAGACAAGATTATCTTCTACAGCTATTACTGGCCGACCTTGCGAAAAGATGCGGAGACCAACGTACAAAAGTGTGACAAGTACCAAAGGTTTGCTAATATTCCAAGACTGCCGTCAGTTCCACAAACTCCAGTGGTCGCAGCCTGGCCCTTTGATATGTGGGGGGTCGACCTCATCGGGCCCATCCCAAAGGCCAAAGGGGGCTGCATGTTCGTAATAGTGGCGGTAGAATATTTTAGAAAATGGGTAGAAGCAAAACCATTGGCTACCATAACCGAGGAGAAGGCAATCAGCTTCATACATGATTACATTTGGTGCCGGTTCGGCCTACCTCGAGCCATTGTGTCCGACCATGGCACCCATTTCTCCACCAAGTTCACTGAAAGATGCGAACAGATGAACATTAAGCATTGGAAGTCCTCGGTTGTTCACCTCCAAGGAAACGGCCAGGCCGAAGCAGGTAACAAGAAAATCCTCTATGCATTAAAAAGAAATCTGGACGAGAAGAAAGAAAAGTGGCTCGACGAGCTACCTATCATACTATGGGGAATTCGCACGTCAGTCAGAGGCTCAATAGGAGAAACACCCTTCACCCTAGCATACGGATCAAAAGCAATGGCACTAGTAAAGATGGCCCAACCAACCTTAAGGGTAGCCCATTTCGACGAGCTGGACAATATAAACTCAGGGGCTAGACCTAGACTTCCTGGAGGAAAGAAGGCTAGAGGCAAGACTCAGGATGATCAACTACAAGCAGCTCGCCAAAGCTCATCACGACAAACGAGTTAGAACAAGATCCTTCAACATCGGAGACTGGGTACTCAGGAAGATTGAGGTTACATGTAAAAACGCTGGAAGAAACAAGCTATCTCTGAATTGGGAAGGACCATTTAAAGTGACGGGAATAATCAGAGAAGGGACATATCGACTAACCGAGCAAGATGGCACTCCGTTAAAAAACCCTTGGCTTACCGACCACTTGAAAAAATATTATCACTAATGTATACATTCTCAGAAATTATCAATAAAAGCAGAATTTCTCCAATCTTGCATCTACCCATAATTTACACATTCTTCAAAGTTGTTCAAACATTACGACCTGCTCTTTACCACGATGAAGAAGATCGTAAAACCAAAGGCACCTGGACCACGTCAAGGTCATCTTACAACCTGCTCTTCACCATGATGAAGAAGATCGTAAGATAAAAGGCACCTCAACCACATCGAGGTCAACTTACGACCTGCTCTTCACCACAATAAAGATCGTAACATAAAAGGCACCTCAATCACGTCGAGGTCACCTTACGACTTGCTCTTCACCACGATGAAGAAGATCATAAGATAAAAGGCACCTCGACCACGTCGAGGTCAACTTACGACCTACTCTTCACCATGATGAAGAAGATCGTAAGAACAAAAAATCAAATAGGAATAATACTATTGTGCAAAGACACTAAGTAAAATAAAAAGCATAGATTGTGCAAACCAGAAAACAACTCATGCTTATATATATATATATATATATATATATATATATATATATATATATATATTGAATTATTTACAAGCTTGGATGTGCAAAAAATACAAAATAAAACATTGTTTAAATACAAGGCACATCGGCCAGATTCAACCCGACTCAGCGGGGACTATAGGTCAACTCGACTCTCAGCCTCATAAACAGAGCGAGAGTGCTCATCTTGATTGGACTTGGCACTTTCAAATTCCCTTAACTTGAAGTCCACATCAAAATCCTCCTCGTTGCCATCAGTAAGGCATCAAGCAAGTAGGGGACATTATTATCAAAGGGAGGAGAAGGAACCTAGGGCTCACGACTTGATTCAACATCTTTTCTTCCGATAAGTTCAAGCTCCTCGGGCTGACACGGCACGAGCTCATGCCCCCGTCGAGCCGGGTCACCCTTAAGTTTGATGCTTCCCCACCTCACTAGGTCCCTCAAGGAAACACCGCAGGACGCCGCAACACGCAAAATCTGAGCCTTGTCCTTGTCATAGTAAGAAAGAATCTCATCCATATAAGACAAGTTCTTCTTAAACTCGGCAATAAAGGCGTCCGAACTCGGCATCTTCCTTGCTTCCGCCAGTTTCCTCTCCAACTCACTAACCTTGCTCTCAAAATGTAACCTTGACCTGGTAAGCTCCCCCCCTGAGCAGTCAGAGCATCACCCCATGAGTAGACTTCAGGTCAGCGCGAAGCCGGACTTGTTCAGTAACAGCCACAGCAAGCTCGCCCCTCAGTTGGCTAGCCTCCCCAGTGACCCGGTTCACTTCCTCAACCTTGCTGGTGGCCAGATCTTGACTTAGATTTATATCACTTTGGTCCATGGCAACAATGGTCTCGAGCTCGACAACGCGAGCAAGGGCTCCCTCAAGCTCGACCTTACTGACAGCCCCCCGCTTCTCTTTCTCAAGCTCAGAAATGCGCTCGACGAACTCCCGCCTATCCTTGTGGGCCTGAGCAAGCCTGTTAGCGTATGACTTGATGCCAGTGGCGAACTGCAAAAGGAAAGTAAGTCAGAAAGAAGGAGCCAAGAAAGCAATAAATAAGTAAAAAGGAAGGACTGAGTAAATGTTGGTGTATGCCCTAGAGGCAAATCTATTTTATGATATATCATTATTTATTAAGGCATTTATTTATTATGTATTATTTGTTCATTCTTATTAATGCATAATAAAGCTCTTTGAATAAAAGTGTTATTCAAAATTATCCCTGGTCGAGTATTATTATTAATAAGGGCAATAATAATGCATTGAGACTAGTATGTGTTGAGACTCATATAGCTGATATCAGTCTACACATAGGTACGTGTTAAGTGTAACGACGTACTGGATTGACCCGCATGAGAATGCTATGTGGATCGTTACGTGAGTGTCATAAGCGATTCTCATAGTGACTATTGTGTTCGTTGTCCTTTGACTTGAAATCGTTATATACCCTAGATGAAGAGTCGTATATTTTGATACCGACAAACATCATTCTGTACAAGGTGATTATAAAGTCGGATGTTGGATATACCACAAATCATGCTGAGGGATATGAACGATGTAGATAGAATTTGTCCCTCCTACATAACGGGAGTATAATATCTGTGGGCCCCTTGATGAGTGAGACTTAAGTAAATGCATGGCCGTGCTCAAATAAATCACTATTTGATATTGAGTTTATTTGTCTACTAATTAAGTCTACTCGGAGATCAAGAAACCTAGATTAAACTATAACAAGGATGACATGTTCCATGCCTTGTGTTTAATCAGATATTAGGACAAAGGGATAAGAATTATTTTGGTCACATTCAGTTATTGTAATCACTGATAATTCCTATTACTTGGGTAACAATGATGTATTGCTAGATGCCGCTCATTGTTTATAATTAATTATATATTCATATATAGTAATTAATTATTGCCAACGTAATTTAGGAACCTATTGGGTCACACACTTAGAATGAATTGGACTGGAATTTATTTGGGCCATTAATTAGATTGATGGGCTTGAATTAATTAAAATAAGGGAACCAAATTATAATCCTAGTTAGACTAGGACTATATGTTGGCCGGCTCTTCTCTCCCTTTAAATAGGGATGAATTCCTTCGATAGTCAATAAGAATCCAACACCTAAAAGGATTTAGGGTTTAAGTGAAACACTAAATTCATAGAGAGAAAAAGTAGGGATTTAATTAGTTCTTCGTACGACGAAGTCTTCCTACTTTGATTCAATAATTGCCTAGCACAAAATTGTTGAATCAAATCCCGTCCAATCCGTTCGTGTGGATACCATAGAGAAGCCGTGCAAATCGTTGTTGCGGTGATCGTGATTCAAGCGTGATTCTTTCGAAGATTGCTTGCTCAAACAATTGGGTAATTATTCTAAATCTAATTTATATTAATTCGCATGGATTTTGGGAGGGTTTTCGAAATTAAATTTTGTTATTCCGCCTTGTTAATTTCGATGAAAACCCAACAGTAAAAACATCTCTTACGCGGGTAAGGTCGACACCCATGATACCAACCAAGCGAGAAGGCGAGCAATCATCAAAGGAATCA
Source organism: Platycodon grandiflorus (assembly GCA_016624345.1). Taxonomy (NCBI): domain Eukaryota; kingdom Viridiplantae; phylum Streptophyta; class Magnoliopsida; order Asterales; family Campanulaceae; genus Platycodon; species Platycodon grandiflorus. Next base: position 9,451,584 of record CM028367.1, on the reverse strand, counting down.
CCCAGTCCCTCATTAGCAATGTCAAGGACAGCCTTCTTGCCCAATTCGAGGGACTGGGCACCAGGACTCAAGACAGGCTCAGCTCGCGGAAGAGTAGCCGAGCTGGGAATAGAATGCACCTCGGGAGAGGGGCTGGTTACACTATGTACACTCCCAACGGGAGAAGATCGCCTAGCCACATCAAGCTCAGTAGGTGAGACGGCCTTAACAGGCTCGGCAAGCTCGTCGGCCACAATCGGTTCCTCGATCCTCATCTTTTTTGTCTGAGCAGAAGCCGACATGGACTTGGAGTGCTTGGCGGAAATCTTTGAGCCCAACACTTTCTCCTTTCCCTTATCAATAGGCAGTATTATGGTGGGGAGAACCTCGACGGTCCCCGCCAATATCGCAGCATCGCGAGCCCGCCCCAATTGCTCAGAGCGGTCGGACTTGGCGTGAGCTCGCCTACTCGAGCTCCTCCTCATGGCATCTACATCCTCCATCTCTGCAAAATCAAAGAAAGGTCAGACACTTGTAAAATATATGCATGAATAAAAAGGGAAGAAGTTTGAAGCAAATACATTTAAAGATTTAACTCTGGAAGCAACCCCTCTCCAGATCCCTCCAACAGTTCAGACAATGCTGGTTATGCACAAGGTCTTTATGAAGCAACCACCCCGAGAAGCTCTCAAAAGGTGGAAAGGTGCACATCGGTTCGATGCCATTAACCTTTAGAGGGGACAGCCCGGCGACGACTAACAAGTTCTCATCCTGGAGAATACTCTTCCAGTCATAGCACCGAACCTGGGAATTACCCCGCACACCAAGGGGGCCTTTAACGCCTGCTTAGCTGACGTGATGAACCTGAGTGAAGGGCTCCTCGGTTGGCACAGCGAAGTTCCTTCCAGTCAAGCTCGGCGTGATGAACCTGAGTGAAGGGCTCCTCGGTTGGCACAGCGAAGTTCCATCCAAGTCAACTCTCGACCATAATGACCTTGTCAGCCCACCTTGAAACCTTTCCGGGGGGATCAAAAAATAGTTTCACCCGGTAGTTTTGACTCTTGGCCTGGAGTTGGTTGTTATTCCGATCAAGGTGGAAATAATGGCAATAGAGGGTCAAGGTCGGCTCAAATCCCAGCACGTGCGTACTAAAAATAAAATAAATAAGAACTCGCATGGTATTCCAGGTGAGATCGAGGGGGACGGTAGAGGTGACATCAAGAAATTCGCAAATAAAGGGATCTAGAAAGCAAAGCCCCAGGTCGAAGAAGCTCAAGTAAAAGCCAACTCGACCCCTCGAAGCCCGCAGATCAGCCAGACCAAGCTCGGGATCAGGAACATGCCCACAATAGTCCTCGAAGTTGCAGGGATACTTCGACAGCCAGTTGTTTAGGTTGGCGATAGTCATCTTATTCCTCCAGTCTTGGAAAGCACGCTTCACGGCACCCCCGACATCAATATTAGCTTTAGATTTCCTCTTCTTGCTCCATGGAGCTCGCAGCGTATGACTATCATCCAGGTATAAAGAGGAAGAGGCCGAGGTGGCGATTCTCGAAGGCCCCACTGCCCTTTTAGCCACCCGGTGCTTATCAAAGTACAGATAGAATAGGCCAGACATAACCACGTCGTACTTCTCGATAATTTTTATCGAAGTCCCAAAAGAGATGTCCACAACCCGATAGGGATCATCAGTGGGGACGACTAGGCCATCCAAGTTGGCACCCTAAGCGGTAAGCAGTTCCTTAGCCTCTCTTGGCAAAATGACTTTCCAGTCGCCATCTTCGACCTTATAAATGGCATGACCCTTTTGCGACCTGGCAAACATAGGACCCTCGTTGGCACGTTTGATCCTCATGTTCATAGAAACAGAACACGAGGAAGAAGAGCTCGCAGGAAGAATGGTTGGGGATAGAAGACACTACGACCTGGTCGAATCGACCTGGATGATAAACTTAATATGGATAAAACTCGTTGGAACCCTAAAACTCAGAAATTTCCGGACCCAGAAACTGGCTAGTCACCGAAAAGAGGATGAAAATAGGCAAAACACTTAAAACAAGCTACAAAATGGAAGGAAATGGAGCAAGGATCAAGGGAAATTAACCTAAAATCTCGGAGAAGCAAGGAAACACGAAGGGAAGGCTTGGAATCTTGGCTTTTGAAGATGGGAGAAGTTCGTCGAAAATCGCCTTGTCGCTGGAGAAGTTGAAAGTTTCTGGTGAAAGTGATTGTGAACACTGGAGTCATCACTTATATAGGGGACCTGAAGTGACCGGGTCGACCCATACAAAAACACGCAGACCTCGATACGACGCCGCTTCAAGTGAAAATGTGAATCGCCAAATTTTTAAAATTTGAAAAGACGCACCGTCTGACAACCATGGACTTCGCGTCCAATAAATGCACACGATTCCCAAGGAAAAGTACAAAAGTCGAGCCAAAGATCATGCGACCTTGCATAAAATAGTTCAGGTCCACACTATGCACATTTACTTCACACCTCGAGGATGAATCCTCTCTTTGAGAAGTTGGGGGCTACTGAACGACCTCAGCCCTCAGCTAGACACGTGGCAAACCTCGACGTAACCCCTCTCAGCTCGGCAAAAATAGAGTCCTCCAAGGAACTAACTCTCAGCCTAGGAAGAGTCCTACTACAACTTTATAGACATCAGTCCTAAGCAGACAAGGTAACGTAATCCGAAAGACATGAGAATTGATCATATCTCTCCCATTCCGAAAACAACTAGGATTATGAGTTATCTCCTTATAAAAAAACACCCTCACAGGCATCATAAGGCACGTGCAAACTACTTGCAAGAGATATACTTTGTTAGAGCCTTACATCTTCTCTACAGTATTGCTAATTCTTACACCTGAAGGTTATCGCTGGGATAACCCAGCCCCCCTTACGGTGTTCTTTGTCAATCACAGGTTTCAAGCTGCTTATATTTCAAGGGCAATTCCTGCAACATAAGCCAGAATCCTAGTAGACTACACACGTGGATCAGACGTGGTCACCTTCAACCTTTTTTGCATGATCAACTCCAATCTTCAAATCTTCATAATATTTTCTTCCTTGTCGAAAATAGGATATTAATTTAATGTTTCATACAAAAATATAATATAGCTGTATTGTAATCTAAGGAAATATTAAGAAGTAAAAATAAAGTATAAAAAAGTTTGACCGATCAAATATGACTCAATTTTTTGAAAGGGGAATAGTGTGTGATGGGATCCTAACAGAGCTGTTAACTTGGTTGCCTAGGAAATGACAAAGAAATGGCTCTCCTTTGCTTAACTTAAATTCTCTTCCATAGCTCAGCTTGGCCAAGGCTTATCAGGCAACCTAGCTCACATAGCACTCATCTTTTGCTTTGGTAGGTCAGTGTAAATAGTGTCCTATTCAGCTCGGAAGCAATTCCCTTTTAAATATTAAGTTACAATAAGTAGTTACAACCCTGGACAAAATTAATTGGAAGAAGCAATGAATGAACCACAAGCGGCCCAGGTAGATAACTAGGCGACCTTTATGTTTTGTCGACCTAACGACCTGCACGTTGTTTGACGTAGGCTACCTACATGTATGGTCAACCTAGGTGACCTAAACGTGGAGGCGACCTGGGCAACCTATTAGGCAACATAGATCAGCAAAGCCTTAAGCAAGGTTAAGTGCTCTCGGAAAAACTTTCTGAACTACTAATCAGCACTAAATAACCTATCAAATCAAGTTGTTGAATCAAAGGGAACAAAACTGAACTCAACCCCAATTCTTCCAGATTTTATGAGAACATATATGTCTTCCAACGTTCACTTTGTGGTGCATCACATGCACTGTCAAGACACTTAAATGAAAAGATGCATCAACACTTTTTAGCTTGATTCCCAGACACATTGTTGGGAATATGCCTATGCAAATGTATAATACTTGTTTGTATATTCCTTTATTCATTTGATTTTATTGTACACATTAGTTAGTCTTAGTTAGAGTGACTAGATGGTCTACATACCGGACAGTCAGTGGAAACTCTAGGTTAGGACTCAAGATATACTTTACCACCCATGCTCATGACATATGAAAAAGGCTCATAGTGATTGAAGACCAGACAATCTCAAGAAATGTCTGATGTGTCAATCAAGACTGCTGATACAATGACTGCTTATACAAAGGATGTCTCAAGAATTCCTTTATCATCAAAGATTGCTGATAAAGAAGCCTAGAAGTCAGATACACTAAATCCTCATTGCATAATTGACGTTTAAAGAGATCTTTTAAAATATTCTGAAAAAACATATCGGCTACTTCAAACGTTACAATCTTGGTATCTGTGCTTTCATTCATTACCCATTGGACTTCCTGCTTCCCTAATGAATTGGCTCGGTTCTTGAAAGAACTCATTTCATGCCTCTTCATTTATATCACTCAAAGGCAGAATATTAGCTACATGACAAATCCAAAGATCTTCCCCAGATATCCTTTCGCATAGATCTTCAAAGAGATTCTTAACCAATAGATTAAATAGTGGGCCTAGCTACACTCAACGTATTAACTTCAACGGTTGAGAATAATCAATAACGACTACCTATTTCCTTTTGTCTATACAAGAAACCTTCATTTCTAAAGAACCATAAACACGAGAGAGAAATACATGAGTGAGACAAGAAGGAACTCCAAGACAGACAAAGGTTCTTATGTGGAAGAGTGATTTAAAAATCCTAAGTGGAGAAGAATATACACTTGGTCAAGAATTCACTTCTTCACTTATGTCTTTCAACCATTTGAAATACTTTGTCTCTATGTCTCAAGCAACATCTGTTGAACAAGAGATAAAAAAAAAGAAGTCTTTGACTGGAGTGCCAGAAAAGGAGAGAGGATGTCAATGGATAAGCAAAGATATAGTTTACACATCTTATATACTCACAAAGGAAGGCTTGCATCTCGTTGCAACGCCTGCCGTGAGTTTGATAAAATCATGCCATGGTAGGTGGGTTAGTTATCCTCTCGTCAATCAAAATAAAGTTGTTTGAATGACCTAAAAGTAACACTACTCACATTTTCTCCCTGAAGCACATTGCTAAAGAGCAAGTCACTCATGAAAGCTCATTTCCATTAGAGGAATTGAAGCTACTGAATGACTATTGTTCTTGAGCCATGTCTTCAATATTGCCTCTTCAACATTGTCACTCTAGACATAAAACTTTTATAGTTATATGTTTAAACAGTTCAATGAGGAATGCGGTGATTGTATTGTCCATTGTCCTTTTCTTTCACTTTGCTCATTTGCAAGGATTAATGTGTCTTAGGTTGATGTACTAATTATATGCATGTTTGTTGTTTGGTAGACCTCTGGTGAATTTTAATATAAAATACTTCGTCTATTCAACCTGTAACATTATTGTAATGCCCGCACTATTTCCATCATTCGCATTCATTCTATGTTTATGTCTCTTACATTGACATCGTCATTTCATGTGCATATATCATTTAAATGTACTTGCAATTGAGTTTGTTGTACACTTTTCAAGTGTATGGATATGTGTTAAAAGTTTCATAGTCATTTGCATTCGATTTGATGTGCATCTAAAGCTTCATTTTATGTGGTTTGGATTGTGTTGTAGTTGTATTTTAAACTTGGTTTGAGTTTGGTATCATCTTAGGATGACTTGGGAGTGTTTTAGAATCACTTTGGTTTGATTTTGGAACTTTTAGAATCATCGTTTTCTAGCATGTTTGACCATGTTGACTTTTTAAATTCGTGGTTGACATTTTGGATGTGTTTGGAGACTCATGTTTACATGTTAAAAGTGTAAAATATGATTAGTAATTGTGTTAGGTCCGAGGGTTGCTCAGTGTATAGGCTAGAGGGGGGGGGGTGAATAGCCTATACTTGATGTATTAAAAATTTCATCCAATTTTAACATTTAAATTGAAGAGTAGATGAAATGATTACTACAGATAGGTCATCTTCCTCATTCTGACTGCTTAGCCGAAGATAGAGACATCGGACGTCCTTGATCAGCAGACGTAGAATGTGCAGACAGAAGACGTTTGTTAAACTTAGCTGATGAAAATGAGTTTGAGCGGAAGAATAAACAAAGATAAGTTTAACAATTTAGATTAAAGTAACAGTAAAGATTTGATATGAAAGAGAGAGCTTAGTTGACTAAAATCTGTATTAGATGCATCATTGGCTTTCCTTAAACAGATTGCACAAGATAAGACAAATTATACAAGAAAGAGAAATCAAGGCTGAATGTAACAAATATATATATTATATTAAAATTCAGCAGAGGTTTGCTCAAAGGCAAACATGCTTAGTACATCAACCTAGACTCTCTAACTTAGCAATCTCTCTAGGAAAAAGAAGGAGAAATGAAGAAAGCGAAATCAAATATATCGAAAATACATTAGAAGATGTACTTAATATTTATTAAGTTATCTTCCTGTAGTTTCAACTCAATATATTTGTTGTGAGAAGAGAATATTAGGAGTTGTTCAAATAGCAAGTATTTGAACAACTGAGTGCTAAGCACTCGACCAAAAATGATGACAACTTATTGCACAATTGGCACAGCTTATAATGTAGTATAAGTCTGCCGATATGAATGCAATCTGGACATGTAAGTTCGGCTCTTCATCGGACATCTTCAAGCTTGATCCGGCTTCAACGATCTAAAAGATACTTGGTCTCTTTATGGATAATGGAGTTGAGGCCATGAAGAGACCGAGTTCTTCGAAGGAAGAAGGACTCAAATCAACAACAAGGTCGTTGATCAAGCGAGCTTCTCGGATTTTCTTTTCTCTCTCTCACAAAGTGTTTGTTCTTACACTTGTGATTTCTCACTCTGAAGGAGTGGTTCTGGATTGAAGAAATGAAGATCAATACCACAACCTTTCTCAAGCATAAGCATACACTTGTTGCTTTCTCTCCCTTGTGCTGTATGGAAATGAGGATGAGAGTCTTCTTATATAGCTGGAGAAGAAGAGGTGACCGTTGGTGTATTGAATAGGTTTATGCCCGTTGGTGATCTGAATCTCATAATGCAGCAGAGTACATTTTTGGATTTGTTGGGCAAAGACCTTCGCTAGGTTTGAGTCTTGAAGATGGTCCGTGACACAGCCGAACAGTTGGACGTGTCGAGCTTAGCCTGGATGCGATATGACCGATTTGGACGTATCATTGCTTTGACCGGAGTGCGGCCCGTGCTTGACCTTTTCGAAATGAAGCTTTGAAGACCGCAAACACCGTTCGAAGAGGAAATGTCTATTGGATAAACGTGAAGGTGAGACATCGATGCGTATCTTGGATTTGTCGACGATCTTATAACGGATCTATTTTGACTTGTAGTGCGTTTGAGTAACGACCGATGTTTCTCGTGATCTTATAGTTTCTCGGCAGTTGTTCGATGAGGATTTGGCCGATTCGAGATCCGATATAGAACCGCCGATGTAGAAACCGCCGATGGTCACGATGTTCCTCTTGAATAAATAGCTTCTCAGCTTGCTCGATGAAGTGCTTTGGCGGATACGGGTTCGCCGATGTAGAACTGCGATGTAGAGATGGCTATTAGGCGTCATAGCCGAAGGAAATGTCGCTAGTGAGACATTTGCCGATGGTGACGTCAGCTGGCAATTTGAAGAGCTTAATTCATATGAAAGTTTGTCATCATTCTGGTAGGACAAAGACTCGGATATGTACAAAGACTTCCTAGTCTAATGACCTATGCATTGCTTCAACAAGCTGCCACACTAATCGGTACGCAGCCCTTTTAGCCACTTGTGAAACATGCGTTGTAATGGGAACAAGCAAATCACTGTGTTGGAATATGCATACATTTATATTAGCTGATTCACAGGCATATTCCTAACAATCTCCTCCTATTTGCTTGGGACCATTACTACAATTGACTTATACATATAGCTCTTTAAAGCAGTTGTTCAATCCTCAGTAATAACATGCCACTATTGAATATTCATTTTATATCAAGGCATGCCCTAGGCTGAACTTACAAGCGATAGCGTATGTATAGTCATCTATTGCTAAGTATTTACAGACTCAATAAATGAAAGAACAAATACGAAGCAATTACCGAAACAGTTTTTAGGCAATTGGTAATATTACCTTAAGAATGTGATTCTTGCATTGGATGATCTGAAGAATGTTGCTTAAGCAAGAATTAGAAAGTGTAAGTATACTGTTCATGTTGTTCTTAATCGAATTGATTTTAAAAGTTTGTGAAGGATAGGTAGAAGGATAGGTAGAGTTTAATAATAGTCAGCGTACTATAATAGTCATATAGTATTTTGCTGTATGGATAGATACACAATCTCTCCTCCTTACTAGTTGTCTCCTCCTTACTAGTTGTCTATCTCTCCTTCACACTAGTTGGGGTCATTACTACATCACACTTGGGAGCAGGGCCATTACTACTTCACACTTGGGGGTCATTACGACTTCACAATCTCTCCTCCTTAATGAATAGTGTTCTGAATAGTGTCAATCTTACTACAATTACTTGGGGCTTACAATTACTTGGGCCATTACTTCTTCACAGTGTTCTGAATAGTGTCAATCTTACTACAATTACTTGGGGCTTACAATTACTTGGGCCATTACTTCTTCACAATCTCTCCTCCTTAATGGCCACAAGTTTTGAATAATTGGGTATTGAATATCGCTACAGATAATGAGAAGGAAGGTCGTCCCTTTATGTCATCTTTACAGAAATGCTTATTTGATTAGCTTATAGCAATTCTGCCGAGAATATAGACAGAGGCAAGGAAGTACTCTCACTTGTCATATTGGCAGTTTCTTTGAGACGTGATATGTGAATCAAAAAGTTTGAGATGTATCAAGTCATTAATCAGGTTTAATTTCTTTCTCAGTGTGCAGATAACTTATAATGCACAATTTTCATGTATAAGACATGCATAAAAATAATAGGATATCGAGGTGAGGAATTGTGTTCCATTGCTTGTAAGGAGATCTTACAAGAATGTAGTGAGACAAGTTTTATTTTGTAATAGGAGGGACAAAATAGGATAAGCTGTTAAGTAGTAAAGCATTCAAAATAGTCTTCTCCTTAATGTATATCAAGTTAAAACAGGAAAGTATAGTTGAGCCTTATGCTGACTTTTATTGGATGCATGAGATATACATCTAAAGATGACATTAAGATCTGCCTAAGAGGTATTGGTGAATTTCATCAAGAAAGTGAACTGTAGGCATGAACGAGTATGCACCAGGACGAATTATGAAGATTTAACTCAAAAGAAAGTAGCAAATGTACAGAAACAGACGTACATAAAACTAAACACATTCCACATATCATTAATATAGCAAAAGAAAATTAGTTTGATAAAACAGAGACCTAGCTAGTCATCCTAATGAAGTAGAGTTAGAGGGTGAAGGTCTGCTGATTTTAGTCGGAGGGAACATTGACAACAGGATTTGACGCAGAATGGGCGTTTGCTGGCTGAAGCTCCTCTTGAGATGAGGGTTGCTCGAGGTGAGCATTTGAGTCGATTGGAGCAGGTGCAGTAGTAGCGGTAATGTCTCTTGTGGGAATCCAAGGGATGAAATTGGATACACTGTTCCTGGGATCTCGAAGACGATTCCTTACACGACGAGTGATTCGACGAGGTCGTTGAATTACTGGTGGAGGAGTGGCAAGGAGAACCATCATACGTTGACGCCATTCAGTGTGGGAAATGGGTCGATGAGGAGGGCTAGGCGATTTGGTGAACACATGATGCGATGACGTAATGGTGAAGAAATTTTGAGGTACTCAGAAGTCAGGTGCTGTAGTTGGAGACTGATACCAATTTTATACACCTTTTTGAATTTTTGAGAAGATGAAGAGGTTTCTTGATTAGAGGAATGGGAAAAGACGTTTTGGGGGCTTAAAGAAGTGAGTGCATTTAATGACATAGTAATGATGTTCTGATTTAGGATTATGTCATCATGCTTAGAGTAGTTATGGCTAATACATAGGCAGTCTAGAAGATACGTATATTCATATTATTTTCAAACAAGAAGTTTAAAATTAATATGTGACCAGATTAATTTGATTGCCTTTTATTGTGGTATTAATGGGTACAACTGCTGAGTGTTTAAGACAATGATATAGGCTCTTTTAGAGATAATATGAGCTGTTATTTTACTTCAAACGAATTGTTTGAGTAAATTAATCTGAAATAGAACAGCATTGGATGTTAAGGACGAATTTGAGGATAAAATATCTTGTCCTAGGCTATAGGTCAGGGTTGTATATGGCACACCTGTAGGAATTGACTATGAGGAATAGTGTGTCTTAAGAAATTGTTCCCAACGAAATATTATAGAATTGAAGGCTTTGATGGGATTTCAAGTATGATGACATTATCAGCAGTGTGTTTGATATCTGTTAGGATAAGATCTGCTGATGCCAATTGTTGTATTCATTATTGGCAGTGTGTTTAATATCAGCTAAGGTGAGAACAACTGATACCAATTGATAGATTCTATTTATAATGGACATCAATCTATTTGAGATTAATAAGGCTTAGTTAGAATATTAAATAGATCAAGTAAGTGAGATATTGAATGTGTACCTGAAGTGATGTCCGTTCTTCTTTCTGTTCAACAGATCTAGGCATTCTACACCAAAGGAAGAGATCTGCAGACCAGACTTGTTATGAAGAGAGTGAGACGTAGCCTATATACAGCAGGGGTCATATCGGCTGTTCACTCCTGAGGAAAAACTTAATATTTGAAAATATTAGTCTTCCTAAGAATTCTTGAATGTCTAACTATCTTGAGGATAGGTCGAGTTACTAGAGATATTTAACTACATCCTTTTGACAAAGAATCACATGATAAGGTGTAGTAGAGTGTTTTAAATTCAATCTGTATACCAATTAGCTGTTGAGCCATTATAATGGGAACAACTAATCAAGCCTTTATAGCTACAATCTCATAGGGTACACAAGATTTAGTAGTTGTCATAACTAAGAACACAAAGTGCTGTTGAACTGTCTTAAAAGATTTGATTCAGCAGACACCTTCGTTTTAAGCAGATTTACTAGTAATCTTGATCTTTTAAGCATGAAGGATAGAGATTGAGTAATAGCAGATTCCTTGATAGGTTGACATGAAGGTCATGAAACTGCAGTCTGCCTATTGTTGAGTGACTATAGGTATCGGCAGCTGTTGAATTTAATCATTGTGAAACAATTAAATTTAGAAAGGCAATTATTATGAAGTCTAAGGATGAGAGTTAAGCAGTAGTAAGAAATCATAACTCGATATAGCAGTCGTTCAAGAATGGTTTGCTGATGGGGTGTCAGCAGAGTTTGTGTCTAGGCAGTGTGACCATTTCATTAAGGACAATTCTTAGATCATTAGAAGAGAATGGAGATCATAAAGAATAATAAGTAAGTTTGATCAACACACTTAAGACACATTAGTTCATGCTATCAAAGGAATGCAGACGAGTAGATAAGCATGAGGAAGAGTTGCAGAACTTGTATTCAATAATCCACATAGTTTTACACAGTATGTTGCAAGGATCAGCTGATTACAAGAACAATACAACTGGAATTTTGACTGAACTGCAGATTACAGGAGAAAGATACATAATGATTCAATTTACAGAAAGAAATACATGTTACAAATTTGTGTCCTAGAAGTCCTAATCCTAGACATTAGATGAGGAGTCATCAGTCAAGGATTTAGAAGGAGTTGGATGATAAGATGGCCGTGTTCTTTTTGATCTCCTCCAACTCTCGGGGGAGGCAGAACAAATTCACTTCTTCGGGTCATTATGAAAGCACCGAAGAGTGATGGCCGTCAAAGATGTACTGCTTGGCCCATGAATCCCCTTTGATATTCACAGGGACTTATGGTCGTTGTTAGCAGTTCGTCATCCTCATCAATTCCATATTAGCTACTTAATTCAGAACCGAATTATCTCGCATCGGCCATCTTTGAGGTGATGGTCGGCATACCTACATATAACCGTAAGACTTGTTGCACATGGCAATATATCAAATTTTTCCAAACATTTGACATTTCTTTTCGGGATCTTTTTCGTGAAGTTCACGTATGCGAGACTTCCAAAAGTGGAATGAGTATGTGCTAATTGATTTTCCCAGTGATTCATCTGTAGACATTTTAGAGTATCAATGAGATTGATAGCTAAAAGTTAGAAGAGAGAATGAAATCACTCTTGCTGGCATTAATCAATGGCTTTCCATCTTATTTTTCAAATTGATTGACAAAGAATGTTCTTAAGTGTTCTGACAACCATGGTTTGCAGCACATAAATCATACTTGACAGCAAACTTCTATGATTGTCGGACGAGACAAAAGAAGATTACTTTATCAATTGTTTTCTCAACAAGATTATGGAACCATAATTAATGATTTCTGGTACACAAGACTTGATGCAATTTCTCTCATGTTTGGAAACTGTGTATTGAAAAGGATTTTGCAAATTATTTTCACAGTTTATGAATGATTTTTGGAAATACATTATTGAGAGAAATTTAGATCAGCTCTTGTTAAGTAACAGAAATAAAATCGAAACAACATTGAATGAATATGAAGAAATCATACCCCGTTGTTGAGGAATTGACTTGATCCAATCTTAGGACTTGGATTTAGTAACATTTGTGAGATTTTGAATCATCGATTTGTGTTTAGTGTAATCTATAGGCAGTTTGTGAGTTTTGTCATAGTAGAGATTGGATGAAGAAGGAGCTCTACTTATACTCACGGAGGTTAGACTGAAGGATACTCAATAATGGAGCATTACTGTTGAGTTGTCCTTCTGATCACGCCTTGGCAGGGATAGGCTGTGAAGTCTAGATATTCTCAAGATTCTTGGTAAGGATTGATGTTGACTGTCTTGTCGTTTTCCAAGATTTTGAAAATAGTCTTAACTTTAATCGAAGCAGTCAAACTTCGAAAAGTGTGCCTCCACCTTTAATTGACTTGAGAGAGTAGGTCATTAAAGGATTTTTACTCCTATAAGTCAACACATAAACCGAGCTTATGAAGTGTTGGTTGGCGATATGGAAATTCACCAACTGCAGGTTTTTAGAAAAACATTTGAAATCGATAAGAAAAATGCCGATTAGTTTTTGAAAACCATTTGCATAAAACAAGTCATACAATCAATACATATAAATCAATAAAAGTGTATGATGAGTTATTATGCATTATGTCTGATAATATGTATGAGCATATCAATTCAGCAGACATGAGCACAGGTCATTAGAAAGCAAATAGCTAACCTGTTTTGTGTATGTATGAGAGAAGGTCTTTATCAACTCCTTTGGACTTATCAGCAGATTTTTCACCTCATAGTTATAAAGTCCAGTAGGTGAGGATTTTGACCTTGAGTGAGTGAAGGACATGAGTGAATTCTCATGAGCGATCAGCAGTCCTTCATGAATCAGCAGCCATGTTACTATCTGCCGATGGAGAGTGATGTTGCATGTTTGACCTTTTCTGTCATATGAGTTCCTGCCCAAAGTACTCATAGAGAAAATTAGCAACATTTATGAGCTAAAATAGCTCTAGAAATCCAATAATACAAATGAGACTTAATAAGCATGGCAGATGAATAATTATTCGAAATACAGCTTATAAGTGTAACCCAAAGTGTTAAGAGATTTGGAGCTGGGGTTACTTCCTCATTAAACTCTTTTGAACGCGTCTGCTCATGGTTGTTGAAGCATCAATTCTAATTTTGAGCATAGGTTCTTTGAGTGTATTCTTGCCCGGCTGAGCTTTTCATTGAAGGAAGACAAATTCATCATTGATGTCCTTAGGCCACGAACTTATTGTTTCAGTGATTTTGGAGATGACATAACTTTGATTTCCTTTGAATTTCCTTTGAAACTCTTCATACTCTAATTGCTCTAAGCTTTTATAAAAAGTTTTCTCGAGAAGGTGTTGGATTGAAGCAATCGTTAGCCTTGTGTCAAGAGAGCAAATTTTTAGAAGTGAATCTAAGTAATTCATCCATCATGTATGAGTTTAACCCATCTGCTATAAGATATACTAAGGTTTAAAAGATAGATTTATGAGGCATGCATAATCCTTAGCGAGTCAACCTCCACTATAATACTTCTCTTCATAATATCAATGTAATTCTGATATATGATGGATTTTCTTATAGTGATCACATAGTCATCACAATATTCTTTCTCACACGTTTTTGAAAACAAAATTTATTTTGATTTGAAGAAGGTTTTCAAAAGGCTTCCAGGTTTCTCAGACAAAAAGATTTTTGTGAGTAAAAAGATTTTGGAAAAGACTCCTTTTGACTATGCATCTAATCTGAGCAGCAGGATCTAAACTCTCAGGTTGTTAAGCCTGGAATAAAGTTTACAGAGTACCAGCTCTGATACCAATTGTTAGGTCCGAGGGTTGCTCAGTGTATAGGCTAGAGGGGGGGGTGAATAGCCTATACTTGATGTATTAAAAATTTCATCCAATTTTAACATTTAAATTGAAGAGTAGATGAAATGATTAATACAGATAGGTCATCTTCCTCATTCGATCGCTTAGCCGAAGATAGAGACATCGGACGTCCTTGATCGCGTAGAATGTGCAGACGGAAGACGTTTGTTAAACTTAGCTGATGAAAATGAGTTTGAGCAGCGGAAGAATAAACAGCATAAGTTTAACAATTTAGATTAAAGTAACTGTAAAGATTTGATATGAAAGAGAGAGCTTAACAGTTGACTAAAATCTGTATTAGATGCATCATTCGCTTTCCTTAAACAGATTGCACAAGATAAGACAAATTATACAAGAAAGAGAAATCAAGGCTGAATGTAACAAACATATATATTATATTAAAATTCAGCAGAGGTTTGCTCAAAGGCAAACATGCTTAGTACATCAACCTAGACTCTCTAACTTAGCAATCTCTCTAGGAAAAAGAATGAGAAATGAAGAAAGCGAAATCAAATATATCGAAAATACATTAGAAGATGTACTTAATATTTATTAAGTTATCTTCCTGTAGTTTCAACTCGATATATTTGTTGTGAGAAGAGAATATTAGGAGTTGTTCAAATAGCAAGTATTTGAACAACTGAGTGCTAAGCACTCGACCAAAAATGATGACAACTTATTGCACAATCGGCACAGCTTATAATGTAGTATAAGTCTGCCGATATGAATGCAATCTGGACATGTAAGTTCTGGCTCTTCATCGGACATCTTCAAGCTTGATCTGGCTTCAACGATCTAAAAGATACTTGGTCTCTTTACTGGATAATGGAGTTGAGGCCACTGAAGAGACTGAGTTCTTCGAAGGAAGAAGGACTCAAATCAACAACAAGGTCGTTGATCAAGCAGAGCTTCTCGGCCTTTGGATTTTCTTTTTCTCTCTCACAAAGTGTTTGTTCTTACACTTGTGATTTCTCACTCAAGGAGTGGTTCGGATTGAAGAAATGAAGATCAATACCACAACCTTTCTCAAGCATAAGCATACACTTGTTGCTTCTCTCCCTTGTCCGTATGGAAATGAGGATGAGAGTCTTCTTATATAGCCGGAGAAGAAGAGGTGACCGTTGGTGTATTGAATAGGTTTATGCCCGTTGGTGATCTGAATCTCATAATGCAGAGAGTACATTTTTGGATTTGTTGGGCAAAGACCTTCGCTAGGTTTGAGTCTTGAAGATGGTCCGTGACACAGCCGAACGAGTTGGACGTGTCGAGCTTAGCCTGGATGCGATCGACGATTTGGACGTATCATTGCTTTGACCGGAGTGCGCGCCCCGTGCTTGACCTTTTCGGAAATGAAGCTTTGAAGACCGCGAACACCGTTCAAGAAGAAATGTCTATTGGATAAACGTGAAGGTGCGACATCGATGCATATCTTGGATTTGTCGACGATCTTATAACGGATCTATTTTGA
Organism: Platycodon grandiflorus; assembly: GCA_016624345.1. Taxonomy (NCBI): domain Eukaryota; kingdom Viridiplantae; phylum Streptophyta; class Magnoliopsida; order Asterales; family Campanulaceae; genus Platycodon; species Platycodon grandiflorus. The sequence goes on along the minus strand of CM028367.1, from coordinate 9,435,687 downwards.
CTTGTAGTGCGTTTGAGTAACGACCGATGTTTCTCGTGATCTTATAGTTTCTGCCAGGTTCGATGAGGATTTGGCCGATTCGAGATCCGCCGATATAGAACTGCGATGTAGAAACCGCCGATGGTCACGGTTCCTCTTGAATAAATAGCTTCTCTGCAGTTGCTCTGATGAAGTGCTTTGGCGGATACGGGGTTCTGCCGATGTAGAACTGCTGATGTAGAGATGGCTATTAGGCAGTCATAGCTGAAGGGAAATGTCTGCTAGTGAGACATTTGCCGATGGTGACGTCAGCTGGCAATTTGAAGAGCTTAATTCATATGAAAGTTTGTCATCATTCTGGTAGGACAAAGACTCGGATATGTACAAAGACTTCCTAGTCTAATGACCTATGCATTGCTTCAACAAGCTGCCACACTAACCGGTACGCAGCCCTTTTAGCCACTTGTGAAACATGCGTTGTAATGGGAACAAGCAAATCACTGTGTTGGAATATGCATACATATATATTAGCTGATTCACAGGCATATTCCTAACAAATTGTTAAGTTTACGGTATGATTAATTTGCGTAAACTCGAACTCATTAGAAACTGAAAATGACTCTAACGGAGTTCGTTAGGATTTCATAATTTATGAGACCACGTGTGTGATTTGGGAATTCTTGGTCGATTCGAGTGATTCGTTTGGAAATTTAGTTACACCGGTTGTGTGTATTGATGTTACGTTAATTGTCGTAATTTTTATAAGTTGGTTATTTGTGGTGTGGGATTATTATAACTCACTTGAGACATTCGTATAATTGTTGAATGTTATTGTTGTGGTATACTCCCTTCTTTGGAGTATGACCTTTTATTTTAAATGTCGAGTAAACATCTACTTGTGCATTTAGTTAAGTTCATGGCATTCGTGTTGGCGGTGTATTGACGCTCGATTATTGCGGGAGCTAGGGCTACGTAATAGTAGAAGGCCAATACATCGGGCCTCGCCCTACCGTTGGCCACGGTAGGGGTATAGCGCCATTTGTTGTACGGAATAAAGCAACCATGGTAAGCTATATCCGTGGTTAATTCATGGGTTGTAGGGACCGAGATCACCCGTCGACGTGAATACAGAATATGGATCACACCGTGTTATGTTATTTGGTATTCTTGTTCGAGCACGTCAACAACGGCTCTACATTTGGTATTAGATTGGTTGGTTGGTTAGAAGTATTGGTTTGGTCGGAGGTGTACCTCGATATCGTATTCTTTGTAACTTGTTTACTTATAGCTCTTATGTGCTTCCTGTATAAGCGAATGTTGGTCACGTTTTCAAACCGGTATGGGTCGGTTGGCGATCGTTGAGCCTCTCGTGAAATATAGGGTTGTTAGGCTATGTGCAATACTTGTTACTCCCGTCTTGTATTGGAATGGTTTCATGATGGCATGAATACTTGTTATATTTATTGTCTTGCATCTAGTATGCCATATTGTTGCATTAGTAGCTTATTGAGTTTCGACTCACCCCGTTTTGTGTTTATTTGTTTTCCTTAGAACAAGGGCCAGCGAGGAATCCCTAGCTGCTCGAGTTCAGTTCCAGTTGGTAGTCTTCCTTTGGTAGTGCACCTTGTGCCTAGTATTTCTTTTGGTAAGGCCGAGGGTGTACTTGTTATATCGATAATGTATTTGTTGGGTAGTAGTCTCGTCTGTTAACTGTTATATTCTTTTGTTATGCCAGCATGGTTGCCGTGCTGTTGTATATACTATTAACTTTCATTCCGCGCACTCTGATATGGTTTATGTATATACCGAGCCTGTTAGCTCGTGGTAGTTGTTGTTAGCTAACGTGTTGTTTCACCGGCTTGAGTTTCGCCGTTGAGGTTTAGTCTTGTTTAAAAGATCTTGTTATTTTTAAAGAAAACATGCACTTGCATTACAGGGTTTTCACATGACTTTGCATTCTGTTAAAAAGGAATTTTTTTTGAGATGCTACTTTCGTGTTTCCGTATGTTCGCGGACTGAACGAGATTCCACATCGGATCTCAGGTCGGGTCGCCACAGTTGGTATCAGAGCATAAGTTAGCTAGCCGGGAGAGAATCTTTGGCTTAGGAGGGTTGGTTGTATGTTTAAGTCGTTAACATCGAGTATTTATTGCAGGTGTTTAACCATGGTTGAGACTAGACATGGTACTAGTACTGAGGAAGGTGGCTCGAGTGGGGCCGGGATTACTACAGATGAACAGGGTAATGCTCCACCACCTACCCAGCCTAGAGTTCATCCTACAGGACAGCCGGATGTTCAACCTGAGATACCGGTAAATCCAAATGAGGGAATTGTGAATATGATGCAAGGGTTCATGCAATCGATGATGGAGATAAATAGAAAAAATATAGAATTGCAACGACAGGCCATGGCAGGTATGGGACATGCAGGAGGTCACAGGATAGCTCAACCAGCTGGGGAAAATAGGGATTATGATCGGAGGTTAGGGAGATTTTAAAAATGAAGCCTCGAAGCTATGATGGCAAACCTGATCCAATGAAGGCGAAAAGGTGGATAGAATCAATAGAGAAAATATTTACAGTAATTGATTGTACCGATGGTGACAAGGTCAAGTTTGTAGGTTTTAAGTTAGAGGAAGCATCTGAACATTGGTGGCGTGTGCTCGAAGCAAGTTAGGTGCAGGAAGGTGTGGATCGAACATGGGAACTCTTCTTACGACAGTTCAGAAACTATTTTGTTCCTAATGTGGTGCAAGCTAAAAAGGAGGTAGAATTTCTTAGCCTTGAGCAGGGAATGTTATCAGTGGGTCAGTATTCTGCTAGGTTCACTGCATTGGCAAGGTATTGCTTGCACATGTTTCCGACGGAAGAAAAGAAAGTTTATCATTTTGTGAAGGGTTTAAGGACTGAGTACCGTAAGCAACTTCTACCGCTTGATTTGCCAAGTTACCAAAGTGCGGTTGATAAAGCTTACAAGATTGAACATGACATCGAGGAGCATTGTAGTAAGCAGAGTAACACAGTTGGGAATCAGCAGTCACTACAGCAAAACTGGAAAAGACAGAATGTAGGCGGTACTTCTAGCAAAGGAAAGAATGTGAATCGTCAGACAGGCCAAGCGTGGCAGCAACCGGGAGGCCAAGGACAACGATAATCGAGGTTTGTTTGTAACTTTTGCAAGAATTCGGGGCACACTAAAGAGAGGTGTTGGATGAAACAGGGTAAGTGCTTGTCATGTGGTGACGACAAACATTTTCAAAAGGACTATCCGAGGAACAGAGGGTTACCTCAAGGTGGTGCACAACAGAATACGGGGGTAAAGAGGAACAATGACGGTCGACCAATAGTCCAGGGTCGAGTGTTCGCATTAGATCAGAGGGGTGTTCCTGATTCTCCTAACGTTATAGGAGGTACTTTGTTTGTCTCGAGAGAGCGAGCCCGAGTACTTATAGATCCAGGGTCATCGCATTCTTATATTGCATCTCACTTTGCATGCCATTTGCATTCTATGCTTGAATTATTGTCTTATGTGTTAGAGGTGTCTACTCCGATGGGAGAATGCCTAGTTGCTTCTGATGTTCATTGTGCATGTGAAGTTGTCATTGATTGCCATGTTTTGCTTGCGGATTTAGTAGTTTTGCCCATCCATGATTTTGATGTCATTTTGGGCATGGATTGGTTGCACACTCATCATGCAATGGTTGATTGTCGTAAGAAAGTTGTTAGCCTTCATTTATGTTTGAGGGTGATAAATGCATGAGCGGTATTCATATGATATCGGCTTTGAAAGCTCGAAAATTATTATCACATGGGTGTACAGGGTATTTGGCATGTGTAGTTGATAAATCAAAGAAAGTTGTTGTGTTGGAGGATGTTCCGATTGTGCGTGAATTTTCGAATGTATTTTCAACTGTGTATGATTTGCCTTCGGATAGGGAGTTAGAGTTTTGTGTTAAATTATTGCCAGGTACCGCTCCATTGTCAATGGCACCGTACCATATGGCACCGGCAGAATTGAAAGAACTAAAGGTACAATTGGAAGAATTGCTGAATTGGGGTTTTATTAGGCCGAGTGTATCGCCGTGGGGTGCACCGGTATTGTTTATAAGGAAGAAAGATGGTTCCTTGAGATTGTGTATTGATTATAGGGAGTTGAACCAAGTGACTATTAAGAACAAGTATCCTCTTCCACACATTGATGATCTATTTGACCAACTTCAGGGCTCCGTCGTGTACTTCAAATTTGATCTTAGAAGTAGTTACCATCAACTGAAGGTTAGGGCGGAAGATATACTGAAGACGGCATTCTGCACTTCGAGTTTGTGGTAATGCCATTTGGGTTGACGAATGCACCAGCAGTGTTTATGGATTTAATGAATAGAATATTCTTGCCTTATTTGGATTGTTTTGTGGTGGTATTTATCGATGATATTCTTGTGTACTCAAAATCTCGGGAGGAGCACGAGAAACATTTGAGGTTGGTATTGACAGTATTAAGGAAAAAGAAGTTGTTTGTGAAATTCAGTAAGTGTGCATTTTGGTTTGAGGAAATCTCCTTTCTAGGCCACGTTGTTTCGGGCAATGGTATTTCAGTGGATCCAATTAAGATTGAGGCAGTTGTGAATTGGAAAAGACCCGAGTCGGTAACGGATATTCGAAGCTTCTTGGGTTTGGCAGGTTATTATCGGAGGTTCATTGAAGGGTTTTCTAAGATTGCAACTCCGATGACAAACTTAACACAAAAGAATAAACCCTTTGTATGGAATGATAAATGCGAAGTGAGCTTCCAAGAGCTGAAAAGAAGATTGATCACGACTCCGATCTTGGCACTATCGAATGGATAGGATGGGTTAGTTATATACAGTGATGCGTCGAAAGAGGGTTTGGGTTGTGTATTGATGCAGAATGGGAGAGTGATAATGTATGCTTCTCGAAAGTTGACTCCATTTGAACAGAATTATCCAACCCACGACCTTGAGTTAGCCGCGATCATCTTTGCTTTACACAAGGGGAAACATTACCTTTGTGGAGCTAAGTTCGAAGTGTTCATCGATCACAAGAGTCTTAAGTACATATTTTCTCAAAAGGAGTTGAACAATAGACAGCGGAGATGGATGGAACGGCTTAAGGATCACGATTTTACTATCTTGTATCATCCAGGGAAAGCTAACGTAGTAGCGGGTGCACTTAGCCGAAAAGCGTACATGTCTTGCTCGATGACTCGTGAATGGAAAATGCTTGAGGATGTTCGAGATTGGGGTCCACGTAGATCGAGACAGGGAGTAATTTTTGCTAACCTTCGGGCCACGCCAGTATTGATCCAAAGAATTAAAGAAACACAGGAGGACGACCCGAAATTGAAGACATTGATTGATGGGCTGAATGAAGGAAAGACAACAGATTTCATGAAGAATCGTGAAGGTGTCCCTATGTTTCGAAATAGAGTTTGCGTACCGGCAATTGACTAAGTTAAAAGGCAAGTATTGTTTTAGTTCTACCGAACATGTGTAGCTCTTTGAGACTTTTATCGTTAGCACTCTCGTGATGACTCGTGAGATTCATACGGGTAGTATATACCCCGAACGTTGGTTATTGTGGTTGGCACGGTTAATTAGGGACGATACTATGGTTCGTCTGAGGTTTAGTTGTTGGTGACCAACTCTAGCGGAGTTGTATAAGACGTAGAGATTATACGTCGTGTAATGTGGTAATGTGTAGTATAAACCAACGTAGGTTGTATTGTAGTCTCCTACGGTGTGAATTGACGAATTGTTGAGATCATGACCCGATAGACCTCGACCTAGGGTTGACTTAGTCAAACATTACTGACTACGATGTGCGGTGAATCGTTGACTTAACCTTATGCCTTAGCAAGGGTAAATTATCCATTTTGGTCTCTCCTTAAGTGTTATCGTATGGTCAGGCCCTTAGTGCGTGACATTTCTTATGAGACGAACAGTCTCAATCATCGGATGACGAGTTAGTTGTATCCTGAGTAGTATGACACACCTTGGGTATCGTTCAATTCCGGGCGATGTGACTCGTAGGGGGTCGTAATATATTTAATATACTACGGATATGAGGTAGATTATATACACATGAGATGGAGTGTATCATAATCGTGGGATACCGTAGAAATCCTAGGTTTCACGCATTGGTAGCGCGTTGAATTATGATTGTGTGTACGAGTAGGTTTACATATGTTATGATTGTTAAGTCTAGCAATTGCGGACTTAAATGATGTGGCGTACGTGTGGTTGTTCTAGTAAGCAATAGGACAATCATCCTACTTTGATGATTGATTGTGTGTTGAGTAATTACAAGCACATTATGTTGATTTGGTATGTGACTCAATAGAACACATTATGGTTTGATTTCATTGGGTTGTGATTCAATAGAACACATCATGATTTGGTTTATTAAGTTGTGATTCAATAGAACACACTTAGATTTGTCTGGCATGAGTAAACATCTACTTGTGCATTGCATCGAGTCCAGCTGGCATATGTGCATTGGAGGTGTATTGACGCTCGGTTATTGCGGGAGCAGGGGCTTCGTAAGAGACGAAAGCCAATACACTGGGCCTCGCCCTACCGTTGGCCACGGTAGGGGTTTCTCTAGTCCCACAGTTGAACGGAATAAATGGCGACTGTGTATTGTCGACATTTTTGTATGCATTGGGATACGAACACCGGTCCCTTCTGATACCTATAAGTGGCTAGAGCCGTATTGTCTCGGGTCGCACGGGATCGAGCGATACGTCGACGTGGATACAGGAAATGGTCTACAACGGGTACCTGTAGATCGTGCGGGTCGCGATCGGGTACATTATTTATTTGGTACCTGTAGTTCGTGTGGGTTGCGATCGGGTACATTATTTTATTTCGGGATACGAGCACCGGTCCCTTTGTGATTTGTGTACAGCAGCAGCAGCACACTCATCTATTTTTGATCGTGGTTGTCATTGGGAAACGTGTCTAGCATCAGTGGCACAATTGTTTAGTATGGTTCTCTATTGCAATAGCGCAGGAATCTATTATCATTATTATCTTGAAGGATAGCAGCAGAGGAATCCTTTACAGTTCTATGGAGCGGAAGTACGATCGTTTACTACGGCTTCATGGAGCAATAAGGTCGAAAGTGTTTCAAGGGATTTTGGAGGTGTACCTCGAATCCACCGTATCCACCTTTATGTGTTTACTTTGAGCTTTATGTGCTTCCTATATGAACGAATGTTGGTCGTGGTCTCCAACCAGTGCATGATGGTTGGTGGCTACTGAGCCTCTCGTGAGTATAGGGTTGGTTGTCTTATGAGCTACAACCTGTTTATTATCCTACTATTCTTACGTGTATAATTTCATGCCATATTGTTTCATTAGTAGCTTACTGGGTCATTCGACTCATCCCTTCAATATTTGTTTTCCTTAGTTGCAGGATACGTTTCGGCGCAGTGAGGCTCTAGTTCGAAGATCCTCTAGTAGTAGATAGCTAGTATGTTACATTTATTTCCTGTACTTGTGAGATCGTGCGTTAAACTGAGTTATGTAAACTTAGTATGTCGGGTAGAGATTCTTGTATTTTATAGACTTGTATTTGGTGCCGACTTGTGAAGTTGTGCCAGTTATACTATTTTTATAACTCCAGTTTTCTTAGTGTTGTGGCCGTGTGCCCGTTGGTATTTTACTGTTAGTTTTCCCGAGCGTGTTGTGTCGTGGTATTTGAGATATTGTTGTTCTCCGGCGCTTGTTTAGCCGTGGTGGTTATTTTTTTTTTGTTGTTGGGATTCTTGTTAATCGAGCTTTGAGGCTTAAGTTCAGTTGTCTTTCCGCTGCCTTGTTTTTAGTATACCGCTGCTCTGGTTTTGGTTTCGAGCTTTGTGGCTCGCTTTATATTTGTTCTTCTTGGGTTTGGCTCTCCAAGTTGGGGTTCAACATCGAATCTCGGGCTCGGGTCGTCACAGTTGGTATCAGAACTTAAGTTAGCTGTCCGCCAGGATAGGATCCTCGGCTTAGGTGATTTGGGTATTGGGTTGAGCGTTTAACGTTGAGTTTTATGTTAAGTTTACCTTGGACATTGCTAAATTATAGAAATGGTCCATGTAGGACTGGATTAGTTAAGTTCTTACGCTCATGAGAGCGGAGACTAACGGTTTTTTGTCGGTTGTTTCTCTTGTGGAATTAGTGAGTGCGCTGTAAGGCCCCGCTAGAATGTTGACGACTAAGTGTGAGTCGCTTGATAAGTTTAGTTGTGAGATTTGACCATTGTAGGTTGTCTCATTGATTCTTGAGAAGTATAGCCGAGATGTCTTAAGGAATGTCTTAGGCCTGAGATTAGTAATCATATGAAAAAAAGAGGTGGAAGACCCGAGATTCTGGGTCACGAGTCCACTAGTGTTTATCGTGGAGTGTCGAGTTACGATAGCGCGAGTGTATGAGTTCGTACGTACTAGACACTTTATTTTTCTCATATCACATCATGGAATGCGACATTTGTGCATACTAGAGACATTGGGTTACACAGGTGCATTTGCTTGTATTTGATACTTATGTGCATGAGACCGACTCTAAGGGCATATTTGTAATCACTTGTCCCTAACGCCCTGTGACGATAGCTTTTGAAGCCACTTCAGAAGGGCCCCTGATTTGGTTGGCAAGAGATATTCGTCAAGACTAAGTTGATAGCATGATAGATAGAAATTGTCTGACCCTATTACCAACCGGAGTGGACAAGTAAATGGAATAGTGCACTTGAACAAGTTGTGTACCTCGTGTTTGGATTGTGTATCATTTCTCGTGTATTGGTTTGATTTGATTTGATTTGATATTGTGTGAGCCGTTGTGCTTAATTGAACATGAGTATTTCGGGCATGCGATTAGCCCTTGTGACTTGTGTATTGTCCCGTGAGTTATAAGTTTGTTTAACATTAGAGATATCGGATTGATTTGTCACCCCGGCGGTGAGCGTGTGGTTGCTATATTGTATCCGACATGATGTAGATTGGATGCACTATATTAATTCAGTCTTGCCTTATAGACTATTGCGATACGAATAGATCGTGTCACCTTGCGCATGTGCCCTTTGGCACAGTGAAGTGGTTATCTTTAGAACCCTACGTGCATGTTATACGTGTTGGGTTGAGAGTTTAGAACGTTATGTTGATGAGTATGCCTCCGTTGATTCACTTAAGGTGTTTCACTTCCCCTAGAGATTTAATGTCTCTATTGTATGCCTATAATAGGATGTCGCGAACTAGGAAGATTGCAAGGATGTCAGTTATGCACCCGACCGTATTTCAACTCAGACACGCATTACGAGAACTGAGAGAACTTGAGGACCAACTGAATGTGGCCCTAGGTGAGACACCCCGAGTGGAGCAAGTGACCCCACCGAACCCTCCTGCACCGACCCAAGACTCCAATAGAGCGAGTCAAGGTTAGAAGGTGAGACCTTGTAATTGAATTCGCAAGAGTCATGTTCATCGTGACTTATTCTATTATTTATCTGTTTTCCTGTTTTTGGACTACCTTGTGTACTCTGATTTGGGTACTCATTCGTTAGAATATTATATCTTGTAGTCGACCTGTGGATGTAATCATTGAGAGTGTGTTACACTCTATGTTTCGACTAGCATGTGAAGTATATGGTATTGGTGTCCCATAATACCGATCCGTTCCATCGAATGTATTTAGAGTTCGAAACTCTTATTGTTATTTATGTTGACCTTGTGGTTACCGCATTAGTGTTCATGGAACGAGCATGTAAGCTCGTGATCTCGTTGATGTTCGATTTCGTCGATTTGTGTTATAACTAGTAATGTCGTTATTCACGATAGAGTCCTATGACTCGCGTGACTTCGAGGTGATGCGTTTATTGCACCCTTTGATTCAAGCCCGTTTCCTTGACGATAGGATGTCTTTGTATAACCTTTTGAACCTTAATGTTGTGTTAAGCCCGGACCTAGTTGATCGCGGGATTTCCCGTGAGTAATTGTTGAGAGTTATACCATGGGAAGTGGAGATACGTTAGCGCGCGAAAGCGTGGCGTTGGGACGTGTCGAAGGTGTTTTCACGACACTTTGAAGTGCACTCTGAACTTGGACTTGACTAGAGACGGTTGTGAGTCTCGTAACGAAACCCCGAGATTTCTTACGTCTCGAAATTTCATCTGTTCGTTAGAAACCTTGTACGCGAGCAATACTCGCGGTTGATGACCTCTAACTTAGACCAACTCCTCTTATTTGTTGGGCTTTCGTTCCTTTTCGATAGAAGTGTGATTGTGTGGGCTATGGTATAGCCTTGTTGTAGTATTTGTACTTTCCGTAGACGTTAATTCATGAATTCGCGATCGAATTCTTTTAAGGGGGAGAGGATGTAATACCCCGACCCAACTTCATTCCGGGTTCACTCGTAGTCTCTCAGTATTGACCTTAAAACCCTCGGAGAGTGAGGTGTCGTGCTTGTTAAGCGTGACGTGTTGAGTCGAGAACCATATTTGACACGTGTTTAACTCATAGTGAGTTGCACTTTGTCCCTATACCCGTTCGAGGCTATCCTCGACTTCGATTGGCGTTCGTATAAGTTGCACTTCCTCTTTGGTTGATTGACCTAACCTTGGCTTAGATTCGTTCGCTAACGGCAAGCATGTTCGCCTTGTCGTCGACCCGTAAGTTGGGTTAGTCTGAGAGTTGTTTGACTCGTTGTGCATGTGAGACTTATATTTATTATCATTCGTCCACCATCGCAGGATGATTCGGGTGTGTTTCGAGTGTGTTTGACTATAATTTGATGTTAGGATCAAACCTAGGAAATAGAGTTGACACGCCCGTGCACTTGGCACGCCCGTGCACCTTTTCTTGGCACGGTCGTGCGAGGGCAGGCAGAAACTCCAGATTGGGTTGTGAAGGTTGGCACGGCCGTGCGCCTATTTTTGGCACGGTCGTGCGAAGTTGGCACGGCCGTGCGCCCAGTTTTGGCACGGTCGTGCGAGGTCGGACAGATTGGTGCTCTGTTCGTTCGGTTTTCGTTCTTCCTCGGTTTTTAACATTTTTAAGTGGTCTAAAATGCTCAAACAAGCCCGGGATTGGACCAAACACTTACCCATGGTATTAATAAAAGAGCAACACTCTATTTTCTCCCTCATTCTCATCCTCAAACCAGAAAATAGAGAGAGAGAGAGAGAGAGAGAGAGACTAGAGAGAGAAAGGAGAGAGAAGAAGAGAAGAATCGCGATATCTTGTTCGTTCTGAGTCGGATTTGCGATCCGTCTTCACCGGAGCGTAGCTAGCGACGAGGGGAACGATTCTAACGAAAAGGATCGTCCGATCCGTTGAGAAATCACCACCCCATCTCTTCCCCCACGTTTTAGTAAGAGAAAGTGGTGTTTTGAGAGAGAGAAAGCTTGATTCGGACTTGGATCGAGCTTGGGATCGACGTTTGGACTCCGTAGCGGCGTAGATTTCGCAGAGGAGTACATTTCCACCTGAAGCCCTTTCGATTTCGTGAAGGATTTACTTTGTGTAGTAAGTTACTAATCTCCTTCTTAGATTTTGAGCATCGTAGTATAATATCACGATGGTTACATGTTATACGTGTTGTATATGAGATTTCTATGTGCTATACATGTTCAATATGAATTGTTAGCATGCTATTCGTTGAGTATTGATGACTTGTTGTTAATATCGTAGTCTCAAAATATTAGAGACTTATGAATGATGATTGTGGTACATGTTGTTGTTGTACATATTGTATTGACGCCTCCTAGTGTTAGAGACTCATTGGGATTGATGTTGTTTCCCGAGTTGTAGACTCGTGGGTTTATTTTATAGTTGGGTTCCGGCAGTTAAATCTCCGATGACTTGTTTTAGTTCTACCGAACATGTGTAGCTCTTTGAGACTTTTATCGTTAGCACTCTCGTGATGACTCGTGAGATTCATACGGGTAGTATATACCCTGAACGTTGGTTATTGTGGTTGGCACGGTTAATTAGGGACGATACTACGGTTTGTCCGAGGTTTAGTTGTTGGTGACCAACTCTAGCGGAGTTGTATAAGACGTAGAGATTATACGTCGTGTAATGTGGTAATGTGTAGTATAAACCAACGTAGGTTGTATTGTAGTCTCCTACGGTGTGGGATGACGAATTGTTGAGATCATGACCCGATAGACCTCGACCTAGGGTTGACTTAGTCAAACATTACTGACTACGATGTGCGATGAATCGTTGACTTAACCTTATGTCTTAGCAAGGGTTAATTATCCATTGTGGTCTCTCCTTAAGTGTTATCGTATGGTCAGGCCCTTAGTGCGTGACATTTCTTATGAGACGAACAGTCTCAATCGTCGGATGACGAGTTAGTTGTATCCTGAGTAGTATGACACACCTTGGGTATCGTTCCATTCCGGGCGATGTGACTCATAGGGGGTAGTAATATATTTAATGTACGACGGATATGAGGTAGATTATATACACATCAGATGGAGTGTATCGTGATCGTGGGATACCGTAGAAATCCTAGGTTTCACGCGTTGGTAGCGCGTTGAATTATGATTGTGAGTACAAGTAGGTTTACATATGTTATGATTGTTAAGTCTAGCAATTGCAGACTTAAATGATGTGGCGTACGTGTGGTTGTTCTAGTAAGCAATAGGACAATCATCCTACTTTGATGATTGATTGTGTGTTGAGTAATTACAAGCACATTATGTTGATTTGGTATGTGGCTCAATAGAACACATTATGGTTTGATTTCATTGGGTTGTGATTTAATAGAACACATCATGATTTGGTTTATTAAGTTGTGATTTAATAGAAGACACTTAGATTAGTCTGGCATGAGTAAACATCTACTTGTACATTGCATCGAGTCCAGCTGGCATATGTGCATTGGAGGTGTATTGACGCTCGGTTATTGCGGGAGCAGGGGCTTCGTAATAGCAGAAGGCCAATACACTGGGCCTCGCCCTACCGTTGGCCACGGTAGGGGTTTCTCTAGTCCCACAGTTGAACGGAATAAACGGCGACTGTGTATTGTCGACATTTTTGTATGCATTGGGATACGGACACCGGTCCCTTGTGATACCTATAAGTGGCTAGAGCCGTATTGTCTTGGGTCGTAGGGGATCGAGCGATACGTCGACGTGGATACAGGAAATGGTCCACAACGGGTACCTGTAGATCGTGCGGGTCGCGATCGGGTAAATTATTTATTTGGTACCTGTAGATCGTGCGGGTTGCGATCGGGTACATTATTTTGTTTCGGGATACGAGCACCGGTCCCTTTGTGATTTGTGTACTGCAGCAACAACACACTCATCTATTTTTGATCGTGGTTGTCATTGGGAAACGTGTCTAGCATCAGCGGCACAATTGTTTAGTGTGGTTCTCTGGAGCAGTAGCGCAGGAATCTATTATCATTATTATCTTGATGGGTAGCAGCAGAGGCATCCTTTACAGTTCTGTGGAGCGGCAGTACGATCGTTTACTACGGCTTCATGGAGCGATAAGGTCGGAAGTGTTTCAAGGGATTTCGGAGGTGTACCTCGAATCCACCATATCCACCTTGATGTGTTTACTTTGAGCTTTATGTGCTTCCTATATGAACGAATGTTGGTCGTGGTCTCCAACCAGTGCATGACGGTTGGCGGCTACTGAGCCTCTCGTGAGTATAGGGTTGGTTGTCTTATGTGCTACAACCTGTTTATTATCCTGCTATTCTTACGTGCATAATGCCATGCCATATTGTTTCATTAGTAGCTTACTGGGTCATTCGACTCATCCCTTCCATATTTGTTTTCCTTAGTTGCAGGATACGTTTCGGCGCATTTATGTTACATTTATTTCCTGTACTTGTGAGATCGTGGGTTAAACTGAGTTATGTAAACTTAGTATGTCGGGTAGAGATTCTTGTATTTTATAGACTTGTATTTGGTGCCGACTTGTGGAGTCGTGCCGGTTATACTATTTTTATAACTCCAGTTTTCTTAGTGTTGTGGCCATGTGCCCGTTGGTATTTTACTGTTAGTTTTCCCGAGCGTGTTGTCTCGTGGTATTTGAGATATTGTTGTTCTCCGGCGCTTGTTTAGCCGTGGAGGTTATTTTTGTTGTTGTTGGGATTCTTGTTAATCGAGCTTTGAGGCTTAAGTTCAGTTGTCTTTCCGCTTCCTTGTTTTTAGTATTTCGTTGCTCTGGTTTTGGTTTCGAGCTTTGTGGCTCGCTTTATATTTGTTCTTCTTGGGTTTGGCGTTCCGAGCTGGGGTTCAACATCGAATCTCGGGCTCGGGTTGTCACAAATTGAGTTTGTTGTACACTTTTCAAGTGTATGGATATGTGTTAGAAGTTTCATAGTCATTTGCATTCGATTTGATGTGCATCTAAAGCTTTATTTTATGTGGTTTGGATTGTGTTGTAGTTGTATTTTAAACTTGGTTTGAGTTTAGTATCATCTTAGGATGACTTAGGAGTGTTTTAGAATCACTTTGGATTGATTTTGGAACTTTTTGACCTGAACCAGATACTATGCAGCCGCATAGTGCCAAGGCCTAACAATCTGGATTTCATGCGGCCGCACAAGACGTTCGTATGAAGCCCATGCGCGCGCATAAGTCCAGCCGCGCAGAAACCCTAAACATACTGGATTCTATGCGGCCGCATAGCGAGCTCGCATAGAAGCTATGCGGACGCATGGGGCGGCCGCATAGCGACGGACTCTGTTATTTTATTTGACTTTTTGACCATCATCCAATGGCTGAAAATTGGTCACGACCATTGACCACCTCCCCAGCCTTACTAAGTCTCTTAAAAACACAAAGAGACTCATTTTTACACACACATTCTCATATTCAACCTTGGCAAAGTTGAGTGAGAGAGAGAGAGAGAGAGGAGTTTTTGTGTTAGAAATCCTTGTTTCTTGATCATTTGAAGACCAAATTGCAATCCAACACCACCATTGTGAAGCTCTTAGTTAGGAGAAACCATTCTTGGTCTTGCATGTGGCTTTGCTTGGGTTGAATCTTCAAGTTGTAAGCTACTATCCCTTTTTCTTCCTCAATTATAAATTGTTCTTCATCCTAGACTTGTTATTTGATGAAAAATATTAGAAATCATCATTTTTGAGCATGTTTGACCATGTTGACTTATTAAATTTGTGGTTGAATTTTTGGATGTGTTTGGAGACTCATGTTTACATGTTAGAAGTGTAAAATATGATTAGTAATTATTAAGTTTATGGTATGATTAATTCGCGTAAACTCAAACTCATTAGAAACCGAAAATGACTCTAACGGAGTTCGTTAGGATTTCATAATTTATGAGACCACGTGTGTGATTTGGGAATTCTTGGTCGATTCGAGTGATTCGTTTGGAAATTTGGTTACATTGGTTGTGTGTATTGATGTTACGTTAATTGTCGTAATTTTTATAAGTTGGTTATTTGTGGTGTGGGATTATTATAACTCACTTGAGACATTCGTATCATTGTTGAATGTTATTGTTGTGGTATACTCCCTACATTGGAGTATGACCTTTTAATTTAAATGTCGAGTAAACATCTACTTGTGCATTTAGTTAAGTCCATGGCATTCGTGTTGGCGGTGTATTGACGCTCGATTATTGTGGGAGCTGGGGCTACGTAATAGTCGAAGGCCAATACATCGGGCCTCGCCCTACCGTTGGCCACGGTAGGGGTATAGCGCCATTTGTTGTACGGAATAAACACAACCATAGTAAGCTATATCCGTGGTTGATTCTTGGGTTGTAGGGACCGAGATCACCCGTCAACGTGAATACAGAAGATGGTTTACACCGTGTTATGATATTTGGTATTCTTGTTCGAGCACGTCAACAATGGCTCTACATTTGATATTAGATTGGTTGGTTGGTTGGAAGTATTGTTTTGGTTGGAGGTATACCTCAATACCGTATCCTTTGTAACTTGTTTACTTATAGCTCTTATCTGCTTCTTGTATAAGCGAATGTTGGTCACGTTTTCCAACCGGTATAGGACGGTTGGCGATCGTTGATCCTCTCGTGAAATATGGGGTTGTTTGGCTATGTGCAACACTTGTACTCCCGTCTTGTATTGGAATGGTTTCATGATGGCATGAATACTTGTTATATTTATTGTCTTGCATCTAGTATGCCATATTGTTGCATTAGTAGCTTATTGAGTTTCGACTCACCCCGTTTCGTGTTTATTTGTTTTTCTTAGATCAAGGGCCGGCGAGGAATCCATTGTTGCTCGAGTTCAGTTCCAGTTGGTCGTCTTCCTTTGGTAGTGCACCTTGTGCCTAGTATTTCTTTTGGTGAGGCCGAGGATGTACTTGTTATATCGACAATGTATTTGTTGGGTAGTAGTCTCGTCTGTTAACTGTTATATTCTTTTGTTATGCCGGCATGGTTGCCGTGCTGTTGTATATACTATTAACTTTCATTCCGCGCACTCTGATATGGTTTATGTATATACCGAGCCTGTTAGCTCGTGGTAGTTGTTGCTAGCTAACGTGTTGTTTCTCCGGCTTGTGTTTCGCCGTTGAGGTTTAGTCTTGTTTAAAAGATCTTGTTGTTTTTAAAGAAAACTTGCACTTGCATTACAGGGTTTTCACATGACTTTGTATTCTGTTAAAAAGGAAATTTTTTTGAGATGCTACTTTCGTGTTTCCGTATGTTCGCGGACCGAACGAGATTCTACATCAGATCTTGGGTCGGGTCACCACATTTATGTTCTTTACATTGTTTTATTCTATCAGCAAACTTGTAATACCTGTACTCTAGTATCTTATGAATATATTCGCTGGTTCTCTTTACTTTGTGTTAATTGTATCAGCAATCTTATTCATATGTTATATATATTTGCTGTTGTATTATTTACTTATTCCTTTCTTCCAGCAATGTATATAACCATTTATTCTTTAAGACTTGCATTTCGCATAAACTGTTGTTAGTTTACTCAGTGTTCAACTGAACGTTTACTCTTTTTATGGAATACACACCTTTTTATTAAAGTTTTGCAAGAAATTTTAATTTGGGTAAGATAGGATATTCACCCCCCCCCTTTAACCTATCTGCTAAGCTATTGCGTTATAGCCACAGTGTTGTATATATATTGTTTAAGATTTACTTGTATTCATCACCAAGTCTATATTAGAAGTGACCTCTGGGCCTGTGTGTCAAGTGGTGTGGAAACTTATACTTAGAATCATGCCATGTAATAGTTTTAGGATTACTTGTTTGCACTAGCCAAGTCCTTTAGGTGATGGCTGTTGTCTATCAGCCATCCCCTACGAACAGTGTCCTTCAAGACTTCAATCAGAACTTACCGGCCAAACTTCATTAACAATTTATGAAGATATGAAAAACGAAAAAGACTTGTTTTGAAAATTTGCCTTTGTTACTAGCAATGTCACTCCTTGACTTTGGTGTAACGGTAAAACACGTGGTTCATTTATTGAACCATTCCATATTTGGCTATTTTCTCAGAAAGAACACTGCAAGAAACACTTTGTCAGCCTAGTTTTGGCAAAGCTTGCAGGTACAGCTGAAAATCCACCTTGGAAGACTCAGTTCACCACTCAAACATCGACAACCATTTTAGGGCATTTAATGCATGTCACTATGTATTAAATGCACCTAATTCAAATCTCCCAAGTCTGAATCTCTTCAACGTCTCCAAGTATAAATAGAAGGCTACCTGAAGCATTGAAGACTCCTTTGAATATTTTGAAAATCTCAACAACCTTCAAGCTTCATAACTCCAAGTGCATTCAAGAGCTTCAAGAAACATTCCAACAATAATTCTGTGAAGAGCACTGTTCTTAGATTCTAGTCTTTATTGTTCTTCATTGATTGTGATTCTAAGTATTCAAGGCACACAAGAGTTTAATCTTTCTAGATTATAACTCTCACCAAAACACTTGGTCAAATATTTTGTACACGATCATTTTGTAAACGATCTCAGTGGAAAAGATAGTGCACTTTTCAAATCCAAAGTTGACCACTTTGGTAGTGGACGTAGCACTTATTCATAGTGTGAACCACTTCAAATATCTTTTCTTTATTTTCTAAACTTGTGTTTGATTTTCACTTAAGAACTTTCTGTTTTCATTCTACCCAGGAGATTGGTTGATCCTGTCTATAGGATATCAACCATTCTGACTTGTCCTATACTTCTCAGTCTATTCCGCTGCAAACTATTTTTAAACTCTTTTGTTATTTTTGTGAAGTAAAACTTGCAAAAGTTTTAAATTGGACATAGGCTATTCAATCCCCCTTCTAGCTTATTTGAACCTTTTGGGACTGACAATTGGTATCAGAGCTTAACTCTTTGAAAACAAGTTTTTTCGAGATTAAACTCTTGAGAGATTAAATATCCAATGGCTCACCATATGATGGAAACATCAAATGTGAACCACGTCCCAATATTAGACGAAGTTCACTTAGATATATGGAAGGAAAAAGTTAAAAGACATGAATTCTATTGACAAACGTTTGTGGAAATTTGTTATAGAAGGTCCAAGAACTCCAATGAAGCCAAATATGCTAGCTGCTACTGATGGTAGTATTGTTGTAGAAATTCCCAGACCTGAAGATGTATGGGATGATGAAGACAGAAAGAACGATGCTCTTGATGAAAAGGCTATCAACATCATTACAAGCTGTGTTGACTCCGATATATTCTGGCAGATCATCAATGTAGATATTTTTAGACAACCATAATTCATACAACTATATTACATTTTCCAATAAATCTTTAATTATTTATAAAATGGACTAACACAATTTTTATACAAATTACAGGTTGCAAAACATAAAAGAAGATGATTCCAAGGTTGAAACGCAAAAGGAATAACTTCAAGGCACAAAGATTAAAGAAAATTGACAAGGGACCTGAAGCATAAAGAATGAAAGATGATGATTCTAAGTGTAAAATTCATGGTTTGGTGCACTGAGACATGTTTTAGTGCGCCGCGCACCAAACCCCACATCTCCAAAATATCAACCTCGATATCCCAGTTGACCAACGTTGTTGACTTCTCCGGCAAAGCTTGGTGACCAAGTTGGAAGGAAGCTTCCTAGCTTACTTGGGGATGAGATTAACTCTCCCTCTCTCCCATATAAATACTCCATCTCAGACAAGAGAAAGAACTCTCTCTTGATCTCTCTCTCAGACACACACATACAGTGTACTCCCTCCTTGAACGGCAGTGAGCATGCACACACACACACAAAACACACTCAAGCACACACATAGCGAAAAACGTAAGTCTTTCTTTCCTCGTATCGGAAGCAGAGGAAGCACAACGATCAAGCTACGGACTGGCTTGATCAAACCACAAATCAACAGCATAGAACTTATTGGCTCGAATCTCAGTAAAATGACAGAAGGTAAATCCTTCAGTTCGTTAGATTTTCATTTGTATTTGGATATATAAATGGTTTGAATAATTTTTAAACATGTAAATAAACTTTGATGTGTTTAGTATGTATATATACATGTAATCTTTCTGTTAAATTCGAATTTGAAGCTTCATTGTTTTTTTTTTTTTTTTTTGCATATTACAGTATGTTTAGTTTGATTTTTTGGTTAATTTTTTAACTTCGATTTGTGGTTAAACTTGTAGATTAATGTTTATAAGCTCCAAAACATGTTAATACTTGATTTTTATGAAAGAAAAACAAGTTTAAAAGCTTGAATACTTAGTTCGAAAACCAAATTTTCCTACCTCTGTTCTTGAGGAAAGAGGTAATGTTTAGTGCGCGGGTGTCCCGTAGGGTCCACTGCGCACCAGACAATGCATACTTCTCCTGTGCATTGCGCACAATCCTTGATTTCCAGCTTGGGCCTCTGCCGTTGGGCCTGTCCACTGTGCTTGGCCCATTTTGCTTAATTGATGTTATATATATATATATATATATATATATATGTATGTATGTAAAGTATTTTTAAAAAAAATGTTTTTTATATAAAAACTCTCCTTTTATGTTATTTCCATATGTATTATATGTGTTTTGTTTATTTTGGTATAAATAAAACGTGTATACATTTTATAACGTAAACGGAGAAATAAATCTCCGTGATTCGTTTTCCTCCTAGTCACATGGTATAATAAACCAGTAATATTTAAATTTGAGCATGCAATCATTGAGACCGAAAGGGCAAGTTGGGTGCCCAACTCATAACTTAGCCCCCGAACCTATAATCTAGTTTTCTCTTGTTTTCTTTATAAACGAGGGTGACGACTTTGTATTTTATATAAATATGTTTTGCACATTTATTACACATTTTTTTGGGAGTTCAAAGTGAAGCCTAGGATCGGATCGGGGTACTCACAGTGGCGACTCTACTGGGGAGTTATTTTGTTCTTTTTTATTGAAAAGAAAAAAAACGTGGGCTAGACTCATACATTTATACTTTTCATGCTCTTTTGTTTTATTTTTATAACATGTTTATATGTTATTGGTTTGTTTTATTTCTTGTGACACATTTAAATATTACATATTTGATTTTATGATAGGATTTCTGTTATTTTATTTTATTTTCATAACATGTTTAATGTGTTATGTGTTCATTTTATTTTCATTTTATGTTGTGTAACATGTAAATGTTATGTGGTTACATTTT
This sequence comes from Platycodon grandiflorus, assembly GCA_016624345.1. Classification (NCBI taxonomy): domain Eukaryota; kingdom Viridiplantae; phylum Streptophyta; class Magnoliopsida; order Asterales; family Campanulaceae; genus Platycodon; species Platycodon grandiflorus. Next base: position 9,415,093 of record CM028367.1, on the reverse strand, counting down.
TGGTACATAATTATTTTGTTACGTACATACTATTGTTCATACTAACTCCTACAGGTACAAAATTCATTTATTCATTATTTGTACATTTATTTGGACTTTATTGCCAATTCGTTTATTTGTACATTTATTGTTACGTGCTCGTTTTAGACATATAACATGTTTAGTGTTACATATTTATTTACCTATTTGTAACATAAATATTTCGTGCTTTTATTTTGTTACGTGTTACGTGTTATTCTTTATTTGTATTACATGTGTTAGGATTCAAGGTGCTCAAATAGGCTAGAAGAGGGGTGGGGGGTTGAATAGCCTATGTCCAATTTTAAAAATTATTTTACAAAGTTACTTCACAAGAGAGTCAGAAAATATTTTGCAACGGAATAGAGTAAAGTATAGGACAAGTTCAAGATTACTGATCTTGATAGGGCAAGATCAGCTATTCTATGAGTTGTTGGAATTTCTGGAAATCAACAAATAATAGCAAATCACAAGTGCAAGAAATAGATAGACAAGAAATTTAATATGGTTCACACTTAAAATAAGTGCTACGTCCACAACCAAAGTGGTCAACTTTGGATTTGAAAAACGTGTACTAAGTTTTCCACTAGAATCTTTACAAGATAGATCACTAATGGATCATGTACATAAAATGGTTGACCAAGTGTTTGTGGGAGAATTGATATCTACAAAGATATAATTCTCATGTGCTTTGAATGCTTGAGGATTGCAATCAATGAAGAGCAATAAAGACTATGCGTCTAAGTTTGGAGCTCTTCAAAGAATGTTTTTACATAATGAGCTTTTAAGCTTTGAATGTTCTAGCTGTTGAAGATGAAGATTTTAGAGTTGTTGATTCAGAGAGAGTTAATGCTTCAATGGAATCTTCTATTTATACTCAGGGAAGTCCTTGTAGCCGTTAGATGCATTTAATGCTGAAGATATTAGCATTAAATGCTCTAATCTTGTTGTTGAGATCTGATAGGGAGTTCTGAAAGGCTCAGACTATATTCTGCCATTTTGCCAAAAATAGGTAGACAGTAGTTGCAGGCAGAGTGTCCTTTTCTGAGATGAATGCCTTATAAGGAATGAAACATTAAATGTTTTGTGTAGGTTATCATTATATCAAAGTCAAGAAAGGACTTTGCTGATAACTCAAGGCATATCTCTAGACAAGTCTTAATCAGATAATCTTTAGGTCTCTAACATTGCAGATGAAACTTGGCTAGAACGAACTTGGCTGATGACTTGATGAACTTGGCTGATATGAAGATAGCTGATCTGAACATGGCTGATACACAACAGGCTATCTTCTGAAGTCTAAGCTAAGTACAAGAAGCAATCCTAAGCTATTACAAGCAGTTATCTAAGTACAAGTTGCCACTCTAACTGACACGCAGGCCCATTAGTCACCTTGAATTAGGCTTAAGTTATGGATACAAACAAATCTATACAAAATAGAACAACATGCTTAAAATATTACATGATTATCTTGTATGTGATTATTTTATCTTTGTTACATGTTAAAAAAATTACGTGCTTTATTTTTGTTACGCGTTGTTATATAACATATTTATATGTTACGTGTTTTATTTCATTTGTGACATGTTAAATGTTATTTGTTTGTTTTGTTACTTGATTATGTGTTACGTGTATATACTGCTTGTACTATATTCATTTGTTTGGGTAATGCATGGTGCCAAAATTAATTATTTATAATACTTATTTATTTATTTTATTTATTCATTCATTCTTTGTAGTCTCAGGGCTTAAGTCCTACCTTTTGTTGATTTCCTTACATTGCTAACAAAACAAACAAAAAAAAAATTGAAAAACAAAGTTTTAAAAAAAAAAATTTTCTTCACAATTCATATTATTCTATCAAGAAACAACAAGAAGAAAATACATATCAGCTTTTATAGAGTTGAACTACCGTGACCTGAGCCTCGTTTTGAGGGACGTAGGCAGCCTTCAGGTTCGGTTATGTTTTCAAAAAAAATAGAAAAAAAAAGTTTCAAAAATCTTTACAGTTTTCATTATCTTTTAATCTCGACAATCTTTATTGCTTTAAATTCTTTCATTCAGTTATTGATTTGTACTTTTCTCGAGGCTCCAAACCCTCAAGTTGTGGTTATGTTTCTTTTTCCACAATTTTCATACAACTGCTAACAAACAAAACCCACATTAACTGAATCAGAAAAAATGGATATTAATTCTTTTAATTGTATATACTTGTTCCAGTTTTTTATCTATATATATATAAAACTTAATAAGTCTAAATAAGGAAAAATCCCGCCAAAATATTACTTACCAAAAATAGAAAGTTAACTTCATACAGATAAAACTGATTATACATTTAAATTTTTTCTCGAAAATACAAAACAATAAATATAAAATAATAATACAATCTTTAATTACATCCAAACCATGAATTGAAAAAAGTGGCATTGAAAAAAGTGCATTGGAAAAAGTGTCATTGAAAAAAGTGCATTGAAAAAAGTGGTAGACTCACTCACATTCTCTCTCCCTTTCTCTCTCTCTCTCTCTCTCTCTCTTCGGCCTCCTTCTCTTCCTTTCCGTACTTCAATTGAACCGTTGTCAATGAAAATAATATTTTTTAATTAATTTTTTTCAATTTATGTAATTTTTAATTGATATATATATATATATATATATATATATATATATATATAATGACAAGCAAGTCTTAAAATAGTACAATATGCAAAAAATTATTTGCCAAAAATAGAACATTTTCATAGAGCATTTAATATTACTATATATCCAAACCATAAGTTGGACAAAGTGGTATTGAAAAAAGTGACAAACAAAGTCCACCGCTCTCTCTCTCTCTCTCTCTCTCTCTCTTGTTTTTCATTTGACAATATTTTCAATTGAACCGTTGTCAATGAAAATAATATTTTTAAATTATTATTTCATTCCAATTTATGTAATTTTTAATTGAAATATTAATTATTAATTATGTAAATTTTGAATATACGAAATATTAATCATTAATTTCTAAAACAAAGAGGAAAAACAAAATACAAAGAATAAACTAAGGAAAATTAAATTATACTCTATAAAGATGTTATAAAGTATTACATTAATAAAAATAATATTCTATAATTTAAAAAAAATTGTATTTAAAATAGAACATTTTTTCTTTTTTTTCAATTTATGTAATTACCTGAAATTATACAATGACAACCAAGTCTTATAATTATTTTATAAATTTCACTATAATGATTTTTCTTCTTTTTTATTTATGTAAATTTTTTTTTCAGAAACTATAATATTACCGATATATCATTGTATTTCTATTTAATTAGTTGTCTCCAACATTACTTTACCTCCATTTATTCTTTTTATTTTAACTTTTCTCTTTATTTTGCTTGAGTGTTATTTAGTTGAAAAAGATATATGTCCGTGCGTTAAACGCACGGGTATAAAACTAGTTACATATAAATGTAAAACAAGTTATTAGCTATCGTGCACACACGCGCACTCATTTCAAATTGTTACCAAGCTTCAAACCTTGGTACGGCCACGTTGGAATGAAACTAGGTAGGTCACGAGCCCAGCATTCCTCCTGTCACACCCCAATTCAAGCTCCTACACAGAGCCTAAATTCGGGCATGAACCGGCTATACATAATCAAAATAACCACCGGTTTAACATAATACAATTGCAGAATAAAAACATGGCGACATGCCATTCAACCTCATAAACTGAAAAATATACAACTGAGTTTACACAACTCATTCAACTAATATACAAACCAAAAGAGAAGGCATCCAGCCTTTATATACAATACGAAATAGACCAGTTTTTGAAACATAAACAATATAACAAGCCACTGTCTAATCATATACAAAAAATAAAGCTACCCCAAAAGAGAATCAACCACCTTTTATCTCACGACGAGCTGCACAACCTCACGCACGTGACCCCTTCGTCTCGCTTCGATCTAAGGAAAACGTTAGTGAAATGGTGAGTCACCTATGACTCAGTAAGATTCTACTATACTTATGCATGTTATGCATGTATGTAACAGTAATAGGATGATAATACATAGCAACATGTAATCAGCATAACTGATAAATAACTAAATCTCATTACTAGCGCAAGAAGGCTCACGACTGACAACTGTCCCACAACAGTTGGAAGTAATGACCAACTTACAAAGCAATGAGCTAAACAACATCTCATATCACGTATTTAACAAGTAGTAACATCACGGAATTATACACAGTAGGATATCAAAGATTAGGTACACCTTCGACTAATCAGCTCCCCTTATAACCCCACTTGATTTTAGGAGTTCATAGTATATCATTTCAAGTAATATAAGTCATATATTCTACGGAATAAGTCAACATGCCCCAACTCCCTACAACCTTGGCAATCATGAGGCAATACCACTCTTATCCATTAATTTATGTGGTATACTCCATATTTTGACCAAAATAGGGACGCAGGCTGAATTAAGATCGCCACAACTCGACTATCACTGCTCTCCGCCCCATAACAGTCGGTGGTCAATCAGAACCCTCTGAAAGTTATAATTCATTTGTGCACTTTTTGTTAACCAATTTCATGTTCACACATTATTCCGTATTTGTTTGCAATTTTGGTATTTTGTTTATCCTTCAAGGATCAATTCGAGTTCTATTTTCATGAATCAATATAATGAACAAGTTAACCATCTCAAATAACTCAATACCAAGTCACAACCTCTTAATCGCAGCCATGTTACACAATTTAATTATGCCAATTTCTCGCCGGTTTCACCAATTCGCGTATGCAATCGATTTACAACATTTCCAAGGTTAATATAAACATCAATACACTTTATTAACACATACGCATAGTCATATTAGACTATTAAACATCATAGCATGGCTAGAATTCAAGGTTTCACCATAATAACAATTCAATGATCACATATAACCAAAATTAATCGATTAACTACGAACATCAACAAGCTAGAGGTCCCTTACCCAATTGAATAGCCAAACCACCGATTATCCCCTGGATTTTAGTGATTAAACAAGCCACAAACTTAGTTAGTTCAACCCCTTTTGAGCTGCATCGAAGAAGGAATAAGAAACCAAGCAACAAACCCTTGAAACCCTAGGTTGAATTTAATGAAGTATAGGGTGAATTTGAGAGAGAAAGGTGTGTTTTGAGTGTTCTAAACCCTGGAGTATTGTTTTCCCCTATTTACCCACGACTAAGACCAAATGAGGAAGGGTTTAGTAGGAGGTGGCATCAAGAAACAAGTCAAAAATGAGCTAGCATAATTCTGATTACGGGCCAGTGCGGTCGCACCAAGTGATGAAGCACGAGAGCGCCTACTGTTCACTCCTAGGTCATTTCTACTGTTTTACTTTGTTTCCTTGGTTCGATCACTTGGGCATTCCTAGGTTTTATTGTATAACACTTATAACACATCAAAGGTTGTTCCTAAAGGTTCTATATCATCCTAGGATCAAATCAAGGTCACGACAAAGTTTACGAACCCGAAAACAACATCGAAACTACTTCGTTTTGCAACTTTGAAATAACACAACATCTTTCTCTTTTTCAAGGCTCGGTTTAGCATTATGAAACCTATATAACATCAAGTATATCAAGGTTCAAAGTACCATGACTCATCTCTCCCATTTCGATTCGATTTACGCCACGGAATAATGCAAGAAAGTAACAAACCGAACAAGCAAACATAAGTTTACAACTCATATATTCGTGATCATGACCCAAGATAATCAAGTTAACAATGCATGCACATAATCATAAGATTTGTATGCTAATGAAATGCTCAGATATTACACCTCCAGCCGACACTATCCCTTTTCACGCGATTACTGACCGTCCCCCGGGAAGTAAGCCATCCTAGCCCTGCATAGCCACGCCTAATGCATATAGATTTTTAGGACACTTCAAAGGCCGGTTGGTTCTTATTGTCATAAACATACTTTGTCAATCCTTTGTATAAAGACAAAAAGAATTCAAGATAAAAAGAAATCAAATAAAAATAAAAAAAGAGTCGTCGACTGACAAAAGAGTCAAATTGTTCACAGCAAAAAGAAAAAAAGATGTTGAGAAATAAACACCAAACAAAAAAATAAAAAATAAAAAAGAGTCATACTCTCCTAAAAGAGAATCATTGTGATCAAAAGGTCGACATGACAAAAATCCTTATGCACGAGATTGACAAAAAAATTGATGACATATGCCTAGAAAATTCAAATGGTGGATCCTGAAGAGAATATAGTCCCTTTGCCTAAGATCTGTCCAATCTTAGGAAGTCAAAATACAAGTGGAATACGAAGGTCCTATATTTTGTAGAGAGAATCAACTATTCTAGGAATGGATCACAAGTCAAAACAAAGCGTTGTCGGTTGTTCAACCTTTTTAGGGTGAGTCGTGTCTTAAAAGGAAAAGAGGAACAAGAGATTGTGTTCCAGAACCTAACTCCTACCCATACCCCAACCTTTCAGAAACTTGGGCTTGAAATGAAGGAGGACTAGCACTTGGAGATTGACAAGAGTACCGAGTTTGAATTCAGAGTCAAGTACAGAATGTTTGTGTTTGAGTCAAATGGCTAACCAGGAAGAGAATACTTCTGCAGGACATGACACAGGGGCTCCAAGATACACTCCAACCCGAGCGATGCAGTAATGGATGGACCAAAGCATAAAATCTTTGATAGCTAGGTTTTCAACCCTTATACAAGGTCAAGGGGCTGATAATAGGAGTGCACCTGTCTGTACAGGACCTATCGATCCATCACTCTCATGTGTGAATGCAAGTCTACCCAATCTAAACACCTACTCTACCTATCCACATGCCTATTCTCCATACCCACATACACATTCCCCATATCCAAACACTTACACGTTTTACCCAAACACATTCTATGTAGTAGAGAGGTGTAAGCTTTGTGGCGATGGTCTCCAATTTTCATTTGACTCTAATTGGGGTTGCTAAATAGTGGTTGATGTCAGTTGATAACACCAGAATTACTACCTGAGACAAGCTCGTAGATGAGTTTCAAAAGAGGTGCAAAGACAATAGCAATTGGGGAAATAATAAGCGAGACCTTGAGTTATGCACCCAACATGAAAATGAAACTTTCGCTGACTTCACCGAAAGATGGTGGAAGAAAGTGGTACAAGCTCTTGAAAGGCCTCACCCGGTCGAGTAATTGCGCATCCTTTTGAATAATCTGCAGCCTGTGTTCTATGAACGGTTATGGTACTTGTCATATGTCGACTTCTCTACCATCCTTGATGTTGGGTTTTGCATCAATGAAAAAATTTGGGCCAACCTCATACAGGCTCATCCAAGCAACTTTGATGGTCTTAATACGAGTGATCCAGATCACGAGACCTACGATTACATCGTCGATGATGATACAGTTGTTTGATGATGATACAGTCGTCGATATAAGACAAGTCATCCACGAAATTTACAAGGCTCAACATCAAAACATACTCAAACATGTTGATTTCAACATATAAATGCCATTTAACAAGGCTAGGATGTCATACAAGACATAAATAGAGAAGGAGAGCGGTAGTAGCTTACCTCTAGCAAAATTTAATCTAAGAAAAACCTTATGAAACCCACATGCAATCCAAGGGAAATGATCTCCTAGTAAATAGCTCTACAATGGCGAAGGCGGATCGTGATTTGGACCACAAATGAGCAATCTTGCTCACCTTCTCACTCTAGAACTCTCTCTATGTTTCAAGGATGAAAATGGTGAAATGAGGAGAGTTTCAGCTCTTAAATGGTGTTAAGGAGTCTCTCAAAGTCTGATTTAAGAGCTCCAAGTCGTGGCTAATCCTCAACCTTAGGATGTAAGTCAAATGGTCAAGTCAGTTAATAGTTCGTCAAAGAAACAAAGCAGAGTACGACGTTAAGCATCCGCACTATGAGGATGCATAGCTCCTATGCGAGCTCTTTATGCGACCGCATACAATTTAGAAACTATGGGAATCTATGCGAGCTGGCGCCATGTGGGCGCATAGCCCTTATGCGGGCGCCTAAGGCGGCCGCATAAATTCCAGAAACTTTGGGACTCTATGCGAGGTCGCACTGTGCGGCTACATAGTGACTGGTTCAGGTCAAAAAGTCTCCAAATCATTATCAAAGTGAGTTTAAAACATACTTAAATCAAACCAAGTCCAAAACACAAAAGAAACTCATCCAACAACTTCTAACAAGGTTAAGAATGCAATCCAATACAAGTACCAAAGATTGCAAGGATTAAACACTAAACAAGACATATGAAAAGTATGAAATCTACTCAAATGCAAACATACTAGGAAGAAGATTGTTCATGAAATGACAATGATACCTAATGAAGTAAATAAACACGATGCATACAAATGTTGTGAACGATGCTGGTGTTACATTTTCACCCCCTTAGAATAAATTCGTCCGCTAATTTTAGAGCCGGAAAAATTAGCCCAGCCCAATGAGCCGACCCAACCAACCCGATATTATGGGGGGCTTGGGCTTCAATTTATAAGGCCCGAAAAAATTTGGGCATTTTTGGCTCGGTCCAATAGGCCCGTGGGCTAATTGGGCTCGGGCCAAAAAAGCCCGATTTTTTCGGGCCAGCCCAGCCCGATACACTTTTATTAAGTTTTCAATCAAACAATTTTTGCTACTTTAAGTGATCTTTTAGTGTTGTACATGCTGTGTACAAACACAAGTTTGTGTGCAATGCTTTTAAAAATAAAGGGAACGGACAGGAGTGTATCTTCGAAGTCCAAGACTTGGTTATTTGAAGTCATGAAGTTTATGTTCAATGTTTCCAAGATTAATAAAGGGAACGGACAGGAGTGTAAATTATTTTTTAATTAATATAAAAATATCTCTTATGTTTATGTGCAATGCTTTTAAAAATAATTAGAAAAATATTTGATTGAGGTTAATGCAAATTTTTAGTCAATTGTTTCTTATGTTTTTAATGTATTTTACACTCCTCCTGTCTACAAACAATTTATATAGTTGTACTTTAATCATCAAGATACGACTTATTATTTAGAGAATTTATTTGATAAATTGTAGACTTATAATGAGTTGTGAATTTTTTTTTATGTGATAACTTGTAAATTTTGTAAAAAATATGTTTTGGTAGAAATTTGGGCCGATTTGGCCCGAAAACCCGAAAGCCCGATGACTTATAACTGGGTTGGGCTGGGCTAGAGGTTTGAGGCCCGATGTAGTTTTTGGGCTGGCCCGGCCCGGCCCAATTTTATGTGTTGGCCCGATGGGCTGGGGTTGGGCTGGGCTGGCAGCTCTAGCTAATTTACTTACCAATCACCTCGAACAGAAATGGATACTTCTCACGCATCTCTTGTTCCAACTCTCAAGTGGCTTCTTCAACATTATGATTCCTCCACAAAACCTTCACAAGATGAATAGTCTTGGTCCTTAAAACATGTTCCTTTGTATCCAGTATCCTCACGGGTTCTTTAACATAAGAGAGATCGATCGATAAATCTACCGGTTCATATTCCAAACTATGTGATGCATCCGACAAATACTTCCTCAACATCGATACATGAAACACGGTATGAATACCCGACATCCATGGTGGCAAAGAAAGTCTATATGCCAATTTTCTGACTTTCTCCAAAATTTTAAACGGTCCAATAAACCTCGGAGCCAATTTACCTTTCTTCCTAAATATTTTAACCCCAATTCAAGGCGACACCTTCAAGAACACACGATCACCAACCTCAAACTCAAAGTCTCATTGCGTATTATCCGCATGACTTTTCTGTCTACTTTGGGCCAGTTTTAATCTCTCCTGAATAATCTTTACACTCTTGGCCGATTCAAGAACTAAATCTGGACCCAACAATTTCGCTTCACCAACCTCATCCTAACAAATCGGCGAGCGACATTTCCTACCGTAGAGTGCCTCATATGGAGCCATATCAATACTCGAATGGTAACTGTTGTTGTTGGAAAACTCTATCAACGGTATATGTGAATCCCAAATTCCCTTAAAGTCCATTAAACAAGACCTCAACATTTCCTCAAGTGTTTGAATAGTTCTCTCAGATTGTCCATCAGTTTGTGGATGAAATGCTATACTAAGAGCCAACTTCGAACCCAATGCATTCTGAAGTGTTTCCCAAAACCGCGAAGTAAACCGTGGATCTCTATCCGATAAAATGCTAATCGGAACCCCATATAGCCTCACAATTTCCTGAACGTACAAGGTAGCAAGTTTTTCCATAGAATAAGTCATCCCAATAGGAACAAAATGAGCTGACTTGGTCAATCGATCGACAATAACCCAAACCGAATTCGAGTCCGTGATAACCCAGTCACAAAATCCATAGCAATGTTCTCCCACTTCCATTCTAGAATTTCCAATGGTTGCACTAAACCCACTGGTCGTTGGTGTTCTGCTTTTATCCTTTGACATGTCAAACACCTCGAAACAAACTCGGCTATATCCCTTTTCATTCTGTTCCACCAAAAATTCTTCTTCAAATGCCTATACATTTTCGTACACCCCGGATGAATCGTATACTTAGATTTATGAGCCTCATCCAACACTTGTCGTTTCACCTCATCAATTGCTGGCACACAAACCCTACCTCGAAACAAAAGCATACCAATATTATTCCTTGAAAAATCTGATGTCTTACCTTCATCTAATTCCTCAATCAACTTTTTTAATTCCGAATTACTCTCTTCAGTTTCCTTATTTTGCTGAAGAAAAACTGGTGTAGCACGAATGTTAGCAAATATCACCCCATGGTTAGACATACAAGGACTCCAATCCCGAACATCCTCAAGCATTTTCCATTCTCGAGCCATCAAATAAGAAACATAAGCCTTCCTACTAAGAGCATCGGCCACAACATTGGCCTTCCCCGGATGGTATAGAATAGTACAATCATGATCGTTTAACCTTTTCATCCACCGCCGTTGCCTATTATTCAATTCCTTTTGTGAAAACAAATACTTAAGGTTCTTATGATCGGTGAACACCTCAAACTTAGTCCCATAAAGATAATGCTTCCACTTGTGAAGAGCAAAAATAATCGCTGCTAACTCCATATCATGTGTTGGATAATTCTGTTCATCATATCAGCAGTACTCTAGTCATCAGCCAAAGCCTACATCAGCAGATCCATCAAGATATCGGACATGCCTCAAGACATCAATAAAGTCTCTTCATTACCTAAGACATGCCTCAAGACATCAATAAAGTCTCTTCATTAAATGCGATAACGTTAACCTGCGAAACGCATTTAATGATCCTTTCTATTTTTAGGCATTCGTCTCAGAAAAGGACATTCTGCCTGCAAACCACAGTCTACCTATTTTTGGCAAATTGACAAGATACAGTCTGAATTATGCAGAACAACCTATCAGATCTCAACAGCAACATTAGAGCATTTAATGCTCTTAAATTCAAAATTATCCAGCTGAAGAAGATCTCCAACGGCTACAATGCTTCCTCTGAATATATAAAGAAAACTCCATTGAAGCATTCAAGACACACGAGACACACAAGAGAATACCACACGAAATTAACACGTTTAAATCCTCATCTTCTTTCAAGCTAATGCATTAAAAGCTAAAAAGCCTCATCTGTAAAACATTCTTTGAAGAGCTTCAATCTGTGACGATTAGTCTATACAACTCTTCATTGATTGCCACCCCTTAGCATTCATAGCTCACGAGAATTATATCTTTATAGATATTAATTCTCCCGCAAACACTTGGTCAACTATTTTTGTACACAATCCATTAGTGATTTTTCTTGTAAAGATTCTAGTGGAAAAATTAGTACACGCTTTTCAAATCCAAAGTTGACCACTTTGGTTGTGGACGTAGCACTTATTTATAAGTGTGAACCATATTAAACTCTGTGTTCATTTTTGTTTGACTGTGAATTGCTACTCTTTGTTAATCTCCAAACTTCGATCAACTTGATAATTGCTGATCTTGTCCTATCAAGATCAGCCGTCCTTAACTTGTCCTATATTTCATCAAAATTCCGCTGCAAAATATTTTTTAAACTCAAGTGAAGAAATTCATTTAAACAATTTTTTAAAAATAGGACATAGGCTATTCAACCCCCCCCCCCTTTCTAGCCTATTTTGAGCACCTTGAGACCTAACAATTGGTATCAGAGCCTAACTCTTTGAAAACTAGTTTTTTCCAAGATTAAACTCTTGAGAGATTAAAGATCCAATGACTGCTCATTAAATGATGGAAACTTCAAATGTGAATCATTGTCCAGTGCTGGATGAAGTTCACTTTGATATTTGGAAAGACAAAGTTAAAAGACACATGAATTCTATTGACAAACGTTTATGGAAATGTGTTACAGATGGACCAAGGATCCCTATGAAGCCAAACACTCTAGCTGCACTTGATCCAACGGTTGATCCTGAGGTTCCAAAGCCTGAAGAAGAATGGGATGAAGAAGATAGGAAAAATGACGCTCTGGATGGAAAAGCAATCAACATCATCACCAGTTGTGTTGACATCAGCACATATCAGCAGATCATCAATTTGGATACTGCTAAGGAAATGTGGGAAGCTATACTGGAATATCTGGAAGGTGATGGAGAAACACGAAACAATAAGCTATACACTTGCATCCAGAAGTTCGACTTATTCAAAAAGGATCCTAAAGAAACCCTCCGGAGTGCCTACGACAGATTTTACGAGGTAGTTAATTCTTGCTATTCTTTAGGAAAGAAATATGAAAAGAAAGAAATAAATATGAGATTTCTTAACGCATTAGGTAGTTTATGGCACGTAAAGATCACTGCCATGAAAGAATCCAAAGACTTGAATAAATTATCTCTTAGAAATCTTTATGCTAGTCTTTCGGTTTATGAGCTTGAAATCCAACAAGCTCAAGAAATGGAAAAGAGTTTCAAAAATCTTTCTTTACCAGCCATGTCTGTTGAACCCTCTTGTTCTATACCTGATGAAACACCATCTACATCCAGTGATGGTGATGATACTCTTTCTAACGAGGCCTTTGCCATGGTTGTAAAGAAATATCAACATTTCAAAAGGTTCAACAAATCATCCTATAAGCAGTCTCCTTATAAGACTGCTGCTCCTACAACAACAACTGCTCATAATAAAACTGTTGTTAACCAAAAAGAAAATGAGCTTGTTTGTTTTAATTGTAGGAAACCAGGTCATTTTGCCTCAAGATGTCCTAAGCCAAAATATGAATTTTACAAAAAACGTCCCGATTCTAAATTTCAAAAACAAAAAGGGATGATGGCCGAGGACATTGATGAGAGCAACTTGCCCACATGGTGTGACACAGATTCTGATGAGGATGATTCCTGTGACTTTGCTGAAACAGCAAATATATGTCTCATGGCCAGGGAATCACCCCATGACTCAGTTAGATCACTCCCGTTTCAACAGGATGATAGCGATGATGATAAACTCAATGAACCATCCAGGGGAGAACTCATCAAAATCAATAAAGACATGCTGGAAGAATTTGCCAAATTTAAAACTGTCTATGTAAAATTAGCCAAAAAGCATGAGCTAGTCGTCTCTGAGAAACTTACCTTGATGTCTGAGATCAAAGATCTCAATAGGCAACAAGCAGAAAACATCAAGACTCAAAAAGAGAACAAAACATTAACTGAAAAAGGTGGAATTCCTACTTGAGCACATCAAGAAAATTAATTCTGAGAAAGATAACCTTCAAAAGGTTGTTGATACTTGGAATAATTCAAAAGGAAACTTCGATACCATTCTTTCAAAACAAAAATCTCTTGATGACAAAACTGGTATCGGTTTCCAAAATGAGCTCAATATAGGAAATTCATCCAGTTCTCAAGATAAGGAGACAACTGAAGCCACTGCAAAAGAAATGGCTGAAGAATTATCTATAATCAGCATTCTTCTCAAAAGGGAAAGCAAGGACTTGGATTTAACAAAGTCCCATACACATAATCTAAAAATAAATCCTACAAGTCCCAGGGTAAGAAATCGGTCTACTCCCATGACACTCTTAATAAGGAGACTGAGCTTCATAGACCTGCTATCAGACGTCTTGTGAAAACAATGACGATTGATAACAAGCCAAAGAACTCTCAGCTCATGTATATTAAATTTGTCAAAGGAAAGACTGCAAATCTCAACCCAGCTGATAAAAAGCTCAAAGGAAGTTTGTTTGAAAATGCTAAATCTTTTGATAAAAGGTCCACCAGTATGAAGACCAATATCACCAGAAAATTGCATTATCAACCTAAGTCCAATAAGCTGGTTATCCGCAAATCAGTCTATTTCAAAACTGCTGATTATAAGGAAACTTCTGAAGGAATTTTCAGACATGTTCAAAGTTTTCACCACTGCACATTTTGCAAAGGTCATGGTCACAAGATTCATGAATGCCTTCTGAGATTCATACCTAAACCCAAAGGATTTACACCTCCTAAGGTCAAACAGGTATGGGTTCCAAAAGGTTACTAACCCTCAGGACCCAAGAATAAACTGGGGACCATGTTCATAAATGATTAAATTTCAGGAATGCTTCATGGCTGTTAATGAGGAGGAGAAAGATGTATGGTATCTGGACAGTGGATGCTCAAAGCACATGACTGGAAATCAGAATCTTCTCTCCAACATCGTTGAAGCTAAAGGTCCTTCAGTAATCTTTGGTGATAACTCCAAAGGAAAGACAGTTGGCTATGGAAATATCATTCGAGGAAATCTATTCATAAGTAAAGTTTCTCTGGTTGAAGGCTTGAAGCATAATCTTCTAAGCATATCACAATTCTGTGACAAAGGATTAATCTGTCAATTCACTTCAAGTCATTGTCTCATCAAGGACAGTGAGACTTGTTCAACAATCCTGACTGGTTTCAGAAAGGGAAATGTGTATACTGTTGACTTAAACGCTGTTGGAAGAAAATCAAATCTGTGTTTAGTTGCAAAGTCATCAAATGATAACAGCTGGCTGTGGCACAAAAGGCTTAGTCATCTTAACTTCAAATATTTGGGGAAGTTATCAAAGGACAACCTAATTGTTGGTCAGCCTAAAATATCGGCTGATCCTCACAAGCTTTGTAAAGCATGTCAACTAGGCAAATTACACAAATCTCCATTCAAAAGCAAGCCATGCCTATCAACATCCAGACCTCTACAACTTCTGCATATGGATTTATTTGGACCAGTTACTACTACAAGTCTTGGCGGCAGCAAGTACACACTAGTAGTAGTTGATGACTACTCAAGATTCACTTGGGTTGAAATGATGTCATCAAAAGATGAAGCATATGACATCATAACAGAACTCTTCAGAAGACTTCAAACTCAAAAACTGGATGATATTGCTGATGTCAGATCAGACAATGGAACTGAATTTAAGAACAATGGTGTAGCCAAATATTGCGATGACCATGGAATTGGTCACAATTTCTCTGCAGTTCGTACACCTCAACAGAATGGAGTTGCTGAAAGGAAGAATAGAACTCTTATTGAAGCTGGAAAGACCATGATTGCCGAAGCAAAACTGCCCATGTACTTCTGGGCTGAAGCTGTCAATACAGCCTGCTTCACTCAAAACAGGTCCATTATCAATAAATTTCATAACAAAACTCCATATGAAATATGGAAAGGCAGAACTCCCAATATTGGTTTCTTCAAAATATTTGGATGCAAATGCTATGTTCTTTACAATGGAAAAGAAAATAGAGGCAAATTTGAATCCAAAAGTGATGAAGGAATATTTCTGGGATATGCCAAGTTTTCAAAAGCTTATAGAGTTTATAATAAAACTTCTCTTAAAGTTGTTGAATCTGTTCATGTCTCTTTTGATGAATTTGATTTTATTGGGCCACATTTGGCTCCTAAGGTATCTAATGACTCTGATGAGTATGAGACAGACATAGAACAGCCAAGCTCCACGTCTACCGAACCTTCATCCTCACAAGTTCCTCCAAGAATCAACTTGATAGAACCTCCTAGGAGTGAAAATGAATCAGCAAATGAAAACTCAGAAAATCCTGAACCCACTTCCACACCCGAAGTTTTACAACCCATCTTAGAATTAACATATTCTCTAGAAAACCAAGCTTCAAACACTTCCACCTCTCAAGAACCCAACTCTGCAAATGGACATGTTCTACCTGCTGATATTCGGGAAGTTAAAGATCATCCTATCACTCAAATCATCGGCGATCTTAATGTTGGAGTTCAGACTAGAAAAGCATCAAGAAATGAATGCATGTACTCTACAGCATTTGTATCACATACTGAACCCAAGAAGATAGATGAAGCTATGGAAGATCCAGGCTGGATGGAAGCAATGCAAGAAGAAATAAACCAATTTGACAGATGTCAAGTTTGGTCACTTGTCCCTAGACCTAAAGGACAAGCTGTGATTGGAACAAAGTGGGTCTTTAGAAATAAGATGGGTAAAAATGGGAATATCACCAGAAATAAGGCAAGACTTGTAGCCCAAGGCTACAGACAGGAGGAGGGAATTGACTATGATGAAACATTCGCTCCTGTTGCAAGACTAGAAGCCATCAGACTATTCTTGGCTTATGCATCCTTCAAAGACTTCAAGGTATATCAAATGGATGTCAAGAGTGCCTTTCTAAATGGTGAACTACAGGAAGAAGTCTACGTAGAACAACCACCTGGTTTCATCGACAATTCAAGAAGAGAAGACGTATACAAGCTAAGGAAAGCACTTTATGGACTTAAGCAAGCTCCAAGGCCCTGGTATGAGACCCTTTCAAAGTTCTTGATATCTCAAGGCTTTGTGAGAGGTCAAATTGACACTACTCTTTTTATTATGAAACATAAAGGCCATTCCTTACTTGTTCAAATTTATGTTGATGATATTATATTTGGTTCAACTAACGAGAATTTTTGCAAAAGATTTGAGAAGCTTATGCAGAGCAAATTTGAAATGAGCATGATGGGAGAACTAACCTTCTTCCTAGGACTTCAAATACAACCAAGCTCAGCCGGCATTTCCATAAATCAAGCCAAATATGCTAAGGATGTCATCAAGAAATTTGGGCTTGAAAATGCAAACAACTTCAGTACACACATGGCCACCAACTGCCATCTTGACAATGATGAAAAGGGCAAGAAAGTGGACATGACTCTCTATAGAGGCATGATTGGTTCACTTTTATACTTAACCGCTAGTAGGCCTGACATTATGTTTGTTGTTTGTGTATGTGCTAGATTTCAAGCAGATCCAAAGGAGTCTCATTTACAAGCTGCTAAAAGAATCATCAGATACTTAATCGATACATCTAATTTGGGTATTTGGTATCCAAGGGACTCATCTTTTAATCTTATAGGATACTCTGATGCTGACTTTGCTGCTTGTAAAGTTGACAGGAAAAGTACAAGTGGGACATGTCAATTTCTAGGGAATAGACTTGTCTCATGGGCCAGCAAAAAGCAAACATCTGTCTCAACTTCAACAACTGAAGCAGAATACAAAGCTGCGGGCAGCTGCTGTTCACAACTGCTGTGGATCAAACAGCAATTGGTAGATTATGAGATTAAGACTGCTGATTGCCCTATAATGTGTGACAATACATCTGCTATTTCAGTTTCTCAAAATCCAGTCATGCATTCCAAAACAAAGCATACAGACGTAAGATATCACTTCTTAAAAGATCATGTGGAGAAAGGTAACATCAGCATGCAGTATATATCTACCGATCAGCAATTAGTTGATATTTTCACCAAACCACTTGACTCCGCCAGGTTTGCCTACTTAAGAGCAGAGCTTGGTATGCTCGACCTTAATTCTTAACCTTTGAAGAATTTATTATACTATATATGTTGATAAATCTGCCTATTTTATCAGACAAGTGTAAAACTGCCGATATTGTAAGGCAACTATAAAGTAAGTACTTTCTTATTCAAAAAGGTCGTCTTTAAAATCAAGTATGTGAACCGTCATTTTTCATAGCATTAAATGCAGAATTCAAAATTTATCAAATATCATTTAATAAAAACTGTTAGTAGTATAAAAAGGAATTCTCAAAATTAACTATTCACTATTCGCAAAAACCGCCTCTTGCACTTTCAAAATTCTGAGAAATCTTCAAGTTCAAAAACCTCAAAAATCATCAATCCTTCATTTCAATTCTGCTATCAATTCTCAAATGGTGAGTAACAACATTCTCTTTCGTTTACTTAATTCAAGTTCTATTACAAACTATAACTCTGATGAACTGTTTGGGTATTATTTAATCGTTAAATTACAAATGCTTGATTCTATGAATTCTTGTTAGTTATGACAAAATCTCTGGATGTGAAATGCGAATAAAGTAATTTATTAAGAACCCTTCTCTGTTCATATTGTTGCATTTCCAGAAGATGATAAAAAAATTTTTTGCTGTTCTATTAACTTATTTGTGTTCATTTGAATATTTTGGATTTAAATCTGAACAGCAAAAGTGTTATAAAGAACTGCCGAAAACTTTTTTTTTCTCTGCTGATTGTGCATATAGGCAACTACACAATCCTCTACCTCTGGCAACAAGTTAGGACAAGTTGCACAATGTACTGAAGCACCTATCAAAAACCTTCCCCGCACATACTATCATCCAGGCATGACCATTGACACCAAATCCATTCTAAGCTACTCTTCTGGAGAAGGTTTGTTGAGAGACTTGGAAGGATGTGGTCTTCTGCCTCTCTTTCAGCTAAATGACACTCTCTATAGCATCTCTATAGTTGAGGAATTCTATACCAGAATGACCCTTCCTTCTCCTCCTAACTCCAAAAATGAAAAGGTCAACATGAGTTATCTAAAAGGCTGTATTCGAGGATGTTCGATCAAGCTAACCTACAAAGACATAGGACTTGTTCCGGGATTGCCCACTGAAGGCAAACTTGAGTTAACTGCTGAGGAATCAACTCAAGCATGGGAGATGATGAGAGGATCTGCAATCCCTGAACCATATGTAGAAATGTCAAGAAATCTATTTCCTGAAATCCCATACCATATCAGTCATCTCCTTGACAAGAGCATATTGTTTAAGAATGACGCAAGGGATGTTTTTACTTCTCAACAACTGATGTGGACAAAGGATGTAGTTCTTCGGAAACAGCTCAACTGGGCCAAGATCGTGTTCTCAATGATCTGTCAAAGTGTGGCTGACGTAAAAGCCAACCCATCGATGAAGAGAACCTTTGTTAGGGTAATCAATGTTCTTCTTCAAGGATTTGAAGAAATTGTTAAGAAGATGAGTAGTGATGATCTCATCAAAGTAACCAACACCTACGTGTTCACTGCCAACAATATCTCTAGATACAGAGATGACTTGGTGAAACGATCTGTTGCTGCTATCTCATCTGCAACTGCTGGTGCTTCTTCTCAATCCAAAAGGAGCAAGAGAAAAGTGGCTTACACTTCAGAAGGTCTTCCTACTGAGGAGGAGACCAAGCCACTAGATGCTGAACTCCCCGAGGATTTTGATTTGACAAATCTTGATCATGATCCATATGAGCCTGAAGACTCATCTCCGAAAAGGCAGAAACACTCCTCCCCAAAACCAAATTGAAAACCATCCAAAACAAAGAAAACTGTTGAAATGGATACTTTAACTTTTCAACCAGCAGACCTCACCTCCACCAAACAAACTTTCACTCTTCCTCCGAAACATACATCAGAACCCATCAAACCAAAATCCAAGCAAACTCTCCATCCTACCGATGAATCATTTGGCATGCCCAAGATCATTTCTACACCTTCTACCACACATGCCACTCCCTCATCTGACATTCCACAACCTACACATACCTCTTCCACTCCAACAAAATCCAGGCAAGGCAAACGCCTGAAGAAAAGCACCAAAAAGGCAAAGACTGAACCTTCTGCCGATGTCTCTTCCTCTCCTGAATCCTCTTCAACTCCTCTAGAGGACCCTGCTACCAAACAACCTCAAATCCCTACTTCATCTTCCATTCCCCCAATGGAACCATCTGATTCTGATGAATAATCAGATTCACCTGCTGATCTCTCTCTCACTAAGAAACGACCTCTTTCTTCTTCCCCTACCAAGCCAACTCCCAAACGACCCAAACTCAGCCCATTCAGCCATTTTCACCTAGACGTCCAAGAACTGCTAACGTTTCGCAACAGTCGTCCTTCCCCAAACCCTACTGACTCTGACGCATTTCTCTCCACCCTGGACTACCCCAAACGAATTCCCTGCCAACCAATGTCTGCAGGAGAAATCATCTTTAAATGGGGTGCCTTCTATGAACCTCTACCTCCTGCATGGTCTTAACAGTTCTTCATGCACAATTCTGCAGTTTAGGATCTTATGATCTTCAGACAATGGACTGCCATCCACAAAGAACTCAATCTGCCCCTTCCTACCAAATCCCAAATCACTCCTTTTCTCTCTCTCTTCCCAAACCTCCCGTTTACACCATAATCAAACACCCTTCAATTTTCACCAGTCCAACCATCTACAACTTCTTCCATATTGTCTCCACTTATATTGGATTTGACCCTCGTGCTCCAATTCTCTTCAAACCTGTTTACACTCCTCTGCCATTCTGTCCTCCAATTTTTATTCTTTATGAATCTTACGAAGCATATATTGAAAAACTTTTCCCTGTCCCTCGCGTCTGGCTCTACGTTCCAGGAACCTTACCTCCCTCACCTCCACACCATTTCTCACCTCGTTCTCCTGACACCATCGAATCCTCCAGCCGTTCCTCCTCTCATGCCTCTCTCGGACCTTACCATCTAGAAGATGTTATGCAACGTTACAACACTCTTCTTGATGCCGTCAAAACTTGTCTGCATCACCTTTCGGCCAAGCAGTCCCACACGACTGACACTACAGCTAAGTATATGGTTGATGTTCTATCCGCTGTTCGCGAAAGTAAAGCTGCTGTCACAGAGTGCCAATCTGCCCTTACTAGCCTGCTAAACACAAGAAATAAAGCTTTTAGTCTGGGTCTGGAACAACTACTTCAAGATTTCGACTATGGCATCAAGGCATTACGTCATGCTCACCGCCACACCGATCGGTTGGTGAACACCTCTTCTAGGGCCACTCGACAGGTACTGCTCTGACAGCTTGCATCTATGAAGGAGGAGATCAGTCACATGCGTGAAATTTACAATAATCAGCTGACCGATCTTCGCAACAATAACACTTCGTGAAAACAACTCTGATCTTCGTGGACTGAACGCTGTATTGAAACAGCAGAACAATGATCTTTCCAAAGCATTGGAAGACGCAAAGGCTGAAATTGCCAATCTCAAAGCAACTACTCCAGGACAAGCATAGCTGTGACTGGTATAACTATTTCTGTCCTACAGTTTGAAAAATGCAATTACAAAACCATTGTAATTAAACTTCTTGTTTAATAAACAATGACTGTCATTAATCTGCCATACTTTATTATTCTGTCATGCTCTATATTTTAATTTCATCATCCTTATTTCTTTAATTTGCATGAAATTTTAATCCACTGGTTTAAAGACTTATACCACAAATTACTCTATCCATTAGTCTTTAAACACAGTCACATTACAAGAGTTCCTATATTGTACCTTCTTATCTGTAAACTCTATGTAATTTGTGAATACACTGACCCCTATATAAGTCTATCTAGGACATGCTCACTTAATATAATAATCTTCAGCATGTTATTACTAGAATCAGACATGGTCAGCTTCTATTGTATTCATAAGGTCATGGACTCAAGCAAATAGGAGGAGATTGTTGTAATTCATACAGATTTTCTTGTATCCATAACCTAAGTCTAAGCCAAGGTGACTAATGGGCCTGCGTGTCTGATAGTGTGGCAACTTGTACTTAGACCTAGCTAGAATAGCTTAGGGGTGCTTATTGTAATTAGCCTAGCTTTTAGAAGATTCTATGTAGTATATCAATCGTGCTCATATCAGCAGTACTCTAGTCATCAGCCAAAGCCTACATCAGCAGATCCATCAAGATATCGGACAAGAGTGCTTCAGCCAAGTTGCAGATCTCCAAGAACGACCGATATTAAATTACCTGAGACATGCCTCAAGACATCAATAAAGTCTCTTCATTAAATGCGATAACGTTAACCTGCGAAACGCATTTAATGATCCTTTCTATTTTTAGGCATTCGTCTCGAAAGGACATTACGCGCAAACCACGTCTACCTATTTTTGGCAAATTGACAAGATACGATCGAATTATGTAACAACCTATCAGATCTCAACAGCAACATTAGAGCATTTAATGCTCTTAAATTTAAAATTATCCAGCTGAAGAAGATCTCCAACGGCTACAATGCTTCCTCTGAATATATAAAGAAAACTCCATTAAAGCATTCAAGACACACGAGACACACAAGAGAATACTACACGAAGCTAACACGTTGAAATCCTCATCTTCTTTCAAGCTAGTGCATTAAAAACTAAAAAGCCTCATGTGTAAAACATTCTTTAAAGAGCTTCAATCTGTGACGATTAGTCTATACAACTCTTCATTGATTGCTACCCCTTAGCATTCATAGCTCACGAGAATTATATCTTTATAGATATTAATTCTCCCGCAAACACTTGGTCAACTATTTTTGTACACAATCCATTAGTGATTTTTCTTGTAAAGATTCTAGTGGAAAAATTAGTACACGCTTTTCAAATCCAAAGTTGACCACTTTGGTTGTGGACGTAGCACTTATTTATAAGTGTGAACCATATTAAACTCTGTGTTCATTTCTGTTTGACTGTGAATTGCTACTCTTTATTAATCTCCAAACTTCCATCAATTTGATAACTGCTGATCTTGTCCTATCAAGATCAGTCGTCCTTAACTTGTCCTATATTTCATCAAAATTTCGTTGCAAAATATTTTTTAAACTCAAGTGAAGAAATTCATTTAAATATTTTTTAAAAAATAGGACATAGGCTATTCACCCCCCCCTCCTTCTAGCCTATTTTGAGCACCTTGAGACCTAACAAGTTGGAATGTGGAATCCATAAGAGTATATGCATATGCAAAGATGTTTATGTTGAAAATAGCTGTTAGACAGGAAGAATATGTACTTGGACAATCAATAAATAAAACAAAATTAAAGTAGCAAATGTGACTGAACAAAAACATATTACAAACATAACGCAAAAGAAAATTATTTATCAGAACAGAAACCTAGTTAGACATTCTATTAAAGTAGAGTAGAGGATGAAGGTCTTCATTTCTAGTCAGAGGGAACATTGACCGCTGGGTTAGGTGCAGAGTTGTCATTTGCAAGTTGAGATTCTTCTTGAGTTGGAGATGGTTCAGGTGGAGCATTTGTGGAGATGGAAGTGGAGAGAGTGGTAGTCGCAGTAGTTGAGACAAGACTTGTTGAAGGAATCCAGGGAATGAAGTTTGATACATTGTTTCTTGGATCTCGCAGGCGAGTCCTTACTCGTCGACTGATTTGGCGAGGTCTGCGGATCACTGGTTGAGGAGTAGCTAGGAAGATCATTATTCGTTGTCGCATTTCATTATAGGAGATGGGTCGATGGTCTGAATTGAGCAGGTTTTGTGAACACATGATGTAGATTGATATATTCTGTAATGGTGAGGAAGAGTTGGGAAGGAAGATAAAGAAATGCTGAAGAAATAAGGAATATATTAAGGGAGCTTTGAAGGTAGGTTATCATTTATACGTCTTTCGATGTTTTGAGAAGATGAAGGGGTTTCTTGGTTAGAGGAATTTGATAGGACGTTTTGGAGGCTTAAGAGTGTGAATGCATTTAATGACATAAAAATGATGTTCTGATTTAGGATTATGTCATCATACAGACAGTAGTTATAGCTATGATATAGGCAGTCTAGGGGTAATGTATAAATATTTTACTTTTAAACGAGAGGTTTAAATTCATATTTAATCAAATTAATTTATCTGCCTATACTGAGACATGACTGGGTATAACTGTTGAGTTTAGATTTTTTGTCTTGAGATATCAGCTGTTTTGGAGTGGTGTAATTTTTCATGAGGATTTGTTTGATACTAGCTGATACCAATTTTTAGGAAGAATATTAGAAGGTTATAAATTGTTGAGAAAGACATTTAAACAGCAGTGGATTGCATTTAGAGTGGTAACTGATAACTAATATGTGTTTGAGGTTAAGTTAAATCTTTATACCCATATAAATCTTATATATGAAGAATTGGTTAGGATTTCATTATTTCAAGGATTTGGAATTTTATCAGCAGTTTGTGTAGGCTATCTACTGAGGTAAGAACTGCTGATAAGAGGGCTGTCTGGTGTTTTTCTTTGAAATAGAATTGACTGTTGTTTGGGGATATTTGAAAAGTTTGTTAAGTTATAGAGTCAATATCCTAATTGATTTAGTGAAGTGTTTCAGCAGATGATAAAATGTATGATAAGCAAAGATCTACTAATAATATAAATTTATAAGAACACTTCTTAGAATTTTTGAAAGGAGAAGTCAGACAAGTGAGATATTGAAAGTGTACCTGAAATGATGTCCGAGCTTCTTCTGTGCAACAGGTCGTATCAATCCTTAGCAAGAAAAGGGGTTTGCTAAAGAGTATTTTCATATGAACCTGTAGATGAGAGTGAGGCATGAAATATATACAGCAGGGGTTATATCAGCCATTCACTCCTGAGGAAGGACTAGTTTTTTGAGAGCATCAGTCTTCCTAAAAATCCTATGATCTCTAGCTATTTTCTGAGATAGGTCAATTTTACCAAAAATGTTTATCAGTCCTTTTGAAAGTTAAGCATGTGATAAAGTATAACAGAGTGTATTGAATTCAGTCTGTTTGCTGATTAGTTGTTAGCCAAGATGATATATCATCATGAGAAACTTCTGACCTTGCCTTTTCATTACTAATCTCAAAGGTCATACTAGATTTGATAGTTGTCATTACTGAGAGCACAAATTGCTGTTGAGCTATTTTGAAAGGAAGTGTAAGCCTTTGATTTTTAGAAGTTAAAAAGCTGGGATTTTAGTAATTGAATAATGAAAGTATTTTCATATACTTTGATGAGATAAATCCTTTATAAGTTCAAATGCTTACAGCAGTCTTTAGGTTGACACAGCAGACAATTTGGTTCAAAGTAGATTTACTAGTAATCTTGTATGTAGGATAGAGGAGTCAGAGATTTAGTAATAGATTGGCCGTAACTTAAAGGTAAGATGTAGACATAAAAGGTCATCCTTTAGGTAACTGCAGTCTACCTATGTTGAACAACTAGAGTGTTCGGTAGATCTTGAATTGGACCATGATGAGATGTTCTAATTCAAAAAGGCAATTATCAGATTGTGTAAAGCAAAGAATTTAACTTTTCGGTAATAGACCAAAACTCAATATAGCCGATTTTATAGGACTAGTTTGCTGATGGGGTTTCAGCAAAGTTTGTGTAAGAATTGTGTGATCGTTTCATCAAGGTCAATTTCTTCAATTATCAGAGGAATGTAAACACTATGATGAAGAAGAATGATATGTAGATCAACACAGTTAATACACATTAATTCATGCTATCAGAGGAATTCAAATAAGTAGATAGTCATGATGAAAAGTTGCAGGACTTGTATTCAATAATCCAAATAGTTTTGAACAATACATAGTAGGGATCAGCTGATTACAAGAACAATACAACTGGAATTTTGACTATACTGCAGATTACAGGATAAAGATACATAATGATTCAATTTTGAATAGAAAATTTGTTACAAAGTAGTATCCAAGATATCCTAATCCTAAGAACATAATGAGAGGTCATCAGTCAAGGATTTTGGAATAGATCAAGATGGCTGTGTCCATTTTTGATCTCCTCCAGCTCTCGGCGGAGGCAGAACATGTGCACGCCTTCGGGTCATTATGAGAGCACCGTAGGGTGATGGCCATCAAGGATTTACTGCTTTGGCCATGAATCCCCTTTGATTTGCTCATAGATGGATGGCAGCGGTTAGCAGTTGGTCATCCTTATCAACACCTTATTAGCTACCTAATCCAGTCGAGCTGAATTATCTGCATCAGCCATCTTTGGGGTAATGGCCTGTATACTCACATATAACCAGAAGAGTTGTTGTATACAACGATTTATCCAATGCTTTCCAAACATTTGATAACTCTTTTCTGGGATCTTCTCTGAGATGCTCATGTATACATGCAGAGTTATGATGGTCGGATAGATATATGCTAATTGATTTTCATAGTGATTCATCTGAAAACATTTTAGAATATCAATGAGATTGATAGCTAAAAGTTAGAAGTGAAGTGAAATCACTTTTGCTAGCATTAATTAATAACTTTCTATCTTATCTTTTAATACAATTGATTGAAGACATTCTTAAGTGTTCTGATAATCAAAGGTTTGTAGCATATAATTCATCTTTTGCCAACAAACTTTCAGGATTATCGGACAAGACAAAAGAAGATTCTTTTATCAATTAATTTCAAGGCAAGATTGAAAATCTATAATTAATGATTTCTGGTACAAATGAGTTAATAAAATTTCTCTCAGATTTTATGACTGTGTTTTAGAAAGATGTTGAAAATATTTTTCACAGTTATGAACGGTTTGAAGTTTCAGAATGCATCTTTGAGAATTTTAGATCAACTCATTAAGAATAACAGAAATAAAATCAGAACAACTTTGAATGAGTGAATATGAAGGAGTCATACCAAGTTGTTGAAGGGTTGACTTGATCGATTTCTAGGACTTGAACATAGTAACATTTTGGGAAAATTTTGAATTAATGTTTTGCATCTAGTGTAATCAGTAAGCAGTTTGTGAGTTTCTTCATAGTAGAGTTTGGATGAGGAAGGAGCTCTACTTATTGTGATATCCCACATCGGGTAGATGTGGGACTTGTGTGTGCTTTATAAATGGCCACCCACTACCACTAGGCACCAACCTATCCATGGACTTTTAGGTGGCTTGTGGTGGGCCAGTTGACCCAGGTGCTTAGTGGGTCAGTGTGTGGGCTATGCGTGGCGGACCGGGCTTCAGGCTTGGGTCATTACGAATAGTATCAGAGCGGGTCCCGGCCGAAAATGTGTTGGAACACATCGCTCGGGGTGCCTATCCTTTGGACCTCCTTTGCGTCTTGACGAGGACGTCAAGGATTCAAGTGGGGGAGATTGTGATATCCCACATCGGGGAGATGTGGGATTTGTGTGGGATTTATAAGTGGCCACTCACTACCACTAGGCACCAACCTATCCATAGACTTTTGGGTGGCTTGTGGTGGGCCAGTTGACCCAGGTGCTTAGTGGGTCAGTGTGTGGGCTATGCGTGGCGGACCGGGCTTCAGGCTTGGGTCATTACAAATGGGATTTGTGTGGGCTTTATAAGTGGCCACTCACTACCACTGGGCACCAACCTATCCATGGACTTTTGGGTGGCTTGTGGTGGGCCAGTTGACCCAGGTGCTTAGGGGGTCAGTGTGTGGGCTATGCGTGGCGGACCGGGCTTCAGGCTTGGGTCATTAAAAATGGTATCAGAGCGGGTCCCGGCCAAAAATGTGTAGGAACACATCGCCCGGGGTGCCGATCGTTTGGACCTCCTTTGGCTCTTGACGAGGACGTCAAGGATTCAAGTGGGGGAGATTGTGATATCCCACATCGGGTAGATGTGGGACTTGTGTGTGCTTTATAAATGGCCACCCACTACCACTGGGCACTAACCTATCCATGGACTTTTGGGTGGCTTGTGGTGGGCCAGTTGACCCAGGTGCTTAATAGGCCAGTGCGTGGGCTATGCGTGGCGGACCGGGCTTCGGGCTCGGGTCGTTACACTTATACTCATGGAGGTTAGACTGAAGGACTTTCAATAATGGAGATTTACTGTAGAATTGTCCTTTTAAACACGCCTTTGCAGGGATAGGCTGTGATGTCTAGATTTTCTCAAGATTCTTGGAAAAGATTTTGAAAACAAAAGCTTTTGTCATTTTCCAAAGTTTTGAGAATAGTCTTAACTTTAATTGAAGTAGTCAGTCTTCGTAAAGTGTGCCTCCACCTTTAATAGACTTGAGAAAGAATAAGTCATTTAAAGGTTTTTACTCCTATAAGTCAGCACATATAACTCAACTTATGAAGTGTTAGTTGGCAGATATTGAAATTCAGTCAACTATGGTCTTCAAAACTGTTTTAGATCAGCTGATATGAAAAGTGCTGATATGTTTTTGAAAACCGTTTGCATAAAGCAAATCATACAAGCATACAGATATATCAATATAATCGCAGTATGACAAGATCTTATGCAGCATGTCTGATCATTTATATTAACGAATCAATTCAGCAGACATGAATACAGGCCATTAATAAGCCAGTAGCTGACCTGTTTTGTGCATGCGGGAGAGGTGGTCTTTATCAATACTTTGGATTCATCAGTGAATTTCTCTCATAGTGGCACTGAGGACCGGCAGGTATTAATTTGACCTTGAGTGAGTGAAGGACATAGATGATTTGAGTGGTTAGCAATCCTTCATAAATCAGCAGTCAAGTTGATGTCTGCCGCTGGAGAGTAAAGTTGCATGTTTGACCTTTCTTTCGTATGAGTTCCTGCCTTAAGTACTCATAGTGAAATTGTTAGCAACATTTATGAGCTAAAAATAGCTCCAGAAATTCAATAATACGAGTGAGATTTAATAAGCACATGATTCAAATAATTTCTTAGCCTATAGCTTATAAATGTAACTCAGGATATCAGGAAGTTAATAGATGGAGTTACTTTCTCACTATACTCTTTTGAACGAATCTGCTCATAGAAGTTGAGGAACTTGTTCTGATGTTGAGCTGAAGTTCATTGAGTGTATCTTTTAGGCAGAAGCTTTCAGTTGAAGAAGAACAATTTCATCTTTGATATCCTTAGACCAAGAGCTAATAATCACAGTGATTTTGGAGATGACATAAATTTGATTTCCTTTGAATTTCCTTTGAAACTCTTCTTATTTCATTTGCTTTAATCTTTCATAAGAAGTTTTCTCGAAAAGGTGTTAGATTGAGACAATCGTTAGCCTTATATCAAGATAGCAAATTTTAGAAGTGAATCTGAGTAATTCATCCATCACGTATGAAGTTGACATATTTGCCGTAGGATATATTATGAGTTTTGAAAATGGACAGTTTTTGAAGTAAACATGTATAATCCTTAGCAAGTCAATCTCTATTTGACTATAGTAATTCTCTTCATAATATCAATATATTTCTGATATACGAGAGATTTTCTTATAGTAATCACATACTCATCACAATGTTCTTTCTTACACATTTTTGAAAACAAAATTGATTTTGATTTGAAAAAGGCGTTTTCAAAAATGGCTTCCAGGCCTCTCAGTCAAAAGATTTTTAAAAATAAGGAATTTGAAGAAGACCTTTTTTGACTGTGCATCTATTTTGAGCAACTGGATCTAAACTCTCAGGTTGTTAAGCCTAGAATGAAATTCTCAGAGTACTAGCTCTGATACCAATTGTTAGGTCCACGGTGATGTGCTCAGAGTATAGGCTAGAGGGGGGTGAATAGCCTATACTACGTGTTGTTAAAAAATTTCATCATATTTTAATTATTACGTTGGAAAACTTGGATGAAATAATTAACATAAATGGGCCATCTTCCTAGTTTTAACAACTCAGCCGATGCTGTTATATCGGACGATGTGAATCGGCAGTTTTGAAGAACAGGTAAAAGGAAGATGTTGTTATACTTGGCTGATAGACAAGAGTTTGAGCAGCGGAAGAATAAGCAGCTTAAGTATAACAAACAAGATTGAAGTAACTGTAATTGAATGTGTACAATTTTATCATAACAGTTAACTAAAATCTTGTATTAGATGCATCAATTACTTTCCACAACCAGATTGCACAAAATATATCAAATTTTACAGGAAAGAGAAATAAAGGCTGAATGTATCAAAATATAATTTATATTAAAATTCAGCAGAGGTTTGCTCAAAGACAAACATGCTTAGTACATCAACCTAGACTCTCTATCCTAGCAATCTACTTAGGAAAGAAAAGGGAGAGATTAAGAAAGCAAAATCAAATCTATCGAAAATACATTGGAAGATGTACTCAAAATTGATTGAGGTATCTTCCTGTAGTTTCAACTCGATAGATTTGTTGTGAGAAGAGAATATTAGGCGTTGTTCAAATAGCTGGTATTTGAACAACTGAGTGCTGAGCACTCGGCCAAATGTGATGACAATTTATTGCACAATCGACAACACTTATAATGTAGTATAAGTCTGCCGATATGAATGCAATGTGGATTATTAAGTTCTGGCTCTTCATCGGACATCTTCAAGCTTGAACTGTCTTCAACGAATCTCTGAATGCTTGGTCTCTTGCTGAGGATTTAAAGTACAGTCACTGAAGAGACTGAGTCTTTCAAAGGAAGAAAGAACTCAAATCAAAAACTGAGTTTTTTATCAAGCAAAGCTTCTCTGCCTTTAGAATTTCTGTTTATCTCTCCTACACAAAGTGTTTTGTCCTTACACTTGTGTTTCTCTCACTCCTGTGAGGTTTCAAGAATGAATACCACAATCTCTCACAGGTATTGCACAAGCTCAGGTTCTCTCTTCAGCATACCATAGGAGATAAAAATGAGAGTTATCTTATATAGGCTGGAGAAGATGATTTAGTCGTTGGAGCTTTGAAAATCTGCCCGTTGGAAATCTGACCAGTTTAATGCATCAGAGTGCATTGTTGAGTCTGTTAGGCAAGGACCTTCTATTTAAGCTTTTTGTCTTGAAGTTGACCCGTGTGTCAGGCTGACAGATTTGGACATATCATGCTTTGCCTGAATAGTTGCGCACTGTGTTTGGCCTTTTATGGGATGAAGTCTTGAAGACTAAGACCAGTACACGAAAGAGGAAATTTCTTCTGAGTAATAGTGAAAGCGCAGACATCGATGCGTATCTTGAGCTTGTCAGAAAGATCTTGTAACAGATCTATTTTGACATGTAGCGTTATGAGTCACGACCGATGTTCCTCTTGGACAATCAGCTTCTCTGCAGTTGTTCATATGAAGGTCTTGGCTGATACTGAGATCTGCCGATGTGATAACTGCTGAAGTAAAGGTTGCTGATGAGACATGGCTGGAAGGAATGTTTGCTGGTGAGACATTGCCGATGAACATGTCTGTTGGCGCATGAAGAGCTAATCCATATTAAAGTTGTCATCACTTTGGTAGGACAAAGAATCGGATATGTACAGAGACTTCCTAGTCTAATGACCTATGCATTGTTTCAACAAGCTGCCACACTAACCGGTACGCAGCCCTTTTAGCCACTTGTGAAACATGTGTTGTAATGGAAACAAGCAAATCACTGTGTTGGAATATGCATACATATATATCAGCTGATTTACAGGCATATTCCTAACACAACATATATGAGCTGGTTTTGTTCATGGGGTAGAATTGTGTAACTCAGATCTGTTACTTATAATAGTTAGGGTTGTTTAGTCCCATTACTACAAGTTCTTTTCTTGAAATCATTGATTCAAGACAGAACAAGAAGTTATGAAATATAAAGTTTAGTTTTTTTCAGAATTTCCACTGCTAGTTGTTAGGAATATGCTTGCACAACATTTACTCTATATGTTTGCATATTCCAAATTGTGATTTATTTGTCACCATTACAACGCTCATTCCATGAGTGGCTAAAAGGGCTCGTACCGGTTAGTGTGGCAACTTTTTGGAATATAGCATAGGTCATTAGACAAAGAAGTCTTTGTACATATCCAAGTCTTTGTCCTACCAACTTATGATGATCACTAAAATAGATAAGCTCTACAAGTGCCAAGCACCAGCAGACATCTCACTAGAAGATGTCTCAACAAGTAGTTACTCTTCAGCAGATCAGCAGCCTTCAATCAGCAGACCTTGAGGTCTGAAAACTCCAGCGTGTCAACAAGGCTGATGACGTGGAATTTGAAGTTCAGCTTAGATCTAAGATATTTATCAACTAGATATTATTTCAAATGTATCTAGTTGATTAACTTCAAAGTTGACTTCCCAAACACACTTCTCAAAGGATCACATAGACGAATTAATTATGATTTCCCTATTTGTATATCCTGAAGAAAAAGTGTCAGTATTGCAAAAAGTGATTTTCAGTTCCAAGAGGAAAGCTAGCTGTTTCTTCAAAGCTGCCACGATTACAGGGATTCGCAAAAGCATTTTTCCAGAACTCCTTTTCAGCATAAAGATACACCTAAATATCCAAGCCTTACTCTTATCCATTGGATATATCCTCTCCTGTACTTGATCCCAGTTTTTAAGACATATCTCCAAAAAGTCAAGCTACAGTGCACTACTCCTGACAAGCCTGCAACGTCATGTCTTATCCAGCTAAAGCCTGTTTTTCTGGATAGATATCAAGACAAATCTTCAGAAAAGATTTCTTCAACCAACAGTTTAAACGATACATTCTAAATCATCAACGGACATTCACTCCAACAGTTAGAAATCTACCCAATTCTCAACAGATCCTTTGCATCTTAGCTTATAAAGAAATCTATCATCTCTCTTTCAAAGTGTGTGCGAGCGAACAAGTAAAACGCTAGCAAGCAAAACACAAGCAGTGAAAGCAAACAAGCTAGCTGCTATGAGAACAACAGAAAGTGGGAGAAACACAAGTGTAAGAACAAACACTTTGTGTGAGAGAGATCGTTCAAAAAATCCTACAGCAAGATGCTTCGCTTAGTCAAGAACTCACTTAATGATTTGAGTTCTTTCTTCCTTCGAAAGACTCAGTCTCTATTGCTTTTAGACTCCAGATCTACAGCCAGAGATTAAGCACCCATCTTGACGTTAAAGACGGAACCCGTTTGAAGATGTCCGAGGAAGATCCAGAGCTAACAATCCACATTGCATTCATACTGGCAGACTTGTAATCCATTGTAAGAGTTTTCGGTTATGCAATAATGAGTCATAAAAGTTGGTCGAGTGCTTTACACTCAGTTGTTCAAATACTAGTTATTTGAACAACCCATAATATTGTCTTCTCACATTACTCTCACATTAGCACTACCATTTCTCTCTCCCTAAGGGACTTGGGATCGCTAAGGTTAGAGTTCCCATGTATGTCTTCCCTTTCCCCTTCTATCTTCCTTTCCATGAAATCCTAGAAGGTTTCTAGGATAGAGAGTCTAGGTTGATGTATTATGCATGTTTACCTTTGAGTAAACCTCAACTGTATTTTAATATATAATATATTTCTCTACATTCCGCCTTTACTTATCCTTCATGTATTATATGTTTTACATATTTAGCAATCTATTCATGGAAAAGATAGTTGCATCTAATAAAGATCTAAGTCTGATATT
The DNA here is from genome assembly GCA_016624345.1 of Platycodon grandiflorus. NCBI lineage: Eukaryota > Viridiplantae > Streptophyta > Magnoliopsida > Asterales > Campanulaceae > Platycodon > Platycodon grandiflorus. The sequence continues at coordinate 9,381,760 of CM028367.1, read as the reverse complement.
ATGTTGTATTTTTTCTAATCTTATCATAGCTACTTTGATCTTCCATGTTATATATATTTGTTCTAAGTCTCTCTGCTGCACAACTCTTTTGGAAAAACAAATATTATAACATCAATTTCCAAGAAGTTGCTTAAGTTCACTGTGACAGAGTAGCAAAAGTCTAATGTAGCAAACCTGTTGATCGAGCACCAGCAGAGTTGCTTTGCGAGGAAATTAACTAGACCCGATAAACATTTCATCTTTCTTCTTAGAGATATTTCAAAATAGGATGAAATTTTAAATAAAGGTCATATAGGATATTCAACCCCCCTCTAGCCTATATTTTGAGCATACCTACAGGACCTAACAATTGGTAACTTCATTCCGGTCTAACAACTTGAGACTTCGATCATATTGCTCAAATCAGATGCAATGTCAAAAGGTATGTTCTTCAAACTTGTTTTCCTCTTAAATCTTTTGACAGTGAAATAGAGAAGTCATTTTGAAAAACCTTTTATAAACTCAAATCATTTTGTTTTTCAAAATTTATGCGAGAGTCAATTATTATTTGCTTGCTGTGGGAAATTCTCTAAATTGACAAAAGTTAATTCTTCAATTGGCATTTTGAAGAAAAGTACTACAGGTGTGTAATCTGATTTGCTGGGATATAAATTAAGGATGTTCATATAAAACCTCTTTATGAAAATCCTGTGAAGAAATTCCTTTATGATCTAGAGTTGCAATTCTCATAATTTTTAAGTATACATTTGTATTTAACTTCGTTTTATTTGAAAATTATTTTTCAAAAGTTTTTATATATCCTCTAGAAGATTCATTATTTCTTAGTTGATGGATGAGCTACTAAGATGCTTCTATAAAATATTGCTTTCTTGATATAAGGCTAACGATTGTTCTAATCTAACACCTTTTCTAGAAAACTCTTCAGTTCAAATACTTATGATTTTGTATCAGAAGATATTGAGGTTTCTTATCAGTATCTATTTGGACATGTCTAAGTGTCAAAAACTTCCTATCATGGAGTCTCCTGATCCCTACACTCTATGATACTTAGTTTTTTAATACTTTGCTAGTTATCCACATAGAGAAAGTTCGAAACTAATCACTAAAAGGTCAAAGCAAAATTACAAGGTCATTTTAAGTATTTCAAAGGAAATCAATTAAAATATCTTTCAAGTATGTTGGATGCTAGTTCTCTTCCAAGGAAATCATTGATGAAACTGTTCTTCTTTAACAAGAAGCTTCTTCCTACAAGATACACCCAAAAGATCTAACTTAACTTCAGATGTGATCTTCAACAAATATGAGCATGAAAGATCAGCGGAAAAGTGAGAAAATAATCCAGGTTCTTACTTCTATTTTATAATGGATTATTCTTATAAATTACATTTAGTAACCATTTTCACTGAATGTAGTTTATTCCTCACTTATGTATTATTGAATTTCCTGGAGCAATATCTAGCTCATAAATGTTGCTAATGATTTTTCGATGGGTATTAAAGCAGGAACTCAAATGACAAAATATCTCAAATACAACATATATCTCTCTCTCTCAGCAGACTTCTTATAGCTAGTGATGCATAAAGAATTGATGAAGATTAATTGATATATCACTCTAATCCTTTACCCACCTTTCTCCCTCACAAGTCATATAATCTTTCATGATTATTGATATGACTAATCCGCCAGCATATATACAAAGCAAGTATGTAAACTGACTTGTTATATGTATGCATATATATATCTGCTTAACACTCAGCTCCTATGTGATTTTAGATCAAGATATGATGCTTAAATAAAGTTATGTCATACTATGTGCTTCATAATATATTTATTCACTTTTATGATGTGCTTTATTTACTTGTACTTCATAAGCTTAGTTATATGTGATGACTTATAACTATGATGCTTTAATAGTCTAGTCTTGTCTACTAACCGATTAAAAGTGGAGGCACACTTTTCAAAACTGACTATTTCTGAAAACGTAAAAGACAACTCTCAAGATCTCGTTCAAATCAAAATCTTTTGGAAAAATCTTTATGTCAAAACAAAATCTTTTTGCTTTTTCAAAAATGGTTTTACCGAATCTCGATAGTAACGTTCCCTTGGTTCTCTCACCTGACAGATCCTAGGGTATGTGAAAGGACTTCTTAAATAGTAAAAAGCACTTATTGCTCTGTCCTTTCGTCTAGCCTCTGTGAGTTTAAATAGAGCCCTTCTTTCTTACCAACTCTATTATCAAAAACTACTTAAGACATATGTGATGCTAAACATTGATTCGAACATTTTCTCAAAATGTTACTGAGTATCAATCTCAGATTTTGATTTGTTCATCATCTCAACAACTGGGTAAGAATTGCTTAAATCCTTAAAGTTGTTTGGTTTATTTCTGTTGCATGAAACTGGTCGATTTAAATCTCTAAGATCTTTTTTTAAAATCAAAAATCCTTTAACATAACTATGAAAAATGTTTTCAAAATCCTTTGAAACACTGTTATACAATATGATGAAATTTATCAAACCATTCTCTGCAGAAATCATTAATTGCGAGAGTTAAATCTTGCTCTCTTAAGTAAGTGACACAAGGCACTTCTTCTAAGTTCTGATGTCTTATAAAGTCTTGTAAGAATGCTGTTTCATGACATTCATTCTCGATGACTCAAACTTTTGACTTTCAGAACTCTAAGAATGTCTATGATATCGTTTTACTTGAAAGGCAAAATAAAATTCTATCAATTAATGTGCTTAGTAATTCTGCTCCTTCATTCAACAATTGGTTATCAAAATTTTCTTTTGATATAAATAATTGTTCATAGATGAATTACTTTGGCAACCACTTAGCATGTACCAATCTGACTATCCTGACTCTGCTTACATACACAAGCTTTTCAACGAAAATTCCTGGAAAAATTCAGCCAATGTCCAACGAGCATATGTTTGAGTGTTGTTCATACAGCACTCCTAGAACTATGTTTGTATGTCATCCATCATCTGCAAGATAGCTAAGGTAGAAGAGGTCCCCATGGTTGGAGATATGGCTAAAGGAGATAATTGATGAAGAAGATTACCTATCAGTGACTCATATCCTCCTTTGTATTCTTCAAAGGGGACTTGTAGTCTAAGCAGGGAAATCTTATTCGGCTTCTTCCTTGAGGTCTCGACAAGTGAGCTCTTGGACAAGGTTCTTCCTTCTCCCCCAGAGTTGGAGAAGATCCAAATGTATGAGCCATCGTGGTCCATTCTAAACTCCTTGGCTGCATTGTAACCAGCCTTGGTATTTAGATGTGAATATTAAAGATGATACCCTGTAACTAATTTCATATCAAACTGAATCATTGTTTAACATTTACTTGTAAACCCTAGCGGTAAAGTCAAATCAAGTTCTATTGTTCTTGTATTTTGTAATTCTCTATAAAATCATGCTTAATCTTTTTGGATTATTGCATACAAGTTTTGCAACTTTCCTTCATATCTATCTGTTCTTCATTGTACATACTATGATAGCTTGAATCTTTGTGTTTGATATATATTGATCCCATAAATGCTCTTTAATCTTGTGATTTTATTTCATAATAAATAAAGTTTGAAGTTTGCATATAAATGAAGGTCTTATAATTTTTAACACAACTCTACTGTTACCCCAACAACAAAATTATCCATAATTATCTACTATACAATGATTTATTGTCTCTCTTAAAGTAAACTAATCTTCTTTAACTTATTGGATAATAGCCTTTTTAATTTCACCAACTCACCTTGTTCAAATTCAAAGTTTGCTGAACCATTCTAAGACGAATTCTTGGACACATTCTTAAAGTAGACTGCAGCACTTAAAAGATGACTTTTTACGTCTATACTTCACTTTTAAGTACTCCTAAGATGATTTGTTTAAATCACCCAAAAGGAGGCTGCAAAAATATTACTCAATCTCTGAAAGTTGAATTTTGAAACTAAAAGATTTCTAGTAAGTCTACTGAAAACAAAGTTTCTTGTTGCCCACATTAAAGTGATGGATTATCATTAAAAGTATATGGAAATACTTATATGCTTCAAATCCAAAATCCCTGTGATTTAAACTAAATATCAAGGATTTCATCTTTCTTTGACAAACGCAATAGCAATCCTTGTTTCAATTCAGAAAACTCTCGAATCTTGTATGTCTGCTGAGATTATTGTAATAAAAGGAAAAATTAGCAAAAAAAATCATATTGACAATTGAAACTCCCAGTTATCTGCATTCGGAGACACCTTATGAAATTCAAACAATTGGTATGTACCCCAGTAAATAACAATTGATATCATTTTGATGAATATCTAATTAGTATGAGACCAAATTCAAATTGGTATCTATCTTTAATCCCATGGAATGTTGATAAAAAAAAGATCAGTAGACCTTAAAGGATTATGACACAACTCACCAAAGACAGTTAGATACTTTTGGATTCTTAGGAAGACTACTATTGTTAGAACATAGTCCTTCCTCAAGAATGATCGGCTGATATGACCCATGTTGTCAACATTATGCCTCATTCTCACTTCAGAATTGTGAAGAATAGGTCCAGGTATAAAGAAAACCTTCAGCAGACTTTCTACTCTGCTAAAAGTTCAAATGACCTGACTCAGCACAGACAAAAGCCTGCACTTCAAAGGTAACTACTCACTGTATACTTGTGTCTCTCTTTTCTCCCGCCAAAGACAAATTAAACTCTTTCATTTGAAACCTTTGTCTTGAATGATGATTCTTCATCATCATAACACTATTGTCAAAGAAACGTCACAGATCTTTAAAATCAAATACCTATTTAGTAATGAATGTCTCGTGTCTATCTGATTCTTCAACTTCATTATAAACAATTGGTATTTATATATCGTTTAGATGCTTCTTCTTTCCTTCTCTAAATCATCTTTGGTTCTTAAGATTTTGGTTTTATACCAAACCTCATACCTTCTCATCCAACCCAAACTAACCTTGCTAATCTTCGACTCACCCTACTCATTTCTAAACCTGACCAAATCGCCAACACCTCAGCAGACTCCCATTTCAACTCTTTAGCTTGCTGAACCATCAATTGATATCAGTAGACCCTCACCATCCTCCTAGGAAGTAGAAGAAAACCAAGAAACAGCACTCTGTTGTTGAGGAGGAGACTTCTACTCTAAGGGAGAAGAAGTAGAACATCAAACTTACTATTGCTGCTGATGAGACCTATGCCCTTTCAAAGAAAGGGCAAGTCAAAACAAAAGGCTACTGACCCTTTTCCTTCTGCCCCTGCTGAGGCTGAGGAGGAGCCCGAAGAAGAGGAACCTGCTGAAGTCCCTCTCCAAAAGAAGAGACCTAGGCAGACAAACACATTCTCCCCATCTCTCGAACCTTTGTCAACCTCTCCCATAAACTCTCCAAAATAACCTTCTTCTCCACCACTATTTAAAAAAAAATAAAAAACATCGCATCCAAGTCTGCTAATTCTCTAAAATTCCTCTTTGAGATATCATCATCAGCAGACCTTTTCCTCTCAACCCCATTCTCATGTCCCCCAGGAATCATCTCAGGAGAATCCTCTTGATCAGTCTTTTATCCAAGGCAGATGTTCAGGAGGAGTAACTTTTCAATTTCTATCTCTCCTTCAGACTAACATTAGTTTATCAATTGTTTATTCGTCAGTTGATATCATTAACCCTCTACTACTCTTGATCGCAAAAGTCTACTGATCCCGCACATCAACTAACAATTGGTATTAACTAACAATTGGTACCAAGCATTAGTGTGATGACCTGAGTCCCGGTCCGATGTTGAACCCTAACTCGGTGCGCCAAACTAGCAAGAACAACAGAAAAGAGCGAACCACAAAAGCTCAAAACAAAAACTATGCAGCGGAATACAAGATAAAAAGTGAGTTTCAAAAACTCGAAGTACAACTCACTAATAAAACAACCTTCACGGCTACAACAAATGCCGGAGAATAATAATACTGAACACCACGAGCTAACACATTCGGAAATACTACTAATAAAATATCAACAGCACAAGGCCACACCAAAACCACGAGTCGGTAATCTAAAATTATAAAGTACTACAACTGGCACGACCTATCAAGTCGGCCTCAAAATACAAATCTAAAGAATACAAATATTTCTACCCAATATACTAAGTTTAATTAACTTAGTTGAACCCACGATCTCACAATACAAGAAATAATAGGAAGTGACAACATAAATACAACTTGCTAAACTCCAAGCTTCAAGTCTCATAGCGCTGGAACTTATAACCTGCAAACTGAGGAAATTGTTGGGTGAGTCTAAAAGACTCCGTAAGCCATTATAATATATTGGGTGCTATGAGTATGAATACAATAGTAAACCAAGACACTATATGCACTAATCTTGGAAATAACTCCCGCTTACCTAAGCTTTCAATTATAAACTGACAAATCTAGATAGCGATACCAACTTAAACTATTGATCGACAAGTTACTACATGCGACTATATGGCATGGCATTATGCACAACAGTAACAGGATAACAAACATAATATCACATAGGAGTAACCAACTCTATACTAACAAGAGGCTCAGCAACCGCCAACCGTCCCATACCAGTTGGAGACCACAACCAACATTCGCTCGTATAGGAAGCACATAAGGAACATAAAGTAAACACATAACATAGGATACCGTGTCGAGGTACACCTCCGACATAACCAATACTTCCAACCAACCAACCAATATAATACCAAATGTAGGAGCCGTTGTTGACGTACTCGATCTATGAACCAAAACCATAACTCAATATTGTGTGAACCATTTTCTGTATTCATGTCGACGGGTGATCTTGGTCCCTACAACCCAAGAATCAACCACGGAATAGCTTACCAAGGTTGCATTTATTCCATACAACAATTGGCGCTATGCCCCTACCGTGGCCAACGGTAAGGCGAGGCCCGATGTATTGGCCTTCAACTATTATGTAGCCCCGGCTCCCGCAATAATCGAGCGTCAATACACCGCCAATAAATAATCCATGGACTTAACTCAATACACGAGTAGATATTTACTCGTCATGTTAAACAATTCAAAGTGTGTTCTATTGAATCACAACTCAACAATATCAAACATGATGTGTTCTATTGAATCACAACTCAACAATATCAAACATGATGTGTTATATTGAATCACATACCCAAATCAACATAAGGTGCTTGTAAATATTAAACACACACTCAATCATCAAAGTAGGATGATTCTCTTATCACAAACTAGAACAATCACATTATGTCCGTAATCACTGAACATGTAAACTAAACAAGGCAATAGGCAAAGTAGGCCTATTTTACAACTCAACCATCGAATAGTGTCCGTGCTAGCTAGACACACACATAACCACGAATGTAAGGTATTCTTACCGTATAAACAACTATCAAATGATGTCCACAACATGGGACTTATACATTACAAGAAAAGGTGATTCACTCTTAATCCCAAAATAAGGTAACGTGTTCCCCACAAATACATAACTTATAAGTCCACATAGCCAAATCGTCTAAGTCCGCTAATGCTAGACTTCATAATCGCAACATATGCAAGTTTACTCATACTTATACTCATTAACCAATATATAACCATCAAATTCAATTTAGGATCTCTAAAGTATCCTATAATCACTCAAGACACTCTATCCCATGTATATCATAACATGTCACATATCGTTATCGTCGCGTACTATGTATATCACGACTCCTTACAAGTCCCATGTCATCTGTCACAAGTCCTTAGGACTTATCGTTTTAAACCTATTCTTGTGTTATAGAAAATACACTCCATATTACTAAATTCCTCATCATAACATTTCCCTATAGCTCAATGGCCCAATTCATTAACTTATTATATCAATAACCCAATTTGATTCAATTACCACACTTATAAATCTGTGCGCAACCGTATTATTACAATCACCAAATATTCCACAAAAATTCAAATATTATTATTCTTTCATATTTATAAAATAGACATCTGGAACCATAATTTACCACTCTAATATATTCCAATCGAAACTATAATCACCATAATCTGCTCACTTTAAGTCTAAACCAATATCCAAAAAATTCTGTCAACGAAACACAAAATTTAATTCTGCGCAGCGTTATTATAAAATTCATCAAATATTCTACACAAGTCCAAATATTATGAATCCTACATACCCAAAAACTAAACATACCAAATTATAATTTACCATTTTGAATAAGTCCAATTAGACTTATATTCATCCACATGCAACCACATAAAGTTAAAATTACAACCCAGAATTTCCTGAAACAGTCTACTCTATGCAGTGATAAAACACAACATAAACAAGATACTTCCCTACCTCTAAATTTTATGAAAATTTACAGGATGCTACACAACATATAAATATAAAACATATCAAAAATTCAGATAATTCTCATGGACGAATTTTCCCCAGTAAATTCGACAACATGCCTTAAAACAGTGACCAATCTCAATTCAAGAACTAAGCATTTGACTTCTAAAAATCATCATGTCTTTCCCCCATTACATTTCTAACTTAAATCAGTAACTTAAGACAACAAAATATCATTAGGAGCAACTAATAACACTTTTCCTCCAAGAAATCAACACAAGGATCATCATCTAACACAACCTACATGCTTTACTCTCCCAATTCAACTCATAAACATACAAAACATCATAGTTACTTACCTCCACTAAAATTAAACCATGAAAGTCAGCATGCAATCCATGGAAAGTTTTCCTCTATTGAATAGCTCCACAATAGCAAAGACAGCCCTCACGGGCGTAGCTCAGTTGGTTAAGAGCTAGTAGATTTGGAACAATAGCAAAGATGGATCGTGATTTGGACTTCAAATGAGTAATCTATGGCACTTTCTCACTCTAGAACTCTCTCTTCTCTCTCTCTATGTTCTAAGGTTGAAGATGAACAAATAACTGAGTTTAAGGCTCTCTAATGGTGTCTAGGAGAGCCATATAGATGGTCAAAGAGTCAATGAATGTTCTTTACCTCAGTCAAAGAAACAAAAATGGGTCAAATGGTCAAAAGGGTCAAAGGTTCAACAAAAAACCAAAATGGTCAAAAGCTGTCACTATTCTAATTTTCAGCCAATTTTAAAGACATGCCTAGGACGATCTATAAGTCTAAAAATTACAAATAAGATATGGTTGGAATGCTCTTTGAGTCTAGTTTACACATAATCAAACGGTTTGCAAATCCAAGTTTTCTACACAAAGTTATCACCAAATTACTACAGATTGTTTGAATAAACAGAATTTCGAGTTTAAGCATGTATCCATGCTTTTGGGTGTATCTTCTTCCATCTTATGTTCAAAACAAAATGTTTACTAAGTATTCCCAAATAATCCTAACCTCCAATCAAGTTTGAAACACACTTGGAACCCAATCAAAACCATATATAACAAGGCTAAGAATGCAATGGCTTTACAATTACAAGAAATTGCAAGAATTAACTTAAAATTCAAGGCCTAGTCAAGTTAACAATTTGTGTAACAATGAAGTGCAACAAAGAGTCAAGGCATGAATGCATTGACATGCTACTCAACTAACCCAAACACACATGTCTAACATGATAACTATGTAACAAAATCAACACATCAAATATAGGATGGACCAAGGTATTACAAATAGAGTCGGGGTCTTACAATTAGAATCATTAGCGATAAATCCTGGTCCTTCTTACCTAACCTTAGCCAAAATCTTACCTTAGTCAAATCGTTACCTTAGCAAAAACCTAACCTTCGCTAAAAGCCAACCCTAGCTAAATCACTATCTGAAAGGATTTAAGGTATTTTTTTTAAAAGAATGAAACAATATATAGTTATTGTTATTTTCTCCGTAACTGATACGTCTTATTCATTAATCTTCTCTACGCATATTCTCCATATATCTTCCAACTCACCCCTAATGTGCAGATAAAGCTTTCACTTTATCTAAATACGCTTTACTCTCCAATACTGCTTAAATGCCTTAGTGGCTGCTCCCTTGAATGCTTTATGATACTGTATGCTTGTGACCATTAATGAGGAAAAATGGAGTGACATACATAAAGCACCTAAAGTAGGAGGAGTAGTGTGACACTTACATAAAGCAGGATAAATACTTAAGGAGGAGAAATTCTACTTAAAAGGAGAAATGGTGTGACACATATGGTGTGACACATGCTAAGCACATGAAAGAGGAAGAGAAGCTTCATTAAGGAGGAAAATAATAGAAATGTTAATTCACCCTCAAGTTCAACCCTTCCCTAGATAAACCTCTGTGGATTATCTGATGGAAATGAATATGCCTTTGTGACACACTTAATGAAGAATGCAAATCTTTTCAAAAGTTATGCTTATCTTCTTTCTACTTTAGCAGAATATCTCTATCTTCATTAAGAAAACTTTACTTAAATGAAAGATGCTAATTTTTTCCAAAGTTCTAATGACCTTTTATCTACTTCAGCAAGATATCACTACTTTTGTTAAGAAACATATTTTTTGAAAATATTTTGCTTTGATACTTAAATAATTCATTTGAATATTAAGTAAAATTCAAAACAGCACCTTTCAAAATGACTTTTCAACTCTTTCTGAAATTTTACAAAAGGTTGCAGTTACACTACTTTTTTGTAAACATAAAACAAGAAAGATACTATGTTTTCAAAATCAGAATCCTATAGAAATTCTTAAAACATGCTTACACTCTACATTATACATTAATGAATTGCTCTAAAAAATCTTCTTGCCAAAATTCTTCAACTCATTCAAATCATTGTGCAAGAAAGATCTTTTCAAAAATAGGTTTGTGGCCTACTCATCAATTATACATCATAATTGCCTAAAGATGTTTTTACTATTGCTATGTATTTGTACTTTCATTTATTGAGTTTGTAAATATTTAGCAATAGGTGACTATACAAAAGCTATCGCTTGAAAGTTCAGCCTAGGGGATGTGTTAGGTCCAAGGTTGCTCAAGATAGGCTAGAAGGGGGGGTTGAATAGCATATGTCCTATTTTTGAAATTGATTCAAAAATCTTACTTCACTTAAGTTTTAAAAAGTTTTGCAGGCGGAAGTCTTGTGAAGTATAGGACAAGTTGAGAATGGCTGATCTTCACAGGACAAGATCAGCAGTTCTCAATAGTTTGGAAATCTGGAAATTTAAGCAACACAAATAATTCACAATCACACACAAGTAGACAGAGTGTTTAATATGGTTCACACTTATGAATAATTGCTACGTCCACAACCAAAGTGGTCAACTTTGGATTTGAAAATCGTGTACTAAGTTTTTCCACTAGATATTTTACAAACTAAATCTCTAATGGATTGTGTACAAAAATTTTGTTGACCAAGTGTTTGTGTGGGAGAATTGATATCTATAAGATACAATTCTCGTGAGCTATGAAAGCTAGGTGTTGCTATCAATGAAGAGCTTTTAATGGACTAGACGTCTAAGTGTGAAGCTCTTCAATGAGTTTGTACAGATAGGACGTTTAAGCTTTTATGAACTTGAAAAAGATGAAGATTCAGAGTTGAAGTAGTTGAAGTGTGTTGAATGCAGCAATGAAGTCTCCTTTTATATACAGGAGGAAGCTTGGAGCCATTGGAGATCATTCTAATTTGAATTTAAGAGCATTTAATGCTCTAATTTTGTTGTTGATCTCTGATAGGCTGACCTGCAACTTCCAGTCTGTCTCCTGACACTTTGCTAAAAATAGGCGGTCTGCGTTTGCAGGAGGAATGTCCTTTTCTGAGTGTATGCCAAGAATGGAAACCTTCATTAAATGTGATTTGCAGGTTAACGTTGCATCGCGGTTAATGAAGTCTTCAAATTAGGACATGTCTTCGGCAGATGTCTATCGGACGTTCTTGGGTCTTCAACATTGCTGATGAAGCTTGGCTGATGCGAGCTTGTCCGATATCCAAAGGAAGACTGCTGATGCATAAATTGCCTATTGTTCAGAGGACGTCCGATGTCCTATAGGCTATCTTCTTCAAGACATTTACAAAAAGCAACCCTAAGCTATTCAAGCTATGCCTAAGTACAAGTTGCCACACTAACAGACACGCAGGCCCATTAGTCACCTTGTCTTAGACTTAGGTTATGGATTCAAGAAAATCTAAACTAAATACAACAATCTCCTCCTATTTGCTTGAGTCCATGACCTTATGAATACAATATCAACTGACCATGTTCAAGTCTAGTAATAACATGCTTGTAAGATTGATATATTAAGTAAGCATGCCCTAGATGAACTTACAAAAGGGTCATTGTATTCAAAAATTACAAAGTGTTTACAAGTAAGAAATTTAAGCATAGGACACTTGTAAAAAAACTGAATTTAGAGACATGCAAAATAGGCAGAATAGGCAATATAGGACATGTCTTTAAACCAGTGGTTTAAATTTCATGCATTCACATAGTAGGCAGTTCATAATAAAGCATGTAAATTTTAAAACATAGACATTGTTAATTAAATGAGGAGTTTAATTACAAAGTTTTTCAAAAAGATTATACAATTGTCTATCGGCCGGTTCGAGAGGATGACCGAGAGGAAGCATGACCTTTGCCTTTGCCTGTTGAAGATTGCCCATAGCCTCTTGATGCCCATTTAGAGTCAACAGCAGCCTTAAGTCTTGCAATCTCTTCTTTGGCGTCTGCTAACTCTTCCTTAGTATCTGCCAATTCAAAGGAGAGATGTCTATTCTTCTGTTTGAGCAGAGCATTTCTCTCAATGAGCTCAATCCGCTGATCATTGTTCATTCGGCTCATCTCCTCCTTCATGGACGCAAGCGAGGTATCAATGAAGCCGAGGCGTTGTTCAATAGATTTAAACCCCTTACGAAGGTAGGCAAAGTGCTTATCAGTCATCCTTCGCGTCTGACGCACTGAGGAGTGGACAGAGCGGTTGGCTAGGCGTTGGGACTGTAGCACATGCTTGTAGCCGTTATCAATAAGATCAATAATCTGCAGCATTCCCTTGGACAAGTTGTCCCAGTTTTCCTTGAAAAGTGCAGTGTTGGCCGAGGAAGTTGCTGAGAGACGGTTGGCTAAAGCATCTTGGGAGGCAGAGATGGACTGCTGGCATGCTTCAAAGGCTGCCTTGGCACCCCTTGAAATATCCATGACCTTGGTCAAGCAGTCAGCCTGGACATGTGTTATATGGGATTGCTCTGCTGTCAATTGATTCAAGGCCTTGGTCAGGTCAGCCGATACTTCTTCAAAATTCTTTACAAAGTCTTCAACCTCGGAGGCACGGTAGAAGACTTGAGGGCTGGCTGGTGAGGAGGATGGGCCAGCTGAGGTGTGAGGATGGCCGGTGAAGGGTTGAGGTTGGCTGGTGGTTTGGGCAGGGAAGGTTGGAGGATGGCTGGTGGAGGATTGGGATTGGCTGGAGGAAGATGGAGAATGGCTGGTGGAGGAAATAGTAAGATGGCTGGTAGAGGGTTGAGGTTGGACAGGGAAGATGCGGGGGACAGGATATAGCCTTTCTATGTAGGTGACATAGGAAAGGGGGTGAATGTAATAGGGAGGAGGAGGAAAGAAGGGAGAAAGTGAAGGAGATCTGAAGAGAATAGGGATGAATGGGTTATAGCCTATATACATGGTTACTACATCTATAAAGTTGTGGACCATAGGCTGAAGTAGGATGGAAGGATAGCAGATTAGGGTGAAGACAGGTGGTTTAGGCAGAGAGAGGAAAGGGGAGATGTCCGATTTGGTTGGAAGGCGAAGGCCTATGTCCCTATGAATGGCAACCCATTGGTTGAAGATCATAAGATCTTGAACCGCAGAGTTGTGAGAGAAAAAGAGTTGGGACCAGGCAGGGGGAAGAGGGTCATAATAGGCACCCCATGTCAAGATAATTTCACCTGCAGACATCGGCTGACAGGGAATTCTCTTGGGGTAGTCTAGGGTAGAAAGGAAGGGGTCAGAATCGGCAGGATTGGGTTTAGGTCTGCTGTCTCTGAAGGACAGCAGATCCTGCACCTCTGGGTGCAGATGGCTGCAGGGGTTGGTCTTTATGCGTTTGGGGGTAGGCAGGTCAGAAGAGGGAGAGAGAAAACGTTTGAAAGTGGGTTTGAGAAAGGTGGTGGCTGGTGAGATGGATGGATCTTGTGTGGGAGTTGGTTGGATAGGAGCAGAGTGAGGAGGTGAGGAAGTAGGTGAAGTGGAAGTAGTTGTAGGCAGAGGTGGTGAGGGTAGAGGAGAAGAGGGTTCATCAGTAGTTCCCGCGAAGTGCACCTGCTTCTTTGCACTCCTTTTGTAGCGTTTGCCATGTTTGGACTTTATAGGTGTGGAGGAGGTAGAAGTTGGTGGTGGAGATGTTGTAGAAGGAACTGCCGGTGGAGGATCGGCTGGGGTTGAAACTGCTGTTTTGGAAACAGCCGGTGTAGACACGGCTGGTGTGGAGGGAGTTGTGGATGAAACTTTGGGTAGGCCAAAGGATTCATCGGTTGACTGGAGGGTTTGTTTGGTTTTGGGTTTGGATGATTGGGAGGTAGTTTTAGGAGGGAGAAAGGTAGTTTTAGAAGGTTTGGAGGATGTGGTGGTGGTTTTAGGAGGGAGGTCAGCTGGTTTACAGGGAGGTTTGGTTAGGTCTGCTGGTGTGAAGGTTGAGGTGTCCTTCTCAACCTCAGCCTTGGTTCTGGCAAGTTTGCGGGATTGTTTGAGTTTATGAGTAGGGAGAGGAGAGTGTTTAGGCTTTTTGGAGGGGGACTCAGCTGGCTCATAGGGATCATGATCCAGCCGAGAGTAGTCAAAATTCTTGGGCAGCTCAGCCCCTATTGGCTTAGGCTCCTCCTCAGCAGGTAGCCCGGCTGCTGTGTAGATGACCTTCATCTTACCCTTTTTGGCCTGGGTAGAGGGGCCAGCAGAAGCAGTAGCAGCAGCTTCAGCAGCGGCAGCAGCAGCTTCAGCAGCGTTGGTTGTCCTTTTGGCCATATCATCACGGTAATGGGCGATGTTGTTCATCGTGAAGACATAGGTGTTAGACACCTTGATGAGGTCGTCATAAGCGACCAACTCATCAATCTCCTCATACTTCCTGAGGATGACATTAATAACCCTTACAAAGGGCCTCTTCATGGAAGGGTGAGCTTGGACCTCAGCAACACTTTGGAATAACATTGAAAAATTTATCTTTGCCCAGTCGAGCTGCTTGCGGAGGATGACTGCCTTTATCCACATCAGCTGCTGTGATGTGAATATGTCCCTAGAGCCATTCTTGAACAGAATGCTCTTATCTAGGAGGTGGCTGATGTGGTAGGGGTTTTCTGGGAAGAGGTTCCTTGACATCTCTGAGAACCTTTCAGGTTGGGCAGACCCCCTCATCATCTCCCAAGCAGCAGCCGATTCCTCATCGGTCAAGTCCAGCTTGCCTTCAGTAGGCAGACCCAGCATGTCTCCTATGTCCTTATAGGTCAACTTAATATAATAGCCTCTGATGAAGCCCTTAATGTAGCTCATATTCACCATTTCATTGGCAGAGGCAGGAGGAAGAGGCAGGATCATTCTTGTATAAAATTCCTCAGCAAGAAAGTTGTTGTAGTGTGTCGTTGAGTTGGAACAGAGGGAGAAGCCCACATTCTTCTAAGTCCTTTAGCAGATCTACTCCAGTAGAGGACTCAGAAATGGAGTTCTTGTCTATCGTCATTCCCGGGTGGTAACTTGACCTGGGAAGTATATGTAGTGGTAGCTCAGCAGCCTTAGCAGCCCTAGTTGGCTTTGCAGAGGCAGAAGATGAAGAAGTAGCAGCAGCTTGTGAGGATTTTGTCTTTGCCTACACAATCGGCAGATGTGAGAACAGCAGATATAGAAATCGGCAGATATGCATGAAACAGCAGATAGACAAGCAATCAGTAGATATTTATCAAAAACAAGTACTGTTCAGATCAAGATCCAAAACATAGACAATTTCTAACATAATATAAGAACAGTTCATTATTTGGGTTTCAAAATATCTACTGAGTTTGTCAATTTCAAGCAAACAAAATGGTATAAACTGAAAACATAGTATCACAGGAAGCTCTAAAACATATTTTACACCAAATGAACACGATTCAAGCAACAATCGCAAGGTTTCACAGTTCATCAATGGCGGACAGTTCAAAACGCATAAATTAGGTCAAGAAAAATCCATAAAGCTTGGTTTAAAGGAATTGAAAAGATGTAGAAAACCTTACCATTGATGATTTTGAGCTTAAAACTTGAAGATTTTTGGAAATTTGAAGGCTTTTTGGAGAGATTGCAGATTGGAAGTCGGAAGGTTTTTAAAAGTTTGAAAATGGCGGTTGTTGAGAACTGTGAAGAGTCACTGTACATTTCGCCTATTTATACTTCTGACAGGTTATTAAATGGTATTTGATAATTTTTGAAGTCCGCATTTATGACTTGATGAGTCACTGTACGTATTACGTACTTAGTCTGCCTATGTTTTATGAAGACTGCCGATAAGGAAATAGGTACTTACTCAGAGTTGTCTATATACTCGGCAGAGTTGCAATTGACTGATCACATAGGCAATTCTATAAAGGCAATTTATAAAATAACTTAAAGAATTTGCAAGAAGGATTAAGGATTGAGGTCAAGCATACCAAGCTCTCCTCTTAGATAGGCAAACCTGGTTGAATCAAGTGGTTTTGTGAAGATGTCTGCTACCTGATTGTCTATAGGCACATATTGCATGCTGATGTTACCTTTTTCAACATGGTCTTTCAGAAAGTGATATCTCACATCAATGTGCTTTGTCTTGGAGTGCATGACAGGATTTTGAGAAACAGAGATGGCTGATGTGTTGTCACACATTATAGGACAATCGCCAGCCTTGATCTCATAGTCAACAAGTTGTTTGATCCACAGCAATTGTGAGCAGCTACCAGCAGCTATATATTCTGCTTCAGTTGTTGAAGTTAACACAGAAGTTTGCTTCTTGCTAGCCCATGAGACAAGTCTATTTCCTAAGAATTGACATGTCCCACTTGTGCTTTTCCTGTCAACCTTACATGCAGCAAAATCAGCATCAGAATAGCCTATAAGATTAAAAGATGAATCTCTAGGATACCAAATTCCCAAATTGGGAGTATCTATCAAATATCTGATGATTCTCTTGACTGCTTGTAAGTGAGACTCCTTTGGATCAGCTTGAAATCTAGCACAAACACAAACAGCAAACATAATATCAGGCCTACTAGCAGTTAAGTATAAAAGTGAACCAATCATGCCTCTATAAAGAGTCATGTCCACTTTCTTGCCCTTTTCATCTTTGTCAAGATGGCAATTAGTGGCCATAGGAGTGCTGAAGCTGTTTGCATTCTCAAGGCCAAATTTCTTGATAACATCCTTTGCATATTTGGCTTGATTGATGAAGATACCATTAGAACTTTGTTGAATTTGAAGACCAATGAAGAAGTTGAGCTCTCCCATCATGCTCATCTCAAATTTACTCTGCATAAGCTTTTTAAACTTTTTGCAAAGATGTTCATTAGTAGAACCAAAGATAATATCATCAACATAAATTTGAACAAGTAAGGAATGACCTTTATGCTTCATAATGAAAAGAGTAGTATCAATTTGACCTCTTTCAAAGCCTTGAGATGTCAAGAACTTTGCAAGGGTCTCATACCAGGCTCTTGGAGCTTGTTTGAGTCCATAAAGGGCTTTCCTCAGCTTGTAGACATCTTCTCTACTTAAACAGTCTATAAAACTAGGTGGTTGCTCTACATAGACCTTTTCTTGAAGTTCTCCATTCAGAAATACACTCTTGACATCCATTTGATATACTTTGAAGTCCTTGTAAGATGCATAGGCCAAGAATAATCTGATAGCCTCTAATCTTGCAACAGGAGCAAATGTCTCATCATAATCAATACCCTCCTCCTGTCTATATCCTTGGACTACCAGTCTTGCCTTATTTCTGGTGATGTTCCCATTTTCATCCATTTTGTTTCTGAAAACCCACTTTGTACCAATGACAGCTTGTCCTTTTGGTCTAGGGACAAGTGTCCAGACTTGGCATATGTCAAATTGGTTTAGCTCTTCTTGCATAGCTTCCACCCAGCTAGGATCTTCCAGAGCTTCATCAATCTTCTTGGGTTCAATATGAGATACAAATGCAGTAGAATACATGCATTCATTCCTTGAAGCTTGTCTAGTTTGAACACCAGCATTAAGATCTCCAATGATTTGAGTGATAGGATGATCTTTCACTTCTCTAACTTCTGCAGGTTGAACTTGTCCTATAACATCGGCAGAGTTGGGTTCTTGAGAAGTTGAAGCATCTGAAGCTTGGTTTTTTGAAGGATAGGTTAATTCCAAGGTAGGTTGTAGAACTTCTGGTGTGGAAGGAAAAGTGGATTCTGGGTTTTCAGAGTTTTCATTTGAAGGCTCATTTGAGGATTCTATCAAGTTGACTCTTGGAGGCACTTGTGAAGGAGTGGGATCAGCAGTTCTTGAGCTTGGCTGTTGTGTACCTGTCTCATACTCATCAGAATCATTAGTAACCTTATGAGCCAAATGTGGCCCAATAAAATCAAATTCATCAAAAGAGACATGTACAGACTCAACAACTCTAAGTGAAGTTTTGTTATAAACTCTATAAGCTTTTGAAAATTTAGCATATCCCAGAAAAATTCCTTCATCACTTTTGGATTCAAATTTACCTCTATGTTCTCTTCCATTGTAAAGAACATAGCGTTTGCATCCAAATATTTTGAAGAATCCAATGTTGGGAGCTCTGCCTCTCCATATTTCATATGGAGTTTTGTTAGGAAATTTGTTTATGATGGACCTGTTTTGTGTGAAGCAAGAAGTGTTCACAGCTTCTGCCCAGAAATACATAGGCAGTTTGGCTTCAGCAATCATGGTCTTTCCTGCTTCAATGAGAGTTCTGTTCTTCCTTTCAGCAACTCCATTTTGTTGAGGTGTGCGAACTGCCGAGAAATTATGACCAATTCCATGATCATCACAATACTTGGCAACACCATTGTTCTTGAACTCTGTTCCATTGTCTGATCTGATATCAGCAATGTCATCTAGCTTTTGAGTCTGTAGTCTTCTGAAGAGTTCAGTGATGATGTCATATGCTTCATCCTTGGAGGACATCATCTCCACCCAAGTAAATCTTGAGTAATCATCAACTACCACAAGTGTGTACTTGCTGCCACCAAGACTTGTAGTAGTGACAGGTCCAAACAAGTCCATATGTAGGAGTTGCAAAGGTCTTGATGTTGATAGGCAAGGCTTGCTTTTGAATGAAGATTTGTGCAGTTTACCTAGTTGACATGCTTTGCAGAGACTGTGTGGTTCAGTCGATATTTTAGGCAAACCAACAACTAGATTGTCCTTTGATAACTTCTCCAAATATTTGAAGTTGAGATGGCTAAGCCTTTTGTGCCATAACCAGCTGTTGTCATTTGAAGACCTTGCAACCAAGCAAAGATTTGACCTTCTTCCAACAGCATTAAGATCAACAGCATAGACATTCCCTTTTCTGAATCCTGTTAGGATAGTTGAACATGTCTCATTGTCCTTGATGAGACAGTGACTTGAAGTGAACTGACAGACCAGACCTTTATCACAGAATTGTGATATGCTCAGTAGGTTATGCTTTAAACCTTCAACTGGAGAGACTTTGCTGATGGAGAGGTTCCCTCTAACTATGCTACCATACCCAATAGTCTTCCCTTTTGAGTTGTCTCCAAAGATTACTGAGGGACCCTTTGCTTCAATAATATTTGAGAGAAGATTTGGATCACCAGTCATGTGCTTTGAGCAGCCACTGTCTAGATACCATAAGTCTTTCTCATCTTCATTTACAGCCATGAAGCATTCCTGAAATATAGACATTTAAGAATATGGTCCCCTTTTATTTTTGGGTCCTCAAGGTTAGCAACCTTTTGGAATCCATACCTGTTTAACCTTTGGAGGAGTAAAAACTCTAGATTTAGGTATGAATTTCAGAAGGCATTCATGAATCTCATGACCATGGCCTTTACAGAAAGAGCATTTGTGAAAACCTTGAACATGATCAATGATTTCTTTTGAAGGCTTTTTATTATCAGCAGTCTTTGGAATGACCTTTGTGCTAATAACTGGCTTATACGACTTAGGCTGATAATGCCTTTTCTTATTGATGTTAGGTTTACCATAGGTAGACCTTTTATCAAAAGATTTTGCATTTACAGGCAAAACTCCTTTAAGCTTTTTATCGGCAGTGTTAACTCCTTTCACCCTTTTATCGGCAGTGTTCGGATCAGCAGTCTTGCCTTTGACAAATTTAATAGGCTTGAGTTGAGTAATTTTTAACTTGCCATCAGTCATCCCTGCTTTCTTAGGGTGATTGATGATAGGTTTCAGTTGCTCAAACTCCCTATTGGCAGAGTCATTGTTGGCAGATTGCTTGCCCTTGGACTGGTCTCTTGCATTCTTGGGATAAACAAAAGGAACTTTGTTAGAGCCAAGTCCTTGCCTTTTGGGAGATTGCTGATGATAGGAAGCTTCTTCAGCCAATTCTTCAGCAGTCACTTCAGATGTCTCATTCTCTTGAGAACCAGAAGAACTTCCTACATTGAACTCACTTTGGAAACCAATACCAGTTTTGTCATCAAGAGATTTCTGGTTTGAAAGAATGGTATCAAAGTTTCCTTTAGAGTTATTCCAAGTGTTGACAACCTTTTGAAGGTCATCTTTCTCAGAATTGATCTTCTTGATATGGTCAAGTAGGAAATCTACTTTTTCAGTCAAAGCTTTGTTCTCTTTTTGTATTTTGATACTCTCAGCTTGTTGTCTATCAAGATCTTTGATCTTAGACATCAAGGTTGATTTCTCAGAGACAGTTAGTTCATGCTTCTTGGGCAGTTTTACATAGGCAGCTTTGAATTTTGAAAACTCTTCCAGCATGTCTTTGTTAGCTTTGATGAGCTCTCCCTTTGAAGGTTCATTGAGATCATCATCATCATCACTATCATCTTGTTGAAAGGGTAATGACCTTACTGAATCATGGGGTGACTCCCTGGCCATAAGGCATATGTTTGCTTCTTCAGCAAAGTCACAGGAGTCATCCTCATCAGTGCCAGTGTCACACCAAGTAGGCAGATTGCTTTCATCTATGTCCTCAGCCACCATCCCCTTTTGTTTTTGAAATTTTGACTCGGGACATTTTTTGTAAAATTCATATTTTGGCTTTGGACATTTAGAGGCAAAATGACCTGGCTTCCTACAATTAAAACAGACAAGCTCATTATCCTTTTGATAGTCTGCTGATTTATAAGGAGCAGAACTTTTTGGTTGAGCAGCTGTTCTCTGAGGAACGGCAGTTTTGTGAGAAGACTGCCTATGTGATGATTTGTTAAACCTTTTGAAATGTTGATACTTCTTAATAAACATAGCAAATGCTTCGTCTGAAAGAATATCATCACCATCACTGGATGATGTAGATAGGGTTTCATCAAGTGTTGAACAGGAGGGTTCAGTAGACATGGCCGGTAATGATAAGTTTTTGAAACTCTTTTCTATCTCTTGAGCTTGTTGAATTTCAAGCTCATAGACTAATAGACTAGCATAAAGGTTTCTTAGAGTCAATTTGTTTAAGTCTTTTGACTCTTTCATGGAAGTAATTTTTACATGCCATAAACTGCCTAGTGCATTTAGAAATCTCATGTTTATTTCTTTCTTTTTATACTTCTTTCCTAAAGAGTAGCAAGAGTTGACTACCTCATAGAATCTGTCATAGGCGCTTCTTAGAGACTCTTTGGGATCCTTTTTGAAGGAGTCAAACTTCTGGATGCAGGTGTATAATTTGTTGTTCTTTGTTTCATCATCACCTTCAAGATATTCCATAATGGCTTCCCACATCTCCTTAGCTGTGTCCAGGTTGATAATCTGCTGATATGTGCTTATATCAACACAGCTGGTAATGATGTTGATGGCCTTTCCATCCAGGGCATCATTCTTTCTGTCTTCATCATCCCACTCTTCTTCTGGCTTAGGTACTTCACGTTCAACAGTTGGATCCACTATGGCCAGAGTATTAGGCTTCATTGGAATTCTGGGTCCATCTGTGACACATTTCCACAAACGTTTATCAATTGAGTTCATATGTCATTTGACTTTATCTTTCCAGATATCAAAGTGAACTTCATCCAATACAGGACAATGGTTCACGTTTCAAGTTTCCAACATTTGGTGAGCAGCCATGATCTTTAATCTCTCAAGAGGTTAATCTCGGAAAAACAAGTTTTCAAAGAGTTAAGCTCTGATACCAATTGTTAGGTCCAAGGTTGCTCAAGATAGGCTAGAAGGGGGGGTTGAATAGCCTATGTCCTATTTTTGAAATTGATTCAAAAATCTTACTTCACTTAAGTTTTTAAAAGTTTTGTAGGCGGAAGTCTTGTGAAGTATAGGACAAGTTGAGAATGGCTGATCTTCACAGGACAAGATCAGCAGTTCTCAATAGTTTGGAAATCTGGAAATTTAAGCAACACAAACAATTCACAATCACACACAAGTAGACAGAGTATTTAATATGGTTCACACTTATGAATAAGTGCTACGTCCACAACCAAAGTGGTCAACTTTGAATTTGAAAATCGTGTACTAAGTTTTTCCACTAGATATTTTACAAACTAAATCTCTAATGGATTGTGTACAAAATTTTGTTGACCAAGTGTTTGTGTGGGAGAATTGATATCAATAAGATACAATTCTCGTGAGCTATGAAAGCTAGGTGTTGCTATCAATGAAGAGCTTTTAATGGACTAGACGTCTAAGTGTGAAGCTCTTCAATGAGTTAGTACAGATAGGACGTTTAAGCTTTTATGAACTTGAAGAAGATGAAGATTCAGAGTTGAAGTAGTTGAAGTGTGTTGAATGCAGCAATGAAGTCTCCTTTTATATGCAGGAGGAAGCTTGGAGTCGTTGGAGATCATTCTAATTTGAATTTAAGAGCATTTAATGCTCTAATTTGGTTGTTGATCTCTGATAGGCTGACCTGCAACTTCCAGTCTGTCTCCTGACACTTTGCTAAAAATAGGCGGTCTGCGTTTGCAGGAGGAATGTCCTTTTCTGAGTGTATGCCAAGAATGGAAACCTTCATTAAATGTGATTTGCAGGTTAACGTTGCATCGCGGTTAATGAAGTCTTCAAATTAGGACATGTCTTCGGCAAATCTCTATCGGACGTTCTTGGGTCTTCAACATTGCTGATGAAGCTTGGCTGATGCGAGCTTGTCCGATATCCAAAGGAAGACTGCTGATGCATAAATTGCCTATTGTTCAGAGGACGTCCGATGTCCTATAGGCTATCTTCTTCAAGACATTTACAAAAAGCAACCCTAAGCTATTCAAGCTATGCCTAAGTACAAGTTGCCACACTAACAGACACGCAGGCCCATTAGTCACCTTGTCTTAGACTTAGGTTATGGATTCAAGCAAATCTAAACTAAATACAACAGGATGCCTTGAGATAAAATGAACATTCATTAAACGGCATGTATTATTAAGGACTGAACATCTGTTCTAAAAGCTTTATGTATATGTCAATTGTAGTAATGGTCCCAAGCAAATAGGAGGAGATTGTTAGAAATATGCCTACACAACATTTGTTATATATGTTGCATATTCCAAACAGTGATTTGTTTGTCAACATTACAACGCTTATTACATGAGTGGCTAAAAGGGCTGCGTACCGGTTAGCGTGGCAACCCGTTGGAATATAGCATAGGTTATTAGACTAGGAAGTCTTTATACATATCCAAGTCTTTGTCCTACCAACTTATGATGATCACTCAAATGGATTAGCTCTACAAGTGCCAAGCACCAGCAGACATCTCACTAAAAGATGTCTCAACGAGCAATTAGTCTTCAGCAGATCAACAGCCTTCAATCAGTAGACCTTGAGGTCTGGAAGCTCCAGCGTGTCAAGAAGGCTGATGACATGGAATTGGAAGTTCAGTTCAGATCTAAGATATTTATCAACTAGATATTATTTCAAATGTATCTAGTTGATCAACTTCAAAGTTAACTTCCCAAACACACTTCTCAAAGGATCACATGGGCGAATTAATTATGATTTCCCCATTTGTGTATCCTCAAGAAAAAGTGTCAGCACTGCAAAAAGTGCTTTTTAGTTCAAAGAGAAAAGCTAGTCATTTCTTCAAAGTTGCCACGATTACAAGGATTTGCAAAAGCATTTTTGCAGATCTCCTTTTCAACATAATGATACGCCTAAATATCCAACCTCACTATTATCCATTGAATATTTCATCTCATGTACTTGATCCCAGTTTTCAAGACATATCTCCAAAAAGTCAAGCTACAGTACAGTACTTCTGACAAGTCTACAACGTCAAGTCCTATCCAGATAAAGCCTGTTTTTCCAGACAGATATCAAGACAAATCTATAGAAAAGATTTCTTCAACCAACACTCTAAACAATGCGCTCTAATGCATCAACGGACATTCACTCCAACGGTTAAAAATCTACCCAAGTCTCAACGGATCCTTTGCATCTTCGCTTATAAAGAAATCTCTCATCTCTCTTTCAAAGTGTTTGCGAGAAAACAAGCAGAACGCTAGCAAGCAAAATGGAAGAAGTGAAAGCTAACAAGCTAGCTGCTGTGAGAATATCAAAAAGTGGGAAAAACACAAGTGTAAGAACAAACACTTTGTGTGAGAGAGATCGTTTAGAAAATCCTACGATAAGACGCTTCGCTTAGTCAAAAACTTACTTGTTGATTTGAGTTCTTTCTTCCTTCGAAAGACTCAGTCTCTACTAGTTCTAGACTCTAGATATACAGCCAGAGATTAAGCACCCAGCCCAACCTTGAAGATGGAACCCGCTTAAAGATATCTGAGGAAGATCTAGAGCTAACAATACACATTGCATTCATACCGACAGACTTGTATTCCATTGCAAGAGTTGTCAGTTGTGCAATAATGAGTCATCATAGTTGGTCGAGTGCTTTGCACTTAGTTGTTCAAATACTTGCTATTTGAACAACCCATAACTATTTGAACAACCCATAATATTTTCTTCTCACATTACTCTTACATTGGCACTACCATTTCCCACTCCCTAAGGGACTTGGGATTGCTAAGGTGAGAGTTCCCATGTATGTCTTCCCTTTCCCCTTTTGTCTTCCTTTCCGTGAAACCCTAGAAGGTTGCTAGGATAGAGAGTCTAGGTTGATGTATTATGCATGTTTACCATTGTGTAAACCTTAGTTGTATTTTAATATATAATATATTTCTCTACATTCAGCCTTTACTTATCTTTCCTGTAATATATGTTTTACATATTAAGCAATCTGTTCATGGAAAAGATAGTTGCATCTAATGAAGATCTAAGTCTGATATTGTGTTGTATTTGTTCTAATCTAGTCGTAGCTACTTTGATCTTCCATGTTATATATATTTGTTGTAAGTGGAATCTTCCATGTTATATATATTTTTTGTAAGACTCTCCACTACACAACTCTTCTAGAATAGCAAATATTATAACATCAATTTCCAAGAAGTTGCTTAAGTCCACTAAGACAGAGTAGCAAAAGTCTGCTGAAGCAAACCTGCTGGTTGAGCACGAGCAGTGTTGCTTTGCGAGGAAATTGACTAGCCCCAATAATCATTTCATCTTTGTTCTTAAAGATATTTCAAAATAGGATGAAATTTTAAATGAAGGCCATATAGGTTATTCGCCCCCCCTCTAGCCTATATTCTGAGCATACCTACGGGACCTAACACTAGTTATGTTTATTTGTTCCAGTTGATGCACCAATGCAAGAAACCTTATCGGATCTCAGGTCTTGGGCATGACATAGCACATACATAGACAACAAACATTATGTCAGGTCTACTAGCGGTAACGTAAAAAAGTGAACCTATCATGCCTCTATAGAGAATCATGTCCACTTTCTTTTCTTTTTCATCTCTGTGATATGACTGTTAGTAGCCATAGGCGTGTTGAAGCTGTTTGCTTTGACAAGACAAAACTTCTAGATAAGTTCTTTTTCATATTTGGCTTGACTTATGAAGATACCATTTGGATTTTACAGAATTTGTAAACCCAAGAAGAAATTTTTTTTCTCCCATCAAGCTCATTTTAAATTTGTTTTGCATCAACTTCTTAAATCTTTTACACAAAACTTGTTTGCTGATCCGAAGATGATATCATCTACATATATCTGTACTAGCAAAAAGTGACATGTGTTTCATGATGAATAAAGTTGTACCAATTTGACCTCTCTCTAGTCCTTGTTCTATCAAGAACTTTGAAAGGGTCTCAAACCAGGCCCCAAGAGCTTGTTTAAGCCTATATAGAGCCTTTTTCAGCTTGTATACATCATTCCTTCTTGCACTGTCAAGAAAACCTGGTGGTTGTTCCACGAATACTTACTTTTACAATTCTCCATTTAGAAAGGCAGTCTTGATGTCCATTTGATATAACTTGAAATCTTTAAATGTAGCACAGGCAAGAAATATCCTGATAGCTTCAAGTCTTGCAACATGAGCAACTGTTTTATTGTAATCAATTCCCTCCTCATATCTGTATCCTTGACCTACCAATCTTTTCTTATTTCTTGTGATGTTTCCATTTTCATCCATATTATTTCTAAACACCAACTTTGTGCCAATCACTGTCTGATCAGCAAGTCTTGGAACCAATTCCCCCACTTGACATCTTTCAAACTAGTTAAGCTCTTGGGTCTTCCAAGGCCTCATCAACCTTCTTATGTTCAATGTTGGACACAAATCCAGTGGAATTCATGCATTTATTCCTTGTAGATTTAATTGAACACAAGCTAGAGGATTACCAATGATTTAAGTCATGGGATGATCTCCAACTTCTCTGACTTCTGCAGATAAATCATTCCTAGATGATTCTTTTAAAAGAGGATTAGGAGATGGAAGAGTAGAATCATTTGAAGTCAGAGGTTCTATGATAAGTGAGTTCATGATAAGCTGTATAACATCAGTAGGTTGTTCATCAATAACTTTTTCATTGTTAGTCAGATTGAAATCTTCTCATTCATTATCAAAGAAAGGAGGATTTGGAATATTGATCTCTGCTGATGAATTGTTAGTAGGAGATTCTTGAGATGGTGTATGTTTTGTACATGTCTCAACATTATCTGAATCATCAACAACATTTGGAGTCAAATATGGCTCAAAAAGATCAAATTCATCAAAAATAACATGTACCGATTCAATTACTTTCATAAATATTTTGTTACAAAACTCTGAAAGATTTTGAATACTAGCCATATCCAATACTTGGCGTATCATAGAAAAATTCCTTCATCGACTTTGGGGGCAAACATGCTTCTATGTTCTCTACCATTATAGATAACATGGCATTTGCATCCAAAGATTTTAAAGAATGCAATATTATGAGCTCTACCTCTCCATATTTCATATGGATTTTTGTTATGGAACTTGTTAACCAATGGCCTGTTTTGGGTAATGCAGTCAGTGTTCAGCCCAAAAGTACATTAGCAAATTTGCTTTAGAAAGAATGGTCTTTTCAACATCGATCAACATTTTATTCTTTCTCTCAACTACACTGTTTCGTTATGGTGTGCTATCATCAGAGAAGTTATGACCAATTACATGGTCATCACAGTATTAAGAAACACCACTATATGTAAATTATGTGCCATTATCTCAATGCACATCAACGATGTCAAAAGTGTCATCTTTTGAAGAAATTATCTCCACCAACGTAAATCTTGAGTAATCATCTACTACCACCAATGTGTACTTATGTCCTGTAAGACTTGTGGTAGTGACTGGCCAAAAAAAAATCCATGTGCAGCAATTGAAGTGGCCTGGAGGTTGACAAGCAGGGTTGCTCTTGAATGATGACTTCATGAGCTTACCGCATGCCTTACAAACCTTCTTGTGATTAGCAGATATCTTCGGATAGTCCTGTCATCTTTAGTAAGCTTGGAGAGATATTTGAACTTGAGATGGATGAGTCTTTTGTGTGATAACCAACTGTTGTAGCTGGTGCCCTTAGTTACAAGACATAAGTTTGAAGTCATTCCTACAACATTTAGATCAACAACATGAATGTTTCTCTGTCTATATCCAGTTAGTACAGTGGAGTAGGTCTTACTGTCTTTAATGATGCACTAAGTTAATTTGAACTAACAGATGAACCCTTTATCATAGAATTGAGATATTCTCATTAGGTTATTCCTTAAGCCACAAATTATAAAGACCTTATTGATCATAACGGTACCCCTAGTTATCGAGCCATATCCTATTGTACTTCCTTCAGCATTATAACCAAATATTATTGGGGGACCACTTGCTTCAATTATGTTTGAGAGAAGATTGATGTTGGCAGTCATGTGTCTTGAGAAACCACTGTCAAGATATCAAAAATATTTCTCCTCCTCATTTTAAGCCATGAAAAATTCTTAAAGTTAAAACAATAATATTCCTGGTCCTCATTGACTTTTAGGTCCAAAAGGTTAGCAACCTTTTGGGACCCATACATGTTTTACTTCTGAAAGAATGAACCCCTTAAGCTTAGGTATGAATTTCAATAGGCATTCATTGACCAAATGACCAAAAAATGTGCAGAGAGAACATTTATGATAACCATGAGCAGATTCAACCTCAGCAAATTGTTGAACTCTTTTCTTATAGAAAGCAACATTTGACTCTATAGGCTTGTTGATATCATACTTATCTTTTTTAGATTGAGTTTTCTTAAGACTAGTGCCTAAAGACTTTGCTTTGATAGGCCTTTTGAAATGATGTTAAGGATGCTCATTTCAAACACCTTTAACTTTAATATCAGCATGCTTGGGAGCAGTATTGCATTCTTTTATAAACTTAATACGATTGGGTTTGAACTTTCTCAAATCTAGTATGAGTAGCCTTAGTTTTCCCAGAGTTGCTACTAGGAGTTTTTTGAATTTCAACCTTCCCATAAGTAAGATTGTCTTTAGAAGACTTTTGCTTAGCCATTAGATTATCTCCATAGGCTTTAGCATGCTAAAACTTAGGATCGATATACTGAGCCCTAGTATAACCAAGTCCATGTCTACCTTTATTTTCAAGTTTCTGAGTGCAGCTTGTTCAATTATTTCAATTTCTTAAAAATCCAAAGTACTTCCCTTATTAATCTCTCTTTAATACCCTAAGCCTGTCCTCACTAGG
The DNA here is from genome assembly GCA_016624345.1 of Platycodon grandiflorus. Lineage (NCBI taxonomy): Eukaryota > Viridiplantae > Streptophyta > Magnoliopsida > Asterales > Campanulaceae > Platycodon > Platycodon grandiflorus. The sequence goes on along the minus strand of CM028367.1, from coordinate 9,352,566 downwards.
CTTTTGGATTGAAAGAATAGTATCAAAGTTTCCCTTGGAACTATTCCAAGTATCAATAACCTTTTAAGGACATCTTTTTCAGAATTCAGTTCCTTAATGTGCTCAAATAAGCAAGTTAATTTTTCTTTTAAAAATGTGTTATCTTCTTGCATTTTGATATTGTTCTTTTGTTGAATTTTGAGTTTGAATCTTAGACAACCAAATGGATTTCTCAGATACAAGTTTTTCATGAGTTTTGGCAAGCTTCACATATGCACTTCTAAAGGTGTCAAACTCTTCAATCATATCTATATTGATCTTGAGGAGTTCTTACCTTGTATGTTCCTCATCCTCATCCTCTTGTAGAAAAGATAATGATTTAACATCCTTCCATGAATCACGAGAAAATTTGCTTCCCATAAGGAAATATGTTCTTTATCATTAAAGTCACATCTATCCTCTTCATTAGAGTCATTTCATACCATATGGGGTACTTTGCTGTCATTATTGTCCTCAGCAATCATCCCTCTTTGTCTTTGAAAGTTAGAAGAAGGATGTTTTTCATAAAGCTAATATTTAGGCTTTGGAAAGTTTAAAGCATAATGTCCATAATTCCAACAATTATAGAAAACAAGTTTGCTATTTGTTTTAGAATCAGCAGCTTTTTGAAAGGTTGCTGATAGGATGCCTTTTTGTTACCCTTTTTGAATCGTCGGTAGTTCGGAACAAACATGGAAAATAGTTTGTTAGAGAGTATACCATCGTCACTAGTAGATGTGGATGGAGCCTTAGAACTCTTAGAAGTATAACGTTCTTCAGTTGCGGCAGGTAAAGACAAATTTTTGACATATTTGTCCATTTCCTGAGCTTGAGCAATTTCAAGCTCAAAAACTGTAAGATTTCCATAAGGACTTCTAAGAGTCATTTGATTCAAGCCTTTAGATTCTTTCATAAGAGTTGTCTTTACATGACATAGACTACCTAATGAAGCTAGAAATATCATATTTAGCTCTTTCTTTTGGTACTTTTTGCCTAATGAATAACAAGAATTAACTACCTTATAGAATCGAGCGTAGGCATCTCTGAGAGTTTCCTTGGGATCCTTTTTAAAGGAATCAAATTGTTGAATGTATGTGTATAGTCTGTTGTCTCTTGTCTCTTGGTCTCCTTCTAAATATTCAATTAAGGCGTCCCACATTTCCTATGCAGTCTTGCATCAGATGACTTGCTGGTAAGTGTTGGTGTCTAACGCACTGGCAATGATATTGAAGGCCTTTCCATCCAACTCATCCATCTTTCTGTCTTCGTCATCCCATCACTTTCAGGCTTATGGGGATACAAGGACATGTTTCAACACATTTCCACAAGTGTTTATCAATAGAGTTTATATATCTCATAACTTTATCCTTCCATACATTAAAGTGACGCTCGTCCAATTTTGGGATGTGATTCACGTTTGATATTTGCATCATGTGATGAACCATTGGATCTTTATCTCTCAAGATGCTAATCATGGAAAAAAATTTTTGAAGAATTCAACTCTGATACTTATTGTTAGTCCCGAGATGACTCAAATAGGCTAAAAAAATGGGGGGGGGAGTTGGAGGGTTAGTAGAAAGGGCTTATTAATTAGAGCTAGCCTATTTCCAATTTAAAACTTAAATTGGATTTCTTTCCAAAATGACAACTTATTGACTAAGTTGTAGGCAGCAGAATAAGTAAGAAAGAATAGTAAGCAAGTTTGCTGATATTGTGAGACCTTTATAAGTAGGCTTTGAGGTTTCTTGCAGTTGAAGGAATTTATCAAAATAAAACAAATAAGAACTAAGTACACAAGATAAATGCATAGGTGTTTTGAAGTGGTTCACACTGTAAATATTGCTACGTCCACTATTAGATTTTGAAATGTGCATTATTTTTACTCCTAAGATCAATTACAATGATCATTAATGGATAGTGTACAAAAACATTTTTTACCAAGTGTTTATGGTTAGAGATATAATCTGGTAAAAAAAGTTATTCTCTCTTGTTCTTTGAACAGAAATGATTACAACAATGATGAGCAGTAAAGATTGGAATCTAATTATAATTACTTTTCAAAGTATTGAATGCTAGTAAGTCTATTGAAGCTCTCTTGAATGAACTTTTAGAGACTGGGTGCTCGTGAGTTGTTAGAGAGACAAAAGATGGCTTCAATTCTCGAAGCATTTGTATTTATACTTAGAGAGTTCTGGGTAGCCATTGGAAATGATCGCCATTGTAGAGTCTGAAATCTAGATGCATTAAATGCATTTTGAATGCATTTAATGCATATTGATCAATATAATTTGCATGAGTACACTTCAATAGATTGACAAAGACAAGCATTGCCGTTATTGCTAGAAATGGAAAAGAAAAGTTCAGTTTCAAAATGCCCTTTTTCTGAATTTTGCCCATAAAAGGAAAGGTACAATAAATGTGACCACGTGATATTGCAAACAATAATATCCAAAAGTAAGGTTGCTGATAGGATCAGCAAAGATTGAAGATTTTAACTTTGTCCACTTTTAGTTGTTATGAAGATGTTTTGATCGTAGCCCTTGACTTGGAAGTTCAAGGCCTGTGTTAGGTCCATTTTGATATGCTCAGAATATAGGCTAGAGGGGGTGAATAGCCTATGTTACCTTCATTTAAAAATCTCATCCTATTTTGAAATATGTTTAGGAACAAGGATGAAATGATTAACAAGCCAAGTCAAATTTTTTTAAAAGTAACATAGCTGAAACAAAGAACGGTTGATGTGCTTCAGCAAACGTTATCTACTCTATCACAATAGACTTGAGGTCTGCTGGAAAATTGAAGTTATAATGTTTGTTGATGAGAAATGAGTTAAGCAGCGAAACAAATGACAGCAATCATAGAAGATTTAAGATAGTTGTGCGTAAATTTATACAAGCACATCATATCAGTAGTCTTGAATCTTCATTAGATACATATATCGCATTCCATGAATAGATTACTTAAATAAATAGTACATTTAAATAGGAAATATAAGTAAATGTTGAATGTAAAGAAATATATTTTATATTAAAATTCAATTGAAGTTTACTCTAATGTAAACATGCTTAGCACATCAACCTAGACTCTCTAACCCTAGTAATCCCAGGATTTCATGGAAAGGAGTGGGATGCTGGGAAGACTTATAACCAACCCTCATCCTTTAACTCTCACCAAGTACCTTAGGGAAAGTACATGGCAGGGTAAAGGTGAGGTGGAATTGAGAAGAGGATATAATGGATTGTTCAAATAGCAAGTATTTGAACAACCAAGTGCAAAGCACTCGACCAACTATGATGACACATTATTACACAATAGACAGCCCTTATAATGGAGTATAAGTCTGTCGATATGAATGCAATGTGGATTATTAAGCTCTGAGTCTTCATCATACATCTTCAAGTGGGTTCTATCTTCAACTATAGGTTGGATGCTTAGTCTTTTACTATGAATAAGAATTATAGCTGCTGAAGAAATGAAGTCTTTCGAAGGAAGAAAGAACTCAAATCAAGAAGGGAGTTCTTGATTAAGCGAAGCTTCTTTTGCCTTAAGAATTTTAAACCACTCTCCCACAAAGTGTTTGTCTTACACTTGTGTTTTTCCCACTCTTTATGTTCTCACACACTTTTGTGCACTTTTGAAGAGGGATGAGAAATTTCTTTTATAGGAAGAGAGAAAGAAGGATATGTTGTTTACTTGGATTGATTTTTGCCCGTTGGAGAGATTCGTTCTTCAATGTATCGGATTACATTTGTTATGAACTGTTGGGTAAAAATCCTTACGAATATTTTGTCTTGATTTATGTCCATGATTCAAGCTGAGAGATGATATAACGTGCCGTACAAGTTTGGGGTGAAACGCACTGTGATTGGTCTTTTACAGAAAGCGTCTTGAAGACTGGGACCAAACACAAAAGAGGAAATATCTAATGAAGAAGAGTGAAGGCTCATACATCGATATGTATCTTTAAGCTGTCAGGTAGATTTGTATTGTCCTTTGTGAATCTTTGTAAACTTTATAGCTTGGAGAACGACCGATGTTCCTCTTTGAACTTTGCAGTACTCTTGCAATAGTCTTTTAGAAAGCATGGCTGATACTGGAGTAACTGTCGATGTAGAAATGCTGGAGTAAAGTCTACTGGAGAGACATCTACTGGGGAGATGTCTGCTGGTGAGACAACTTCTGGTGAGACATCTACTAGTGCTTTTACAGCTAATCCATTGATAAGTTCATCAGAAGAAGGTAGGACAAAGACTCGAACATGTACAAAGATTTCCTAGTCTAATGACCTATGTAGTATTTCAGCAAGTTGCCACGCTAACCGATACGCAGCCCTTTCAGCCATTTGTGAAATATGCGTTGTAATGAGAAGAAGTAAATCACTATGCATGAATATGCAAACATATACATCAGCTGTTTTATAGGCATATTCCTAACATCCTGCATATGTAGCTTGCTAATGTGCCATTGAGCATTCTAAATTGTTCTCTTACAAAGCTAAGTCCTAATAAGATATGCCACAAACTATCTGACACACATGCCATCAAGTCACTCTTAATAAAGACTTTAAAGTTTATGGCTACAAGAAAATCAAAGACTAAGATATATTCCAAAGAAATTATAGTTCAGCTATGAATATATCTATTAGGTTCATTTGATTTTAACCTCGTCTTAGAGGTTTGTTTGATATTGACCTCGACTTAGAGGTTCTTTTGATTTTAACCTCGACCTACAAGGTTTGTTTGACTTTTGACCTTGACCTGTAAGGCTCATTTGACTGCTGAACTTGACCTGCAAGGCTCATTTGATTTTAACCTCGATCTATTGTTTGACTTTTGACCTTGACCTGAAAGGCTTGTTTTACTTTGACCTTGACCTGCATGGCTTGTTTGACTTTGACCTTAACTTATAAGGATTTTTGACTTTTGACCCCACCCTGGCTTGCTAGGCTCATTTGACTCTGGCCTCGATCTGCGAGGTTCGTTTGATTTTGACGTTGACTTGTGATATTTGTTTGACTTTGACCTTAATTGAAGGGTTCGTTTGATTTTGACCTCGACTTAGGGGTTCATTTATTTTGACCTCGACCTATGAGGTTTGTCTAATTTTGACCTCGACTTAGAGGTTCGTTTGATGTTGACCTCAACCTGCATGGTTCATTTGACTTTTAACCTCAATTGAGAGGTTTGTCTAATTTTCAGCTCATTTTAGAAGTTCGTTTGATTTTGACCTCGACCTGTAAGGTTTATTTGACTTTTGACCATGACTTATAAGGCTCATTTGACTTCTGACCTTGACCTATAAGGCTCGTTTGATTTTGACCTCGACCTGTGACTTTAACCTCGATATAGAGGTTCATTTGATTTTGACCTCGACTGAGAGGTTCATTTAAATTTGACCTCGACTGAGAGGTTCATTTAATTTGAGCTCAACTTAGCGGTTCGTTTTAATTTTGACCTTGACTTAGCCTCGGGATTTAAAACTTTAATCATGCATTTTTCGTTCCTTTATGGACATAACATGTAAACTACTAATAAGTTGCACTAGTTTTTAGCAATTAATTAATTATATAAATAGTGCACAATTTGTGATTTAACTTTAACTTATTAAGCATATGATTACAACACAAACAATGACATCATGCAAGCAAAATTTTCAGAAATGGAGAGTAAATTTGGAAAGAGGACACCTGAAAATGTTAGGCACTTGTCTGAACTCGTTCTGAACCGGTCCGGAGCTAGGTGAACCGACCCTTAAAACTTTGGTGCAAACCAGACCGGTTCAGTTAAGTCGGTTAACGCAAGTTAACGGTCCGTTAAGAAATTTTGACAGAGTTTAACAGAGATTGACGTATCCTAACAGAACTTGTGACGCCTATTAAGGCTTCGTGGATGACGTCAAAGTATGCACCCCAATCTCATACCCTGGCTTTTGTACAACTCTACGTACATATCAGTTATCTTCATAAGACAATCGGGTTGACAATATTTTATTTAAAATGATGTAAGAGGGCCAAAATGCTAATTACAGACATTGAAGGGCCTAAGTGCATATGTGGGAAAGTAAACAAAGGGGGTTAAAGTACAAAATTTTGTAAAAGGAAAAATTGGCGCCGCGCCAACCATGCTACATTTCTATGAAATTTTCACTTTTATGTTGTCGCGTAAACCGCCTCATGGAAAATTTTGGTACTTAAAATTTGACCTTAGCTGGCATTTTTAGACCCCACCAAGTTTCCTAGACCTTTTCCAACTCATTGAAGACGTGGAGGAAACCTAGGACACTTGTTGACTATAAATAAGGCCTTTCATCCTCATTTTACAAGGCTAGAAACCTAGGGCAAGGTTGATCTTTCAAAGCAAAGTGTAAAAGCTCTCATTGTCTCTCACCTAATCTCCAGCAGAAAAACAACTTTTCTAAGCCTCATCTAAGTCATTTCTAGATTTCTTTCATCTTTATAAACCATTCTCTACAAGCCTCACTCAACAAGGTTGAAGAAACTAGCAACATTTGCTAAGTTTTAGAGACAAATAGAGCATTTTCCTTGAGTGGAATTTTTTGTATTTTTATCCCATTCTAGAGCTCTTGTTTGTCATCTAAAACAAGTCCTTGTGAACTCCTAAAGCCCCTACACAAAGTCCCTTCAAAGACAAGTTCATCTTTTCTTGTTTTGAAGAAAGTATTTGTGCAATATGGAATCTACTTTGTTGTAATTGTAATAACTTCTAATTTCTTCCATCTTTACAACAATGTAGACATTAAAATTGTTACGTTGTTGATTATCTAGCTTATCTTATTGTCTCTAGAAATGTAGACAATTTGTACATTCTTCTTCATCTCTTCTTCTTTTTTTCTTTTGTTGACTTTGACTTTCATGAAGTCTCCGGATGTTGACTTTGGTTTGACACTTTTAAATGTTTATTTAAGCTCACTTTGGTTCCCATTTTCCACTATATAATTCTTACATATAACGAAAATTTTATACACGTTAGGAATATGCCTGTGAAACAGCTGATATATATGTTTGCATATTCCAACACAGTGATTTACTTGTTCCCATTATAACGCATGTTTCACAAGTGGCTAAAATGACTGCGTACCGGTTAACGTAGCAACTTGCTGAAACATTGCATAGGTCATTAGATTAGGAAGTCTTTGTACATGTCCGAGTCTATGTCCTACCAAGTGATTATGACTTTTCATATGGATTAGCTCTCAAAAGCACAAACAGACATTTCTACTAGCAATGTCTCACAAGCAAACATCTCTACCAGCAATGTCTCACTAGCAATGTATTATCAGCAGTTCATACTTCAGTAGTCCTACATCGGCAGATTACTCAAGTATCAGCGATGATCTCTATCAAACAACTATAAGAATGCTGATAAACATAAAGGGGAACTTCGGTCGTTCTCCAAGCTACAATTCAAAATAAATCCATTATAAGACCTTCCTGACAGCTTAAGATATGCATCGATATCTGCAACTTCAATATTATCCGCTGAACATTTCCTCTTCTGTGTTTGGTCCCAGACTTCAAGACACATCCAGACAAAAAGACCAAAATACTGTGTGCTTTAATCAATCAGGCTTGTATGTCACGTCCCATCCATCCAGCCTAATTCCCAGACAGTCTTCAAGACTAAACTTACATGAAGATCTTTACCCAACAGTTCTCAAAAAGCACTCTGATGTATTGATGATCTTACTTTCCAACGGGCAAAAATCTATCCAAGCTCCAACGACTCTTTTATCTTCTAAGCCTAAAAAGAAACCTTTCATTCCTTATTCATGTGTGCGAAGCTTCAAGAAAAGAACACTTAGAGTAATAAAAACACAAGTGTAAGAACAAACACTTTGTGGAAGAGTAATCTGAAATTCCTAAGGCAAAGAGCTCTGCTTATTCAAGAACTCCTTTCTTGATTTAAGTTATTTCTTCCTTCGAAGGACTCAGTCTCTTCAGCAGCTATATTTTAAATCCATAGCTAGAGACTAAGCATCCTACTCATCATTGAAGACTGACCAAGCTTGAAGATGTCCGATGAAGAACTAGAGCCTAATAATCCATACGGCATTCGTATCGGCAGACTTATACTACATTATAAGGGCAGACTTATACTACATTATAAGGGTTGTCGATTGTGCAATGAATTTTCATCACATTTGACCGAGTGCTTTGCACTCAGTTGTTCAAATACTAGTTATTTGAACAACCCATAATATTCTCTTCGACAACAAATTTATTGAGTTGATACTACAAGAAGACAACATGATAAATGTTGACTACATCTTCCAATGTATTTTTGATAAATTTAATTTCGCTTTTTTAATTTCTCCCTTTTCTTTCCAATTGACATTCCTTCTTCCCCGGGAAGATTGCTAGGTTAGAAAGTCTAGGTTAATGTACTAAGCATGTTTACCTTAGAGTAAACCTCTACTGAATTTTAATATAAAAATATATTTACTTATATTCAGTCTTTTCTTATCATTCCTGTAATATATGTTTTCATATATTGTGCAATCTGGTTAAGGAAAGTAATCACTGCATCTAATGAAGATTTAAACCAGCTGCTGTAATGTACTTGTACTATTTTATGCACAGCCAAGTTAATCTTCTATGTTGTACATTTGCTGCTAATTATTCCGCTGCCCAACTCATTCTCTTCAGCAAATGTTATAACTTCAATAATCTAGCAAATCTTCAAGTTGTCAGTAACTAAATTGACAAGGTCGGCTAATGAAAAACTGTTGAAGCTTGTCTGATGTTTTCAATAAGAAGACTAATGCAACACTACTGATATTCTTATTAGCAGAGTTGCACTTAAAGAAAATTGACTTGACCTATTATACTCTTCATCCCTTTTCTTTAATGTTTTTCAAATTAATGGATGAAGTTTTAATAAAGGTCATATAGGTTATTCACCCCTCCCCCTCTAGCCTGTATTCGAGCATATCAACATGGATATAACAATACACATTTCATTGTATTTATGTATAAAGTTGACATTCAATATTACTACATGCCTTCTAGTTTATAGTCGAATGATTTTGCCTTCCTATTGATGATTGAATGGTTTCCTCATTTCCCCATTTTCATCTTTTTTTCACCCCTTCCAAATGTGAGATTGAAAGATGACATTTTAAGAATCAAATAACTCAACAAATCCAACATTGTTCATCATTGCCTCAAAGACGAGAGACCGATGAAGTTTTCATCATTTTGAGGCCATTTGACATACTTTGGTAAGACTTAAAAGAGGTTAAAATGGTTAAAATCAACCAAATTGACATGTTCATTAACAAAGGCCTAGGATGTTACTTTTGGCTTCCTATCACTTCTTTCAATACCATGACATTTGGGATGATTCTGTGACTCAAATAAGAATAACAACCATGATAATTGTGTTAATGTTTTTGTGCTCCTTGACATTCGCCATGAAACCAAAAATTGAAAACAAGAGACTTGCCATTAGAAGATCAAGCATGATAGCAAACCTTTGAGACCGAAAGGGCGAATTAGGTCCCTAACACATTCTCAATTCGTAAATTAACCCCCGAATACTAGAATTTAGGTTATCTTCCGTTCATTAATAAATGGAAGTGGCGACTCTAATTAATTTATCAATCAAGAGTCCGCTTTGAGCCCAAGCATATTCCACGAGCTTAAGATAAGAAGTGTTTTCATTCATTGTCTTTCATTGTTAGAGACGGTTTTCGCATCAGACTACTCACAGTCACCCTCTGTAATTGTCGCATCGTGGAGAAATAAGTAGCACGCGTGACGTGGACGTCGGACCCAACCTACCCGGTGTGTGGCTTGAGCATAGGGAGGCATTCATCAATGTCGCCGCTTGTCGGGGCGCGTGGAGTCTCTGTTGGTGACAAATTTTTGTCACTAGTGTCGTCTAGAGAGGGCGCATGTGCTTGTGTTATTTTTTTAGCTGTTCCAGACTTCTCTTCTTCGTCCAATTTGCACAAAATTTATGCCATGGTCGCCGGCGCCGCACTCTGTGTTGGTGATGAATTTACGGTAAACAAGTTGAATCAGTCTAAAAGAGAGTCAATTGAGCTCCATGTTTGGCTTCAATAAAATAAGATCCTCATTGTCACACCCCAATTCAAGCTCCTACACAGAGCCTAAATTCTGGCATCAACCGGCTATACATAATTAAAATAACCACCTGTTTAACAATATACAACTGCGGAAATAAAAACATGGCGACAAGCCATTCAACCTCATAAACTGAAAAATATACAACTGCATAACTCATCCCAACAGATAAATACAAACCAAAAGAGAAGGCATCTAGCCTTTATATACAGTACAACAGAAACCAGTTTGAAACCTAGATAGTATAACAAGCCACTGTTTAACCATATACACAAAATAAAGACTACGCCAAAAGAGAATCAACCACCTGCTATCTCACAGCGAAGTCGCACAGCCTCACGCACGTGAAAGGGTGAGTCACCTATGACCCAGTAAGATTCCTCTATACTTATGCATGTTATGTATGTATGAAGCAGTAATAGGATGTTAACACATAGCAACACATAATCATTATAACGGATAACCAACCAAGTCTCATTACTAGCACAAGAAGGCTCACGACTGCCAACTGTCGCACAACAGTTGGAAATAATGACCAACTTATAAAGCAATGAGCTAAACAACATCTCATATCACGTAATTATACACAGTAGGATATCAAAGTCGAGATACAACTCCGACTAATTAGCTCCCCTTATAACCCCACTTGATTTCGAAGTTCATATCATATCAATACAAGTCATATCATTCGTATATTCCGTGGAATAAATCAACATATCCCAAGTCCCTACAACCTTGGCAACCATGAGACAATACCACTTTTATCCAATAATCTACGTGGTATACTCCCTATTTTGGCCAAAATAGGGACGCAGGCCAGATTAAGATCGCCACAACCTGACTATCACTGCTCTCCGCCCTATGATAGTCGGTGGTCTATCAAAACCCCTTGAATATAATAAATCATTGTGCACTTTTTGTTAACCAATTTCATGTTCACACATTATTCCGTATTCGTTTACAATTTTGGCATTTTGTTTATCCTTCAAGGATCAATTCGAATTCTATTTTCACGAATCAACAATGAGCAAGTTAACCATCTCAAACAACTCAATACCAAGTCACAACCTCTTAATCACAGCCATGTTACACACTTTAATTAGGCTAATTTCTCGCTAGTTTCATCAATTAAAGTATACAATCAATTTACAACATTTTCAAGGTTCATATAAACATCAATACAATTTATTAACACATACACATAATCATATCAGCCTATTAAACATCATAGCATGGCTGGAATTCAAGGTTTCACCATAATAACAACTCAATGATCTGAAATTAACTGATTAAACCACGAACATGAACAAGTTAGAGGTCCCTTAACCAATTGAAGAGCCAACCCACTGATTATCCCCTAGATTTTAGTGATTAAACCAGCCATAAACTCAGTTAGTTTAACCCTTTTGAGCTGCCTTGAAGAAGGAACAAGAAACCAAGCAACAAACCCTTGAAACCCTAGGTTGAATTTGATGTTTATGGAGTGAAATTTGAGAGAGCTTTATGTATTTTGAGTGTTCTAAACCCTAGAGTATTGTCTTCCCCTATTTACCCACGACCTAGGCCAAACAAAGGAGCCCAAACCAAGAGGTAGCAGCAAGAACAAGTCAAAACAGAAGCTGGCACAATTCTGGATCGAAACTGGCACGGTCACACTAAGTAATGAGGTGCGAGCGCGCCTACTGTTCACAGCCCTGAGTGATTTTTGCTGTTTTGCTATATTTCCTTGGTTTGATTGCTCGAACACTCCTAAGTTTGATTGTATAACACTTATAACACATCAAAGGTTGTCCCTAAAGGTTCCATATCATCCTAGGATCAAAGCAAAGTCACAATAAAGTTTACGAACACGAAACAACATCGAAACTTATTCGTTTTGTAACTTCAAAATAATACAACATCTTTCTCGTTTTCAAGGCTCGGTTTAACATTATGAACCCTATATAACATCAAGTATATATCTAGGTTCAAAGTATCATGGCTCATCTCTTTCATTTCAATTCGATTTATGCCACGGAAAGAAAGTAACATACCGAAACATGCAAACATGAGTTTACAACTCATCTCGTCGTAATCATGAGCCAAGATAATCAAGTTAACAATGCATGCACATAATCATAAGATTAATATGCTAATGAAATGCTCAGGTATTAAACTCATGATCTAGCAGGGCAGAGGCGCAAGCAAGAGGCTAGAATGCCTTTCGTTTGACTTTTCTACTTTCCTAGGAAAAATGAAGCCAAAGCAAAGAAAGGTATCGATTCAAAATTGTCGTGTGGAAATCCTCCACGGCCGAGCATTGATGTGTCATTCCCGGCAAAGAAACCAACATAAGATGCAAAAATAATCCGTCGCACCAGGGATAGTGATTCCGATCACTATTCGTTGCTCATGAAGCCGTTCGGGGATCTCTCCAGCGTCTATTTTTTAATATGTGACAATGTAATTTGTAAAAGGGAAAAAACCATGAGAGGGTCAGGAAGGTTTTTCCTGCCAAATCCTTCAGCGTGTTTGTCAATATTTTGGCCGTGAGAAAAAAGTAAAGAGTGAAAACTGTAAAAGTGTCTCCGTTAATTTATGAGACTTTCCATTTGTCAAGATTGAGTCTATTTAATGTGCATCTTTTTATTGAGAGTCCACTTGTTTAAGTGAAGCTCGTACCTTTTTACGAACCGTCACTAGTAATGGGATCTACAGTCTTTAATCAATTAGCAATTAGCAATTAGGAATAATCAACTAGATTCTTTATTCAAAATTTTGTTTGCCATTTGAGATTTTAACTCTACTCAAATAATAATACTAAATTATGTTTCAATCTAAAAGGGCATGATCGCCAACAAATCCCCCTTGGAGCCATCTTATCAAAGCTATGAATATCTAAGTCACAACTCATCCTTTTTGACTCAGCATGGGACTCAGTTAGAAAAGAAAGATCGATCATTGATGGGGCCACAAAAACTAACCTGAAAATCTCACATACCCCAACTATTTTAATTTTGTATTATCTGCAACTTGATTGAGAATGGGAAAATGAAAGACTTTTAAAAGTATGCAATGTCTGTTTCTAAACCTAAAAAAAAAAAAAAATCCCGTTTGTTTTGCTTCCTTGTTCGATAATACGATAAAACAAGAAAAAAGCATTATAGTACTTGTGCCATGTTCTGCGGATGTTACATTAAACATATAATGTAACATTAAATTGATGTGTGATAGGAATATAAAATAGAAATTATTATTCGAATACAAACAATTGAAAAATATCAATTTGGTCCGACCGACTCGAAGGATTAGTTTTAGACTTGGAACACCTTTTGGAAAAAAAGAAAAAGAAAAAGAAATATCAATTTGGCCAATTTGTATACAATCCCATTTAGATTAATTTTCTTTTTTGTTAAAGCAAATCGTAGCTCTTACTTGGATATTTTCTTTCTTTTTATTACCTCTTCCATGATCAACAATAATTCATGGACTTTTAGGTGGCTTATGGTGAGCTTGGCCCTGGTGCGTTTCATACGTCGCAAGTTAGGCTTATCCGCTCATGTCGTGACGAAATGATATCAAAGCGAATTTCCAGATAATAATTGAAAATAAAGTGTTGTATGAGACAAGATGTTTTTACCTTCTACGAAATATCTCTTGAATTCTGCGTCAAGCTGGTCCACGAAATACTTTTTCGCTCGACAAAAGGTTTGGTTAGTTAAGATGGGAAAAGGAGACGGAAGTTGGAATTATAGTGTTTGATTACAACAAATATTTGTTCTTATAAAGTGTCGTGATCAAATTCTCCGTTATTATGGTTTATGGTGGCCCAATTAAGGAAGGGGCGGTTGACCCCTATGGTATGATGGCCCATTAAAGGTAGGGGGCAATTGACCCTTGTTAGATTAAGGTGAATTGTTTCACTCGTAAAGATGGTAATTAGATTCAAGGGTTAATGACACCATTAATCTCTCGACTGTGTTTGATTTTACCAGTAGTTCTTTAATAATTTTTTTTTTTTAATTTTAGTCTCTTGACCATGAAAATTAGACACGGTTGGTCCTTTTGTTGAATGTCGTTAGTATTTTTCCGTTAAGTCCGTCATGTATCCATTACGTGCCTTTGGTTAAGGGCATCTTTGGAATTTCATGTGAAAAAGAAAAAAAATATTATTTCCTCTCTGATGTCTCTCTCCACCCAACCCCCCTACAACATCTTTATTCCCTTTTACCATCTATGTTTTCTCACTTCCCCCACCCGAGCTCCGGCATCTGATACGTATAAGTCACAAAAGATTAAATCTTGAACCGTGAGTTAAAAAGAGTAGTCTTGAATCCGTGAATTTAAGGCAATTGATCTAGAAATCCGTGAGTTAATGTACTTTGATATAAAATCCGTGAGTTATGGTATTATGATATAGAAGCCGTGAGTTATGGAGATGAGGCCGAATAATGGAGTTGCAATGGTAAGTTTGGATAGATTGCGGGTTCACTGGTTAGGCTTCACTCACCTAACGTAAAGATCCCGTTTGATTATACCTTCCTAAACCTAAGGAATGTAATAATCGGATTAGAACAAAACTTTTTTCTTTGTATTACTTTTCGTAAAAACAAAATCTGATCTACCAGCACTAATTCTAAGCCTTTATATAGGTTTTACAAATAAATCCTAATCTAGAAAGAATAATGAAATCGGCCCTATTCCTATTTCCTACAAGAAAACTCTAAATACTTCCCTAATTCAACTAGGAAACTATTGCATGAATAATTTAGGAAATCTAATTAAACTAGGACACTTAAATACCTACTCATCTTAGGAAACTAAAGAGACCTAATTAAACTAAACAACTTGGCCAAATTAGGAAACAACATACACGGTTTTGTTAGGACACTAAAGAGACCTACTTAAGCTAAACAACTTGGCCAAATTAGGAAACAACAAACACGGTTTTGACTCCTCCTAGCCTTGCACAAGCCGCCCCTTGCACATGTCATTCACATGCCTTTCAACCGTCTTCCCTTGTAGTGTAGGTGACATCCGTGTACCTTCCAAATTCTTGTTTCCTTTCATTTTGTATCATCAAAGCTTTAAGTGGCAATGCAAACCCATTTTTATCCACATGCATCGAGTCTATGGTTTTGTTCATGACTTCCCTTGACGCTCTCGCATCATTCTCCCCTTCTTCGAAAAGAATTGTCCTCAATTCTTCAAGCACAATTTTGTTGTGACCAAGACCATCCCATGGCCTCCAAGCTTGACGAATAATCGTCCCCACTTGTGCAAAACAAATCTTGGGTCTTAGGATCACATCATTCCCCTTCCCTAGAAAAGACTTCGTCCTCGAATCTTTACGACCAACTCGATGATTCACCCTTGAAACGAGGATCATCCAATCCGCCCATTGAGTTGCAAAAAAGTGATTGTCGATAAGTCGAGTAAGGAACCATGATGCAAAACGCGTAGGAACTTTGAAGTCAAACGGGTCCTCGTACGTATGTAACAATTTCAATTCCTCTCGAACCGTCTTGAGCTTCCTCTCCTCTTCCTCTTTTTCACATTGCTCCTTGAGCTTCATCTCCTCTTCCTCTTTTTCACATTGCTCCCTCTCAACTTTCTCTCTATTAGTTTTCTCCCTTTCAATCATCTCTCTCTCAATTTCCTTTTCTCTCTCCTCTCTCTGAATTTTTTCTTTTTTGATTTTTTCTTGCTCTATCTTTTCTCTCTCAATTATTTCTCTCTCTACCCTCTCCTTTTCAATTCTTTCTCTCTCTACCTTCTCTTTTTCAATTCTTTCTCTCTCTACCCTCTCTTTTTCAATATTCTCCTTTTTTATCCTCTCTTTTTCTATCTTCCACTCTTGTTCTCTCTTTTGTAATAACACTAAATCTTCATAACCCTCCTTGAGAGATATAGGTACAAGACCGATTTTTGTTTGATTAAGTTTGGAAAAATTATCTTGTCGATAGGTGCTTGGTAAGAACCTACGGTCAAGATACTTTTTAAATTTCTCCCAAGATTCAATTTTGGACTTACCTTCGTGTCTCCTTTGGGATTTCAGATTTTCGTACCAAATAGATGCATATCTTGTAAGTTTGAGGATGGCAACTTTGAACTTTTTTCGATCGCTATATTCCTTATATTCGAATACTCGCTCCGTTCTACGAACCCAATCAAGATAGCCATCCGGATCCATGGAACCATCGAATTCGGGAATATCATGTTTCAAGCCTCGGCCATCATCATCTTTTCTTCGTCCTTCCAATAGTTGTAATACTCAATCCATACGTCGTTGAAGTTCTGTATTTCACGATCTCGTCGCAGATTTGTAACTTGATTTAAGGTTAATCCACGGGGACATGTTTCTTCATTCGCCATGATCGTTCACGAAGATGGAATTCGTGAAAAACCTTTTCTCTGATACCAATTTGATACGTATAAGTCACCAAAGATTAAATCTTGAACCGTGAGTTAAAAAGAGTAGTCTTGAATCCGTGAATTTAAGGCAATTGATCTAGAAATCCGTGAGTTAATGTACTTTGATATAAAATCCGTGAGTTATGGTATTATGATTTAGAAGCCGTGAGTTATGGAGATGAGGCCGAATAATGAAGTTACAATGGTAAGTTTGGATAGATTGCGGGTTCACCGGTTAGGCTTCACTCACCTAACGTAAAGATCCCGTTTGATTATACCTTCCTAAACCTAAGGAATGTAATAATCGGATTAGAACAAAACTTTGTTCTTTGTATTACTTTTCGTAAAAACAAAATCTGATCTACCAGCACTAATTCTAAGCCTTTATATAGGTTTTACAAAATAAATCCTAATCTAGAAAGAATAATGAAATCGGCCCTATTCCTATTTCCTACAAGAAAACTTTAAATACTCCCCTAATTCAACTAGGAAACTATTACATGAATAATTTAGGAAATCTAATTAAACTAGGACACTTAAATACCTACTCATCTTAGGAAACTAAAGAGACCTAATTAAACTAAACAACTTGGCCAAATTAGGAAACAACATACACGATTTTGTTAGGACACTAAAGAGACCTACTTAAACTAAACAACTTGGCCAAATAACAACAAACACGGTTTTGACTCCTCCTAGCCTTGCACAAGTTGCCCCTTGCACATGCCATTCACATGCCTTTCAACCGTCTTCCCTTGTAGTGTAGGTGACATCCGTGTACCTTCCAAATTCTTGTTTCCTCCCATTTCGTATCATCAAAGCTTCAAGTAGCAATGTAAACCCATTTTTATCCACATGCATCGAGTCTATGGTTTTGTTCATGACTTCCCTTGACGCTCCCGCATCAGCATCCTAGCCCCCATCAACCACCACCACCACCTGCACTCAATGAGAAAGACATGGGAATAGAAAAAGTGGGTCAGCTGTCATCTACTCATCCTACTCTACTCTGTCTCTCTACTAACAAAGGGAAATATTGTCCTTCTGTACATCCAGCACACATACACACACACACCTAAAAGATAAAACCCCTCAAATATTTCATCTCTCTCTCTCTCTCTATCTCTCTCTCTCTCTATAACTGTGTCCGTCTATCTGATCTCTGCAACCCCCACTACCATTACCATACACTACGCCCACAAGAAAATACCCCACCCCAGCCAGATTTAATTAATCTCACATTCACTCTTCACACTTCTTTCTATTATCATACTCCCCCACTCACATTACCACTCAATCCATAGCTACCCCAAGGTAGCTTAATGGAATCCGACAGGCCTCACCGGACCAACGACACTACAACCAGCGAGCTTTTCATCTGCTTCGCCTCTCGCCTCTCTTCCTCTTCCTCTTCCATGAAGATCTCCAAATCCATATTTAGTTCGGGTCGTGCACGCGACCCATCCGTCTCTCTCTCTCTACCTCTCTCAACCCCCGCCTCAGAACTAATGGTAGCATCAAAGGCGACCAAGCCTCTCCTATGTTCCCTACCGCCGGCAAAAAGAGTCGACGCACTTTCAAAAACCCCGAGTCTTCTTCCCCTAAGGTTACCTGCATTGGTCAGGTTCGGGTCAAGAGCAAGAAGAAATAGCAGGGTAAAAAGTTGCGAACTTTGTCCAGACGGCATAGCACCGGCGAGGTCAGTTTCAGGAAATTAGAGCAAGCTCGTGATGGGTTCAGCCTCGGGAGAGAGATTCGTCGGAGATTGTGTAGGTGGTGGTGGTTGATGGGGGCTGGGATGCCCGAGCTCGGGTGGGGGAAGTCGGAAAACATAGATGGTAGAAGGGGATGAAGATGTTGTAGTGGGTTAGGGGGAGAGAGAGATCAGAGAGAATAATAATTTTTTTCTTTTCACATAAAATTCCAAAAATGCCCTTAACCAAAGGTACGTGATGGGCACATAACAGACTTAATGAAAAAATACTAACAGCATCCAACAAAAGGACCAACAATGTCTAATTTTCATAGTCAAGGGACTAAAATTTAAAAAAAAAATTTGTTAAGGGACTACTGGAAAAATCGACCATAGTCGAGGGACTAGTGGTGTCATTAACCCTAGATTCAATGCATAGTCAAAGGGAGCAAATTAAAATTTTTCTTTATTAGTGGGAATGTTAGCCACAAATCGGCACAAGAAAGTTGGAACACAAATGTTATCATTTTGAATCTCACAAACACAAAATATATTAGTAAGAACTTAGAAAAGACCACGGATATTTTTTGTAAGATGAATATATCTCTAATCCAATCCACTGTATTTTAATGAGCTGAGCTATGAGAGAATGAGATTGAACTGAGCTATGAGAGAATGAGACTCTGTTTTACGAATTAGGATCCGTAAGATCATCTGGAGACCTACTCATAAATATTTTGCCAGAAAATGCTTAATTCAAACCATCTATTCATTAGACAACTTGCAAATTACAATTCTTTTTCCCATTGTACACGGCTAGTTACAAGATGTACAAGGCCTTAAGCCAAGGGAAAAAACAAGTTGCCCTTTTTTCTTACTCCCTCTTGCTCTCTAATTCATAATCTTTGAACAAGAAATTACATAATTATATATAAATATATATATTGCATCCAACCCTAGCATACGTCGTCTCAATTGGGTAGTGAGACTTTCATCCCCTCGAGTCGTCTTCTCATCCTATATTGCCGTCTCAATGATACTCGTTTCCATTGTACTAAGCGTCTCAAAAAGTCCTTCACCTATAATTCAAGAAAATCGGAAAATCATATTAAAATTTAGTTTTAAGCAAATAGTTCCACTAAAAATAAAATAAAAAAATTTAAATGAGATGATCGTTATTTAAGTAACGTTCTCACCTCAGATGGTTCCTGCAAAGAGTAAGATGCATTCGTTTCCTTTGGAATTTTGGAGACAAGAATCCCAAACCCTTGTCCTCTCTCTCTTAGTACCTTAAGTGTAGCCAAAATAAATTAAAAATCACTTAGTATTTACAAACAAAACAAAAAAACAAAAAAAAACATGTTTCCATAAATTAATTAGAAGATTTATAACCGATCTACTTCGGTTTCAATTTGTAACGACCCGAGCCCGAAGCCCGGTCCGCCACGCATAGCCCACTAAACACCTGGGTCAACTGACTCACTACAAGTCACTCAAAAGTCCATGAATAGGTTGGTGCCCAGTGGTAGTAGGTGGCCACTTATAAAGTACACACAAGTCTCACATCTACCCAATGTGGGATATCACACAAATAAATACCTTAAAGGCATCTTCGTCTGTCCGATCATCTCCAATGTAAACAGGAAATACGTCGGAACAATTGGCGTACCCTGAAACCGGGGATTAATAACATATGTGAGTGACAAAATTAATTTGTACTAATATATATTTTCAATATCCTAAATAAAAGTTGTTATTGTTCATATAATTTCAAAATTAAATTAATTATGAACCTTACCAAGTGACTCCAACAAAAATTCGAGGGCCTTCCCTTTGTCCCATTTAATAGTAGGACGGATCTCTAATACCTGTATTAATTAATAATAATTATTATTAAATACAGATTAATAATAATAAACTAATCTAAAAAATTATGAAAAAACTAATTGAGCAATAGTAGACATCCACGTCATCTCACCTTCCGTCCTTGGGTCAATCGAAGTTTTGGGTAATCTTTAAGAACTGATCTTACTTGTGCTGCCAGATCACTCCATTGCTGTAGTTTTTATAGAATAAAAAGTAAATTAGCTCCATTAATTAAGCTTCTTTTTTTTTTTTCCCTTTTTGTAATGAACACGTATCCACAAAAAATTTCAATAATTAGCCAGATATCATATCGAAAAAAGTAATGGATTAATAAATTAATATAGATGGAGATTAAAATATAAGCTTAATTTTTGAATAGATTAAGAACTAAATTATACCTTTTCGTCAACACAGCGAAAATGTACAGAGAGGCAAAACTTGTTATTCTCTACTTTAGCACCAGGGGTCGAGTTAGTTTTCTCTAGTAGTGCTTTATAAACCTGAAAATCGAGTCATTAAATTTCTCATTAGAAACTATTTCTCGACGTCTTTTACGCACCATTGTACGTGTAAATGCGGAAGGGGAACGAAAAAAAGGGTGATCGAGACGAACCTCATCGATCATAGGGAGGAATTCGCTAGCCGGTTGGCAAAGAACAGCTTGTGCACTCTACGTATTACAAACACAAAGTTAAATTTCTATCATTAAGATTTAAATCATATGTTTAGCAAATATTAAGGCTAAAAACAAAGCAAAGGTGTTGTAGAACAAACAAAACTGATACAGCTACAAGAACTCACTTTCTTGTATTTGGAGCCTTTTGATGGTCCTTTTATGTCCATGCCATGACTTCCAGCATAGTACAATTCTGCTAGTCTTACAAAGTTGTACACCTATATATACAAATTCAAAAATACATAAAAAATCCAAATTAGTCTAGCCAATGAAGTGCAACTGTCTTTGGTCTTTGGTTCGAGTCACCAAAAGGGTAAGTTGAAAAATCCTACTAAAGAAGGCTAACACTGAAAATAACTTGGAAAAAGTACCTTGTCTCTGCATCTGCCACTAACTATGGCTGTGGGAAAATATCTTGCAAGTTTCCTTACTGTTGCTCTCATCTGAAACAAAAATTTTTGTTAGCAATTTCTTCATGGATATCTACATAAATGCTATGTTTGGTTACTCAATGCCAAGCTTTAGTATTTGAATTGGATGAATAATTTTAGCTCCACAGAATTCAAATTGTTCTTCTGACTCTAATTCCAAGCTATATGACATTAGTGTTCCCAACATGAAGACAAAGATGATCACTAACCGCATCGGACATAAATGCGCGATCAGGGTCGTCGACGATTGGGGAGAGAGTGCCGTCGTAGTCGAGAAACATCACTATTTGTTTTCCTTTAGATGCATTTGTTATCTGCTCAAACATGTCCAGTGCTGAGGGGTGGTGTACCTGTTTCATTCAAGTATTTCACATGTTCATTAGCTTCATTTAATTTGCTTGAAGTATTACTACCAAATAAATGCAAGTAAATGTGAAATCAACTTAACTCAACTCAATTTTGAAACATTTACTTCAAGCACAATATTGTTTAGAATGTATAACACTTACAAGTATAATGTAAATAAATTATGTATATATAGCATTACTCCTACATTAATATGTATATATAAATAAACATATTTCATACTTGTATATGTACATATTCACATCAATATGCTCATATATATATATATGATCGGATAAAATTATTTAGTGAGATTGTCGTCTTGATGATGAGGTGTGATATTTTACTTAATCAAGATAAAACAGACCCCTGGATCGAGGGCGGTCATAAGACACCTAACACACACCACCCTAAGACAACATACCATCCAGGAAGATTGGTCTTCAGCAAGAGAGGGTGTGGATTTGGGATGGGTTGGAGAGGAAGCTCTCATTGAGTCAACCCAAGAATTGATCCTTGCTCCGCCATTGATATCAAGGTTTTGAAGAAGTTTCTTTCTTGAAATGGTGATGTAACCGCCGGGAACCGACGGCGGCTTCTGAGCCGCCGACGTAAACAGTGAATTCGACACTACTGTTATTGCCATATCCATACCGGAATTGGTATCCGCCACTATCACATTTTGCTTTGTCATCTTTACTTCTCTCTTTCAAGCCAAAAATTCTACAGAAAAATACCCAAAATTAAAGATTAATATATTCCGAAAAGATCCATTTTCTTGAGGTATTACACATATTTCAGAAAACCCTTTTGGGTTAGTAAGATCTCTGTGGGCATACCTGAATGTCTCAGGGGAATTTAGTTAGGAAAAGCTTGAAGGGGAATGAGAAATAGAGGAATGAACAGAGTACTCTGTTTTGAAGCTTGTAGAACTATCTATGGAAAAGCCTAAATTGGAGGGTTTGATTGAATACAAAAGCGAACAAACAAACCCAAGCAAACAAAACTTGAAATGGGTCACAGAGATTTGTGGAAGGGCTTCAAAGAGAGAGAGAGAGAGAGAGAGAGAGAGAGAGAGTCAGTGTGAGAGAGAGAGTAAGTGTGTGTGTGAGTTTTGTTGTGTGAAAGGTAGTGAGGGAGTTTGGTTGTTTTATAGTTGCAAACCAGTCACTAACGGACGAAACCCCCTCAAACCCAAAGACGGGGCCCGCAAATTTTTTTTTTTTTTTTGTTTAATTTTAATGGACTTATAGACCCACAAGTCCCGCCCCCGATATTCTGAGGGGGTTCCACTAAAACCCACGTGGTCCCCCAAACACCCTAACCGGTTTGTGTCTCTCTTTCCTCTTCTTTCCTTTATATCCCCTCCTCCGCCGTCTTCGCCGTCAACCTAACAGCATATGCCAGCTGGCTATTTCCTCCACGTGGCCGACATTTGATGGACTGCTCATCTCACTTGGGCTTCCGCCAAGTGTTGTTTGTGGCCTGACCCAATTAGGGATGAATCCCCACGGGTTTCCGAAATTGGATCTAATTTAAACCCACAAAACATAAAACCCGACACCCATTGCTGTTGTTGAGTCCACTTGAAAAGCCCTTTCTAATTGTAGTAAGCTTTCCTCTTACAGTAAAATGGTCCCTAAATTTGAAGGGTTTTTTTATTTCCTGCCCCTTGTAAATAACAACGCAAAACTAGCTGCTCTCCAACCAACCCACTCATCCTAAACCAGCTGCCATTTTCAATTGTTTTATTTAGTTAAAAATGCTGAACTTTTTTCTTCTTTGTATAATACTCCCTCCGTTGCTAAATTATTGTCTTGCTTTCCTTTTTTATCCGTCTCAAAATAATTATTTTGTTTGAAATTAAGATAATATTTTTACCGATTTACACTTACTTTTTCTTACTATTTTAATTATGGGTCATATACACATGGACATTAAAGAAAAATACACACTATACTAATATTAATGATTAAATTAATTGTTTTTTCTTAATTCGTATTCCGAATCTAACAAGATAATAATTTAGAGATGGAGGGAGGACATTAAAGAAAAATACACACTATACTAATATTAATGATTAAGTTAATTATTTTTTCTTAATTCGTATTCCGAATCTAACAAGATAATAATTTAGAGATGGAGGGAGTAGAAAATAATAGAGTAACAGAATACATTTACAGATTTAATTTACAACTAGTATCGTAGTGTTATACAGTATAACTACCAGTACATTAAATAGTTGTATTATTCAACACTTAATATACTATCACACTAGAATTTCGGGGCTTTGTTGCATTCAATTATGTGCTCTCAAGGAGGGGCACATGTTGGGATTCTTAAAACCACTTTAAGAAGCTATGTATAGGGCAACCTTAATTATGCGACTTATTGGTGATAACTCATAGAGTAGCTCTAGCTAGGTTAAAGAAAAAATGTGGTACAACATTCCTGAAGAGTATTATGAATAGAAAAGTAATTCATAAGGTAGCTCTAATTATTTGGGTGCCATATCCACGAGTTGCTTTATTGAGTTTGACTAACATGCATTTTATTGATACATTCTAAAGATCAAGATATATTAGTATATTACTTTTGATTTTATTGATACATTCTAAAGATCTAGATATACTAGTAATAACTTTTGATTTTATTGATACATTCTAAAGATCTAGATATATTAGTATAAACTTTTGTCAAGACAATCATTTATCCAAAAGCTCTATTGTTACTAAATGTAGTTTTAAAAAAAAGTTACTATAAATAGATACTTAACATGTACATTTAAGACACATATTAACTTTTATATGCTTTTTTAGCAAAATTACTAATGATGTCTTTGAATTTAGAAAAGAAATTCTATATATTAGGCTCCGTTTGTTACATGAAAAATAATTTTTGAAAAATATTTTTCTTATTTTTTGGTGTTTGGTAATATTTGAAAAATGTAATCAATGTAAGATATTTTACAAGTCAACAGAAAATGAAGCCTTCTTTTCAGAAAAATGACTTACGGATTCAATTTTCATAAATCATTTTCCAAAATTTGTTCATTCCAAGTTTATCCTAATATCACCTTTGCACATTTGGATTTGCTATATTCATTTCTAACTTTTCTTTCAATAAAAATAATCATAATATTTTACTGTAATATTTTGAAGTGATTCTATGAACAAAGTTTTATTTATATATTTTTTGTTGATATTGTCAAGATTTATGTAAACTTCTATAACATTGAAAAATATATTCATGCGCATCCCAAAATAAATGTTCACTTTTATTCACGATCACAAATAAAAGTAAATATTTATTTTGAGACGAGAAAATAAAAATAATATTACATATTCAAGTCGTTGAATTCCAAAAATATTTTAATTTGATATTTTAATTAGAAATACTAAGATAGAGAGAACATCTTATATATATATATATATATATATATATATCCTGTTTGAAATTCCTTAGTGCGTTGATTTAAAATTTTAAATTATTATCTTAATATTTTAATTTTTAAAGATAGTATTACACGAAATAAAATATTTGGTTGAAGAGTACATGAAGCTTCTAGTATAATGTTTAAGATCATAGAATTTTTTATTTTGGGCTGGAATTGGAACCTAATATCACCTTTGCACTACTCAATTTTAATAAATACTCCCTTCATCCTAAAATAAGTGTTCATTATTTCATTTCGGGACGTTTCACAAAAATTATCTCTTTCTTTTCTTTTTCTTTTGTTTTAGAAATGCGTTTTCAAGTCAATTATCAATTATGTTATTGTTATTTGTGAGATTGAAAATTAGATGAACCCCCATTGATTTGATACCACTAGTAATAATTGGGGGTTACTAAAGAAATTATTTAAAGTAAAAAACTTTTTAAAAATAAGTGTATATTCAATAGGGAACACTAATTTTAAGACGAAGGAAATATAACCTTTTATATGTATTCATGATATGTTTTCCGTAAAAATTTCATGTGTTTGCCAAATACAGAAAATGTTTTCCAACATATTTTTAAAAAATTTACCAAATTTCTAAAAATAGAACCTTTTTATTTTCTAGAAACTATTTTTCAAAAATCATTTTTTAAAAATTAGTTTCTTCAAAACAAACGGAGTCTTAGTTGTTCAGGCTTTGCATGTAGATGGTCAAAGTAAGTAAATTTTACTCGTTTTAGGTCTCTTAGATAGACGGTGCTAGTGAAGCCACCATCAAGTGATTAATATGCCTCAAAAGAGGTGAGACTATCCACATGCAAAGTTTGAATAAAGACTAAAGAGACTACAAAAGAAAAGAAAAGAAAAAAAGAAAAAAAAGTTGTGATAAGCTTACAATTTTTTTGTTCTAACTTTATTCATCTAGATACAAGTGACAAACATGTAATTGATTAAATAACACATTACTTGGTATATAACTAGTCAGAACAGTGCGATGCAAGCTTACAATTTTTTTGTACAACTTTACTTGTCTTCTTTCTGATTTCATTGAAGTGAGTTTTCAATACCTAATTTTTTCAAAAGTCACAAAATTTTGAACACAAAATATCAATTAGCAATATTAGTTAAGAGCGGCACATGAGATAGTAAAAACCTTGACGAGAAATGACGTTCATGCCCTTGGAAAACCTCACGTGAAAGGCACATGAGAAATTAACGGCAGATTTTAACGACATCCGGTGGGAGAGACTTGTAGCGCACAAAATTAAAAGAATACGAATGTAGTAATGTACAAGTTTCAAACCAGAGACTACTGGTAGAAAGCTCAAAAGATCAAGGACTGCTAGTGAAGTTAATCCTAGTTAAAACCTTAATTGAAGTGGTTCGGCTGCAAAAAGTAGAAAGGGTAAATTTGTAAATGTTTGACCATGTTCATAAGCAGATACTTGAGGTGTGTTTGCTTTGTGATTTACTGACTTAGATTAAAATTTTAAATTATTTATTTTTGCAATGAGTGAATAAAAGGTAATAGAAATATAAAGAAAAAAGTTGTACAACTAAAGAGAAAAAAATTAAAATTAAAAAACTAAATCAATAAATTGGTAACAAATACGTACCACTAGATTTGTTACTTACGTGAATTTACTAATTTAAGTAGAGAAGCGCTAAACGCAGCCCCGTATAGTCTAAGGAGCTTGATTTAGTTCGAATTTCTTGCAGGCGTATGTGCGAGAAATAGCCTTTATATTATACAAACTTATCCCATACAAAAAAGAAGCTTGTATATAAAATAATTTTACTTTTGCTTTCTTTTTAATGTGGGATAAACTCACTTATCCAACTTTAACTCACCTATTTTAAGTATAAAATTTATATCATTCAAATATTATTTTAGATGAATAAATATATAATTTTAATGTTCATACAAAGTAAAGCACATTTTCATAATAAAAAACCAAGACAAATTAATAATTTTGTGGAAGAACTGTGTTTAACCATAGTGCTGCATTTAACTATGATCAAGTAATTGCAAGTGCAACTTGGGAGTAACAGCAAGGAGCAACGCATGCCAATTCTTGCATAATACTGGAACTTACCGGCTTAAAGTGACTGTACAAGGACACCTAGCCTATTTCCTAGGGTAGACTATATTTGTCCTTAGTTTGGAGTGTTCTGCCAAATTAGTACAACTCGTAATAATCGTTAGGAACTAATCGAACCGCGGAATCGAATCTAAACTAATTGAATTGAGCGATGTGATTTGATTTTGGGTTCAGATGATATTGTTTAAATTTAAAATATGTTGCATCGTTCGATTAGGTTCGATTTATAATTTTTGATGCTGAATCAAACCGTCATAATAATAATAAATATGTTTTATTTATATTCTTTTTTTATGATGCTCATTTTTTTGTCTTTGTATTGAATCAAACATGTGAGAATGTATGGTTTGATTTTAGATGGATCGTAGCGGGGCAATCGCTAGTAGCAAAACGGCTCGAGTGCGCGGGTTTGGGCGGCCGTACTATGCGAACGCACAGATGACAAAAAGTTAGCGGACTCTGCAGCCGCGACGACTTAGCAATTTTTGTCTTTCCTTGTTTGTATTGATTAGGTTTGGTCTTGTACCCTATATACTTCATCCGTTCTATACAAAGTATACATTATATTATTTTAGAATGGTTCATGTTAAGAGTTCACTTTCTAAGATTACGCTTTCACTTTCCATAAAATTTTCAACTCTATCCTCCAAATTTGGTATAAACATGTTGAATATGCTTAAATATTTTTATAATTATGACTAACTCTAATGATACTTATATATTCCTTAATAGTTAGATTTTTTAAATGTTAACTCTTTGGGTGGAATGAGGAGAGTATAAGTTGTAACCCTAAAATGTTTATAAGGGTGTGATATTAATATACGGCAGTCGTAAAACCACAAATACTCTCACTTCTTCAATTCTCAATTGCTTGATCATTGATTATTCCCCAATCTATTATTTGTTCGCTTTCGCTGTCGCACAAGAATATAAATTTCTCTATTTATAGAAACGGATGAAATATATTTTACTCCTTCAGTTCTAGACAAAGAGTCCACAATAATATTTTGGGATGTTTCACTTAAAGAGTTCACTTTCAAAAAATTATAATTATAATTTTTATAATCTTTCATCTCTACCTTTCATTTATGTTGTAATTATCTTGATTGTATTTAAGTATTTTTATAATTACGACCAACTCTAATAATATTATATATTATTTAATAATTAAAATTTTTAAACGTGAATTATTTGGGTGAAGGGAGAGAGTATTATTTGAGTAATATTTAATAGCTATATAAACCGTAAATGTGATGATCAAAAAATCAAAACCATTAAATATTTTCTGGAGAAAGGACAGAAAGAAAAGTAGGGTAGTGCAGGGGAAATAAAAGTGGCCGGATGTGGTCTAAGAGATGAGAGAGGGTACAATTCGTCTTTATGCCCATGGTTCGTTTCTCTGCACCTACCCTTTAATATGGATGACTAGATCAATAACTGTAGACAATCCACTGGGGAATGGGGTTCTTAACACTTTTGTCATCTTCTCTCTTACTTTCCACCTCTTCTCCCTTCCTCATTCCCCCACCCCCTAACTCGTGCATTTCTCGTGCTCGTGTCGCATATCAATATTATAGTGATTTAGGTTCGTGTTTATAACTAGGTGTTAACATGAGACCATATCAAAAAAAATTAATGTTGTTGTTGAGATTTCAGGAATTAGGAAGACAATTGTGTAAAATAAAGGTAATTTAAGTTGAACTAAAAGACTTGAGAGGGTTGTTGTGCAACAGTACAACTACCTTCACACATATAAATTTTGAATTAAATCGTAACCGTAAGATTTTAATAAATAAAAAGATTATGACATATTATTAACTTAAGTCAATTGAAAACATGAGACTCCTACCGCTATTATAATATAGATAATTAATATTACGATTAATACGACATTATCTTGGGGAGGTTAGACTATGATTCAATAAGTTTGCATATGTTTGATGACGATTGATGTGAAAGGAGGATCGACGAGGAAATATTTAGTGATGCTAAAACACTATATTAGTAAACAACGTAATGTACCAGAATCAATAATAGAATGTGAAAATATACTAATATTACTCTGATATCAACTTAACACCATAAGATATCAATCATTTTGCCTTTTTGTAACGTTATTGGGATATATTACTTTCTTCTTATTGATTCTGAAATACTATATATGCATATTGAGGTTGTGATTTGGCATCAATGATTATTATCTTGAGGATCATCCATCACTTGTTCAATAAGATAAGAAAGTTGAAGTTAATAAAAGTGTTTTATTTTTATTATATCTTTATCCTCATAGGATAAATTTCAATTTTTGTTTCTTTTTTTAGTCCCCTTTCAATCAAAATACTCTTTGTGATGAGTTATTTAGCTCGAACATGATCTTTTATATATTGTACACCTAAGTGTCTTAATTAAGAACTAGATTGGGAATGTTGATTCCCCAATTATTATGGATCACATTGTTTTCATATGGTTTTTCATTTTATTTTGAGGTAGAGGAGAATATGTGTAATCACAAGAGAAGTGATGAGGTTTTATATATTTTCACTTAACCATTTTAAATTAGGCTTATTTAAGCCTCAACTATCATGAGCTCGGCCAATAGGGCTCGCGAGCCTTGTACATTTGAGGAGCCTAGCTCAAATTGTGCCCAACTCCCAGGGAGAGGATCCTCTATTCCAAAAAGGCGTTCCATCTCCTATTTCAACCGTCAGATCTTCTCCACATGTGCATAAAAAATTACAGGGTAATTAATGTCCAAGGCTTGAGTTGGTTTATATTGTCTAATGGTTGAGAAAACGTTTATATAGTTTATATTATTCCATCAATTACATACCTTTAGGCAATACTAAAATTAATTGCAAAAATTATTCAATCAATCGTTTCTTCTATTACATTCTTTTCTCGGTTTTTAGTAAAACTTAAATCTATTCTATAAACCATTTGCCATATGTTAAAAAAACATAAAAGAAATTTTTGCCATAGTTTCTGGTGCCACCATGGATACTTGTGTCATAGTTTTCTTCTGCTTAGTTCGTACAAATATTTTGAGTAGAACTTGAGAATGAGCTCGAGCTCAAGCTTAGTATTTCTACATTTAAACCCAATCGATCCAAACCAGAGATGTAAACATAATATGAGCCAAAGCTTGAGTTTTCAATTTTCAACCCAGCCCGAGCGGAGCTTGAGCCCTTTAAACTTAATCGAGGTGAGCTTGGTAATCTACTACTCGGTCTAGCCCAGCTCATTTACACCCCTATTTGGAACAAACAAAAAAGAAAAACGCCCCCTTCTTTTCCGACGGAGGAAGAAGGAGGAGCGAATTCCTTTTTTTGGTCTTTAATTTACTTCCATCCCTCATCCACTCTCTCTTTTTAAATCCTACCGAATTGACATAGCATAAGAATCTAGCTTGCATGAGGGCCTTCAGTCGAATTTGCATATTCTGCCAAATAACATCTTCAACTTTTAATCTATGATCCACAAAATCTAAGGTCTGACTGACTTAAAGAAACGAAGCAACAAACACCATACAGTGTTCTCACTTGCAACTTGTAATGTGTTTGACATATCAAAGTTAGTTTTGGAACTCTTACCTCTCATGGGTAAAGATGGAGTATTCGATACCAATACTAACGAGAAACAAAATCTAATAAAGCTCATGTGCAAGTTACATCATTTATTAAATAACTTAAGGATCAATATTATCCAAAAAGTAAATACATAATGTTTTACTCCATCCATTTCTTAAACAAAGTCCAATTTTCTATTTTAGGGTGTCTTGCTTTGTAAAACCTCAAACTCAAATCGGATAGGAAACTAATCCCCACTCGCGGTACTGAGTCTGTCGCTGGTAACACATACCGCATTGGGCAATTTCTGCTAGTGGTACCCAGCATATATACTAGTCCCAGCTTGCGGTACTAAGCGTGTTGCTAGTCCAAAAATATTTGTACCTAGTGAGAATCAAACACGGGACATCCGTTAAACGTATCGCTACACATAGAAACTTACCGAGCAATCTTTTGGATTGCTAACAAATGATGCTTACTAATACAGATTAAATACCTTGAAAAAAAGGATTTTCTACCAATTTAGTTGTGAATTAAAAGATTCTTGAAATTACTGGAAAGAGAATATGAAGACTAGAACTAGAATAATTAAAGGGTATCATTTGAAGATTTGAATTCCAAATTATTCTCATTGTAATTTGGTTGATCACCACATAAATATGTGTTAGAGATTCTTTCAACTAATAAAATGGTCAATAAGATTCTGGAATTTTTTACATGCGTCTGCATATACGCATGTAACGGAACTACGCATTTTTTTAAGTTAGGCATATACGCAAGTAACGGAACTACCCATTTTTCTAGGACTAACTTTTCAAGACTTTGCGATCTTCAATACTGATGTGAATGTGAAATAAAATGTGTTTACTTATGATTTACACCTTTTTGTATAAAAAAAAAAGTAAAATAAAAAAAGAAAAAACTCTTCAATGAAGCTGTATAGAAGGGGAGAGGATCCTCCATTTCAAAAAGGTGTTTCATCTCCTATTCTAACTGTCGGATCTTTGTCATACGTACATGAGAATAAATAACATTAATTATCCCGTAATTTTTGATGCACATTTGCCGAAGATCCGATGATTAAAATAGGAAATGAATCACCTTTTTGAAATAGAGAATTCTATCACGTATAGAAGTGTTGCATGTAGATATGACGTGTCAATCAAACTTTTTTCACATTCTAGATAATACTCTCGATTTTTTAACATTCTAGTTGAGTATGTGAATATATTAATCAGCATTTTTCTTTTTAAGAACTCTTCGATTGGTTTTTTTTTTTTTTGTCAATTTTTATTTTAGTGGTGGGATTTACGCCACATAGGATCAAATTCACGGTTGTATTAAAGAAATTTTTTAATTAAATGTTAATAAAGAGATGAAAATTATTACGTGTGTTTGAGATTGTTTATTACCCACAACCACATGAGATCAAATTTACAGTTGCATTGGTGATGCTCTAAGAATTAAGCTATGTGCACTGAAAATGTGTGCTAAATATGCACTCAAATTTTAGTTGACATGTTCAGATTCGTTAGATAATTATTAAGTGTTAAAACCGACAAATTACTTAACCAATCAGAACGTGCCAAATGGATATGAGTGCACATTTTTAATGCATATATATAACAATACTCAAACCCAATGGGTTGGCTGAGTTCTTATGTAAAGCGAACCATTTAGCGAGATGTTTTGTTTTTAACTTTTACCACATACAATGTCTCTTAGGCTAACGGCAAACTCAATATTGCAAGCGGGAATTAGTGTCAGACCTAATGTGGTTTAAACAAACAGAGAGAAAAAAAAATGTGGAGCCAAAAAATCTGCCACTTTATCAATGAAAGCATTGGCCTATTGGTTCTGTAAAACCATGTTAATTTAGAACCATTAAAATTTTTTTTTTTCCAAACTTCAAAGCATGTTATAGTGGCAGTACATTTTCTCGAAATTATATCGATCTACGAGAAGCTTGGGCCTAAGATGTCATATATAAATAGTAATGCTTGTACGCATGGGACTTGAGTTTATGGTCTCAAACGCTTCCTTCATGTAGTGCCGAGACTTGAAACTTACAACATGGACATATTATAATCGTTTATATAGAGTTAATAAGTTAGCAGGGCGGCTGAGTAATTGCCTTAGGCCCTCCCTAATTTTATGTCTTAATTTATAATTATATAAAAAATAATTAAGGGACCGTATATATAGTAACTATTATTTTTAGTTAATCTCATATTCACTTCATTTTATTATACATTGAAAAAAGTAAAGTGTTCTCTTTCCTTTATTAAGCTATAACGGCCTGTAAAAAATGAAAAGTTTCTATTGTTTGGGAATTAAGAAAAATAAATTTTCAAATCAACTAAATGTTCCAACCTCCAAACAATATCGAATTTCGTTTTTTGATAATACCTACAAAGGTTGTTTTGGCTGAAAGGTATTTTTTAATTGAAATTATTAAAATAAGATCATGCCGCAAGAAAAATTATATGGATTGGCAATATTATCAATTATTAAAGAAATAGTAGAAAAATTAAAATATTTAAAATTAATTAATAACTATGCATCTCAAAAGGTTAGAAGAGTGCATTTTAAATAAATAAAATATTGAATAGTTATAAAGCTAATTGAATTAGGCCTTAATTTTGTTTTGGAAGAGTTTATTTTCACTACAATATTGCTAATCCACTACATTTAATAATAATCACTTCAAATTAGTTCATGTTAGAATTAAAAAAGCACTTAAAATGTCGTTCACTTGAATTATACGATATATTTTCCAAATTACTTTTGTTTCTCTCTTCTTCTTTTTTAAAAAACATAGTTTTTTTTTATTATTTTCATGTAAAATTACATATCATTAAATCTAGTTTTTTATTTATTTTTGATAACATTGTATGATATGTCTAAAAATATTTTTTTTAATTTTTATGCGCTTAAATGTTATTAATATTTGTCAATTATCAACTCAACACAATTTTTTTCATTTTTTATTTTGCATATCAACGAACAAGGCATATTTATTTCTTTCCTACTGCATTGAACAATCATTAATTATTAACTCTAATACATAAATGTAAAAAAGACAAGACATTGTTTACAAGATCTGAAGAAGATATTTTCCAAATATAAAATTTTATTCCTAAAATTAAATTTAAGATTAATATGAACATATCATAATTAAGACTTCTATATTAGTTAACTTTTGTATTTTAATAGAATGAAGGGTATTTTTGTCTCTTCAAAATTTAATATAGATAAAAGTAGTGGATGAGTAAATTTTGTAGTAGAAATAAACTCTCACTTTTAATTTTTGCATTCATACTTTAGACCCTAATTTAAGTAAAGCCGCCCATGTTGGCCGTTGAGTCTGCACGTATGAAATATGAACGATGTCAGTAGAAGTCAGTTTCGGGAGTCATTGACTAATCATCAATAATGTACTAAACACATCCAAAATATAGTTAATTAAGAAAAACTCTTGAAACCCAACTAATAATTCGTCTGCCTAAAACAGGAGGAAGAAAGATGCTCCCTAACTACTGGTATTTTTGATCAGAGTGAAAAAGAAGAAAGAAGTGATTAAACTAATTTAAAGTAATTAACAACTAAAAAGGGGATTCCATTTTCTTCGCCTGAATCAGCGCTGTCAGAATTCTTAATTCAAAAGCTTACCAATTATATATCTCCCACATTGTGTATGCCTTCCAATGAATCATGTAGTTAGGAGTATATAATTGATGAACAAGCAATAATATAACATGTTTAAGTGTATAAAGAAAGAAATTACGAAAGAAAGAACATTAAGAAACGTCACTCTCGTGATATCATGAGTTAATTACTATTCCCTCCGTACCACTTAGACGTGGCAATTTGTTTTCGTGTACATTGTCTGTTCAGGTTGCCCGCATTTTAATGGATACGAGCATCACCAAATTTTTAATGGACATAAATGGACGGTGTCCATAAAAGCCAAATTTCATTCACGAGCAAAAATGGGCGTCTATGAGCAAGAAAAGTTTTGAAAAGTCCATAAAATCAAAAAACATAAGTGCGACCGTTAATCGTTATATATATCTTGAAATCATACTTTATTCACAGATCATCTAAAAATAAATTTATAACACTTTGAATCATTTCGATCGAGTGAACAAACGAAAAATTATACTTAAAAAATCGTCAGGGTAGCCAGTAAAATAACACATGCCGACGGTTATACCTATTTTACTTGCTACCCTATTAGTTTGGGTGAACGAGTGTGAAATTATACTAAAAAATAGTCAGGGTAGCGAATAAAATGACGCATGCCGACGGTTATGACTATTTTACTCGCTACCCTACCAATTTTTTGGGCATTTACTCATTCATCCAATCGATGTGATTCAAAGTGCAATAAATTTATTTTTAGAAAATCTATGTATGAAATACAATTTCAGATACATATACGTGGAGTTGGAATTGTTTTATGTAATACATGTTTTTATTTGATAATTTTATATTAATACGTAAATAGGCGCCCAAGCCCATTTATATCCCCCCCCCCCATTTATGCCCGTACCATCAATTGGCACTCACTTGCACGCCCGTTAAGCCCGTTGCTCATTCCCGTCCAATCCACCCGTTTTCTACCTCTAGTTCCAATCAAAGAGTTCACATTTAATTTTTTTGAGGCATCTTAATTAATGTTTGATCGACGATTTATATAAAAAAAAAATTACAAAGTCTTAAAAATTGTAATCTATAGTATTCTTAATGTAGTTTTTAGTTAATAAGATTTTATTTCCGAAAACATAATTAAAGTATGTTAAATTTAATTTGATTTAGTCACATGTCAACTTTTAAAAATGAAATGTAAACTCTTTGATCGGATTGGGGGAATAGTATCCTTAGATGAATTTCGTTCGTTGGAACACAAATGAATAGCATATCTCTAAAGATGTTGAACAGGAAAAAGAGTAAACATAATTGATACGCCTAAAGATGTTGCACATGTTAATTGCCCAAATTTGACCAACTAATCATGTTTTCCTTGCCAAGAATTCGACTTGAAGTTTAGTGTTCAAAGATATTGGTTGAGTTTGACTAGATGACTTTCTGGTGTCTTTAAGGAGTGGCCCAGTGGTATAGCTGGGGCTTCATATAGTGTGGTCTCAAGTTCAATCCCTTCCACGCCTCCTTAGGACATAAAAAAAAAAAGACTTTCTGATTATTTTTTGAAATTTAGACTTTTTTATTAGTCTCACATTTTTTTCTGTATCTCTTTTCTTTACTTTATTGGTCATTCATTATAAATCGAAAATAAAAATTCAAAATTTAAGGAAATTCTCGAAGCCAGACACAACTAATATTACTCAGGGCCTTTTTAACAAGAGTAGATTATAAATAGCTCCCCTCAATTATGTGTTGGGTTCGAATCACCCCCTCAGCTCTCAATTAAAGCAATGTGCCCCACTCAATTATAACATTTTCCTAATTCGCACTTTTTGTATAGGCACTGTCGTTTGAATTGAAAAAATTTTCCAACTTAAGACTAACAACCAATATGTATTATTATTAGCATAATATTCAAAATAAAAATAAGCAATTAATTTTTTGTATCATCTTTAGGTACAAAGAGGGTTTTAGAGTAACAAGGGTAAAATAGTTAATTAAATCACCAAAGGGTATTATGGTAAAAAAAATACCTAAAGCTGATCGCGTGAGTATTAGGTGAATATTTTCCGTCAACTCCAATGGCAATGATTAAACAGAATCTGCGATTAAAAAAAAATGATATAGCTGAGGGGTAGTTGAGGAGGGTTATATGTAATTTACGCTTAAAAAAGTCATATTTTCTTTTTTGGTCTGTCTCAAAAAAAAAAAAAAAAGAGTCAGTTTCTAAATTTTTTATTAGGAAAATAGCTTTACCATTTTACCCTTGTTTGGATTTTTACTTTAAATTATGGGTCACACTCTCATATAAGCATTTTAAAAAAATACACTAAACTAATACTAATAATAAAATTATTTATTTTTTTAATTTATGCATCGAATCAAACATAACACTATTTTAAAAACGGATTAACTAAGAGTCCGTTTGTTCGTGCATTTTGACCAAAACGCAGGGTTAAAACATAGCTTATTCCTTAACTTAGCGTTTCAATGTTGCGGTAAAAAAAGCTGCGTTTTGAAAATGCAGCTGCGTTTTAAAACACTGGAATTCCTAGCTTTTTCCCAAAATGCAATAGGGAATAAAAAGCTACGTTTTGACATAATATCTCAAACACATTTATGAAAATAGAAATCGTGTTTTAAATAATCTGCATTTTAGAAACGCTGTATTTTTAAAACATTACGTTTTTATAATGCTATACCGAACGGGCTCTACGTGTAAGTTGAGATCGTCAGCACTCCAGCTGAGTGATGTAAGCTAAGCCGGCTTTCTTGTGCCACAAGTTTAGTTCAAAGAAAGCCAAGCTCAAGCCTTAGGCAAGTCATTTGAAGAAACCACGGATGACAAGAAAAACATGGGGCAAAATTTGGGTCGGTCTTATTTAAATAATTTTTAATCGTTAAAGTTTATTATAATTATTTTTAATTGAAATATGATATTTTTTTTATAAAATGGCATCTATGCCCTTTAAAAATAAAGAACAATGCACGTTATGTATCGCAAAAATAAAAAATGATGCATCGTAACACAATATGATGCACATAAAAATACAGGATGACACGCTATGCATCGCAAAACAAAGAAGATGCATAAATTACTTTTTCACTTGCGATGCACCAAAAGTTGTGCATCGCACTAGAAAAAAAAACCTTCTTAACTTCAAAAACAAATTAAACTTGTACTCTGATGTATCGGCTTCCCACTCCAACAATAAAAAGAAACATCAGGCGATTCAAGAAAGCAAACAACATCAAGAAACATCAGACGATTTGAAAAGGCAAGCAAAAATGTCTTCAAAACCAGAACAAGGAAAACACAAAAACACGAAGTTAAAGAAGTTTCAAGTACATAATACATTTTATAAATGTACTTCCTGAATAGCTCTGTATACATTTGCATAAAAATTATGTTTTTAATGCATCGCAATGCATTATTTGAAAAAATATTCTGTCGGGATGCTCAAATATGTTGCATCACGTTCACTGAACAATGAAAATAGTATTTGTAGAGTTTAAAATTTTAAGCATCCCGATGCATCATTTTTGTGTATCGGGTACACGATGCATTAATTTTGTGCATCGTAAATGTTACACAATGTTTTACTTCTTTTTGTAATTTTTCAATTATATGACTGTAACCACAATATATATGTTATGTAGCTACTATGACTAAAAATCCTGCCAGGATTGTGTACAGATTAAATATGCTGCCAGAGCCTCATATGTTAGATTAAGAATATCAAACTCAGGGATGAGCATAAAACAACACTAAAGAAAATACATTTTTGATACCTCATAAGGAGCATAATTGCTAATAATGTTGTCCGCGATCATTGTAAAAAGGACAATTCGATAATAAGGACTATTGTCAAATTTTACGTCAAGGGGCAACAGCATTTTCAGTTTGGGAGGAAAATGATGAAGCTTCAACCAATAGATGCAAAGCTCATATTTGACATAAACGATGGAGGGAGGATATAAACATATCGTTTTACAAATTGGATCGCACCGATTTCCTCCAAAGATGCTTCCCGAAAAAAATGTCAAAGGAATCAAAGAACATAAAATTGAAGACAAAGTTGGTTTTTGATAGAATTAAAGAAATGATAGAGAATCCGGATCAAGTAGATATCGAATGCGTCGCTAGCTTGACGACCCTGCTTGTTCTCGCGCCCTTGCTGGTTGATTGCAATCAAAACATCCTATATACCTTGAGCCTGCACAAGCCTTGTGTCTGATTTGAATATAATATCAACGTATAACTGGTTAAAACATGTCGCTGATTTGTTATTGTAAAGCTTGGAAACTACATCTGATGACCACCTAGAGAGATGTGTGATACTGCTGCCGGTAACTTTAAGTTCATTTAGTATTATAATATGAAATTATTGTGTATGATGCATGTTGATTTTATCATATTGAATTCCTTTATGCAGTATTAATTGGTTGTGTGAAAAGAGTAAGGTTGTGCAACCGACTCGTGATACTTATATCCCAAGGTTTGTGAAATGGGATTTGAGGGTACTGTCAAGCGTATCGGATGAATCCAATTTGTAAGCATCATGACAAATCAAGTGAGTGGATGCAAAAAAATGGCACATTAGTATTATATTACAAATATCAATATTACACTTGCGAGGCACAAAAGGTATGCATCGCGATGCACAACCTATACTAAAAAAGTATTGTTTTGTGCATCGCGATGCACAAACCTTATTTTCGATGCACAATTTTTGAACACAATTTTAAAAAAAAAAATTGTGAGTTTTGCAGAAGTTTGATAATGTTCTCAACATAACAGCAAATGATGAAAAGGAACTGCTTTGGGAAAAGAGAAACAATGACATGAAGATTCTTGGTAAGGCCTCTGTGGATGATCAACAAGATACTACAGCTGCACCCAGGGGATCACCAAATAAGATGGGTGAGGTGACTGATATGGTTGCAAGTGAATATGTGACTCAAACATGAGAAAAAAAATCAACCAGAAAGTGTGAGTCAAACAATTAAGCAAGCTACAATTGAAAAACAACAAAAAATCAGGAGGTCAGAAAGGACTAAGCTCAATACATGGAAGAGGAAGTGCAACAATAGTTATTGATTAGATATGTTTCTAAGTAATTAAACTTTTTAGATACATTTGTGGTGTAATACAATCTAGTATTATTTGAATACATATAAATATTTGAATACATTTTTTGGTGTTATGATATATTGATAATTAATTTCATATGCAGTTTTTATGGATGTGTATTGATTAATGCGTAATATCTTTTTTTTTTTAACATTAAACTTACGATACACAAAATAGTTCAACAAAAAGTGTTGTTTGTTCCATCGGATGATTTTTTTTGATGCATGCACAATAATAGACAAATGAACTTCAAAAATTACAACATAACAAAAATCAACCTTGTATAGCCTCTCTGCATGACCTAGAGTTGTGGTTACAAAGTTTGTAACATCTACTACATATTCTTTTTTTTTTCTTATTGATTCACCATTTGATGGGATCCTTGTATTCTTGGGACGTCCGGGTAATCTCTTCATTATGTGTGGTAAAATGGTCTCACCCTCGCAAGAATCTGAAGCCTGTACCTTTTCGTAGTTGCAATTGGCATCAAGCTTCCCTCGTAACACTTGATGTAATTGCTTGTTAAGAAGTAATTATCAACCATATCATTGATATTTATTTTGGGTCTCACAATCACAATGACTGCTTGGCAACACGAGAATCCTTGAATTTGCCACTGATAGCATGAACATGCTTGCTTCCCCAAGTCAACCTGGATGCTTGGATCAGATAAAACCTCATATATTGAGTTGGGTGCCATGTAAATCTGCCACGTTATCCCAATATTAAGGTACTCCTTCCACTTTTTATCCATCTTTGCACATAATAATTTATTCCATCTTTTTCCATTCTCAAGTCTCTCCCTAAACCATTTCATTATTTTCGATCTTATACAATCCACCATGTGAGTGATGGGAAGACCGCGAGCCTCTAAAATCCAATTGCTGAACGATTTAGCGGCATTTGAGGTCATTTCGGCATACATATTCTCGTGGTAATGTGCAATTGCCCACTTATTGTATGGAATGGTGGCCAAGAAATCACAGGCAACCTGTCTCCCTTCTTTTTTGAATATCTCAATTTTCTCATTAAACAGTCTAATGTTGGGGGCATACGCGCAGTTCTTGACTCTTGAACATAAACTACTGCAGAACGTGTTGAAATAGCGTTTACCGGTAAACATTTCTTTTAAGTTCCGATAAAGATGCATCAAGCAAAAAAAATGCTTGGAACTCTCAAACACATCGCGTATTGCTTCCATTAAACCAACATTACGATTGGATACAAACAACACTTCACGATCGATTGCTCCTTTTATCTTAGACAAAAACCAAGCCCAATTATTCCTATTTTCAGAACT
The DNA here is from genome assembly GCA_016624345.1 of Platycodon grandiflorus. Lineage (NCBI taxonomy): Eukaryota > Viridiplantae > Streptophyta > Magnoliopsida > Asterales > Campanulaceae > Platycodon > Platycodon grandiflorus. The sequence continues at coordinate 9,311,847 of CM028367.1, read as the reverse complement.
TACAACAGCAAATGCAAACGGGAATAGACCTGCAGCATATGAACAATATTCAATCAAAGTGTGCATCGCGATGCATATACTTGTACTGGGAAATATAACATAAGATTTGTGATGCATAACAGTATGCATCGCGATGCACAAAAGTGTACTACAAAAGTACTGATTTTGTGCATCGTGATGCACCACTTTTATTTTCGATGAACAAATAATGTGCTGAATGTATTCTCTTATTAAGTACAAGTACAAATAGGGGCATAAGAACATGATCATCCTATGATATTAATCAAAATAATCTTGAAACAAAAGGAAAAAATGCAGAACAAATGGACGTAACTTGATTTCCATCCTTGGACGTGGCAGACAAAAGGGTGCACTTGAATCGAGATTTCATAAATATGCCATCTATGAACAATATATGACGGTAATAGTTGAAACCATCTACGCATGTCTGAAATAAAATGAACATGAACTTAATGAACCGATTCGTAGCATCGTCTGATTTCAAGAAAGCAAAGCTACCATGATTACTTTTATGCAAGGCTTTAATGTACCACTGCATCTCCTAGAAAGATTCTTCTTAACAACCAAATAGCTTTTTTCGAGTCTTCTCTACGCTTCTCCATGTCTTGATGTATGTTATCTTAATGCTATAATTAGTCCTTATGTGATCAATTAAATCAATCGGCGAACAGCTTGGTCAACTGCGAACATGGTCAAGAATCAATTACCCAATTATAGCACAGTCAATCCTTTTCTAGTTATTATCATCAACCATGGTCAAATAATAACTGTGTGAAATGCTGCACTTATATATGGAAACTGATTCATCAACAGTTGAAGATGCCTTGATGAACCAACTGCAATCATCAATGAATTTCTTCCCACATACAACGCTAATCTTATTTTAGTTGTTCTTAATGTAAATGAATTCAAAACCAATCTTGAATGAATACTTTATAAGCTACGTGCGAAAATTTTCAACTCCACCTTTAAATATTTGACCAACACCAATAATAAGATTTGCCTAACCAGAATTCAAGAGTTATTTTCTTGTTTGAGCAGGACATATGTCGTAACATGGGACACTTTGAACATCGCTTTCAGAGCTTGAAGAATTGGTACAATTTCTATCACCGTTCTCTTCGTTACATTGTTGTGCATCGCCAAATAGATGTGGTGCATCACGATATACAACTTTTCCTTTACCTTTGTCAATGTTTTGTGCATCGCAATGCAAGTTTTGTGTATTGTCGTCTTCATAAGCAGTTGCATCGTCTTATACAATCTCATCTCCATAATTTCCTTCTTTATTAATCCGGCCGTAACTCAAACCATTATCAGTTTCAAACACATCAACAATGATAATAGAAACTGATAAAATTTTGGCCAATGTCACCATGTTTTTGAACTCTTCTTCGTTGGTTAAATAACAATTGTTATATGATCCTACGGTGTATTTCAAAGTACAATTATCCGATTGATAATTAGAATATTTACTTCTGATGTATTCGATCAACTCAGATAAATCAAAATTCTCTGAAATTTTCGAAACAATAGTATCTCCTCTGAATTTCAGCAACAACATGATAACAGTTTGGTTTGTTGATTTCATTGATTTTGATTTTAAAATGAAGTCGATATTGAGCTATTTTGGTATTTGTTTTTAAAGTTTCTTCAAGTTGATATGAATGAGAATTTCAGTAAGAAATTGCAATGGAGTTAAATACGGGATTGAAAGAAGTAAATCAAGGAAATCGCATAACTAAAAATAGGTGATAGATTGTTACAGGGGCAGTTTGGAAACAAATCATAAATTTACAATTATTACATTTGACGATGCACAAAATAACCATCTTCACGATGCATAAATTATAATGAAATAATACCGTTATAATTGACGATGCACAAAATTATACTTGACGATGCATAGCTCTTACACAAAATTATACTGAAAACAGTACTGTTATACTTGACGATGCACATTTTTTAACACAAAATCACAAATTACATTAAGGTGCACATTTTTATACACGATGCACATTTCTTAACACAAAATCACAAATTACATTGACGATGCATATTTCACACACATGACGATACACAAAATACACTTAAAAACATCATATGTTGATACGGGGGCAGTTTTGGAAAAAATAACCAATTTATCATTAAAAGGAACTTAAGCTAAATATAGTGGATTTAAGTGGTTGAAAATTCCACAAAAGGTACCGACCCGCAATTTTTTCCAAAAATATGTATACCGCTTCCTTCATTTTAAAATGAGTTTGTTTATGTTTAGGATCCAAGAATAAGAGCCCGTTTGGTCGTTCGTTTTGGCAAAAATGCTAGGATAAAACGGAGCTTATTTGCAAAAATTGTGTTTCAATGTTGCGACTGAAAAAGATGCGTTTTCAAAACGCAGTTGCCTTTTAAAATGCTGAATTTCTCAGTTATTTTCCAAAACGCAGGTTTTATAACGTTGCTTGGAAAAAAAATTGCGTTTTGAAGTGATATACCAAACACATTTATAAAACCTGCGTTTTAGAAACGCAGCGCTGCACCAAACGGGCTCTAAGTTAAAAGAGCCATTCATTTTGAAACGGAGACAGTAATATCTAATTTATTTTTTTAAATATGGATAGCCTCTTTTTTTTAGTTTTTTTTATGTAATAAGGGGGCGTGGAAAATGATCGAACGTGATAGCTCACACTTTGTAAAGGTTCAATTCTACCACTGAGCCACTCCTTAAGGACGTAATATATATAGAACTAATGCTAATCAAACATAATTGAATTAAACCGAGTCAGTATTAGTCTATTTACAAATTTAACGCTATGTTCAACTGCATCGCATTACTTTAGCACCTATGTTCTTATAAGCATGGTTGAAGCCTCTAGCTGAAGGATAGAATGGTTAATTTTGTCACTATACTTTGACCTATTTTCACATTTGTCACTGTATTAAATTGGGGCGAAATTACCATTGTAGTTTTAATGGGAGATGCAATATTGCCATTATCCATCAAATTTGTAGCGGAATTAATTTAAATCGTCTCCCCTAAGGTTTTGTAAATAGGTTAGATTGTTGGAAGATCCTTAATGGTAGCTGGTGTTCAAAGGGACTTACGCAAATGTTATTAGAGGACATCAATTTTCTATATAAATTACTTTAAAGTAATATTGTCATGAATTATTAAATAAAAATTAAAACATTATTAAAAAATAATTTTTATTATTCATGAAAAAAAGAATTGTTAACATTGGATAACTTCCATGTTGGTTATCATGTGTCGAACTAAAACTTTTATTTTTCTTGTAATCTTATGTTTATAATTCTAATTACAGCATGATTTTAAAAAATATTAAAATAAAAATAAGCGTACAGTTTTCTAAACAATTAATCTCTTTACAAGACATAAATGACATTCAACAAAATGTGTGTTGATGACTAGATTCTATAGGTTAACATTTTTTCATAATTAGCTAATTGATTAGATTTATTTTAGACTTAACATATATTTTTTATTATATTATGATACAATATGAAAAAATGTATAGAGTAATTAATTTAAATATTTTTCTCTTATTTTTTTTATTTAGACAATATACTTTTCCTTCTTGTTTTTAAGTTTATATTTCACTCTTTCTTCCTTATTTTGTTCATAAAATATCATTTATTTTTAGCCCTAAATAAAGAGACTCCCTAATAATTTACGAACTAAAAATAATCTATTTTCTAACACTAAGGATCTCCCATCATTTTGAAAAATCTTAGGGTGGCGACTAAAATTAATTTCTTTAGAAATTGGATGACAGTTAGGGATAATGACGAAAATGAATCTCACTTTAAAACTACAATGATAATTTTGTTCCAAGAATAGTACAGTGGTAAAATGTGAAAATTGGTCAAAGTACAGTGGCAAAACAAACCATTTTCCCCTGGCTGAAGTAAAATGAACTTTATTTTGAATGACACCATTATTGATCATAGGCGCTAAACGCAGCACTCCAATGTGCTAAATGCAGCACAGTGGTAAAATGTGAAAATACCCTTTTGCCTCATCATACTTCTTTATATTGAAAATTTTACAATTCAAACCTTCACTTTCATTTTCTTACTTTCTCTCTCTCTCTCTCTCTCTCTCTCTCTCTCTTAAAATTTACTTTCTCTCTCTAAATTTCAACACTCTCAAGATTTTTCGTCAATAAGATATGTTTTCGACATTTTTTCTATCTAACTATCAATTTTGTTGTTGTTATTATTATGTTAATTATCATTTGTTATTGATATTATTGTGTTATAATTATTATTATTAATACAAAAAAATTCGACATCCACCTAGACTAGGCGGCTTTCCTAGGTAGATCCACCCAGACTAGGCAGCTTTTCTAGGTGGATCCGTTAGGTCCGTTAATTTTTAAAATTTATAAATTGACCCCCTATAATTAAAAATTTCGTTAAATATTTAACGAAACGCTACGAAAATCAAACATGCACCTAGACTAGGTGATTTTTCTTGAAACATTCACCTAAACTAGGCGGCTTTCTTGTAAATTTTTAAAAATTACAATTTCACTACCCCCTATGTAAGACCCCGACAAAGCCAACATGCTTAGTATCATCATATTTATTCCTCGTGTGATTATCTTAGGGTTGAGAACCCTTAACGTGCCTCTAATCTGTCCATAATCCTAGCCGTGAGTTTAACAAATTAAGACGTACCATAGTTATGAGAGTCGGTCTCTATTCCCTCCCCATTTCGCTCGTAGTCACTTCGTGTGTGACTTGTGTTCGTACGTGGAAACTGTGCAACAATTTTGTATTCGTTTGAGATTATTCTTGACATTGTTTAGGGTTTGTATACATTACATTTTCCCCTTAGTTGGTTGACCTAACTTTGTTTTAGATTCATTCACGAGCGACGAGCACGTTCGTCTTGTCGTTAATCCGTAAGATGAGTTGGTTTAAGTGTGTGTGTCTCGATGTGCAATTGAGACTTGTGTTCGTTATCTTTTGTGCCTCGATTCGAGATGATTCGGGTGTATTTTGGATATGTTTTGACTTTGATTTGATGTTAGAATCAACATAGGATCATTCCGGGACATTTCAGGATCAAACGGGAACGAAATAGTAAAAATCGAAAATTCTGGGAGGAGGGCAGCCACCTGGGCGGCCACTTAAGTGGCAGATTTTGTGTTCTGGAGGTAGGGCGAGCGCCTGGGCAGCCGCTCAAGCCCGACCCCTGTTTCGTCCGATTTTGTTCTTTCTCGGTTTTTCGTGTTTTTAAGTGGTTTTAAATGCCCAAACAAGCCCGAGATTGTACCAAACATTTAACCATGACTTAAATAGGAAAACCCAACCATTCTTTCCCCCATAATTCGTTCTCCAAACCAGAAAATAGAGAGAGAGAGTCTTGAGAGAGATAGGAGAGAGAGAGAAGAGAAGAAATAGCGATATCTTGAGCTCCGCTTGTCGGATCGATGAGCCGTCTTCGCTGTAGCGTAGAGGGAAACGAGGAACACGTTTCTACCCAAATAGATCATCTGATCTGTTGAGGATTCATGAACCCATTTCTTCTTCCACGTTTTAGAGAGAGAAAGGGGTTTTGGAGTGAGAAAGAGCTGAATCGAGCAAGATCGAGAGAGGGAACAACGTGGGGACTTCGTAGCAACGTAGCTATCACTAGGGAGAGTACTTTCATCCAACCCAACCTTGTTCCTTGGTGTATTTGTCGAATTTTTGTAAGTTACTACTTTTATTTCTTGCTCGTAGTAATTGTTTATGCTATATAACATGTGTTTCATGTCAATGCGGTGAACTTGATAATATACATGATAATCGACGATTATGTGAAAAATATGATGTGAAATGATGCTATGTGAGTTTAGCCGTACTTGTGAAATACGTGTTTTATTACGAGATAGTGGAATATGATGTCGAACTTTACGAAGTCCGCGATTGACTCGGAATATGTCGTTATTGGTATGTGACTTAGTCTATGTAACTTAAACATGTTGAATTATGTGGATAGTTAATTATGTGGCTTGACTCGTGAATTTGGTTTGTAAGATTCTACGGAGTCCGAAAATGATGTTGATAATGTTATGTGGACTAGTTGTGAAAAATGAGATGTTCGACTCTACGGAGTCTGTTATTAATGTGCTAGCATATGTGAGAATATGTGTAGTACAATGGAATTGAATTGATCAGCATGGTTAAACGATGGTACGCCATCAATTGATTTGTGAACAATTGGAATTGATAATTGATACCGGTAAGTCATGGTTCCACTGACGTTTCATGAGGGCGGAGAGCAAGTGGAATGTTGTTTTTGGGGCTATTGATGAATCTGGGACTTTTCGCTACTGGCCCTAGCAGATGGTTGAAACTTGGCACATCTCAAGCTAGCTGAGGTGGAGACCGGACCGTGTGACCCTGTGAGTTGTAAGGGATTAAGGCGCATTGGTCCAGAGCGCGCTTAAATTGATTGATTCAGTTCAGCACTTATATGATTGATGAGGCGATAAGGTTGGATGCGGTCGGAGGTGTACCTCGACCCCTGTATCCACTCATGAGTGTTTACTTTACAGTTCATTATGTGCTCCCTGTATGAGCGAGTTGGTCGCAGTTTCCAACCGGTATGGGACGGTTGGTGGCAGCTGAGCCTCTCGTGGTAGTACAGGATTGACTGGTTATCGCATACTTACCTGTTATACGTTGTTATTGCATTGAACTGTTATATCGTAATATTGTTGATGCATGAACTGTGTTGCATGTCAGCCTGCCATATAGATGCATAGTGGTAACTTACTGGGTCTTCGACTCATTCCTTCCATTTATTTTTCCTTAGTTCTCAAGAACATGAGTTTTGGTGGTCAGTGAGGCTGACGAGGTGTTGGTACGCAATAGTTGGGTATTTTGGTTCATTAGTAACCCTTTTGGTATTTAAATGTATTTGGGTTGAACAGTTGTATAATATTGTAACTCCTCTTTTGGGCTATATATCGTTATAGAATTAGTTGTGGTATTTTGTCCCGACATGTGTTGTCGAGGTATATTATATTTGTAAAGATTGATACCGAGCAGAGTAGCTCAACGATGTAGTTGTAATTATGGATGTTGTATTGTGGTTCTCCAGCTTGTGTGACAGCAGTTGAGGTGGTTATAATTGTCGTATGATTGAGGATTTTTAGAATTATGATTTTCATGAGTTGCATAGCTCGATGTATTACAAGATTGTACATGTGTTATGAAGGTTTCATGTCCTAATTCGGGGCTCCGTGTAGTGGGTCCGGGTTGGGGCGTGACAGTTGGTATCAGAGCATAAGTTCCTCGGATAAGAATTGGAGTTTGGGAGTAAGCATATGATGGTATAGTAGTATTCTATTTGAGTATTATGGAATTAAGGATAGTAGTAGTGGGTAGACTACCACATTGCAGTATAAGTATGGATAACATTCGAGTTGAGACGTGAAGGGTAAAATGGGATGTGAGGTAGCCTTTTTATTGTGTTATTTATGATTAAGTGATTAGTGATTATATGGTATAGCGTTCCGTTTTCCTGTTTGGGTTTTAACGTCGAGTTATTATTTGTAGGTGTTAGAGCTGTTATGGATAAGGATGAGATTAGTAGAAATAAACAACCCGTGTTGGAGGAGGAGAGCAATGTGCAGACTAATGTTTCTCATGTGGATGTACCAAGTAATCGGACTGAGGGTGTGATGAACATGTTGTGGGAACTCGCTCGGATAATAGTTGTCGAAATGAAGCGTCAGGGAGAAATTGAGCAGAATTTGGGTACTAGTGACAACCCTAACACTTGTAAGGATAAGCGGCCCCAACCACAAATAAAAATTCCAAAAAAGGCTGAAATTGTTCATCGAAGATCACAGAAACCCAGGGATAAGTGTAACTATTGCTTGAAGATAGGTCATACTGAGAATAGGTGTTGGAAGAAACAAGGAAAGTGTTTGAATTGCGGAGATGGTGGGCATTTCAGGAAGAATTGCCCTAGGTTTAAAGGGAAGCAAGTTGAAGGTTCGAACTTGCAAACCATTGGAGTTAAGAGGGACAATCGAGGTAAACCCAAGGTTTAGAGGTGTGATAAGTGTGATAAGTTCGGATTCGCGACAACAAGAGGAGGTACCGTATTACCTTACCCGAGTCCATGTGTTCACATTCACCTAGGTTCATCATGGTTACATGTTACATCATTGTGTCAGCATATCATCCATGATAGGATTGAGCTGCATTCGTTGCATACATGTTAAAATTCTTATTCATAAGTATGTACAACTGTGAGACCGATACTAAGGGCACATTTTACCACATGTCCCTAATGCCCTTACGACGGAAGCTTTTGAAGTCACTTCAGTAGGCGCCCTGAATTAATTGTCAAGAGGAATTAGTCCGAGAATTAAGTTGGCTAGTATATAATTATAAATTGACCGACCCTACCACCAAGCGGAACGGAACAGTAAAATAGAATTACAATTTTTAAACTAAAGCTTGGTTTTCCAAATGTTACATGTAGTGTAAAATGTATGAGTATAGCATCGCATTCATGAACTTCATCAGGTGCACATAGATACACGTATTCGTAGCCCTGTGGCTATTGTTAGTACCCTGCATTTTGGCATGTGTACTTGTTGTATGAATAATTTTATGAACCTAAGGTCGAATAGTCACCTTGGTGGTGAAAGCGTTGTACGTGTGTTATGTATGTGAATCTTGGCCTGTTGTTGATTGGGTAAGTTAGGCCGAAACCTATCACCTTGTGCAATGTGATTGGGGGATATAAGACTTCATGAAGAAAGGGCTACTTGTAGAGGTGAAGCCACCCATAGAGTGTCCTGATTGGTACCTTTTGTTGTCATAGTGAAGGAGGAAAGGGCTGCCCGTAGAGGCGGAGCCGCCACTTCGTCCCGTGACTTATTGTATTATTTTATTACTTCCATGCTATTTGATTATGTTGTGCACTCTGATTGGGAACTTGTTCGTTAAAATGCTAGTGTGCGAGGGTATTGTGTAATGACCATAATAGTTGTTTTCCTCTAAGTGGACCTTCATTCGTAGGTTATGATGAGTTCTAACCTGTTTGAGACTGATGTCTTGTCTATTGTTATAGCATGGCTCGTGTGAGGAAAACCGCTAGGAAGTCCGTTATGCACCCTGTAGTGTTTCAACTTAGACTGTTGCTCTGCCAGCTGATAGAACTTGGAGACCAATTAACCTTGATTCTTAACGAGACTCATGGGGATGAGCATGGGACTAGTGTTCCCAACGCAAACTTGGGAGGAATCGATTCCGAATCAGATACTAGTAAGAACAACTTAGTGATGCTTAAGTTATTATCTCGTGGCGTGGAATTGTGTGATAATCTTATGAATGGTTGGACCTTGGGTTAACTGGAGGAATGTGTGTTGAGGATATTACTATAAGTTTAAGTTAGGATGCGATCGTTTGATCTCTTTGACTAGTCATAAATGTGAATTGGAGACAAGATGAGAATAAACCATAAATGTTAACATTACGGTAATGGGTGCTTTAAGGCTAGTTGTGTTGTGTATTGATTTGGTACCGATTGTGTGAACCTTGTAAGTGTGAATGTGGGATACAATGGAGAATATGACCGTGAATTTAGGATGTATGGTGGTGCACAAAATGAAGGAAAGGATTATAGTGCGTAGAAGAAGCATGCAAATTGGGATTAATAGAGTGACAGGCTGAAACCTATAGAGTACCTTGAATTGTTATAACCCTTTTTTTGGCTTCATGTGACTCACGAGAGTGTATTTGGAGTTGATCACTATTGAGAGTAATAATAGATTCTTATAGTTATGGGTTGATGCGGTTGTGATTAATAGAGTGTAACATGTTGATCATAATCATAAGTACTTGGAAATGATTAAGGTCAAGTGGGACGTGAGTTGGTGCACTCTTGAGAGAGTCGTCTCGGGGAATGACTCTACTTGTATGAATTACGATTTAATGCTCAGGTTAATCAAGAAGGTTTAATGAACCTCGTATGATCTTATGCGTGGTATGTGTGATAATTGTGAATGATAACTTATCGTACTTTAGCAAGGGAATCGAGCGTTATAAGGGTAAGTGGAATTGTGATCGTATATAAGCGAAGATATAATTGTTGTAGAGACTAGTGAATCGTTTGGCAAAACAACTTGGGAAAGTAGATCAACAATAGTGATACGTCATTTCTGACTGGGTAATAAGCTTACTATTGTGTGTTAATTGAGAATGGATTCTTATTGTGACGGTCGGTTATGGGTTTGTGGCATCGTTGCATCTCGCGTTTCCATAGTGACTATTGCCTTTGAAAGGTTCACCCTTGCTAGCCTCCGTATGTTCAAAATTTTACCCCATTTTCGCGTTCTTGTATGATTAAGTATGTTGATTGGACCACTAAATCGTTGAGGGTAATGCATTTGTTGGCGTGGTAGCACGTTGCCTCTTGGTAGAGCATGATCGTGTAGCAGTGAAGTGTGAATCTTGGGTATTAATAGGATCATGAGAAGTTGCCTTGGGATTAATGCGCTAGAACAGACTTATTGGGTTTAGAATCAACTTTTGGTGTCGTAGAATTGGTGTAGGAGTTGTTTAAGTTGTTCCACCTTCCTTAGTACACAGTAGGAATTCGAGGGCGAATTCTTTTTAAGGAGTGGAGGATGTAAGACCCTGACAAAGCCAACATGCTTAGTATCATCATATTTATTCCTCGTGTGATTATCTTAGGGTTGAGAACCCTTAACGTGCCTCTAATCTGTCCATAATCCGAGCCGTGAGTTTAACAAATCATAACGTACCATAGTTATGAGACTCGGTCTCTATTCCCTCCCCATTTCGTTCGTAGTCACTTCGTGTGTGACTTGTGTTCGTACGTGGGAACTGTGCAACAGTTCTGTATTCGTTTGAGATTATTCTTGACATTGTTTATTACATTTTCCCCTTAGTTGGTTGACCTGACTTTGGTTTAGATTCATTCACGAGCGACGAGCACGTTCGTCTTGTCGTTAATCCGTAAGATGAGTTGGTTTGAGTGTGTGTGTCTCGATGTGCAATTGAGACTTGTGTTCGTTACCTTTTGTGCCTCGATTCGAGATGATTCGGGTGTGTTTTGGATATGTTTTGACTTTGATTTGATGTTAGAATCAACCTAGGATCATTTTGGGACATTTCGGGATCAAACGGGAGCAAAATAGAAAAAATTAGAAATTCTGGGAGGAGGGCGGCTGCCTGGGCGGCCGCTCAAGTGGCAGATTGTGTGTTCTGGTGGTAGGGCGAGAGCCTGGGCGGCCGCTCAAGCCCGACCTCTGTTTCGTCCGGTTTTGTTCTTTCTCAATTTTTCATGTTTTTAAGTGGTTTTAAATGCCCAAACAAGCCCCGGATTGTACCAAACATTTACGCATGACTTAAATAGGAAAACCCAACCATTCCCCGGATTGTACCAAACATTTACCCATGACTTAAATAGGAAAACCCAACCATTCTTTCCCCCATAGTTCATTTTCCAAACCTAAAAATAGAGAGAGACAGAGAGTCTTGAGAGAGATATGAGAGAGAGAAGAGAAGAAATCGCGATATCTTGAGCTCCGCTTGTCGGATCGACGAGCCGTCTTCTCCGTACGGTAGAGGGCAACGAGGAGCACGTTTCTACCCAAATAGATCGTCCGATCTGTTAAGGATTCATGAACCCATCTCTTCTTCCACGTTTTTAGAGAGAGAAAAGGGGTTTTGGAGTGAGAAATAGTTGAATCAAGCAAGATCGAGAGAGGGAACAATGTGGGGACTTCGTAGCAACGTAGATATCACCGGGGAGAGTACTTTCACCCAACCCAACCTTGTTCCTTGGTGTTTTTGTCAAATTTTTGTAAGTTACTACTTTTATTTCTTGCTCGTAGTAATTGTTTATGCTATATAACATGTGTTTCATGTCAATGCGGTGAACTTGTTGATATACATGATAATCGACGATTATGTGAAAAGTATGATGTGAAATGATGCTATGTCAGTTTAGTCGTACTTGTGAAATACGTGTTTAACTACGAGATAGTGGAATGTGATGTCGGACTTTACGAAGTCCGCGATTGACTTGGAATTTATCGTTATTGATATGTGACTTAGTCTACGTAACTTAAACATGTTGAATTATGTGGATAGTTGATTATGTAGCTTGACTTGTGAATTTGGTTTATAAGAGTCTACGGAGTCTGAAAATGATGTTGATAATGTTATGTGGACTAGTTGTGAAAAATGAGATGTTCGACTCTACGGAGTCTGTTATTAATGTGCTAGCATATGTGAGAATATGTGTAGTACAATGGAATTGAATTTAAAAACATGGTTAAACGATGGGACGCCATCAATTAATTTGTGAACAATTGGAATTGATAATTGATACCGGTAAGTCATGGTGCCACATAACATTATCAATGGAGGCTTGGCCTGAGATGGTGAGATGTAGAGCAATGGCGATGGTGGCTGTTGGGAGTGATTCGGCTTGGTCAGCGTCTAAAGAGGCGGCGAAGCAGTGGTAGGCGGAGGAGTAAATGTAGAGGAGGGAGTCGGGAGTGGTGGAGGTGAGAGATTGGAGGTGGGCGGAGTACCAATCGTGGTGGGTTTCGTAGATTGAGGGCTTTAGGTGGTGTTTCATGTGAACTATGTAGGTTTGTTTGGCTGAGACGGCAAAGCAATGGAGGAGAAGGGCCACCAAACAAAGCCACAGCACAGACCCCGTTGGTGCAAATTAAGGAAAAATGGAGAGAAACAATTGGTACTGAAATGGCTGTAAGTAACAGAGAGTGAGTGTGTGTTGTGTGTGTGAGGGAAGAAGACGGTCGCTACTACACACCACCACCACCACCTTCAATCTAAATTCTTTCTCTCTAATTTAGCTCTCATCTTCTGTGATCTTTTTTCACTCTCGATAGCGAAGGTAAGAAGCTCGAACAGAGCAAATCTGAGGACGATCGCTGGCGATGACGAAAATTAGTGGGTAGATCTGGGTTTTGAAAAATTTAGATTATTGGATAAATTGAAAAATTAAAGGAAGGGGATGAAGATGTGGGTGGGTGGGTGGGTGGTGGGGGCAGAAATTCCAATAATACCCTTGAACAGAGTGATGAAATTACTTTAACACCCTTAAATACTGGCATGTGCCTTGCGTGAAATTTCAATAATGCCCAAAAAAAAGTTAGGTGCCTTGCATATGACAGACTTAACGGAAAAATACTAACGGCATCCATCAAAAGGACTAGCCGCGTGACTTTTTGGTACTCAAGGGACTAAAATTTGAAAAAAATTTGTTAAGGGACTACTGGTAGAATCGGCCATAGTCGAGAGGCTAGTAGTGTCATTAACCCACTAATGTACAATGAAGCCACTCAATTGATCATTTCAAGAAAACGTCTGTTTGGAATTCCTGTTTACCGGCCACCTATACTTGGGATATATGTATTCGATTGTCCGACTCAAATAACAATAACGAAACCTATTATCTTTATATAAAGGGAAAATGCTACATTCAAAAATTTTATTAACAAAATGCATTCACAACATGGTTTAAAGTGTTCTATGATAATTGCAATGTACAACACTTAAAAGTATGTCTTAAATGCCTTCTGTCGATAAAATATGTATTTGTAGCATTACTCTTATACAAATCAAGGCTCAATCTTTTCTCTAAGGGCAAGTTCAACAAAAGGTATCAAATATAAATTTTGATACCTAGTTGAAGGTCCTAGCATCTCCAATAGTCAAAATAAAGGGTACTAAAATTTTACCTTAGTCTTAAGAGAGGTAGCAATTTTGCTACCACCTCTCTTAGGACTTCACATGACTGATTAATCAGTAATAAAAAAACTAATTAATATCTATGGCATGTTTGAATTATCATTAATTCATAATTTATTTTAGTTTTTATATTATGATAAATGATGACTATAATTTTTTTGAAAATTTTATTTTAATAAAAATTAATTAATTAAAACAATTGTCATAATTTAAGTAATTGATAATATATAAAATATTAATAAAGTTAATAAAAAATCAAAAATAAATTTAATATCATGTAAATATAGTAATTAATAGGTATAAAACTTTGATTTTGATACCGAGGGACAAAGTACCATTGTTTGATTTTGCCCTAAAGGAATGTAATCCAATCAACTTGCCCTAAAGGAATGTAGTCCAATCAACTGATATTTGCTGATTGAGAAAAAAAATCAAACTTCTAGGTTGATGAATAATATTATAAAATTAAGAAAATTATTAGATCACAATTTTCAAGATTCAATCTTCTGTAGACTCTAAAATAGACTAACTGTGCCCCAAATTTCACACTAGCTAACACTAGACTCATAATTGGTGTCTTAAGGCCGTCCACAGCGGGGAGCCTCCCACCGCCCCTAAAAATAACTTTTGAGATTTTTAGAAATTTTTACTCTTCTTTGATTCTACAGTGGTTCCTCTAATTCACATTCTATCTCTAAAACTAACTAAATCACTCTCTAAATATAGGGTGAATTTTAACATGAATAGTGACTCAAATCCTTTACATTTTTCTCACTTTATTTGAGCACAATATATTTTTGTTTAATATTTTGGAATAGAAATTATTAAAATATACTCTCTCTGTCATTAAATTATTGTCTTATTTTTTTTATCCGTTTCAAAATAATTATCTTATTTTTTTATCCGTCCTTAAATAATTGTCTTGTTTGAAATTTTCATAGTTTAGGAGATCATTTTTACTATTTTACCCTTATTTTCTCCCTACTTTAATTATGAACCATATACACATGAGCATTAAAAGAAACTACATATTATACCAATATTAATAATCAAGTCAATTATTTTTTCTTAATCCATGTGCCGGATCAAACAAGACAATAATTTAGAGACGGAGAGAGTACAATATATTTTTCATAGTATATAAAATTTAAAATATTTTATTTTAATTGTGGTGGAAAAATATGAATAAAAGAGGAGAAATATAATGGTAGCTTAGGTTTGTTAGTTGAGATGAGAGAGATTAAATTTTTAGAGAGCCGTATAGAGGGTGCTTGTTGGGGTAAATTTTTTTTTAGAGTGTTGAAAAAATGAAACTGGAACAGAAAATGAGGTGTTTAGAGTGTAATTTAGAGAGCCACTGCTGTGGATGCTCTAAGTCTTAGATCCCACCAATTCCTAGAGATCAATGCTACGGGCCTGTTTGTTAAAACTGAAAATTAAGCTCTGAAAACTGATGTCTGAAAAAGTAGAGCTTAAAATATTAAGACATCATCTTTTAACTTAAAATTTTGGCTATTTTTAAGAGAAACTTAATTTATTAAGTGATATAATATTGCATTATCAAACAATCTTATTTTTAATATCACTTAAAACTTTCCTAATTAAGCTCTTAATTGGGTTACCAAACATGCCCTACGTCTACGTAATTTATCAGAGGTAGATTTAATTTATACTCCTTCAATTCCTAAATTATTGTCTTTTTTTTCTTTTTTATCCGTCTCTAAATAATTATTTTCTTTGAAACTTTCATTTTTAATCCATCACTTTTACAATTTTACCCTTATTTTTCTCTCCACTTTAATTATGGGCTACATAAACATGAACATTAAAAAAAAACTACACACTATATCAATATTAAAAATTAAATCAATTTTTTTCCTTAATCTATGTGCCGGATCAAACAAGACAATAATTTAGGGACGGAGGGAGTATAATGTATTCCCACCGTCCCTAAATTATTGTCTTTCTTTCCTTTTTTGTCCGTCTCAGAATAATTGTCTTTTTTGAAAATTTTCTTTTTAGGACATCACTTTTAACATTTTATCTTTACTTTTTTCCTACTTTAATTATGGACCACATACACATGAAAATTAAAATTTTTTACACATTATATTAATATTAATAATCAAGTCAATTATTTTTTCTTAATCCGTGTGGCGTCAAATAAGACAATAATTAAGGGACGAAGGGAGTATTAAATTATTGCCTCAGATATATTATGTATTATATATATCAAAATTATAAATTCTGCATGATATAACAAATAACAATAAGTGGATCACATATTTCATGTAAATTCTATACATGAACATGATTCTCCCAAAAAAAAAAAAATCACTGATTCAGATCCAACACTTGAGGCCGTGAATAAATATTCCCACAAAAAAAAAAAAGAAAAAAAAAAGATTTCTTTATTCATGTTACCCAACAAGAAACACCCACGAATCCAAATGCGTAGGTTATAATATATATTACGTGTCCTAAGCAGAAGCATTTAAGCCCCCAACAATTGTACTACCCGTGCCAAAGGGACAGGTGATTCGACAGGCATGCGGTAGGGTTTTATGTCCAACGCCACACGTGTGCTTTTCGCATCAAACCCCCACTCCTTTTTCCTTTCGCAATTTCATAGCCCTGTAACCCCTGTTTGGATTACGGTTTTTTTTCTTAGTTCATACTCCTTTCCATTCGTTTTAGACAAATTTTTTTTTTTAAGTTAATATTTGACTAAATTAAATAAATTTTTTATATACTTTACTTATATTTTAAAAAATAAAATTTTATTAATAAAAAATTATCTTAAAAATACTATAGATTTCAACTTTCATAACTTTATAAAAACTACTAAATTTATGTTAATTACCGGTCAAATTTAAACTAAGTAGAACGAAAAAAATCAAAAGTAAACTCTTTTAGTGGAACGAAGGGAGTAATATATATATATATATATATATATGTTTGTAATTTTATAATAATTGTGTAAAAATACAAGAGATAGATAAGAGAAAAAACGTGATATCGATGATAGAGACAGTGAAAATCACAAAAAAAAAAAAAAAAATCACAAACCAAGAAAAAATTGAGCGTGATCACAGTCAAATTTGGTTCATTTTTTGCAAAAGAAAAAAATAGAGAATCAAAACTAGACCAATACTTCGGTTCTTAAAAAATGCAGAACCAGAACCAAACCAAAATGTATGAGAACCAATACTTTGGTTCGCACACTTTTTTGGTTCTGATCAGGGAATAAACTCTTTTAATTTTTTGAGTTGACAAATAAATAATAAAATCTAATATTTTATAATACAATTGAAAAACATTCAATAATGATTAAACGTTGAAAATACAAACAAGTACACAAAAACAAAAAAAGCTAGTACATTGACCATTCAACAATTATAAATGTTTGAGTCATATATTACAATCCAGTCATGCAACATAAACTAAAATGAGAAAAAAAGTAGGTTCAACAACAAGTCTGTGTTTGTGTGTAAACTAGAGAGAAATATCACTAAGTATTTTTACCTAGTGTTTGGGTTAGGGTTAGAAAATTACAATTATATTTTTAAACGTTAATTTATTATATTATAAATATGTAATATATATTGGTCTTGTTCGGTTCAGAACTAATCTATTATTTTTAAAATCGGGACCGAACCAAATAATCGGTTCTACTAAAAATCAGAACCAAAACCAAACCAAAAATATTGATTTGGTCCATATTTTATGGTTCGGTCTAATTTCATTGGTTCGATTCGATATTAGAAAATATCTGCTATCTTCTAGAAAAAAAATCATGTATCCAAACAAGGCTCTACTACACTTTTTTTAAAGTTCATGATACGAGTTTCACGTCAGGTCATCAATTTCTTTTTTATTTAATTTTTGGTAACTAATTAACGTTCCTTCGGTTAGGGTAGTCCTAAGACTCTTAACTAGGAATGATCACGGTGCAGTTTGATTTATTTTTTGCAAAAAAATTAGAGAATCTAGATCAGACCAATATTCTGATTTTTTTAAAAATTCAGAACAAGAACCAAATTAAGATGTATGAGAATCAATACATTGGTTCTGTTTTAATTGGTTCGGTCCAACACATTTTTTTGGTTCTGAGGGGATAAACCTTAACAATTTTTTGAGCTGACAAACAAAAAATCTAATATTTCATACGACAATTAAAAAACATTAACGTTAATAATACAAACAAGCTCACAAAAGAAAAAAAAATAGTACATTGACCATTCAATAATTAAAAATGTTTGAGTCATATATTACAATTTGGTTCATGCAATATAAATTAAAATGAGAAAAAAAAGTAGCTAGATTCAACAACATCAAGTCTGTGTTTGTGTGTAAACAATAGTAAGAATATCACTAAGTATTTATACCTAGGGTTTGGGTTAAGGTTATTAAATAGAAAATATATTTTTTAAGCATTAATTATATATATATATATATATATATATATATATATATACATACTCCCTCCGTCCCTAAATTATTGTCTTGTTTGATCCGACACACGGATTAAGAAAAAACAATTGACTTGATTATTAATATTGATATTGTGTGTAGTTTCCTTTAATGTCCATGTGTATGTGACTCATAATTAAAGTAGGAAGAAAAAGTAAGAGTAAAATGGTAAAAATGATGTTTTGAAAAAGAAAATTTCAAATAGACAATTATTTAGGGACGGACAAAATAGGAAAGCAAGATAATAATTTAGGGAGGGAGGGAGTATTATATAATTATAATATATATATATATATGTGTGTGTGTGTGTGTAATATTCATTGGTCCAGTTCGGTCCAGAACTAATCTATAATTTTTAAAATCAGGACCGAACCAAATGATCGATTTCACTAAAAATTAGAATCAGAACCAAAACAAAAGAATTGATTCGGTCTACTTTCTTTTTTATTTAGTCCGATTACATTGGTTCGGTCCAATTTTTTAAAAAATCTGCTCACCGCTAGTCTTAACTAAAAAGTTTTATCGTGAAAGTTCGAAGCATATCTGATAGATTTCGTTGTTTTAATTCCAGCTTCTAGAAGTTTATAAAATTTTCACTGATATTAATGCTTTATCTGATCTTACATTTACAAAGAAAAAAAAATTTCTCACATAGTTACAAGAATATTTTGACAGCCGTGGCATGTTTGAGTTGTACGTGGGAGCAAGGCAACCCACATGTTCACTCCAAGATCCAATTATATTTAGTCGGTCGATTATTCTCTCAATAAAAAGTAAAATTTTTTCATTAGTTTATTTTATTGCCAAAAATCTCGCGATTACGAAGTTAATTAATTTATTCATTCCATTTTATTTAAAACATTGTTTCCTATAACTTACAAAATTAAGAATATTACAAAAGACTTCGATCGAATCCTAAACTTTGTATCTTCATGATGCGGGCTTGTAATTTTTGGAAAAAAGTTATTCTAAGAGACGAAAAACTCAAATACAATTGAAGGTTCTCTCACTTGTAAAATGATAATTATTGATTGCATGTTTAATTTTCGTTTAAACATAAAGAAGAAGCTTGAGAAAGAAATGTAATAGGTTTGAAGAACGAACAAGTGGAAAGTTTTTTTTTTAAAATATTTTTTATATTTATTATTATTATTTTGTTTTTTTTTTTTTTGTTTTACAAGGTATTCTAAGGTTCCAATGCCAAAACTGATCTTCGAATCGGATATGAATATGGGGGATAAAATCTTTCTACCAAATTTTAATGCAGATACATTCTCATAGAGAGATGAGAATGTTATCACGTTAGCCAATCATTTATATCCTATTATAATATTCAATTAATTGCTTAGAGACTTTTCCTTTCCGAAGAATAAAGAATAAAGAAACATTAATAAGTATCTTTACACAAAAAATCCTTTTTACGACACTTGTTTTGGGAGGGGAGAGTAACAAAAACTTGGGCTTGTTTTTCAAATACATCGAGTTTCCATTCAACTTTGACAAGTCTCAAAGTATATATTCTCAACCACCAAGTTCGTAGAATTTTGATAGAGGCTGATCTAGTTTAATCATATGTTTCTGGTTCAAGTCATGAGAATGCAACTGCATTAAAAATTGGCCGGGAGAGTTTTACCGCCCTTGCGATCCTACTTGGCTCGAGGATTAATCTAGGGTCTTACAAAATGTCGATATCTTATATCAATGGGCTATTGACCAAGTGGTACTGAGGACCGTTTCAGAGGTAATAAGGTATGAATTCAGTCAAAGCCTTTGAACCATTAAAAAAGGTATAGATATTCTCATGGATTAATATTTTCTGACGAAAGGATTTCAAAGATTTGCTCGATATCAAAATAGTTAGCTAACCTTAATAACGATTTGGTTTTATTATTATTTTTTTTTCTATTTTTCTGCTTTAAGCACCAAACAAACACAAGCTGACATGTTTGTTTGGTATGGGAATAATTAGCTAAAAATAAGTGTGGACGTGGAAAATTAAGACACCATGGAATACTAAATTAGGTGTATTTAAGAACAATTAATTTGCTCACTGATTTCGTAAGAAAAAATTTAAAAGTCTTGATTCAGTCCACGGAATTTGGTTTCTTAATCACATGGCTTGTTAACTAATACTATATGTTGCTTAAGTTGTAAGCTTTACATGTTATTCTTTCATGCATGTGGAACCAACCCTACAAGGTTATATGGAACATTATTGTTCTTTATGACAAATAAACGAAGAATATTGTTCTAGTTATAAATTGGAACGTACAAATAAGAGCCTGTTTGGTGCAGCGTTTACGAAACACAGTGTTTTAAAAATGCAGGTCTTTTCTTATAAATGCGTTTGAGCTATCAATCCAATACGCATCTTTTTTTTCCTAGCAGTGTTTTAAAACTTGTGTTTTGGGAAAGAAAACTGGGAATTCCAGCATTTTAAAACGCAGCTGCGTTTTAAAAATCCTGATTTTTCTGCCGCAGCATTGAAACACATTTTTTACAAATAATCTGCGTTTTATCCTTGCTTTTTTTACAAAAACGCACGACCAAAAGAGCTTTAAAACTTACTAAAGGGATGATATGCAGAATTTAAGGGTGATGTATTATTATTATTTTTTTTGTCTTTTTTTAATCCTTTTTGAATAAAAATTTTATTTTTGAGGCTTAGAGAGGACCACTAACAGGGTGCCTCTAGTACGACTTGAACACTTGACCTCTCAATTAAAAATTTTATTTTTAAAGGTTGAGGGGATCACAACCAGGCTCACTACTAGAACGTGTCAATACAAGAATGATACTTTATCCAAAGATGAAAAATCTCCTAGTAAAAAGTAGTATAATTTTTGCTATGAAAAAACAATATAATAAAAATACAAAAATTGCTATGAAAAGTAATAAACTTGCTATAGAAAATGGTGAATCTGATGTTAGAAAACACAAAAAATTAATTCGAAAATTGAGAGGATTTGATCCCCCTTTATATTGAGAACACCTTAGTTTAGATGGTACTCTCGATGCATGGTCGTAAAAAAACATTCTTACCGACCCTTTTATACTTGGTCTGCGTATGTGCTCTTTTTATACTCCCTCCGTTCCAAGTAAAGAGTCCACTTTTTTTTTTTAGAAATCAACATGTGTATAAATCTAATCAAAATTTTACATACTTCACTTATGTCTTAAGAAATAAAATCTCATTAATTAAAAACTATCTTAAGAATACTATAAATTACAACTTTTATATCTTTATAAAAACCACTAAATTTTATGTTAATTATCAGTAAAACTTGAACTAAGTTGATAAAAAAAATTAAAAAATGAACTCTTTACCTGGAACGGAGAGAGTATTAATTTAAGATATGAATTTAGTGAAATTGTCTCCATTTTACATCATGTTAGGTCGGTCATGAGGTTCAAGAATAGGCTACTATTGAGAAATAATTGGTACAGTGGAAAGGCAATTGGAATGCAAGAGACATAAAGCTACTTAAGAGTGTACACGATAAATAATCAATACACTTTGTGAGTAGATGCAATTGTTAATTAAAGAAACATTGCTGGAAAATAAAGAATTGAAGGTATGAACAAGCATGAGCCAGGTTGAAAATGTATAGTATTAAGATCAGCAAAGTCTACAAAAGAATCAGTAGACTTTGATAAAAGATACAACCGCTTGTTACAAGCAAGTTACAATCGCGAAGAAGTAAAAGTAACTATTACTCCATCTGTCCCTAAATTATTGTCTTGTTTGACCCGGCATACGGATTAAAAAATAATAATTGACTTGATTATTAATATTTGTATAGTGTGTTGTTTTCTTTAATATCCTTGTGTATGTGACCCATAATTAAAGTAAGAAGAAAAAGTAAGGGTAAAATGGTAAAAGTGATGTTCTAAAAAGAAAATTTTTAAACACGATAATTATTTAAGGACGGACGAAAAAAGAAAAGAAGACAATAATTTAGGGACGGAGGGTGTACAAAATATTGCTGATAATAAGAATGGAGAGAGTAGATTCTATTGCATGATTGAATTACTCTAAACCTAAAGCTTGAAACAAACTTTGACTCATCATTCAATAGCTATATTTGTAAAATTTATCAGCAATAGTACTGTAAAGAGACAAGATGTAGCACCAGATTAAAGACTATAAAATTATCCAAAAGTTACATGTAAATGGTCTATACTATTGTCAAGGCAAAAACTTAAACTTGATCATTAATGGATCACATTATATAAAGACAAATTTGACCAGGTTGGTTGATGAGAGATGATGGACCATTGAAATACTAGTCTAAAGTTTTGTAGTTAAGGTGACTCAGCTGGAATACTCGTAAAGTGTAAATATTATCAAAGATGTGATAACTACTATAACAATAATAAAATGTAGCTAAATTAAAGTAAAGAACAGTTTGTTGTAACATTTATCTACAAATAATAATACTTGTAAATATGCCAATATAACAAAAACTTTCACTAGCAAATCTTGTAACACATTGCACAAAGAAAAAAAAAAAAACACTAGCGAAACTACTAAAAATTCCTAATAAAATTATCACACTAGTGATTACAGATAACCACTCTAGAATATAAAATCGTATTGATTATCTAAGATCAAAAACAGTGGACAAGAAAA
Organism: Platycodon grandiflorus; assembly: GCA_016624345.1. NCBI lineage: Eukaryota > Viridiplantae > Streptophyta > Magnoliopsida > Asterales > Campanulaceae > Platycodon > Platycodon grandiflorus. Next base: position 9,288,932 of record CM028367.1, on the reverse strand, counting down.
TATAAATTAATTACAATCAAGTTAAACATTTCATCCCAATCAACTTCTATTTCAATGATATTGATTGAGCAGCTTTTGAAATAAGAAGATCATAACTATAAATTATAAATTTATAGTTCCATTTCTTCGTACAAGCGCAATTGAATCATCATTGATTGAGAATACATGTGGGAGAATTTTCTAAGAGGCATTCAAACATTTTAGTTTGAATGCTTCTGTTGGCCCGACAGCTATGGCTAAGGAACGTTGTGTCAAGAACGTTAAATGTCCAGAACGTTATGTCCGGAATGTTGAACCATTTAGACAGAATACTGAGTAGATTCTAAACTTGGTGGCTAAGGAACTGAGGTAAACGACCAAGCAGGTGCAGGTAGGTCAAACTGTTTTCTTTGCCTTCCATCTAATCTGTCCTTATTACACGTGAAACTGATCAAACTTTTTGGTGTCAGGCTCGGAGATCGATGAGTTGACTGGTTGTGTTGTTGCCAACTTGGCAATTGTCTTGTGTGGTAACCATTCACTTTGGCAGTCCTGTCAGGTTATGTGGTGGCGACCATTCAAGCTCGGCTATTGTTTCTACAAAGTAAGAGCATACTACCTGGTCGTTTTAGCAATTCTTATCACGCAAAAAAGGCTGAAGGTAACCGCGTCTGATCTATGTGTGTAGTTTAGTAGGATTTCGGCTTACGTTGCAGAGATTGCCCTTGAAGTATAGGTGGCTTGAAATCTGTGATCAACAAAGAACACCGTAAGGAGGGCTGGGTTGTTGATGTGGTCAAAACCGAATACTAAAAAGTACACTAGATCAAGTAATAAGTGTAAGTAAGTTACGGATTATCGAACCTAAGAGATTGACAACAAATATCAAAATTAATTATTTTTCACATGAATCTAGACAAACGATTATCTTGAGATGTGATTTGTAACTAAAGAAAACAAGTAAAAACCACAGAATTTAGAGATATCAATGAGAGAAAACGCTAGATCTAGGTTCACCAATTCACTTCCAAGTAATAAATCAACGACTTCAGGTATCAACTGATTATTTATGTTCGACAACGGAATTTCCTAATCTAATCAATATTCTCTCTCGAGCAATATCAATTCTATTGTTAACTGACAACCTACGTATCTCTAGGTAGATTTAGAAAGAAAACGAAGCATTAGGGTTTGTGAAATCGTCTTAGCTTTCGAGACGATCTATAGCTAATTGCGTGTATCAACCCATCTATCTTTAGCATGGATTTAGATCCACGGTGTAAATTCCTACGGTCCATCACATGAAATCTCCTCTCGGTCTCATCCACATGATTTAAATCAATTAAAAGGTGGCCAATTTTTCAAAGCATTAAGAACAAGAAAATACACTCACACAATTATAATTCAATTTGAAACCCTAGTCGAATCAATATTAAATATTCATGAATTGACTACCCTAAAACCTAGCTTTATGAATTTAGTTCAAAATTAAACAAACAAAATCCATACCATTCAAAAGATATATAAAATTAAGCATATGAAAAAGAATATTAAAATTAATAAAAGTAATGAATACAATACTTGAATATTGGAAGAATTTTCACAATCTTCTTCTCTTTGTTTTTCTTAAAGACGACTCTAAAAACTAGATCCCTAAATCTAGCCTAAAAGGGATATAATGTACAATACTTTTGGGAAAAGGAGTCCAAGATATTAAAGTACAAAAGGACTCAAAAATAAAAACGAAAGGCCGGCCCTAATATTGGGTGAACAACTTTTTTGGAATTATCCTTCAGCTTTCCAAAATTTGCACAAAGACCCCCTAAACTTTTAAATTTGCTTCAAAATCCTCTAAATTTGCATGATTGGCCCTCTAAACCCTGAAACTACAAAATAACACTAAAACAAAACATTAGATTACAAAAAACCTCGAGAATTAGTAAAATCTAAGCTCGAATAATACCCAATAAATGAGTAAAATACCCACTTATCAAATACCCCCAAACTTAGACTTTTGTCCTCTAGTAAAACAAGAAAATGAATAAATACAAAAACTAAAATATTTACAAGATATATATTTTTTCTTTCACAAGTCAAGGGGCGGCATGGCACTACACAATGCCTCAAAGTAAGATTTACAACAATTTGCAAATAATAACATATAGCAGCAAATCTATACTTTCACTCAATGATCATCAATCTCACTATAGATCTCCTTGTGTGTGTGTAAAACCATGTCTCAACACCTTCAAAACTTGAAATTCCTTATAAGGCCAAGCACTCCATTCATTCCCCCAAATGTCACATGAACAAACCTTCACGAATAATATATATATCAAAAAATTTTCATGAAACGTAAAAACACGTAATTACTCCCATTCATTACTACAAATATAAGTAGTAATACCAAACTTTTTTTTTTTTCATTTGTGGACTGTGCAATGTCTAGCTCCCTTAAACTTTCTAATTAACCCATGTAACGAGTGTTAAGCCAATGACTCTCAAACCAAATGGCTTTAAGGCACTAGGTGTAAAAACACCCAAACGAGCTTACTAACTCGAGTTAAAAGGCTACGAAGCTAGACTAAGTCTTCACAAAGATGCTTTTTTTTTTCGTTCGGATTACTTAAACTTTGTTTAGGCCTAACTTCAAGGAGTAAAAACAATTTAAAAATTTCATGAACACTCTAATTTTTCAAATAGCCAAAAGTCAAGGGAATGCAATGTGTACTATAGAATCCGATAAAGTCATCCAAATTCTTTCAAGAATCAATTCATGGCGTAAAATGCTCAATGGAGATTCAAAGTTCAATCAAATATATCAAGCTAAGTATTTAGACAAGCGCACATGCATTGCCATCCACAAGATGTCACAAATCAAACAAATTATCATCATTGGTGGAAGTAACCACGCCTAGCCAAGACTTGCAAAAAAATTTCAAAGTTACAAAATTTTTTTTTTAAAAAAAGCATATGAAAAGAAACAAAATACACAGGCAAAATCCTGTACTCTCAAGCATAGAAAAAGAAACAATTTGCCCAAATTCCCACCCCCAAATTAAAATTTCACATTGTCCCAATGTGAATTCAATACAGAATAGAAGGGAACATTTGTTTTTTGTTTTGTTTTTTTTTTTTCAGCCGGAAAGGCATGAACATCACCAGGGAGCATCAAATCTACCCAACAATTAAATTCAAGCACAATGATACCCAATTCCTTAAAGCAATTCTAATCAAGCAATATCAACCGACATTTTCCAAATTTGAACACAACAATTCAGAAACCAACCAATAATTACCGAAAGAATGCACTGTATTTCAAGGGTAAACTGAATTTAAGGGGGGCATAGTGTTTTGAATGAGATTACCCCCAAATTGCAAACCCTAGGGGTTGCAATTTCAATTTGCAGAAGAGTGTTTTGGAAATTGGAGAGGATGAACGGAGCAGACGGAGGGGGCTGGCGGTGAGCAACCGAAGCAATGGGAGACGGCGGCGGAGGAGCCTTGGATTGAACGGAAGTAATGATGCTACTGTGACGGCGGTGTGTGGGAGTGACGGGCTAGGGAGCTGCTACATTGAGTTTGAGAGATGGGGGGATTGGAAATTGGAAAGGTCGCCGGCGTTGAAGATACGCACCGGAGATGGGGGCGGTGGCTTTTGTTGCTCGTGTGTGGGGGGAGTCTCGCTTGTGGGTGTGTTGAGAGGAGGGTGTCGCCGGCTTGGAGTTGGCTGTTTCATGGAAGGAGGGAGAAGAAGTAGAGGAGAAGGGGGAGGGAGGTGCGGTTTGTGGGCTTTTTTTTTTTTTTTTTTTAAATGGGAAAGACTAGGCGCGAAGACTGGAGTCTTAGCGCAACACTTTCTGCCCGCAGCTCCAAATATTGTCCAGGTTTCGAGATTTTTCAAGCAGCCCCCTCTAGTTTTAAATGTCCACCATTTCGGCTCTTTTTTTTTTTTTTTTTTCATGCCCATAAGGAATTTTCAACTTTGAGTAGCTTGTTTACCCGTGTAACAAAAATACAACAACAACAACAACTACAAAAACCATTAAACATTAGCATTAATAAAATAAATGCAAAAATTTTGAAAAATCTTTTTGTGAGGGTGACACTATTAACACTCCCCTATATACCCACAAACTCAGGAAGACTCTTACGAGCGAATCAAAAACAAAACAAATAAATACAAAGAGATAAGGGTTAGAGGTAGTTCTAAGTTATAGTCGTTAGATTGACTTCTTTACCGATTTTTTTTCTAAGGAGGTACCGGTTCATTGAGAAACGCGCACATTGATGCACCATGGAATCCTCCTCCAATAAAGTACTTTAATTGCAGTCCATGAAGATTGAACACTCTCTTGGTTGCCAACTCTTGAGAAATAGACCACTTGATCACGTCGGCAATTGGAAATTTTTCACCCAAATCGCTTAAATGAACAAATTTATCAACATACTCTGGCGATGGGTAGAAATAAGAGACATGAGCCTCAATGCTTGGTGGAGTGTCGAAGTGAGGCTTTGGTTCCTTGGAATCTTCATGTGTGCCCAAAAATTCCTTCTCCTCAAACTTGCTTGGTTGCATAATCTCTTTACTAACATACTCTTCAAGGGTGAGAGAACTCGGCACAGAGTCGAGAGCTTGATTGATCACTTCACGCTCGCAAGCTTCCATACTTTGTTCTTCCACCATAACATCAATATGAGATCGAGGCACTTCTAAGTGAGGTTGACCCAAATTACACAAAATTTTATTCTCGTCAGTGAGAACGAGATCATTACTAGGCTCAGTTTCTATTGGGTTTTCTTCGGTGTAATCGACTTGAAGAAGTTCTTGAGGCGTTGGAGGAAAGAGATATTCAAATTCCCCATACGCAACTAACCAGTTTAGATAAACGCGACCATATCGTTTACGGTGTTTATCTTGAAGCGTTCTTGGATCTTGTTGAAGAAGCCAAGTATTGTATAGAAGAATCTCATCGTCGGTAGGATTCGAAGATAGAGAGGGTGGCTCACTCGGAGGCTCCCATTTGTAATCCTTCCAAGCCATCACTTCATGTAGCTAACTACAAGAACACTTACTAAACAAGATCAAGCGCAAGAGAATAATATAAAATCTAAATTAAAGATACAAATAACTAATTTTGAAATTGTTAAGCGCAATCCCCGGCAACGGCGCCAAAAACTTGATGTGGTCAAAACCGAATACTAGCAAGTGCACTAGATCAAGTAATAAGTGTAAGTAAATTACGGATTATCGAACCCAAGGGATTGGCAACAAATATCAAAATCAATTATTTTTCACTTTAATCTAGACAAACGATTATCTTGAGATGTGATTTGTAACTAAAGAAAACAAGTAAAAATCACAGAATTTAGAGATATCAATGAGAGAAAACGCTAGGTCTAGGTTCACCAATTCACTTCCAAGTAATAAATCAACGACTTCGGGTATCAACTGATTATTTATGTTCGACAACGGAATTTTCTAATCTAATCAATATTCTCTCTCGAGCAATATCAATTCTATTGTTAACTGACAACCTACGTATCTCTAGGTAGATTTAGAAATAAAACAAAGCATTAGGGTTTGTGAAATCCTCTTAGCTTTCGAGACGATCTATAGCTAATTGCGTGTATCAACCCATCTATCTCTAGCATGGATTTAGATCCACGGTGTAAATTCCTACGTGTCCATCACATGAAATCTCCTCTCGGTCTCATCCATATGATTTAAATCAATTAAAAGGTGGCCAATTTTTCAAAGCATTAAGAACAAGAAAATACACTCACACAATTATAATTCAATTTGGAACCCTAGTCGAATCAATATTAAATATTCATGAATTGGCCACCCTAAAACCTAGCTTTATGAATTTAGTTCATAATTAAACAAACAAAATTCATACCATTCAAAAGATATATAAAATTAAGCATATAAGAAAGAAGATTAAAATTGATAAAAGTAATAAATACAATACTTGAATCTTGGAAGAATTTTCACAATCTTCTTCTCTTTGTTTTTCTCAAAGACGACTCTAAAAACTAGATCCCTAGACCTAGCCTAAAAGGGATATATTTATACCCTACTAATGTACAATACTTTTGGGAAAAGGAGTCCAAGACATTAAAGTACAAAAGGACTCAAAAATAAAAAGGAAAGGCCGGCCCTAATATTGGGTGAACAACTTTTCTGGAATTATCCTTCAGCTTTCCAAAATTTGCACAAAGACCCCCTAAACTTCTAAATTTGCTTCAAAGTCCTCCAAATTTGCATGATTGGCCTTGTAAACCCTGAAACTACTAAATAACACTAAAACAAAATATTAGATTACAAAAAACCTCGAGAATTAGTAAAATCTAAGCTCGAATAATACCCAATAAATGTGTGAAATACCCACTTATCAAATAACCCCAAACTTAGACTTTTGCTCGTCCTCAAGTAAAACAAGAAAATGAATAAATACAAAAACTAAAATATTTACAAGATATATTTTTTTTTCTTTCACAAATCAAGGGGCGGTATGGCATTACATAATGCCTCAGAGTAAGATTTTCAACAATTTGCAAATAATAACGTATAGCAGCAAATCTATACTTTCACTCAATGGTCATCAATCTCACTATAGATCTCCGTGTGTGTGTAAAACCATGTCTCAACACCTTCAAAACTTGAAATTCCTTATAAGGCCAAGCACTCCATTCATTCCCCCAAATGTCACATGAACAAACCTTCACGAATAATATATATATCAAAATTTTTTCATGAAACGTAAAAACACGTAATTACTCCCATTCATTACTACAAATATAAGTAGTAATACCGAACTTTTTTTTTTTTTTTTTCATTTGTGGACTGTGCAATGTCTAGCTCCCTTAAGCTTTCTAATTAACCCATGTAACGAGTGTTAAGCCAATGACACTCAAATCAAATGACTTTAAGGCACTAGGTGAAAAAACACCCAAACGAGCTTACTAACTCGAGTTAAAAGGCTACGAAGCTAGACTAAGTCTTCACAAAGATGCTTTTTTTTTCGTTCGGATTACTTAAACTTTGTTTAGGCCTAACTTCAAGGAGTAACAACAGTTTAAAAATTTCATGAACACTCTAATTTTTCAAATAGCCAAAAGTCAAGGGAATGCAATGTGTACTATAGAATCCGATAAAGTCATCCAAATTCTTTCAAGAATCAATTCATGGCGTAAAGTGCTCAATGGAGATTCAAAGTTCAATCAAATATATCAAGCTAAGTATTTAGACAAGCGCACATGCATTGCCATCCACAAGATGTCACAAATCAAACAAATTATCATCATTGGTGGAAGTAACCACGCCTAGCCAAGACTTGAAAAAAATTTCAAAGTTTCAAATTTTTTTTAAAAAAAAAAGCATAAGAAAAGAAACAAAATACACAGGCAAAATCCTGTACTCTCAAGCATAGAAAAAGAAACAATTTGCCCAAATTCCCACCCCCAAACTAAAATTTCACATTGTCCCAATGTGAATTCAATACAGAATAGAAGGGAACATTTGTTTTTTTGTTTTTTTGTTTTTTCAGCCGGAAAGGCATGAACATCACCAGGAAGCATCAAATCCACCCAACAATTAAATTCAAGCACAATGATACCCAATTCCTTAAAGCAATTCTAATCAAGCAATATCAACCGACATTTTCCAAATTTGAACACAACAATTCAGAAACCCACCAATAATTACCGAAAGAATGCACTGTATTTCAAGGGTAAACTGAATTTAAGGGGGGAATAGTGTTTTGAATGAGATTACCCCCAAATTACAAACCCTAGGGGTTGCAATTTCAATTTGCAGAAGAGTGTTTTGGAAATTGGAGAGGATGAACGGAGGAGACGGAGGGGGCTGGCGGTGAGCAACCGAAGCAATGGGAGACGGCGGCGGAGGAGCCTTGGATTGAACGGAAGTAATGATGCTACTGTGACGGCGGTGTGTGGGAGTGACGGGCTAGGGAGCTGCTACATTGAGTTTGAGAGATGGGGGGATTGGAAATTGGAGAGGTCGCCGACGTTGAAGATACGCACCGGAGATGGGGGGCGGTGGCTTGTTGCTGTTGCTCTGGTGTGAAGGGCTGGAGTCTCTGCTTGTGGGTGTGTTGAGAGGGAGGGTGTCGCCGGCTTGGAGTTGGCTGTTTCATGGAAGGAAGGAGAAGGAGTAGAGGAGAAGGGGGAGGAGGTGCGGTTTGACTGGGCTTTTTTTTTTTTTAAATGGGAAAGACTAGGCGCGAAGACTGCAGTCTTAGCACAACACTTTCTGCCCGCAGCTCCAAATATTGTCCAGGTTTCGAGATTTTTCAAGCAACCCCCTCTAGTTTTAAATGTCCACCATTTCATCCTCTTTTTTTTTTTTTTTTTTCATGCCCATAAGGAATTTTCAACTTTGAGTAGCTTGTTTACCTGTGTAACAAAAATACAACAACAACAACAACTACAAAAAAACCATTAAACATTAGCATTAATAAAATAAATGCAAAAATTTTGAAAAATCTTTTTGTGAGGGTGACACTATTAACACTCCCCTATATACCCACAAACTCAGGAAGACTCTTACGAGCGACTCAAAAACAAAACAAATAAATACAAAGAGATAAGGGTTAGAGGTAGTTCTAAGTTATAGTCGTTAGATTGACTTCTTTACCGATTTTTTTTCTAAGGAGGTACCGGTTCATTGAGAAACGCGCACATTGATGCACCATAGAATCCTTCTGCAATAAAGTGCTTTAATTGCAGTCCATGAAGATTGAACACACTCTTAGTTGCCAACTCTTGAGAAATAGACCACTTGATCACGTCAACAATAGGAAATTTTTCACCCAAATCGCTTAAATGAACAAATTTATCAACATACTCTGGCGATGGGTAGAAATAAGAGACATGAGCCTCAATGCTCGGTGGAGTGTCGAAGTGAGGCTTTGGTTCCTTGGAATCTTCATGTGTGCCCAAAAATTCCTTATCCTCAAACTTGCTTGGTTGCATAATCTCTTTACTAACATACTCTTCAAGGGTGAGAGAACTCGGCACAGGGTCGAGAGCTTGATTGATCACTTTACGCTCACAAGCTTCCATACTTTGTTCTTCCACCATAACATCAATATGAGATCGAGGCACTTCCAAGTGAGGTTGACCCAAATTACACAAAATTTCATTCTCGTCAGTGAGAACGAGATCATTACTAGGCTCAGTTTCTATTGGGTTTTCCTCGGTGTAATCGACTTGAAGAAGTTCTTGAGGCGTTGGAGGAAAGAGATATTCAAATTCCCCATACGCAACTAACCAGTTTAGATGAACGCGACCATATCGTTTACGGTGTTTATCTTGAAGCGTTCTTGGATCTTGTTGAAGAAGCCAAGTATTGTATAGAAGAATCTCATCGTCGGTAGGATTCGAAGATAGAGAGGGTGTCTCACTCTGAGGCTCCCATTTGTAATCCTTCCAAGCCATCACTTCATGTAGCTAACTACAAGAACACTTAATAAACAAGATCAAGCGCAAGAGAATAATATAAAATCTAAATTAAAGATACAAATAACTAATTTTGAAATTGTTAAGCGTAATCCCCGGCAACGGCGCCAAAAACTTGATGTGGTCAAAACCGAATACTAGTAAGTGCACTAGATCAAGTAATAAGTGTAAGTAAATTACGGATTATCGAACCCAAGGGATTGGCAACAAATATCAAAATCAATTATTTTTCACTTTAATCTAGACAAACGATTATCTTGAGATGTGATTTGTAACTAAAGAAAACAAGTAAAAATCACAGAATTTAGAGATATCAATGAGAGAAAACGCTAGGTCTAGCTTCACCAATTCACTTCCAAGTAATAAATCAACAGCTTCGGGTATCAACTGATTATTTATGTTCGACAACGGAATTTTCTAATCTAATCAATATTCTCTCTCGAGCAATATCAATTCTATTGTTAACTGACAACCTACGTATCTCTAGGTAGATTTAGAAATAAAACAAAGCATTAGGGTTTGTGAAATCCTCTTAGCTTTCGAGACGATCTATAGCTAATTGCGTGTATCAACCCATCTATCTCTAGCATGGATTTAGATCCACGGTGTAAATTCCTACGTGTCCATCACATGAAATCTCCTCTCGGTCTCATCCATATGATTTAAATCAATTAAAAGGTGGCCAATTTTTCAAAGCATTAAGAACAAGAAAATACACTCACACAATTATAATTCAATTTGAAACCCTAGTCGAATCAATATTAAATATTCATGAATTGGCCACCCTAAAACCTAGCTTTATGAATTTAGTTCATAATTAAACAAACAAAATCCATACCATTCAAAAGATATATAAAATTAAGCATATGAGAAAGAAGATTAAAATTGATAAAAGTAATAAATACAATACTTGAATCTTGGAAGAATTTTCACAATCTTCTTTTCTTTGTTTTTCTCAAAGACGACTCTAAAAACTAGATCCCTAAACCTAGCCTAAAAGGGATATATTTATACCCTACTAATGTACAATACTTTTGGGAAAAGGAGTCCAAGACATTAAAGTACAAAAGGACTCAAAATAAAAAGGAAAGGCCGGCCCTAATATTGGGTGAACAACTTTTTTGGAATTTTTCTTCAGCTTTCCAAAATTTCCACAAAGACCCCCTAAGCTTCTAAATTTGCTTCAAAGTCCTCCAAATTTGCATGATTGGCCCTGTAAACCCTGAAACTACTAAATAACACTAAAACAAAACATTAGATTACAAAAAACCTCGAGAATTAGTAAAATCTAAGCTCGAATAATACCCAATAAATGAGTAAAATACCCACTTATCAAATACCCCCAAACTTAGACTTTTGCTCGTCCTCGAGTAAAACAAGAAAATGAATAAATACAAAAACTAAAATATTTACAAGATATATTTTTTTCTTTCACAAATCAAGGGGCAGTATAGCATTACATAATGCCTCAGAGTAAGATTTACAACAATTTGCAAATAATAACGTATAGCAGGAAATCTATACTTTCACTCAATGGTCATCAATCTCACTATAGATCTCCGTGTGTGTGTAAAACCATGTCTCAACACCTTCAAAACTTGAAATTCCTTATAAGGCCAAGCACTCCATTCATTCCCCTAAATGTCACATGAACAAACCTTCACGAATAATATATATATCAAATTTTTTTCATGAAACGTAAAAACACGTAATTACTCCCATCCATTACTAGAAACATAAGTAGTAATACCGAACTTTTTTTTTTTTTTTTTCATTTGTGGACTGTGCAATGTCTAGCTCCCTTAAGCTTTCTAATTAACCCATGTAACGAGTGTTAAGCCAATGACTCTCAAACCAAATGGCTTTAAGGCACTAGGTGTAAAAACACCCAAACGAGCTTACTAACTCGAGTTAAAAGGCTACGAAGCTAGACTAAGTCTTCACAAAGATGTTTTTTTTTCGTTCGGATTAGTTAAACTTTGTTTAGGCCTAACTTCAAGGAGTAAAAATAGTTTAAAAATTTCATGAACACTCTAATTTTTCAAATAACCAAAAGTCAAGGGAATGCAATGTGTATTATAGAACCCGATAAAGTCATCCAAATTCTTCCAAGAATCAATTCATGGTGTAAAGTGATCAATGGAGATTCAAAGTTCAATCAAATATATCAAGCTAAGTATTTAGACAAGCGCACATGCATTGCCATCCACAAGATGTCACAAATCAAACCAATTATCATCATTGGCGGAAGTAACCACGCCTAGCCAAGACTTGCAAAAAAATTTCAAAGTTTCAATTTTTTTCTTTTTTTAAAAAAAGCATAAGAAAAGAAACAAAATACACAGGCAAAATCCTGCTACTCTCAAGCATAGAAAAAGAAACAATTTGCCCAAATTCCCACCCCCAAACTAAAATTTCACATTGTCCCAATGTGGATTCAATACAGAAAAGAAGGGAACATTTGTTTTTTTTGTTTTTGTTTTTTTTTTTCAGCCGGAAAGGCATGAACATCACCAGGGAGCATCAAATCCACCCAAAAATTAAATTCAAGCACAATGATACCCAATTCCTTAAAGCAATTCTAATCAAGCAATATCAACCGACATTCTCCAAATTTGAACACAACAATTCAGAAACCCACCAATAATTACCAAAAGAATGCACTGTATTTCAAGGGTAAACTGAATTTAAGGGGGGCATAGTGTTTTGAAAGAGATTACCCCCAAATTGCAAACCCTAGGGGTTGCAATTTCAATTTGCAGAAGAGTGTTTTGGAAATTGGAGAGGATGAACGGAGGAGACGGAGGGGGCTGGCGGTGAGCAACCGAAGCAATGGGAGACGGCGGCGGAGGAGCCTTGGATTGAACGGAGGTGATGATGCTGCTGTGACGGCGGTGTGTGGGAGTGACGGGCTAGGGAGCTGCTACATTGAGTTTGAGAGATTGGGGGATTGGAAATTGGAAAGGTCGCCGGCGTTGAAGAAATGCACCGGGGATGGGGGGCGGCGGCTTGCTGCTGTTGCTCTGGTGTGAATGGGGGGGAGTCTCTGCTTGTGGGTGTGTTGAGAGGGAGGGAGTCGCCGGCTTGGATTTGGCTGTTTCATGGAAGGAGGGAGAAGGAGTAGAGGAGAAGGGGGAATGGGAGTGGGTGCGGTTTGACTGGGCTTTTTTTTTTTTTTTAATGGGAAAGACTAGGCGCGAAGACTGGAGTCTTAGCGCAACACTTTCTGCCCGAAGCTCATAATATTGTCCAGGTTTCGAGATTTTTCAAGCATCCCCCTCTAGTTTTAAATGTCCACCATTTCAGCCTCTTTTTTTTTTTTTTTTTCCATGCCAATAAGGAATTTTCAACTTTGAGTAGCTTGTTTACCTGTGTAACAAAAATACAACAACAACAACTACAAAAAACTATTAAACTTTAGCATTAATAAAATAAATGCAAAAATTTTGAAAAATCTTTTTGTGAGGGTGACACTATTAACATTCCCCTATTTTTTTTTCTCTACTCACACACACACACATACACATGCACGCACAGAAGCGCCTAGGAGATAAATCCTAAGGAGAGAAAGCCTTCCCTCTAACTCCTGGGGGGATCAAACCCATGACCTCCAGATTGGAAGCCATGAGCTCAAGCCAGCAGGCCAAATCCCCATATGCTATTAACATTCCCCTATATACCCAGAAATTCAGGAAGACTCTTACGAGCGACTCAAAAACAAAACAAATAAATACAAAGAGATAAGGGTTAGAGGTAGTTCTAAGTTATAGTCGTTAGATTGACTTCTTTACCAATTTTTTTTCTAAGGAGGTACCGGGTCATTGAGAAACGCGCACATTGATGCACCATAGAATCCTCCTCCAAGAAAGTGCTTTAATTGCAGTCCATGAAGATTGAACACTCTCTTGGTTGCCAACTCTTGAGAAATAGACCACTTGATCACGTCGGCAATAGGAAATTTTTCACCCAAATCGCTTAAATGAACAAATTCATCAACATACTCTGGCGATGGGTGGAAATAAGAGACATGAGCCTCAATGCTCGGTGGAGTGTCGAAGTGAGGCTTTGGTTCCTTGGAATCTTCATGTGTGCCCAAAAATTCCTTCTCCTCGAACTTGCTTGGTTGCATCATCTCTTTACTAACATATTCTTCAAGGGTGAGAGAACTCGGCACAGGGTCGAGAGCTTGATTGATCACTTCACACTTGCAAGCTTCCATACTTTGTTCTTCCACCATAACATCAATATGAGATCGAGGCACTTCCAAGTGAGGTTGACCCAAATTACACAAAATTTCATTCTCGACAGTGAGAACGAGATCATTACTAGGCTCAGTTTCTATTGGGTTTTCCTCGATGTAATCGACTTGAAGAAGTTCTTGAGGCGTTGGAGGAAAGAGATATTCAAATTCCCCATACGCAACTAACCAGTTTAGAAGAACGCGACCATATCGTTTACGGTGTTTATCTTGAAGCGTTCTTGGATCTTGTTGAAGAAGCCAAGTTTTGTATAGAAGAATCTCATCGCCGGTAGGATTCGAAGATAGAGAGGGTGGCTCACTCTGAGGCTCCCATTTATAATCCTTCCAAGCCATCACTTTATGTAGCTAACTACAAGAACACTCACTAAACAAGATCAAGCGCAAGAGAATAATATAAAATCTAAATTAAAGATACAAATAACTAATTTTGAAATTGTTAAGCGCAATCCCCGGCAACGGCGCCAAAAACTTGATGTGGTCAAAACCGAATACTAGTAAGTGCACTAGATCAAGTAATAAGTGTAAGTAAATTACAGATTATCGAACCCAAGGGATTGGCAACAAATATCAAAATCAACTATTTTTTACTTTAATCTAGACAAACAATTATCTTGAGATGTGATTTGTAACTAAAGAAAACAAGTAAAAGTCACAGAATTTAGAGATATCAATGAGAGAAAACGCTAGGTCTAGGTTCACCAATTCACTTCCAAGTAATAAATCAACGACCTCGGGTATCAACTGATTATTTATGTACGACAACGGAATTTCCTAATCTAATCAATATTCTCTCTCGAGCAATATCAATTTTATTGTTAACTGACAACCTACGTATCTCTAGGTAAATTTAGAAAGAAAACAAAGCATTAGGGTTTGTGAAATCCTCTTAGCTTTCAAGCCAATCTCTAGCTAATTGTGTGTATCAACCCATCTATCTCTAGCATGAATTTAGATCCACGGTGTAAATTCCTACGGTCCATCACATGAAACCTCCTCTCGGTCTCATCCACATGATTTAAATCAATTAAAAGGTGGCCAATCTTTCAAAGCAGTAAGAACAAGAAAATACACCCACACAATTATAATTCAATTTGAAACCCTAGTCGAATCAATATTAAATATTCATGAATTGGCTACCCTAAAACCTAGCTTTATGAATTTAGTTCATAATTAAACAAACAAAATCCATACCATTCAAAAGATATATAAAATTAAGCATATGAGAAAGATTATTAAAATTGATAAAAGTAATGAATACAATACTTGAATCTCGGATGAATTTTCACAATCTTCTTCTCTTTGTTTTTTCAAAGACTCCTCTAAAAACTAGATCCCTAAACCTAGCCTAAAAAGGATATATTTATACCCTACTAATGTACAATACTTTTGGGAAAAGGAGTCCAAGACATTAAAGTACAAAAGGACCCAAAAATAAAAAGGAAAGGCCGGCCCTAATATTGGGTGAACAACTTTTTTGGAATTTTTCTTCAGCTTTCCAAATTTGTACAAAGACCCCCTGAACTTCTAAATTTGCTTCAAAGTCCTCCAAATTTGCATGATTGGCCCTGCAAACCCTGAAACTACATAATAACACTAAAACAAAACATTAGATTACAGAAAACATCGAATATTAGTAAAATCTATGCTAGAATAATACCCAATAAATGAGTAAAATACCCACTTATCAGTTGTCCCAGCGATAACCCTTAGGCGTGAAAATTAGTAATACTTCAGAGGTGATGTAAAGCTAAGAGAATATTCTGTAAGCAAGTAATTTGAATGTTCCTTATGATGCCTGTGAGGGTGCTTATTTATAAGGAGATAAATCATAATCCTAGGTAGATTCAGAATGGGAGATATGATCAATTTCCATGTCTTTTGGATTACGTTTCCTTGGATGTTTAGGACTGATGTATGCAGAGTAGTAGCAGGACTCTTCTTAGTTAAGAGGTGATTCCGTAGAGGACTCTGTTTAGCCGAGCTGAGAGGGGTTACGTCGAGGTCGGCCTGGCATGTACCCAGGTCGCTCGATGTTAATGTAGTAAAGGTCGGCCTGGTATATGTCCAGGTCGCTTGATGCTATGTGGTCGACCTGGGATGTCCCCAGGTCAGATCGTATGTCCTCGTGTCAGCGTGCTAGGAGAATATACTAGTGAAGTAGGTGACCTGTCGCAATGTGATTTCCAGGTCGTCATATCGATGTGGGTGTATGTCACCTCAACACTTTCCCAGCTGGAGGCTATGAGGTCGCGATGTCTGCCACGTGTCCAACTGAAGGCTGAGGTCATTCAGTAGCCCCCTACTTCTCAAGGAGAGGATTTATCCTCAAGGTGTGAAGTAAATATGCGCTGTGTCGAGCTGGTCGGTTCTACGCGAGGTCGCGTGGTTTTAGTTCGACCTTTGTACTTTCCTTGGGAATTGTGCGCATTTAATGGATGCAGAGTTCATGGCTTGTCAGATGGCGCGTCTTTTTAATTTTGAATTTTTGGCGGTTGACCTTCAAAATGGTGTCGTATCAGGATCCACGTGTTTCTGTGTGGGTCGACCCGGCCACTCCGGGTCCCCTATATAAACGAGGATCCCACTGTTCATTTCATTTTCTCCAGAATCTTTGAATCACTCCGGCGAACAAGTGATTTTTGGCAAACTTCCCATTTTCCAAAAGTCCAGATTTCAAGTCTTCTCTCAGTGTTTTCTTAGTTCTTCAGGACCCTAGGTTAGTCTTCCTTGAACCTTTACTCCATTTCCTTCCATCTGTCACCTGTTTTAAAGTTTGTTTGCCTATTTCATCTCTTCTGTTGGTGACCGGCGGATTCTGGGTAGGGTTCCGCGATTTTGATCGTTAGGGTTCCGGTGAGGATTGTCTACCTCGTAGCTTTCACCCAGATCGGTCTGCTTAGGTCGATCTGTCCAGGTCGTAGTGTCCTCCCTTTACAACCATTCTCCCGACGAGCTCTTCCTCCTCGTGTTCTCTTTCTATGAACATGAGGATCAAACGTGCCAGCGAGGGTCCCATGTTTGCCAGGTCGCAGAAAGGACATGCAATCTATAAGACCGAGGACGGCGATTGGAAAGTCGTTCTGCCCAGTGAGGCCAAGCTTCTGCTTATCGCGTGGGGCGCAAATTTGGACGGCCTGGTCGTCCCGGCTGACGATCCTTATAAGGTCGATGATATTCCTTTCGGGACCTCGATGAGGATCATCGAAAAGTATGATGTGGCTATGACTGGCCTGCTGTATCTGTATTTTGATGAGCACCGGGTAGTTAGTAAAGTAGCGGGGCCTTCGAGGGCTACCACCTCTACTTCATCTGCCTCTTTTCTGGACGCCAATCACGCTTTAAGAGCCCCTCAGAGTAAGAAGAGAAAAACTAAGGCTGATGTTGATGCCGGTGGTGCCGCGAAGCGTGCCTTCCGAGATTGGAGGAATAAGATGTCTGTTGCCGACCTAGGTGTATGGACCGCTAAGTACCCCTGCAATTTTGATGACTATCGAGGCCATGTCCCTGATCCTGAGCTCGGTCTTCTTGACCTGAAGAATATGTGGGGTCGAGTGGGCTTCTATATGAGCTTCTTCGAGCTGGGCCTTCGATTCCCCTTGGACCCTTTTATTTGTGAATTCCTTGATTTTACTTCGACTGTTCCCTTGATCTTTCCTGGAACACTATGAAAATCCTCATTTGTTTTTCCGCGAGCACACGTATACTAGGATTCGAGCCGAGCTTGACCCTTTTTTGTCATTATTTCTATCTTGATCGAAACAATAACCATCTCCAAGCCAGGAGCCAAAATTACCGAGTTAAGTTATTTTCTGATCCGCCTGGCAAGGTTTCGGGCTGGGCTGACAAGGTCATCAATCATCATGGTCGAGAGTTGACTTAGGTAGAACTTCGCAGAGCCAACCGAGGAGCCCTATACCTTGGTACATCACGTCGATCTTGATGAGTATGATAGGTCAGCCAAACAGGCCCTAGAGGCTCCACTTGGCGTTCGAGGCAACACACACAAGTTCGGTGCTATGACTGGAAGCGGATAGTTCAAGACGAGAACCTTCTTGTTGTTGCCGGGTTATCCCCATTGAAGGTTAACGGCCTTGAGCCGATGTGCACCTTTCCTCCTTTCGAGAGTTTCCCGGGGTGGATACTTCACAAAGACTTCGTGCTTCATCAGCATTGTTCGGGCTGTCATAGAGATCCGGAGAGGGGTTGTGTCCATGGATGAGTCCTTAAATGTACTTCCTTTATAATGCTTTCCTCCTTTTTATTCATGCATATATATTTTTCCAGTGCTTGACCTTTTTGTTTATTTGGCAGAGATGGAAGATGTTGATGCGATGAGGAGGAGTTTGAGCAAAAAGGCTCAGGCGAAGTCTGATCAGTCCGAGCAATTGGGCCGGGCTCGCGTTGTCTCGACCTTGGCTGGGATTGCCGAGGTGCTTCCTACCGTTGATCTGCCCGCTGATAAGGGTAAAGAGAAGGTGTCGAGCTCGAGGGCTCTTGCGAAGCGTTCCTTATCCACATCGGCCTCTGCGCCGGCCAAGAAGTTGAGGGTCGAGGAGCCCGTGAAGGCCGCTGACCTCGTGGAGCCTATTAAGGTCGTCCTCTCTACCGGTGACGATGATGTTGCTGAGCTTGATATCGTCGGGTGAGCTTCTCCAGTTGGGAGTATACGCAGTGTAACCAGTCTTTCAGTCGAGGTGCACTCCGCTCCCAGTTCGGCTACTCCCCCTCGGGCTGCGCCTGCCTTGAGTCCTGGGGCCCATTCTCTCGAATTTGGCTGGAAGGCCGTCCTCAATATTGCTGACGAGGGATTGAGTAAATCCTTTGATGATTGTACTCCTTCTCGCCTGGCTGGTATTATGGGGATTGATCTTACCCACGTAAGATGTCTTTATTAGATCTATTCTTATTTGCTTCTCTCCTTTTTTACTTGTCTTTTTCTCCCGCAGTTCGCCTCTAGCATCAAGTTTTTTGCGAACAGGCTCGCTCAAGCTCATAAGGATAGGCGCGAGTCTACCGAGCGTGTCACTGAGCTCGAGAGGGAGAAGTTGGAGAGTGTCAACAAGGCCGAGCTCGAGGGAGCCCTTGTTCGTAAGTTGTGTTTGAAGATGCTGCTGCTAAGGCCCAGGAGGATATCAGGTTGAGTCAGAACCTGCCTGCTAGCAAGGTGGAAGAAGCGAACCGTGTTTCCGAGGAGGTCGGCCTGCTGAGGGAGGAGCTTGCTGAGGTAGTGGCTAAACGGGCTCAGCTTCGTGTTGACTTGAAGTTTGCTTAGGGTGAAGTTCTGACTGCGTAGGGGGAGCTGATCAAAACAAGGCTATCTTTTGAGAGTAGGGTTGGCGAGCTGGAGCGGCATCTGACTGAGGCGAGGAAGGCGGCGAGCCGGCACCGCTATTGCTGAGTTTAAGAAGAGTTTGTCTTATATGGACGAAATTATTTTTTACTATGACAAGGGGAAGGCTCAGATCTTGCGCGTGGCGGAAGCATGCGGGACTCCTCTTCGGGAGTTGGTTCAGTGGGAAGCGCCAAGCTGAAGGGCGATCTAGCTCGTCGGGGGCACAAAATCGTGCCGTATTAGCCTGAGGAACTTGAGCTTATAGGAAGGAAGGATGCTAAGTCCGGCCGTGAGCCTTGAGTCCCTCCTCCTCCTTTTGACAACAATGTCCCCTACCTGCTCGATGCCTTGGCTGACGGCGATGAGGTAGATTTTGATGGGGATTTCAAGTTGGAAGAGTTTGAGGGGGCCAAGTCAAATCAAGATGAGCATGCTCGGTCCGTTCATGAGGCTGAGAGCCTAGCTGACCCCTAGTCCCCGCTGTGTCGAGTCGAATCTAGCCATTGTGCCTTGTAACTGAACAATATTTAGTTTTTACATTTTGGCCTTCCCGGGCTTTAAAAACAGTTCAATTTGTATATCATCATGAGTCATTTGCTTAGTATTTTTTGTTCTTTACGATCTTCATTGCAGTGTAGGGTGGGTCATAGGATAACCTCGACGTGGTCGAGGTGCCTTTTATCTTACGATCTTCTTCAACGTGGTGAAGAGTAGGTCGTAAGGTGACCTCAACGTGGTGAGGTGCCTTTGTACTTACAATCTTCTTCAATGGGTGAAGAGTAGGTCATAAGGTGACCTCGACGTGGTGAGGTGCCTTTTTACTTACGATCTTCTTCAACGCGGTGAAGAGTAGGTCGTAAGGTGACCTTGGCGTGGCAAGGTGCCTTTTTACTTACGATCTTCTTGAACGCGGTAAAGAGTAGGTCGTAAGGTGACCTCGGCGTGGCGAGGTGCCTTTTTACTTACGATCTTCTTCAACGTGGTGAAGAGTAGGTCGTAAGGTGACCTCGGCGTGGCGAGGTGCCTTTTTACTTACGATCTTCTTCAACGTGGTGAAGAGTAGGTCGTAAGGTGACCTCGGCATGGCGAGGTGCCTTTTGCACAACTTTGAGGAAAGTAAATTTGAGGTAGACGCAAGATAGGAGAAATTCTTCTTTTATTGATAATTTCTGAAAATGTATTATATTAGTGATAGTATCTCTTCAGGTGATCAGCACGCCAAGGGTTTTTTAGCGGGGTACCATCCTGCTCAGCCAGTCAATATGTCCCTTATCTGATTATGCCTGTCACTTTGAATAGTCCTTCCCAATTTGGAGATAGCTTATTTTTTCTAGCGTTTCTGCCTGTCACCTCGATCTTTCTGAGTACCCAATCCCCAATGTTGAAGGATCTCATTTTGACTCGCCTATCATGGTGAGCTTTGGCGAGCTGTTTGTAGTTGATCATCTTGAGTCTTGCCTCTAACTTTCTTTACTCTAGGTAGTCGAGGTCTAACCCCCGAGTTGTTATGTTGTCTAGCTTGTTGAAGTGGGCTACCCCTTAAGGTTGGTAGAGCCATCTCTACTGGTGCCATTGCCTTTGATCCGTATGCCTCCGTGAAGGGTGTCTCCCCTGTTGAGCCTCTGACCGAGGTGCGAATTCCCCATAGTACGATAGGTAGCTCGTCGAGCTACTTCCCTTTCTTCTCGTCCAGGTTTATTTTTAAGGCATGGAGGATCTTCTTGTTCCCTGCTTCAGCCTGACCGTTTCCTTGTGGGTGAGTAACCGAGGACTTTCAATGCTTGATATTCATCTGCTCGCATCTTTCAGTGAACTTGGTGGAGAACTAAGTGCTATGATCGGACACAATGGCTCGAGGTAGGCCATATCGGCACCAAATGTAATCATGTACGAAGCTGATTGCCTTTTCCTCAGTTATGGTAGCCAATGGTTTTGCTTCTACCCATTTTGTAAAATAGTCTACTGCCACTATCAGGAACTTGCAGCCTCCCTTGGCCTTTGGGAAGGGCCCTATGAGGTCAACCCCCCACATGTCGAATGACTAGGCTACTACCACTGGTGTTTGAGGGACTGATGGCAGTCTTGGGATATTAGTAAATCTCTGGCACTTGTCGCATTTTGTACATAGGTCTCCGTGTCTTTCCGCAAGGTCGGCCAGTAGTAACCATGGAAGATAATTCTGCTGTTAAAGATCTCGCACCTGGATGGCCACCACATACTCCTTCATGGATTTTGGTGAGGAGGTCTTCCACTGTCTCTGGTCGGACACATCTGAGCAACGGCTTGGTGAATGATCTTCTGTATAGTACCCTAGCAATCACTGTGTAACGAGCTGCTCTCTTCCTTAGTAGCTGGGCCAAGTCTTTTTCTTCGGGCAGTGTTCCGTGCTCAATATAGTCTTGTATTTCATCTATCCAGCATCTTTCTATCGGGTTGATGGGCATGGCTTCCTCCCTATTCACTGATGGTGACTCGAGGGTTTTCAACCATACATCTTGAGGGAGGTCGCTGATGTCTGATGATGCAATCTTGGATAGGTGATCGCTCACATGTTCTCTGTCCTGTCAACCTGTTTCAGCTCCCAGTATTCAAATATTTCTAACAGCCGCTTTGCAAGCTCGCAGTATTTTAACAATGTGGGGTGATTAGCCCCATACTCTCCCCAAACTTGCTTCACGGCGAGCTGGGAGTCGCTGAAGATAACGACTTGGCTGGCCCCAAGCTCCAATACAAACTCTAGCCCTGCTATCAGAGCCTCGTATTCTGCCTGGTTATTGGATGGAGGAAATTTAAACCGTAGTGCCTTGCTGATTTCCCCCCCATCTGACGGGTGTAGGGATAAACCTGCACCGCTTCCTGCCCTGCTAGACGAGCCGTCCACATAGAGTGTCCAATGGTGAGGTGGCCGAGGACGTGACGAGATGGACGTTTTTATTTGTTTGGGCGGGTTGGGGGGTTTGTCGAAAGCTCGGCTCGGCTAGTGTGGTGGCCGGGCTTTGATCTTTTTTGACAAACGATGTTTTAGCGATGAAGTTCGCAAGTACTTGGGCTTTTATTGCTTTGCATTGCTCATATGTAATGTCATATCTTGAGAGCTCGACTGACCACTTTAGCATTCTTCCAGCCACATCTGGTTTATGAAGGATTTGCCTGAGTGGGAGGTCGGTGTATACCGTAAGGGCATGAGCCTGGAAGTACTGCATCAGCTTTCGTGCTGCCATTATCAGGGCCAGTACTACTTTCTCCACGTTCAGATATCTTGTCTCTACATTTGTGAGTGCATGGGAGACGTAGTATATTGGCTTTTGGACTGCATCCCTTCCACTGAGTAGGACTGCGACGACAGCTGTGTCTAAGGCGGCGAGGTAGACGTAGAGGTGCTCTCTGGTGCCGGGCTTGTCAATAGTGGCGGGATGCCCAAATAATTTTTCAACTCGGCAAAGGCTTTGTCACAGTCTTTATTCTGCTGACTTTGCGATAAATCTTCCAAGTGCCGTGATTCTTCCATTCAGCCGTTGAACCTCTTTGATCGAGCTGGAAGCCTACATGTTGACAAGGGCTTGGATTTTTTCGGTTGGCCTCTCTACCTCACCCATTCACCATGTATCCCAAAAATTTGCCTGCTTTTACTCCGAAAGCACATTTGGCTGGATTGAGCTTCATCTTGTTTTTCCTGAAGTTCGAGAAGGTTTCTTTTAGGTAGTCGACGTGGTTGGCTTGCTTCGTCTTGATGACCATGTCGTCGATGTAGGCCTCAACGTTTCATCCCAGCTGGTCTCCAAAGACCTTGTTCACCATCCGTTGATAAGTAGCCCCTGCGTTTTCAAGCCTAAAGGGCATCATTTCGTTGCAATAAATGGCTCCCGCTGCTCGAAAGGCTGTCAGCTCCTGATCGGCAAGCCACATGCATATCTGATGGTACCTTGAGTATGCGTCGATGAAGCTGAGTATTTTGTGGCCTGCGATTGCATCCATAAGCTAATCTATTCTCGGTAGTGGGTACCAGTCTTTGCGATCCAGGTTGGATAGAAGACTTCCTCAATGATGTTTGCTTTGAGTAGCTTGTCAACTTCCTCCTTGATCACTGCCTATTTTTCGGGGGAGAATATCCTAGGTCGTTGTTAGACAGGGGTTATGGTTGGAACGACGTTTAGTTTGTGCACAGCGACTTCTTCGCTAATTCCTTCCATGTCTTCTGTCCTCCATGCAAATACGTCCTTATTCTCCGAGAGGAAGGCAATTATTGCCTCCCTTTCGTCCTTGTCAATTTCCTGCTCGACCTTGATTTTTTGTTTGGGGAAGTCGAAGTTGATGACCACCTCGTCAAGATCTTCATGTGGCTGGATCTCAGGCTGATCCCTTGGATCTAGGCTCTCTACCGTGACGACTTTGTTGGGCTTCTTTATGTCACCGTTGGTGACCTGGTATGAGTCGGCCTGCTCGGTGTCCGAGGTGGGCACGTTGGGCAGGTCGTCATTCGGGCTTTCTTCGTGGTGCGAGGAAAAGAGGCCTCTTTGTTCGAGCGTTTGGGGGATTAGGGGCGAGTCGGTGTGCTCGTTGTGCTCGGTGTCCATTTCAGACACGTCGGGCTCATTGTCGTGCTCGCCGACCTCTGTGTGCGAGCTAGAGGAGCCAGCCCGCGTTGACTGCTATGCTCGGTCATCAGAGGGGCCTGTCTCGGTGCCCTCTTTGATTATTATTGACTTTAGTCGCTTGTCATCGAGATCTTCTTAGTGGACGTCTTCGTGAATCATAGTAACCTTCCTTTTCCTCTTGAGCCGAGCTTCCTCGACCTTCTTTTCCTCGAGGAGGTGGTTCAGAGTGCTCTTTGGATCATTCTTCACCTCTTCGACCCCGTTGTCCGTAGGAAATTTGATTTTCTGGTGAGCCGGAGAAATCACCATCTCAAACTTTGTCTGGGTTGGAAGTCCTAGAATGGCATTGTACAGAGTGGGAATACCGAGAACCAGAAAGTTGATGACCTTGGTGTAAGAGTTGTCTTTGGAGCCGAGGACTACCTTTAGGTTGACTCTTCCCTTAACAGCGACCTTGTATCCGGTGAAGCCTTCCAGCTTGATTCCACTCGGAGTCAGATGCGATCTTCCCAGTCCTATTGCCTGGAAGCACTTGTAGAACAGAATGTCCTTCCCTGCTCCGGTGTCGATAAGCACTCTCTTCACCCTTCCTCTGTCGATTTTTGCCTCGATGGACAGAGCATGTCCCCTAGCGGCGGGGTTGGAAGCCAGCTCGCTGGATAGGAATGTGATCCCTTTCTCTCCTCGAACTTGAGGCGGGCTGACAGTATGGTTGAGGCTGTTAATTGCTGTCTTCAGCTTTGTGATGCTCGACCATTCTTCTGTAATCGTATTGACCAGGACCTCGTCCTCGTCGGTATTTGTCCTCGGGGCCTCCCGTGGCCTCTCTCTGTCGCCACCTCCTCGCTGCTCGTATCTTTTAAGCTCCCCTATCAATCAGCTTCTGGATCTCCTTCTAGAGCTGAATGCAGTCTTCGGTGGTGTGCCCGATGCCATTGTGGTAGGCACACCTTTTGTTAGGGTTGCAAGGATAAGGTGTCTCCCTCTGTGCTGGAGGTCGGCCAATTCTGTTTTCCTGTAGAAGCACGTTCATAATCTGCTCTCTGGTCGTGTTCAAAAGGGTGTAGAACTCTTCTTTCTTGGCCCATTTATTTTTCCCTTTGCCTTTACCATTTCCGTTGCTGCTCCCCTCCCTCTTCTGATCCCCAGACTTGTCCTCCTTTTTCTGTTTCTGGGTCCCAGAGGACTTATGGTCCTCCTTTTCTTGCTCAGCCAGGGTTTTTTCAACGTTCCCAATATTCTGCGCGGCAGTATATATCTTCGCACTAGTGGTTGGTGGTCGCATGCCGATCTCAGATAGTAGTTTGGCGGATCGGCACCCAGCTTGGAAGAAGGCTATTATGGTTTTGTCGGGGACATTCAGCAACTTCTCTGCAACGTGCTTGAATATGTCGAGGTAGATTTCCAGGGACTCGCTAGGTCGCTGCTTAATTCCACAGAGATCAGATTCCTTTTTGGGAAGGTCGTCTGCCAATGAATATTTCTTCAGAAAAGCCTTCTTCAGGTCGTACTAATCTCTGATGGAGCTTTCCTCCAGCTCTTCGAACCAGTTGAGGATGACCTCTTCGAATGTGCTGACGAACACAACACACCATAGATCCAGATCCCTGGTGCATACTCCCATTTTCGCCTCGAAGCTCGACACATGGCTCCGGGCATTTGTGTTTCCTGCGTAGCTTTTTAGGGATGGCAGCTTCAGGCGGTGATTAGGAGGAGTGTCCCTGATTCTTCCGTAGAAGGCTGCTGTCACGTTCCTTGATAGCTTGCCATCTTTGCCTCTTTCGAGGGCTTCCAATCTTTTTTTCATTTTGCGTAGTACCTCGTCTTCCAGGTCGCTGCTCCTACCCCTCCTTTTAGATCGGCAGTCGTGGCCGTCGATCTTAGAGTATTTATGTGAGGATGCATCGCTGCTGGAGGTACTGTGCTGGATGGACTTGCGTTTTGACCTGTAGCTGTGGTCCTCCTGCGTCCTTCAAGGTCGTTCCTCGTCACGTTCCATCCGGGAGGTCCTGTAAGATTTGTCCGGGTTGGGATTTCTAGCTCGGGTCCCCACTCTAGAGTATACACTTCCCCTAGGTCGCTCCCTGTTTGGGGTTCCCAGGCGATCTTTGACGCTGGGTTTCTGGTGTTCTTCCACCCTTCGTCCAAGTCGGCTCTTAGCACTCACCCTGGAGCATCAACCCTAGACCCCCCATAGTGACTGTCAGCCCGCAGACTCCTGAGCTCGCTCCTGCCAGGTCGATCATCGTGGTGATCGTTTTGAGGAGGATACGAGCTCGGGATTGGTAGCTGAGGTGCTTGGGCGGCTAGTTTGCGGGACAGTTCGTATTTACGTACTTCCAGCTCTCTCTGTTTTTCCAGGAAAGCCCTCTCCTTCCTTATGTGCTCCAACTCAGCGAGGTCGATCTCTTGCTGTGTAGGAGGCAGCCTGTCTCCCATCATGATGAGGTCGTCCTTGTCCCCTGAGTCCTCGCCGTCTGAGGAGGTGGGAGTTGCTATCTAACCATCCCGGTTCGCCCCGGTCCTTTAGCGGACTGGGCCACCTTTTTCCCTAAAGCTTTCTTCCTCATCGCCCTGGCCAATTTTCGAGCTTGGGTATTTTAATGAAGAGGGAGCCCTGATGAGGGCACATCAGACGATTCTTTCTCAGGCTACTCATGAGGTTGGCCAGCAGGCGGAGCAGCCACAGGCATTGCCGAAGTTGGTGCTGGGGCCGCCTGCTTGGAGACTTGCTTAGAGGTTGTCATGATTGATCACAGAAAACTCCAGGTCCCAGCAACAGAACCAAACTGATCACGCAAAAAAGGCTAAAGGTGACCGCGTCTGATCCACGTGTGTAATCTAGTAGGATTCCAACTTACGTTGCAGGGATTGCCCTTGATGTGTAGGTGGCTTGAAACCTGTGATCAACAAAGAACACCGTAAGGGGGACTAGGTTGTCCCAGCGATAACCCTCAGGCGTGAGAATTAGCAATAATTCAGAGGTGATGTAAAGCTAAGAGAATATTCTGTAAGTAAGTAATTTACATGTACCTTATGATGCCTGTGAGGGTGCTTATTTATAAGGAGATAAATCATAATCCTAGTCAGATTCGGAATGGGAGATATGATCAATTCCCATGTCTTTCGGATTACGTTTCCTTGCATGCTTAGGACTGATGTATGCAGAGTAGTAGCAGGACTCTTCCCAGTTGAGAGGTGATTCCGTAGAGGGCTCTGTTTTGCTGAGTTGAGAGGGGTTACGTTGAGGTCAGCCTGGTATATACCCAGGTCTCTCGATGTTAATGTAGTCAAGGTCGGCCTGTTATATGTCCAGGTCGCTTGATGCTATGTGGTCGACCTGGGATGTCTCCAGGTCGCATCGTAGGTCCTCGTGTCAGCGTGCTGGGAGAGTATACTGGTGAAGTAGGCGACCTGTCGCAATGTGATTTCCAGGTCTTCATATCGATGTGGGTGTATGTCACCTCGGTGCTTTCCCAGCTGGAGGCTATGAGGTCGCGATGTCAGCCACGTGTCCAGCTGAAGGCTGAGGTCGTTCAAATTCCTTTACAAATTGGTGGTTTTAGCAATTGATATACATTCTCCATTCTTAAATTATTGTTTTATTTGACTCGACAAACGGATTAAAAAAAATTCACTTGATTATTAATACTCCATCCGCTCCCTCCGTTCCACCCAAAAAGTTCACGTTTGAAAAGTATAATAATTAAGAGATATATAAGTAGTATTAGAATTGAACATAATTACAAAAATATTTTAGTATAGTTAATACGCGTGTACCACATGTGAAGGATAAAGTTAAAAGTTTTATAGAGATTGTAAGCATAATTTTTTAAAGTAAATTCTTTAAGTGGAACATCTCAAAATAGTGTAGTAAACTATTTTCCTGGATCGGAGGGAGTATTTGTATAGTGTGTAGATTCCTTTAATATCCATATGTATGTGGCCCATAATTAAAGTAGGAAGAAAAAGTAAGGGTAAAATGGTAAAATTATTGTCCTAAAAAGGAAACTTTCAAACAAGACAATTATTTTTGGACAGAAAAAAAAAGAAAAATAAGACAATAATTTAGGTACGAAGGGAGTACAAATTAAAGAAGCTTATATAAACACCGATTTATTACTAGTATTATTTAAGTTAATTTATTATTGATAAGTTGCATGAGTATTTTTTTAGAAAAATTGCGAGCCAGTCCCTTTTTATAGATTTTTAACCGCTTTAGTATACTATAATTGTTTTTAATCGCTTAAGTCTATTTTAATTGATAAATTGATCAATTGTTCCCAAACTGCGCTGGTAACAACCTATCACGTTTTTTAAGATGTGTTTTCCTTGATTTACTCCTTTAAACCTCGTAGTTATTTTCATATCAACTTGAAGAAACTTAAAAAAATGAATACCAATAAGTAGAAGATCGAATTCATTGTAAAATCGAAATCAATGGATTTAATGGAAACTGCTGTCATGTTGTTATTAAAATTCAGAGGAGATAGCATTGTGATGAGAACCATGGATCGCTCCAAGGAGCGAAGCCCAAGTCAAACAACTCATTGATGATAAATGAGGACCTATTCATTCAAGGACGACCCAAGAAAGAGTCCGTATGCATTTCTGTATGCCTTTGGACCTAAAATAACAATCAAGAATGTTCAAGACCTCTTTGGACCCAAGACTACATTCAAGGATGTTCAAGACCAAGAGAAAATGCCCATTTACATGTTGGAGGGTCAATAAAAGGCTTGAAACTTGAATAGTTCTCGAAAACAACATGGAAATTGTTAGGTCCATGTTGATATGCTCAGAATATAGGCTAGAGGGGGGTGAATAGCCTATATGACCTTTATTAAAAATTTCATCTAATTTGAAGTTTATGTTGAGGGACAATGATGAAATTATTAATTAGATACGTCATCTTCCATATATAAGCAACATAGCTGATATTGAGAGATCAGCTGATGTGCAATCGACAATTTTCAAAGATTGCTGGAGGAAGATTTAGTATACTCTACTGATGTTAAAAGAATAAAGCAGCGGAAGGACAAGCAGCATAAGTATAGCAATTAAGATTAAAGTGGCTGTAAACAAATAGGTACAAGTTTATCAAAACAGCAAACTTTAAATCTTATATTAGATGCATCAATTACTTTCCACAACCAGATTGCACAAGATATATAACATTTATTATAGGAAAGATAAGTAAAGGCTGAATGTAATAAAATATAATTTATAATAAAATTCAGCAGAGGTTTGCTCAAAGACAAATATGCTTAGTACATCAACCTAGACTCTCTAACCTAGCAATCTCCTTGGAAGGAAAAAAGGAGAGATTAAGAAAGCGAAATCAAATTTATCGAAAATACATTGGAAGATGTAGTCAACATTTATGATGTTGTCTTCCTGTAGTATCAACTCGATAAATTCGTTGTGAGAAGAGAATATTAGACGTTGTTCAACTAACTAGTATTTGAATGATGACAACTCATTGCACATTCGACAGCTTTTATAATGTAGTATAAGTCTGCCGATATGAATGCAGTATGGATTATTAGGCTCTGGTTCTTCATCGGACATCTTCAAGATTGGTCAGTCTTCAACGACGAGCAGGATGCTTAGTCTCTAGCTATGGATTTTGAAATATAGCTGCTGAAGAGACTGAGTGTGACGCCCCGACTCGGATCTCTATACGAAACCCCAAGGTCGGGTCGCCAAAACAACATAACGACACAACCAATAAGAAAAGTACGTGGCGTAACCACCCGTACTTACGACAAAACACAATTGATAAACCTGATTTAAAACGGACATGTCTTCGGCGAAACTACAGCCGGAACCCAACAACCAAAACCACAAGTCTGAAACTTGGGAAATAAACAACTATAACAACAACAACATCGGCCACAACATGCGGAACAAAACATAGCCACGAGCTACAACATGCTCGGGAGAGAAACTATTATAACTTGAACACTATACAAGAGCACGACATACATATGTCGGCCACCAAAAGAATATACAACAACACCAAATACTACCCATAGCAAAGTTTACATAACTTCACAACCATCCGTCCTTACCAAAATGAAAACAACTATCTAGGAATGAGTTGCAATTTAATTTGCAGCACATCAAACACCCCGTAATCCATCTCCACATATCTATATGGATCGATGGCCCCCCTCGCAAGATACCACTCGCGTCTCGGCATCATGTCAGGTGTCATCATCTCAAAGGGTGGTGAAGGCGGTGTCAGAGGCTGGCCCACGTTTGGCCCATACTGGTGATTGACCCGATCACCCAAATACATCGAGTCACACATGATGGAAACCATCAAAATGCGACAATCGTTGGCCGCTTGGGCCAAACCATAAGAAGCAGGCAGCTGAGCCCATGGGAAGAAGCTGACAGATTCAGGACTGGAGTAGATAATCGCAGTCTGAACCACCTCGGTGTCAGGCCGAGCAGGGCCTCCGAGCATACTTCCGGTTCGAAGTCCGGAAGTTCACCACAAATGGTAGGGTCATCAACTTGGTGCGGAGAGTGAAAGGGTGAAAGCTGAACACCGCATAAGCCCAAGCCTGTCAAATAAAAAACAACGAGTCAGTATCTATTTAAAAATGACAAAATAAGTTTTAAAATAAGTTTTTGTTCTGAATATTACCTCACATGCCACGTTGTAGCAAGTTACACTACTGGCAACATTCCGGCTGGTGTGATCCATAAAGAAATAACACTCCGCCAGGCCAGCCTGCCTCCAGTCAAAATTGCCCAGATGGTGCAATCTCCTCAAACAGCCGAGTAGGGATACTCGCAGGGTTGAGGAAGCATTGGCAAAGAGGGAAATCCCCAATGCCAAGAACAAGAAAACCCGAAAGAATCGGGTTACAGCAGATCGATCGGCTGTATCGACAAGATCCACATTATGGAACAGCCACTCCCTAATATAGCTGACGGGAATCTCGTCAAAGCTTTTGTACACCGGTGTGAACCCCAACAGCTGAGCAATGGCATCAGGACGATGTCGCAGCTGAAAGGTTGGCTCAATAGCCCGACCCCGACCAGTCGGTATCCCCGTGATCGCCGAAAAATCCGCAGGCGTCATAGTTACCTTGCCCCACGGAAGGTGGAAAGTGTGGGTAGTATCCCAGCAGAAGCATCGCAACACCTCATGGATGTTGCTGTAGCCAATGAAAGTGCCCAAGTTCTGGATGAACGTACGAAGACAGGTACCATTTACCCTTTCCTGAATCAGTTGAGGGAGTCGATCATAAATCTCCCTCACCATGTCCCCATTCGCCCAGATGCGAGTAATCCTCCTCTGTGACTGCAAAACAAAATTCCGTGTCAACACAAAGCACACGCGCATTTTTTATGTCATTTTCATAAATGCACATCAAGTTATGTCATTCGTTTTTGCCATGCAAAAAAAAAAAAAAAAAACGAAAGCTTTTATTTTTTTCATACATCTTCCAAATCCCATCTCCAGGATCCCGGGATCAAAATAAAATATTTTTCAAGTGTTTAGTGAGGGTTTTTCATCACTTTTCTTCAATGAAGCTTTTTTTCAAACAGTTGGTGTGTGACTTTCAAGCAACTTTGGGCAAGAAAAATTCACATATTTTGAGCCACCCCGCCGAAATCAACTTGGGGGTTTCCATCTTTGTTCATCCCTCTACACATACATACTCTCAATTCCGAGAAATTTTTATTCTAACATGTTCAAATTTGCAAGTAAAGTAGGCACTTTAAACATGCAAAATCCATAAACATACATACTTTTTTATGCCCATATTGCATAAATTCACATTTTTTGCTTAGATTTAACATGCAACAATATATATTTGCTACTTGGATACTAACAATTGCAGGATTAACATCAAGAATTCGGCAAATCATACAAAAATTTCAAATTTGGCATACTTTGGGGAACAAATGGGTTTTCCGAAAACTCATTGCGGGTGGATCCAAAGAAGAGATGTGACTGCTCCGGTCACGATGAATGTCGTTAGGATTACTATCTGAGAACGGATAGCGGACCCGATTCCGCACCATCACCTCGTCAGCTTGTTCGTCACCGGCACCCACATCACCAAAAATCTCATTTTCTGAGTCCGAATTGTTGGCCATTATCGCTAGAAACAATTTTGGGGCGAAAAACCTCAAAAAATTTGAGCGATTTCGAAAGAAATTTGGAAGAAATCGGATAAGATTTGAAGAGAGGAGAGAAAGAAGAAAAGCAGCAAGCTACTGCTTGCTGTTGCCGTGTTCTTCCTTTAAGGAAGAAAGGGATTTTTCCTTTTTTCCTCCAAGTTTCAGCATTTTACGATTTGCACCCCCAAGTCCTCCTAACGGCAACTTAACGTCCAACTAACGGTCGTTAACCAGACGCCCTAACGGAAGTCCCCCATCAACATATTTTCAAGAGCAATACCCAGCGGAGCTACTCCCAACGGCCCTGCCGTCCAATCCATCATCTCCAGCAGAATCCCCATGGGAATCTACACAGCATATCTCAGCAGATGCATCGCCAATGGTCGTGCGCATCATCCCCAACAAAGTGTCCCCTTGACGCCGCTTTGCAGTACATTCACACACGTTTGCACACCTAGTTATCCAGTCATTTCTCCTACAAGTTCGAGCTTGAGGCACATGAAAATCAACCACTCAACGGCCCTACCGTCCAACACAGCTCAGAATTGGACGCCACACAAACAAAAAAAAAAAAATAGTATCTTTACTTTATGTCAATTTATAGCTTATCCTAAACTGCAATTTGCCTCATTTTGCATTGGTACAACTTTCTTTTGGTCGTTTCCCAATGGGTATAGACTAGGGGTCCGAAAATGAACCACTCCCACACACAGCAGTTTACACTTCAAATTTCTTCCCTGAAGAGATTTGAACTACGTTTTAACCTGATTCTCTTTATAGAGATACGTAAGCAGTTTCCCCTGGAGATCCGGTCACCACAGAGCAGACCCTGTCGCTCATCCCCAGCAGATTCCAATAGTCAAATTTCCTCCCTAAAGAGATTTAAACTACGTTTTGTCCTAATTCTCTTTATAGAGATACGTAGGCAGTCTCCCCCGGAGATTCGGTCGCTCTTTGACACATGTTGTCACCCACACACATATACACATGGTCGTATAAACTCTGATGCAGAGTTTGACCATCCAATTGCTAGTACGAAGCTGGATGTCTATGTTTTTTCGACGAAGCTCGATTACTTCTAAGCAAACGTAGTCGGGGGGCTCTGTAGACACCCAGAATTCGTACACCTACATTATACGAATTGTCCAATAAATAACTGTTTATTTACAAATGAACTAACACATGTTTCTATGATTATTTCAGGAAACAACGTACACAACGGACCAACAGCGTCCAATAAATACAACAAACTTCGGTTAGATCAACATCAAAGGTCAAACTCGAAGACACAACGAACTAACGACGTCCAACGCACAAACAAAACTTCCGTTAGATCAACATCAAGGGTCTAGACTGAGGATAGACAGCTTAGAAGGGCCAAAGTGCAAGACACAAAGCCTGGAAAAGCCAAAAATAGGGTTTGGTGCGCTGAAGACATTTCTGGTGCGCCAATACACCCAAACAGGGTTTGGTGCTCGGGCACCATGCCAGGTGCGCCGCGCACCAAACCAGCATTCCTCAACACTGAAGCAGCCGACTGCTGAAGGCTTTGGAGGAAGGTTCCTCCTTTCTTGGCCCCGAGAGTTTTCATCAAAATATCTCAGCCAAAGCCTCCTATATAAAGAGACTCTCAGCTCTCTTTCAAACAACAGAGAACTCCCTCCAAGAGCTCACACACACATACACACAATCTCTCTCTCTATCAAGCCTCTTTTTGAGGAAGAAAAGAGAGAAATAAAAAGAGAAAAGAGCATTGACTCTATCTCAACACACAACGTAAGTCTTCCTTTCCTCGATTGGTAGCAGTGGAAGCACAACGGTCAGGCTACGAGCTAGCTTGATCCAGTATAATGCAACGGCCTAGAACGTGGCCCGATTTCTGTAAAACGACAGAAGGTAACCCCTTCCGTTCGTTAGTTTAGATATGTAAATACATTTTTAATATGTATGTAATTATTTGAAATACATTGTAAGTACATTT
Organism: Platycodon grandiflorus; assembly: GCA_016624345.1. NCBI lineage: Eukaryota > Viridiplantae > Streptophyta > Magnoliopsida > Asterales > Campanulaceae > Platycodon > Platycodon grandiflorus. Next base: position 9,255,150 of record CM028367.1, on the reverse strand, counting down.
TTTTAATACATGTAATATATATTCTGTAAATAAACTTGCGATAATTAAAAATGAGCTTACAAATGTGTAGAAACCGAAAGGGAAAATTGGGTGCGTAAAACCTTCCCAAATCGTAACTTGGTCCCCGAACCAATAATCTAAAGTTTTTCTCCCGTTTTCTTTATAAAAGTGGCGACTCTGTTTTCAAAGAAAAACATGTTTTTTTCATGTTTATCAAAGCATAAAATCAAATAGAGGGAAACCACAAGACATAGAGAGGAAAAAGGCCCTCGTCGGATCTTTCCCCGAGAAGGGAAAGTCGGATCCGGGGCGCTCACAGGTATTTCCTTCGCATAGCTTATGTTCCAACTGGTGATCAGCTTGCCGAAGTTTTTACCATGGGTCTGGCTCGTCCTCGCTTACAACTGATTTCTTCCAAGCTGCAGCTCAACGACGTTCCGCTTGGCTTGAGGGGGTTGATAAATCTTCAACAGATGCTGTCCATAAATAGTTCCTGTGTACACATTCAATGTATATCTTCTTGCTCTTGCTGTTGACTTACGTGTTTGTTAATTTAGGAAGCAATATTTTAGTACCATAGATAGAGGGATTGATTGTTTAATTGATTATTGTAAATTGATGTAAATTGATTTAGTGTAAGTCTATATATAAAGAATCAATCCCACGACAGTCAGTAAGTTGGGATCTTTCTTTCGCTTTACGTTTGCATTGTTTCTCTCTTACTGTCTTTCTGTTCTCTTTCATCCCTTCTTGTATTTGTGTGATTCTTTACAAAAACCATACATTGCTTACCCATCATTGTTAAGTGTATATTGGTACAAAGGCATAGGGTTCCATCGTATCGATTAGGCCGTGGGCTAAATTATTTAATTAGAAGATTAAGTGCACAGCCTTACTGATATTTGCCTTGGGATGGAACACCATTAACATGCCCTGCATGTTATACAGAATACCTCTAATAATCCTCTCTAAATTTATCGGGACACTGTCATATATCACACCACATCGAGCTTTCCAAATCTCCCAGCACCCAAACATAAAAATACCAAGGAAACACGCCCCAGCTGAGCTGATTATGCACTGAAGTCAATCCAACCCAACTATCAAATAAGTGCTGTATACTAACATAACGATTCACTTATCAAAAGGCCTCTCAAACTTATCTCACACCCCCTTCGCACGTTCAACTAGACAAATAAGTGGGTAAGAGATTCTCTATTCGGTCTCACTGCACAACACACACATTCAGATTCATTAGCAATCTCCTTTGTATGGAATAATAGATCCACTGACAGCGCACTATGGAAGAGCTTCCACACAAAACCACTGACTTTGGTGGGATGCCAAGGCTGCCAAATACAACGAGCCTAGTCCACCTTTGGCCACCAAATTTGAGTTGAATCCCAGTACGCTGCAGTAGAGAAGTCACAAGATTTCGAGAGAGTACAAACTAAATGGTTAGCTTCATGTTCACAGCAGCGAACAAACCTTAGAACATCATGAAACTGAGTTGGGATTAAAGGCAAAAACTGATCAACATTTGAGAGTAATGTGCACACTGTAAGCGCAACATCTATAGGAGCTGGACCACCCAAAATCGTGCCACACAAGTGAGCACACGAAAATGAGTTGTCCCCCGAACCACCCACCCACCTGCTGTTTGCAATAACCTGCAGCATATGAAGCATCACCGCACGCCAAGATTGAGACGCGGACGCAGGCAAGCCAAAACCCTCAACAGACCCATACTTACTAAATCCAACGGTCCAATCGATCTTCCTGAGTATATAATCAACACTCAAAGACTGGAAGAATCATCTCTTGAACATATCTCTTGCCAACATTAAAAAGCTCAAACATTCGGCAATTACTCTAAAAACCTTCGAGCACATTCAAGAGATCGAGGACTAAGCTAACAATCAAACAAACTCAAAGAAGAAGTTGCAACCATACACTCCTAGTCTTTATTGCCCTTCTGAGTTTGTCTTTTCTGATCCTATTCAAAGCACACACGAGAGTGAATATATCTTATTGATTATTACTCTTAACCGTAAACACTCGGTCAAAAGTATTTTTGTACACGATCTATTAATAATCTTTGTAATCATTTTAGTGAATAAAATAGTGGACATTCCAAATCCATGGTTGACCATCATGGTAGTGGATGTAACACTCTTTATAGTGTGAACCACTTTAAATACTTGTGTTCATTTACTGCTTTAATTGCTTATTATTTTATTACTCTTAATCTGTCCAAAACTTAGCGATTTATAGAAACTGCTGAATTGTTACTACAACTTCAGCAACCCTTCACTGCTATTTCTTTTCCTAGTTATTCCGCTGCCCCAACTTAGTTAATAAGTTGGTTCAATATTTGTTAAAGGATAAGAAACTTGTGATAATTTATAAATTGTCACTAAGCTAGTCAACCCACCCTCCTTAAGCCTAACGTGAGCTCTTCGGGACTAACGGGGGGAGATTGTTGGATATTAATTTATTGAGATTATGTTTATTAAAGTTGTTTAGTTTTATTAGTTATTGGTTTTGTCTTTCTTGATTTTACTAATTGTTAATTATTTATTTATGTGTTTTAATTCTTTTGAAAAAAAGGATATTTTAGGGAGATTTAATAAGTTTAGGGTTTATGAAGTTTACGAATTTTAGGGTTTATATATTGTTAAGCCGTGTTGTGCCGTATTGTTCAATGTGAGAGTCACAGCTGCCTTGAATTATTCTGGGCAGGAATCCTTGAAAATGGTAAGCTTATTTTTTAGGTTTGAGTCCTTCTTTTATTATACTAACCTATTACCCTTTATATGGCAAGTGATTTTTTTATTAAACAAAGTTTCTAGGTTGTTCGCAAAACCTATATATACTGGAGGATTCAGACTCGAAAACTCACGAAGTACAAACCATTAAAAGATTACACAGAGTTTTTATAGAGAGAGTTTTCATAAAGAGTTTTTAAAAGACTGCTGCTACTTTTACGAATTAGTTATTGGATGTGCCTTCATCGAAGAACTCATTGTTTCCAGCGCATTTCTTTTTATTTTCACCCATCTTTGTTTATTAGATCTGATAAGATATATCTTTAGTATTTTTGAGTGAGCTATTTTCAAATGAATACATTAGCTACATGTAGAGCTTTTCATATGATTTTCACTAGTTAAGTTTTCGTATTATTAAACTACAAGTTTTTATCTAGTGAATGTTTCGTCATATTGGCAAATCAACAAGTTATTACTTGTTGATTAAATATTTACTTCTCTGTGTTAAATCTCGTACTTATTCCTTATACTTGTTTTATTATTCCGCTGCTATTTATATCAATTTGCTCTCCAATGTGTTCACTTCATTGAACTCATTGATCAATTCATTAATGATTTATTTTTTTACAGATATTTATTTTTATTTATTTATTTATTTCTCTTGGTTTACCGTGCATGCAATCCTTTCAAGTTACCAATTGACTTCATCAGGCTTTCCAAACCAGGCGAGGTTTCTTTGCCCATGGATTCAGAGGTATGGGACTCGGAATTCATACGATCGTTCTTTTCCAGATGGCCCTTCTTCCTCTCCCACTTCTTCTTAGAGGCTCCACAAGGTGCCACGGATGTCTAACAGAATGGGTCTCTCTCTCTCTCTCTCGGATGCCATGCGGAATGCAATAATGCATGAAAAAAGATAACAAAACGAAAAGACCCATTCTAATTTCAAGACACGTAATATAAACAAGGGATCCATGGTTCTCCGAATGAAGTCTAAGAATCCCAGGGTTTGAATTTTGTTTGAAAATGTTTTAAGAGAATAGAGTTGCCATTAATTTTTTAAGGGAAAAATAAGAAAACGATTTTAATGAGAATTACTATCAACGCTCAAACTTACAGAACATCAAACCAGAGATTCGTTAACCGAGGTTCAGGAATTCGGTTTTTCGCTACTGACAAAACAATGTTTGCTTGTTTTCATCTCACACTTAAGTAAAGACGTTAGAAATATAGCAAAATTGGATGGGTTTACGGAGTTGATGAGGGGCAATTTATTAATCCTATCCGGCCTCTGAAAGATGTGTTTTTACGTAAGACAAGAAAGACTACACTCCAAGAGAATCGACTCACCAGAGCCTTCTTTGTGGAATAATGTCGTGGAATTTTTATCCAAATACATTCAAAATTGTGACATGTAACTTACATAACTGCCAATCCAAACTATAACATCAAACTTTCGGTTGCATGCGATAGTGAAATTAAGAGTCTTAGCACGACGAATGGCATTGTCCTTCAATCACTTTAGTGTGGACACCTATAGATGAAGATTGATTGATTTTAAAATTGACTTGACCTTATGATCTTTATTCCTATTCTAGTGCTCTCCCCACAAACACAGCTCACTATAGCTTCGCGTCATCATCCTTTTTCCCTTTTTCTTTCCTCTTTCATCACATTTTTATTAGTTTTTGTAGATAAAAAGATACACCAGTATGCATTATATGCAGTACTACTATATCCTATGAAAAGGGTGTCCCTGAATTCAATTTTTTTTAAAAATAAAATTAAATTTAGTGAATGAACTATAAGGGCATTTCTATTTTGCTACATTATGCAAAATAAATAACAAACATAACAATGTACAATCTCCAGGTGTCTTCGACATGTTCGGCATGACTTAGGTCATGTTCTTGTTTTTCGTTCAGAAAATTTTACATTGGAGGCCTGCTAGATTGGTTATCTTGATTCTTGACTATGAAATGTTTTGTCCAATAACTAAAATGACGTAAATCGAAATCTATTGAGTTTGTTGCTAGTGTTTTGCAAAAGTACGGCTGCGTGTGAAGGATTTATTAAGCCATTCTGTCCTAGTTTACAAGAATTAATTAATGTCCTTTACATGATAGACAGTTGAAACTTGTTCCATGGATCCTATTTTTTTTCTATGGTCTCCCAGAAGGTGTTTTCATACCACTTGGGTCTGAGACAAACCCTCACTCGCGGTACTGAATCTACCGCTGGCTCAAGGAAATTTATTGAAAATGATAGCTCGATCTGGAAACTAGAGATAAATACTTTAAAAAATTGAAAGTAAAAAACTAGACTTCCACCTATTCGAATGTTAAAGGGACATTATCCAAGTCATGGATTCATCGTAAATAAAGGCAAAAATGATCAATCTAGGCGATAGAGTTACAAACATTGTGAGAAGATAACCTTCTTAATTTTCTTTAATGCTAATCAATCATGATACAAAATCCATAGGAACTCCCCTTTTCCTTAATAAATATTATGGTGGGATCATATTAATCGAAGAGTTTTGTACAGCTAGAATTAAATAATAGAAGAAAATTATTCCTTTATAAAGCCTTTATCAAGGTAAAAGTTAGGAATATTTAAAGGAATGGAGATAGAAAAGAACGCCCAAAAGATTGCATGTCTCCTAGATGTTTCGAGTCTGTTAGAAGACAATGTTGCATACTCCCTTGTATTAATGTCGCGAATCTGTTCAACAACTTTTTTCCTTTCCTAAAAGTTCATATTTGAGTGGCATAGAGGGTTGTTGCTTGATGATCGAAGTAAAATCAGGGAATGTGGTAAAATACAACTTATATGTTCTAGGTGGATTCATGCTTGCTACATTTCTGATTTTGCCTAGATCCGTTGGCCAGAGGCAGTTGGCCACACGCTGGCGGCTCCTCTCTGGTAGTTTTTGTCCTATAACAGGCTCCAATGTAGTTATGGTGTGATTTATTATCGGGATTGATACTCTCTACCACCATTGATCGCACCAGAAATCATACATTAGTTATAACAATTCACTGTAAGTAGTTAGTGATACAATATATTTGCCTTGGAATCAAGAAAAGCTTACAAAGACATTAAGAGAGATTCACGATCACCTATCTCAAGGAATTAAAGGAACCCCGGCAAGCATTTACTTTTCTATCCCGAGAAAATCTAGCCTCATAGAGAGAATCATGTGTAATGGTCTGATACAAGTATACATATACATATATACATACATATATATATATATATATATATATATATATATATATATATATATATATATATGGGAGAGTATTCAATGGTTACTTCAAAAATATAACCATCAATGGTTACTATCATATCAACCATTGGATTGAAAATCAATGGATAAGATGAAATGAGTAGTTGGAAAATGTAATTAATGCAAGTAGGTGAGTCAATTAATGCAAGTAGGTGAATCATTTAATGCAATTAATCTTAGCCATTCATTTTCAATCCAATAGTTGATATGATAGTAACCATTAATTTTCAATCCAATAGTTGATATGATAGTAACCATCAATAGTAACCATTGATGGTTATATTTTTTAAGTAACTATTGATGGTTACAAGGAAATCGGTGACCTTGTAAAAGAGTACAAGGTCACCGTTGGGACATGTAAATTCGTTCATGGCTTATCCGACAAAAACTCTTGCCAGGTACATTATTTCTTTCGAAGCCTCACGAGGGATACCGTACACTTCAGCTAAAGCAGCTTAAAAAAATAACTTCTGAAAATATGTCTTAACGTATATATTAGCTTCTCGTTGATAGAAATAAAGATTAATCAAAGCATTCAAATCTTGAAAACTTTCCATTAGAGGATAATTGTCCTTTAATTTACCTCTTGGTACTTATCGTCAAGTGTCACTCACGACGACTACACATCCTATTCATCTCAAAGAAGACTATCATTTCATCACTTAAACAAATCCAAACCTTATCCATTGAGGTTTTTAAATCGGCAATTACTATACACATTTTGGCTCCGTGGAAACTTATCTTTTATCTTTATGGCAAATGATTAGCCTTTCCAAGCTTCAATATGGCCTACATTTTATCATCCTCGCCATTTTAGATTATTTGAATAGTATTTCTTAGGCAGAAAACGATCATTAGCGGGAGCTTATAACAATAGAACCCACTATTTCTTTTTGAAAAAAGATAGGGCAACATAATGTATTTATATTTTTGGAGAAAGATAGAATAAAAGAATGCATTTACGGATTTGATTTATTATGAACATGTAGTATTGTCCAATAAAACTCTCGACCCATTAAGTAAATGTATTGTACATCATATTATAGGCAAATTTTGGGTCAGTCTACTTTGATGAATTTTCAACCGCTTTAATGCCGTGAGGCGAGCTTTGGAAAGTTTTAGGTCCTTTATACTTATCTTCAACCAAAAAAATGTACTTTTGTTACGAATTGCAGTCTATATCCTTAAAAAACACGGAACAGACGTGCTATGAATCGCAAAATAAAATTGATGCATCGTAGTTCAAAGTATGCGTCGAAATGAACAAAAATTGTACTGAAACGTACTGTTTTGTTTCATCGCGATGCTTGAAATTTTCTTAAGAGTTCAAAATGGGCGCCATGCCCATATTTTTGGCCTTCACACCGGTCCAATGTTGATGCATCGCGATGCACAAAAAGTACTATTTTATGCATAACATTACACTTGTGATGCATCAAAGTGTGTATCGCGATGCACAAATTGATGCATCGCGATGCACAAAATTGTACTAAAAAGTACTGTTTTTGTGCATCGCAATATACAACATTACACTTGCGATGCATCAAAGTGTGTATCGCAATGCATAAAATTGTACTAAAAAAATATTGTTTTCATACATCGTGATGGACAACTTTTATTTCGATGCACAATATGTTGTGAATATTAGGAAATTAAAGATTAAATGAACTTTCTAAGACACTTCTAAAAAGGTGGTTACTTTCTTTTGAATTTCCACATAGGGATGGGGCTGAATTCAAGATTAAATGAACTCACCAATAAACTTTGTTTTTTAATGTCGATCCTCGTTTCGTTGCTTGTATTCAGCATTTGGCGAACAATATTGATACAACATAGACACAAAGAATTAAAATAATTTTAAAAATTATACAAGTCTTGTTATTTTATGATGAACTGGTCATGGAAAGAAACTAAGAGAGAGAGAGATGAAGCTCTGTAGCAAAGTATACAATGATTTGAATGTAAAAGAAAATTTACAGGAGAAATTAGAGGAAAACAATGCTTTAAACGATGTTTAGGTTGTTATAGGGGCAATTTTGGAACAATTGACCAATTTATGTTAATTAATTATATTGCTGTAACATTTCTCTTTTTGTTTTCATTTTTGTTCTTTTTATCTAAAATGAGACGGTCTTGGTCCATTTTTACTTTCATTTTTTTGGCTTAAAATTTTCAACTGCCACAGACATTTTGAGGTAAATTAAAAAGGAAAGTAAGATTATTTATTTGAAAATAAGGGAGTATATTCTTTGAAAGATGTAATCTATGAGCTAATACTTTCATTAAAGGAAAGGGTATTTTTTTTTAAATAAAAGAATCTATCATTAATCAATGTGAAAGATTACAACCTTGCACCAGAATACTAGTTAAGAAACTAGGAGCCTCAACAAAAGTAGAGGGGCTGAGATGATCAATAGCATGACGAGCAAGGCAATCAATAGAAAAGTTCGAATCTTGCTTTGAAAACTGAACAACTGAGTTTGTAAGTTGAGCATGCAACAATTGGCAAAGAAGAATAACAGACCCGAACTCGGATGCCTCCTCAGCTTTGGAAGAAAGGGCGTTCATAAACTGCTTTGCATCCATTTCAAAAACCACTTGCTGAAGTGCCAAAAATTTGATCCAAGATAGAGCTTCAAGTAAGCTGAAACCTTCAGCTTCAGAGGTATGGAGTAACCTGAACGAACCACTGTCTTCATGCCATGAAAGATCCTTCATACCTCTAATAATGATACCAATACCAATCACATTCTAGACTTTAGAAATCGTGGCATCGACACTGGATTTAACATATGGAGCAATAGGTGTAAACACCCAGAATTCGTACACCTACATTATACGAATTGTCCAATAAACAACTGTTTATTTACAAATGGACTAACACATGTTTCTATGATTATTTCAGGAAACAACATACACAACGGACTATCAACGTCCAACAAATACAACAAGCTTTGGTTAGATCAACATCAAGGATCAAACTCGAAGATACAACAGGACTAACGATGTCTAAACACACAAACAACCTTCAGTTAGATCAACATCAAGGGTCTAGACTGAAGATACACAGCTTAGAAGGGCCAAAGTGCAAGACAAAAAGCCTGAAAAAGACAAAAAAATATGGTTTGGTGCGTTGAAACCTTGCTGAGTGCGCTAATACCACAAAACATGGTTTGGTGCGCACGGGCACCATGCCAAGTGCGCCGCGCACCAAACTCTACAATGCCCCAAAAGTCAAGCCGCCTGGCTGCTGAAGACTTTGAAGGCTGGAGGAACCTTCCTCCTTGCTTGGCCCCGAGAGTTTCATCAAATATCTCTCCCAAGCTCCCCTACATAAAGAGATGATCAGCTCTCTCTATCAACAAACTGAAAAATCAAGATACTCTCTCTCACACACACACACACAACTTTCTCTCAATCAAGCCTCTTTTTGAGGAAGAAAAGAAAGAAAGAAAGAAAAGAGAAAAGAGTATTGACTCTCTCTCAACACACACAAAATGTAAGTCTTCCTTTCCTCGATTGGTAGCAGTGGAAGCACAATGGTCAGGCTACGAGCTAGCTTGATTTGGTATAATACAACGGCCTAGAACGTGGCCCCATTTTTGTAAAATGACAGAAGGTAACCCCTTCCGTTCGTTAGTCTGTTTAGATATGTAAATAAATGTAATAAATGTATGTAATTATTTTAATACATTTTGAATACATGTAATGTGTATATTCTGTAAATAACAAACTAACGATAATTAAATACAAGCATGCAAATATGTACAGACCGAAAGGGCGAGTTGGGTGTGTAAAACCTTCCTAACTCGTAACTTGGCCCTCGAACCCATAACCTAAAGTTTTTCTCTCGTTTACTTTATAAACGAGAGTGGTGACTCTGTTTTCAAAGATAAACGTGTTCTCATGTTTATCAAGTCATAAAATCAATAGAGGAAAACCACAAGACAAAAGCGAAAAAGACCCAAAGGGGACGATCTACTGATCGGGGAGCTCACAGTGACGACTCTGCTGGGGACATTTGTTTTTAAATAAATAAAAAAGAGAGCGAGACTCATTTTTTATATACATGATTACATGCTTACATATTTAAATATTGCAAATTTGTTTGATTTGTATATGACATGACTAAAATGTTATTTGTGTAGTATATATATACTACTCTGTCCATACTAACCCCTACAGGTACAAATTCATTTATTCGGGCATCAACGCCTATCATTCGTTTGTACATTCATTTATGTCTTTTTTATTTTGCAAAAATAGGACGCAAATGTAATAATTAGAAATATGATAGAATTCTCATTTTTTCCATTTCTTTTCTTCTCTTTCCTCGAGGTTTTAAACCCTCGACATGTGGATGTGTTTTCTTTCCTGCTAGTTTCAACTGCTAACAAAACACAACCCACATCACATATAATTGTGTATATATCTGTCTCACTTTCATTTACATATAATTATAAAAAGAGTCTTCTAGCTACTGCGCATACACGCGCACTCATCTATTCCAAACTGTTGCCAAGATTCAAACCCTGGTATAGCCACGTTGAAGTGAAACTGGGTAAGTCATGCGCCCATCATTCCTTCTGCCGACACTATCCCTTTCCGCGCGATTACTGATCGTCCCCCGGGAAGTAAGCCATCCTAACCCTACATAGTCACGCGTAATTCATGTAGATTCCTAGGACACTTTAAAAGACCGGTTGGTTCTTATTCTCACAAACATACTTTGTCATTCCTGTGCATAAAGATAAAAAAAATTAAAAATCAGAAAAAAGAGTCGTCGACCGACAAAAGAGTCTGTTTGATCACAGCAAAGAAAAGATGTTGAGAAATAAACACCAAAGAAATCAAATCATAAAAGAGTCATCCTCTCCCAAAAAAGAATCAAAGTGATCAAAAGGTCGACAAATAAAGTCCTCACGCATAGGATTAACAAAGAAGTCGATGACATATGCCTAGACAATTCGGATGGTGGATCCTGAAGAGAATATAGTCCCTTCGCCTAAGATCTGTCCAATCTTGGAAAGTCGAAATACAAGTGGAATACAAAGGTCCTATATTTTGGCGAGAGAATCCACTGTTCCAGGAACGGATCACAGGTCAAAACAAAGCACTGTCACTTGTCTAACGATCATAGGGTGAGTCGTGTCAAAAGGAAAAGAGGAACAATAAAATTGTGCTGTACCCAGAAACAGTTCCAGAACCTAACTCCTACCCATATCCCAACCTTTCAGAAACCTGGCCTTGAATTGGAGAAGGACTAGCACTGGGAGGTTGACAGTAGTTTCAAGTTTGAGTTCAGAATCAAGTACAAAAAGTCTGCATTGGAATCAGATGGCCGATCAGGAAGATAACACTTCTGCAGGACATAACATAGGACCTCCAGGATACACTTCGACCCCAGCAATGGAACAGTGGATGGATCAGAACATGGAAATCATGATCAATAGGTTTTCAGCCCTTATCCAAGGTCAAGGGGCTGATAAAAGGACAGTACCCTTTCCTACAGGAACTGTTGACCCATCACCTTTAAGTGTGAATGCGAGCCTACCCAATCCAAACACATATCCCATATACCCGCATACTACTCTCTATATTCTTATCTCCCATATCTAAACACTTACCCATCTTACCCTAATACATTCCCTCCTCAGCCAAATGTCAATCCAAACATCTATCACCAGTCTCAGACTACCACAATCCCAATCCCATATACTACTATACCTCCTACAACCCGCATCACATCTCCATCTACCAACATTCCTTTCCCTAATCCAAATGCATTCCCATTCTACATGACCAATCCAATCCAGGATAGTCCATATCTAAACCAAAATAGTTACAACCCTCAGCCTTCAGCCAAACTAATATATCCATTTGTTGGCTATGCACCACCTTATCCAGTTCCTCCAGTAGGACAGTTCTCGGGCACAGCTATGGTTGATACCAACGATGCTGAACTTGCAAACAAAGGGGAGATCAGAGAATTAAAAGACATGGTTCTAAAAGTCTTGAACAAAGGCGTATTCACCGTTCGAACAATGACATTGCAGCCTGATGCCATTTTACCTCCAAAATTTAAAATGTTTGATATCGAGAAATTCGATAGGACAGGATGCCCTATTGCCCATCTTAGGTCTTATGCACATGATATGTAGTAAATATGAGCAAGTTTCGAAGCAATGGCCTCCAATTTTCACTTAACTTTAATTGGAGCTGCCAAGCAATGGTCGATGTCTGTAGACAGCACTGTGATCGCCACATGGGATAAACTCCTAGATGAGTTTTAGAAAAGATATAAAGATAATAGTAATTGGGAAAAGCACAGGAGAGATCTTGATTCGTGCACCCGAAGAGAAACGGAGACATTTTCAGAGTATGCCGAAAGGTGGAGAAAGAAGATTGCCCAAACCCTAGACAGGCCTGACCCAGCTGAACAAGTCAGTATCTTTTTTAAGAAACCTTTAGCCGATTTATCTAGATCGTATATGTTAACTTCCTTATGCTGATTTCTCTATAATCTTAGATGTCGCATATCGCATCGACACAAAGATCCGTACCGGACAGATCAAGGTCGATCCCCCTCCAAGCTCGTTTCGATACTCCAAAGGAAAGACAGTAGCAACATTTGCCCCTGTTGTAAATATGTTAGGGAATGTGCCTACTATGGCTTTGCCAATTGTACCATCTGCTCATAATTATGGAAATATGCCTTTCAATTATTCACTTGATGGGTTTGTAAATGCATTGGAAAACAACAATAACAGAGGTTCAAGAAACAATTTCCACAGAAATGATAGACAGTTTGATGAACTACACGCTCTTATGTCATTGATATTTCGGGGGCTGAAAGCACAAGGAGTCCTCAAACCTATCGATGGTTACAGACCTCCTAACCTATTGCCTGCCATATGGGACCATGAAAAATATTGTGAATATCATCAGTCCAGTGGACATCTCACGGAAAAATGCTTCGTGCTCCAGCGAGCAATCCAAAACCTGATCGATGACAAAATCATTGAGAAACCACACCCCATGCCAAATGTGGTGAACAATCCTCTGCCAGCTAACCATGTCAATACCATCTAGTTTGAAACAGAAGATGTGAGCTCTCCCGCCAGGTTTGAAGTCTGCAATACCTCATTGTCATACCTCTTAATCCCTTTGCCCTCAAAGGAGGAGAATCTCGAATGCAACATGCTTTCTTTGAGCGACATTTTGTCCAATGCCCAGGATACTTCCCAAGTAGAAGTGAACAACATCGAAAAGGCCTCATGGATAGGAGGCGATGTCTCTCATCTCACTCGATCTGGTAGAGCATACCAAGCAGCTTAAGATATGGGTGGTCCGTCAGGGAAAGAGAAAGAAGTTAATACCAGTACCAATGATACTGGGGCTAAAAACATTGAAGACGCTCTTCTCACTCAAATGAAGAAGACCTAAGCCAATGTCTCCATTTGGGATCTTCTGTGTTCCTCAAAGACCCACCGTGACAGCCTTTCCAAGTCAATTAAGTCAAGCTATCATTCCAATCTGGACCTCGCTCGACGAGTTGACTCAAATGATTAGAAACATCCACTTTGGGAACGTTCTCATGTTCACTGACCTTGATTTACCAAAGGGAGGTGTAGACTATACTGATACATTGCATATTACTGTCGGTGTCCAGGAAAAGAGGGTATCGAAGGTTATGGTAGACAACGGTTCATCTTTGAATGTCTGTCCAACATCAACTTTAGCCAAGCTGGGAATGAAGATCTCGGACCTAGCTCCACCATCGCAATCAGTGCGAGCCTATGATAACACCAGTCGATGTGTGCTCGGAGTGGTAACGCTTGTGCTAACCATTGGCCCATTGAAAATGCCTGTCGAGTTCCAAGTATTGGATATCCCTTCTACTTTCAGTCTATTGTTAAGCTGTCCGTGGATTCATGACATGAAAGGAGTAGCTTCATCCCTCCATCAATGCGTGAAGTTCATCCACGAGGATCATATAGTCCTTATTTTGCTAGACAAACTCATGGAATCAAAAGGGAAAGGGGATGTTCATATTCTTAAAATTGAGCACGATGACACTGGCATCTTCTTGAGCGGATTCGAAGTAATCCCTCAAGCGAGGGTGAATGGGATTTAGCATGTAGGAGAAAGAATCATCAGTGACAAGAAAGTTGTGGAACCTAGAGAGATAGTCCCTTATTGCATGATCCATGATGAATTAAATTTTACCTCGCAAGTGCACGAGAATACCGGAGTATAGTTGCAAAAAAAAAGGGTCAAACCACAGAGACAAGAGAATGATTGATTTTGTTAACTAGTAACTTAAAAAGCAAAAGTAAACGACAGAGGGGGTTTTGTTGATTTCTTTAAAACTACTGACAAAAATTAAACTAATTTATCAACTAAATTATCAAAGCAAGTAAATAAAGAGTTTACCAAATGTGGAGGGAATCTAGGAATTGGATTTCAATTGTATCGCCTTCTTATGCTCATACAAATAAAGTATCAAACAACATCAAGGGTAATCACATGAATAAAGATTGAGACGCTTGGGTCACGGTTTGCAATCTTAGTATTCTCAAATTATTATACTTTATTGGTCCGTCCATATAACAATTCGAGAATCCTTTAAGCACACAAAGATTATAACACCTAAATTCTATCTTAGCATGGTCATGAATCAATAGAATTTAAGTAACAATGGAGATGACACACATATAGCTTATGTATTCTGGTCGTACAATTCACTATATCCAAATAAACAAAACGGTAAAATATACCTTCCCATATAAATACCAGAAGAGATTCTATTTTAATACTCCATTGAAACACAAGATGTTGAATGAATAATAAATAAATTAGAGCATAAGAATTTGATACAATTTACCTCCAATCCCTAGAAAGATGAATTTAGCTCATAATAATTGATAGTACAAAAACTTGAACCATTCTTGAATTAACTTTCTTCATAGACAAAGAAAAATTATACAAGAAGACTCTCCTTAATTCTAACCTAACAAGGATATATTTATAACCTAATAATGTACAACAACCAAGGAAAAAGGGATGCAATACATTAAAACTATCTAAAAGGGCCCCAAGGCTGCCGCACGCCAACCAAGGAGACAATATCCTGCGGCTGCCCTAAGTTGAACATAAGCAGATTTTAAGATTCTGCCTTCAACTTTCTACAAATTGCACTTTACACCCCTAAATTGGCATTTTTGGCTTTTTCTTTACTTTCTTCAACATGAGTTGACTTAAATTAACTTCATTGGACTTGGGATGTCTTGAGTTGACTTTCATCCTCATTAATTCTTCTAAAAACTTGAGCCATCCATCAAAAGTACACATTCCGTTAACTTTTCTTTTGCAAAACAGTTCTTTTCCATTATAATTCCTAACGGAGTGTAACGAAATCTTCTGAAATCACTTCAAAGCCATCCAACTTTGCAAGTTTAATCCCTTAAACCCCTGAAACTATAAAACAACACTAAAACACAATATTAGATAACAAAAACCTCGAGAATTAGCTAAATCTAAGCTGGATAAATACACAATAAATTAGTAAAATACTTATCTATCAAATACCCCCAAACTTAGACTTTTGCTCGTCCTCGAGTAAAACAAGAAAACAAAACAACTAAACTACAAAATAATTAAAAAAAAATTTTCTTTTCTCACAAGTTAAGCTTTAGCATGGCACCACATAATGCCTCAGAGTAAGATTAACAACACTAAGCAAATAACAACACATTGCCACAAGTCTAAACTTCCACTCAATCATCGTCAATCTCACTTTAAATATCCGTGTGTGTGTGCGCCATTACTCAATAGTTTCAAGAATTGAAATCCCTTATAGAGCCAAGTACCTCATACATTCCCTAAAAATAACAAGTATTAACCTTTGCACATATATATATATATATATATATATATATATATATATATATATATATATCAAAGTATACTTCATGAAACATAAAAACTAGTAATTCCTCCTCTCCATTACTACAAACATAAGTAGCAATACCGAAAAAAAAATTCACTTTTTTTTTCTTCTTTTCTTTTGCAATTTTTTTTCATTTTTTTTCCGAGAACAAACTTGTGGACTGTGCAATATTTAGCTCCCTTAAGCTTTCTAATTAACTCATGTAACGAGTATTAGGCTAATGACTCTCAAACCATATGGCTTTAAGGCATTAGGTGTAGAAACACCCCTACGAGCTTACTAACTCGAGTTAAAAAGGCTACGAAGCTAAACTACGTCTTCACAAAGATATTCCTTTTTTTTTTTGGATTACTTAAACTTTATTTAGGCCTAACTTCAAGGAGTAAGAACAGTTTAAAGATATCATAAATACTCTAATTTTTTTATTTATTTTTTTCAATATCAAAGGCTCTAAGGAATGCTATGTGCACTATACAACTCTATAAAGTCATTCAAATCTCCCAACAAATCAATTCATGATATAAAGTGCTCAAAGATTGGAGATTCAAAGTTCCATCAACTAGATTAAGTTTTAGCATATAGACAAGAACAATATGCATCGCTACTTACAAAATGTCATATACCAAACAAATTATCATCATTGGCGGTAGTAACCATGCCTACACTACAAACTCGATAAAAAACTTTCATATTTTCTGATTATTTTTTTTATAAACTAAAACAATTTTTTTTTTATAAACTAAAACAAACTACTAAAAAGAAAAATAAAACCATGAATTAGCAAAAATCTATAGATAACAAGAACTACTCCAAAACATAAGAGCATAAGATTATATTCCCACCCCCAAACCTAAATGACATATTGTCCTCAATGTGTAACAATATGGAAATAAGAATATGCAATGATGCAATTCTAATCCACAAGAACCAAAACAATTTTCTTTCCTCAGTCAATGCACTCCCAATCCCTCACCCCCAAACTTGATTTTTACATTGTCCCCAATGTGTACAATACCAAACAAGTGGACAAGAAGTCCCAGTTTCAGTCCATTGGGAAAATAATTGGCACCCACAGTTAACTTGTCACCCACCAACTGCTAGCCATTCCTAAAAACACTTTTTTTTTTTTCAAATCACCAAACAAGTAACAAGAATGCACTAATTTACCAAATTGCAAACCATCCCAAACACAAGTGAATTCACAATGCACACTGCTCAGTATATTGCGAAAGAGAGTCAAAAATTATCACAACCTATCTAAACCCAAACAATAATCTGCAATTAAAATGCACATATTACTAAATTCAAGATATATCTTGGAGAGTGAAGAGAATTCCCCAATTTCAAACCCGAGAAGAAATTGTGTTGCATCCTTTGCGGATTGAAGAGAACGAAGCCTTGGTGCACTGGATGGCACTGTGTAGGAAGAACACATATTCATTCGCTGGCGCTGAGGAAGTCGTTCGGAAGGGAGCTGTTGTGGCCGAATTTGAGGAGGAGAGAGATAGAAGGTGGGGACGGCCGACGTTCAATGGAGGGATGAGAGAACAGAGGCGCGCTTGGCCGGAATTAATGGAGATAATAGCGAAAGCTCGCCAGTGCTGAGGTTGGTGATGGGGTTGCGGCGCGACGGGTCTGCTGGGAAGGAAAGGACGGCTTGGGAGGAAGGCCACCGGAGTGGGCTGCTACTACTGTGGGCTCGCTGGGAGGGAGAGGCTGGCATGGGAGGGGATTTTGACTTAGGGCTTTTCACTTTCTTTCTCACACTTTTTGTTTCATTTTTTTTTTTTTTTTACAACCGTGGTTTCAAGCGGCCGCATGATGCGAGCGCCTACAAAAATCCCAACTTTCTGGTTTTGACGCGATCGCACAGGGAGCGATCGCATAGTGTATTTTTTTTTCACTTAGACCCCTTTAGATTGCTCCCCTTTCCATTTTAGTCCGAACTGGCCTCACTTGCATTCTAAATTGCACAACAATAACACTATAGTCAAAATTAAGGTTTAGAAACACTAAATTACAAAAAAAAAAAAATAATAAATAAATAAATAAAATAAATAAAATAATCTTTTTGGAGGGTGACACTATAAACATTCCCCTATAAACCCACAAACTTAAGGAGACTCTAAAGAGTGACTCAAACTCAAAACATATAAATACAACACTAACTAACAGGCTTCTACCCCCAAACTTTAAAACATGCAATGTCCTCAAAGCTCATATCGAAAAAAAAATGCATGCCAAAGGTTTGTGAATTGAAGCCACTAAATTATCCTACAAAAGCAGAAGGGAAAAAAAATAATAAAATAATGTTACCTAGTTGGGTTGCCTCCCAACAAGCGCACTTGTTTAACGTCGTTGGCTCGACGCAGATTGAAGCAAAAAAAAACTAGGGATCCCACAACTCTGTTGTCTCAATCGTTTCCATCATCGAGATCCCTTCATTGTACAGCTTCACACGGTGCCCATTGACCCACTTACAATCAGAAATCGGGTAAATGGTACCCACATCTAAAAGCTTGAGCACTTCGGCTCTCACCACATCCTCCATGTGAGAATTGAGTTTTCTCTGATGCTCTCTAGAAGGCTTGACACCTTCTTCGAGATGAATCAAGCTGTCGAAAGTCCAACCTATTGCTTCCCCATGTGCCCTCAACACACTCAGCGATTGCTCTTCTTGCTTGCTAGTCAAATCAACGGCAACAAATATAGGCAAAGTGTCTTCCTCCCAAAAAGAAACATATTTGACTGTCTCGGGCAATTGTTTCAATTCTAACTTAGGAGGGGGCATTACAGATGGTACAAATTTTTCGTTGACATGCCCTAGGGGGTGAAAAGGAGAGTCACTAAGAATTTTCTCTTCTGTCTCATCGAAGACAACTTTGATTTCACGGACTTCCTCATTATCCCTGTTCTCACCACCCTTCAACAAAGCCTCAATTTCATCACAAATACGCTTATTCTCCAAATTCTCAGAGATTATAGATTCTAACTTATCAACAAAGAAGCATTCAGTCTTATCATCAGGCATTTTCATAGCATCAAACACAGAGATCTCAATAGTTTCATCCATAACAGACATGGACAATTTACCATTTTTTACATGGATAACCGTGTTAGCAGTAGCCATAAAGGGTCGGCCAAGGAGAATGGGCAGTTCTTGATTAGTGTTAACTTGTTTTTCTATTTCTAAGACAACAAAGTCTACAGGTAAAATCAGTTTGTCAATCTGAACTAAAATGTCCTCCACAATGCCCATAGGATGTTTCACTGAACGATCAGCTAATTGCAAGGACATTGTGGTGGGTTTTAGTTTTCCCAAACCTAGTTGCGTATAAATAGAGTATGGCATTAAGTTAATGCTAGCACCTAAATCCAACATTGCCTTCACCTTTTTCGAATCCCCCAAGAAAATTTGGATGTTGAAGCTACCGGGATCTTTCGGTTTAGGTGGGAGGTTCTGTTGGAGAACAGCACTAACATTTTTTGACATTATCACCTTTTCATTCTTCTCATACCTATGTTTCCTGGTAGTGAGATCTTTGAAAAATTTAGCATAAGATGGGATGTTCTTGATTACATTCAACAAGGGAAGATTTATGTTGACTTTAAAAAATATCTCATAGATTTCTGAAAACTGTTTATCCATCTTATGTTTTATCAATCTACCAGGAAACGGGACAGGAGGCACATAAGGTTTACAAAGAGGTTGTTCTGCTAGGAGTCTTTCCAAAATTGTAGGTTCCTTTTGTGCCTTCTCCCCACTAACATTCACATCGCAGTTACCATTAGAAGAAGAAGGATCAGAATGCACCTTCTCACCAATTATTTTACCACTGCAAAGTGTTGTAACCGCCATTGCTTGTTCATTTTGACTTGGGAAGGTACCTTGCTTGTGGCCTTGCAGGGATTTGGCCAATTGCCCAACCTGATTTTCCAATTTGCTTAATGCTGCCTCATGCTGCTTGTGCATCTGCTCATTCTGCTTGAACCTCATTTCATTGTCTTGCTGGTTCCTCCGACTATCAAGCATAAAGTTCTGGAACATCTCCTCCAAAGGGGTTTGAGTCGGTTGAACAGCTGCCTGCTGCGGCTGTGGTGGAGGATGATGAAGAGGTTTCGGATTACCCCATGAGAAATTTGGATGATTCCTCCAACCCATATTGTAGGTATTTGAATACGGATCATTGCGAGGCCTTGGAGGATACGAATTCATGGAGTTAACCTGCTCAACATATTCAGGAAATTGTGCACTAGATGGACAAGAGTTAGTAGTATGAGAATAAATACCACAAATAGAACATGTATTATAAACATTAGGCATTTGTATATTAGGCTTCGCAGCCGAGAGCTCCTCAACCTTTTTCATCAAATATTGCACATTCCTATCTAAGGTACTATTGTTATTAATCTCATATACTCCTCTTGCTTTACCCCTCACACTTTTCTGTTGGGAATTTTCCTCAAGCATTTCATACAAATCCCTCACCTCAACAGGTGTTTTCTCAAGAATCAACCCACCTGAAGCATTGTCCACCATGGCTTGGTGACTTAGTCAAATATTATCATAGAATTGTTCGTACAAGATAGAAGGTGGAAAATCATGATGTGGACATTGAAATTGAAGTTGTTTATATCTGTCCCAAGTTTCATGAAAAGACTCTCCTGGCTCTTGCGAAAAATTTATAATTTTCTTTCTCATTTCAGCCAGGGTGGGATGTGCATAGAACTTTTGAATGAACGTGTCAGCCACTTGCTGCCACGTTTGTAAACTGCCTGGAAGTAAAGTATTCCACCACACTTTAGCTGCATCCTTTAAAGCAAAAGGAATACAGCGCATCCTGAGTTGTTCTTCTGTTAACACTCCTAGAGGGAGGTTATCTACTGTAGCATGAAACTCACGGAGAAAACTCAAAGGGTCCTTTGTGACCATTTCATGAAAGGAAGGTAAGAGATTCAAATAATGACCCTTAACTTCATAATTTCTAGCGGTAGCAGGTAGGGCCAAAGGAGAGGGTGATTGGTCAATTCTAGGGCGATCATAATCCTTCATATACCGTTGTGCAGCCATGTTATTGCTTTGCGGATTCAATTGCAACACGTCAGGATCAGGATATTGCAGATGCTCTCCCTGATTTAGTTCTACCTCTATGTTCCTACCTACCAGAATAATGTTATCGTTTAATTACGCCAGCGTGGGATTCAGTGAACGGCGACCAAACATAAAAGTTCAGCTACCACGACGTTACCAGTTAAACTAACTCAATCAATCAAACTTGTCCCCGATAACGGCGCCAAAAACTTGATGAATTAAATTTTACCTCGCAAATGCACGAGAATACCGGAGTATAGTTGCACAAAAACAAGGGTCGAACCAAAGAGACAAGAGAATGATTGATTTTGTTAACTAGTAACTTAAAAAGCAAAAGTAAACGACAAAGGGGGTTTTGTTGATTTCTTTAAAACTACTGACAAAAATTAAACTAATTTATCAACTAAATTTTCAAAGCAAGTAAATAAAGAGTTTACCAAATGTGGAGAGAATCTAGGAATTGGATTTCAATTGTATCGCCTTCTTATGCTCATGCAAATAAAGTATCAAACAACATCAAGGGTAATCACATGAATAAAGATTGGGACGCTTGGGTCACGGTTTGCAATCTTAGTATTCTTAAATTGTTATACTTTCTTGGTCCGTCCATATAACAATTCGAGAATCCTTTAAGCACACAAAGATTATAACACCTAAATTCTATCTTAGCATGGTCATGAATCAATAGAATTTAAGTAACAATGGAGATGGAACACATATAGCTTATGTATTCTGGTCGTACAATTCACTATATCCAAATAATCAAAACGGTAAAATATACCTTCATGTATAAATACCAGAAGATATTCTTTTTTAATACTCCATTGAAACACAAGATGTTGAATGAATAATAAATAAATTAGAGCATAAGAATTTGATACAATTTACCTCCAATCCCTAGAAAGATGAATTTAGCTCATAATAATTGATAGTACAAAAACTTGAACCATTCTTGAATTAACTTTCTTCATAGACAAAGAAATATTATACAAGAAGACTCTCACTACAAAAAAAATGACTTTTTGGAGCGCTCATTTTCCGTCCCTAAAAGTCGATTTGCCGTCCCTAATAGTATTTAGGACGGCAATTAGGACGGCAAAATAGGGCCCTAATTAACATGGGTGCTAAATGTTTTAGGGACGGGACGATCCGTCCCAAAAGTTTTTTAAGGACGGTGATTTGCCGACCCTAATAGTATCCAAGAAATTGCTGGTTTTTGGCGGAAAAACAATAAGGACGGACTTCTGCCGTCCTAAATGTTTTGGCGCCAAAAAAAATGGTGGGTGCTAAATGTTTTAGGGACGTGAAAGATCCGTCCTAAATGTTTTGGCGCCAAAAAAAAAGGTGAGTGCAAAATGTTTTAGGGACGGGGAAGATCCGTCCCAAAAGTTTTTTAAGAACGGTAGTCTGCCGACCCTAATAGTTGGTGGGAAACCAATAAGGACGGACTTTTGCCGTCCTAAATGTTTTTGTGCCAAAAAAATTGGTGAGAAAAATCTAAAAATATTGGCAGTTAATGATACAAAAAATTTGGCGGAAATTTTTTTAATGTCGATTCTCTCCGTCTCAAACGATACGAAAAGAAACATTATCGTTGAGATCATTCCATCCTAATTATAAATTTTTTATATCAGTATATATTGTTGTTTTATTTACCCATTAAGATTTCAAACCATTCAATTGGGTAATGCATGTTATATATACAATGATATATCAACAAAAAAATTTATATCATACACTACATCAATTTGAAATTGATTGTTAATAAAAGATCCCAAACTTTATCTATCAAACCTACAAACGATTTCTTGAAATATAAAACATCGTTTCTACTTTAAATTCCGAATTAGTAGATCCAAATAAAAAAAAACCAA
Source organism: Platycodon grandiflorus (assembly GCA_016624345.1). Lineage (NCBI taxonomy): Eukaryota > Viridiplantae > Streptophyta > Magnoliopsida > Asterales > Campanulaceae > Platycodon > Platycodon grandiflorus. The sequence continues at coordinate 9,232,172 of CM028367.1, read as the reverse complement.
AAACAAAGGCTCGATGATAACTTTTGACCATCATACTCCGTGTTTAACGTCTTTGTGTTGAACTTCTTTCCACGCTATTCCCAAAAGCAACCTGAAAAAATAAGTGAAATAAAACAATCAATTGAAAAAAGTCCATGGAGTTTGATGCAAAGTGGCCTCATATATTCAACTAGCAAGACAAGTTTCACAAAGTACTCCATTCTAACTAAGAGAAGTGACCTTCATGCAACATATTTAAGTAGATAAAAACCTATCATAGCCATACAGAAAATCCCTCCACTAAGCGATTTGATAAATCACAACAATACAAAATCTGAAATTGCTTTGTATAGAATTAGTCAATCACCTAATTTGTTGCAATTTATCAAGCTATCCAAGATTTCAAAACTTATCTCCATTCTAAGTTCATTCAATATATATTAAAGACTTGGGCCATTGATATAGCCAAGTCTAGCTCTATTGTTTGTTTAATTGTACCAACCCTAGCTAGACATCATCCATTATGCATGACAATACTATAATCTCTTCTTATACATGACTTTGACATCTCTATAATAACTCCTGTTACATTATAATCAGTGTGAATGTATATAATAATCAAGAAGCTTTTTAGCACATATGGGTCTTAAAATTAGGATACCTGACTATCCTATGGTCTTCGGACATCTTAATCTGCTTTCCACTAATACTGCCACAAATGGCAACAGGAACAGATGAACAAGTCAACAATAACATCAAACTAGGACAAATGGCAACCTGGAAAAATAAATGAAATAAAACAATCAATTGAAGAATCCCATGGATGGATGAAATGTAGCCTGATATATTCGAAAGCAACCACATACTAATATTTAGTAAACAAGAATGATGTCGCACGTGTTCATGTAATATAAAAGAACCAAAAAATCTGTATAAAGCACCAGAGATGGCATTATTCTGTAGCATACTACACGAACAAGAAAAAAATTTGAACTGTGAGATAATAAAACTGTAATCAAAGTATAAGATCAAAATTGAAATTCAAGAATAAAATAGATCTAGTAATCAAAGCCAATTGTGAAGAGAACATAATGAAGGAGCTGACTTACACAAACTGCAAGTTACTAAGGTTTCCAACCCGAGGTGATAAGGTCCCAGATAAATTCTGACTAGGCAGCACTAGAAGAGAAAGAAGGCCAATCAAGAATGAGTTTACTAAGTATGCATTGGCAGAATTGCAGAAAGTTTATGCTTTTAATCAAGAACCAATGCATGTAGTAAGTAGGGAGGTGAAGGAATTAGAATCTCACAGAGCGGAAACCATCAGGAGAGCAAGTGACCATCCTCCAACTACAAGGATCAACAGAGGTAATATCGCAATTCTCAAGCACATTATGTGAATCAATTAGGTCACTCTTTATGGCCATCAAAGTCACAACTGCTCTAAAATTGAGGAAATAGGGGAAAAGTTCAGTCTTTTATATCATACTATATGTTATTCTATTATCTAACTGTTCTTTAATCATTGAAAAAGATAAAGAGTGAAAACCCATGAACTCAAACATGCAGTTTCACTTGTAGAAAAGACTAATTGATGAGAACAAGTATACAAGAACCTCAGTCCGAAATTTTCTAATGTATGGCTAGTCTAAATTACTTGGGCTCCGCTAATGAATTCTTTTACGTTGATTCGATTCAGTGTTCTTGTGAGCAGTTAAACAACAGTAATAACTAAGAGGGAGAAAATCCCAATCAAAAAGTAAGGATAACCAAAAAAGTGTAACCTTGTTGCCAGAGAAATTTAATATAGATATGCCACTACTACAGGTGAATTTTTCTTACACAATTAAAGCCTTAAAAGGTTGACCATAATTATAGGTCAATGGTCCCCGATAATACAATTAGTAGTGTAACCTAAATTTAAAAAAAAACACTAAGTAAGATCTCTTCATATTCACCAGGTAGCCTAATTTTAACATTTTAGCATTGCAAAGAAACAGAATCCGGTCGAATGGGAGTCAAAGCCAGCTCAACACACAAAAAGGCTTCAATTTCAAGCAGATCGCAAAGAAAAGAAAGGATGCATTTCAAATATGAAAATTTGGTAGCACTCACCTGTTTGCCACGGCCATGCGATCAAAGGCGAATTAACAACATGTCTAGCGGCGGGAGGTGAACCCGATAGTAGCGGTGCGGCTCCCGATTTGCTAGAGCATCACAATAGGGAACCAAATTTAGAATTTTCAATAACATAAATACGAGGTGCATTTTAGATCATACAAAAATGTGCACATAGAACTTCACACCCGTGTTAAGACCACACGGTCTAGGAAATCAAATTTCACTAAAACATAGATATAATCTGAAATCTCTTTAAGATGCTAAGTTTAAGACCAAAAAACCTGTCTCTCAACACAATTATAACACTATTTAAGTTGTGTAAATAAATTGATTATTGAAGAACTGTTTAAGAGAAGATGGTTTTCAGTTTCATTAGCATACTGCATCTACCAGGAAACTTACATGACCCTATTTGACCCATTGCTTCAAGTGCACATTCAAATTCATCAGCATCTTCACTTTCCAGTAACCCAAGCCTACATTCAATGGCTGAAATAACAGTTTTAACACCTAATCCACAAGAAACATCGAATCAGTTGGAAGCAACCTCTCCACCCTTAATAAAATTAATAAGACAATACTACACTCAAACAATAAAGCTATGAAAAGTCTAGTAACAAAATTAATTAAACATCCATGCAACCGATTCTAAAAAATTGCGGAGAAAGACACTTGAATGCGAAGAAAGAACACACCCAATCTTTGTTATGTTCCATGAATTCGTAGCTCACACCAAATCAATGACTTTGAAGCATGGTAAGGAGATCTTGACGACTACTCGGAAAAAACGTAGGATAAGAACAAAACAAAAGGATATAACTCTTTCAACAAAACAGAATCAATTTTGAAACACAAAAAAAAGACCATATATTCTTCTCTTTTTGATGGTGATGTTTCTTTTCCCTTAAGAAATAAACACTACGTCAACCTGGATTCGCTTACTCCATGTCTGTGATTCTCCGGATTTGCTTGCTGAATGTCCAAACGAATCATTTTTAAAATGTAGTTTTAGCTTAAAAAGAAGTATCATATAAAAGTCATTGACAAGCATGTCCCCATGGAGAGGGCTCCTTGAAAGAGTCCAGTTGAGACCTCATATGCACCTCCAGGAATGGGTGTTTTGCCACAATTTTGAACAAACAAGAAAAAGCAATTTATTGGTGCCAACTTTGCCGGACAATAACAATAAAGTATCGCCATAGAACTTATCATATACAAATTTTAAATGCCATGGCCTACATAATTCACTATACCTTCAATTAGATGCTACATGAGAAAGTTAACAATAATGAGTTTAAAATGTTCATTAATTTTCTTTGCGAAAAGTTATTGTGTTTTGTCCACTGTAGCTCTCCCGCAATTTGTGTCATTAACTAATACAACAAAAATCCTTGTATTAGTGCATATATTTGATGAGCACCAGACAACAGTGTAACTCATTGAGCCAAAGAAAAAAAATGAAAAAAAGAATAAAACCAAATATAGCTGCTAGACCATTGACTTATTAGATTCACTAACGAACATAAAAATGTTCTCATTGGACAAAAGCCTTCCACTAATCATCATTGCTCTTGATCTTAAAACAGATTCAGCTGAAGAATTGCTGAGAGATTGGTAGCTTAATAACGTCAGTAAAACTACTTCCATTAAGGCAATAGAATAAATTGGTACTAAGAGTCGTAACAAAATACACGAAGTAGACTCGGTCACATAAGCACCTTATTATAGTACTAAGTAGTTGAAGAAGGGTAGTCGCAACAAAAACTACTTTGTCTGAATTTCACCAACTTCATCCATCAGGCGATCAAATGAGCAAGTAAAACACAAGTCAGGCACGAAGTAGCAAAAGAGTTAAGTAAACAAAATCCAAGAGTTGCAATACAAGAGAATAAAAAGGAAATATGGTTAAATGTTGAAACCATTCCCAAATGAACATGTGTGGTAGTCTACTCAATTTCATATTTGATTTTGCCAGCACCACTAACTTAACTTTGGGAGGTTGAGCCCAATTGTGTTGCTGATTAGTTTGTCATTACCCAGATTTGTTGTAAGCCCATTATTAATTAGACCTTTGAGGTCTAATCAACCAAATAATTGCAAATATACTGGTTTCCCAGATGGAAGACAAGAGTCACAAGACTGAATCAATGTGCCAGCATAAGACTCGTGCAACTACCCATATACAAGCTATAACACTAAGTCTAACACCACAGAGATTAGATTGAAAACCAACCTGACATTGCAGCAGACCGCATCAAAGTTTGAAATTTCTTCATAATGATAGCAACAGGGGTTTGACTTGTCCTAAGTTTCTAAAAATTACAGGATAATCATCACACAAACTTTAGTCAGACCATGATCAAACACATGAAATAACAATAACAAGAGACGAGTCATACGTACTCACATCAACAGAAGATGCATCATCCCCTACTTTATAGTTTGCAGATACACGCAAAGCCTTTGTCTTCTCGTTGACTTCTTCTAAGCTATATGCTACCATGGACAAGTCAAATATTCTGATATGTACAAAAAAAGAACAAAATTCCTACCTATACTGCTCATGAATAAAAAAATAAAAACTTCCTACAATCACTTACCCTATATTAATGTTCAAAGTACAGCTTTACTTCTTTTTAGGCTGAATAAAAAAGATTGCCTCCCTCACTTTGACAACACTTGAAAAAACTTCACATGATGTTTTATGATGAAGTTAAAAATTACAAGACTACACACACATGACATAAGATTTTGTATGATGCATCCCAATATATAAAGTGGGATTGACAGACCACGTAAAGTCACCTGTCACATCTTACGGCCCATAACTTTGAAGATTCCATCCAAGAATTTTGGTATTTATTACTCAGAGCTGAAGTTGTATCAATACCAGCTATTTCTTTTTATCTCCCTTGAAATATAAATAGGGGGAAGGGGTGTTTTCCCTTGAAAAGATAGAGCCTACAATGCATATATCATTATTGCAAATGCAAGAGGAAGAGGGAATTCTCTCTATCATTTCAAGACCTTAATTTGTTATAATTTCAAATGTCATTTTGAACCAAAACCAAACTTTTTTAAATGAAAATAAATAGAAAGGCCAATTGACTGCCTAGTGAGTCGTTACATATATGTTCATGCTTGTCATTACAGCCTCGAACAACAATTTAGGGGAACAACAGTAACCACCTGAAGCAACAATCACTTTTATTACTATCTTTTATTTACTAACAATTACTCCATTTTCAAGAAAATGAAGCAAAAAGTCATAACATTGATGAGAATGAGAGATCTCTACTAAATCACAAACAATATTAAACAAGAGAAATGCAAATGATTAAGCCATTTTCCATAGCATACAACATAAATAAACCCCAATTAAATTAGGCTAGGCTAGTGGTGCAGGAGCTGGTTGAGATTTAGAAGGAGGTGGGAGAGCACCAGATTTTGTATTAGTGTTTTCCATCAAACAAATTAATACTCCATTAAGCATCATCATAATAATGAAAGGCGGCATCAAGTTAAAAGAAGAACCTCGAATTGAATAGAGGCATATTGAGTTTTATTCTCAGAACTTTCCATCAAAACTCTCCCGAACCCTACATAGTCAAATTAAACAATTTATCAGAAAAATAAAAAACCCGAAAAATCAAAAGAAAAAGCATTAGTTGAGTTAAACAACAGTTTACCAAGTGAGAAGGAGAGAAACAAAAGAGTCATAACAAGAAAACCCGTGAGGAAACAAGACTGACCCATGATTTCTTTTCCGATTCTACAAATTGCCTTCTTCTTCTTTCTTCTTCTTCTTAAATCTCTCGCACACAATATTTATAAGTATTGAAAGCAGTTTCTAAGAAGGCGTCATAGCCAGAGGAGCTCAAATCCAATGACTATTTTAGTGAAATCTTAATGGCGACCCTCTTCGACACATCAACATAACAGGATACAAAAATCAACCAAAAGAAAAAGAATGTTACCTGTTGTTGTTATGTGCGTCGAGCTCCCTTAAAGCCCTAAATCGGGTGTAGGCACTGCTCTTTTATGTACCCAACTAAAATTGGGATCAAACGAAAATCTAGAAAAAGGAGGAGGATGAGGAGAATGAAAACAAAGAACTGACCACTGCAATATACGACGAGATGAGAGAATTGCTTATGTACTTAGGGCGCAATCGTTTTCCTGAAGCACTAATCAGATTATAATATGAACCAGTCACCCTCCTTTGAAGCCCTAATCAATTTGTATCACTATCGGTGCTTCTAATTGAAGCTAGAAAGAGGTTTGACGAACTTGATTGGATTTCTCTGAAGCCCTAGAAAATTAAGAGAGAGTAGGAGAGAGCGGGAGGGAAGAAAAGAGGGGGGAGGGAAAGTTTTGGGAATATTAAAGTGAAATTTTTTGGAATTTCTTATTTTTGCCTCCCAATTAGCCGTCTAATTAGATTACGACGCTAATGCCCCGTCCCCAATTGAAGTATTTGCTACCCCCAGCTCAGCTGACCTAATTGATCACTTAATAGGGTCGGATGGTAGGTGCGACTTAAAATGTGGGGTTCCTAAAACTACTTTTTTTTGTAGTGTCTCCTTAATTCTAACCTAAAAAGGATATATTTATAACCTAATAATGTACAACAACCAAGGAAAAAGGGATACAATACATTAAAACTATCCAAAAGGGCCCCAAGGCTGCCGCACGCCAACCAAGGAGACAATATCTTGCGGTTGCCCTAAGTTGAACATAAGCAGATTTTAAGATTCTGCCTTCAACTTTCTGAAAATTGTACTTTACACCCCTAAATTGGCATTTTTGGCCTTTTCATTACTTTATTCAACATGAGTTGACTTGAATTAACTTCATTGGACTTGGGATGTCTTGAGTTGACTTTCATCCTCATTAATTCTTCTAAAAACTTGAGCCATTGTTCGTCGGTTGGTTTAACCTAACCGTTTGTTTAATATCCGCAAGTGCACGGGCTATTGTAATATAGCGAATGCAAGTACGAGTCGATCCCACAGAGACAGGGTTTACTTAGGAATTTGTTTTTTGTCTTTAGACTTATAGAATAGATTGGGAGAGATTGAGATTGGTTTTGAAAATGGGAAGAAACATATGCAATAAATACTTTTAAACGAAACTTAATATGACAAAACATTCTCGGAATTGGAAATCATACACATAATTTGTTCATCAAATAGTCGTTGTCTTTGAGAATAAGGGTTTTCATAAAAATCAAGGATGATATGCTAGGCCTACACTACTTCGGGTTAAGACAATAGCGTTTGTATTCTTCACTAATTATGTCCTAACTTTTTGAGATTTCCGTTTATGGTACTCCCGCCCTGTCACAAACGGGCATTCCGGCTTATCTCTAGCTGACCATAATTAGTAAGAATCCAATAAGAACAAGAGTCAACATATTTTCCATTCAAGGAACATCCCTAGGCCGTTGAACTACTTTCGTGATCAATGGAACCTAGTTTCTTTATATGGTTCCGTCAACCGAGATTCACCGCTAGGTCCTTCTCTCAATTGACTGAATCATACAAGTTGGACGTCTCCAAAATGTAAGTCATTTAGAGATTGATATAAAGAAATTGCTTTAGATGAAGTTAAAGGACAAGACTTTCATATTTCAAGATGAACGTTTTATGTATTGAGTTTCCAACCCCAAGAACAAGGGGGATTACTCACTAGCCATGTAAAATTAATAAACAATAATATAGAGGATAGAGTAAGAGAGACTTATTGTGAAAATAGAAGATGAATGGCTGGAATAATACTTTGCTTTTATTGCTTGCTTTCCAAGGAGATCTTCAAGAATGAATATGAACTTCAATCCTCAAGGATTTTTGGAATTCAATACAATAAGTGTTTGTGTCTAATTTCTAACAATTTCTGATGAAAATCCTACATATATTTTCGTGTCTAATACTGAGTACAAGGGGTCTATTTATAATGGGGAGGAAACTCTTCAAGAAGGTGCCTCCAAAAGGTGCCTTTTAAATCTGCAGATGCAATTTGCACGGCCGAGTCAAGGAAGTTGCACGGTCGTGCTCTTCTGGCGCCAATTTTGAATTTTGATTTTTGACATCTTGCACGGCCGCTCCACCATAAGCTGCACGGCCGCTCCGAGGGGACACGGCCACTCTTCCTTCAAGACACGGCCACTCTAAGCTTTGAGACCAAAAATTGCCCAAAAATGGCTTTGTGCACGGCCGCTCCTTTGGTGCACGGCCGTGCTAACTGATTTTTGGTTTTGTGAGTTTGATTTGTTTGTTGCTCTGCCATGCCTTTGCATCAAAATTTGTCTAGGCATTCTTTGATCATAAAGACTCAAAAACCTGTCTAAAACGCACAGAACATACCAAAAAGCGTAAAATCTAATAAATATGAAAAATGAACTAAAATGTGTCTAAAATGAGATGAAAATGGTAATTAAACTGTGTAAAAGTATATAAAAAGTAAGGATAAATGACTATATAATAGTCACTTATCAAACTCCCCCACACTTAAGCTCTTGCTTGTCCCCAAGCAAGTTTAGGATAAAAAGAGGGAGAAAGAAAGAAAGATACCAGAATGATCCCTCAGAAATATAGTAGCAAGCCCTGATTGCTTTTTGGATATTGCCTTTATCTTTCTAATCATATTCTATATACCCTTAGAATTCATTAAAAAGAAACATTTAGGGGATACTTTAAAGAAATAACTTTTAGGACTATAACCTAATATAGCATATATAGAATTTGATCAAGCAAAGCATGGTTAGAAGGATAGATCTTTAGATCACTCACTTGGTAAAAGAAATGTCTTCACTCCTTAGAGTGGTTTTTCGAGAAGAATGAATCTATTACTTTAAAATGTACAAGGGGAAGTACAAACACTTATTCACAAACTAGAAGCTTCCATAAAATTGTATTGCATTTTTGAATCACAAGGACGAAAAAATGGATGATGATAGTGGAAAAATCTCATCAAGGTATTAGCAATTTTATCTTATTATTGTACGTGTTATAAAAAGGCCTTTGTAATTTTTGATCCTTTCAAGTAGGAGGCATAGTGGCTGCGAACCCCATGCTCCTAATACTCAGATCAAGAATACTTATTGGATATTACTCCGTTTGGCAAGGAAGCATCGTCGCGTGACGCCGTGCCCGAGTTACTTAGGAAGTAATAAGCTTTTCTTTTGCCTTTAAGATTTGGTGACTGAGTCACTCTTTTAGCAATAAGATAAAAATTGTTTAACCTTGATTTGATTTAGTGGAAATGGAAGGATGGGATTTAGATGAAGGGGTGTGATTCAAGGGTGCATAACAAAATAGATGCTTCTAATAAGGGAATAAATATTAAGTAAAATTTAATATGTACATTTTTAAAGAAATATTTTCAAGAATTTTTCATAGAGATAACCAAGAGTATAAAAAGATTAATAAAGATTCCTTCTAATCAAATGTTTTTTCTTTGATAAAACCCTGTATTTTGCTATATTAACTTATGAGGCTTTTAATTTATTTCCTAAAAATATCCCTATATTTTTCTTCTTATTAATTTCTAAGTTTATAGAAAGTATGAGAGGAAAGATAAAGGCATTATTCTTGGGCAAATAGCAAGCATATGTGTGACGACCCGAGTCCGGGATTCGATGTTGAACCCCAACTCGGTGCGCCAAACTAACAAGAACAATCGAAGAGAGCGATTACAAAAGCTCGAACCCAAAACCAAAGCAGCGGAATACTATAAACAAGGCAGCGGAACAACAAATGAACTTGAGCCTCAAAGCTCGATTAACAAAATTCCAACAACATTAAAATAACCTCCACGGCTAAACAATACACCGGAGAACAACACTAAAGATAAACCCAATAATTAAAACCTCGACGGCTAAATACACGAGCCGGAGAAACAATAATACTTAAATACCACGAGTCAGGAATCCAAAATAATATAGTACGACAACTGGCGCGACTACACTAGTCGGCACCAAAGTACAAATCTAACGAATACAACTATTTCTACCCATAGACTAAGTTTACATAACTTAGTGAACCTCATAATCTCACAATACAAGAAATAAGAAGGAAATGGCAATAAAAATACATCTTGCTAACTCCAAGCTCCAAGACTCGCTGGAACTTAACACGCAAGCGAGGAGGTTGTTGGGTGAGTCTAAAAGACTCCGTAAGATACTATAATGTATTGGGTGTTATAAGTATGAATGTAATAGTAAACCAAGACTCTATATGCACTAATCTTGGTAATAAATTTTAACTTAATCAATAATCGACAAATTACTACGTGTGACTATATGGCATGGCATTATGCACAACAATATAGCAGGAAGGTAAACATGTAGGAGCACATAAAGGCAACCAACCCTATACTAACGAGAGGCTCAATGATCGCCAACCGTCCCATACCGGTTGGAAATCATGACCAACATTCGCTTATATAGGAAACATATAAGAGCGGTAAGTAAACACATTTAAAGGGATACGATTGTCGAGGTACACCTCCGACCAAACCAATAGTTCCAACCAACCAACCAATATTGTACCAATCGTAGAGCCGTTGTTGACGTGCTCGAACTATAATGAAACCATAATCTTACAATAAATAATCTTTGAACCATTTTATTTGAAATTCACAAAAAAACCCGGTGCCACGGTCCCTACAACCCGGAAAGAACACCCGGTATAATAGCTTACCAACGTTGCGGTTTTGCCTACAAACACTTGGCGCTATTCCCTACCGGCGGGGGGCGAGAACTCAATGTATTGGCCTTCGACTATTACGTAGCCCTGCTCTTGTAATAATTGAGCGTCAATACACCCCTCTCAAACAATCATGCCATGGACTTAACTAATGCTCAAGTAAAATATTTACTCGACATTTAAAAATAAACGGTCATACTCCAAAGTAGGGAGCATACCACAACAATCACATTCAATAACAATACGAATGTTTCAAGTAGGTCACAATAAGCCTACAACAACAAATCAACAAAGTGTGCTAATAAACATTAAACACACAAGCAATCATCAAAGTAGGATGATTGTCCTATCACATACTAGAACAATTACACAATGTCCGTAATCTTTGGACATATAACCAAAACATGACAATAGGCAAAGTAGGCCTAGTATACAACTCAATTAAATTATCTAAGTCCGTAATGCCAGACTTTACAATCACAACATACGTAAGTCTACACGTACTTACAACCATTAAGCGATACATAACGATAATACTTGATTCGGGATCTTTTACGGTATCCTATAATCACTTGAGACACTTGTCTCATATATAACATTAAACCATCACATAACATTATCGTCGTGTACCATGTGTATCACGACTCATTACAAATCACATCCTATTCGACTCGCGAGTCGGTCATGACTAGTGTTCATTTCGCATAAAAGTTTGGTTTATAACGATATGCTTTACGAGACTCCATTTGAGTCGTTACTAATATTCGAGACATCGGGATGAACCGTAGTATCATCCCTAATTAACCATTCTATTCTCAACACCATTATTCGGTATTATAAAGTACCCAAAACAACATCACAAATTCATAGCGAGTAAACTAACGACAAAATATCAATGAGTTGCTATTATACAAAGTTTATTAACACAACATGATTTCTCCAACATCGCGCAACGATACCGTTAAATTCACCAAATATTCCACAAAAATCCAAATATTACAATTTTTCCATATTTAGAAAGTAGACATCCGAACTATATTTTACCACTTTGAATTTCCTCATTTGGACTTATATTCATCAACATGCAACCACATAAAGATTGAACTACTACTCAGATTTTCCAGCAACAATTCATTCTGCGCAGCGTTATAACAAGAACCATTTGAGGTACTTCCCAATATCAAAACTCAATGAAAATTTACAGGACATTACTAAACATATCAATGTAAAACATATCCAAAAATCATGCAATTCTCATGGACGGATTTTTCCCAGCAAATTCAACAACATGACTTAAAATTGTGACAAATCTGATTTTTATAACTAAGTATTTAATTCCAAAATTATCATGTCTTCTCCCAATTATACATGCAACCTCAAACAACAACATAATATATCATAACATTAGTTAGAGCAACAAATCACATGTTTCTTCCAAGGATTTAACACAAAAATGATCAACTAATACCACCTATATGCTCTACTCTTCCATTTCATCTCATAATCAATCAAAACATTATAGTTACTTACCTCTAACAAAATTACACCATGGAAACTAGCATGCAACCCAGGAAACGTCTTCTCCTTGTCAAGAGCTTCCCAATGGCGAAGACGGATCGTAATTCCGACTCGAACGATCGAGATATGGTGATTTCTTTCTCTAGATCCTCTCCTCTTCTCTCTCTAACTCTCTCTTGTTCATGGCTGAAATGTGGGTGATAAAATGAGGAGAAGAGGACTCCTCTACCCTCTAAACTGATCTGGAGTCTCTAAGGAGTAAGCCCACCCACGTGGCTCCTTTTTAGACCAAGAAAATAAGTCAAAAAGTCAACAACTCAAAAATTCGTCAAAGCTGGAAGCAGGCGTCGCGCTAGGGCGCACAGATGGCGCGCTAAGGCGCAGGCGGGCGCGCTAGGGCGCAGGACAGGCGCGCTAAGGCGCGGCCTCGGCTGAATTTTGTTCGATTTGTGCAATCTTCAGCGAACAGTGCGCTAGGGCGCGGCCAATGCGCGCTAGGGCGCGCTGGGCTTTCTCAAAGGTGTTCAAAATGATGTCTAAAAGTTCTCACATGATTCTAAGGTGATCCCAAACCCAAACCAAGTCCAAACAACATCCGAAACACAATCTAAGCCACTTAAAATGAAGCTACGAATGCACACCAAATCGAATGCGAACAACTACGAAACTTCTAACACATATTAACATATTCAAAAAGTGTACAATAGACTCAAATGCCAACATATTCGGATGAAATTCGCACATGAAATGACGATGTCAATATAAAAGACGTAAAATAGAAAGAATGTAAATGAAGCAAATGGTGCGGGCGTTACAATATGGATCATCATAGGGATATTTTTTTTTTTTTTATATACTATACATGCATAAAATGAAAATGCAACTAAGGAAAGTTATACTAGAAAGCAAGAAAATCTACACTAAGAAAGCATGAAAATCTAAACTAAGTGTTAGGTCCAAGGTTGCTCTATATAGGCTAGAAGGGGGGGGGTTGAATAGCCTATGTCCAATTTTTGAAATTGATTCAAAAATCTTACTTCACTAGGGTTTTAAAAATTTTGCAGGCGGAAGTCTTGTGAAGCACGGGACAAGTTGAGAATGGCGATCTTCACAGTCAAGATCGGTTCTTAACGACTTGGAAATCTGGAAATTTAAAGCAACACAATCAATTCACAATCACACACAAATAGACAGAATATTTAATATGGTTCACACTTATAAATAAGTGCTACGTCCACAACCAAAGTGGTCAACTTTGGATTTGAAAATCGTGTACTAAGTTTTTCCACTAGATATTTTACAAACTAAATCTCTAATGGATAGTGTACAAAAAATTTTATTGACCAAGTGTTTGTGTGGGAGAATTGATATCAATAAGATACAATTCTCGTGAGCTATGAAAAGCTAGGTGTTGCAATCAATGAGGAGCTTTTAATGGACTAGACGTCTAAGTATGAAGCTCTTCAATGAATGTATACAAATAGGACGATTAAGCCTTTAAGAGCTTGAAGACTATGGAGATTCAGTAGTTGGAGTAGTTGAAGTATTTTGAATGCTGCAATGAAGTCTCCTTTTATATGCAGGAGGAAGCTAGGAGCCGTTGGTGATTTTCAAACTTGAATTTAAGAGCAATTAATGCTCTAATCTGGTTGTTGACTCGATAGGTGTCTGCAACTTGCGATCGTCTCCGACTCTTTGCTAAAAATAGGCGATTCGTGTTTGCGGGCGGAATGTCCTTTTCGAGAGTATGCCAAGAATGGAAATCTTCATTGAATGATTTGCAGGTTAACGTTGCATCGAAGTCAATGAAGTCTTCAAATTAGAACATGTCTTAGGCAGATCTCTATCGGACGTTCTTAAGGTTTTTCAACATTGCTGATGAAGCTTGGCCGATATGAGCTTGTCCGATATTCAAACGAAAGCTGCGATGCATTGTTTGCCTATTGTGCGAAGGACGTCCGATGTCCTATAGGCTATCTTTTCAAGACTTACACAATTAGCAACCCTAAGCTATTCAAGCTGTGCCTAAGTACAAGTTGCCACACTAACGAGACACGCAGCCCATTAGTCACCTTGTCTTAGACTTAGGTTATGGATTCAAGCAAATCTAGGCTAAAATACAACAATCTCCTCCTATTTGCTTGAGTCCATGACCCTACGAATACAATATCAGCTGACCATGTTCAAGTCTAGTAATAACATGCTTGTAAGATTGATATATTCAATAAGCATGCCCTAGATGAACTTACACAAAGGTCATTGTATTCAAGAATTACAAAGTGTTTACAAACAGGAAATTAAGCATCAGACATTTGTAATTAGACTGAATTGCTTGAGTCCTTTGAAACTCTTCTTATTTCCTCTGCTCTAAACTTTTATAAAAAGTTTTCTTGAGAAGGTGTTGGATTGGAACAATCGTTAGCCTTATGTCAAGAGAGCATGTTTTTGGAAGGGATTCTAAGTAATTCATCTATCAAATATGAGTTTAACCCATTTGCCAAAGAAGATACCACGATTTAAGAACAGATTTATGAAACATGCATAATCCTTAGCAAGTCAACCTCCACTATAATACTTCTCTTCACAATATCAATGTAATTCTGATATATGATAAATTTTCTTATAGTGATCACATTGTCATCACAATACTCTTTCTCACATGTTTTTGAAAACAAAATTTATTTTGATTTGAAGATGGTTTTCAAAAGGCTTTCAGGTTTCTCAGTCAAAAGGTTTTTGTGGATAAAAGATTTTGAAAAGACTCCTTTTGACTATGCATCTAATCGAGCGGCGGGATCTAAACTCTCGGGTTATTAAGCTGAAATAAGGTTTACGATGCGGCTCGATACCAATTGTTAGGTCCGAGGGTTGCTCGGTGTATAGGCTAGAGGGGGTGAATAGCCTATACTTTGTGTAATAAAAATTTCATCCAATTTTAACATTTAAATTGAAGAGTAGATGAAATGATTACTACACATAGGTCATCTTCCTCATTCGGCGATTAGCGAAGATAGAGTGATCGGACATCTTAGATCGCAGATGTAGATCATGGACATCTAGGATCGCAGATATGAAACATGCGGTTGGAAGATATATGTTAAACTTAGGCGATGAGAATAAGATTTGGCGCGGAAGAATAAACGGCATAAGTCAAACAATTTAGATTAAAGTAAGCGTAAAGATTTGATATGAAAGAGAACTTAACAGTTGACTATAATCTGTATTAGATGCATCATTTACTTTCCTTAAACAGTTGCACATGATAAGACAAATTATACAAGAAAGAGAAATCAAGGCTGAATGTAACAAATATATATATTATATTAAAATTCAGCGAGAGGTTTGCTCAAAGGCAAACATGCTTAGTACATCAACCTAGACTC
Source organism: Platycodon grandiflorus (assembly GCA_016624345.1). Taxonomy (NCBI): domain Eukaryota; kingdom Viridiplantae; phylum Streptophyta; class Magnoliopsida; order Asterales; family Campanulaceae; genus Platycodon; species Platycodon grandiflorus. Next base: position 9,216,463 of record CM028367.1, on the reverse strand, counting down.
TCTAACCTAGCAATCTCCTTAGGAAAAGAAGGAGAAATGAAGAAAGCGAAATCAAATATATCGAAAATACATTAGAAGATGTACTTAATATTTATTAAGACATCTTCCTGTAGTTTCAACTCGATATATTTGTTGTGAGAAGAGAATATTAGGAGTTGTTCAAATAGCAAGTATTTGAACAAGCGAGTGCTAAGCACTCGACCAAATATGATGACAACTTATTGCACAATCGGCACGACTTATAATGTAGTATAAGTGCCGATATGAATCAATCTGGACATGTAAGTTCGGCTCTTCATCGGACATCTTCAAGCTTGATGGCTTCAACGATCGTAAGATACTTGGTCTCTTTCTTGGATGATGGAGTTGAGGCCCTTGAAGAGCGAGTTCTTCGAAGGAAGAAGAACTCAAATCAACAACAAGGTTGTTGATCAAGCAGAGCTTCTCAGCTTTTGGATTTTCTTCTCTCTCTCTCTCACAAAGTGTTTGTTCTTACACTTGTGATTTCTCACTCTAAAGGAGTGGTTCTGGATTGAAGAAATGAAGATCAATACCACAACCTTTTTCAAGCATAAGCATACACAGTTTGTGTGTTCTAGTGCTTGTGCTTTCTCTCTTGTTGTGCTTTCTGGAAATGAGGATGAGAGTCTTCTTATATAGCTGGAGAAGAGGAGGTGACCGTTGGTGTATTGAATAGGTTTATGCCCGTTGGTGATCTGAATCTCATAATGTAGCAGTACATCTTTGGATTTGTTGGGCAAAGACCTTGTTAGGTTTAAGTCTTGAAGATGGTCCGTGACACAGTGGACGAGTTGGACGTGTCGAGCTTGTCTGGATGCGGTGATTGATGTGGACGTATCATTGCTTTGCGTAGTGCGGCGTCCGTGCTTGGCCTTTTCGGAAATGAAGCTTTGAAGACCGCAAACACTGTACAGAGGAGGAAATGTCTATTGGATAAACGTGAAGGCGCAGACATCGATGCGTATCTTGGATTTGTCAGACAGATCTTGTAACGGATCTATTTTGGCTTGAAGTGCGTTGAGTAACGACCGATGTATCTCGTGATCTTACGGTTTCTCGGCGGTTTGTTCGATGAGGATTTGGCCGATTCGAGATCGCCATTATAGAAGCGATGTAGAAACGGTGATGATCACGATGTTCCTCTTGAATAAATAGCTTCTCTGCGGTTGCTCGATGAAGTGCTTTGGCGGATACGAGAATCTGCCGATATAGAAGCTGCGATGTAGAGATGGCTATTTAGGCGATCATAGCGAAGGAAATGTCGCTAGTGAGACATCTGCCGATGATCACGTCGGTGGCAATTGAAGAGCTTGATTCATATGAAAGTTTGTCATCACTTTGGTAGGACAAAGACTCGGATATGTACAAAGACTTCCTAGTCTAATGACCTATGCATTGTTTCAACAAGTTGCCACACTAACCGTGCACGACCCTTTTAGCCACTTGTGAAACATGCGTTGTAATGGGAACAAGCAAATCACGTGTTGGAATATGCATACATATATATCGGTGATTTACGGCATATTCCTAACAATCTCCTCCTATTTGCTTGGGACCATTACTACAATTGACTTATACATATAGCTCTTTAAAGCGGTTGTTCAATCCTTAGTAATAACATGCCACTGAATATTTTTATATCAAGGCATGCCCTAGGCTGAACTTACAAGCGATAGCGTATGTATAGTCATCTATTGCTAAGTATTTACAGACTCAATAAATGAAAGAACAAATACGAAGCAATAACTGAAATGGTTGTTTAGGCAAATGATAATATTGCCTTAAGAGTGTGTTTCTTGCATCGGATGATCTGAAGAATGTTGCTCAAGCAAGAAGTAGAAAGTATAAGTAACTGGTTATCTAGTTCTTAATCGAATTGATTAAGCATCTTCATCTAGTCAGCGTATTATAATAGGCATATAGTATTTTGCTGTGTGGGTAGATACACAATCTTACAAGTTGTCTATCTCTCCTCCTTACAAGTTGTCTATCTCTCTTCCTTAATAGTTCACACCTTGGAGGGGGGGCATTACAACTTCACAATCTCTCCTCCTTAATGAATATCGTTCTCAATAGTGTTAATCCTACTATAATTTCTTGAGGCCTAACTTCCTTCATAATCACTTGGAGCCATTACTTCCTTATTACAATCTCTCCTCCTTACTAGTTCAAGCAATAGCTGAAATGGTTTTAGGCAATTTCACAATCTCTCCTCCTTAATGGTTGCAATCTCCCCTCTGTATGTATAATGTCAATCTCATTACAATCTCTCCTCCTTAATGGTCACAAGCTAAATTTCTTCTCTTTTGTATATATTTCTTCTCTTTTGTATAGAAATATCTTTCTTGTATAGAAATATCTCTCCTCCTTATAGAAATATCTCAAATTTCTCCTCCTTAATGGTCACAAGCTAGATATAGATTGACAGGTACCAAGTAAAATACTTGTATATGGACAATATTGAGTAAGTACTTCCTTATTGGGGTTCGAATCGTTGAAGATTTATGTTAATTCATAAGGTATGAATTTAGACATGTAGAGGGAAGGAAGTTTGATCATATAGGCAGTATTCAAAAATATAGGTAGACTAAGTATGCTATGTGGAAAAATTTTTTTTTGAATATTGCAAGTCATTTAGCAAACTAATGTTCTTTCTCAGTATGCGAATAGTATATAATGCACAGTTTTCATGTATAAGAAATGCATATCAAATGTAGAGAGTAAGATATCAAGGTGAGGAATGTTGTTTCATTGCTTGTAAAGAGGTTTTACAAGAATGTAGTGTGACAAGCTTTATTTTGTAATAGGAGTGGCAAATAGGGTAAGCTGTTTAATTAGTGATATCAATTGGTGAGTAGTAAAGCATTCAAAATAGTCTCCTTCTTAAGGTATATCAAGTCAAAGCAGGCAAGTATGGTTGAGTCTTATGCTGACTTTTGTTGGATGCATGAGATATACATCTAAAACATGAGATGTAAGGTGCGCCTACGAGGTATTCTTGAAGTTCATCAAGAAAGTAAGCTGCAGGCATGAGCAGTATGTACCAGGACAAATTTTGAATACTTAACTCAAAAGAAAGTGTCAAATATAGACAAACAGACGTACACAAGACTAAGCACATTACATATTTATCATTGATATAGCAAAAGAAAATTAGTTTGATAAAACAGAGACCTAGCTAGTCATCCTAATGAGGTAGAGTTAAAGGATGAAGGTCTGTGATTCTAATCGAAGGAACATTGACCGCGAATTTGCCGAGAATGGGCGTTTCTTTGGTTGAAGCTCCTCCCGAGATGAGGGTTGCTCAAGGTGAGCATTTGAGGCGATGGGAGCGGGGCGATAGTAGCGGTATTGTCTCTTGTGGGAATCAAGGGATGAAATTGGATACATTGTTCTGGGGTCTCGAAGACGATTCCTTACACGACGAGAGATTCGACGAGGTCGTTGAATCACTTGAGGAAGAGGAGTGGCAAGAAGGACCATCATACGATGACGCCATTCGGTGTGGGAAATGGGTCGATGAGGAGGACTAGGCAGATTTGGTGAACACATGATGCAAATGACTCTAATGGTGGAGAAATTTTGAGATACGCGAAGTTAGTTCTGTTGTTTTGGAGGCGATACCAATTTTATACAACTTTTTGAATTTTTGAGAAGATGAAAGGGTTTCTTGATTAGAGGAATGGGAAAAGACATTTTGGGGGCTTAAAGAAGTGAGTGCATTTAATGACATAGTAATGATAGTCGATTTGGTATTATGTCATCATGCTTAGTGTAATTATGGCTAGTACATAGGCGATCTAGAAGATATGTATATTATATTATTTTCAAACAAGAAGTTTAAAATTAATTTGTGACAGATTAATTTGATTGCCTTTATTGTGGTATTAATGGGTACAATTTTGAGATAATATGGTGTTATTTTACTTCAAGCGAATTGTTTGAGTAAATTAATCAAAAATAGAACAGCATTGGTTGTTTAAGGACGAATTGGGGACAAAATAACTTGACCAAGCCATATGGCACGGTTGTACATGACACATATGTGGAAGTTTTTAGATGAATGTGTCTTAAGATTGTCGATACCAATCTTGAAGTCGATACCAATTTTGAGAGATTTGATGAGTCTTTTAATGAATGAAGACACTATCGGCGAGTTGTATTAGGTATTTGCTAAAGTAGGAGCTGCGATATCAATTGTTATGTCTATTATTGGTAGTGTGATTAATATCGGCTAAGGTAAGGACAGTGATACCAATTGAATAGACTCTATTTATAATGGACATCAATCTATTTAAGATTAATAAAGCTTAGTAAGAATATTAAATAGATCAAGTAAGTGAGATATTAAATGTGTACTGAAGTGATGTCCGTTCTTCTTTTGTTCAACAGATCTAGGCATTCTACACCAAAGGAAGAGATCGGACTAATTGTTCGAAGAGAGTGAGACGTAGCCTATATACGGCGGGGGTCATATCGGTGTTCACTCTGAGGAAGGACTTAATATTTGAAAATATTAGTCTTCCCAAGAATTCTTGAATGTCGACTATCTTGAGGATAGGTCGAGTTACTAGAGATTTTTAACTACATCCTTTTTGACAAAGAATCACATGATAAGGTGTAGCGAGTGTTTTGAATTCAATCGTATACCAATTAGTTGTTGAGCCATTATAATGGGAACAACTAATCAAGCCTTTATAACTACAATCTCATAAGGTACACAAGATTTTGTAGTTGTCGTAACTAAGAACACAAAGTCTTTGTTGAATTGTCTTGAAAGGTTCGATTTAGCGGACACCGTTGTTCAAAGCATTTACTAATAATCTTGACCTTTTAATCATGAAGGATAGAGATTGAGTAATAGCGAGATTCCTTGATAGGTTGACATGAAGGTCATGGCTGATCTGCCTATTTGTTAAGAGACTATAGGTTTTGCGAGAACTTGAATTTACTCATTGTGAAAAGATTAAATTCGAAAGGCAATTATCATGGTGTCTAAGGATGAAAGTTAAGCGGTAGTAGAAGACCATAACTTGATGTAGCAGATTGTTCAAGAATGGTTTTTGATGGGATGTCGGCGAGTTTGTGTCTCGGTAGAGTGATCATTTCATTAAGAACAATTCTTTTAATCACGAGAATAAAATGGAGATAATAAAGAATAATAAGTTTGATCAACACACTTAACACATTAGTTCATGCTATCAAAGGAATGCGAGACAAGTAGATAAGCATGAGAAAAGTTGCGAGCTTGTATTCAATAATCCAAGTAGTTTTACACGGTGTGTTGCAAGGATCGGTGATTACAAGAACAATACAAGCTGGATTTTTGTGACTGATTACATGAGAAAGATACATAATGATTCAATTTACGAAAGAAATACATGTTACAAATTTGTGTCCTATAGGTCCTAATCCTAGACATTAGATGAGGAGTCATCGGTCAAGGATTTAGAAGGAGTTGGATGATAGGAAGATGGCCGTGTTCTTTTTGATCTCCTCCAACTCTCGGGGAGGCGAACATCTTCACTTCTTCGGGTCATTATGAGAGCACCGAAGGGTGATGGCCGTCAAAGATGTCTTGCTTGGCCCATGAATCCCCTTTGATATTCACGGGGACTTATGGTCGTTGTTAGCGATTCGTCATCTTTGTCAATTCCATATTAGCTACTTAATTCAGAAGCTGAATTATCGCATCGGCCATCTTTGAGGTGATGGTCGGCATACCTACATATAACCGAAGACTTGTTGCACATGGCAATATATCAAATGTTTTCCAAACATTTGACATTTCTTTCAGGATCTTTTACGTGAAGTTCAAGTATGCAAGCGAGACTTCCAAAAGTGGAATGAGTATGTGCTAATTGATTTTCCCAGTGATTCATCTGTAGACATTTTAGAGTATCAATGAGATTGATAGCTAAAAGTTAGAAGAGAGAATGAAATCACTTTTCTTGGCATTAATTGATGGTTTTCTATCTTACTTTTAAAACTAATTGACTAAGAATGTTCTTAAGTGTTCGACAATCATGGTTTGCGGCATATAAATCATGCTTGATGGCAAACTTCTATGATTATCGGACGAGACAAAAGAAGATCTCTTTATCAATTGTTTTCTCAACAAGATTTTGGAACCATAATTAATGATTTACGGTACACAAGACTTGATGCAATTTCTCTCATGTTTGTAAGCGTGTATTGAAAAAGATTTTGGAAATAATTTTCACGGTTTATGAATGATTTTGGAAATACATTATTGAGAGAAATTTAGATCAACTCTTGTGAAGTAACGAAATAAAATCGAAACAACATTGAATGAATATGAAGGAATCATACCCTATTGTTAAGGAATTGTCTTGATCCAATCTTAGGACGTGGATTTAGTAACATTTGTGAGATTTTGAATCATCGATTTGTAACTAGTGTAATCTATAGGCGGTTTGTGAGTTTTGTCATAGTAGAGATTGGATGAAGAAGGAGCTCTACTTATACTCACGGAGGTTAGGCGAAGGATACTCAATAATGAAGCATTCTGTTGAGTTGTCCTTCGATCACGCCTTAGCGAGGATAGGTGTGAAGTCTAGATATTCTCAAGATTCTTGGTAAGGATTGATGTTATTGTCTTGTCGTTTTCCAAGATTTTGAAAATAGTCTTAACTTTAATCGAAGCAGTCAAACTTGAAAAGTGTGCCTCCACCTTTAATTGACTTGAGAGAGTAGGTCATTAAAGGATTTTTACTCCTATAAGTCGGCACATAAAGCGAGCTTATGAAGTGTTGGTTGGAGATATGGAAATTCAGCCAAGCTACGGGGTTTTCGAAAAACATTTGAAACCGGTGATAAGAAAAATGCTGATTTGTTTTTGAAAAACCATTTGCATAAAACAAATCATACAATCAATATATATTGATAAAAGTGCGGTATGACAGGTTATTATGCATTATTGTCGATGATATGTATGAGCATATTAGTTCGGCAGACATGAGCACGAGTCATTAGAAAGCAAATAGCTAACTTTGTTTTGTATAGTCATGAGAGAGGGTCTTTATCAACTCCTTTGGACTTATCGAGATTTTTCACTTCATTGTTATAAAGTCCAGCGGTGAGGATTTTGACCTTGAGTGAGTGAAGGACATGAGTGAATTCTCATGAGTGATCGCGATCCTTCATGAATCGCGGCCATGTTACTATCTGCCGATGGAGAGAGGTGTTGCATGATTGACCTTTTACGTCATATGAGTTCTGCCCAAAGTACTCATAGAGAAAATTAGCAACATTTATGAGCTAAAGATAGCTCTAGTAATCCAATAATACAAATGAGACTTAATAAGCATGACAAAAGAATAATTATTCAAAATACGGCTTATAAGTGTAACCCAAAGTGTTAAGAGATTAGGAGTGGGGTTACTTCCTCATTAAACTCTTTGAACGCGTCGCTCATAGTTGTTGAAGCACCGGTTCTAATACGAGCATAGGTTCTTTGAGTGTATTCTTGCTCGGTGAGGCTTTTCATTGAAGGAAGACAAATTCATCATTGATGTCCTTAGGCCAAGAACTTACAATCTCGGTGATTTTGAAGATGACATATCTTTGATTTCCTTTGAATTTCCTTTGAAACTCTTCTTATTTCCTCTGCTCTAAACTTTTATAAAAAGTTTTCTTGAGAAGGTGTTGGATTGGAACAATCGTTAGCCTTATGTCAAGAGAGCATGTTTTTGGAAGGGATTCTAAGTAATTCATCTATCAAATATGAGTTTAACCCATTTGCCAAAGAAGATACCAAGATTTAAGAACAGATTTATGAAACATGCATAATCCTTAGCAAGTCAACCTCCACTATAATACTTCTCTTCACAATATCAATGTAATTCGATATATGATAAATTTTCTTATAGTGATCACATTGTCATCACAATACTCTTTCTCACATGTTTTTGAAAACAAAATTTATTTTGATTTGAAGATGGTTTTCAAAAGGCTTTCGGGTTTCTCGGTCAAAAGGTTTTTGTGGATAAAAGATTTTGAAAAGACTCCTTTTGACTATGCATCTAATCGGGCGGGATCTAAACTCTCGGGTTATTAAGCTGAAATAAGGTTTGAGTGCGGCTCGATACCAATTGTTAGGTCGAGGGTTGCTCGGTGTATAGGCTAGAGGGGGTGAATAGCCTATACTTTGTGTAATAAAAATTTCATCCAATTTTAACATTTAAATTGAAGAGTAGATGAAATGATTACTACACATAGGTCATCTTCCTCATTCGGCGATTAGGCGAAGATAGAGTGATCGGACATCTTAGATCGGCAGATGTAGATCATGGACATCTAGGATCGAGATATGAAACATGCGGTTGGAAGATATATGTTAAACTTAGGCGATGAGAATAAGATTTGGCGGCGGAAGAATAAACGGCATAAGTCAAACAATTTAGATTAAAGTAGCTGTAAAGATTTGATATGAAAGAGAACTTAACGAGTTGACTATAATCTGTATTAGATGCATCATTTACTTTCCTTAAACAGTTGCACATGATAAGACAAATTATACAAGAAAGAGAAATCAAGGCTGAATGTAACAAATATATATATTATATTAAAATTCAGCAGAGGTTTGCTCAAAGGCAAACATGCTTAGTACATCAACCTAGACTCTCTAACCTAGCAATCTCCTTAGGAAAAGAAGGAGAAATGAAGAAAGCGAAATCAAATATATCGAAAATACATTAGAAGATGTACTTAATATTTATTAAGACATCTTCTGTAGTTTCAACTCGATATATTTGTTGTGAGAAGAGAATATTAGGAGTTGTTCAAATAGCAAGTATTTGAACAAGCGAGTGCTAAGCACTCGACCAAATATGATGACAACTTATTGCACAATCGGCACGACTTATAATGTAGTATAAGTCGCCGATATGAATGCAATCTGGACATGTAAGTTACGGCTCTTCATCGGACATCTTCAAGCTTGATCGGCTTCAACGATCGTAAGATACTTGGTCTCTTTCTTGGATGATGGAGTTGAGGCCAAGAGAGCGAGTTCTTCGAAGGAAGAAGAACTCAAATCAACAACAAGGTTGTTGATCAAGCGAGCTTCTCGGCTTTTGGATTTTCTTCTCTCTCTCTCACAAAGTGTTTGTTCTTACACTTGTGATTTCTCACTCTAAAGGAGTGGTTCGGATTGAAGAAATGAAGATCAATACCACAACCTTTCTCAAGCATAAGCATACACGGTTTGTGTGTTCTAGTGCTTGTGCTTTCTCTCTTGTTGTGCTTTAGGAAATGAGGATGAGAGTCTTCTTATATAGCTGGAGAAGAAGAGGTGACCGTTGGTGTATTGAATAGGTTTATGCCCGTTGGTGATCTGAATCTCATAATGTAGCGAGTACATCTTTGGATTTGTTGGGCAAAGACCTTGATTAGGTTTAAGTCTTGAAGATGGTCCGTGACACAGTGGACGTTGGACGTGTCGAGCTTGTCTGGATGCGGCGATTGATGTGGACGTATCATTGCTTTGGCAGTGCGGCGTCCGTGCTTGGCCTTTTAAAATGAAGCTTTGAAGACCGCGAACAACGTCGAGAGGAGGAAATGTCTATTGGATAAACGTGAAGGCGCGGACATCGATGCGTATCTTGGATTTGTCGACAGATCTTGTAACGGATCTATTTTGGCTTGAAGTGCGTTGAGTAACGACCGATGTATCTCGTGATCTTACGGTTTCTCGGCGGTTTGTTCGATGAGGATTTGGCCGATTCGAGATCGCCATTATAGAAGCTGGCGATGTAGAAACGGCGATGATCACGATGTTCCTCTTGAATAAATAGCTTCTCTGCGGTTGCTCGATGAAGTGCTTTGGCGGATACGAGAATCTGCCGATATAGAAGCTGCGATGTAGAGATGGCTATTTAGGCGATCATAGGCGAAGGAAATGTCGCTAGTGAGACATCTGCCGATGATCACGTCGGTGGCAATTGAAGAGCTTGATTCATATGAAAGTTTGTCATCATTTGGTAGGACAAAGACTCGGATATGTACAAAGACTTCCTAGTCTAATGACCTATGCATTGTTTCAACAAGCCGCCACACTACGTGCGCAGCCCTTTTAGCCACTTGTGAAACATGCGTTGTAATGGGAACAAGCAAATCATGTGTTGGAATATGCATACATATATATCGGTGATTTACGGGCATATTCCTAACAAGAGTCAACGTGACCTTAAGTCTTGCAATCTCTTCTTTTGCTGCTAGCTCTTCTTTAGTGTCGCGCAATTTCGAGGAGAGTTCTTTGTTCTTACGCTTGCGAGCATTATGCTCAATGAGCTTAGTCCTGATCATTGTTGAGTCTAGCTATCTCCTCCTTCATGGACGCAAGCGAGGTATCAATGAATCCGAGGCGGTCCTCGGTGTTTTTGTGCTCCTTACGATAGAAAGCCAAGTGCTTGGATGTGAGAGTGCGTGTCGCTCGGACGGAGGAGTGAACAGGCGATTTGCATGGCGGGGCTGAGCACAAGCTTGTAGCCGGCTTCAATCATGTCGATGGTCGCATCATCTTTGTGGAGAGGTTGTCCCAATTGGTTTTGAAGATGGCGAGAGTAGCGGAGGAAGATGCGAGATCTTTGGCTAGAGCGATTTGGCGGAGAGATGGAGCGTAGGCGAGCATCAAAGGCGGCTTTGGCACCCTAGAAATTTCCATGACTTGGGTCATGCGTCGGCTGGACATGGGTGATGTGGGATCTAGAAGAGTGCGGGGCCTTGGTCAGGTCATCAACGAGATGACCTCAAAATCTTTCAAAAATTTATGAATAGCCTCGGCGGGATAAGTATTAGAAGAGTCGGGATGACTCATTGGAGGAGAAGGATGGACCTTGAGGGGAAGGATGGCGCGACTTGGGTAGGAGAGGGTGGAGGATGGTGGCGGAGGACGGGGATTGGTGGAGGATGTTGGAGAATGGGAGGAGGAAATGGTAATATAGTGGTAGAGGGTGAAAGTTGGCTAGGGAAAATGCGAGGAATAGGGAATAGCCTTTCTATGTAGATGTCATAGGAAAGGGGTGAATAAAAAGGGAGGAGGAGAAAGAAAGGGAAAGGCTAGGAGAATTGAAGAGAATGGGGATGAGAGGGTTAAAGCCTAGGAGAGTGATGACTACATCAATGAAGTTGTAGACCACATGCTGAAGAAGGATGGAAGGATAGCATATAAGGGGAGATGGCCGATTCGGTGGGGAGAGGAAGTCCTAGGTCCTTGTGAATTGTAACCCATTGGTTGAAGATCATAAGATCTTGAACCGCGAGTTATGAGAGAAAAGACTTGGGACCGGGCGGGAGGAAGGGGGTCATAGAATGCACCCCAAGATAATTTCACTGGAGACATAGCGGGAAATCTCTTGGGGTAGTCAAGGGAAGAAAGGTAGGTCGAGAATCGGCGGGGTTGGGTTTAGGCTGCTTGTCTACGAAAACACTGCACCTCGGGGTGTAGGTGGTTATATGGGTTGGTTTTGAGGCGTTTGGGGGTAGGCGGGTCGGAAGAGGGAGAGAAAGAGCGTTTGGAGGATGGTGGTTGAGAGGTGGATTCAGGTGTTGTGGATGGTGCTTGGGTAGGAGTGGGTGGATGGGTGGGGATCTAGGTAGGGAAGAAGGTGGAGAAGTTGTAGGTGAGTTGGTGAAGATGGAGGAGAAGAGGGAGGATCAGCAGTCCCGGAGAAGTGCACCTGCTTCTTGGCACTCTTCTTATAGCGTTTGCCATGTTTGGACTTAGTAGGTGTGGAAGAGGCGAAGTAGGTGATGGAGAGGTGGTAGAGGGGGCTGATGGAGGAACGGCCGATGAAGGATCGGCTAGGGTTAGCTTTGTTTGGGAAACGGCGGGGGTAGAGATCGTTGGGATGGAGGAGCGGCGAGATGTTACCTTTAGAAGACCAAAGATTCATCGTAGGAGGGTTTGTTTGGGTTTGGGTTTGGAGGATTGGGAGGTAGTTGTAGAGGGTTTGGAGAGGTCGGTGGTTTGAAGGTTGATGTGTCCTTCTCAGCAGTTTGACGAGCGAGTTTCTGGATTGTTTGAGTTTTGGAGTGAGAGAGGGAGAGTGTTTGGGCTTTTGGATGGAGGCTCGGCGGGCTCATAGGGATCATGGTCCGGTCTGCGAGGTCAAAGTGCTCGGCGGCTCGGCCCAATAGGTGTAGGCTCCTCCTCCTCGCCGAGTAACCGGCGCGTGTAGGAGACCTTCCTCTTACCCTTCTTGGCTTGGGTAGAGGGCCACGAAGCGTGCAGCCAGCGCGGAAGCGGCAGCAGCGGCGCCCGGTGCGAGCGGCAGCGGCGGCCCGGCCGCGTTGGTTGTCCTTTTGGCCATATCATCCCGATAGCGGGTGATGTTGTTGGCCGTGAAGACGTAGGTGTTAGACACCTTGATGAGGTCGTCATTAACGACTAGCTCATCAATCTCCTCATAACTTGGAGGATAACATTAATAACCCTTACGAAGGGCCTCTTCATGGAAGGGTGAGCTTGGACTTCAACAACACTCGGGATAGCATTGAGAAGATGATCTTGGCCCGGTTGAGTTGCTTGCGAAGGACCACGGCTTTGGTCCACATCACTTGGGAGGTGAAGATGTCCCTCGAGCCATTTTTGAATAAAATGCTCTTGTCGAGCGAGATGGGCGATATGATAGGGGTTCTGCGGGAAGAGGTTCTGGACATCTCGGAAAACCTCTCGGTTGGCGGACCCCTCATCATCTCCCAAGCAAGCGCCGATTGCATCGGTCAAGTCCGGTTGCCTTCAACGGGCGGCCAAGGATTTCTCCAATATCCTTATAGGTCAACTTGATGTAGTGGCCTCGATGTAGCCCTTGATGTAGCTTAAGTTGGTGGCTCGGTGGCATTAGTGGAGGAGGAGCGGGATCATCCTTGTGTAAAACTCCTCGGCTAGAGAATTCTTGTAGTGGGTGTCGTTGAGTTGGAACAGGGAAGAAGTCCACATTCGGCCAAATCTTTGAGCGGGCATCACCGCGATGTGCGATGATGGAATCTCGGTCTATCGTCATCCCAGGATGATAACTTGACCAGGAAGGACCCTTATTGGGAGCTCTGCGGCCTTTGCGGCCCTGGTTGGCTTAGCGGCGGAGGATGAAGAAGTGGCGGCAGCCTTTGAGGATTTAGACTTTCCCTACATAATCGGCGGATGTGAGAACAATATATAGAAATCGGCGATTATGCATAGAAACGCAGATAAATATGTAATCGCAGATATTCGAGCAAACGCAGATATTTATCAAAAACAGTGCTGTTGAGATCAAGACCCAAAACATAAACAATTTAAGACATAAGATAAGAACAGTTCATGGCTGGGTTTCACAATTATTACTGATTTTGTCATTCAGCCAATGAAATGGTATAAAACGAAAACATAGTATCACAGGAAGCTCTTAAACACATTTTACACCAAATAAATATGATTCAAGCAACAATCGCAAGATTTTACAATTCATCAATGGCGAACATTTTGAAAGTGAGCAAATTAGGTCAAAATAAAACGTAAAACTTGATATAAATGGATTGAAAAGTTGTAGAAGGCCTTACCATTGATGATTGTAAGATTGAAACTTGAAGATTTTAGGGATTTGAAAAGGTTTGAGTAAGATTGCGGAGGAAGGCGGACGGTTTTGAAAGTTTGAAAATGGCGGTTGTTGAGAACGTGATGAGTCATGTACAATTCACCTTTTATACCTCCGAGGTCAATAAACCGTAATTGATAAAATTTGAAATCCGCATTTATGATTTGCGAGTCAGTACGTATGGCGCACTTAAGTGCCTATTTTATCAAAGCGCCTATTTATAGAAGGCGCCGATATGAGTATAGATACTTACTCAAGGTTGTCTATGTATTCGGCGAGTTGCGATCGGCGATACGTAGGCGGTTTAATAACAGCGGTTTATAAAATAACTTAAAGAATTTGCTAAAAGGGTTAAGGATTGAGGTCAAGCATACCAAGCTCTCCTCTTAAATATGCAAACCTGGTTGAATCAAGTGGTTTTGTGAAGATGTACGCTACGATTCTCGGTAGGCACATATTGCATGCTAATGTTACCTTTTTCAACATGGTCTTTAAGAAAGTGATATCTCACATCAATGTGCTTTGTTTTGGAGTGCATGGATTTTGAGCGAGATTGCGATGTGTTGTCGCACATTATAGGACAATCGGCGGTTTTGATCTCATAGTCAACTAGTTCTTGTTTGATCCACAATTGTGAGCGGCTACCAGCGGCTATGTATTACTTGGTTGTTGAAGTTGAAACAGAGGTTTGCTTCTTGGCCCATGAGACAAGTCTATTTCCTAAGAATTGACATGTCCCACTTGTGCTTTTCTGTCAACTTTACATGCAGCAAAATCGGCATCGAATAGCCTATAAGATTAAAAGATGAATCTCTAGGATACCGATTCCCAAATTGGGAGTATCTATCGATATCGATGATTCTTTTTTGCTTGTAGGTGAGACTCCTTTGGATCGGCTTGAAACCTAGCACAAACACAAACGGCAAACATGATATCGGCCTACTAGCGTTAAGTATAAAAGTGAACCAATCATGCCTCGTAAGAGTCATGTCCACTTTCTTGCCCTTCTCATCTTTGTCAAGATGGCGGTTAGTCGCCATAGGGTGAAGTTGTTTGCATTTTCAAGACCAAATTTCTTGATAACATCCTTTGCATATTTGGCTTGATTGATGAAGATACCATTTGAACTTTGTTGAATTTGAAGACCAAGGAAAAAGTTGAGCTCTCCCATCATGCTCATCTCAAATTTACTCTGCATAAGCTTTTCAAACCTTTTGCAAAGATTTTCATTAGTGGAACCAAAGATAATATCATCAACATAAATTTGAACAAGTAAGGAATGACCTTTATGTTTCATAATGAAAAGAGTAGTGTCAATTTGACCTCTTACAAAGCCTTGAGATATCAAGAACTTTGAAAGGGTCTCATACCGAGCTCTTGGAGCTTGTTTGAGTCCATAAAGGGCTTTCCTCGGCTTGTAGACATCTTCTCTTCTTGAGCAATCAATGAATCCAGGAGGTTGCTCTACATAGACTTCTTCTTGAAGTTCTCCATTCGAAAAGCACTCTTTACATCCATTTGATAAACTTTGAAGTCTTTGTAAGAGGCATAGGCCAAGAATAATCGATAGCCTCTAATCTTGCAACAGAGCAAATGTCTCATCATAGTCAATACCCTCCTCCTGTCTATATCCTTGGGCTACCGGTCTTGCCTTGTTTCTTGTAATGTTGCCGTTTTCATCCATTTTGTTTCGAAAACCCACTTTGTGCCAATAATGCTTGTCCTTTAGGCCTAGGGACCGGTGACCGACATCTGTCAAATTGGTTTAGCTCTTCTTGCATAGCTTCCACCCGACTTGGATCTTCGAGCTTCATCAATCTTTTGGGTTCAATGTTAGATACAAATGCGTAGAATACATGCATTCATTCCTTGAAGCTTGTCTAGTTTGAACAAGCATTAAGATCTCCAATGATTTGAGTGATAGGATGATCTTTTACTTCCCTAACTTCAGGTTGAACTTGTCCTATTGCATCGGCGAGTTGGATTCTTGAGAAGTAGAAGTTGAAGCTTGGTTTTCTAAAGGGTAGGTTAATTCCAAGGTAGGTTGTATGACTTCGGTGTGGAAGGCAAAGTGGATTCGAGTTTTGAGTGTTCATTTGTTGGTTCGTTTGAGGATTCTAACAGTTGACTCTTGGAAGATCTTGTGAAGAAGGAGGATCGCGGATCGGGACTTGGTGTTACACTGTCTCATATTCATCGAATCATTAGTAACCTTAGGAGCCAAATGTGGCCCAATGAAATCAAATTCATCAAAAGAAACATGTACATTCAACAACTCTAAGTGAAGTTTTATTGTAAACTCGTATGCTTTTGAAAACTTGGCATATCCAGAAAAATTCCTTCATCACTTTTGGATTCAAACTTACCTCTATGTTCTCTACCATTGTAAAGAACATAGCATTTACAACCAAATATTTTAAAGAATCCAATGTTGGGAGCTGCCTCTCCATACTTCATATGGAGTTTTGTTATGAAATTTGTTTATGATGGACTGTTTTGTGTGAAGCGGGCGGTGTTCACGGCTTACGCCGAAATACATAGGCGGTTTGGCTTCGGCAATCATTGTCTTTCTGCTTCAATGAGAGTTCGTTCTTCCTTTCAGCAACTCCATTTTGTTGAGGTGTGCCAAGCGAGAAATTGTGACCAATTCCATGGTCATCACAATATTTGGCAACACCATTGTTCTTGAACTCTGTTCCATTGTACGATCGACATCGAGATATCATCCGGCTTCGAGTCGTAGTCTTCGAAGAGTTCATAATGATGTCATATGCTTCATCTTTGGAGGACATCATCTCTACCCAAGTAAATCTTGAGTAATCATCAACTACCACAAGAGTATACTTGCGCCACCAAGACTTGTAGTAGTTACAGTCCAAACAAATCCATGTGCAAGAGCTGTAGAGGTGGTTGTTGATAGGCAAGGCTTGCTTTTGAAAGAAGATTTGTGTAGTTTGCCTAGTTGACATGCTCTGCAGAGCGTGTGATTCGGTGATATTTTAGGCAAACCAACAACTAGATTGTCTTTTGATAGCTTCTCAGGTATTTGAAATTGAGATGACTAAGCCTTTTATGCCACAACCATGTTGTCGGTTGATGACCTAGCAACCAAGCATAGATTTGATTTTCTTCCAAACATTTAGGTCAACAGCATAGACATTCCCTTTTCGAACCTGTCGGGATAGTTGAACATGTCTCATTGTCCTTTATGAGACATTGACTTGAGGCGACAGTTAGACCTTTATCACGAAATTGTGATATGCTCAGCGGTGTGCTTTAAACCTTCAACTAGAGAGACTTTGTTGATAGAGATTGCCTCGATTATACTTCCATAACCAATGGTCTTCCCTTTTGAGTTGTCTCCAAATATGAGTGAGGGACCCTTTGCTTCAACAATGCTTGAGAAGATTTGGATCACCGATCATATGCTTTGAGCATTCTGAAATATAGACATTTAAGAATATGGTCCCCTTTTATTTTTGGGTCCTCAAGGTTAGCAACCTTTTGGGATCCACACTGTTTAACCTTTGGAGGAGTAAATCCTCTAGATTTAGGTGTGAATCTCGAAGGCATTCATGAATCTCATGACCATGGCATTTGCGAAAGAGCATTTGTGAAATCCTTCAACATGAGTAATGATTTCTTTTGAGGCTTCTTAATATCGGCAGTCTTTGGAATGATCTTTCGATAATTGGCCTATAGGACTTAGGGCGATAATGCCTTTTCTTGTTGATGTTAGGTTTACCATAGGTAGACCTTTTATCAAAAGATTTTGTATTTACAGCACATGTCCTTTAAGCTTTTATCGCGAATTCACTTCTTTTACCCTTTTATAGGCGGTGTTGAGATCGCGGTCTTGCCTTTGACAAATTTAATAGGTTTGAGTGAGAATTCCTAGACTTGCTATTAGTCATCCCTGTTTTCTTAGGGTGACTAATGGCGGGTTTTAGTTGCTCGACTCACTATTAGCAGTCATTCTTTGCGATTGCTTTCTTTTGGACTTGTCTTTTGTGTTCTTGGGATAAACAAAAGGAACTTTGTTAAAGCCAAGTCCTTGCCTTTTGGGAAGCTGGTCATAAGAAACTTCTGACCAATTCTTCAATCACTTGAGATGTCTCATCCTTTTGAAAACCGAAGAACTACCTACTTTGAACTCACTTTGGAAACCAATACCGGTTTGTCATCTAAAGTTTTCGGTTTGAGAGAATGGTATCAAAGTTTCCTTTAGAGTTATTCCAAGTATTGACAACCTTTTGAAGGTCATCTTTCTCGAATTTATCTTCTTGATGTGTTCAAGTAGGAAGTCCACTTTTCGTCAAAGCTTTGTTCTCTTTTTGCAATTTGATACTTTCGACTTCTTTGTCTATCAAGATCTTTGATCTTAGACATCAAGGTTGATTTCTCGAGACGACTAGTTCATGCTTCTTGGCTAATTTCACATAGGCGGCTTTGAATTTTGAAAATTCTTCCCATGTCTTTGTTTGCTTTGATGAGCTCTCCCTTTGAAGGTTCATTAAGCTCATCATCATCATCACTTGTCATCTTGTTGAAATGGTAGTGACCTCAGAATCATGTGGTGACTCCTGGCCATAAGGCATATGTTGGCTTCTTCGGCAAAGTCACAAGAGTCATCCTCATCGGTGTCGGTGTCACACCATGTAGGCGATTGCTTTCATCAATGTCTTCACCACCATCCCTTTTTGTTTTTGAAATTTAGTTTCGGGCGTTTCTTATAAAATTCATATTTTGGCTTTGGACATTTAGAGGCAAAATGGCCTGGTTTCCTAGTTAAAACAAACTAGCTCATTATCCTTTTGATGGTCTTTGATTTATAAGGAGCGAATTTTTGGTTGAGCGGTTGTTTTATAAGGAACAGCGGTTTGTGAGAAGGCGCCTATGTGATGATGGTTTATTAAACCTTTTGAAACGTTGATATTTCTTTACAAACATAGCAAAGGCTTCGTCGAAAGAATATCATCATCTTCACTGGATGTAGAAGGTGTTTCATCGGGTTTTGAACAGGAAGGTTCGGTAGATATGGTGGTAAGGACAAGTTTTTAAAACTCTTTTCCATTTCTTGAGCTTGTTGGATCTCAAGCTCATAAACCGAAAGACTAGCATAAAGGTTTCTAAGAGTCAATTTGTTTAAATCTTTTGACTCTTTCATGGCGATGATTTTAACATGCCATAAAGCGCCTAGTGCATTTAGAAATCTCATGTTTATTTCTTTCTTTTCATACTTCTTTCCTAAGGAATAGCAAGAGTTGACTACCTCATAGAATCTGTCATAGGCACTTCGCAGAGACTCTTTGGGATCCTTTTGAAGGAGTCAAACTTACGGATGCGGTATATAATTTGTTGTTCTTGGTCTCACCATCACCTTCAAGATATTCAAGGATGGCTTCCCACATTTCCTTTCTTTGTGTCCAGGTTGATAATCTGGCGATAAGTGCTTATATCAACACGGTGGTAATGATGTTGATGGCCTTTCCATCGAGCATCATTCTTTCGTCTTCATCATCCCACTCTTCTTCGGCTTTGGTACTTCGGTGCAGCGGTTGGATCTACCGCGGCCGGTGTATTAGGCTTCATTGGAATTACGGGTCCATCATCGTGACACATTTCCACAAACGTTTATCAATTGAATTCATATGTCTTTTGACTTTATCTTTCCAGATGTCAAAGTGAACTTCATCCAAGACAGGACAATGGTTCACGTTTGAAGTTTCCAACATTTGGTGAGCAGCCATGATCTTTAATCTCTCAAGAGGTTAATCTCGGAAAAACAAGTTTTCAAAGAGTTAAGCTCGATACCAATTGTTAGGTCCAAGGTTGCTCTATATAGGCTAGAAGGGGGTTGAATAGCCTATGTCCAATTTTTGAAATTGATTCAAAAATCTTACTTCACTAGGGTTTTAAAAATTTTGCGGGCGGAAGTCTTGTGAAGCACGGGACAAGTTGAGAATGGGCGATCTTCACGGGTCAAGATCGCGGTTCTTAACGACTTGGAAATCGGAAATTTAAAGCAACACAATCAATTCACAATCACACACAAATAGACAGAATATTTAATATGGTTCACACTTATAAATAAGTGCTACGTCCACAACCAAAGTGGTCAACTTTGGATTTGAAAATCGTGTACTAAGTTTTTCCACTAGATATTTTACAAACTAAATCTCTAATGGATAGTGTACAAAAATTTTGTTGACCAAGTGTTTGTGTGGGAGAATTGATATCAATAAGATACAATTCTCGTGAGCTATGAAAAGCTAGGTGTTGCAATCAATGAAGAGCTTTTAATGGACTAGACGTCTAAGTATGAAGCTCTTCAATGAATGTATACAAATAGGACGATTAAGCCTTTAAGAGCTTGAAGACTATGGAGATTCAGTAGTTGGAGTAGTTGAAGTATTTTGAATGCTGCAATGAAGTCTCCTTTTATATGCAGGAGGAAGCTAGGAGCCGTTGGTGATTTTCAAACTTGAATTTAAGAGCAATTAATGCTCTAATCTGGTTGTTGACTCGATAGGTGTCCCGCAACTTGCGTCTGTCTCGACTCTTTGCTAAAAATAGGCGGTGCGTGTTTGCGGGCGGAATGTCCTTTTAGAGTATGCCAAGAATGGAAACCTTCATTGAATGATTTGCGGGTTAACGTTGCATCGAAGTCAATGAAGTCTTCAAATTAGAACATGTCTTAGGCAGATCTCTATCGGACGTTCTTAAGGTTTTTCAACATTGCTGATGAAGCTTGGCCGATATGAGCTTGTCCGATATTCAAACGAAAGACTGCTGATGCATTGTTTGCCTATTGTGCAGAGGACGTCCGATGTCCTATAGGCTATCTTCTTCAAGACTTACACAATTAGCAACCCTAAGCTATTCAAGCTGTGCCTAAGTACAAGTTGCCACACTAACAGACACGCAGGCCCATTAGTCACCTTGTCTTAGACTTAGGTTATGGATTCAAGCAAATCTAGGCTAAAATACAACACTAAGAAAACATGAAAAATCTAATCTAAGAAAGCAATGTAAAAAGATAGATATACCCCCCCACACTTGAAATGAACATTGTCCTCAATGTTTCAAGGAACAATGTCGATCTCGGGGGAGTAAAGAGAAACTTACTAAAATGGTGGTGGTGGTGGAAAGTTGTCCCAATGGTTTGTCCCATAATTGTAAATGTCGTCAATTCTTCCTTGGACATGCTGAATACGGCCATCCATTTGGCCGAGTTGTTGAAGAATTTGAGCGTTTTGCTCAAGCAATTGACCTTGTTGGACAAACAGCTGATCAAACCTTTGGTAGAAGTCGGGCGGCATTGGGGCTTGCACATCTTCTTCTTCTTCTTCTTCTTGGGCTTCTCCTTGGATAGCATTTGGAAATATCCAAGTCTCAGGTTCTCTTATTCGGACGGTGGGAAGATTGTTGTTTGGGAGTACAATGTAGGGCTCTTTTCCCGCCCCTACTAACCAATTATACTCATTATGCCCTCTATCCAAAATCAACTGCATAGTACGGAGAGTTGGAATATCCAATTTTGTTGACCCTCTCACCTCAACCCAATCATTTGGAATCTCAAAATTGAAGTGTTTGGCAAACAAAGTAATTAGGCCTCCAATATGAATTTCCCCGTTAAAGGTCGGAGAAACAATGTCACCAATCAATTCGAAGAGGAAATTGCAAAGGTTCATCCTCCAACGTTCCCAAACAAAACACCACAACAAAAGCAACTTTTTTCTATTCACCGTTCCCTTATCTTCCCTAGCAAAGATGGTGCAAGCGTATATCCTATGCATGAGGCGGAGGGTTGGGTGGATAATAGAGGAGGCTTTGGCGCTTCGGGATTTATAAGATGGAAGGCCGGTTATTTGGTTCCAAAAGGCATTCTCATTGTATTCTGTGGGCAAGTCGGGAAATGTTTCGGTTCGGAAAGATAGCCCCAGAATTTCACTAATTTCAGTCCCGGTTAAATGAAGCTCTCTTCCGCCAAGGCGAAAGTCAATATGGTACTGATTAAAAGTTCTTCTTGTTACCCTACAAGTCTCCTCCACAATTTTCATTTTTATTGTGCTCAAAAATTCCAAAGTGAGGATTTCATAGGTTTTCTCATGCTTTTGGAGAATTCCTTCGGATCTCAACCCCATATGAAGAGTTAAAACATCTCCATAGATTCCTAATGTTCTTAGAGCAGATCTATCAGGAAATTGGGTAGGCCTAATCCTTTTAGAACTTAAGGCAATGAAACGTGTCGTTTCCCTTGGGCTTCTAAAATTAATTCCTAAGGTATTGAGGGTTGGATTAAAGCTAGAGGAAGAGGCTTGCTCCTTCCGGGATCGTTTTGCTACCCGTTCTGCAGCCTTTCCTTTCCCTTTGGAAGACATTGTATTCAAAACCAAGATAATTGAAAGACAAGAGAAGTGAGAGAATTTTTTACCCGAAGAGACTGATGAATTGAACTTGAAATCCTTGTTGCTCAGCCAAGAAATGTCCAAAAGCTTCCTCCTTGCACCTAAATTCGGAGTAATCCCTTCAAATTCTTGAAATGGGGGGATAATTTTGGGATTTTCAGATTGGGGTTTTAAGGGGGGTTTTAAGGGGGGTTTTGGTGGTGGAGAGGTGTTTGGTTGAGGGATTTTGGAGGATTGAGGATAAATTTGTGGTGTAAGATGGTAGAGGAGTGGGTATTTATGGTGATTGGGGCGGAGGTATAGAGAGGAGATTGAAGAAGATGAAGTGAATGAGGGAGGAGAGAAAGAGGCACGTCTTTATGACTGGAACGACGCATCTCCCCAGGCGATATGCACGGGCGTGTCAAGGAATGTGCACGGCCGCTCCTTCTTGCTGAGTTGACTCATTCTGACTCGATATGAACTGCACGGCCGTTCCATGTGATAGAGCACGGCCGTGCTAACCAACGTTCACCATTTTTTTTTTTTTTTTGGCTGGAATATACAACAAAGTTAGCACAATAGTGGTAATGATAATAAATGAAATGAGGTAAAGTAATCCATCGGTTTACCATTCTGATGATGCTTGTTTTAGGTCCTTAGCTCGACCCCTTTTTGGAGTAATCAATATCTTCTGCGGTAGGCCTTTCTTCCATATTGATTTTTTTGATGGAACAAGTGACCTATTGTCTTTGCACTTACGAAGATTCGAAGTGACCTTCTTTGTTCCTTTTGATCTTTTCTCTGCATTGTTAGTTTCAGGACAAGCAGAAATATTTATTGTATCAATATTATCTTTAGAGATCAAAGGTTCAATATTTATGGGATCGTTTCCTATTTCTTCCTTTAATAATGATCCTTCACCCATCTCATATTCTTCACTTGGGGTGTAGGTTTCAAAATAGGGATTCTCGAGATCGATTTAGGCATACCGAATTCGACTTTCTCTTTCCCCACATTTAGGTAAAAGGTGCCATTTTTCACATCTATGATCACCCCGAGGGCAAGAAATGGCCTTCCTAGAATAACGGGAGTTTGATGATCTTCCTCCATATCTAGGATCACGAAGTCGACAGGATGATCAAATTCCCTACACGACATGGCATATTTTCCATAATACCGACAGGGTATTGAACGGAACGGTCCGCCATTTGGAGAGTTATGGTTGTGGGTTTAAGTTCCCTATACCAAGTTTCTCACTAACCGATAATGGCATTATACTTACGCCAGCTCCTAGGTCAAGGACGGCGTTATCAATGTTGATTCTGCCAACACAACAAGGGATTGTAAATGCACCTGGATCTTTTAATTTTGGAGGAATTTTATTTTGCAAGACAGCGCTCACTTCCTCCGCCAACATAACATTTTCATATTCTCTTAGCCTTTCTTTTTCAAGAATTAATTTTTTTAAGGGTTTAAGGGCTAAGGGCATATTTTCAAATTTTCTGAAACATGGGATGTTGACATTAATGGCATCTAGGTTTTCAAGGAGTTCGTCATAATCCTTGTCTTCTTTCTTGGGGATTCCGTCCCGAACTAGTCTCAATCATCGGTGGGATTGGACTATAATTAGTACTTCTAGGGTATTCATTTATCTTTTCTCGCTTATCCCTAGTTTTTACCATGTTCACATGCTCATTTGGCCTTTGAGGTTGAGGAAGACTTCCTTGTGGCCTACTCGTTGGGATAGCCTGTTGAGCCCGTTGATTTTCTAGCATCTTATTATGCGCTAAGTTATCAAACCTAGCATTTAGAAGTTTAAAGCTTTCCCTAAATTCATTATTGACCTTTTCTTGAGAATTCTTATTTTCTATCACGAAATCCATCAAAAGATCTAATTTTGATTTAGGGGAAGGTACTTGCATTGTTATTGAAATTCTTAGGCCCAAATCCCTGAGGTTGTGTTGATGGTTGTGGGTTTAGAACGTTGCTATTCTTATAGGAGAAGTTGGGGTGATTCCTCCATTCGGGATTGTATGTATTAGAATACACCCCTCCTTTTGTCCAAAAGAATTTACAAAGTTCACTTGATCATTAGAACTAATGTCAACTAACTCGCAATTTTCCGTACTATGTGAGTTAGACCCACATAGTTCACATAACACATTTATATTAGCCACGGATTGACATTAAGATTTTCAAACTTTTTCAAAATCATGTCAACTTTAGAAGAGAGAAGAGTAATCGCATCAACATTATATTTACCGGCGTACCTTGTTGTTGCTCCTCTCATTTGACCATTGGTAATGGTTCAATGCAATATTCTCGATAAGGTCGTATGCCTCATCGACTCCCTTGTTCATCAATGCTCCTCCTGCAGCGGCATCAATGGTCTCTCTTGTCTTGAATATGAGACCGTTGTAGAAGGTGTGAACAATCAGCCACTTTTCGAGCCCGTGGTGGGGGCACATCCTGAGAAGCTCCTTGAATCGCTCCCATGCATCATACAAAGTCTCACTATTCGTTTGACAGAAATTAGTGATCTTTGTGCGAATTTGGGCTGTTTTGCTTGGTGGGAAAACGCCCAAGGAATGCTTCTTGAATTTGGTCCCATGTCGTTAATGAATTTTGGGGGACCGAATTTAACCATTGCTTTGCCTTATCCTTGAGAGAGAAAGGAAAAGGCGCATCCGTATTGCTTGGGTAACATTCTGAATACGTGTGGTATCACAGTATTCCAGGAATGTTTGGATGTGGAGATGAGGATCTTCGAAAGCAGTGCCGCCATATTGGTTATTCATAACCATATGCAAAAGTTGCGGCTTTATCTCAAAGTGTGCCGCTCCGGCATTCGGCACAACTATAGGGGATCTAGTTCCCGGGGTACTTGGATTCACAAAGTCCCGTAGGGTCCTAGTTTGCGCTTGTGGCTCTTCTTCCGCCATACGTTTGCTTAGTGTCTCCTTGAATTTTCTTAGTCTTTGGTGAAGGCTTCGTTCGGGTTCTGGATCAAAGTTGTCAAAGAACGTCTGAGCCCGTTTCATACACTATAAGAGAGAAGAACACTCAAAAAGAGATTAAACGCAACAAATTATCGGAAGTAAAGACAAAACAAAAATAAAAACAAAATAAAACAAAAGTTTATGTAGTAAAGACAAAAAAAAAACTTAAAAAGTAAACCGTTGTCCCCGGCAACGGCGCCAAAAACTTGTTCGTCGGTTGGTTTAACCTAACCGTTTGTTTAATATTCGCAAGTGCACGGGCTATTGTAATATAGCGAATGCAAGTACGAGTCGATCCCACAGAGACAGGGTTTACTTAGGAATTTGTTTTTGTCTTTAGACTTATAGAATAGATTGGGAGAGATTGAGATTGGTTTTGAAAATGGGAAGAAACATATGCAATAAATACTTTTAAACGAAACTTAATATGACAAAACATTCTCGGAATTGGAAATCATACACATAATTTGTTCATCAAATAGTCGTTGTCTTTGAGAATAAGGGTTTTCATAAAAATCAAGGATGATATGCTAGGCCTACACTACTTCGGGTTAAGACAATAGCGTTTGTATTCTTCACTAATTATGTCCTAACTTTTGAGATTTCCGTTTATGGTACTCCCGCCTGTCACAAACGGGCATTCCGGCTATCTCTAGCTGACCATAATTAGTAAGAATCCAATAAGAACAAGAGTCAACATATTTTCCATTCAAGGAACATCCCTAGGCCATTGAACTACTTTCGTGATCAATGGAACCTAGTTTCTTTATATGGTTCCGTCAACCGAGATTCACCGCTAGGTCCTTCTCTCAATTGATGAATCATACAAGTTGGACGTCTCCAAAATGTAAGTCATTTAGAGATTGATATAAAGAAATTGCTTTAGATGAAGTTAAAGGACAAGACTTTCATATTTCAAGATGAACGTTTTATGTATTGAGTTTCCAACCCCAAGAACAAGGGGATTACTCACTAGCCATGTAAAATTAATAAACAATAATATAGAGGATAGAGTAAGAGAGACTTATTGTGAAAATAGAAGATGAATGGCTGGAATAATACTTTGCTTTTATTGCTTGCTTTCCAAGGAGATCTTCAAGAATGAATATGAACTTCAATCCTCAAGGATTTTGGAATTCAATACAATAAGTGTTTGTGTCTAATTTCTAACAATTTCGATGAAAATCCTACATATATTTTCGTGTCTAATACGAGTACAAGGGGTCTATTTATAATGGGGAGGAAACTCTTCAAGAAGGTGCCTCCAAAGGTGCCTTTAAATCTGCAGATGCAATTTGCACGGCCGAGTCAAGGAAGTTGCACGGCCGTGCTCTTCGGCGCCAATTTTGAATTTTGATTTTTGACATCTTGCACGGCCGCTCCACCATAAGCCGCACGGCCGCTCCGAGGGACACGGCCACTCTTCCTTCAAGACACGGCCACTCTAAGCTTTGAGACCAAAAATTGCCCAAAATGGCTTTGTGCACGGCCGCTCCCTTTTGCCGCACGTGCTAACCGATTTTTGGTTTTGTGAGTTTGATTTGTTTGTTGCTCGCCATGCCTTTGCATCAAAATTTGTCTAGGCATTCTTTGATCATAAAGACTCAAAACCCGTCTAAAACGCACGTAACATACCAAAAGCGTAAAATCTAATAAATATGAAAAATGAACTAAAATGTGTCTAAAATGAGATGAAAATGGTAATTAAACTGTGTAAAAGTATATAAAAAGTAAGGATAAATGACTATATAATAGTCACTTATCAGCCATCCATCAAAAGTACACATTCCGTTAACTTTCCTTTTGCAAAACAGTCCTTTTCCATTATAATTCCTAACGGAGTGTAACGAAATCTTCTGAAATCACTTCAAAGCCATCCAACTTTGCAAGTTTAATCCCTTAAACCCCTGAAACTATAAAACAACACTAAAACACAATATTAGATAACAAAAATCTCGAGAATTAGCTAAATCTAAGCCGGATAAATACACAATAAATGAGTAAAATACTCATTTATCAATCCGCAACATAGGCTACATGCCAGGACTGGGGCTGGGCAAGAGTCAGCAAGGTAGAATCATCCTGGTACAAGACGACATCAAAGAATACATACCACCTTTTGGGCAGGGATACAAGCCTACACCTACAGAAGTAGCGACAGTAATGGAAGAGAAGCGCAAGAAAATAGAGCAGTTCAGAAGAATCAGCTGTATACAGTACCTCACATGAACCCCTACAGGAAGACCCTGAATGGATACTTTATCAAGCATGGAGAAACCATGGCTTACCTCATGTTCCCTGAGCCGTGGATGGATAATAGCAGAAAGATACACCCTGGATGAGAAATCTGCAACGACATCAGCCTCATAGTATAAGAAATGGAAAAAGTGATTATCGACCCCTGAGACACCTCTTATAAGGTAGTGACGATCGAGAACATATGGAGTATCAATTAGGAAGATTTTGCCCTGGCATTATTCGGAGAAGACTTCATAGGAGACAGTTTTTTAGGACTTATTGACGAAGCTGTAGATAGCACAAAGGACTCAGTAGCAGAATTTAAGACAGTGGCATACAATCCATTTCAAAACTGATACACAACTACAGGACCGTTGCTGAAGGCCGAGGGCCTGGTGGAGCCTTTAGATACACCTTACCCCCTCCTTCCCATTTTGTTAAGAACTGGTCATTAATCCGTTCTATTCTCGATGCTAAAATCGAGGATCTCACCTGTAAAGATCTCGATGAGGTGGTCAACCTTGTAACCCTTCCTTTCATTAATGATAATGTAAGTATTTCTGTGTACTCCTTGGTTGCCAATCTGTTAAAATATGAATTAACTGAAAACATGATAAATCATCTTGTTAATAATGAATCGATTAATAATGGGGATCCAAAAGATAAAGAATTTTTATTTGAATTAGCTAAAATGATCAAACAATGAGGGGAGCGCCGATTTGAAGCTCTACAAGAAGACTTATCCACCATCAATCTGGGGCTGAATGATGAAGTCAGAAAGGTCAAGATTGGAAGCTACATGCAAGACGAAGAAAGAGCAGCATTGATCAGCTTGTTGACAGAATTTCAGGATGTGTTTGCCTGGTCTTACGAAGATATGCTTGGGTTGGATCCAGCAACCGTTGAACATCAGATTCCGTTGTACCCCGACGCCAAGCCGATGAAGCAGAAGCTCCACAGAATCAAGCTTGAATAGTCCCTACAAGTCAAGGAAGAAATCATCAAGCAGTTGAAAGTCAAATTCATCAAAGTAGTAGAATACCCGAAATGGTTATCCAACATCGTGACAGTACCGAAGCCGAACGGTAAGGTTTAGATTTGTGTAGATTTTTGGGATCTCAACAGAGCATCTCCAAAAGATGACTTTCCCCTACCCAACATTAACATTTTGGTAGATGCAGTAGCTTCACATAAGATACGGTCTATTGTGGATAGAATGCTCGGTTACAATCAAATCAAGATGGCAGAAGAAGATCAGGAGAAAACTTCCTTCATCACCCTTTGGGGAACCTACTGTTATACAGTCATGCCCTTCGGATTGATAAACACTAGGGCTACATACCAAAGAGCTGTTACCACGCTCTTTCATGACATGCTTCACAAAGAAGTAGAGGTGTACGTGGATGACATGATTATTCATTCAGTAGACACAGATGGTGCTCATTTGAGAAATCTTCGCAAGTTCTTTGAGAGATTGCGCAAGTACTAGATGAAACTCAATCCCACAAAGTGTATATTCGGGGTCACCCGAAGAAAAGCCTTGGGATTCATGGTAACCGACAATGGAATCGAAGTGGATCTTGCAAAGGTAAAAGCCATCAGAGATATGCTGCAGCCAACAACTCTGAGTAAAGTCAAAGGCTTTTTGGACTGATTACAGTACATCAGTCATTTTATTCAGTAGCTGACATCTATGTGTGAACCTCTGTTTAAGCTTCTCAAGAAGGACACGGATAGAGAATGAGATGAAGAGTGCCAGCAAGCATTTGGAAAAGTCAAGGAGTACCTAGCTGGTCCGCTAGTTCTAGCTCCTCTTCACAAACTGAAGTGCTTATTGTTATATCTAACTGTCACGGACACCGCGGTTGGAGCCATGCTAGCACAAGAAAAGGAAGATTCTCACGCTGAGAACGCCATCTACTTTGTCAGTAGAAAGTTACAGGGTAGCAAATTAAACTACTCCGTACTGGAGAAGAGTTGCATAGGTCTGGTATGGGCGACACAAAGAATCAAGATTTATTTAACAACATTACCTGTAAAGGTGATTTCGAAGATGGATCCAATCAAGAACATACTCGAAAAGCCATCACTTTTGAGCAGGCTTG
The DNA here is from genome assembly GCA_016624345.1 of Platycodon grandiflorus. Lineage (NCBI taxonomy): Eukaryota > Viridiplantae > Streptophyta > Magnoliopsida > Asterales > Campanulaceae > Platycodon > Platycodon grandiflorus. The sequence goes on along the minus strand of CM028367.1, from coordinate 9,187,109 downwards.
CCAAATGGTCTTTCTTACTGAATGAGTTCAATATAACTTATGCAAGGGGAAAGTCAATCAAAGGAAGTATAATAGCTGATCAGTTGGCAGACCTGCCGATAGAAGCAGAAGAGTTTGAAGAACCGGATTTTTCTGATGAAGGGGCCCTTGAGATTAAGGACAGCACGTGCAAATGACAACTCTTCTTTGATGGAGCCGCCAACAAGAGATGTTACGATATAGGAATGCTATTGATCGATCCCAAGGATACACATACGCCTTTGGCTGTACGATTAGAATTTGAATGTTCCAACAACACCACCGAGTATGAAGCTTGCATAGTTGGCTTGGAGGAAGCCTTGAAAATGGTCGCCGAAGAATTAGAAGTATACGGTGATTTAGCTTTGATCATAAATCATGTTGAAAGGAAATGGAAGACGCAGGATGCTAGACTGCAGTTGTATCATGCACGCCTGACAGCATTGGTAGAGAAATTTAAGTTCATATCACTCCACTATCTCCCCCGAGATAAAAATTGCTTTGCAGACGGTCTGGCAACTTTGGCATCGCTAGTTGAGATCCCCACTGAGTTTAATGTCCAACCCTTCGTCATTAGGGCGAAACATACACCATCATTTTGTTTTGCTATAGAGAAGGACCAAGAAAGAGCAGATGGGCCTTAGTATCTAGATGTTTGGAATTTGCTAAAGAAGGGTGGGTATCCACCCAGTACTAAGAGAAAAGACAGGATTTCCTTGTAAAGATGGGCTTCCCAATCTGTAATCAGTGGTGATAATTCGTACAAAAGGCATTATCAAGGACTTAACCTCCTTTGCATCAATCAAGCGAAAGATGAACAAATCATAGATTAGTTGCACGGCGGCACTTGTGGTCTACACATGAATGGGCACATGCTCTAAAAAAAAGTGATTCGATAAGGTTATTACTTGAGTACAATGGAAACTGACTGGATCAGATAGGTGCATTGTTGCGATAAGTGTCTGAAGTTTGCCAACTTGCAGCATCTGCCTCCTCATATGTTATACAATTCTACAGCACCTTGGCCTTTCTCAACATGGGGAATTGACGTCATAGGGCAAGTGCACCCGAAAGGATCGAACGGCTATGAGTATTGATGGATGAGTATTTTACTCATTTATTGGGTATTTATCTTGCTTAAATTTAGCTAATTCTCAAGGTTTTTGTTGTCTAATATTTTGTTTTTGTGTTATTTTATAGTTTTAGGGGTTGAAGGGATCAAACATGCAAAGTTGGATGGTTTTTGAAGTGATTTCAGAAGATTTCGTTACACTCCATTAGGAACCATAATGGAGAAGGACTGTTTTGCAAAAGAAAAGTTAACAGAATGTGTACTTTTGATGGATGGCTCAAGTTTCTAGAATAATTAATGAGGATGAAAGTCAACTCGAGACATTCCAAGTTAAATGAAGTTAATTTAAGTCAACTCATGTTGAAAAAAGTAAAGAAAAAGTCAAAAATACCAATTTAGGGGTGTAAATTGCAAGTTTTAGAAAGCTAAAGGCATGAATCTTAAAATCTGCTTATTCCCAACTTAGGGCAGCCGTAGGATGTTAGTTTTTGGGAAACGTGTGCCTCTTTTGGCCTTTTTGACAGCTTTAATGTATTATACCAATTTTTCCTTGGTTGTTGTACATTATTAGGTTATAAATATATCCTTTTTAGGCTAGAATCGAGGAGAGACGTCTTGTATAATTTTTCTTTGCCTATGAAGAATGTTAATTCAAGAACGATTCAAGGTTTTGTACTATCAATTATGTTGAGCTAAATTCATCTTTCTAGGGATTTGAGGTAAATTGTATCAAATTCTTATGCTCTAATTTATATATTATTCATTCAATATCTTGTGTTTCAATGGAGTATTAAAATAGAATCTCTTCTGGTGTTTATGCGAGGCTGTATATTCTACCGTTTTGATTATTTAGATATAGTGAATTTGAATTGTACGACCAGAATACATAAGCTATATGTGTGTCATCTCCATTGTTACTTAAATTCTATTGATTCATGACCATGCTAAGATAGGATTTAGGTGTCATAATTTGTGTGTGCTTAAAGGATTCTCGTGGACCAAGAAAGTGTAACAATTTGAGGGTACTAAGATTGCAAACCGTGACCCAAGCGTCCCAATCTTTATTTATGTGATTACCCTTGATGTTGATTGATACTTTATTTGCATGAGCATAAGAAGGCGATACAATTGAACTCCAATTCCTAGATTCTCTCCACGTTTAGTAAACTCTCTATTTAATTGTTTTGATAATTTATTTGGTTAATTAGTTGATAAATTAGTTTAATAGCTGTCAGTAGTTTAAAGAAACCAACAAAACCCCTTTGTCATTTATTTTTGCTGTTTAAATTGCTAGTTAACGAAATCAATCATTCTCTTGTCTCTGTGGTTCGATCCTGGTCTCTGCACAACTATACTCCGGTGTACTCGTGCACTTGCGAGGTAAAATTTAATTCATCAAGTTTTTGGCACCATTTTCGAGGACAAGTTAGATTGATTGAGTTAGTTTAACTGGTAACGTCGTGGTGTCTGAACTTTTATGTTTGGTCGCCATTCACTGAATCCAACACTGGAGGAATTAAACGATAACATTAATCTGGTAGGTAAGAACATAGAGGTAGAACTGAATCAGGGAGAGCATCTGCAAGATCCTAATCCTGACGTGTTGCAAGTGGATCCATAAATTAATAACATGACTGCGGCACAGCGGTATATGAAGGATTATGCCCACCCTAGAATCGAACAATCACTCTTTTCTTTGGCCCTGCCTCCGGGCGCTAGAAATTATGAAGTCAAGGGCGATTACCTAAATCTCCTACCTTCCTTTCATGGGATGGCTACAGAGGATCCTTTGAGCTTCCTCCGTGAATTCCACGCTGCAATAGATAACCTCCCTCTTTGAGTGTTAACAGAAGAACAACTCAGGATGCGCTGTATTCCTTTCACTTTAAAGGATGCAGCTAAAGTTTGGTGGAATACTTTACTTCCAGGAAGTTTGCAAACGTGGTAGCAAGTGGCTGACACGTTCATTCAAAAGTTCTCATGCACATCCCACCCTGGCTGAAATGAGAAAGAAAATTATAAATTTTTCACAAGAGCCAGGAGAGTCTTTTCATGAATCATGGACAGATATAAACAACTTCAATTTCAATGTCCACACCATGATTTTCCACCTTCCATCTTATACCAACAGTTCTATGATAATATTTTCCCAAGCCACCAAGCCATAGTGGACAATACTGCAGGTGGGTCGATTCTTGAGAAAACACCTGATGAGGTGAGAGGTTTATATGAAATGCTTGGGGCGAATTCCAAGTAAAAGAGTGTGAGAAGAAAAACAAGAGGAGTATGTGAGATCAATAACAATAGTACCATGGATAAGAATGTGCAATATTTGATGAAGAAGGTTGAGGAGCTATCAGCTGCTAAGCCTAATATGCAAACGCCTAATGTTTATGATGCATGCTCTATTTGTGGTGTTTATTCTCATACTACTAACTCTTGTCCATCTAGTGCGCAGTTTCCTAAATATGTTGAACAAGTGAACTCCATGAATTCGTATCCTCCAAGGCCGCGCAATGATCCGTATTCAAATACCTACAATCTGGGTTGGAGGACTCACCCGAACTTTTCATGGAGCAATCAGAAGCCTCTTCATCAGCAACCTCCACGTCAAGTTCAATAGCAAGCTCCAGTGCAAAACTCAACCTCCTTGGAAGAGATGTTCAAGTCATTCATGATAACTAATGCAAGAGACAAAAAGGAGGCAAAGCAGAAATTTAACAACTTGGATGCTATGATTCATAGGTTGACCACTCAAGTAGGGCAGATATCTGCAGCTGTGAGTAGGTTGGAAGGGCGCAAGCAAGGTAGCTTCCCAAGTCAAAATGAACAAGCAATGGTGGTTACAACACTTCGCAGTGGTAAGGTAATTGGTGAGGAGGTACATTCTGATCCCTATTCTTCTAATGATAACCGCAATCTGCATGTTAGTGGGGAAAAGGCACAAAAGGAGCCTACAATTCTTGAAAGGCTCCTAACAGAGCAACTGTAAGGTTCTCGGAACATACTGTGCTTTAAACTCCCTCAAGAAGTTGGGCCAACTGTAAGGTTCTCCCTGCATGTCCCAGTTTCCCTGTAGTACCTGCCACCAATGCTCAGCAGCTCCCTCTAGTTTAAACACAGCTAGGGTAACCTTTTCATCATTATTGCAACCCAAAGCTGCAAATATCTTGATTATATGCTCGATCCCAAATTTTGCCTTCGTGGCATCCGACTCTCCAAGAAAGACACGTGGTTTCATCTTTAAGAAACGTTTAAGAGTAGTAGTGTGATTTCTGGGCCTCACCTCAGGCTGTGGTATTTCAACTTCCGGTTGTGTAGCTTCTACTTTCGGTTGCGGTGTTGTTCCCCCATTAATTCGCTCAGTCATTTGATTCATCAATTCCACCATCCTTCCAAACATAACTATCATATTTTCATTCTGATTCTCCTGGTTCGGTTCAGGAGGGACATTGGTGTTAGGTCCGTAGGGATGTGCTCAGAGTATAGGCTAGAGGGGGGGTGAATAGCCTATACTACTTTTGTTAAAAATTTCATCCTATTTTAATTTGTATATTGGAAAACATGGATGAAATAATTAACAAGAATAGGTCATCTTCCTAGTTCTAGTAACTCAGCCGATATGGTTGTATCAGACGATGTGTATCGGCAGTTTTGAAGAACGGATAATAGGAAGATGTTGTTATACTTGGCTGGTAGATAAGAGTTTAAGCAGCGGAAGAATAAACAGCATAAGTATAACAAATAAGATTGAAGTAACTGTAAGAGAATGTGTACAAGTCTATCATAACAGTTAACTAAAATCTTATATTAGATGCATCAATTGCTTTCCATAACCAGATTGCACAAGATATATCAAATATTATAGGAAAAAAAAGTAAAGGCTGAATGTAATAAAAATATGATTTATATTAAAATTCAGCAGAGGTTTGCTCAAAGACAAACATGCTTAGTACATCAACCTAGACTCTCTAACCTAGCAATCTTCCCGGGGGTAGAAGGAAAGTCAAAAGGGATGCCGGGAAGACCCATTACTAGAACTCTAACCTTAGCAGTTCCTAATCCCCTAGGAAGGTGGACAAGAGAAGTGCTAGTGTTAGAGGGATGTGAGAAGAGAATATTAGGCGTTGTTCAAATAGCTGGTATTTAAACAACTGAGTGCTAAGTACTCGGCCAAATGTGATAACAATTTATTGCACAATCGACAACAATTATAATGTAGTATAAGTCTGCCGATATGAATGCAATGTGGATTATTAGGCTTTGGCTCTTCATCGGACATCTTCAAGCTTAATCAGTCTTCAACGAATTTCTGGATGCTTGGTCTCTTGCTGAAGATTTGAAGTGCAGCAACTGAAGAGGCTGAGTCTTTCGAAGGAAGAAAGAACTCAAATCAAAAACTGAGTTTTTGATCAAGAAGGACTTCTCAGCCTTTGGAATTTCTGTTTCTTTCTCACACAAAGTGTTTGTTCTTACACTTGTATTTTCTCACTTTTAAAGTGGTTGCAGATTGAAGAAATGAAGAACAATTTCAACCACTTCCTCTCACATGTATGCACACACCATCTCTTGATGTGAGAATAAAAGTCTTCTTATATAGACTGGAGAAGATGAGAGATTCGTTGGAGCATTGAATGAGTTTCTGCTCGTTGAAAATCTGAATCATTAATGCATCAGAGTACATTGTTGAATCTGTTGGGCAAAGACCATCCGTTAAGCTTTTTGTCTTGAAGTTGGTCCGTGAGTCAGGCTGACAGATTAGGACTTCTCATGCATGCCTGGGATGTAGCGCACTGTGTTTGGTCCTTTATAAGATGTAGTCTTGAAGTCTGAACTTAAACACAGAAGAGGAAATGTCTACTGGATAATAGACTTCAGTACTCCCTCCGTTACTAAATTATTTTCTTAGTTATCTTTTTTATCTGTCTCTAAATAATTATTTTATTTAAAAATTTTCATTTTATAACATCACTGTTACCAGTGGCGGACGCAGACAAATTTTTAAGTGGGGGCACAAATTTAATAATATTGTCTTACAATACAAATTTAATAATAGTGTTCTTCCAGACAATGGTTAGACATGATGCCGACGGTGGTGCTGTGGTGGGCCTAGTGGTGACTGGCTGACTGCCGACTGGTGTGGTGCCTGGTGCGGATGTGCGCCTGTGCGGAGATATCGCCGAGACTCGAGATAGAAGGAGAGCGAGAGAGTATCGCGTGAGGGTGAGCTGGTGAGGCCGTGAGCTGTGAGGACGTGAGGTGTTTGGGGTTTGGGCTGATTAGTGATTAATGAGATTATTACTATTAATTTTTTTAAAAAATTCAAGTGGGGTTTAAAAAAATTCAAGCGGGGTCACGTGCCCCCACTCAATGAAACGTGCGTCCGTCACTGACTGTTATCATTTTACTCTTATTTTTTTTCCTACTTTAATTATGAGTCATATGTACATGGAGATTAAAGGAAACTACCTACTATACCAATATTAATAATCTAGTCAATTTTTTTTTTTAATTCGTATATCAAATCAAATAATACAATAATTTAGGAACTGAGTAGTATTACAAGGGAGAAGAAGCTTATAGTTATATCAATTAATAAAAGAGTCCAATACACAATACGTTTTCTTAAGTCTTCACGGAATAGACTTGGACCGAGTGAGGGTCACGGCCAGATGAATGATTTTCTTTAAAACCAATTAACAAAACATACTAGGTTATATGTGTAATTCAATTTAACAAAAATCTAAGGCAGAATAAATTTTAATTATCAAATTAAATTGTCAATTCTAGGAAAATTATAAGTTCCATAATCCTATGCTCTGATATCACATATAAACTTTAATAAGAAATTCGTGCTACTTTAATTTCATTAATTCACAAAATAAATTATAATACCCTAGAATCTTGGAACATATAATATTCACTAAACACATAATCATATGAGCATGAAATTAAGTACTAACCTTAATCCATGCTTTCTTTGAAGTTGAAAACTTTGATGTTGGAGATTTTCTTCCTCCATGTTATTTCTTTAATCTCTTCTTGATGGTGAGAAGAAAAACTCTAGGTCTTTTCTCTCTCTCTCTTTGTGACTTTTTGTTAGAGACGTGAAAAGAATTATGAATAGTGTTTAGGGTTTGCAACTTTAAGGTTTTTTATAGACATTTGAAGAGTGAAATATTTTTCTTTTATAATTTTTAAAAGTTTTAATAGTATTTTATTCACACTAAACCACCAAATGGGTGCCAATGCCAATGTGAATGTGAAAAAAATATATGGGTGCCACCTAGGATTGACATCTTCTTTGGAAAAAAAAATATTTTTAATGCAAATCTGAAAAAGTCTTGTGAATATGACATGACAATATATTTTTTTTACATTGTGGATGAGAATGTGAATTTTTCACATTCTAGTTGAGGGTGTGGAGACATCCTGATTATCATTTTTTTAATTTAAAAATAACTAGATCTCATCTCTCTCTTCACTTTAGTTGTGGGACCCATGCTACATGGGATCAAATTCACATTTGTATTGTAGAAACCTCTTTTAATTGAATGTGAAAGAAGAGATAAAAAATATCACATATAATTGAAGGTGTTGATTACCCACATCTGCGTTAGATTAAATTCACAATTACATTAGTGATGTTCTTAATATTAATGTCCAATTAAATAATAAGTCATTCGACACCTTTATTTGGATATAATCCATCATCTAGATGAAATCTTTTTCTATTTAAAATAAAAAATCGGTTTGAGGTGTTCTTTTTAAGATACTCATGATGGCGAGATAGATTCCTAAGGATCACACTATATACCTACAAAATCAAATCAATATGTGCCTCTCAATTACAAATAACAAATTGAGGAATGCTATGGGACATAAAAAGTATTAAATTTTTTGTATTAAACAATGTGTTAATTGATGTGACAGTATAAATGGTACAAAAAATATAATTTTAATTTTAATTAATGTATCACATAAGTTGATACATTATTTTATATAAAAAATTTAATAATTTTTAAATACCCATAACATTACTCTTATAAATTGATGGAAGTTGAAAAGGAATCTAGGAATTTCTCTTTGCTTTTTGTGGTTGCAAATTGCACTTTACATGTCAATGCCGCGTGTAAAAGAGGAAGATAACCAAAATCATAAATCATGCGAGAGAGAGAGAGAGAGAGAGAGAGAGAGAGAGAGGGGCTGAGTTTTGGTGCTTTAAAATTTCAATAGAGTAATGTTGTGGGTATCTAATGAGTATTAAATTTTTTGTATCTAAAAAAATTAATTATAATTTTTAATTTTATTTTTTATACTACATTAACTGTCATATCAACTAATATATTATTTGGTGCAAAAATTTTATTACTTTTTAAGTACCATAACATTACTCTTTTTGATATGATTGGATAGGGATAAGGATTAGGGAATGTGTTACCACATATGACAAATGCAATTTGAACTAGTGGAAATCCTCTGTACTACTCCCTGTACCATCAAACAAATCAGAACGTTGGCCTTGGGTCACCAAGAGTGGTATTACTAAGTGTACAGGGAAAGGTACAAATAGTAGTACAAAAGATCTCAATTCTATTTGTACTTCTTTCAACTCACCGGAGTAATCTTTAATTTTTTTAGGAATTGACTGATACACGTAAATAGAATTAATTTCTCAAAATTAATTCTATAGAATTAATCAATAATGTTTAGTAGGGAAAGAATTATATTTGGAATAGAAATTAATTACAAAAATTTTGAAATTGATTACTAAAATTTAAAAAATCACAATCCTATAGAGGTCGTATTTGGATTCCTAATAATTAGAATCAATGTAAAAAGACAATAATATCTGATTACGCAAAAAAAGTTGTATGTGACCGCGTCTGATCCACGTGTGTAGTCTAGTAGGATTCCGACTTACGTTGCTGGGATTGCCCTTGAAGTGTAGGTAGCTTAAGACCTGTGATCAACAAAGAACACCGTAAGGGGGCTGGGTTGTCCCAGTGATAATCCTCAGGCGTGAGAATTAGCAATACTTCGACGAAGAGGTAAAGTTAAAAGAGTATGTAGTAAGAAAGTAATTTGCATGTACCTTCTGAGGCCTGTGAAAGTGTTTATTTATAAGGAGGTAAGTCATAATCCTAGCTGGATTCGGAGTGGGAGATATGATTAATTCCCGTGTCTTTCGGATTACGTTTCCTTGTATGCTTAGGACTGATGTATATAGAGTTGTAAAAGGACTCTTCCCAGTTGAGAGGTGATTCCGTAGAGGACTCTGTTTTGCCGAGCTGAGAGGAGTTGCGTCGAGATCGGCCTGGTATGTACCCAGGTCGCTCGATGTTAATGTAGTCAAGGTCGGCCTGGCATATGTTCAGGTCGCTTGATGTTAATGTGGTCGACCTGTGATATCCCCAGGTCGCACTGTAGGTCCTCGTGTTGGCATGCTGGGAGAGTATACTGGTGAGGTAGGCGACCTGTCGCAATGTGATCTCCAGGTCGTCATATCGATGTGGGCGTATGTCACCTCGGCACTCGCCCAGCTGGAGGCTATGAGGTCGTGATGTCTACCATGTGTCCAGCTGAAGGCTGAGGTTGTAACACCCGTATCACTTGCATCATTTGCATGATCATTATTTATCACGTTCATGCGATGTTAGGCATATTTCATGAATATATATACTTGAACATATTCTCACTCGTATTGGTTACATGCATTTTATATGCCATGGAATTATTGTTGAATTCGTGTTACCAATCGTGCTAATCTTGTGTTATACTTCTAGTTTCGTTTTCAGACTTTTCGCGAACTTTTCGTGAGTATTTTGATCTCATTTTGGACTTAAAATCATTTATGGTTCGTCGAGAACCACTTTGGGAGAGTTTTATAACTGTTTGAGACTTACTGGGCACAAAGCGATCGCCCTGTTCCCTTCCTAAGTGATCGCTCTCTAGGCAGTAAGTCGTACCCTAAATCTGGGCATAAAGCGATCGCCCTGCTTCTCTCCAAAGCGATCGCTCTCTAGGCAGAAAGTCATACCTTGAATCTGGAAACAAAGCGATCGCTCTGTAATCCACAAAGCGATCGCTCTGTACCAAAGCGATCGCCCTGTCCCGACTCGAAGCGATCGCTTCGTTGGCAGAATGCAAAAATTTTCCTGCGCGCCCTTGACAGCTGTTACGAGGGTTTAAGTTATTGACCAGCTTTGACTCCTAATCCTTGGACACAAGTGAGCCATGACTTCCCCCACCTAGACCAGCCTTCTTGGACATATAAAAGCCTTGAGAGAGCCTTGAATACTCTCATATTCATCCATTAACACCAAAAACTTCAGAGAAAAGAAGTGAGAGTTCTAGAGTGAGAAAGTGAGCTAGTTTGCTCATTTGTGGTCCAAATCACAATCCAACTTCACCATTGTGGAGCTACTAACTAGGAGAACACATTCCCTAGTTTGCATGTGGGTTTCTTAAAGTTTTTCTTGGTTGGATTCATCAAGAGGTAAGCTACTACCCCTCTCCTTCTCTATTTATGTCTTGTATGACATCCTAGCCTTGTAAAATGGCATTTATATGTTGAAATCAACATGTTGGAGTATGTTTTGTTGTTGCGCCATGTAAAATTCGTGGATGATATGTTTTGTATGTTAAAAGACTTGTTTTGACTTGGTTGATACATATAGAAATGGTATCATTTGTTAATCTTGAAGTATAAATGGTTTCTCTTCGATTCGAACTCATTAGAAACGAATAATGACTCAAACGGAGTCAAATAGGTTTTCATAATTGATGAGACCACGTGTGTGACTTGGGGATTTCGTTGTGATACGAGAAGTTTTGTCGGGAAAATTAGTTACCCGAAATTGTGCATGATGTTGTTGTTTAATTCTCGAAAATATTATGAGATGGTTGATTATGTGAGTAGGATTATTATGACCTACTTGAGACATTCATGTTAAATGATGTTCTGCTCCCTATTTGGAGTTTGATTTGTTGTTGAGAATGTCAAGTAAACATCTACTTGTACATTTGTTATGTCCATGGATTATTTGTTGGCGGTGTATTGACGCTCGATTATTGCGGGAGCCGGGGCTACGTAATAATTGAAGGCCAATACATTGGGCCTCGCCTTACCGTTGGCCGCGGTAGGGGCATAGTGCCATTTGTTGTATGGAATAAACTCAACCTTGGTAAGCTATTCCGTGGTTGATTCTTGGGTTGTAGGGACTAAGATCACCCGTCGACGTGAATACAGAAAATGGTTCACATAGTATTGGTTATTGAGTATTGGTTATTGGTTAACGGTTATGATTCGTCGATCGAGCACGTCAACAACGGCTCCTACATTGGTATATTATATGTTGGTTGGTTGAAAGTATTGGGTATATTGGAGGTGTACCTCAATACTGTATCCTTTTAGAATGTGTTTACATATCGCACTTATATGGTTCCTACATATGCGAATGTTGGTCATGATTTCCAACTGGTATGGGTCGGTTGGCGATTGTTGAGCCTCTCGTGTAGTGTAGGGTAACGTGTTATTATGAGATACTCATTATGCTATGCCTTGAGATTGATATATCTTTTTATAGCTTGTATTACTTGTTCATATTATTGTCTTGCATCTCATATGACATATTGTTGCATTAGTAGCTTCTTGAGTTTTAAACACACCCCGTCCAATGTTTATTTGTTTTCCTTAGATCACGGTCCGGCGAGGAACCCTTAGTAGGAGTTTTTGGCTTCGTCTCGGCATTTTCTGCAGGTTGTTCTTTTGGGCCTTGGTATTTATTTTGGTGAGGCCGAGGGAATACAATGTTATTTAAACTTTGTAATGTTGGGTAGTGTGTGGTCTTCATGATTGTATTATTCTTTTGGTTATGCCGACATGGTTGTCGAGCTTGATGTAATCTTTATTTCTTATTACTTCCACATACTCTGATTTGGGTTGTTGTTGTTGACTCCGAGCTTGTTGCTCGTGGAGGGTATCATTACATGTTGGGTTTTTATGTTCAAAACTATGTTTTAAATAAGTTCAGTTTTCGGCTTGTTATTAATGCCGATGATGTGTTGACATGGTTTTTAAAGAAAAGCTTTGCACGTGCATTACAGGGTTTTATGCATATGCTTCACACTTGCATCTCTCGCGCATGAAATTTTTATAATGCGTATTTTGTGTGTCCCATTCGCGGTCCGACTCGGGATTCCACGTAGGAGTCCGGGTGCGGGTAGCGATAGTTGGTATCAGATCATAAGTTAGAGAACCTGGAATGAATTCTTGGTTTAGGAGGGTGGGTTGTGTGTTTGAGTCGTTAACGTCGAGTGTCTATTGCAGGTATTCGACAATGGTAGAGACACGTCATGGTACCAATACGGATGGGGTTGGTACAAGCCATGTTGGGGAAGCTGCTGGAGCTGAAAGCCATGCTTCACCACCTAGATCACCTCCTAATCAACTGGGAGTTCAGCGAACAGGGCAACAGAATGCACCACCCGAGGCACATGTGAATCTGACTGAGGCTTTTATGCAAACTATGTAGGGATTTATGCAAACAATGATGGAAATGAACCTACAAACTCTGGATATGCATAGACAGGCAATGGCAGGACAAGGACAAGCCAGGGTTAACCAAGTAGATCAACCAGCTGGGGGTAATGGAGATTATGATCGTAGATTGGGGAGGTTCTTGAAGATGAAACCTCGCAGTTATGATGGGGAGCCAGATCCGATGAAAGCAGAAAGGTGGATTGAATCTTTAGAAAAGATTTTTGGCGAAATAGAGTGCACCGAGGAAGACAAAGTCAAGTTCGCAGCGCTCAAATTGGAGGATGCAGCGGAGCACTGGTGGATGGTTGATAAGTGACTATTATATAGTCATTTATCCTAAGTTTTTATATACTTTTACTCAGTAAATTACCATTTTCATCTCATTTTAAATACATTTTAGTTCCTTTTTCACATTTATTAGATTTTACGCTTTTTGGTATATTCCATGCATTTTTAGACAGGTTTTGGAGTCTTTTTATGATCAAAGGATGCTTAGATACTTTTTGATGCAAAGGCATGGAGGAGCAACAAACAAATCAAACTCACAAACAAAAAATCAGATGGAGCGGCCGTGCAGCCAAACGTGAGCGGCCGTGCACAAGGCCATTTTCAGGCCATTCTTGGTCTCAAAGCATGGAGTGGCCGTGTCTTGAAAGTTGATTGGCCGTGTTGTCCTTCGGAGCGGCCGTGCAGCTTAGAGTGGAGCGGCCGTGCAAGATGTCCAAAATCAAATTCAAAACTGGCGCCAAAAGAGCACGGCCGTGCATATCCCTTGACTCGGCCGAGCACCTCCCATATCAGCCAAAAGGTGCCTTTTCGCAAGAGATGTGTCCCTAGCATAGAATGCCTATATAAAGGCTATTTGTACTCAGTTTAGAACATCCGAAAATAGTCATAAATACATCCAGAAGGATCAGATCATACTTAGAATAGGTAGCAAAAATACTCTAGCAATCTATACACAATATTCAAAGTGTATCAATGATTCGTGACAAGTCCTTGTATACTTTTGAAGAATGAATGCAATACAAGATTATTTCCAGCCATTGTCTGTCTTTTACTATGAATAAATATCTCTTTCCTTATCTCTATTTCTTTACTTACTTCTTTTATTATGATCATTTTCAATGGCTTGAGTAATCCTCCATTTCTCGGAGTTGGAAACTCAATTATTTATATTCATGCTTCTCTTACTTGTCATTTCAATTCTCTTCTTAGTAATCTTAACTACTTGCAATTAGGGAGACGTTCTTAATTGTATAGCCTTAGTTAATCGAGAGAAGGACCTAGCGGAGAATCTCGATTAGCGGAACTTTAAGAATGGAACTAGGTCAATAAATTACGAAAAGTAATTTAAAGACCTAGGGATGATCCTTTAGTGGAAAATACGTGAGATTGATAGACTTAATGGATTTTGATTTATACGGTACCCTCGAAAGGTGAGTCGGATTTCCGCGTGACGAACGGGATTACACTAAGCCGGACCCTCGAGAAAGGCGGTAAATTTTAAAATACGTGTGCTAGTTAGCACAACTTAGCGTATCATCCTTGAACTTGGCACTTTTATCTTAAAACAATTTCTTTATATTATTCTTAAATTTCCTGCAAATATGAAGACGTTTATATTTGTGAAATCCTAGTTAATTGAGAGAAGGACCTAGTGATGAGCTCAAGATTTCCACTAATTTTTCCTTTAATTTCCTTTTATTTTGTGCTACTTTTATGTTAAATATTCTTGAAAATATTATTATTTGTGTACTTGTGCTTCATTGAAGGTTTCCAAGGTATTTATGAGCTTTCATGGAGTTTAGCACAAGGTTTTAGGCAATTTTGGGCTTCAAGGTTGAGCTGCAAAGTATTCCGTCAAAGTCCGTCAAGTGTTGCTAGGCAAAATAGTCTAACGGTGGGCTAACAGCTAACGGAGGACTAAAAGAGAAGTCCGGAGGGGAAGGACGTCGGAGACAACTTCGAAGACTAGGGTAGCGGAGCAATTAGCCAAACATTTCATTAATGTGTTGGCGGCTCCTCGCGCGCCACGCGTCGCCCGATCCATCGCCCAACCGCGTCCATGCTTATGGATCTTGGGCGATCCACCACCACCATCTTTCACCCCACTTCACCTTACACCATCACCCGTTTACCCACCAGCAGACCCGCGCCCACCAGCCATTCATCCGCCCCATCCGCCATCCTCACCCACGCCCATTCCTCTCACACACCACCACGGATCGGCCAAGTTCCCCTTTCTCCAATTCCGCCCCAAGAATTCCCTCTGCTCTTTTCAGCCCCTAAAGCTTTTAATTAATTTCCATTTTGCCACAAGCTTCCTTGATACTCTTCTATCCTCATTTAAATATCTCCAAGGCAGCCCCAAATGAAAAAAAGTCCCCTTTTGGGCAAGAACGCCCTTTGGGGCAGCTCTCTTCTCCCATTTTCTCTCCATTTCCTCCATTGATTGATCACCATTGAAGATTTGGAGCTTCAAATCAAGTACCAAGGAAGCCTTTGCAAGAGATTTCAACCTCGGATCCACACTTTAATCGGTTCATTCTCTCCAATTTATATATCTTAAGATTATTGTGTAATTTCTAGGGTTGAATATTTTGTAATTGTGGAATTGGTGTTGTGCTTAATGATTTATGGAAAGCAATTATTTTTCTATGTCAAAAGTAGTATTTTAATTTAATTTCTCTCTCTTTAAAGTATTACCCATGTTGTTGGTTATTATCATTGTGTGCTTAATGCTTTTAATGAAGTCATGAATCATTAAATGAGCCCTAGAATGATAGGATACGGGCGACCCTTCCTATTGTTCGAAAATCGTGATAATTGTTTACGCAACGGAAGTAGCTCGATGAAAACGGGCGTAGATAGTCATTGGGTGCTTGATCTCTATGCGGTTATTTCTCTCCTATGTTATGTTTGCGATGGTGCCCATAGCTAGGAAGAGTGGTAGCTAGATTCGCTATACGTAGCGACGACTGTAGTGAATATTATTAACGTGCGCCCGACTACCGACACATGAGTTAAGAAAAATAGAGAGGGTTAAATTAGACACGAGCGAGACTAGAAATATTGCAATCCTAAAATCCTATCTTCTATCTTGATTTGTTGTTGCCAAACCATTTTTGCGTTAATGTAAATATTAATTGCTTTCTTTTATTTTTAATTTTTAAGTTTTTATTCTCAATTTATTTTCGCTCAATTGTAATTAGCTAGCTCAATTTCGGTACTTAGTTGGAGTGAAAATTACGTGCATTCCCTGTGGGATCGATACTCGTACTTATGTACACTTTATTACTTGGTACGGCAGGGTAATCTTGCCCTAGTTGCATTTTATGCACATCACCTAGCGGAGAATCTCGATTGACGGAACCAGAAACTGGGTTCCATTGATCACGAAAGTAGTTCAACGGCCTAGGGATGTTCCTTTAATGGAAAGTATGTCGACCTTCGTTCTTAATGGATTCTTACTAATTATGGTCAGCTAGAGATAAGCCGGAATGCCCGTTTGTGACAGGGCGGGAGTACCATAAACGGAAATCTCAAACAGTTAGGACATGATTAGTGAAGAATACAAACGCTACTGTCTTAACCCGAAGTAGTGTAGGCCTAGCATGTATAGTATATAAAAAAAAAAATAATCCCTATGATGATCCATATCATTATTTCTTATGCTTGCTATTTGCCCAAGAATAATGCCTTTGTCTTTCCTCTCATACCTTCTATAAACTTAGAAATTAATAAAAAGAAAAATATAGGGATATTTTTAGGAAATAAATTAAAAGTCTCATAAGTTAATATAGCAAAATATAGGGTTTTATCAAGAAAAAGCATTTGATTAGAAGAAATCTTTATTAATCATTTTATACACTTGGTTATTCTTATGAAAAATTCTTGAAAATATTTCTTTAAAATTGTACATGTTAAATTTTATTAAATATTTATTCCCTTATTAGAAGCATCCATTTTGTTTTGCACCCCTTGAATCACACCTCTTCATCAAAATCCCATCTTTCCATTTCCACTAATCGAATCAAGGTTAAGCATTTTATCTTGTTGCTAAAAGAGTGACTTAGTCACCAAATCTTAAAGGCAAAAAGAAACTTATTACTTCCTAAGTAACTCGGGGCACGGCGTTCGCTGCGACGATGCTTCCTTGCCAAACGGGAGTAATATCCAAAGTATTCTTGATCTAAGTATTAGGAACATGGGGTTCGCAGCCACAATGTCTCCTACTTGAAAGGATCAAAAATAACTTAGGTCTTTTGCAAAAATATAACACGTACAAAAATAAGATAAAATTGTTAATACCTTGATGAGATTTTTCCACTATCATCATCCATTTTTCGCCCTTGTGATTCAAAAATGCAATACAATTCTATGGAAACTTCTAGTTTGTGAATAAGTGTTTACACTTCCCTTTGTACATTTTAAAGTAATAATTTCATTTTCTCAAAAATCACTCTAAAAAGTGAAGGCTTCTCTTTTACCAAGTGATTGATCTAAGATTTATCCTTCTAGCATGCTTTACTTGATCAAATTCTATATATGCTATATTAGGTTATTGTCTTAAAAATTATTTCTTTAAAATATCCCCTAAATGCTTCTTTCTAATAAATTTTAAAGGTATACAAAAATGACTAGAAAGATGAAGGCAATATCCAAAAGGCAATTAGGGCTTGCTACTATATTTCTGAGGGATCATTCTTGTTTTTTCTTTTCTTTTCTCCCTCTTTTTATCCTAAAACTTGCTTGGGGACAAGCAAGAGCTTAAGTGTGGGGGAGTTTGATAAGTGACTATTATATAGTCATTTATCCTAAGTTTTTATATACTTTTACTCAGTAAATTACCATTTTCATCTCATTTTAAATACATTTTAGTTCCTTTTTCACATTTATTAGATTTTACGCTTTTTGGTATATTCCATGCATTTTTAGACAGGTTTTGGAGTCTTTTTATGATCAAAGGATGCTTAGACACTTTTTGATGCAAAGGCATGGAGGAGCAACAAACAAATCAAACTCACAAACCAAAAATCAGATGGAGCGGCCGTGCAGCCAAACGTGAGCGGCCGTGCACAAGGCCATTTTCAGGCCATTCTTGGTCTCAAAGCATGGAGTGGTCGTGTCTTGAAAGTTGATTGGCCGTGTTGTCCTTTGGAGCGGCCGTGCAGCTTAGAGTGGAGCGGCCGTGCAAGATGTCCAAAATCAAATTCAAAGCGGTGCCAAAGAGCACGGCCGTGCATATCCTTGACTCCGAGCACCTCCCATATCAGCCAAAAGGTGCCTTTTCGCAAGAGATGTGTCCCTAGCATAGAATGCCTATATAAAGGCTATTTGTACTCAGTTTAGAACATCCGAAAATAGTCATAAATACATCCAGAAGGATCAGATCATACTTAGAATAGGTAGCAAAAATACTCTAGCAATCTATACACAATATTCAAAGTGTATCAATGATTCGTGACAAGTCCTTGTATACTTTTGAAGAATGAATGCAATACAAGATTATTTCCAGCCATTGTCTGTCTTTTACTATGAATAAATATCTCTTTCCTCATCTCTATTTCTTTACTTACTTCTTTTATTATGATCATTTTCAATGGCTTGAGTAATCCTCCATTTCTCGGAGTTGGAAACTCAATTATTTATATTCATGCTTCTCTTACTTGTCATTTCAATTCTCTTCTTAGTAATCTTAACTACTTGCAATTAGGGAGACGTTCTTAATTGTATAGCCTTAGTTAATCGAGAGAAGGACCTAGCGGAGAATCTCGATTAGCGGAACTTTATGAATGGAACTAGGTCAATAAATTACGGAAAGTAATTTAAAGACCTAGGGATGATCCTTTAGTGGAAAATACGTGAGATTGATAGACTTAATGGATTTTGATTTATACGGTACCCTCGAAAGGTGAGTCGGATTTCCCGCGTGACGAACGGGATTACACTAAGCCGGACCCTCGAGAGAAAGGCCGGTAAATTTTAAAATACGTGTGCTAGTTAGCACAACTTAGCGTATCATCCTTGAACTTGGCACTTTTATCTTAAAACAATTTCTTTATATTATTCTTAAATTGCCTGCAAATATGAAGACGTTTATATTTGTGAAATCCTAGTTAATTGAGAGAAGGACCTAGTGATGAGCTCAAGATTTCCACTAATTTTTCCTTTAATTTCCTTTTATTTTGTGCTACTTTTATGTTAAATATTCTTGAAAATATTATTATTTGTGTACTTGTGCTTCATTGAAGGTTTCCAAGGTATTTATGAGCTTTCATGGAGTTTAGCACAAGGTTTTAGGCAATTTTGGGCTTCAAGGTTGAGCTGCAAAGTATTCCGTCAAAGTCCGTCAAGTGTTGCTAGGCAAAATAGTCTAACGGTGGGCTAACAGAGCTAACGGAGGACTAAAAAGAGAAGTCTGGAGGGGGAAGGACGTCGGGAGACAACTTCAGAAGACTAGGGGTAGCGGAGCAATTAGCCAAACATTTCATTAATGTGTTGGCAGCTCCTCAGCGCGCCACGCGTCGCCCCTGATCCATCAGCCAACCCGCGTCCATGCTTATGGATCTTGGCTGATCCAGCCCACCAGCCATCTTTCACCCCACTTCACCTTACACCATCACCCGTTTACCCACCAGCAGACCCGCGCCCACCAGCCATTCATCCGCCCCATCTGCCATCCTCACCCACGCCCATTCCCTCTCACACACCAGCCCACGGATCAGCCAAGTTCCCCCTTTCTCCAATTCCGCCCCCAGCAATTCCCTCTGCTCTTTTCAGCCCCTAAAGCTTTTAATTAATTTCCATTTTGCCACAAGCTTCCTTGATACTCTTCTATCCTCATTTAAATATCTCCAAGGCAGCCCCAAATGAAAAAAAAAGTCCCCTTTTGGGGCAAGAACGCCCCTTTGGGGCAGCAACTCTCTTCTCCCATTTTCTCTCCATTTCCTCCATTGATTGATCACCATTGAAGATTTGGAGCTTCAAATCAAGTACCAAGGAAGCCTTTGCAAGAGATTTCAACCTCGGATCCACACTTTAATCGGTTCATTCTCTCCAATTTATATATCTTAAGATTATTGTGTAATTTCTAGGGTTGAATATTTTGTAATTGTGGAATTGGTGTTGTGCTTAATGATTTATGGAAAGCAATTATTTTTCTATGTCAAAAGTAGTATTTTAATTTAATTTCTCTCTCTTTAAAGTATTACCCATGTTGTTGGTTATTATCATTGTGTGCTTAATGCTTTTAATGAAGTCATGAATCATTAAATGAGCCCTAGAATGATAGGATACGGCGACCCTTCCTATTGTTCGAAAATCGTGATAATTGTTTACGCAAAGTAGCTCGATGAAAACGGGCGTAGATAGTCATTGGGTGCTTGATCTCTATGCGGTTATTTCTCTCCTATGTTATGTTTGCGATGGTGCCCATAGCTAGGAAGAGTGGTAGCTAGATTCGCTATACGTAGCGACAGCCTGTAGTGAATATTATTAACGTGCGCCCGACTACCGACACATGAGTTAAGAAAAATAGAGAGAGGGTTAAATTAGACACGAGCGAGACTAGAAATATTGCAATCCTAAAATCCTATCTTCTATCTTGATTTGTTGTTGCCAAACCATTTTTGCATTAATGTAAATATTAATTGCTTTCTTTTATTTTTAATTTTTAAGTTTTTATTCTCAATTTATTTTCGCTCAATTGTAATTAGCTAGCTCAATTTCGGTACTTAGTTGGAGTGAAAATTACGTGCATTCCCTGTGGGATCGATACTCGTACTTATGTACACTTTATTACTTGGTACGGCAGGGTAATCTTGCCCTAGTTGCATTTTATGCACATCACCTAGCGGAGAATCTCGATTGACGGAACCATATACAGAAACTGGGTTCCATTGATCACGAAAGTAGTTCAACGGCCTAGGGATGTTCCTTTAATGGAAAGTATGTCGACCTTCGTTCTTAATGGATTCTTACTAATTATGGTCAGCTAGAGATAAGCCGGAATGCCCGTTTGTGACAGGGCGGGAGTACCATAAACAGAAATCTCAAACAGTTAGGACATGATTAGTGAAGAATACAAACGCTACTGTCTTAACCCGAAGTAGTGTAGGCCTAGCATACCATCCTTGTTATTTTGATAAAAGCCTTTATCTAAAGCATATTTATTTGTTTTCAATCCCAAGAATACTATCATTTTATGTTAGAGTAATTTCTATATCTTCCTAGTATTTTCTCTTACAAATTCTTATCTTCCCCGATCATTTTATCTATATATTTATATAAAGACAAATGTCATCCCAAAGTAAACCCTGTCTCTGTGGGATCGATCCGTACTTGCACCCGCTATATTGCAATAGCCCGTGCGCTTGCGGAATTTGAATAAACCGTTAGGTTTGAAGCCTACCAATGGTACTAGAGGCAAGTTGGGTGCAGGATCATGTGGCTCGCACCTGGGAGATATTTTTGAGAGAGTTTAGGAATCACTTTGTTCCGGATGTGGTTCAAGCAAAGAAGGAGGTAGAATTTCTTAGTCTTGATCAGGGGATGATGATAGTGGCTCAGTACTCTGCCAAATATACCGAATTGGCAAGGTATTGTGTACATTTGATTCCAACAACGGAGAAGAAAATTTACCTCTTTGTGAAAGGATTGGGGACGGAATATCGTAAGCAACTCTTACCACTTGAGTTGCCGAGTTCTCAAAGAACAGTGGACAAGGCTTATAAGATCGAGCATGATATAGAGGAGCACCGAGGAAAGCTGGGTGGTACAAGTGGGAACTTGCAGGCATCACATTCGCAATGGAGGAGATCAAGCTAAAGTGGGACTAACAGGGGGAGTAACACTAGCCGACAGGGAGGACAATCGCGACAATAAGCTGGAAATCAAGGAAATGTGGGCCGCGGACAGCGTGATGCAAGAGTTACTTGTGGGTATTGCAAGAAGAGTGGGCATAATGAGGATAAGTGTTGGTTGAAAAATGGGAAGTGTTTATTGTGTGGTGATGGCACACACTTTCAGCGGAATTGTCCTAAAAACAAAGGGACACAACAGGGAGGTGTACAACAGAACACTGGGGTTAAAAGAGATAACGAGGGTCGCCCTAGAGTGCAAGGTAGAATCTTTGCCTTAGACCAAAGGGGAGTCCCCGAGGCCCCTAATGTCATAGGAGGTACTTTAACCATCTCTAGTGAGAAAGCCTGAGTGTTAATAGACCCAGGGTCATCACATTCTTATATTGCATCACATTTTGCTCATAATTTGCATGCTATACCTGAACTGTTACCTTATGTGTTGGAGGTGTCTACTCCATTGGGGGAATGCCATGTAGCATTGGATGTCTATCGTGCTTGTGATGTGGTTATTGATGACCATCACTTACCTACGAATTTGGTTATATTGCCCATACGTGATTTCGATGTTATTCTGGGGATGGATTGGCTACATGCTCATCATGCCATTGTTGATTGCCGTAGGAAGTTGGTTACTTTTGAATTGCCAAATGTTCCTTCATTTGTGTTTTTGGGTGATAAGATAATGGGTGGAATTCAGCTTATTTTAGCTTTGAAGGCTTGAAAGTTGTTGTCTCATGGATGTTCGGGGTATTTGGCTTGTGTTGTGGATAGATCACAAAAGGGTGTTAAGTTGGAGGATGTTCATATTGTTCGTGAATTTTCGGATGTATTTGCAGCTGATTATGATTTGCCTCCGGACCGGGAGTTAGAGTTTTGCATTGAATTGTTACCAGGGACTACACCGATTTCGAAGGCACCTTATCGCATGGCACCGGCTAAATTGAAAGAGTTGAAGGTACAATTGGAAGAGTTGCTTGATCAAGGTTTTATTAAACCGAATGTATCGCCGTGGGGTGCACCGGTGTTGTTTGTGAGGAAGAAAGATGGATCTTAGAGGTTATGCATTGATTATAGGGAATTGAATCAAGTGACCATTAAGAACAAATATCCTCTTCCACATATTGACGATTTGTTTGATCAACTTCAAGGTTCCGTAATATACTCTAAGTTTGATCTTAGGAGCGGTTACCATCAGCTGAAGGTTCGAGCGGAGGATATTCCTAAGACAGCTTTTCGGACTCTTTACGGGCACTTTGAATTTGTGGTCATGCCTTTTGGGTTGACTAATGCACCAGCTGTATTTATGGATTTGATGAATAGGGTGTTCTTGCCTTATCTGGATTGCTTTGTGGTCATGTTCATTGACGATATTTTGGTTTATTCTAAATCCCGGGAAGAGCATGAGAATTACTTGAGGTTAGTTTTGACGGTGCTAAGAGAAAAGAAGTTGTTTGCTAAATTTAGCAAGTGTCCCTTTTGGCTTGAGGAAGTGGCTTTTCTAGGCCACATTGTGTCGAAAGATGGTATAACGGTTGACCCGGCTAAGATCGAAGCAGTTGTGAATTGGAAGAGACCCGAAACTATAACGGAAGTTCGTAGCTTTTTGGGTTTAGCGGGGTACTATCGGAGGTTCATAGAAGGGTTTTCTAAGATTGCAACCTCGTTGACTATATTGACACAAAAGAATAAGGCTTTTGTTTGGAATGATAAATGTGATGTGAGCTTCCAAGAGCTGAAGAAGAAATTGACTACCGCACCAGTTTTAGCCTTGCCGAACGGACATGATGGGTTGCTCATTTATAGTGATGCTTCAAAGGAAGGTTTGGGATGTGTATTGATGCAGAACGGAAGGGTTATAGCTTATGCTTCTTGAAAGTTGACTCAGTGTGAACAGAACTATCCGACTCATGATATGGAGTTAGCCGCGATCATTTTTGCACTTCACAAGTGGAAGCATTATTATTTTTGCACTTCACAAGAGCCTTAAATATTTGTTTTCTTAAAAGGAGTTGAATAATAGGCAAAGGAGATGGATGAAAAGGTTAAAGGACCATGATTGTACCATTTTATACCATCCGGGGAAGGCCAATATTGTGGCCGATGCTCTTAGTAGGAAAACTTATGTTTCTCGTTTGATGGCCCGAGAATGGAAAATGCTTGAGGATGTTCGGGATTGGGGTCCTTGTATGTCTAGCCAAGGGGTGATATTTGCCAATATTCGAGCTACTCCGATTTTGCTTCAGCAAATTAAGGAAACTCAAGAAAGTGATCCGGATTAGAAAAAGTTGATTGAAGGATTAGATGAGGATAAGACGGTGGATTTTTCTAAGAATAGCGATGGTGTTCTTTTGTTTCGAGGCAGAGTTTGTGTGCCGGCTATTGAGGATGTAAAACGGCAAGTTTTGGATGAGGCACATAAGTCTAAATATACGATTCATCCCGGGAGTATAAAGATGTATAGGGACTTAAAGAAGAACTTTTGGTGGAATGGAATGAAAAGAGAGATAGCTGAATTTGTTTCGAGGTGTTTTACATGTCAAAGGGTAAAGGCGGAACATCAACGACCAGCGGAATTATTGCAACCGTTGGAGATTCCGGAATGGAAATGGGAGAACATCGCTATGGATTTTGTGACTGGGTTATCACGGACTCGACGAGGTCATGATTCCGTTTGGGTTATTGTTGATCGATTGACCAAGTCAGCCCATTTTCTCCCTATGGCGATGACTTATCTTATGGAGAAACTTGCTACTTTGTATATTCAGGAAATTGTGAGGCTACATGGGGTTCCTATTAGCATTGTATCGGATAGGGATCCACGATTTACTTCACGATTTTGACAGACGCTTCAGAATGCATTGGGTTAAAGGTTAACACTTAGTACGGCATTTCATCCGCAAATAGATGGACAGTCCGAGAGAACTATTCAAACACTTGAGGACATGCTAAGGGCTTATTCAATGGACTTTAAAGGCAATTGGGATTCGTATGTACCGTTGATAGAGTTTGCCTACAACAACAGTTACCATTCGAGTATTGGTATGGCACCTTATGAGGCACTCTATGGAAGGAAGTGTCGTTCCCCGATCTGTTGGGATGAGGTTGGAGAAGCGAAGTTATGGGAACCCGATATGGTTCATGAGTCAGCCGAGAATGTAAAGATTATTCGAGAGAGCTTGAGAACGGCCCAGAGTAGATAGAAGAGCCACGCAGATAATAGGCGACGAGACCTTGAGTTTGAGGTTGGTGATCGTGTGTTCTTGAAGGTGTCGCCTCGAATTGGGGTTAAAAGATTTGGGTAGAAAGGAAAATTGACACCGAGGTTTATTGGACCATTTGAAATTTTGGAAAGAATTGGGAAATTAGCGTATAGGCTTGCATTGCCACCTTGGATGTCGGGTATTCATGCCGTGCTTCATGTCTCAATTTTGAGGAAATACTTGTCGGACGCATCGCATATTTTGGAGTATGAACCGGTAGATTTGTTGACCGATCTCTCGTATGTTGAAGAACCTATGAGGATACTTGACGCAAAAGAACATGTTTTAAGGACCAAGACTATCCATCTTGTGAAAGTTTTGTGGAGAAGTCATAATGTTGAGGAAGCCACTTGGGAATTGGAACAAGAGATGCGTGAGAAGTATCCATCTTTGTTCAAGGAGATTGGTAAGTAAATTCGCGGGCGAATTTATTCTAAGGGGGTGAGAATGTAACACCTGTATCACTTGCATCATTTGCATGATCATCATTTATCACGTTCATGCGATGTTAGGCATATTTCATGAATATATTTCCTTGAACATATTCTCACTCGTATTGGTTACATGCATTTTATATGCCTTGGAATTATTGTTGAATTCGTGTGACCAATCGTGCTAATCTTGTGTTATACTTCTAGTTTCGTTTCCGGACTTTTCGCGAACTTTCCGTAAGCATTTTGATCTCATTTTGGACTTAGAATCATTTATGGTTCGTCGACAACCACTTTGGGAGAGTTTTATAACTGTTTGAGATTTACTGGGCACAAAGCGATCACCCTGTTCCCTTCCTAAGCGATCACTCTCTAGGCAATAAGTTGTACCCTAAATCTGGGCATAAAGCGATCGCTCTCTAGGCAGAAAGTCATACCTTGAATCTGGAAACAAAGCGATCGCTCTGTAATCACAAAGCGATTGCTCTGTACCAAAGCGATCGCCCTGTCCCGACTCGAAGCGATCGCTTCGTTGGCAGAATGCAAAAATTTTCCTGCGCGCCCTTGACAGCTGTTACGAGGGTTTAAGTTATTGACCAGCTTTGACTCGCAATCCTTGGACATAAGTGAGCCACGACTTCCCCCACCTAGACCAGCCTTCTTGGACATATAAAAGCCTTGAGAAAGCCTTGAATACTCTCATATTCAGCCATTAACACCAGAAAACTTCAGAGAAAAGAAGTGAGAGTTCTAGAGTGAGAAAGTGACCTAGTTTACTCATTTGTGGTCCAAATCACAATCCAACTTCACCATTGTGGAGCTACTAACTAGGAGAACACATATAAAGTTTTTCTTGGTTGGATTCATCAAGAGGTAAGCTACTACCCCTCTCCTTCTCTATATGTTTTGTATGACATCTTAGCCTTGTAAAATGACATTTATATGTTGAAATCAACATGTTGGAGTATGTTTTGTTGTTGAGCCATGTGAAATTCGTGGATGATATGTTTTGTATGTTAAAAGACTTGTTTTGACTTGGTTGATACACATAGAAATGGTATCATTTGTTAATCTTGAAGTATAAATGGTTTCTCTTCGATTCGAACCCATTAGAAACGAATAATGACTCTAACGGAGTCAAATAGGTTTTCATAATTGATGAGACCATGTGTGTGACTTGGGGATTTCGTTGTGATACGAGAAGTTTTGTCGGGAAAATTAGTTACCCGAAATTGTGCATGATGTTGTTGTTTAATTCTCAAAAATATTATGAGATGGTTGATTATGTGAGTAGGATTATTATGACCTACTTGAGACATTCATGTTAAATGATGTTCTGCTCCCTATTTGGAGTTTGATTTGTTGTTGAGAATGTCAAGTAAACATCTACTTGTACATCTGTTATGTCCATAGATTATTTGTTGGCGGTGTATTGATGCTCGATTATTGCGGGAGCCGGGGCTACCTAATAATTGAAGGCCAATACACTGGGCCTCGCCTTACCGTTGGCCGCGGTAGGGGCATAGTGCCATTTGTTGTATGGAAGAAACGCAACCTTGGAAAGCTATTCCGTGGTTAATTCTTGGGTTGTAGGGACTAAGATCACCCGTCGACGTGAATACAGAAAATGGTTCACACAGTATTGGTTATTGAGTATTGGTTATTGGTTAATGGTTGAGTTCTTCAGCTGCTGCAAATAAAAAAACTTAACAAATTTTCTCTCTCTAAAATTTCTCTCTCTCCACGACATGCAATAATTTGACGCCCTAGCTAGGGTTCCTCCGGCGGCTATGGCTGCGCCGGAATCTGCTGAGGTGCCGCCTTCTCTTTCTAAATCCTATGCTGCTGCTCTTACCGCTAATGCCCAGTCCTCCAAAACCTTTTCAAAGAACTCTTCTATTCCTCTCTTCATTCAACCGTCATCTTACAAAGGAGAACCTGCTTTGAAACTTTCGGATGATGAAGTTCAACAATTGTCTCAACCTTTCTCTCTCTCCCTGGTAGGTAAATTCTCTCATGGCCGTCCTTCCATGGAAACGATTCGTAAAGAATTCCAAACTTTTGGTCTCAAGGCTGCGGTTTCTGTTAACCACTTAGATGCGAAACATATTCTAATTCAAACAAACCACAATGAAGATTACCAACGTTTATGGATCAAAGACCAATGGTACCTAGGTCGTTTTCCTATGCGAGTCTTTAAATGGACTCCAGATTTCAGACCCGATGTTGAAAGTTCCATCGTTCCGGTTTGGTTTTCATTACCAAATCTTCCCATCTTTCTTTTCAATAAGACAGCTCTCTTTTCTATTGCCAACTTGTTTGGAAAACCTCTTCTCATGGATCAACCAACTCAACATCTTACTAGGCCGAGTGTAGCGTGCATTTGCGTCGAGGTGGACCTCCTGAAACCTCCTCCTAAGCGAATCTGGATTGAAAGCGGAACGAAGTATCCTGGATTTTGGCAACCAGTTGAAGCGGAAAATCTGATGCGTTATTGTACTTTCTGTAGCAGACAAGGCCATTCCGAAGAGTTTTGTAAGATTAAATACCCCACAGGTCCAAAGCCTCACCATCAGTCTCAGACCAATAATAATGGCCCTTCCGCTGGTCCCTCAACTCGCTGGACTCCTAAAAAAGTTGATAATGGTAAGTCTTTAATTGATGATGGTATTACTACTGCTAATGTCTCAAATTCTGCAGGCCAGACTATCCCTATTACGGAAGACAATAATCCTTTGAATTCTGGAGAGACTTCAGCTAAAGCTCTTCATGAGACATCCTATATTGTTGATGATGCAACAGTTAAACAACCTGGTGAGGATAATATTTCGAAAGGCAATGCTGATCGTGGTTGTCCTCCTATGGAAGATAATATGGAAGACGAGCAGAATTTCGGTATTAATATGATCAGTCCCATTTTGGCTGATGCGCAGAATATTGCAGCGATTTCAGAAACTATGCTGATTGCACAAGCCAACGATTCAGAAAACATACTCCATGGGACTATCACGCTGGGTTCTTCTAAGGGAGAAATAATTCTTAATGATGCTGATATGCCTATCTCTCCTAATCGTTTTGCTGCTTTGGATACTTGTGAGGATTTGGAAAACTCCTCTAATCATCTAGCTGCTCTTAATCTTGAATGTGGAGGAGGTCTTCAAAAGGAAAAACAAATTCCTAAATCTGCTCGTCTTACTCGGCTTCAAAAAGCTAAGTTATCATCTTCGTCTCTTCCATCGTCTCTCCATGCAGCTTAATGCCCTTTTCTGGAATATTCGAGGGATTGGTAATGATCCCACGATCGCGAGGTTAAAGTATCTTATTAAAACGCATCATATTTCGATTATTGCTATTTTTGAGCCCATGATTGATCCGAATAGAGTTGCTTTGATTACTCGTCGTTTGAAGTTTCGATTCGGTTTCTCTAATGCTAATGGTTCTATTTGGGTTTTCATTAAAGCAGCATTTTCTTGTCAGATCATTAGCTGTAACGCCCGCACCATTTGCATCATATACATCATTTGCATTTGTTCTATGCTACGACTTATGTTTTAACATTGTCATTTCATGTGCAAATATCGTTCGTATGTACTTGCAATTGAGATTGTTATACACTTTTTAAGTGTATGAAAATGTGTTAGAAGTTTCATTAGCATTACACTTGAATTGGTATGTTATTTGTTTACTTTGGTTTTGGGACCTCTCGGAGACCTTTACTTAATGTTCTAGCTTCACTTAAGTGTTAGAACCATCGTGGAACCTTTGAGCAACATTTTGGGACTTTTCTAGACCACATTTTATGATTTTAGAGTACGGAAGTTGGGCGAGCGCGGGCGCGCGCATTTGGCGAAAGTCGAGCTTGGCAGTTCGGGGCGGGCGGCGCCTAGGCGGCCGCCTAGGCGGCCGCGCCTCTTCCCATTGTTTGCTGTTTTCTGCTTTGTAAAACGTGATTTTTGCCCCTTTGACCCAACTAGACGTACCTTGACTGTTTGACCACCATTTTTACACCTAAAACACGAGTAGACATCTCACAAACATCATCCCTTCCATTTCTTTCATCCATGGTGTGAAAGAGAGCTAGTGTGAGAGACATAGTGTGAGATTAGTGTGTGTTTTCACTTCCTCCTCATCCAACCATAGATTCTTGCATGCAACACCACCATTGAGTTGCTTAAGGCTTGGGGAATCCATTGCTAAGCTTGGATTGTGAATTCATTGGGTGGATTATCTTGTAGAGGTAAGCTATTATCCTTTGTTCTTCCCCTATTATGAGTTGTATCATATGTTAGACTTGTTATTTGGTGATACATGTTAGAAATTATGAAATTTGAGTACATTTGATTATGTTGACTTTCCAAATTCGTGGTTGACTTTTTGGTTGTGTTTAAAGGCTAATGTTTACATGTTAGAGATGTGGAGTATGTTTATTAATTGATAAGTTTACGGTATTATTAATTGCGTAAACTCGAACTCATTAGAAACCGAAAATGACTCTAACGGAGTTCGTTAGGATTTCATAATCAATGAGACCACGTGTGTGATTTGGGATTACTTGAAAGATTCGAGTGATTCGTTAGAATATTTGACTACACCGATTGTGTGTTTGATATTACGTGAATTATCGTAATTATTGTGAGTTGGTTATTTGTGATGTGAGATTGTTATAACTCACTTGTGACATTCATGTTATTGTCAATGGTTATTGTTGTGGTATACTCCCTACTTTGGAGTATGACCTTTTATATTTAAATGTCGAGTAAATATTCTACTTGAGCATTTAGTTAGTCCATGGCTTAATTGTTAGAGAGGGTGTATTGGCGCTCGATTATTACAAGAGCGGGGCTACGTAATAGTCGAAGGCCAATACATTGGGTTCTCGCCCCTACCGTTGGCCACGGTAGGGAAATGGCGGCAAGTGTTTGTAGGCGAAAAACCGCAACGTTGGTAAGCTATTTTACCGGGTGTTCTTTCCGGGTTGTAGTGACCGGTGGCACCGGGTTTTCTTTAGTGAATTTCAAATAAAATGGTTCACGAATTCTTTATTGAAAGATTATGGTCTTGTTATGGTTAGCACGTCAACAACGGCTCTACAATTGGTACATTATTGGTTGGTTGGTTGGAAGTATTGGTTTGGTCGGAGGTGTACCTCGACACCGTATCCTTTGTAACTTGTTACTTATAGTTTTATTGTGCTTCCTATATGAACGAATGTTGGTCATGGTTTCCAACCGGTATGGGACGGTTGGCGATCGTCGAGCCTCTCGTGTCATATGGGATTGTTTGGGCTATGTGCAATACATGTTATTTTCATTTGGAATTGAAATGATTTTGTGATGACATGATTATTTGTTATCCTTAATGTCTTGCATCTAGCATGCCATATTGTTGCATTAGTAGCTTATTGAGTTTTCAACTCACCCCGTTTGTTTTCATTTGTTTTCCTTAGATCAAGCGCCGGAGGAATCCCTAGAGTTCGTGTTCGGGTCCGTTGGGCGACATCTTTTGGTAGTGCACCTTGTGCCTAAGTGTTTTCTTTTGGTGAGGCCGAGGGTGTACTTGTTACTTAAACAATGTATTTGTTGGGTAGATGTCTTGGTTGTTGTATGTTATATTCTTTTGTTGTGCCGGCATGGTTGCCGTACGGTTGTATGTATAATGGTTAACTTTTATTCCGCTTACTCGATATGTTTAGATATGTACCGAGCATGTTCGCTCGAGTTTGTGTTGCTAGCTAACGTGTTGTTTCTCCGGCTTGTTTCGCCGTCGAGGTGTAGTATTGTTTAAAAATGGTTTTGTTATTTTAAAAGAAAGCTTGCACGTGCATTACAGGGTTTTCTCATGACTTTGCATTCTTTTAAATGAAATTTTTGAGTTGCTATTTTCGTGTTTTCCGCATTTGTCTCGCGGCTCGAACGGGATTCACATCGGATCTCGGGCCGGGTCGCGACAGTTGGTATCAGAGCATAAGTTAGCTAGCCGGGAGAGAATCTTTGGCTTAGGAGGGTTGGTTGTGTGTTTAAGTCGTTAACGTCGAGTGTTTATTGCAGGTGATTCATCATGGTTGAGACTAGACACGGCATTATCGAGGATGGTGGCTCGAGTGGAGCCGAGAATCCTGCTGAGCAGGGTAATACACCTGCCTACACGGCCTAGAGTTCAACCTACGGGACAGACGGGTACGGCTGAGAGCCGGTTAATCGAATGAGGGATAGTGAATGTGATGCAGGGATTCATGCAGTCAATGATGGAAATGAATAGGCAGAATATAGAGCTACAAAGACAGGCAATGGCAGGTTTGGGACTGGCAGGAGGAAATAGAGTGGGTCAACAAGTTGGAGATAATGGGGATTATGATCGTAGGCTTGGGAGATTCTTGAAGATGAAGCCGCGCGATTATGATGGCGAACCGATCCCATGAAAGCGAAAAGTGGATTGAATCAATTGAGAAGATTTTTGTGGCAATTGGGTGTTCCGATGAAGATAAAGTCAAGTTTGCAACATTCAAATTGGAGGATGCAGAGCAACGGTGGAAAGTGTTAGAAGCTAACTGGATTCGGGAGCGGGTAGTTCGTACATGGGAGCTTTTCTTGGGACGGTTCGAAACCACTTCATTCCGGATGTGGTGCAAGCAAAGAAAGAGGTGGAATTTCTCGGTTTTGAACAGGAACTTTATCGGTGGCACAATATTACGCTAAGTTTACGGCACTAGCAAGGTATTGTACCCACTTGGTTCCAACGAAGAGAAGAAAGTGTACCGTTTTGTGAAAGGCTTGAGGATCGAATACCGCGACGGCTATTACCAATGGACTTGCCGAGTTATCGAATGCGGTGGATAAGGCGTACAAGATTGAACACGACATTGAGGAACACCGTGGTAAGTCGGGAAGCTCAAGTGGGAGTCAACACGGATCGCGAGCACGATGGAAGGGACATGGAAATAGAGGAACTTCGAGTAAGGGTAATAACTTTAATCGTCGGGAGGTCGAATCAACAACAAGCAAGAAATCAAGGGAGCGGATCGTGGACAACGGAATAAGCATTATGTTTGTGGGTTTTGCAAAAGGAAGGACATACGAAGAGCGATGTTGGAAGAAGCAAGGCAAATGCATATTGTGCGGTGATGGCACGCACTTTCAAAAGATTGCCCGAGAAACAAGGGGTGCGGCCGGCGGGTGCACAAGCGAACGTGGGGGTAAAGAGGGACCACGAAGGTCGGCCGAGAGTCCAAGGTCGAGTGTTTGCCTTAGATCGAGAGGGTGTCCCGATGCTCCCAACGTGATAGGAGGTACATTGTTTGTCTCGAGAGAGCGAGCCCGAGTGCTTATAGATCCGGGTCATCGCATTCCTACATTGCATCTCACTTTGCATGCCATTTACATTCTATGCCGAAATGTTGTCTTATGTGTTAGAGGTGTCTACTCCGATGGGAGAGTGCCTGGTTGCTTCGATGTTCATCGTGCATGCGAAGTTATTGTTGATGATCATGTTTTGCTTGCGGATTTGGTAGTGTTGCCAATCCGTGATTTTGATGTTATTTTGGGCATGGATTGGTTGCACTCTCATCATGCCATAGTTGATTGTCGTAAGAAAACTGTCACCTTTGAATTGCCTCATATGCTCCCATTTATGTTTGAGGGTGATAAATGCATGGGTGGTGTTCGTATGATATCGGCTTTGAAAGCCCGGAAGTTGTTGTCACATGGGTGTACCGGGTATTTGGCATGTGTAGTTGATAAGTCTAAGAAGGTTGTTATGTTGGAGGATGTCCCAATTGTGCGGGAATTTCCGGATGTGTTTTCTTCGGAGTATGACTTGCCTCCAGATAGAGTTGGAATTTTGTGTAGAATTGTTGCGGTACCGCTCCGATGTCAAAGGCACCGTATCGTATGGCACCAGCAGAATTGAAAGAGTTAAAGGTACAGTTGGAGGAGTTATTGAAACGGGGTTTCATCAGGCCGAGTGTATCGCCATGGGGTGCGCCGGTTTTGTTTGTGAGGAAGAAAGATGGGTCCTTGAGATTGTGTATTGACTACAGGGAGCTGAATCAGGTGACTATTAAGAACAAATATCCTTTGCCACACATCGACGACTTGTTTGACCAACTTCAGGGCTCAGTTGTGTATTCGAAGTTTGATCTTAGAAGTGGTTACCATCAGCTGAAGGTTAGGGCGGAGGATATACCGAAGACGGCATTTCGAACTCGATACGGGCATTTTGAGTTTGTTGTGATGCCATTTGGGTTGACAAATGCACCGGCGGTGTTCATGGATTTGATGAATAGGATATTCCTACCTTATCTAGATTGCTTCGTGGTGGTGTTTATTGATGATATTCTTGTGTACTCCAAATCCCGGGAGGAGCACGAGAAACATTTGAGGATTGTGTTGTCGGTGTTGAGGGAAAAGAAGTTGTATGCAAAATTCAGCAAGTGTGCATTTTGGCTAGAGGAGGTCTCGTTTCTAGGCCATGTAGTTTCGGGAGATGGTATTTCGGTAGATCCGCTTAAGGTCGAGCGGTGGTGAAATGGAAGAGACCCGAGTCGGTAACGGAGATTCGAAGCTTCTTGGGTTTGGCGGGTTATTATCGGAGGTTTATTGAGGGTTTTCAAAGATTGCGACTCCGATGACTAACTTGACCCAAAAGAATAAACTTTTGTATGGGATGACAAATGCGGCGAGTTTCCAAGAAGCGAAGAAGAGGTTGACCACGGCTCCGATCTTGGCACTACCGAATGGACGGGATGGGTTGGTGATATACGGTGATGCGTCGAAAGAAGGATTGGGTTGTGTTTTGATGCAAAATGGGAGAGTGATTGCGTATGCTTCTCGGAAGTTGACCTCGTTTGAACAAAATTATCCTACCCACGACATTGAGTTGGCTGCGATCATCTTTGCTCTACACAAGTGGAAACACTATCTCTACGGGGCCAAGTTTGAAGTGTTCACCGATCACAAAAGCCTCAAGTACATATTTTCCCAAAAGGAGTTGAACAACCGACAACGGAAATGGATTGAAAAGCTTAAGGACCACGATTGCACTATCTTGTACCATCGGGAAAGCAAACGTGGTAGCGGATGCGCTTAGTCGAAGGCGTACATGTCTTGCTTAATGACCCGTGAATGGAAGATGCTTGAGGATATTCGAGATTGGAGTCCGTGTAGATCGAGACGGGGGTGATTTTGCGAACCTTCGGGCTACGCCGGCATTGATTCAAAGGATTAAAGGGACACAAGAGGACGACCGGAATTGAAGGCGTTGATTGATGGGTTGAATGAAGAAAAGATGAAAGATTTTGCGAAGAACAATGATGGGATCCTTATGTTTGAAACAGAATTTGTGTACCGGCGATAGATGAAGTGAAGAGACAAGTGTTGGAGGAGGCTCACAAGTCTAGATACACAATTCATCCGGGAGTACTAAGATGTATCGAGACTTGAAGAGAAATTTTGGTGGAGTGGTATGAAGAGAGAAGTGGCCGAGTTTGTATCGAGATGCTTGACATGTCAACGAGTAAAAGCGAACATCAACGACCGGCGGGCTTGCTACAACCATTGGAGATTCGAGTGGAAATGGGAGAATATAGCGATGGATTTTGTGACGGGATTGCCAAAGACTCGTAAGGGTCATGATGCGGTTTGGGTGATTATTGACGGGTTGACCAAATCGGCACATTTCCTTCCGATTGCGATGACTTACTCGATGGATAGACTTGCTACCTTGTACATACGGGAGATTGTGAGATTACATGGGGTACCGGTTAGCATAGTGTCGGATCGAGATCCACGGTTCACTTCGCGGTTTTGGCGGTCACTACAGGATGCTTTGGGTACGAAGTTAACTCTTAGCACGGCTTTCCACCCACAAACAGACGGACAATCGGAGAGGACTATACAAATACTTGAGGACATGTTGCGAGCTTGTTCGATGGATTTCAAGGGAGTTTGGGATTCACACATACCATTGATAGAGTTCGCGTACAACAACGGCTACCGATCGACCATTGAGATGGCTCCTTATGAAGCGTTGTATGGAAGAAAGTGTCGCTCTCCAATTTGTTGGGATGAAGTCGGCGAAGCAAAGATTTGGGGTCGACATGGTGCACGAGTCGGTTGAGAGTGTGAAGCTCATTCGGGAAAGATTGAGGACGGCTCGAGTCGGCAAAGAGCTATGCGGATCATCGACGGAGAGACCTTGAATTCGAAGTGGGTGATCATGTGTTTGTGAAGGTTTCGCCACGGATTGGAGTCAAGAGGTTTGGTAAGAAGGGAAAATTGACGCCAAGGTTCATTGGTCCATTTGAGATTTTAGAAAGGGTTGGGAAGTTGGCCTATAGACTTGCCCTACCACCATCGATGTCGGGCGTTCATGCGGTGTTCCACGTGTCCATGTTGAGGAGGTACTTGTCGGATGCATCACACATTTTGGAGTATGAGCCGGTAGATTTGACACCCGATCTATCCTATATTGAGCAGCCGTGAGGATACTCGACACCAAAGAACAAGTGTTGAGGTCGAAGTCCATTCCCTTGTGAAAGTCTTGTGGAGAAGTCATAACATCGAGGAGGCCACTTGGGAGTTAGAACATGAGATGCGAGAAAAGTACCCTTCTTTGTTTGTTGAGTTTGGTAAGTAAATTCGTGGACGAATTTATTCTAAGGGGGTGAGGGTGTAACGCCCGCACCATTTGCATCATATACATCATTTGCATTTGTTCTATGCTACGACTTATGTTTTAACATTGTCATTTCATGTGCAAATATCGTTCGTATGTACTTGCAATTGAGATTGTTATACACTTTTTAAGTGTATGAAAATGTGTTAGAAGTTTCATTAGCATTACACTTGAATTGGTATGTTATTTGTTTACTTTGGTTTTGGGACCTCTCGGAGACCTTTACTTAATGTTCTAGCTTCACTTAAGTGTTAGAACCATCATGGAACCTTTGAGCAACATTTTGGGACTTTTCTAGAGCACATTTTATGATTTTAGAGTACCTTTGGAAGTTGGGCGCGCAGGCGCGCGCATTTGGCGAAAGTCGAGCTTGGCAATTCGGAGGCGGGCGGCGCCTAGGCGCGGGCGCCGCCAGGCGGCCGCGCCTCTTCCGATTGTTTGCTGCTTTTCTGCTTTGTAAAACGTGACTGTTTGCCCTTTGACCCAACTAGACGTGATTTGTTTGACCACCATTTTTACACCTAAAACACGAGTAGACATCTCACAAACATCATCCCTTCCATTTCTTTCATCCATGGTGTGAAAGAGAGCTAGTGTGAGAGACATAGTGTGAGATTAGTGTGTGTTTTCACTTCCTCCTCATCCAACCATAGATTCTTGCATGCAACACCACCATTGAGTTGCTTAAGGCTTGGGAATCCATTGCTAAGCTTGGATTGTGAATTCATTGGGTGGATTATCTTGTAGAGGTAAGCTACTATCCTTTGTTCTTCCCCTATTATGAGTTGTATCATATGTTAGACTTGTTATTTGGTGATACATGTTAGAAATTATGAAATTTGAGTACATTTGATTATGTTGACTTTCCAAATTCGTGGTTGACTTTTTGGTTGTGTTTAAAGGCTAATGTTTACATGTTAGAGATGTGGAGTATGTTTATTAATTGATAAGTTTACGGTAGTATTAATTCGCGTAAACTCGAACTCATTAGAAACCGAAAATGACTCTAACGGAGTTCGTTAGGATTTCATAATCAATGAGACCACGTGTGTGATTTGGGATTACTTGAAATATTCGAGTGATTCGTTAGAATATTTGACTACACCGATTGTGTGTTTGATATTACGTGAATTATCGTAATTATTGTGAGTTGGTTATTTGTGATGTGAGATTGTTATAACTCACTTGTGACATTCATGTTATTGTCAATGGTTATTGTTGTGGTATACTCCTACTTTGGAGTATGACCTTTTATATTTAAATGTCGAGTAAATATTCTACTTGAGCATTTAGTTAGTCCATGGCTTAATTGTTAGAGAGGGGTGTATTGGCGCTCGATTATTACAAGAGCAGGGCTACGTAATAGTCGAAGGCCAATACATTGGGTTCTCGCCCTACCGTTGGCCACGGTAGGGAAATGGCGCCAAGTGTTTGTAGGCGAAAACCGCAACGTTGGTAAGCTATTTTACCGGGTGTTCTTTCCGGGTTGTAGTGACCGGTGGCACCGGGTTTTCTTTTAGTGAATTTCAAATAAAATGGTTCACGAATTCTTTATTGAAAGATTATGGTCTTGTTATGGTTCTAGCACGTCAACAACGGCTCTACAATTGGTACATTATTGGTTGGTTGGTTGGAAGTATTGGTTTGGTCGGAGGTGTACCTCGACACCGTATCCTTTGTAACTTGTTACTTATAGTTTTATTGTGCATCCTATATGAACGAATGTTGGTCATGGTTTCCAACCGGTATGGGACGGTTGGCGATCGTCGAGCCTCTCGTGTCATATGGGATTGTTTGGGCTATGTGCAATACATGTTATTTTCATTTGGAATTGAAATGATTTTGTGATGACATGATTATTTGTTATCCTTAATGTCTTGCATCTAGCATGCCATATTGTTGCATTAGTAGCTTATTGAGTTTTCAACTCACCCCGTTTGTTTTCATTTGTTTTCCTTAGATCAAGCGCCGGCAAGGAATCCCTAGAGTTCGTGTTCGGGTCCGTTGGGCGACATCTTTTGGTAGTGCACCTTGTGCCTAAGTGTTTTCTTTTGGTGAGGCCGAGGGTGTACTTGTTACTTAAACAATGTATTTGTTGGGTAGATGTCTTGGTTGTTGTATGTTATATTCTTTTGTTGTGCCGGCATGGTTGCCGTACGGTTGTATGTATAATGGTTAACTTTTATTCCGCTTACTCTGATATGTTTAG
The DNA here is from genome assembly GCA_016624345.1 of Platycodon grandiflorus. NCBI lineage: Eukaryota > Viridiplantae > Streptophyta > Magnoliopsida > Asterales > Campanulaceae > Platycodon > Platycodon grandiflorus. The sequence continues at coordinate 9,149,036 of CM028367.1, read as the reverse complement.
ATATGTACCGAGCATGTTCGCTCGAGTTTGTGTTGCTAGCTAACGTGTTGTTTCTCCGGCTTGTTTCGCCGTCGAGGTGTAGTATTGTTTAAAAATGGTTTTGTTATTTTAAAAGAAAGCTTGCACGTGCATTACAGGGTTTTCTCATGACTTTGCATTCTTTTAAATGAAATTTTTGAGTTGCTATTTTCGTGTTTTCCGCATTTGTCTCGCGGCTCGAACGGGATTCACATCGGATCTCGGGCCGGGTCGCGACATTAGCAATTCTTCTCAACAGCTCACCATTCAGATTCAGCATTTTTCATGGACTGCATTTGCTTATTTCACCTGTGTATATGCTAAATGTGATATCGAAGATCGTCGTCCTTTGTGGTCTGATTTGATTGATTTGGGAATTCAGATTCAAGACTCTCCTTGGGTTGTTGGAGGAGATTTTAACATTGTTCTTCATTCTCATGAAAAATCTGGTGGCAACGGCTGGGATCGAAATGGAGCTCTCGATTTTCACGCTTGCCTGGCTGCTGCGGGTTTAATTGATCTTGGTTTTTCTGGTTCTAATTATACTTGGTGGAATAAGCGGGAAGGCTCTCATACTATCCACCAAAGAATTGATAGGATCTGGGAATTCTGGCTGGCTTGATTATTTTGCCTCTTCGACGGTTCATCATTTGCCTCGGACATGTTCTGACCTCACTCCTTTGCTTCTTACATATGATTGCTCTGGAATTGTTCATCCTGTCTCCTTTCGGTTTCTCAATGTCTGGGTTCGTCATCCAAATTTTTTTGAAGTCGTTAAAGCTGCTTGGCTTTTGCCTATTCATGGGAGACCTCTTGTAGCCCTTTCCAATAAGCTTCGTAATGTCAAAACGGCTTTACGAATTTGGAATAAAGAGGTTTTTGGCAATATTTTCTCTAATCTGAAAGACGCTGAAGCTGAGGTGCTTGAAAAGGAGTTACTCTTTGAATTAAATCCTTCGGGTGATAATAGAGCTCAGTTACTTGAATCTCAAGCCAACCATCGTACTTACTTACGCCGTGAAGAGGAGTATTGGGCTCAAAAATCTCGTATAAAATGGCTTAAGGATGGTCAAGGTAACACTAAACTGTTTCATGCGTCTGTCCGTCAAGCCCATCGAAAATTACATATTCATTCTTTAACAGCTCCTGATGGTTCTATTCTGGATTCCGAAGACGCTATTAAACAGGAAGCTGTGAATTATTTTCAAGGGCAACTTACTGCTAAAGGCATTGGTGATGATTCTTTGATTGACATTATTCCCTCGTTAATTACGACAGAATGGAATAATTCTCTTATTGCTCCCCCTTCTTTGGCAGAGGTCAAGTTGGTGGTTTTTTCCTTGAACGGGGATACTGCGGCTGGGCCTGATGGTTTTTCTGGTAAATTCTACTCTTCGTGTTGGGAGATTATTGGCAGTGATTTGCATCTTGCCATTATGGAATTCTTTTCAGGCTTCTCTATGCCTAGATCCTGGACGAGTACCTTAGTGTCTATTATTCCTAAAGTGGATATTCCTTCTTCTTTTAAAGACTTTCGGCCAATTAGTCTTTGTAACTTCTGCAACAAGGTGGTGTCTAAGATTTTATCGTCGCGTCTGGCCCATATCTTACCCCATATTATCTCTCCTAACCAGAGTGCTTTCACTAAAGGCAGAGAAATTCATGACAACATCCTTCTTGCTCAGGAATTGATGGGATTCTTGGGTAAAAAGGTCAATGGTTCTAATATGGTGATTAAGCTTGATATGGCTAAAGCTTTTGACAGAGTTTCTTGGGTTTTCTTAATGAAGGTCCTTCGGAAATTTGGTTTTCATGAAGTCTTCATTGACCTTATCTGGCGGATCATCTCAGGGAATTGGTTTTCTATTCTTGTTAATGGTGCTCCGGCGGGATATTTTTCTTCTTCGCGAGGTTTGAGACAGGGGGACCCCTTGTCTCCTAGCCTGTTCATTATTACAGCTGAAGTTCTTAGTCGCAGCCTTAATAAGCTTCATTTCGAGGATCCTTCGACGGCTTTCTCTTCTTCGTCTGGGTGTCAAATTATTTCTCACTTAGCTTTTGCAGATGATGTTGTTATTTTCTGTAATGGGCATTCTCGCTCTCTTCACAAGCACATTCATCTTCTCACCAGCTATGAGCGCTCCTCCGGCCAATCTATCAATGTTTCTAAAAGCAGTTTTTTCGTGGCTCCTTCTATGGACCCTAATAGAGTTCAGTCAATTGCTCATACATTGGGTTATCGGATTGGTTCTCTTCCTATTGTTTATTTGGGTTGTCCCCTTTATATGGGTCGCAAAAAAAAGCAGTATTTTGATCCTATGATTGCCAAAATCCAAAATCGTATCGAAACGTGGATGGGTGCTTTTATGTCTTATTCTGGAAGAATCACCCTTATTAAACATGTGCTTCACTCAATGACTACTTACCTGTTAGCAGCTCTTGCTCCTCCTATTTCAGTGATTCAGCTCATAGAAAGGATGTTAGCTAATTTTTTATGGGGTAACATTGAAGGGCGCAATAAGTCGCATTGGATAGCTTGGTCTACTTGTTGCTCTCCAAAATCCAGTGGTGGTTTGGGCTTAATTTCCCTGTCTACATTGGTAAATGCCTATTCTATCAAACTCTGGTGGAGATTCAGGACTCATTCCAGCTTGTGGGTTGACTTCCTTCGCACGCGATATTGCCTCTCTTCTCATCCCTCTGTTGTGACCGGTAAAGGATCCCATGTATGGCGTCGTTTGCTTAAAGCACGCCCCCTAGCTGAGCCTTATATTTTCTGGATTATCGGAGAAGGGAAGTGTTCTATTCGGCATGATCAATGGCTGCGTATATTTCCGATAGTCGATTCTTCCAGTTCTTCCATCGAGGCTGACAGTGTGCATTCTGTCCGTGATCTGTTCAGTAATCCTTCCCAGCTCAATCCGCTTTCTCTTCGTGGTCTTCTCCCAGGTGTGGTTCAAGAGATAATCGATCAAAACATTGAGCTAACTGACAGTGCAGATCGTCCTTGTTGGACTGCTTCTGTGAATGGTAAATTTTCTATTAATTCTGTCACTAACTCCTTGGCTGAATCTGGTGCTTCCTTGCTGTCAGAAAAGTTTGTCTGGCACAAACTTCTTCCTCGTAATGTTAGTTTCTTCATGTGGCGTTTATTGCGTCGTCGCTTGCCTATCGATGAAGCCCTTTCTAAAAGAGGAGTTCAAGTGGTCTCTCGGTGCTGCTGCTGCTATAATAACCGAGCCACAGAATCTTTTCTTCATGTCTTCATTGCTAGTCCTTTGGCAGAGGATGTTTGGTCTCATTTCCATAATTTGCTTGGTTTGGATAAAAGGGGTCATGACATTAATCAAAGATGCATGCATTGGTGGACTCACTCTAGGTTGGAGAATTTTATTCTTCTTCCTTCCCTCATTCTTTGGCATCTTTGGCTTGCTAGGAATAAAGCGGTTTTTGAAGACATCTCCCCTAATGCCCGGGTGATTATTCTCAAGATTCAAAGCGAGCTCTATTTCATCCTTAAAGCCGCTAATTTCAATGTCTCCAGGTGGTCAGAATGTTGTTTAAGCTTTTCCAAGCCTAAGAAGGTATCTATTCGTGCTGTTACTTGGATTCCTCCTCCTTCTGGGGTTATGAAATTAAATACGGATGGTGGTTGCCGTGGTAATCCTGGAATAGGGGGTGGAGGTGGGGTAATTCGAGATTCTTTTGGAAACTTCATTTTTGGTTTTTCCTCTAGTTATGGGAGATGCTCAAACTCTACGGCCGAAGTTAAAGCTTTATTTCAAGGTGTTCGATGGCTTGTTTCGAAAAACTTTCGAAACGCTATTAGTGAAATAGATTCTCAATTTCTCTACGGCTGCCTTACCAAAGATCATATCCCTCCTTGGCATTGCTGTTATTATATTCGTGGTATTCTTTCCATGCAAAAGATGGGCAACTTTATTTTTCGTCATTGTTTCCGCGAAGCTAATTCGGTTGCTGATGGTTTAGCCAACTTTGCCATGGATTCTGCGGAGTCTACGTTCTTTTCCACTATGGCTTCTCTCCCTCGTTCGATTCGTGGAAATGTCATATTGGACGCTCAAGGGACTTCTCGGCTTAGAATTTCTTAATTTGTTTAGCTTTTAGAATTTCTTTGTGTTTTTCTTTGTTAGTGTTTGTATTTCTCTTTCGAGGTCAGGCTCCTTTTGTCCTCCCAGTTTATAAGGGCAAGACTGGTTGTCCCCCTCAAGTTTGTATCTTTTATTTTTTCTAATAAAATTTAGCAGGGTGCCGCCCCTGTTTCCCTAAAAAAAAAAAAATTTGGTTAATGGTTATGATTCGTCGATCGAGCGCGTCAACAACAGCTCCTACATTGGTATATTATATGTTGGTATATTGGGTATATTAGAGGTGTACCTCAATACTGTATCCTTTTAGAATGTGTTTACATATCGCACTTATATGGTTCCTACATATGCGAATGTTGGTCATGATTTCCAACTGGTATGGGTCGGTTGGCGATTGTTGAGCCTTTCGTGTAGTGTAGGGTAACGTGTTATTATGAGATGCTCATTATGTTATGCCTTGAGATTGATATATCTTGTTATAGCTTGTATTACTTGTTCATATTATTGTCTTGCATCTCGTATGACATATTGTTGCATTAGTAGCTTATTGAGTTTTAAACTCACCCCGTCCAATGTTTATTTGTTTTCCTTAGATCACGGTCCGGCGAGGAACCCTTAATAGGAGTTTTTGGCTTCGTCTCGGCGTTTTCTGCAGGTTGTTCTTTTGGGCCTTGGTATTTAATTTGGTGAGGCTGAGGGAATACAATGTTATTTAAACTTTGTAATGTTGGGTAGTGTGTGGTCTTCATGATTGTATTATTCTTTTGGTGATGCCGACATGGTTGTCGAGCTTGATGTAATCTTTATTTCTTATTACTTCCGCATACTCTGATTTGGGTTGTTGTTGTTGACTCCGAGCTTGTTGCTCGTGGAGGGTATCATTACATGTTGGGTTTTTATGTTCAAAACTATGTTTTAAATAAGTTCAGTTTCTGGCTTGTTATTAATGCCGATGATGTGTTGACGTGGTTTTTAAAGAAAAGATTTGCACGTGCATTACAGGGTTTTATGTATATGCTTGACACTTGCATCTCTCGCGCATGAAATTTTTATAATGCGTATTTTGTGTGTCCCATTTGCGGTCCGACTCAGGATTCCACGTAGGAGTCCGGGTGCGGGTCGCGACAGAGGTCGTTCAGTAGCCCCCTACTTCTCAAGGAGAGGATTTATCCTCGAGGTGTGAAGTAATTTGTGCAATGTGTTGAGCTGATCAGTTTCTCACGAGATTGCATGATTTTAGCTCGTCTTTGTACTTTCCTTGGAAATCGTGCCCATTTAATGGACGTAGAGTTCATGGCTTGTCAGACGGCGCGTCTTTTCAAATTTTGAACTTCTAGCGGTTTAATATTTTGCTTCAAAACGGTGCCGTCTCGAGGTCCGCGTGCTTGCCAAACGGGTCGACCCGGCCACTCCGGGTCCTCTATATAAGTGATGCCCTCACTGTTCATGCTCATTTTACCAGAAGCTTCTATCTTCTCCGGCGACAAGGCGATTTTCAGCGTGATCTTTCGTCTTTCAATCGTTTCGATTCCAGCCTTTTCTTCGCATTTCCTTGTCTCTTCAGGACCCTAGGTTAGTTCCCCTTGAGCCTTTCTCCATTTGTCACCTGTTTTTAAGTTTATTTGCCTGTTTTATCCTTTTCTCCGGTAATCGACCGGATTCTGGGTAGGGTTCCGGTGAACCTTGAGTTTTAGGGTTTCGGTGAGTATTGTCCGCCCCGTTACTTTCGTCTAGGTCGGTCTGTGCTAGGTCCATCTGTCCAGGTTGTAGTGTCCTCTTTTCCATAACCATTCTTCCAGTGAGTTCTTCCTCCTCGTGTTCCCTCTCTGTGAACATGAGGATCAAACGTACCAATGAAGGCCCCATGTTTACCAGGCCACAAAAAGGGGATGCCATTTACAAGACCGAGGATGGTGATTGGAAGGTCCTTTTGCCGAGCGAGGCTATGGATTTGTTGACCTCATGGGGTGCCAACCTGGATGGTCTGGTCGTCCCTACCGACGATCCATATAGGGTAGATGATATTCCTTTTGGGACCTCGATGAGGATCATCGAGAAGTACGATGTTGCCATGTCCGGGCTTTTGTACTTGTATTTTGATGAGCACCGGGTGGTTAGTAAGGTCGCAGGACCATCGAGGGTTTCCACCTCGGTATCGGCCTCCTCGTTTCTGCACACCAGTCATATACTGCGAGCTCCTCAGAGTAAGAAGAGGAAGCCCAAGCCTGACGTTGATACCGGAGGTGCTGCGAAGCGCGCCTTCCGAGACTGGAGGGATAGGATGTCTGTTGCTGATCTGAGTATATGGACCGCGAAGTACCCCTGTAATTTTGATGACTATAGAGGTCATGTTCCTGACCCCGAGCTCGGGCTTCTCGACCTGAGGAATATTCGGGGTCGAGTGGGTTTTGATATGAGCTTCTTCGAGCTGGGCCTTCGATTTCCTTTGGATCCTTTTATTTGTGAGTTTCTTGACGTTACTTCAACCGTTCCCCTTGATCTTACATGGAACACCATGAGAGTCCTTATTTGTTTTGCCGCGAGCATACGTATACTTGGATTCGAGCCGACCTTAACCCTATTCTGTCATTACTTCCACCTTGACCGAAACAACAATCGTCTTCAAGCTAAGAGCCAAAATTATCGTGTGAAGTTATTTTCTGATCCCCCGGGAAAGGTTTCGGGCTGGACTGATAAGGTCATTATGGTCGAGAGTCGATTTGGGTGGAACTTCGCAGTGCCAACCGAGGAGCCTTATACTTTGGTTCATCAGGCTGATCTCGACGAGTATGAAATATCGGCCAAGCAGGCCTTGGAGGCCCGTCTTGGTGTACAGGGTAACACTCAAGTTCGATGTTATGACTGGAGGAGGATAGTTCAAGATGAGAACCTCCCCATTGTCGCCGGGCTGTCCCCGTTGAAAGTTAATGGCCTGGAGCCGATGTGTACATTTTCTCCCTTCGAGAGTTTCACAGGGTGGATACTTCATAAGGACTTCGTGCTCCATCGGCACTGTCCGGGCTGTCGGAAGGACCCCGAGATGGGATGTGTCCATGGTGTTTTGCCCTCGTTGAATCCTTGAATGTATTCCCTATGTGTTTCTTTTGTCCTTTTATCCATGTGTGTTTTTTTAAGTGCCTGACCTTTCTTTATTATTATTCAGAGATGGAGGATGTGGATGCCATGAGGAGGAGCTTGAGCAAACGCGTTCAGGCAAAATTAGATCGGTTTGAGCAGCTCGGCCGAGCTCGTGTTGCTGCGACCTTGGCGGGTACCGCCGAGGTTCTCCCCACCGTGATTCTGCCTGTTGATTAAGGCAAAGAAAAAGTGTCGGGCTCGAGGGCTCCTTCGAAGCGTTCCTTGTCCATGTCGGCCTCTGCACCGGCCAAGAAGTTAAGGGTCGAGGAGCCCGCGAGAGCTGCTGAGCCCGTGGTGCCCATTAAGATTGTTCACCCTGCGGGACCTGACGATTTTGCGAAGTCTGATGTTACAAGGCCAGCTTCCCTGGTTGGGAGTACACGGAGTGTAACCAGCCTTTCCACTGAGGTGCACTCCGTTCCTAGTTTGGTTACTCCCCCTCGGACTGCGCCTGCATTGAGTCCAAGGGCCCACTCCCTCAAATTTGGCCGAAAGGCTGTCCTTGATATCGCTATTGAGGGGTTAAGTGAGTCTTTTGATGATTGTACTCCTTCTCGCCTGGATGGTATTATGGGGATCGACCTTACACATGTAAGATGTTTTTATTGGATCCCTTCGTTTTTGCTATCTTATTTGGTTCTCTCCCTTTTGACTTGACTATTTTTCTTTCGCAATTTACTGCTAGCATTAAATCTTTTGCGAACAGGCTGGCTCAGGCACACAAAGATAGGCGCGAGTCTGCCGAGCGCGTTACTGAGCTCGAAAAGGAGAAGTCAGAGAGTATCAGCAGGGCTGAGCTCGAGGGAGCCCTTGCTTGCATTGCTGAGTTTGAAGGTGCTACTGCCAAGGCTCAGGAAGATATCAGGCTGAGTCAGGATCTTGCTGCCAGCAAGGTGGAAGAGGTGAACCGCGTTTCCGAGGAGGCCGGTCGGCTGAGAGATGAGCTCGCTGCTGTAGTGGGTGAATGGGCCCAGCTTCGGGCTGACCTGAAATCGACGTAGGGAGAAACCCTGACCGCTCAGGGTAAGCTTACAAAGACAAAGTTAAGCTTTGAAAGTAAGGTGGGCGAGCTGGAGAGGCAGCTGGCTGAGGCGAGGAAGGCTGCGAGCCCGAGCACTGCAGTTACTGAGTTTAAGAAGAGTTCGTCCTATATGGACAAGATTCTTTCTTATTATGACAAGGGCAAGGCTCAGATCTTGCGTATGGCGGCTGCATGTGGGATTCCTCTTCGGGAGTTGGTTCGGTGGGGGAGTGCCGAACTAAAAGGCGATCTAGCTTGTCGGGGGCACGAGCTCGTGCCCTATCAGCCTGAAGAGCTTGAGCTGATCGGCAGAAAGGATGCTGAACTAGGTCGTGAGCCTTGGGTCCCTCCTCCTTCCTTTGACAATAATGTTCCCTTTTTGCTGGACGCCCTTGCTGACGGCGAGGAGGTCGACTTTGATGGAGATTTCAAGTTGGAAGAGTTTGAGGGGGCCAAGTCAAATAAGGATGAGCAAGCTCGGTCTGTTCATGAGGCTGAGAGCCGTGCTGATCCCTAGTCCCAACTGCGTCGGGTTGGATCTGGCCATTTGTGCCTTGTAACTAAACAATCTTCTGTTTTGTATTTTTGGCCCTTTCGGGCTTGTAAGTGATTCGATTTGTATATATAAACATGAGTTGCCTTCTGATTTGTTTAATCATGTTTGCTTATTTTACTTAGCATTTTTTGCATAAGTATTTTCTGTTCTTACGATCTTCTTTAACATGGTGAGGAGTAGGTCATAAAATGACCTCGACGTGGTCAAGGTGCCTTTTAACTTACGATCTTCTTCAACGTGGTGAAGAGTAGGTCGTAAGGTGACCTCGACGTGGTCGAGGTGCCTTTTAACTTACGATCTTCTTCAACGTGGTGAAGAGTAGGTCGTAAGGCGACCTCGACGTGGTCGAGGTGCCTTTTAACTTACGATCTTCTTCAACGTGGTGAAGAGTAGGTCATAAGGTGACCTCGACGTGGTCGAGGTGCCTTTTGAACATCTTTGAGGAAAGTAAATTTAAGGTAGACGCAAGATAGGAGAAATTCTTCATTTATTGATAATTTCTGGAAATGTATTACATTAGTGATAGTATTTCTTCAAGTGATCAGCATGCCATGGGTTTTTTAGCGGGGTGCTGTCCTACTCAGCCAATCGATATGTCCCCTCTCTGATTATGCCTGTCACTCTGAATGGTCCTTCCCAATTTGGAGATAGCTTATTTCTTCCAGCGTTTCTGCCTGTCACCTCGATCTTTCTGAGTACCCAATCTCCGATGTTGAAGGATCTTGCTTTTAACTCGCTTGTCGTGGTGAGCCTTGGCGAGTTTTTTGTAGTTGATCATCCTGAGTCTTGCCTCTAGCCTTCTTTCCTCTAGGTAGTCAAGGTCTAGCCCCTGAGTTGTTGTATTGTCTTGTTCGTCGAAGTGGGCTACCCTTAAGGTTAGTAGAGCCATCTCTACTGGTGCCATTGCCTCTGATCTGTATGCCAACGTGAAGGGTGTCTCCCCTGTTGAGCCTCTAACCGAAGTGCGAATTCTCCACAGAACGATAGGTAGCTCGTCGAGCCACTTCCCTTTCTTTTCGTCCAGGTTTCTTTTAAGGCATGAAGGATCTTCTTATTTCCTGCTTCGACCTGACCATTTCCTTGCAGGTGAGAAACCAAGGACTTCCAATGCTTAATATTCATCTGCTCGCATCTCTCAGTAAACTTGGTGGAGAACTGGGTGCCATGGTCGGACACAATGGCTCAAGGTAGGCCAAATCGGCACCAAATATAATCATGTATGAAGCTGATTGCCTTTTCCACGGTTATGGTAGCCAATGGTTTTGCTTCTACCTATTTTATGAAATAATCGACTGCCACTATTAGGAACTCGCAGCTCCCTTTGGCCTTTGGGAAGGGCCCTACGAAGTCGACCCCCCACATGTCAAATGGCCAAGCTACGACTACTGGTGTTTGAGGAACTGACGGTTGTCTTGGGATATTAGCAAATCTTTGGCACTTGTCACACTTTTGCACGTAGGTCTCCGCATCTTTTCGCAAGGTCGGCCAGTAATAGCCATGGAAGATGACTCTGTCTGCTAGCGATCTCGTACCTGGGTGGCCCCCATATACTCCTTCATGGACTTCGGCGAGGAGGTCTTCCACTGTCTAGGGTCAGACACATCTGAGCAATAATTTGGTGAATGATCTTCTGTACAGTACTCCAGCGATCACTATGTAGCGAGCTGCTCTCTTCCTTAGTAGCTGGGCCACGTCTTTTTCACCAGGCAGTATTCCTTGTTCAATATAATCTTGTATCTCATCTATCCAACATCTTTCTGTGGGGTTGATGGGCATGGCCTCCTCCCTGTTTACAGATGGTGTCTCGAGGCTTTTCAACCATACATTTGGAGGGAGGTCGTTGATTTCGGATGATGCAATCTTGGATAGGTGATCAGCTCGCATGTTCTCTGTCCTGTCTACCTGTTTCAACTCCCAGTACTCAATTTTTTTAACAGGTGTTTTGCATGCTCGCAGTATTTTTTGACAATGTGGGGTGATTAGCCCTATACTCCCCCCAAACTTGCTTCACGACGATGGGAGTCACTGAAGATGACGACCTGGCTAGCCCCAAGCTTCAATGCGAGCTCTAGTCCTGCTATCAGAGCTTCATATTCTACCTGTTGTTGGATGCTTATAATTTGAACTGTAGTGCCTTGCTGAGTTCTCCTCCTTCTGGAGGGTGTAAGGATAGGTCTGCACCGCTACCTGCCTTACTTAACGAGCCATCTACATAGAGGGTCCAATGGCGAGGTAGCCGACGACATGACGAGCTGGCCGTTTTTATATGTTTGGGCGGGCTGGGAGGTTTTGTCGAAGACGTCGGCTCGGCCAGCATGGTGGCCGGGCTTTGATCTTGTTTGACAAATGAAGTTTCAGTAATGAAGTCTGCAAGTACTTGGGCTTTTACTACTTTGCGTTGCTCATATGTAATGTCGTACCCTGAGAGCTCGACCGACCATTTTAACATTCTTCCAGCTACATCCTTTGTGAAGGATTTGTCTGAGTGGGAGGTCGGTGTATACTGTTAGGGCGTGAGCTTGGAAATACTGCGTCAATTTTCGTGCTGCCATTATCAAGGCTAGTACTACTTTTTCTACGTTTAGATATCTTGTTTCTACATCTGTGAGTGCGTGGGAGACATAGTATATTGGCTTCTGGATTGCTTCTCTTTCGCTGAGGAGGATTGCGGCGACAGCTGTGTCTGAAGCGACAAGATAGACATAGAGGTGCTCTCCTGGTGCTAGGCTTGTTAATAATGGCGGGCTGCCGAAATAAGTTTTCAGCTCGGCGAAGTCTTTGTCACAGTCTTCGTTCCAGGCGAACTTCTTGCTTCCTCTCAGCGTCTTGAAGAATGGAAGGCTCTTTTCTGCTGACTTTGCTATAAATCATCCAAGTGCCGTGATTCTTCCATTCAGCCGTTGTACCTCTCTGATCGAGCTGGGAGCCTTCATGTCGACAAGGGCTTGGATTTTTTCTGGGTTGGCCTCTATACCTCGCTCATTCACCATGTATCCCAGGAATTTACCTGCTTTTACCCCGAAAGTACATTTGGCTAGATTGAGTTTCATCTTGTTTTTCCTGAGGTTCGAGAAGGTTTCTTTCAGATCGTCGACGTGACTGGCTTGCTTCGTCTTGATGACCATGTCGTCGATGTAGGCCTCAACGTTTCGTCCCAGCTGGTCTCTAAAGACCTTGTTCACCATCCGTTGATAAGTAGCCCCTGCATTTTTGAGCCCGAAAGGCATCATTTTGTAGCAATAGATGGCTCATGCTGCTCGGAAGGCTGCCAGCTCCTGGTCGGCCAGCCACACGCATATCTGATGGTACCCTGAGTATGCGTCGATGAAGCTGAGTATTTTGTGGCTTACGATTGCATCCACAAGCTGATCTATCCTCGTAGTGGGTACCAGTCTTTGGGGCAGGCTTTGTTCAGGTCTGTGAAGTCGACGCACATCCTCCATTTTCCGTTGGTCTTCTTGACCATTACCACGTTCGCGATCCAGGTCGGATAGAAGACTTCCTCAATGATGTTTGCTTTGAGTAACTTGTCAACTTCTTCCTTGATCGCTGCCTATTTTTCGGGAGAGAATATTCTAGGTCGTTGTTGGACAGGAGTTATGGTTGGATCAACATTCAGCTTGTGTACAGTGACCTCTTCGCTGATTCCTTCCATGTCCTCTGTCCTCCATGCAAATACATCCTTGCTCTCCCGGAGGAATGCAATTATTGCTTCCCTTTCATCTTTATCAATTTCCAGCCCGACCTTGATTTTTTTCTCTGGGAAGTCAAAGTTGATGACCACTTCGTCAAGATTTTCATGGGGCTGGATCTCAGGCTGATCCCTTGGATCTAGGCTCTCTACCGTGACAACTTTGTTGGGCTTCTTCATGTCACCGTTGGTGCGAGGTAGAGAGGCTTTTTCGTTCGAGCGTTTGGGTGATCGGGGGCGAGTCGGTGTGCTCGGTGTCCATTCTGGGCACGTCGAGCTCATCGTCGTCCTCGTCGACCTCTGTGTGCGGGCTGGAGATGCCAGCCCGCGCTGACTGCTATGCTCGGTCATCTGAGGGGCTTAACTCGGTGCCTTCCTTGATTATTATTGACTTCAGCCGCTTGTCATCGAGGTCTACTTAATGGACCTCTTTGTGGACCGATGTCACCTTCCTTTTCCCCTTGAGCCGAGCTTCCTCGGCCTTCTTTTCCTCAAGGAGGTGGTTCAGAGTGCTTTTTGGGTCATTCCTCACCTCTCCGACCCCGTTGTTTGTGAGGAATTTGATTTTTTGGTGAGCTGGGGAAATCACCATCTCGAACTTTGTCTCGGTTAGAAGTCTTAGAATGGCATTGTACAGAGAGGGAATATCAAGGACCAGAAAGGTGATGACCTCGGTGCGAGAGTGCCTTTGGCGCCGAGGACTACCTTTAGGTCGCACTACAAGAAAATAGGGCAATTGCAACGGAATTAATATCCGTTTCAAAATTGAAATATGTGCAACAGAACTAGCGAGTAATGTACTTTGTAACAGATTTTGCTACAAAAAATTATTTCAGTCGCTTGTTTTAGGGCAAAAATTTGGAGGGAAGTCTGGCGCCAAATATTGCAACGTTTATTGAAACGAACGAACGTCCGTTGCAATTATTTCGTTTCAATTTCAGTTGCTAACATTAATATATAATTTTTATTTTTAAAAAATTAGAGACCTTCGCCAAAGAAACGACGTCGTAATTCAATTACTAAAACCCAAACCTAGCTGGACAGAGATGTGTTTCGCCTTTTTCAACCTTTCTCTTTTCTCGCTCTCCAGTACTCTCGCCAAACTACTCTCGCTCTCGGCCTGCGTCTCTACGAAATTAGTGGTGCCTCCGCCTCCATCCAGCGAAATTGGTGGTGACGGCGTCTCCTTCCGACGCCAAGAAGTCATCCAACCCATCTAACTCTCAGATTTGTAGCAGCTACGCGTCTCCTTCTCTCTCTGCCTAGGTACTCTCTCCCTCTATTGGTCCTTTCATTGATGCGCTTGGTTGATTTAGGGTTCTTATTTATAAAATTTGTTTTTCATTGATTGTGGATTTCATATTAATTCAAATTTAGTTTCAGATCAGTTAATAATTTTCAAATTTTAAAATTAGGGCTCATTGAGTTTTAAGGTTTTATATAGTTTATAATAGTAATAATTTGGCTTACTGATGAATTTCACTTTGAATGTATATGATTCTTACGATATACTTGGCTTGAGTCTGTTGTGTTATCCATTAATAAATCATATGAAGTTGCTTACTAATAAGATGAGCCACTATCCTTGTATATCTTTGTTGTTAATAGTTGTAACTCTGCCTAAAAATTCTGAAAGCTTTTATTTGAGATAGAATTGCAAGGCATACATGGGATACACAAGGTCCACCATAAAGTTAGTCCATACTTATTAGAAGAAAATAGCAAACTAAAAGGATTATAGAAGTCAAACTTTCAAATGTATAATCACTGACATCATATTTTCCAAAATAGATATTGAGAAAACAATATGGTTTTGGCTTTCGACGGATAGCAACTCCTTGGAATGCCAAGCTGTTAATGTTTAGACTCAAATGTTTTAACCCAATAACAGAAGCTGCAAAGCAAGTAAAGTATAATAACATGAAAGAAATTGGTATTAGACTACTAGTAGACACTGTGTATCCCATGTATGCCTTGCAATTCTGAGATTCTGTAGACACTAGTAGTCTAGTACCAAGCTTTTATGGTGGATCTTGTGTATCCCATATTTTCTTGAAGATTGAGGTTGACCATCAGGCTTCTTGAAGATTGGCTTGTGCGACATATGAGTTGAATTTGATAACAATATGGAAGTTATAGAAGTTTTGAATTTTCTTTAATAAACCTATGACTGTTCTAAGATTATGTGACCTAGCAAGTACTGAGCTTGAGTAGCCATGCCTTATGGTTACACACGAGTTAAAGTTCCAGCCAAATTGAATTGACCATTCGAATTCTTATGCTCAAGCTTATAATTCAGAACACTAAACAGTCTTAGGCTCTAAGCTTATTTACAAATGATAACCTTTAGAAAGTCTCTTGTGAGCACCTTAAAGCTACTTGTTCTCCAGTTATCTCTTTCAATAAATTGCATGATTGGATCACCTTTGATTACTGATTGCTATCAAAATATTTCTAGTTGGTTGTTTATAGCACTGAATCTATCTTACAAATGTATCTAATTTTAGTTCATGTATTTTGAATTTTACAAGATGTCTAACGATCGGAGTTGGATGTATCGTCGGCTTGAGGATGGCGGCTTGGGTATTAGACCTGAGTTTGTAGAAGGTGTACGACAATTTGTAGGTTTTGCACTTGACCATCCTGAAAGTATGTCCAGGGACAAAATACGATGTCCCTGTTACATTTGTAAGAATAAGAAGTTCCAAACTCAAGAGATACTTAAATTACACTTATATAAAAAGGGATTCAAGCCTCATTACACAATCTGGGCTTTGCAAGGAGAGAAGGAGGACCCATCAACCCTTAGACAACAATCAACATCAAGTCAACAACCTGTGTTTCCAAACGACGAACCAATGGGTATTGAAGAGCAATCAAATCGTTATATTGATATGGTTATAGATATGGCAGGCCCTGATTTTAATTGGGAGGAACAGTTACCAAATCCAGACGCACAAAAGGTTTTTGATCTTCTCGAAGCAGGGCGTGAGGAATTATACGAGGGATGTAAAACTTACACAAGGTTGTCTGCGGCTGCTCAACTACTAACTCATAAGTCAGAGTCCAACATGAGTCATGATGCCTTTGATAATTTGATGTCCACCGTTGGTCGAATGTTGCCAGAGGGTGCAAAAATTCCAAAAACATTCTATGAGACAAAAAAGATTGTCACAAAGCTTGGGCTTGGTTTACAAAAGATAGATGCATGTCCAAATGATTGTATGTTGTACTACAAGTCAACGGAAGGTTTAAAGGAATGTTTAGAGTGTGGCCACCCGCGGTATAAACCAAGTAGAAAGGATAGTACAAAGCATAAAAACATACCTTTTAAGGTATTGCGTTACTTACCTCTTGCACCTTGGCTCCAAAGGCTATAATGTCAACAACGACTGCAAAGCATATGCGGTGGCACAAAGAATGTCCTCGTGAAAATGGTGTGCTTACCCATCCGTCAGATGGTGAGGCATGGAAGCATTTCGATAATACTTACCCAGATTTTTCATGCGATCCTCGAAATGTCAGGCTCTGTGCCTCAGCAGATGGTTTTGATCCCTTTAGTAACTCGGGTAAGCCTTATTCTTGTTGGCCAGTGATTGTTACTCCTTATAATTTACCACCATGGATGGCCATGAAGCAGGAGTACATGTTATTGACTTTATTGATTCCTGGTCCTAAGAGCCCGGGTAAGAACATTGATGTGTATTTGCGTCCATTGATAGATGAGTTGATTGACTTGTGGCAAGATGGAGTTGATACTTATGATGTATCAAAGAAGGAGAATTTTAAAATGAAGGCTGCACTTATGTGGACCGTTAATGACTTTCCTGCCTACGGGATGTTATCTGGTTGGAGCACGCATGGGAAGTTGTCTTGTCCTTATTGCATGGGTAATAGTAAGTCATTCACACTCGAGTGTGGTGGAAAACCATCATTTTTCGATTGTCATCGTCAGTTCTTGCCACTTAATCATCCTTATAGAAAGAACAAAAATAACTTTATAGCAGGTAGGGTTGAGCTTGGGTTGCCACCACCACGCTTGGATAGACATCAGGTTTGGTAAAAATGGAGTGAAAGAAAAGATTGCAGGGTTTGGACAATGTCATAACTGGGTGAAACGCAGTATATTTTGGGATTTGCCTTATTGGCGGACCAACATAATACGCCATAACTTAGATGTGATGCATACTGAGAAAAATGTCTTTGATAATGTTTTCAATACAATCATGGATGTCAAAGGTAAAACTAAGGATAATGTAAAAGCCCGTGTTGATCTTAAGAAGTACTGCAAGCGTCCAGACTTAGAATTAAGAGAGGTGAATGGGAAGACCGTGAAGCCAAAAGCAAGCTACACACTAACAAAGGAACAACAAAAGTTGGTTTTAGAATGGATCAAACAACTTAGGTTTCCAGATGGCTATGCATCAAACCTGGGTCGGTGTGTTAACATTGAAGAATGCAAGATTTATGGCATGAAAAGTCATGACTGTCATGTGTTCCTTGAGAGGTTGCTACCTATTGCGTTTAAGGACCTCTTGCCTGATCCTGTTTGGCGTGCTTTGACTAAGCTAAGCCAATTCTTTAGAGACATATGCTCTAGTGTTTTACGCGAGGAGGATTTGAAGAAGCTGGAGGACAATATCATAGTAACTTTGTGCACATTAGAAAAGATATTTCCTCCTGCTTTCTTTGATTCCATGGAACACTTACCGATACATTTGGCCTACGAGGCAAGAGTTGGGGGTCCAGTTCATTATCGCTGGATGTATCCTTTTGAGAGGTACGATTTTGTCGATTTCTATTAACTTGATAAAAATAATTATAAAAATTGAATTTATAGATGATAATATTTGTATTTGATAGGTTCATGAATCGCCTAAAGAAAAGAGTGAAGAACAAGTCACATGTCGAGGGTTCAATATGTGAGGCATATTTAATTGAAGAAACTTCTATCTTTTGCTCTCACTATTTTGAGGTTGGTGTTGGTTCAAAGTCGACTAGGGTTGAGCGAAATGATGATGGTGGTGAAATTGAAGCCAACGGTTGCTTATCAATCTTCACTCATCCAGGAAGGCCGTTTGGGCATATTGGTACTAAATATTTGTCGGGCAACGAGCTAGCAGCCGCATCCCTTTACGTTCTATTGAACTGTGAAGAGATCGAACCCTTTGTCTTGTAAGTATAAGTTTAAAATATAAAGTTGTATTATTTGAATTAAAACATTAAAGAAATTCATAATAATTAATAAGTTGCCTTGCAACAGGGAATATGAAAAAGAAGTGCGAGTTCTGATGCCAAATATAGATCCGCAAGCATTGTCCTCTAGACTTGAGAAGGAGTTTACTAGTTGGTTTGCTAATTATGTAAGCTGTTTGAAGAGTTATTTCAAATATTATTACTATTACGTTATTTACTTGTTTAAATTCACTTCATTTTCGTAATTTGTAGGTAAAAATTTCACCTAAACCTGTAGCTGAAAATATCAAGTGTATAGCTCGAGGCCCAAAACATCATGTGCACCTATATAATGGCTACTTCGTGAATGGGTATAAATTTCATACCCAAAAATTTGGGTTTGGCAAAAGCACAATGAATAGTGGTGTTTGCATTAGGGGTAGTTGTTATAATGATGTTGGAAGAGACTATTATGGAAAGCTAGATGAAATTGTGGAGTTAGAATATGAGAGTGAAAATAGCAAGGGTGATACACTAGTACTCTTCAAGTGCGAGTGGTATGATTATGTTAAGGGTATTAGGGTGCATCCAAGGTACAACATCGTTGATCTGAATCCTAAATTAAGGCTTGCCACAGACGATCCCTTTGTACTCGCATCGCAGGCTGAGCAAGTATAATACGCAGAATACCCAGGTTGCAATAAGAGAGATAGAGTCAAATGGTGGGCCGTGTGTAAAACCAAAGTAAGAAGCACAATTAATGTTCCCTATGCAGATGTGTCTAATGGTGTTCAGGGAGAAGTAGATGATTATTTTCAAGAGGTTGAGATGCCAATCCCAACAGTTGTTGAAGTAGATAATGAGCTTGACAATAATGCTATTCTTGTAGGTGAAGGTGGTGAAATGGATGAAGTTGACGCATCTGATTTGCCACGACCACTGGTAGAGGCAGAAGATGAATCAGAAGATGAAGTAGTTCAGGAAGTTTCCTATGAATTAGACGCATCAGATGAAGAAGCAAATGAATTTACTTTTGAGAACACTAGTAGTGGGGAAGACTGAAATATTTGAAAAATGATACTTTTTGTAGTTTTTAAATAGATGATATATTTTGTAGTGTCATTGAATTATTGGTATATGTTTGTGTTATTCAATGATGTTATTGTTAAATTGTTTTGTTTTTTGAATCATTTTATTCATGCTAATATGCAATTGTCTTAATTTTCATTCGATATACATATATAGTTATGCCGACCAGGGTTAGAGGTAGAGGAAGAGGCAGAACCAATCCTCCTAGAGATGATCGTGGACGAGTTTCGAATGTTAGAACCCAACAGCTTCAAGATGAATCTATAGATGAACCCCTGACTGATGAGCCAACTGGAGATCGCATGAATGTCTCTTCAGCAAATACGATTAACGAGGATTCGATTGACAGAGGCACTCCTATCGATGGTGGTAGCGAGTCTACTGTTGAGAGGAGATTTCGTGGTCAGAATAGAGTTGCACAACCACCAGAGACTCTCGATCAGAGGATACCTGTAATTATTCACAGGAACACGTAAGTTAATGCTTAAATTAATTGGACATTCTTGTGGCTTACATACTATTGCTTGTTGCACTTAATTGTACTTCTATTCGTTATACATGTTTCTCTATTTTCCATGTTAGACATGGTCTCTTTTATCATCAATGATTTTGTTCACATTAAGTCTTCTTTGGTTAATGCTTAAGTTAATGCTTAAATCAATCACAGTGGTAAAATTTTCAGCTTTCTTATTCTGCTCATACAGATACCAAATTTATTTTAGTATTTAAAATATGAATTAAAGTGTAAATCCGTCATAATTCACAAGTGACTGATGATGTTGATAGCTTGAGAATTTTAGCACCTTATATCAAACGAAAAGCTTAAAAAGGTAGCATACCAGGGGTTATGTCTGATCCAGATGAAGCTGCGCACAGTGTGGTATGACTGATCTTGGCGGTTTGACAAAGAACTAGCTGGTTCTGTTTTTTAGGGAAGAAAATCTTTTCTTACAAAGTTCAACTTGTGACAAATGGATAACTTACAAGAGCTAAGCCAGTAGCACATAACTCCATTTTGCCAATTGAATCACAAACTTCAGTATAGGCAAAACTAGCAGCCACGATCTTGTGCTATAAACCATAACATGTTTACACATCTATGTCAAGCAAGATTTTCTACTCTTGATTGTTACTCAATGAAACTTAATTCAGTTTTTTTTTTTTCAAACTTTCTCAATTACATCATTTTTCTAGATCTCCAAGCTTTTCCCTTCACTATATCATTTTTCTCTCCAAGCATTTTCAGGTTGGTAGTTCCGGAGCAAGAGGATAATATCAAGTTTCCATGTGTTGCTACTGGGATTACGAACGCAATTCAAGGAAAATTTGTTGTGGGTGCGGATGGTCCCACATGGAAAAAAGTGTCTGAGGGGATGAAAGATTACTATTTCAGGGAATGGAATGTAAAATCTTTATATACAATCTAATTAATCAGTTATTTTATATATGCTGAAATATAAATTTTTTGTTTTCGTTTGCTAATATAGTTTTTTTTTATTTGCAAATTGCAGAGATACTATAAATGTGTTGAAAACTATCTAGAAAGACAAGTCAGAAAAATTTGGAATACAATGGCCAGTGAGCAATATAAACGCATGTGTCACAGGGGACGTCAACAGTTCAGTCGTACTGGGCACCCATCTTGGTGCACGGAGCAGGATTGGAACCGACATTTGTTATTTTATGTAAATGAAGAGATGAGGAAGAAGTGCGAACAAGCAAGAAAGAACCGGAACTCGGACGGTAACGGCTTGGGAAAAACTAAACATTCTGGGGGTTCTAGGAGTTTCGCATCTCATGAGCTTGTGATGGTAAGAGTTTATTACTTGTTTATATTGCGATGTTATTGAAAACAAACATTGTTGAAGTATATAATGAGCTGATAACAATGCTATACATCGAGTTTGTGGACATGGTGTCTATTGTGATTTAGAACAAAGTGCATATTATATTTGTTTTAATAGATGGTAATGCACTTAGAAAATATATTGGTCATTGTTCTCTTGTACACTTAATTTTGTTTGAACATAAGTGCCCGAAAGGGATGTCCATTGTAATTTTTTTTTATTATTTTTGTTATTACAGATAAAGAAAAATCCTGACAAAGTGATAACAACAGATGATGTTTTCTTGAGAACCCACAAGAAGAATCAAGGAACTGGCGAGTTTGTAGATGCTAAGTCCAAAAAATTCTTTGTGAGTTTATTTTGGATACTCGATATCTTTTATAAGTTTACTTTTAGCATTTAATTTCCAAGTTTACCATACCATAGTGTATATTTGGCGATATTGTATTATGATATGAGCAACAAATCATCTGATAAGTAACCCTTTAAATGATTTTCTCAAAATTTTACTAGAGCTATGAACATTTGCAGTGTCATCTATAGTGTGATAGTGGATTCAATTTGTAATTGAGTAATACTTCCTAGTTTCCCGTTGATGTGGACCCAAATGAATCATTGAGCCCTCTATTTTAGTTGTTCATGTTATTTGCATAACTGGAGTTTTGCAAGTTAAGACAACATCATACACATGTTTTTTAGGGTCAGTCTTGGTAGACTAATTGTGCCTCACTATCCATTAATGTCATCAAATCAGGAATTCATTTTCTTTATGCCATGATAGTTGTACCAGTTAAACAGTATATGCGTTTGTCGGGTCACAAGATTTGATTCATGCCAAGTATGTAGGTGCATTTGTTACACAGTTGTGTTGTCAATGTATAATGTCGAGTACATGATAGTTGCACCAGTTAAACAATTGTGTTGTCAAGTGCTCGTCAAGTAGAAAACATAGTCTAGTACACATGCATACCTCCGTCCCATGGAGTGTCATCCGAACTACAATCGAATGGCAAACGATAATTATTCTAGGTTTCTATTGAAAGATGTTTCTTTGATTTCAATGTTTTTTAAATTATTTAAAATTAACCCAAGTTGAAAAGTTACTTATAATAATACTTTTTATAATTTAGGAAGATTATACTGCTCGAAAGAATGGTACAGGTTTCGATTCTGCAGCTTGGGTGGATGCATCTGGTGGTGTTGTGAAGAACCGTTTGTACGGTTTTGGTTCATTGGTCCCTGCATCTGATATAATGAGTAGCAGCACAGGTTCTTCATATGCATGTCTGAATAATGATTTCACACAAACCCAACAGTTTGAAGATAAGGTGTGTGAGAGAGTGGAACAAATGAGGAATGATATCGAGCGAATTGAAGAATGATATCGAGAAGAATTGAAGAATGAAGTCTGGTGAGATGGAGAAAATGAAAGTTGATTTTCAGTTGCAATTGCAGTAAGCACTTCGATCATTCACGGGCTTCCAACAACCGCCGCCACCTTCCATGAAGTTTACCAGTTTAACAATTTATTTTGAACGTAATGTTTGAAGCTTGTTTGACTTTAGATATTAAATTTTTTGTGGAACATTGAATCAGGTACAATTGAGAAATATTTATAATATTAGCAATATTTTCTTTTTCATGGAATTTTTCTTTCAACGAAATTTTCTGTTGCAATGACTATAATTACAAGAGTATTTTAGTTACCATATGGACAAAGTATTGGTTGCTAAAGGGTTGCAGATTGAAACACAAAATTGATACGAAAATTGGTTGCAAACAGAAACACAAAATTGTTACGGAAATCGGTTGCAATTAGAAACCAAAAATTGATACGAAAATCGATTGCAATTAGAAACCCAAAGTTGATACGGAAGTCAGTTGCAATTAGAAACCCAAAGTTGATACGGAAATCGGTTGCAAGTTACTCATATATGGGTTTATCATTGAGACGGAACTTGTGATGGAAAATCTGTTGCAACTTGAAACGGAAATAATTGCGTCGCTAATTGCAACGGACATAAAAAACCAAAAAACTTCCTGCGACCGAAATTTTTTAATTTGCAACTCCTATTTTCCGTTGCAAACTTTGCAACCGATGGCCAATCCGTTACAAAATCATAGCGACGAGCGATATTGCGACCGATTTTGACACGGACATTTTCCGTTTCAATACTCAATTTGTTACAGATTTTTATTGTATTGCAACCGAACTGTCCGTTGCAATTGCCCAGTTTTCTTGTAGTGTCGACTGTACCCTTCACAGCGACCTTGTGTCCGGTGAAACCTTCCAGCTTGATTCCACTCGGAGTCAGATGCGAGCTTCCCAGTCCTACTTCCTGGAAGCACTTGTAAAAGAGGATGTCCTTCCCTGCTCCCGTGTCAATCAGCACTCTCTTCACTCTTCCTCGCCCAATTTTTGCCTCGATGGCCAAAGCATGCCCCCTGGCAACGGGGTTGACGGCCAGCTCGCTGGGCAGGAATGTTATTCCCTTTTCTCCCCAAACTTGTGGCGGGCTGACAGTGCGGTTGAGGCTGTTTATCGCCATCTTCAGCTTTGTGATGCTCGACCATTTTTCTGTAATCGTATTGACCAGGACCTCGTCTTCGTTGGCATTTGTCCTCGGGGCCTCCCTAGTCCGGTCTCTGTTGTTTCTTCCTCGCTGCTTATATCTCTTGAGCTCCCCCCTCTCGATCAACTTCTGTATCTCCTTCTTGAGCTGAATGCAATCTTCGGTTGTGTGCCTGATGTCGTTATGGTAAGCACACCTTTTGTCGAGGTTGCGAGGATAGGGAGTCTCTCGAAGTGGTGGAGGTCGGCCAATCCTGTTTTTCTGTAGAAGCACGTTCATAATCTGCTCTCTAGTCGTGTTCAAAGGGGTGTAGAACTCTTCTTTTTTGACCCATTTGTTATTCACTTTGCCTTTGCTATGTCCAGTGCTGCTCCCCTCCTTCTTCTGGTCCTCAGACTTATCTTCCTTTTTCTGCCTCTGAGTCCCTGAAAGTTTCTGATCCTCTATTGCCTGCTCTGCCAGGGTCTTCTCGACGTTCCCAATATTTTGCGCGGCAGTATACATCTCCGCACTAGTAGTGGGTGGTCGCATACCGATTTCAGATAGGAGCATGGCAGATCGGCATCCGGCCTGGAAAAAGGCAATTATCATTTTGTCAGGGACGTTCAGCAACTTCTCCGCAACGTGCTTGAATCTGTCAAGGTAGCTTTTCAGGGACTCTCCAGGTCACTGCTTGATTCCACAGAGATCAGATTCCTTTTTCGGAAGGTCGCCTGCCGATGAATATTTCTTCAGAAAAGCCTTCTTCAGGTCGTACCAATCCTTGATGGAGCCTTCCTCCAGCTCTTTGAACCAGTTAGGACGACCTCCTCAAAACGTGCTGACAAATACCACACACCACAGATCCAGATCTCTGGTGCACACTCCCATCTTTGCCTCGAAGCTCGATACGTGACTTCGAGCATTCTTGTTTCCTGCATAACTTTTCAGAGATGGCAGCTTCAGGCGATGATTTTGAGGAGTATCCCTGATCCTTCTACAGAAGGTTGCTGTCACGTTTCTTGATAGCTTGCCCTCGTTACCTCTTTCGAGGGCTTCCAGTCTGTCTTTCATCTTGCGCAGTACCTCGTCTTCCAGGTCGCTGCTCCTGCCCCTCCTTTTAGACCGGCGATCGTGGTCGTCGATCTTGGAGTACTTATGTGAAGATGCATCGCTATTGGAGGTACTGTGCTGGATGGACTTGCGTTTTGACCTGTAACTGTGGTTTTCCTGTGTCCTTCGAGTTCGCTCCTCATCACGCTCGATTCGGGAGGATCTGTAAGACTGGGTTGGACTGGGATCTCGAGCTCTGGTTCCCATCCTTGAGTGTACGCTGCCTCTAGATCGCTCCCTGTCTGGGGTTCCCAGGCGATCTTTGACGCTGGGTTTCTGGTGTTCCTCCACCCTTCGTCCAAGTCGGCTTTTAGCACTCACCCTGGGAGCATCAACCCTTGACCCCCCATGGTGACTGTCAGCCCGCGGACCCCTGGGCTCGTTCCTGCCAGGTCGACCATCGTGGTGATCATTTTGAGGAGGATACGAGCTCGGGGTTGGTAGCTGAGGTGCCCAGGCGGCTAGTTTGTGGGACAATTCGTATTCACGTACTTCCAGCTCTCTCTGTTTTTCCAAGAAAGCCCTTTCCTTCCTTATGTGCTCCAACTCGGCGAGGTCGATCTTTTCCTGTGTAGGAGGCAGCCTGTCTCCTAGCATGATGAGGTCTTCCTTGTCCCCCGAGTCCTCGCCGTCTGAGGAAGTGGGAGTTGCTGTCTGACCATCTCGGTTCGCCCTGACCGGTCCTTTAGCCTACAGGGCCGTCTTTTTTCCTAAAGCTTTCTTCTTCATCGCCTTAGCCAGCTTCTGAGCTCGGGTATTTTGACGAACAGGGAGCCCTGAAGAGGGCATAGCAGGTGATTCTTTCTCTGGTTGCTTAAGAGGTTGGCCAGCAGGCGGAGCAGGTATAGGCATTACCGAAGTCGGTGCTGGGGCTGCCTGCTTGGAGACTTGCTTGGAGGTTGTCATGATTGATCACAGAAAACTTCTAAGGTCCCGGCAACGGAACCAAACTGATCACGCAAAAAAGGTTTTATGTGACCGCGTCTGATCCACGTGTGTAGTCTAGTAGGATTCCGGCTTACGTTGCAGGGATTGCCCTTGAAGTGTAGGTAGCTTAAGACCTGTGATCAACAAAGAACACCGTAAGGGGGGCTGGGTTGTCCCAGCGATAACCCTCAGGCGTGAGAATTAGCAATACTTCGACGGAGAGGTAAAGCTAAGAGAGTATGTAGTAAGCAAGTAATTCGCATGTACCTTCTGAGGCCTGTGAGGGTGCTTATTTATAAGGAGGTAAGTCATAATCCTAGTTGGATTCGGAGTGGGAGATATGATTAATTCCCATGTCTTTCGGATTACGTTTCCTTGTATGCTTAGGACTGATGTATATAGAGTTGTAGAAGGACTCTTCCCAGTTGAGAGGTGATTCCGTAGAGGACTCTGTTTTACCCAGGTCACTCGATGTTAATGTAGTCAAGGTCGGCCTGGCATATGTTCAGGTTGCTTGATGTTAATGTGGTCGACCTGGGATGTCCCCAGGTCGCACTGTAGGTCCTCGTGTCGGCGTGCTGGGAGAGTATACTGGTGAGGTAGGCGATTTGTTGCAATGTGATCTCCAGGTCGGCATATCGATGTGGGCATATGTCACCTCGGTGCTCGCCCAGCTAGAGGCTATGAGGTCGCGATGTCTGCCACGTGTCCAGTTGAAGGCTGAGGTCGTTCAATATCCTTATATTATGTCAAGTATTCACTTTATATTTATAATTTCATTTGGTTTCAGCTACTTTACAGTCGTTTCTATTTACTCCTCCTCCTCGTCGTTGTTTTCAGCTCTTTTTATTTTAACTAATTTCATCATAACATTAGTTTTTATTTTATTTTAATTTAATAATTTTTTCTTACTTTATAGATGTTGGATAATTTAAGATTTTTACCAAAATTGAAAAAGAATGATGAAGTTATTACTTTGTGAAGTAGTAATAACGTTAATGTTTAATTTTTATCATGGAAGTCATTAACAAATATTGTCAATATTGGGATAATGTTGTCAATTGTCTGAATTTTATCTTTGCATTCCAAGTTGTTTTGTTTCTCACAAAACAATATAGTATAATTTTGTATTAAATTAGTAATCACATTTTACCAAACATTTCTTTGAAATCATCTTTCAATTTTTTTTCTGGGGAATATCATTATTAATAATTGATTTTACGAAATTAATTCAATTTGTGTGTAACAATCGAGGCCTTAAAGCATTGTCTTAAAAGAAAGGAGAGGGAGGAGAGGGAGAGGGAGAGGGAGAGGGAGAGAGAGAGAGAGAGAGAGAGAGAGAGAGAGAGAGGGAGGGAGGGAGGAGGGAGGGAGGGAGAGGAGGGAGGGAGAGAGAGAGAGAGAGAGAGAGAGAGAGAGAGGGAGAGAGAGAGAGAGAGAGGAGAGGGAGGGAGAGGGAGAGAGAGAGAGAGAGAGAGAGAGAGAGAGAGAGAGAGAGAGAGAGAGAGGGAGAGAGGGAGGGAGGGAGGGAGGAGGGAGGGAGGGAGGGAGGAGAGAGAGAGAGAGAGAGAGAGAGAGAGAGAGAGAGAGAGAGAGAGAGAGAGAGAGAGAGAGAGAGAGAGAGAGAGAGTACATAGGAAATGTCAAATAGCATATCATCAAATCTTTTCAAGTATAGAGGGAGAGAGAGAGTGCAGTTTACATAGGAATTGTCAAATAGCGGATCATCAAATCTTTTCAAGTATAGAACAAGGAGAGAGAGAGAGAGAGAGCAGTTTACACGGGGGTATATTACCTTGTAGTGGGATGGTTGAACAAGTTGATAGGAGTACCGAGTACATCGTAAAGAATTAAGTGCTTAGTATCATGAGCCATGAAGCGAAATTCTTCATGATCATGAATGTAAGAATATATATATATATATATATATATATATATATTTTTTGCAAACAATGCGAACTATATACATAAACAATAAAGATTACAAACCATAAAGTCAAGGACCATACAAAAACTACAATCAAGCCAACACTCCCAAACGAAACCCACTCTATGATAATAAACAACTGTACATATTACAGAAAAACCAAAGACGAAATACGAGCACGAGTTGCAAAAGAGGCTAACCGTCTAGCTGAAACTAGCATTTGTCTGTTTGTACAAACCACACACATATACAAGTCTGTTGATAATCAACGATTCTACCGTATATTTGAGGGTAAAGTTATAAAATTATGAAGATGATTGACATAACTTTTGAAAGTAAACTATTTATGTGAAATATTATAAAATAAAATAATAGACAATTTACTTGAAACGGAAGGAGTATATAATAATGCCACTGAGACGGAAGAGAAAAATAGGAATAGATGAAAAAGATCATTTACCAAGTGAAAATAGGTGTAAAAATGAAGAATAATGCTACATACACCCAAATCGGATCCTCTATTCCAAAATGGTGTTCCATCCCCTATTCCAATTGTTGGATGTGCGCCACATGTGTATAAAAAATTACGGGGTAATTAATGTTGTTTATTCACATACACATGTGGTGCACATCCAATGGTTAGAATATGACGTGAAATACCATTTTGAAATAGAGGATCCGATGTAACATACACCTGATAAGTAACGATTTGAGATAAGATGATATTACCAACGTTTTCTTTTTCTATATTTGAACCGTGTACCTTATTTATTTTTTTCTATTTTTAGCCTTTAAATTCAAATTGTCCCATGCAGGATAAGGTTAGATAAAGATAGATCTGAGATAAGAAGATATAACCCACTTTTTCTGTTTTCTTTTCTTTGCATATTTTTAAGGTCAGCCACGTGTATTATATATCTCAACGAGTTTTAACCGAAACAGTTGTTGGAAGTTATTTTATATTTTTATTTTTTAAAAGTGTAACAGATACATATGTTCGAGACTAATTTTAAACAGGATATGACCACAAGATTTTGAAAAAAATTTAATGTAATTATGTTTTCATATCTCGAAAATAAAATTTTTTATTAGACTCGAACAGCTATCTACACCTATGTTCGTATAATGAAAAGTTAATGGGTCTATGTCGGCATGATGGACTTCCACGTGAGTGTCATGCCTGAAGATTTTATTTGGAATAAAAAGTATTTTAATTATTAATTATTCAACTTTATTACTATAAAAGGATGTGAAGTTCAATTGGAACTTAAAAAGTAACGATCATGATGATATATTTATGATTTAATACCAACCATAATGAGTCCAATTGGTACTTATAAAGTAATGAGTTCCTTTATGTATAATGAGTCGAATTAAAAAAGTCGAATTAAATAAGTTCATTTTTTTTTAGGTATTTATACTTCTTTTTTTACTGTGTAAAATAAAATTAAAATTTACTTGTTTTTTTTTTCTTACACACACCAAAGCACTTTGAGGTTTGCTTTTTAGAATTTTTAAATATACGGAGTCAAGAAATTATATTGTGAGATGGTCACTTTATACTTGAGTAATATGGTACGAGTTATGTTTTTGTTTTTATTTTTTTATTTTTTTGTTACAAGGAAAGAAAGTACGAGTTATGTGACATACGAAAATTTAATATTACTTGGTGGCCTGAAATATCACATAATTGTCCTAAACTTAATGTATTATTTTATTTTATTGAAAGACGTTTACACGTGTCTGAATATATGTGAAGTGTTACATCACATTAACAAGATGATGTGGTGTAATATTACATTTTATAATTTCTCATATGCAATTAATCATCGGTCGAACAATTGGAATTAAAAGTATGTATAATTTTTCATCTTCTTAACCATGTCTATGCCCATGAGTATTCTTTTAATTTTAAATTTTACACTTTTTTTTGCCAAATTTAAAATCAATAAATTTATAAGCTTCTATGCTACATTTTAGAATTATTTTGTCACGAAAACCTTATCTAAGTTTGTCATCAAAATTTCAAACTCTATTCATATAAAATGAAATTAAAATTTGATGTTCAATTGTTTAACATTTTTATTTTTAATGACCGGAGCCTAGAGGGCGAGTCTACAGTGAAGCTTTGTTGGCTACAAATTTTATCAATAATTTTCATTTATAGCATATATAAGTGTTATTGTTATGTCCATGTTGATGTGCTCAGAGTATAGGCTAGAGGGGGTGAATAGCCTATATGACCTTTATTAAAAATTTCATCTGATTTAAAGATTATGTTTGAAATACAATAATGAAATATTTAATTGGATATGTCATCTTCCAGATTTAAGCAGCATAGCTGATATAGAGAAATCAGCTGATGTGCTTCAGCAGACTTCAAAGACTACTGGCAGGAAGATTATGTTAAACTTAATTTGCTGATAAAGAAAAGTTTAAGCAGCAGAAGAATAAGCAGCATAAGTATAGCAATCAAGATTAAAGCGGCTGTAAACAAATAGGTACAAGTTTATCATAACAGCAAATTTTAAATCTTATATTAGATGCATCAATTACTTTCTCTAACCAGATTGCACAAGATATATAACATATATTACAGGAAAGATAAGTAAAGGCTAATAAAATATGATTTATATTAAAATTCAGCAGAGGTTTGCTCAAGGACAAACATGCTTAATACATCAACCTAGACTCTCTAACCTAGCAATCTCCTAGGAAAGAAAAAGTAGAGATTATGAAAGCGAAATCAAATTTATCGAAAATATATTGGAAGATGTAGTCAACATTTATTATTTTGTCGTCCTGTAGTATCAACTCGATAAATTCGTTGTGAGAAGAGAATATTAGGCATTGTTCAAATAACTAGTATTTGAACAACTGAGTGCTGAGCACTCGACCAAGAATGACGACAATTCATTGGACAATCGACAGCCCTTATAATGTAGTATAAGTCTGCCGATATGAATGCATTATGTATTATTAAGCTCTGGTTCTTCATCGGACATCTTCAAGCTTGGTCGGTCTTCAACGATGGGCAGGATGCTTAGTCTTTAGCTATGGATTTGAAATATAGCTATTGAAGAGACTGAGTCTTTCGAAGGAAGAAAGAACTCAAATCAAGAAAGAAGTTCTTGATTAAGCAGAGCTTCTTTGCCTTAGGAATTTCAGATTTCTCTCCCACAAAGTGTTTGTTCTTACACTTGTGTTTTTTCCACTCTAAGTGTTTGCTTTCTTGAAGCTTTGCATTTTTACCACTTTTCAATGAGGGATGAGAGATTTCTTTTATAGGCTAGAGAAGATGAAAGAGTCGTTGAAGCTTTGGATGAGTGAGATTTGGATTATCAATGCATCAGAGTACATTGTAGAGATTGTTGGGCAAAGACCCTTGTGTAAGCTGCCTTGAAATCTGTCCGAAGAGTATAGGTTAGATGAATGAGACTTGACATGCAGGCCTGGGTTATAGCGTACTGTGTTTGGTCTTTTATGGAATGTAGCCTTGAAGACTGGGATCAAATACGAAAGAGGAAATGTCTTTTGAATAATAGTGAAAGCACAGACATCGATGCGTTTCTTGAGCTGTCAGGAAGATGTTGTAACTGATCTATTTGAATTGCAGCTTTGAGCAATGACCGATGTTCCTCTTGAGAATCTTCAGCATTCTTGCAGTTGTTTGTTGAAGAGCATGGCTGATACTAAGATATGCCGATGTAAGACTGCTGAGGTAAAGATTGCTAATGAGACATGACTGATAGAAATGTCTGCTAGTGAGACATTGCTAGTAAAAATGTTTGCTGGCGCTGGTAGAGTTAATCCATATGAAGAGTCATCATCGGTTGGTAGGACATAGACTCAAACATGTACAAAGACTTCCTAGTCTAATGACCTATGCAATGTTTCATTAAGTTGCCACACTAACCGGTACGCAGCCCTTTTAGCTACTTGTGAAACATGCGTTGTAATGGGAGCAAGCAAATTACTGTGTTGGAATATGCAAACATATACATCAGCTGTTTCACAGGCATATTCCTAACAATCTCCTTCTATTTGCTTGGGACCATTTCTACAATTGACATATACATAAAGCTATTAAAGCAGATGTTCAATCCTTAGTAATAACATGCCTTCCAATAAGTGATCATTTTATCTCAATGCATGCCTTAGGATGACCTTACAAGCGATAACGTATGTATAGTCATCTATTGCTAAGTTTTTACAGACTCGATAAATAAAGGTACAAATACGAAGCAATAGTAAAAACATTTTTAGGCAATTATGAGATATAATTGATAAGTAGGTCATAAAGATGTTTTTGAAAAGAATCTATCTTGCGATATGATTTAAGTGATTTGAAACAATTTGAGGAAGACATTATTTTGAATCAGTAGCTTTTAAAAGAAGAATAAAATATGTTGATTTTAGCTTCTCCTTATGTAAAGATCTTATAGCAGTTTGGGACCATAAGGATTTGATAGAGAAGACTTCTCAAAATTTAATTGTGTCTATTAAGCTTTGGAGCAAATCAATTTAAGAACAGTGGCTTTCTTATTTAGAGGTTTCTTACAAGAATGTAATTTGAGCAGCATTCGAAGAAACAAAAAAAATGTAAGAGTTGCTGATGATATAAAGAATTTTTAGAAATTCTTTTGATATAACTATTTAAAGAGTTATTTCAGTATCAGAGCAGAATGAATGTTCTTTTGAAGGTTTTGTTTCTTTCTTGTAAAAACATTTTAAGAAGTATTTTGAATAACAGCTTTGTTGAAACGAAAAGAAGTTTAGAAGTTGCTGTTGTTGAGCAGAAGATATAGTTTCTTTAATGAAATTTGATTTGAAATGCTTGTCACAGAAGAGTCACGAAGACTTAGTCAAACAAATCATCAAGACTTAATCGGACAATGTTGATCATATTTTCAGAATGTATATGTCATATAGCTCAGCTCCTCCTTAATTATAGATGTCTCTACTTATGATATATAGAATATATCTCCTCCTTAATGTATAAGACATACATCTCAAAATGTATATGTCACAATACTAATGATATATGTTGTATTTTAGCTTAGATTTGCTTGAATCCATAACCTAAGTCTAAGGCAAGGTGACTAATGGACCTGCGCGTCTGTTAGTGTGGCAACTTGTACTTAGGCATAGCTTGAATAGCTTAGGGTTGCTAATTGTATAAGTCTTGAAGAAGATAGCCTATAGGACATCGGACGTCCTCTGCACAAATAGGCAAAATTTGAACCAGCAGTCTTCCTTTGGATATCGGACAAGCTCGTATCAGCCAAGCTTCATCAGCAATGTTGAAGAACTCCAAGAACGTCCGATAGTCATCTGCTGAAGACATGTCCTAACTTAAAGACCTCATTAATTGCGATACAACGTTAACCTGCAACTATCAATTAATGAAGGTTTCCATTCTTGGCATACACTCAGAAAAGGACATTCCTCCTGCAAGCGCAGACCGCCTATTTTTAGCAAAAAGTCAGGAGACAGACTGCAAGTTGCAGGACAGCCTATCAGGAGTCAACAACCAGATTAGAGCATTAATTGCTCTTAAATTCAAGTTTGAAAATCACCAACGGCTCCAAGCTTCTTCCTGCATATAAAAGGAGACTTCTTTGCTGCATTCAATACTCTTCAACACTTCATCTACTCCAACTACTGAATCTCCATTGTCTTCAAGTTCTTAAAAGCTTAAACGTCCTATCTGTACTTAATCATTGGAGAGCCTCACACTTAGACGTCCAGTCCATTAAAGCTCTTCATTGATTGCAACACCTAGCTTTTCATAGCTCACGAGAATTGTATCTTATTGATATCAATTCTCCCACACAAACACTTGGTCAACAAAATTTTTGTACACAATCCATTAGAGATTTAGTTTGTAAAATATCTAGTGGAAAAACTTAGTACACGATTTTCAAATCCAAAGTTGACCACTTTGGTTGTGGACGTAGCACTTATTTATAAGTGTGAACCATATTAAATTCTCTGTCTACTTGTGTGTGTGATTGTGACTTGTTTGTGTTGCTTTAAATTTCCAGATTTCCAAACTGTTGAGAACTGCTGATCTTGACCTGTGAAGATCAGCCATTCTCAACTTGTCCTATACTTCACAAGACTTCCGCCTGCAAAACTTTATAAAACCATAGTGAAGTAAGGCTCTTGAAGCAATTTCAAAAATTGGAGATAGGCTATTCAACCCCCTTCTAGCCTATCTTGAGCAACCTTGGACCTAACAATTGGTATCAGAGCTTGACTCTTTGAAAACTTGTTTTTCCGAGACTAACCTCTTGAGAGATTAAAGATCATGGCTGCTCACCAAATGTTGGAAACTTCAAACGTGAACCATTGTCCTGTCTTGGATGAAGTTCACTTTGACATCTGGAAAGATAAAGTCAAAAGACATATGAACTCAATTGATAAACGTTTGTGGAAATGTGTTACGATGGACCCGAATTCCAATGAAGCCGAATACACCGGCCACGGTAGATCCAACGCTGAACCCGAAG
This sequence comes from Platycodon grandiflorus, assembly GCA_016624345.1. Classification (NCBI taxonomy): domain Eukaryota; kingdom Viridiplantae; phylum Streptophyta; class Magnoliopsida; order Asterales; family Campanulaceae; genus Platycodon; species Platycodon grandiflorus. The sequence continues at coordinate 9,115,358 of CM028367.1, read as the reverse complement.
TACCAAAGCCGAAGAAGAGTGGGATGATGAAGACAGAAGAATGATGCTCGGATGGAAAAGCCATCAACATCATTACCAGTGTGTTGATATAAGCACTTATCGCCAGATTATCAACCTGGACACAAAGAAAGGAGATGTGGGAAGCCATCCTTGAATATCTTGAAGGTGATGGTGAGACAAAGAACAACAAATTATATACCGCATCCAAGTTTGACTCCTTCAAAAGGATCCCAAAGAGTCTCTACGAAGCGCCTACGACAGATTCTATGAGGTAGTCAACTCTTGTTACTCCTTAGGAAAGAAGTATGAAAAGAAGGAAATAAACATGAGATTTCTAAATGCACTAGGCGTTTATGGCATGTTAAAATCATCGCCATGAAAGAGTCAAAAGATTTAAACAAATTGACTCTTAGAAATCTTTATGCTAGTCTTTCGTCTATGAGCTTGAGATCCAACAAGCTCAAGAAATGGAAAAGAGTTTTAAAAACTTATCATTACCAAGAATGTCTAATGAACCTTCATGTTCAACACACGATGAAACCCCATCTACATCATCCATTGATGGTGATGATATTCTTCCGACGAAGCATTTGCTATGTTTGTAAAGAAATATCAACGTTTCAAAAGGTTTAACAAATCATCATCACATAGGCAGTCCTCTCACAAAACTGCCGTTCCTCATAGAACATCTGCTCAACCTAACAGCTCTGCTCCTTATAAATCGCGAGATCATCAAAAGGATAATGAGCTAGTTTGTTTTAATTGTAGGAAACCAGGCCATTTTGCGTCTCAATGTCCTAAGCCAAAGTATGAATTTTATAAGAAACGTCCCGAGTCAAAATTTCAAAAGCAAAAAGGGATGGTGGCTGAAGACATTGATGAAAGCAACCTACCTACATGGTGTGACACTGACACTGATGAGGATGACTCCTGTGATTTTGCTGAAGAAGCAAACATATGCCTTATGGCCAGGGAGTCACCACATGATTCAGTGAGGCCACTACCATTTCAACAAGATGACAGTGATGATGATGATGAGCTTAATGAACCTTCAAAGGGAGAGCTCATCAAAGCAAACAAAGATATGCTGGAAGAGTTTTCAAAATTCAAAGCTGCCTATGTAAAACTAGCCAAGAAGCATGAACTAGTTGTCTCTGAGAAATCAACCTTGATAGACAGCAAGCTGAAAGTATCAAATTGCAAAAAGAGAACAAAACTTTGACTGAAAAAGTGGACTTCCTACTTGAACACATCAAGAAGATAAATTCTGAGAAAGATGACCTTCAAAAGGTTGTCAATACTTGGAATAACTCTAAAAGAAACTTTGATACCATTCTCTTAAACCAAAAAACTTTAGATGAAAAAACTGGTATTGGTTTCCAAAGTGAGTTCAATGAAGGTAGTTCTTCTGGTTCTCAAAAGGATGAGACATCTGTTGTGATTGCTGAAGAATTGGCTGTAGAAGTTTCTTATGACCAGCAATCTCCCAAAAGGCAAGGACTTGGCTTTAACAAAGTTCTTTTTGTTTATCCCAAGAATACAAAAGACAAGTCCAAAGGAAAGCAATCTGCCAGCAATGACTCTGCTAATAGGGAGTCTGAGCAACCTAAACTTGTCATTAGTCACCCTAAGAAAACAGGGATGACTAGTAGCAAGTCAAAGAATACTCAGCTCAAGCCTATTAAATTTGTCAGGGGCAAGACTGCTGATCCTAACATTGCCTATAAAAGGGTGAAAAGAGTGAACTCTGCCGATAAAAAGCTTAAAGGAGTTGTGCCTGTAAATGCAAAATCTTTTGATAAAAGGTCTACCTATAGTAAACCTAACATCAACAAGAAAAGGCATTATCAGCCTAAATCCTATAGGCCAGTTATCAGCACAAAGGTTATTCCAAAGGCGATAATAAGAACCCTCAAAAGAAATCATTACTCATGTTGAAGGATTTCACAAATGCTCTTCGCAAAGGCCATGGTCATGAGATTCATGAATGCCTTCTGAGATTCACACCTAAATCTAGAGGATTTACACCTCCAAAGGTTAAACAGGTGTGGATCCCAAAAGGATGCTAACCTTGAGGACCCAAAAATAAAAGGGGACCATATTCTTAAATGTCTATATTTCAGGAATGCTTTATGGCTGTCAATGAAGAAGAGAAAGATCTATGGTATCTAGACAGTGGATGCTCAAAGCATATGACTGGTGATCCAAATCTTCTCTCAAGTATTGTTGAAGCAAAGGGTCCCTCAGTCATTTTTGGAGACAACTCAAAGGGAAAGACCATTGGTTATGGAAGTATAATCAGAGGCAACCTCTCTATCAGCAAAGTCTCTCTGGTTGAAGGTTTAAAGCACAATCTGCTGAGCATATCACAATTCTGTGATAAAGGTCTAACCTGTCAGTTTTTCTCAAGTCACTGTCTCATAAAGGACAATGAGACATGTTCAACTATCCTGACAGGATTCAGAAAAGGGAATGTCTATGCTATTGACCTAAATGCTGTTGGAAGAAAATCAAATCTATGCTTAGTTGCAAGGTCATCAACTGACAACAGCTGGTTATGGCACAAAAGGCTTAGCCATCTCAACTTCAAATATTTGGAGAAACTATCAAAGGATAATCTAGTTGTTGGTTTGCCTAAAATATCAGCTGAATCGCACAGTCTTTGCAGAGCATGTCAACTAGGCAAACTACACAAATCTTCATTCAAAAGCAAGCCTTGCTTATCAACGACCAGACCTCTACAGCTCTTGCACATGGATTTGTTTGGACCTGTAACTACTGCAAGTCTTGGTGGCAGCAAGTATACCCTTGTGGTAGTGGATGATTACTCAAGATTTACTTGGGTAGAGATGATGTCCTCCAAAGATGAAGCATATGACATCATTCGAACTCTTGAAGACGGACTCGAAGCCGGATGATATCTCGATGTCGATCGGACAATGGAACAGAGTTCAAGAACAATGGTGTTGCCAAATATTGTGATGACCATGGAATTGGTCACAATTTCTCTGCTTGGCACACCTCAACAAAATGGAGTTCTTGAAAGGAAGAACAGAACTCTCATTGAAGCAGAAAGACAATGATTCTTTGAAGCCAAACCGCCTATGTATTTAGGCGAATACCGCCGCTTCACACAAAACAGGTCTATCATAAACAAGTTTCATAACAAAACTCCATATGAAGTATGGAGAGGCAGAGCTCCCAACATCGAATTCTTTAAAATATTTGGTTGTAAATGCTATGTTCTTTACAATGGTAGAGAACATAGAGGTAAATTTGAATCCAAAAGTGATGAAGGAATTTTTCTGGGATATGCTAAATTTTCAAAAGCTTATAGAGTTTACAATAAAACTTCACTAAGAGTTGTTGAATCTGTACATGTTTCTTTTGATGAATTTGATTTTATTGGGCCACATTTGGCTCCTAAGGTTGCTAATGATTCTGATGAGTATGAGACAGGTACAGACCAGCCAAGCACAAGATCTGCAGATTCCACTCCTTCACAAGTTCCTCCAAGAGTCAACTTAATAGAATCCTCAAATGAACCAACAAATGAAAACTCTGAAAATCCTGAATCCACTTTGCCTTCCACACTAGAAGTCATACAACCTACCTTGGAATTAACCTATCCTTCAGAAAACCAAGCTTCAGACACTTCTACTTCTCAAGAATCCAACTCTGCCGATGCAATAGGACAAGTTCAACCTGCAGAAGTTAGGGAAGTAAAAGATCATCCTATTACTCAAATTATTGGAAATCTTAATGCTGGCGTTCAAACTAGACAAGCTTCCAGGAATGAATGCATGTATTCTACTGCATTTGTATCTAACATTGAACCCAAAAAGATTGATGAAGCTCTGGAAGATCCAAGCTGGGTGGAAGCTATGCAAGAAGAGCTAAACCAATTTGACAGATGCCAAGTCAGTCACCGGTCCCTAGGCCTAAAGGACAAGCGTTATTGGCACAAAGTGGGTTTTCAGAAACAAAATGGATGAAAACGGCAACATTACCAGAAACAAGGCCAGACTGGTAGCCCAAGGATATAGACAGGAGGAGGGTATTGACTATGATGAGACATTTGCTCCTGTTGCAAGATTAGAGGCTATCAGATTATTCTTAGCCTATGCCTCTTACAAAGACTTCAAAGTTTATCAAATGGACGTGAAGAGTGCATTTCTGAATGGAGAACTTCAAGAAGAAGTCTATGTAGAACAACCTCCTGGCTTCATAAATTGTTCAAGAAGAGAAGATGTCTACAAGCTGAGGAAAGCCCTTTATGGACTCAAACAAGCTCCAAGAGCCTGGTATGAGACCCTTTCAAAGTTCTTGACATCTCAAGGCTTTGTAAGAGGTCAAATTGACACTACTCTTTTCATTATGAAGCATAAAGGTCATTCCTTACTTGTTCAAATTTATGTTGATGATATTATCTTTGGCTCTACTAATGAAAATCTTTGCAAAAGGTTTGAAAAGCTTATGCAGAGTAAATTTGAAATGAGCATGATGGGAGAACTCAACTTTTTCCTTGGTCTTCAAATTCAACAAAGCACAAATGGTATCTTCATCAGTCAAGCCAAATATGCAAAGGATGTTATCAAGAAATTTGGTCTTGAGAATGCAAACAGCTTCAGCACTCCTATGGCTACTAATTGTCATCTTGACAAAGATGAGAAGGGCAAGAAAGTGGACATGACTCTTTATAGAGGCATGATTGGTTCACTTTTATACTTAACTGCTAGTAGACACTACAAGAAAATGAGGAATTAGCTACGATTTTTTGTCTACAAAATTAAATTCGTAGTAAAAATATATGTTTTTCCTACAAAATTCAAGTTTTGTAGTTAATACATAATTCTTTGGCAATAAAATAAATATCGTGTACAAAGGTGGATCATTAGTGACGAACCATATATTTTTCGTCGCTAAATGAAGGCCCAAAAATTGGGCGCACTGCTTTTTGGCGCGCGCGGCAATGGGCTGAAATACTTATCGATGAAATTAGGCCACTGGCGATGAAAAATGTCCATCGAGGAAGCTTAGGGTTCAACTACCGTTAAATTTCATCGCAAAATGTCTATTTTATTATTGGAAAACCCGATCAAAATCCTGTCAAAACCATTCATCGATCTCTTTCACACTCAAAACCCAAACAGCTTTTTCACCCTCTCAATTGAAGGAGTTCGCATCTCTCTCACCGTCGCAACTGCAGTCCTCCGTCACGAGCATAGCTCCGGTCAATAGCTAGGTACGCCTCCCTCCTTCTCGTCCATCTCTCTCCCCCTCTCTGTCTGTCTCTCTCTCTTGCTCAACACACACACAAATATAGGTATATAGATCAAATCTGGGTAATTGGGGTAAATTGCCCATTCCTAACTTCTCTCCATCTCTCTCACTCACTTTCTCTCCCAGAGCTATACATCGTTACGTTCCTGCAGCCCAAAGCGAAAGAAAAGAAGATGCTCATGCAGGTACACATTTACTGTGCCTATTATGGCTGAGCCTACATTGCACTTGTATAGTTGCCAAACGTTTGGGTTCATCTTCATTTGATGAAGTGATTACTTATCTTTTTTAATTTTCCGTACATATTCAAAGTGGGGTAGAAATTTCATCTCTCTTGGTAGTTCTTGAGGACCGATCGAGGGTCTCAATTCCATCCTTTTGACACTGATCAATCTACAATTGTCTGCAAGAGTATTTGTCTTGTTTTGGTCTATGAGCTATATCCGACCCTATCAAGATACAGGAAATTAAATTGCCTCTACATTGCTCCTTTTGTGCGGAATGGAGGTTTGTTTCGAGGATGGGGCTGAAGATCTAAGGAATGGAGAATATACTTTATTGGAAACTGTCTAACACAAAACGAGTCTCTAGGCATCCAAGAGGTTTCTTTGGTGCATTCTTTCAAGTTGTTTTCTTCGCAAATTGTTCTTTTTGTCCTTCCATAAAATCTTATAGTATTAAAATTGACTTGCCGATGTGACTCATCTTTCTACAAAGCTAATTCCAAATTGCTTTTCTCTTCAGTACCTTTTCACTTTGAAATCTATCCTTGTTCTCCGAATCTTGTATTAAGATTGAGAATAAGCATAGTGGTGACATTGGCATCTTCGGAGTATGAGGTATTATTTTCTTCTCTAATTTGCTCACATGTTCCATATATACCTTATTTTCTGTCCGTTTCGGTGTTCGTCAAGCTCATAAACCATAGGATTGGCCCCAAAACTGCTTATGAATGTCTTAATGGTGTGGCACATGCAGCAAGTGCTTTTCTGAAGATCACCACTGCCCTTTCAGCACCCAACCTTGTGACCAAAGCCATTACTAAACTGGTAATTCTAGAAAGTAAGACGAAGAGATTGTTATGTGAAGAACTACTGGTTTGCTTTGAGGAACTTGAGCACCGGGAGCTATATATATATATATATATATATATATATATATATATATATATATAGTGTTGTGTTGTTGTGCTTAGACACGAGAGAGAGCAACGTAAAGGGGGAGATTTTGTTCGAAAACTCTAAGCGTAGCCCATAAGGAAGATAACAACACCTATCCCTTAAACACAAAAGGGATTAATTTCCTTGATTCATTCTTCGTGTTTATGTGTTCTTTTTCCTGTGGGCAAAAGAAGGTATAGGTAACCAAAAGGATCTTCACCTGCCAGTTGTCATGTATCTCATCGGAGGACCATGTGTGTACCTTCTACCTCACCCAACAAAATTTAATTTTTGGCATTTAATTGGTAGGTTAACCCAGGTCTACCAGTGGGCTAGCCCTTAGGGTTCTCTCACTTGACAGGATGCATTGTGGACTTGTGTCACCTTGGCCTCTAGACTTTGTTGATGGATAACTCAGATGCATTGTCCACAAAGAGATGTCCGGCAAGATGTTGAAACTTTTATGGTCCTAATTCGTAGGAGGTTTCATTGCTGTATATTTCCCAATTGTCTGTTTCTATCCTGATTTTATTGAATTTTTTTCCTATGCCCATCGATCCTATGAAGAATGGTCTGCGCTTTTGCTTGGATAGGAGAGCATGCTTTTATGGACTTGATTGCTCTCCAACTCTTCTTCTCGTATTTTGAGCCACCCTTGCTATTCTGCTCCATCCCTTATTTATAAGCCAAGTTCCGTCTGTTTAGATAGGATTGTTTCGAATTAAGTTTCCAGATGGATTGCTGTTGTTAGCTTTTGTAGCTCATTCCTTCTTAAAATGAACACCGTTATGTTTGAGCTGTTCTGCCTCTGTCCTTTTCTTCAACATGAAAGTTTCCTCCTCACTTGTCGATTTTCTTCAATGGTTGGGCCTTCTCCTCTTCTCTAAAGGTATTCTACAAACAAACTCAAATCCATTCAACCGAGCATGAGTAGGCTTATTCTTATCCTGAAACACTATTTAAGTTTCCTAAAACCCATCTTTCAAAAACCAAACACTCTTCCCCTCAAACACGCACACACTCTGTCTCTCTCTCTCTCTCTCTCTCTCTCTCTCTATATATATATATATATATATATATATATATCACACTAGCAGCAAAGGCCAAAGTTTAAGTCTGGCGAAAGAGAGGACAAATTATAGATGTCAATGGATGTAAATTACTGAAGGAAGCGGAAACATCGGCAATGGAGGTGGGTTTAGGTGATGTCTTGGTTGGCCTCTGTTAGTGTGCCCGCTAGCACCATCGTTAAGAAATTTGGAGTGGGGAAAACTTGAAGATAGCCATTGTACTTATGGCAAAGAAATTGGAATTTAGTCACAAAGGTATCTATGGCAAGATGTAATGAGTTTTGACAGAGGAATGGTGACAAAGTACTAAAATTGATGACAATGGAGGGATCTTGGGTTCTCGGTGGAGCTGAAGTTGCCGATGGTGGAGAATGTTGGAAGTTTCCGGAGCTCCTTTTGTTCAGGTGTGAACTACTGATATATAAAATAAGTCACATATTTATGACCTAGTGCCTCCAAATAAGAACTAGTTTCAGTTTGGTAGTTTGGTTTGCCGAGTATCAACTATCATGTCTAAGGCATGTGCCATATCAAATGACCAAAATAACCATGGAAGATGCCAAATGGAGAACACTTGACTGTTGCCTGAAATAGAACTTGAAACCGACTACCAATTTGTTATCATAGACCCCAAGTCAAAACTTGGTGTAAACCTTGGGATATTGAAAAGGAATTCACTTTTTTCCCGATAAGTAAACCCATATAAACTGTTTTAGTTTTGGATTTCTTGTTGTCATACTTTAGTTACTGTGTTTACGAATACTCATGCATGATGCATCCTAGTGACATGAAAGTTGCTTTCCCTTTCAGTCAATTTTCCAGTGGTATCCTCGACCGAGAAGGAATATCAATCATTTTCACTCATATACAATGATAGGTCCTTGGATTTGGTAAGTGTAACATTTCTTTCCTATAACTTATTTGTAATCATTTTGCTTAAAATCCCAATGCAGATTTGAATTAACCCTTTTCTTCTTGTAGAAATAAATTATACTTATAACTGAAGAAGATTCACCATTTTAAGTGATAAAACTGTCTTCTTTAACCTTTCCGACTTAACTACGATTTCATGGACAGATATGTAAAGACAAGGATGAAGCTGAGATTTGGTTTGTTGGATTGAAGGCATTGATTGCTCGTGGTAGTTATCGAAGGTACGAAATGATGGAAGAGCTGATAACATATCATCGATAGTCCCCGAGGTCGAAGAGTTGCTCCATCAACTGTAACTTTTGTAAGTAGCAACTGTCTTTTGTCCGTGGTTGTTTCGTAGATTCATCAACTTAGCATTTTCCATTGACTTGTTCTCCAAAAAATTCTTTTTACTTAATTGCCATAGGATCAAGGTGATAACCAATGAACTGAGACTATTTCGCAAAGCAGATTGGGAAAAGCTTTTGCTGACATTGTTTCATATACTGCAACTACCAAAAGTCTCTCTGAAGCTGAATCATTATCCCATTCTATCAGCTCACTTTCATCTGGGGTTGGAGACAACCCAAATGGTCGAAGTTCCACAACTGATAACTTTCGGGTTAGTCTATCTAGTGTTGTTAGTTCATCAAGCCAGGGTTCTTGTCATGAAGATTTTGATTCCTTAGGTGATGTTTTCATATGGGGAGAAGGCACTGGTGATGGGTTGTTAGGTGGTGGTGTGATTAAAGTTCGTACGTCATCCAGTACAAAGGTGGATGCTCTTTTTCCTAGAGCACTGGAATCAACTACAGTACTTGATGCTCTTGGTCTTGCTTGTGGTAGTAGGCATGCGGAATTGGTCACCAAACAAGGAGAGGTATTCAGTTGGGGTGAGGAGTTAGGGGGAAGGCTTGGACATGGAGTAGAAGCTGATATTTCCCACCCAAAGCTTGTTGATACTCTTACTGGCTTGAACATTGAAATGGTAGCATGCGGCGAGTATCATACCTGTGCTGTTACACATTCTGGAGATCTGTATACTTGGGGTGATGGTGCTCACAACTGCGGTTTGCTAGGGCATGGCAGTGAAGCCAGCCATTGGATCCCTAAGAAAGTATGTGGCTTACTTGGACAGTATACAGGTTTCATATGTATCTTGTGGACCTTGGCATACAGCTTTGATAACATCTGCCGGTCAGTTGTTTACTTTTGGGGATGGAAGTTTTGGTGTCTTGGGCCATGGAGATCGAAGTAGCACCAGTGTTCCAAGAGAAGTGGATGCTTTCAAAGGATTGCAGACACTGCGGGTTGCTTGTGGTGTTTGGCACACTGCTGCAGTTGTTGAAGTAATGACCAAGTCTTCTTATTGGACCATCGATGGTTCTTTATCTGGACAATTGTTCACTTGGGGAAATGGAGACAAAGGCCAACTTGGTCATGGCGATAAAGAAACCAGACTAGCTCCCGAGTGTGTAGCTGCAGTGGTTGATTTAAATTTCGTCAACTGGCATGCGGGCACAACCTGACAGTTGCTCTCACAACGGGACAGTATATACAATGGGAAGTACTGTTTATGGACAGTTAGGGAGTCCGTCTGCTACTGGAAACATTCCTAGTTGTGTTGAAAGTAACATTGTTGACAGTTTCGTGGAAGAAATTGCCTGTGGTTCCCATCATGTTGCCGTCATGACGAAAACCGAAGTTTATACCTGGGAAAGGGTGCACATGGGCAATTAGGCCATGGAGACAATGAGAACCGGCATACACCCACTCGCGTTGACTTTCTAAAAGATAAGCAAGTAAAGAGTGTAGTATGTGGTTCAAATCTTACGCTGTTATATGCATTCATAGATGGATTTCTAGTGCCGACAATTCGTGTGCTTCGGTTGTCAAAATCCATTCAGTTTAGAAAACGTCACAACTGTTACAATTGTGGGCTTGTCTTTTGCAAAGCATGCAGCAGTAGGAAATCCCTGAAAGCTTCTTTGGCTCCCAACGAACAAGCCATATCGTGTCGTGATGATTGTTTCAACAAGCTACGAAGGCCATGGAATCTGGATCGGTGTTCGAGCTCCCAAAGATCGAAGTGGGAGTATACTCTTTAAGCCCAATGAGTTGGCAGAAAAAGAGACTGGTGGTTTCCAAGGACAATATCCCCGGCTTTCATCTGTCGACTCATTCATTCTATCTGAAGGCAGAAATTCTCAGCACGGTTCTAGAGTAGATTTAAATGATCGCCGTATCTTCCCTCTTAACATATGGAAATATTAAGAAAGGAATCAGTCCTTTGTCAAAAAACCCTACTAATCAGTATGGGGCTCCAGGAAACTTTCTTTCAATTTCTGTACCTAGCTCTAGAATGCCTTCTCGGGCAATATCTCCTGTTTCAGGAAAGGCAAGCTCTCCTCTTTCTGCAATATCAACATTATCCCCTACTGTTCGCACTTCTGAAAAGGTTGTTGATGATATGAAGCTCAAGAATGAAAGTTTAAGCCAGGAGGTCACATATTTAAGGGCACAGGTTAGGAAATCCAGAAACTCTCTATATTTGCTTCAATAACTTTTTGCATACATATGCAGTCTTTCATTTGTCTTTTACCATGACTTAAATAAACATGCTTGACCTGACAAATTAGTGCTATGACAAAGGGAAAAATATGTTCACTAGCAACCTTATGCCCCTTTTCTTTGGACTTGCATCCATTATGCACATATGAAGATGTTGTCTAAGATGTTATATTATCAGGTCCCACCCATATTTTGGTTGTTCGAGGACTGGTTGACAATGCTGATGAGGAGATGCTTCGCTATGAATTTTCTAAACATGCTCCAATCAAGGTGCAACTTGCTGGCACATTTTGCATAAATGTTTTTTTTTTTTATTTTTGCAGTGTGAAAAGTTGTACTAAATGACTCCAAATTGCAGGATCTTCGACTCTGTTAGAGACAAATTCACCCATGTTTCGTGGGGATTTGCATTTGTGCATTTTCACTCGGTATGTTTATGATTGAACTTGAGCAACTGGATAAACTTATTTCCAGAATAAAAGATTCTTACATGTAAAAAAAGCAGAGAAAAAATATGTGCGCACTCATATACACATGCACACATTCTTGATGTATAATAGTATAAGTTACAGTCTTGATGCATTATCTTATCTTTCAAGTTGAGGATGTTATGAAAGCCCTTGAGGCAACAAATGGGACAACACTGGAGAAGAATGGGCAGATTTTGCGAGTAGCGTATGCGAAGAGCATTCTTGGACCAGGGTCTAGGGCATCTGGACCTTCTCGGTCAAGCGCCTTCTGCTGCTGCATTTGAGGTGAAACATTTACTCAACGGTATTGTCCGACCTTCTTTTGCTATTTGTTTGTGGCATTGTGCTTGTACTATTGAGGTTTTGTTACAAATTTATTGGGTTTCCCATGCTTTTTGTTAGCTTGAATTGTACTGGTTTCATAGATTTCTTTTTTATTAAAACAATGTGTATGAATCTCACGACCATATTAGCATGTTCTTTTCTTGTTTTATTGGTCGAATTCAGGCCCATTTGTGTGTTTTGACTGGATTGATTAATTAAATATTCTTAATTATAACCCTTCCAGTACGATGTGTTAACACTTGATCCAATGCCGATAGTTTCTGGGTACCTAATACCTACTAAAGAAGGGATTAGTGTTTGTATGAGTGTGCATAGGCAGATCTTGGTGGGTCATAGTCATTTTTTGTCAAGCTGTCGGATCGATGGAAAGGGCAGAGGAACGGAAACAATAACACCCACCCATGGATTGTGGAGATTGCGGATTGTGATGAAATTGAGGTTTATATTGAGACTCTTAGGTTGATGTACTGTAAGGATTTGAGGAGGAATCTTGAAGGTACCCTTTACACTCACTCTCTCTCTCACACACACATGGTGATAACATTTTAACGTTGCAATTCCATAAGCTACTTATTTTGTTATTTTCAGTACTTAATAAGTAAAATATATGCCTATCTACTGACCTTTATTGATTCGGCCACAAATGGGCTCTCTCGCCAGAGCCTGGTTTCTTAGTTGATTTTTCCCTCATGGACTGGCTTGGTTTTCCTGTTGCAGCTGCCTCTAGAGCCGGAATTATGTATAGTTATTAGTTTCATTCTACTTTAATAAGGTACCAAACATGGCCTTCAAATAGAAACTCTCTTACCTCTTAATGATGGATCTCCTTCAGTGAAATGCGAACAATCGCTTTCGTATCATGATGGGTCAAGTGAAATTTGATAGCAAGAGACAAGAATTTATCCTGAATCCACCTTAACAGAATTGTATAGTAAAACTTTGAGTATCTTTTGGCATGTGGATTTTATATTTTTCAAATATTAGTGCCCAAGGATTTCGTTGACATTAGGTTCTCGCATGTCAAAGGTTTCGGAAAAATTTCACCCTGAATTGCTGTCTAGGAAAGAATGTAATTTAGTGCTGGGCCTACTATTGCTAGTCTATAGGCCAAATGAAAATGCTGATATCCAATAATGTCGAGAGTTATTGGAGCTTGACCATTACAATCATATTAAGCGGTTGGGAGCTGCAAGTGGAACTGCATGCTCTCACCCCACCTCTTCATGGGACTGATTCGCAATTATGCACTTGGCACAAACTAGTGAGTGATTGGTAGGCGGATACACAGGCATTAATGCAGATCCCGGGAAGTACTCTCTTTTATATTGGACATAGAGCCTTAGTTCAAATATGGAGTTTGCTATTTCTCGACAAGGAAACCATGCGACCAAGTATTAGTATTGAGCCACTCTCATTCTCTGTGGATGAATAGCACTCCAACAAAGATCACAACATCCGGTGCCGAGTAGATTAAGTAGGGAAAATGTTGCATATAGTTTAGTTCACGATAGTAAATTCCTTCCAGTGTAATATTTCATCGCTAATGTAAATTCCTTCCACTTAGTTAACTAACCCTTTTAACTCCGCCAATGTAATTGCTATATATAGCATTGCATTGCCGGTCCCAAGCCCGGATAAAAGGAGGGAGTGAGCAATTGTAATGCCTTTGCATTTCGATTTAACTTAGATTATTATTTCGTATCTTTGGTTTTGTCCATTTTATGCAATATTGCCATCCCGCCACTTATTTCTCTTTCATTATCGATATTTTCCGTGAATGATAGAACAAGGCTACCATCTATTTTGCAGTGCCTTTCGCTATGAATTGCTGGCTTAAGTGTATGATGCTTGATTTATTATGTTTCTTCCTTCACTACTACTTCTCTTTGCCAAAAATATCATGTTCATCGTTTTCCGTAAATAAAATTGACCGTTTGCCGCAAGTGAAGATAAGCTTTGTGTTGGTTAGATTTGACACCGATTCATTTATCCAAGGACACTAGATGATTTTTGTAGTATACTTGTACTCGACTCATGCTACAAATGATATTGCGGTGATGGTGAGTACTTGGTTCTTGTAATATATATATATATATATATTCGATGACGTGTTTCCCTAGAAGAGGTTTTTAGTGTTAGAATGGAAGGCGATATGAAGCTTTGGTGGCGTTTTGTACCACATGTGCGACCATGCTCACTCGTGCAATATATTCGAAGGATGCAAGTCGGCACTGGAATGAATGCGATGGATCGAGACGTGGGATCACCAGGTCGTTGATGTTGTGACAAACTTGAGGAGCGAGCTCGGATGATCGCACATCCGAAGAAATAGCACAGTTTGTTTTGTAAGTCGCATCGATCGTTATCCGCCAAATTACTTGAGGGTGCTTCGTGCCTCTTATGGTTGATCTGTTTTGCAAAGGTTGGGACTATATCAAGAAATGGAGAAAGAGAAATTGGGGAACTTATTGCCAAGGCAATGGAGAAAGTTGGTTGAGATAGCCGAAAGAGGGGAATTAGAACAGACTTATGGAAACCGCAGGATAATGTTAATGGGCTCCAAAAGGATGACTATGAAGTGGAGAATAAACAACTAAGAGGGCAAGTACGTCAGCAGGATAATGTTAATGGGCTCCAAAAGGAGCTTCACAAGATAACCGAAGAAGTAGAGGAAGGAAGAAGTCTCGCAGCAGTTGGTCCAACAGAATGATTCTAATGGTTCGAAATGTTGAAGACTAAACAGAGGTAGAAGAGCTTGAAGGAGAAAAACGCTTTTGGTCAAATTAGAAGGCTTGGAGGAGAAAGTTGGTAAGAATACATTTTCGCTTCTCTTGATTTCAAGATAGAATACATTTTGTGAAACAAAATTAAGCTTTATTAGTAGTATAGATATTTTACTTCTAATAAAACGCTTTTGGTCAAAATTCCTACACTTTTGGTACTTCTAATAGTAGTATAGATATTTTACTTCTAAAATTAAGCTTTATTAGTAGTTTTTCCCCTTATTGTAACTTGTAAGGCTAATTTGCCTCGCTTGTAGTATAACCGCATGCACCTTCTTAAAATTTGATATATAAGTATATAACTCTAATTCTTTTTGAATTGTTTGTTGTCGAACGAGATCGTAGGGATGCCAAGAGAAGACTTTCTCGGAGACATAAATTATGATCCAAAAACACTATGCTTGCCTCCCGATTTCTGAAGAGTTTATACTTGCCTCCCGATTTCTGAAGAGTTTATCCGGTGGATAACTTTTATGGTTTATGGTCTCGGTAGAGTTGCCTTTAAAGTTTATCTTGAAACATGAGTCATTGATGCAATGTGCAATTCTTGGACTTGTAAAGGCAATGGTGGGATTTCAAGTCAAAGCATATGAACAAAGTTATTTTCTTTAAGGTACTTGATCTACTTTTTCTTGGTTAAATAGAGCATATTGTGGTTTCTTATTGATGCGTCGACTCTAACAATTGAATATCAATTTGGGCGATGGGCAAGTTTTATGAGCTTTATGAAATGGATGCACATGTAGGAGTGAAATATTTTGGACAAAGGTGAGTCAACAAGTTTCAAAATTACTCATTTGAATTTTGACATGGATGCCCCTCTCTAACAAGCGAGTTCAATTTTGTCCACATGTTTTGCCCTGCATCTAAATTGGAGTTCCTAATATATGATTCTGTTTCAAGCCCGGAATGGTTGGTGATCGGGGAAATGCTAAAAGACATTGACATTTCTTCTTTTGATAGCTCAAGCTATATGTAATTGGGGTAGCTCGATAAGATCGAATAAATGCAGGAGCAACCAACACTAGCGCAATTTTCTCATATCATAAACAGTGAAACAACACTGCAGAAATCTACAAAGCTTTAAAACATGAAAACATCAAGATTAGTTGAGAATCATACGAGTAGATGGTGTTCTATTCTTAGATATGTGTTTTTGTTTTGGTTATAAAAGAGAGTAAGAAGACGTTGCGCTGTTGGCTAAGTAGGCAAAATAAGTGGGCCAAAAGAAGCAGCTAGTCCTAAGTCCATTATGCTCTAATAACATATAAGAACTTACGGAACACCAAATCTGTCTCTGTTTATCTTACTGAAAGTTTTTGCTTGCAATACAATAGATACATACGGAGAGGTAAACCTGATGCTGGTTTTGCTCTATTTGAGTCTGAATCATTGAAGTGGCCTGGTTTAGTGGAGTTTGGTTTCAGCACAAGTGATTTCAATGGCAACTGTTGATTTCTTCAATGACATCAGTCATCGTGCGTCGAAGCTCATGTCAGTTCTGGAAAAAAGCCAAGTCGATATATATCATCAAATTGCAGGATTTGAAAAGATGTTTAAGGTCAAGAAGCCTCTGGAAGCTATACATGCTAAAAGGGAAATTGAAATGTAAACTTATTCTTCGTTTTCTTTTTTTCAGGAAGATGCTGCTAAAGAAGAACAATTAGCAATGGAAAATTTTGCAGCAATATTAGGTAGCCTGACGGCGAAGAAAACAGCTATGGTTAGTTGGAAAAGAAAATTTCTCTCATTTCTATATGTCCTGGAAACAAAAAATCTAGCTGCATTTACATCTGATAATAAATAATCAGGTTTTGGAAGCTTTGAGAAATCTTGTGGACTCGTGTTTGCCGGAGAACAATATGTTGTATCAGGAGATGTCATTCATGCGGCAGGTAACAGATAACGCAAAGACAGAGGTGAACGAATGCATGGATACATGTGCATCAGCTGAAATTAGAATTGTGATGGAAAACAGCCTCCAGGAATGGTAAGGGGCTTTTTCTTTTCGTTTTGGGCTTTGGCCAAGCTGATTTACGCAGAGACATAGCTAGCCTTAAATTTTTTCTTGCGGCATTTAAACTTTTGTTGAATAAAACCATGATGAATCTAAACAGGCGGCTACTTGTTTGGAACATCAGAATGATGGTACAATTTCTAATATCAAAGTAAATTTGAGACTGAAATATTGTATATCTTCTGAACATGCGAGTACTGAAATGGTTGATGCAATCTATGCCGCATTGGGATAACACGCTTTGCCATCAACCGCATCAACAAAGCGTATTGAAGGAGCAGAATTGATGTTAAAGTAACTTTCTGCCCTTGATTGTTTAATTTTCTTGTGTACGCTTCATAATTGTTCTTAATTGAGCTGGTGAATCTTCTATTGTACAGAGCGAAAATTTGTGAAAATCAAATTACACGGGAAGAGTTTGTGTCCGCATACTCAGCTGTTGTTTGTGCTTTTCTTTAGCTGTCTAATTTGGGGAAGACAGCTGCAGATGTGACTATTCCTTTGTCTTATTGAATCCCTTATCCACATAATTTCACAATGAGTAACATTGTTTTCCTCGGAGAGTCTATTATTACCTGCGATAGCTGTGGGATTAAGGATAATTTAGAGGATATACACTTTAATGTGTTTTAATCTTAGCATAACGATCACCTCTTTTTAATTTTGTTTGTGCTATTGTTTCAGTACTTTGTTGAAGCTGGTGCAATTTCTGTTAGACGTGTTCGAAAGGAGGATTTGCGCCATGTCACCAAGGCTACTGCTGCAACTGTTGTATGTACCTTAACTTGGCTTCAAAGTTGTATTAGATGTTTAGGTTTTTGAATGTTCTTGTTTCTTCAGAAATCTCTTTGAAATTTTTAGCTTGGAAGATTGCTAATTGACTATCCGGATGCCATATTATTTAGGTCTTTGGTTGAGGTATATAAGTTTATGTGCTAAGTATATGTGTGACTTGTCTTTTAGGGTGAAGTTTTACGTAATGCTACCAATCGTAAGCAACGCGAGTTCCCACATAGGACTGGAATGACATCACATGCTAATATACGAGCAGAGGTAATTCATTTAACTAAAATACTTGTTGGGGTGCCCTCGTTTGATAGGTGTGCACCATTATTGCATTGTTGAACGTAAATGCTTGTTGGGGTGCCCTCGTTTGATGGGTGTGCACCATTATTGCATTGTTGCATTGTTGAACGTAAATGCTTGTTGGGGTGCCCTCGTTTGATGGGTGTGCACCATTATTGCATTGTTGCATTGTTGAACGTAAATGCTTGTTGGGGTGCCCTCGTTTGATGGGTGTGTACCATTATTGCATTGTTGCATATTGTTGAGTGTAAATGCTTGTTGGGGTGTCCTCATTTGATGGGTGCGCACCATTATTGCATTGTTGCATTGTTGCATTGTTGAGCGTAAATGCTTAAAGGGGTGCATTGTTAAGCGTAAATGCTTAAAGGGGTGCATTGTTGAGCGTAAATGCTTAAAGGGGTGCTATAGAAATGACGGACTTTTGTTGTAAAAGATGACTGACTTCTGTTGTTTAAGTAATCATAATGCATTATGACATTTCATATTTTCAGTTCTAATAGGATAAGTCACTGAAACTGATGTTTAGGCTACTTGAAAAGCTCATCTAATTTCTCTGAAAATACAAATAAATAGCGATGTTTATCAGAATTACAGGTCATTTGAAAATTAACTCTTTTTGCCTGAGACGGGGGAGCATGATAAAGTTTTAATCCTCCTTTTGGCTTTTTCAAAATACATCAACATTCATCTTGTTAATCACATCAATATCATTCATTTCTAGACTTCAGAGAGACAAGGCAAAATTATCTACTTTTTACTCAATATCATTCCTTTTTTTTTTTTTATCGTTCTGAAATTTCTTGAAATTTGAGTGGTTGGTATTAAAAAATTAATGGGTGTGTTGATTTTGTTTACATGTAGGCTGCCTGGCTTAAAGCCGAAGAAGAGGAAAGAAGGAGAGCTACGGAGGAGGTATAAGGTTCTGGTGCAAACAACTAGTGATGAAAAAGCTCTGTTTATTTTGACTTTGTTAAGAATTAAATACAATAGTTAGGTGTTAGTTGATGACTTCAAAATTTTATGGATATGTAAAATAATATATATTCATATCTATGTGATGCAAGTTTTTCATGTGATAATGGTTTAGTTTTTCATGTGATAATGATTATTCGTAGTGAAATAGCAAAATATTTGCGAAAAAACGAAATTCGTAGCAAAATAATAGGGCAATTGCGACGAAATGTTTTTGTAGCAAAAGAAGATGGTAATTGTGATGAAAAATTTTCGTACTGAAAGAATGGGGCAATTGCGACAAAATATTTTGTAGCAAAAGAAGAGGCAATTATGACAAAATATTTTGTAGTAGAAGAAGTAGCAACTGCGACGAAATATTTTGTAGCGAAATAGAAGCAAACTGCGACGAAATATGTTGTAGCAAAATAGAAGCAAACTGCGACGAAATATGTTGTAGCGAAAGATGAGGCATTGGCGACGAAATATTTTGTAGTAAAAGACCAGGTATTGGCGACGAATTTTTTCATAGCTAATCATAGTCTTTCTGCGACGAAATATATTGTAGCAGACAGAGTAGGCATCGGCGACGAAATATGTTGTAGCGAAAGAGGAGGCATTGGCGACGAAATATTTTGTAGCAAAAGACTAGGTATTGGCGACGAATTTTTTCATAGCTAATCATAGACTTTCTGCGACTTTTTGCATTTGCTACGGAAAAATTCGTAGCTAATTCCTAACATTTGGCGACGAAAATGTTTTTTTTTCGTTGCTGATCATAATCTTTCTGCGACGCTTTTTTTAGTATTTGCTACGAAAAAATTCGTAGCTGTTGCTTTCCATTTGGCGACAAAATGAGTTATTTGCGACGAATTTCAGCCTTGCTTTGGCGACAAACGATTTCGTAGCAGAAGGACCCCATTTCGCGACGAAAACGATTTTCGTAGCAATCGACCTTTAGCGACGTCGCATAGGCGACGAAAATGCGACGAAAATGCTTTCGTCGCCAAAGGCCTTTAGCGATGAAAATGTGAGATTTTGCGACGAAAATTTTCGTAGCTAAATCTGAAATTTCTTGTAGTGAGACCTGATATCATGTTTGCTGTTTGTGTTTGTGCTAGATTTCAAGCTGATCCAAAGGAGTCTCACCTACAAGCAGTCAAAAGAATCATCAGATATTTGATAGATACTTCCAATTTGGGAATCTGGTATCCTAGAGATTCATCTTTTAATCTTATAGGCTATTCTGATGCTGATTTTGCTGCATGTAAAGTTGACAGGAAAAGCACAAGTGGGACATGTCAATTCTTAGGAAATAGACTTATCTCATGGGCCAGCAAGAAGCAAACCTCTATTTCAACTTCAACAATCGAGCGAATACATAGCTGGCGGTAGTGCTGCTCACAATTGCCGTGGATCAAACAAAGAACTTGTTGACTATGAGATCAAAACTGGCGATTGTCCTATAATGTGTGACAACACATCGCAATCTCGTTTCTCAAAATCTGTCATGCACTCCAAAACAAAACACATTGATGTGAGATATCACTTTCTTAAAGATCATGTTGAAAAAGGTAACATCAGCATGCAATATGTGCCTACAGAGAATCAGGTAGCAGACATCTTCACAAAACCACTTGATTCAACCAGGTTTGCTTATTTAAGAGGAGAGCTTGGTATGCTTGACCTCAATCCTTAACCTTTCTGACTAATTCTTTAAATCATTTTACAAAATTGTCTATGTGATCTGCTAATTGCAACTCTGCCGAGAATATGGACAATACTGAGTAAGTCCTTACATTTCCTTGTCGGCAGTCTTTATAGAAAATAGGCAGACCTAAGTGCGTTGTGCAAACAGTCACTCATCAGGTCATAAATGCGGACTTCAAAAATTATCAAATACCATTTATTAACCTGTCAGAAGTACAAAAAGGCGAATGATACAGTATTTCTTCACATTTTTCAAAAACCGCCATTTGCTGGTTTTCAAAAACATCTCGACTTCCAATCTGCAATCTTCCCAAATCCTCTCAAATCTTCAAATTTCTCTTGTTCTCAAGCAGAAATCATCAATGGTAATGATTTCTACACCTTCAAATTCATTTAAATCAAGTCTTATGGTTTGCATTAACCTAATTTGTGTAATTTAGAACTATACATCATTGATGAACTGCAAAATCTTGAAATTGATGTTTGAATCTTGTTTATGTAGCAAAAAATTGTGACTTCAGATTTCTGTGATATTATGTCTTCAGCTTATGCAATCCTGTTTAAAAGTGTCAAAATCAGTAGATATTTTGAAACCCAGTTCATGAACTTTTCTTGTCGTTTGTCATCATACGCACATGTTTTGGGTTTTAATCTGAACAGTACCTGTTTGTGTTAATATCGCCTGATTAATTGTATCGGCTGATTTAAACATACCTTCCTATATCTATGTGCTGTTCTCATATCCACCAACTGTGTAGGCAAGGACTAAATCTTCCAAGGCTACCGACACAACGTCATCCTCTGCATCTGCTAAGCCATCTAGGGCTAAACAGGTTGCAAATCTTCCACTAAGAATTCTCCCCAGGTCAAATTATCACCCTGGGATGACAATCGATCGAGACTTTATCATAAGCACAACTGCTGGCGATGCCCTGCTTAAGGATCTGACAGAATGTGGGCTTCTTCCCCTGTTCCAACTTAATGACACCCACTACAGCAATGCCTTAGCTGAGGAATTTTACACTCGAATGATCCTGCCTCCTCCTCCAGCTAATGCCCATGAGCCGATCAACCTAAGCTATATCAAGGGCTACATCAGAGGCCACTACATCAAATTGACCTATAAGGATATTGGGGCAATCCTTGAACTGCCTATTGAAGGCAAACTGGACTTGACCGATGCTGAATCGACGCTTGCTTGGGAAATGATGCGAGGATCTACTCAACCTGAAAGATTCTCTGAGATGTCAAGGAACCTCTTTCCTGAAAACGCCTATCACATCAGTCATCTGCTCGATAAGAGCATTCTCTTTAAGAATGGCGCTAGGGACATTTTTACGTCTCAGCAGCTACTATGGACCAAAGCAGTAATTCTTCGAAAGCAACTTAACTGGGCCAAAATCATCTTCTCCATGCTATCCCAGAGTGTTGCTGATGTTCAAGCTCAACCCTCTATGTGACGACCTTTCGTAAGGGTCATCAATGTCATTCTTCGCAGATTTGAATAAATCGATGAAAAGGTTATCACTGATGACCTCATCAAGGTGTCTAACACCTACGTCTTCACAGTCAACAACGTCACCCGTTACCGGGATGATATGGCCAAAAGATCAACCATTGCTGCTGCTGCTGCTGCTTCTTCTACTACTGGCACCTCTACCCAAGCCAGCAAGGGTAAACGAAAGGTCACTTGTTCGAAAACCGAGGTATCTGCTGAGGAGGAGCCTAAACCTATAGGGGCTGAACTTCCTGAGAACTTTGATCTCAGCAAGCTCGACCATGATCCATATGAGCCAGCTGAGTCCCCTTCCAAGAAGTCCAAACATTCTTCTTCTCTCACTCCAAGACTAAAGTAAAATCGCAAGTCTCGAACAAAATCCGAGGTTGAAAAGGATACCTCCACATTCCAACCCGCCAACCTGTCCATCCCCAAGTCTCGACAGAATTCAATCTACCGATGAATCCTTTGGTTTACCCAAAGTTACATCTACCGCTCCCCCCACACAAACAGTTTCAAACCAAGCCGATCCCTCTCTCCTGTTCCTCCACTGCGGTTTCAACAAAGAACTACACCATCCCCAACTTCTGCATCCTCTACTCATGCACGACGTTTTAAAAAGAGTGCCAAGAAGAACGTGCATTTTGCTGAAGCCACTGATCCCTCTTCGCCTCCATCCTCACCTACTCACTCTCCTTCTTCTTCCCCAAATCTGCCCATAAATACCTCCACCTCACCATCCTTCCCGACAAATCAGCCATCCTCAAAGCGTTCTCTCTCTCCTTCTTCTGACCAACCTCCTTCCAAACGCATCAAGCCAAATCCCTACAGTCAATTTCATCCTGAAATTCAGGATCTACTGTTATTCAGAGACAGCAGACCTACACCCAATCCAGCTGATACCGATCCTTTCCTCTCCACTTTAGACTACCCTAAGAAGATTTCCTGCCAGCCTATGTCTGCAGGTGACATCATCCTTCAATGGGGTGCTTATTATGATCCTCTTCCTCCTTCCTGGTCCCAGCAGTTCTTCTCTCACAACTCAGCGGTTCAAGATCTCATGATCTTCAACCAATGGGTTGCCATTCATAAGGACCTAGGTCTTCCTATTCCCACCAAGTCAGACATCACTCCCTTCCTTTCTCTGCCTAAACCCCCAGTCTTCACCCTCATTTGCCACTCTTCTGTCCTTTTTCAGCCTGTGGTCTACAACTTCTTTGATGTCGTCACCACATTTTTAGGCTTTAATCCTCTCATCCCTGCTCTGTACCGTTCACCTCAACCTATCTCTATCCCTACTCCTTTCCTCATAGGTCGTCTAAGGACTCGATCCCATGCCTCTCTCGTCCTTCCAACTTACCCATCCCTTCGTCTGACCTACCCTAGCCAATCACAACACTCTACCAGCCATATTTCCATTTCATCCTCAAGCCATTCTCCAACATCCTCCAGCCAATCACAGTCTTTCACCAGCCATCCTCCACCCTCCCCTACTCAAACTACCTGCCAACCTTCTTCCTTCACACCATCCTTCCCCTCAGCAGTCCTGTCCTCCTACAACGAGTCATCCCGACTCTTCGATACATACCCGCCGAGGCGGTTCATAAATTTTGAAAGAATTTGAGGTCATCTCTGTTGATCTAACCAAGGCCCCGCACCCGCTCTGCAGATCAGTCTCACATCACCCATGTTCAGGCTGACTGCATGACCCAAGTCATGGAAATTTCTAGGGGTGCCAAGGCCGCTTTGAAGCCTGCCAGTCCATCTCGCCTCCTGCATCGCTCTAACCACTGTCTCTCCGCCACATCCTCCGCAAATGCCGCTCTCTTCAAGAAAAACTGGGACAATCTGTCCACCTCGATTCTGAAGACCATAGAAATGGTTGATCTTGGATACAAGCTTGTGCTTCAATCCCAAAAACGTGCAAATCGCTCTGTCCACTCCTCAGTGAGAGCAACGCGCAACCTCACCATGAAGCACTTAGCCTTCTATCGCCAAGAACACCAACATACTGCCAATCACATTTCCTTCATTCACTCCTCGCTTGCGTCCATGAAGGAGGAGATAGCTAGACTCAACAATGATCAGCGGACTAGGCTCATTGAGCATAATGCTCTGCTCAAGCAAAAGAACAGCGATCTCTCCTCTGAATTGGCCGACACAAAAGAATAGTTAGCCGAAGCCAAACAGAAAAACAGCGATCTTTCCTATGAATTGGCCGACACAAAAGAAGAACTAGCAGAAGCCAAAGTAGAAATTGCAAGACTAAAGGCTGCTGTCGACTCTAGATGGGCATCGAAAAGTTATGGACATAGAAGCTATGGGCAATCCTCATCTGACAAAGGCAAAGGTCAAGCACCATCTAGGTCAGCCTCTCGTACCGGTAGATGAACTCTATATTTCTTTAACCGTGAAATTAAACATCTTGTTTATCTAACTATCTGTTTTTAAATTTTACATGCTTCATTATAAACTGCTTATTATATGAATGCATGAAATTTAAACCACTAGTTTAAAGACATGTTCTCTATTGCCTAATCTGCCTATCTGCATGTTTTTAAAACTCAGTTTTATTACAAGTGTCCTATGCTTAAAATTCCTATTTGTAAAACACTTTGTAATGTTTGAATACAATGACCTCTTTGTGTAAGTTCATCTAGGGCATGCTTATTTAAAATATCAATCTTACAAGCATGTTATTACTAGACTTGAACATGGTCAGCTGACATTGTATTCGTAGGGTCATGGACTCAAGCAAATAGGAGGAGATTGTTGTATTTTAGCTTAGATTTGCTTGAATCCATAACCTAAGTCTAAGGCAAGGTGACTAATGGACCTGCGTGTCTGTTAGTGTGGCAACTTGTACTTAGGCATAGCTTGAATAGCTTAGGGTTGCTAATTGTATAAGTCTTGAAGAAGATAGCCTATAGGACATCGGACGTCCTCTGCACAAATAGGCAAAATTTGAACCAGCAGTCTTCCTTTGGATATCGGACAAGCTCGTATCAGCCAAGCTTCATCAGCAATGTTGAAGAACTCCAAGAACGTCCGATAGTCATCTGCTGAAGACATGTCCTAACTTAAAGACCTCATTAATTGCGATACAACGTTAACCTGCAACTATCAATTAATGAAGGTTTCCATTCTTGGCATACACTCAGAAAAGGACATTCCTCCTGCAGCGCAGCCGCCTATTTTTAGCAAAAGTCGGAGACAGACGCAAGTTGCGGGACAGCCTATCGAGTCAACAACCGATTAGAGCATTAATTGCTCTTAAATTCAAGTTTGAAAATCACCAACGGCTCCAAGCTTCCTCCTGCATATAAAAGGAGACTTCTTTGCTGCATTCAATACTCTTCAACACTTCATCTACTCCAACTACTGAATCTCCATTGTCTTCAAGTTCTTAAAAGCTTAAACGTCCTATCTGTACTTAATCATTGGAGAGCCTCACACTTAGACGTCCAGTCCATTAAAGCTCTTCATTGATTGCAACACCTAGCTTTTCATAGCTCACGAGAATTGTATCTTATTGATATCAATTCTCCCACACAAACACTTGGTCAACAAAATTTTTGTACACAATCCATTAGAGATTTAGTTTGTAAAATATCTAGTGGAAAAACTTAGTACACGATTTTCAAATCCAAAGTTGACCACTTTGGTTGTGGACGTAGCACTTATTTATAAGTGTGAACCATATTAAATTCTCTGTCTACTTGTGTGTGTGATTGTGACTTGTTTGTGTTGCTTTAAATTTCCAGATTTCCAAACTGTTGAGAACTGCTGATCTTGACCTGTGAAGATCAGCCATTCTCAACTTGTCCTATACTTCACAAGACTTCCGCCTGCAAAACTTTATAAAACCATAGTGAAGTAAGGCTCTTGAAGCAATTTCAAAAATTGGAGATAGGCTATTCAACCCCCCTTCTAGCCTATCTTGAGCAACCTTGGACCTAACAATATATATAGCTCCTTAATGCATAAGACATACATTGCATGCAGAATGTATATGTCACAGATGTATATGTCACAGTACTCTCCTCCTTAATGGTCATAAGCAGGAGTATATGTTTATGTTACAGTATATATATATATGACATGAGTATATATGTTACAGAAGTATAAATATTACAGTACTTTCCTCCTTAAGAGTCACAGTACTCGCCTTATTTAATTGTCAAAATGGTGTATGCCTCTATGTGTTTATGTCAATATAGATGTCTCCTCCTATTTCAAGTTCTTTGTTAACATATGTTTGTCGTTTTTATACATAATGGTCAAAATATTGCTCCTCCTATTGCTGGGTGTTTATATGAATGTAAAGCAGGAGTAGTTACTTAGTAGGAAAAGTAGGAGTAGATGAATAACCAGAAAATAATAATAGTAGTGAAAGATATGACAAAGAGAATAGGTAGATATATATTACATAGAGAACAGGTAGATATGAGAAGTATTATTTTAGCAAAGATAACAACAAAAGAAAATGCTCTAATGAAATAAAACATGTTAAGTGAAGGAATTTTTATTTCCTAAATATTGGTAATTTCTTGAGTAGCCACGGAGTCCTGTACATAATTTTCTCCCATTGACGAATGCTTCTCCAGAATAGTTAAGTTCTCGCAAGAAACGTTGGAGGGAACAGAGGAGAGGGCAGGAGAAGATTCAGACTCAGCAGTGGGTACCATATTCCTTGTGGGGATCCAGGCAACGAAATTTGAGACATTATTCCTGGGATCTTGAAGGCGATCTCTTAGCCGTCGATTAATTCATGGAGGTGTTCGAATCATTTGAGGCTGTGGTGCCAAAACAATCATCATCCGAACCCTCCATTCGGTATAAGGAATTGGACGAGATGTTCTTCTTGTCGAGTTTGTGTTTCTCATAATTTTGGAAGGTGAGTATGAAATGGTAAAGAGAATTTGAGGTTGACTGGAATGAAGATTAAGAGAAGTAGGATATTCGTTTAATGGAACTGATAACATGTCTCTAGAAATTCTGAGAATTTGAAGGGACTTCTTGGGTGAAGGAATGTGATAAGACATATTAAAAAAAATGTGTCATGAGAGTAAGAATGAATTTAATATGGTGGCGGTGATGTGATGTTATCAATTAATTGTTATGTCCCTTTGGCATAGGGTTGAGTTGATTAGTTATAGCTGAGGATTGAGTTCGACTAGAGTGATGATATTAATTAAATGTTATGTTCATAAGTTCATTCAGAAAAAAAAATGATTAAATTAGAAATAGCTGTGGTTATTGGCAGTGTTGAAAAGAATTATTTTGGAGATGGCTGATTTAAAATGACTATCTTGGAGATAACGCTATGAAGAAGGGTTGATACCAATTGTTTAGTAGACAAAGAAGGGTTGATACCAATTGTTTAGTAGACACAGGATGGTTAGCCTAGAAGAATAATATGCATTTATGCATTTGGGCTAAGACTTAAATAGAACTCTTCTCCTGACTTAAAGAATAGGTTTGAATTAATAGTAGCTTGTTTGATGAGCAATTGAGTTGATTAAAGTTGTCCAAAAATAGGCTTAGAACTGGAATCTAGAAGAATTGAGAAGAATGGGTGAATAATGTTTAATGACATCAACATATATATATATATATATATATATATCAATGTAGAACTTGATATCAGTTAGAAGAAGTGATAAAAATAAAGGCTTATGATCTTCTTGATCAGCAGACTTAAATGATGATTGATCAAGATGCTTCTTCGAGTAGAAAAAGACTCAGGAGAAATAATTGTGATACCAATTGTTGGAAATTTGTCAGCAAGTATGAATTTTTATTGAAAGTTTGAATAAATATTGATGTTGATATAGATTATCAGGTCTAAGTTGATTCACATGATTTGTTCATGAGTCTGAGCTTGGGGATAATGATCTGAGATATATTTCCATTTGGAATGTGCACAAGTTTGCTATTGGCTGGTATCTAAGGATGCTTTTCCTTTGATTAGAGTAGATAAGGATAGATCTAGCGGGCATGGGATCAATTGAATTGTGTATAGTGGACAGAGGATCTGCTGAGAGAGGACCTTAGTACTACTATTGGATGATTGGTGATATGGATAGTTTGCCTGGTTGATATCTGAATTGATATAAGGTCAAGGCAATTTATCAGGATTAGAAAGACAGAATCAGCAAGATTGGTAATGGATTGATAATAGTTGTTAACTAGAAGTAAGATCTGCTGATGAAGGAATGGATGGGAATAGCATGATCAACAGAGGATACAAACTAGGTTTTTTCTGATACTCTTCTTGTGGTGATGGTAATGCCAGGATAAGATGTAAGAGAACACGGCTGGACGGGGATCAGCAGTTGTAGAGATGGCTGGTTTTAGGTCTGCTTAAGTGTGTCTAGTGATTGGTCAGAAGACAGATAATTGGTATAGTGGTCAAGACATTGATCAGCAGATCAGAGATTTTGCTGAAGTGTTCATTCATGTCTGGACCTAATCTTCTGACGAAGAGAATGAGGCATCATATA
The DNA here is from genome assembly GCA_016624345.1 of Platycodon grandiflorus. Taxonomy (NCBI): domain Eukaryota; kingdom Viridiplantae; phylum Streptophyta; class Magnoliopsida; order Asterales; family Campanulaceae; genus Platycodon; species Platycodon grandiflorus. The sequence continues at coordinate 9,086,996 of CM028367.1, read as the reverse complement.
TGACAACAGGGGTTATATTAGCTGCTAATACTTGAAGAAATACTACGATCCAAAAATAGGAGTTTTTCCGAGAATCCAATAATATCTAACTATCTTCTAAGTAAGGTCGAGATCCATTGAAACTTACCAATTCTTTCTTTCATCAAATTTTTATATGATAAAGTATAACAAGGTGATTTGAATTCAGCTTGTCTACTAATTAGTTGTTAGTCAAGATGATACAAATTGTTATATGTGTAGAAATGTATACATATATATCAATTGTTAATGCTCACGAGTTATTTTTGGATTCAGACAACTGAGAGTTTTCAATATCATTATGAACTCAACTAACCTTGCCTTCTATTAATGCAATCTCAATAGTCATACAAAATTAAGTAGTTGTCTGAACTGAACACTAGTTGTTGTTGTGTTATAAAAGAAAGAGGACAGCCTTAAATTTTATATATGAAGCACTGAGATTTTTAATTTAAAGCACATAAGTATTTCCATATCCTTTGATAATGGTAATCTCTTTTTTAAAATAAAAAAACAAGGTTCTCAGCTGTCTTTTCTTTCATATATCAGTAGGTTTCCAAGATATTAACGAGCATTCATGGAGTTTAGCACAAAGTTCGAGGTAATTTCGGGCTTTAAAGTTGAACTTTAATTTATTCCATCAAAGTCCATTAGAGTTCCAAGGTAAAATGAGGCTAACGGAGGCTAACAAAGGACTATTTTAAGAAGCTTGGAGGGGGAAGGACTTCGGGAGACAAACTAGAAGTCAGAGGGCACCGGAGCAATTTGCCAAATAATTCATTAATGCGATGGCACCTCACCGCGTCGTCACGTGTCCCATGATCCACCAGTCCTGTCCCTAGAGCTCCGCCTGACCCGACACTATTCCAGCCCACTTCTACTCACAGCCACGGCCCACTTCCCCTTGGATAGTCCGCCCTACTCAGCCCTCCTCCAACTCACATCCAACCCGCTCTATCCATCCACCCGCGCCCATTCCATCTCTTAGCCTTCACCCGCGAGCTCCAGCCGGGTTGCCCCTTTGCCCAGCCTTCTTTCCTTCCATTTTTGCCTCTAAATTTCATGTTTCATTCCCATTTCACCCTTGGATTCCCCAATACTCTAGTGCCCTCTCTAATATCTCCATGCCTCCCCAATTTTCAGACAGTCCCTAATGGGCTGTGAGTCCCCTATTGGGGCAAAACGCCCTTTTGGGGCAGCAGCCTTCTTCCCCAAAATTCTCTCCTTCTTCCGTTAATTGATCACCTTCGAAGGTTTGGAGCTTCAAATCAAGGGCCAGAGAAGCATCTTCAAGTGATTTCAACCCCGGATCTCGGCATTGCTCGCGGATTTGTCGGTTTAATTCTTCCAATCTATATTTTTGATATTTCTAGGGTTGAATAATTTTGTAAATGTGAAATTGACTATGTGCTTAATTGATTTATGGAAAGTTATTATTTTTCTATATATGTTGTTGTAGTGATTTAATTTAATCTCTCTCTATTTAGTATACAAGCATGCTAGGTTATTAATTTGTGGGCTTAATACTTTTAATTGATTAGCAATTAATTAAATGATTTAAGAAATGTTTGGATCCGCGAGAGCTACCTTGCATTTGGGACCGAGCAAATTAATAGTTGGTGTTTTGTGACACACATCGATAGCCATGAGAGTACTTGTTTTGTAACGGGTTCGAACCACTTATAGCCATTTCTAAGTAGGGGAGATTCGGGTTGCTATGGGTGAAAATTTGTAGTTACCCCCTTTCGATATCTCGGTTACCGGCATGATTTGTAGAAAAATAGAGAGAATATTTCTCTACCCATTATCTTAGTTATTATTGAGTGCTCTTAATGCTTCCGATGGATTGGCTACCCATTTGATGATTTCTAGAATTATAGGATAAGATGCGAGAGCACATCCTATAATTTCAAAAACCACAATAATTGTCTCTGTGACGTTTGATCGAGCGATACGAGCGTTTTTAGATAGTCATGGGGTGCTTGATCCATAATGCAGCTACTTTTTCCTTGCTATAAGATGCTAGAGCCCGTAGTAGGGATTGGTAGCTAGACTTACTAGAAGATGCGAGAGCCCGCAGTTAATACTATCAACGTGCGCCCGACTACCAAGACTTGAGTTAAAGAACAGTAGAAAGAGGATTAAGTTAATCTCGAGCTAGACTAGAAATATTGCAATCCTATAATCTTATCTTTAAATCTTGATTTATTGTTGTCAAACCATTTGGTGACTATGTAAATATTAATTGCTTTATTTTATTTTTAGTTTTTAGTTTTTATTCTTAATTTATTTTCGCTCAAATATAATTAGTTAGCTCAATTTCGGTACTTAGTAGCAGTAAAAATTACGTACATTTCCCAGTGGATCAATAACTCGTACTTAGATACACTTTATTACTTGATATGGCAGGGTACTCTTGTCCTATGTGCATTTTATATGCACACATCATATTCAGGTCGCTTAATGACAAGCTTGCGGACATTTGTCCCTGGCTCGTGCCATAGGTGGCTTTGGTGCTGCCCACCTGGTTTGTTCCATACCGAGGTGGAATTGCTACGTAGGAAGCTTTGGGTGGAGCCGGTTCAATATATATATATATATATATATATATATATATATATGTTCTTAGTGGATAAAATATAGAAATTAAGAAACATAATTAATGATGTGATGTAAAATGTGTTCTGACGATAATACCAATGAACATTAATTAAATTCAACTATTTTAAATAATTGGATTTCTTTGGGATAAGTTATATTAAATGAAAGTTTAAGGTATATTAGAAAGAATGATAGAAAATAGGTAGATTAAAAGTTTTTAGGAACATTAGTTGAAATATCCAAAAAATAAAAAGTATCTACATTTATCCGAAACGGAAGGAGTATATATATATTGATCGAGGCCGCAAATCACTCTCGAGTTCCTGAATTCTACCCTGTGTTTTCAGTCCTTTTGAAATGTCAATCCGGTGTATTATGTCCCTCAGACAAATAGAAGAATGTCAATTTTTATTTATTTATTTATTATTTTATTTTATTTTATTTTTTTGAATGTCAATTGTCAATGGCATAATTAAGCCTTCAATATTCATATGTTTTTAAATGTATACTAGTTTGAATATAATTCATGAGATGAGATCAAACAAGAGGTTACTAATTTTCATCTACAAACGCTTATTTTAAATGAATGTACTGCATAAATAAATATTAGTGAAAGCAGATTCTTTGAAAAATTAAATATACAACTTTAATGCAATTGAAAGGAAATATAGACATGCAAAAATTCAAAGTTTAAAAGTTTGACATGTTAAACGTGACTCAGTTTTTAGGACAGCCGAGTAATAGGTTCTCTTTCCGTTGCAATAACAAAAAAGATAAAGAAAAAGAAGAAGTTACGCTTAAACTTTTTAAATTCAACTTAAATTTTTTTTTAGGCCAAACGCCTTTTCGAACCATCACACTTTTGCTTGGATATGACGTCAACAACTGAACTTTTTTTTTTTCACTTTTACCATTGTCAAAGCGATTCGACTTTAACTAAAGACACAAATCGTGACGTCCATTAAAAAAGTTGGATGGAATTGCATAAAGTCACATGGATAGCACGTGACATCCACGGACAACTCTTTTGAAAGAAATGGTGATCGATATCAAAACCAAATTCTACATCTAGGCATTCATGTATTTACATCAATTTGAAGAAATGAATGATAAAACAAGTGAAGTGGATCTTCAAAATGGGAGTTCATCAAATTTGAATTCAAAGTACTGTCATTGTGAGGTTAGGGCATTCATTTGGGATTTTAGGAAGCTCGAAAACCCTGTAAAGAAATTTGTAGGTTGTCCAATTACATGGTATGTTTTTTATATTTTCTATTTGTTAGTTTGTTTTGGCTTTTTTTTTTTTTTCTTAATTTTCCATTAATTTGATTGTCCACATGCTATCCATGTGATTTTAAATTGTCAACCTAGGCTGCCACATCAGCATTCAATCCAATCTTTTTTTAACGGACGTCACATTTTGTGTTTTTCATCAAAGTGGAGAAAAAAAATTGCGTAATACGATGGTTCGAAATGGCGTTTGACCAATTTCTTAAGATTAACTTGTCATGTAAAAATACTTGTTTAGAGTTATAACACATGAGATTTATACTAATTTGATTGTCGTTTTTGAAAATTATAATGTTATTCTTTACAACTAATGTTAGAAATTAATTTTAAAATGGTCATATTAAATTTGAAAAAGCAAAATACATGCCACTCTTTAGGAAGGAAGGAGTATGACTTAAAAAATGTTAAAACGATATCTTTAATTTATGTAGGGGTAACTTACAAGTAACCCCCTCTCAATTATAGACTGGGTTTGATTTGTCCCCCTTAACTACTAATTGAAGCAATGTACACCTCTCAACAATAACATTTTTTTTAAATTGCACCTTCTCGCGTTTGAATTGACGAAAAATTTCCACTTAAAGACTCACTTGACAAACTTTACATAATATTTTTTACCATAGTATTTAAAATAAAGATAAATAATTATTTTTCAACCATCTCTAGGTACAAAGAGGGTCTTAATTAGAGGAATATGGGTAAAATAGTCAACTAAAACACCAAAAAGACATTATGGGTAAAAAATATATCTAAAGATGGTCTTGTGAGAGACACATTGTGGGCATTTTTCGTTAAATCAAATGACAGTACATTTAAAGACATTGCTCTAATTGAGAGAGACACATTGCTTCAGTTAGTAGTTGAGGGAGGCAATTCAAACCCAACTCATAGTTGAGAGAGGTTATCTAAAATTTACCCTTTAATTACAGGTATTGAGTTTGCAACCTTTATTAATTTCTTGATTAGCATCTCCAAGCTTCCACGTGTCCCCGATTCTTTCCTATTCTACTAGTAATAGAGCCCGTGCTCTACACGAGTGCAGTTTAATATTAAAATTAGTTGATATATTCGAGTATTTTTATAAATAAAAAATTATCTTTATTGAATATATGCGTTAAAATCAAAATCAAAACCAAAATCAGACTAAAACTAAATGCAAATAGTTGAATCAAAATCAAATTATCATTTAGAAGAGCAAAAAATCGAGACAAATAAACTCAATAATAAAATGTCAAATCCTAATGAACTTATTTCTAAACCAAAATTAAGACAAAATAAAGTAAAATCAAGGACAAAATCAAAACCCTGATCATAATTAAATAACAAAACATTAAAAAAAAATTCAAACCTAAGTTCAAGAATAAAATTATGGAGAACCAAAACCAGATTAATAATCATAAAGTTCAAATGAAATTTAAAACTAAAATAAAAACTAAAACCTAAATGAAAACCAAAAGTCAATAGCAAAGGCTAACCGCAATGATAAAGAAAATTGAAAAATAGAAGAAAATTAAAATTATTATTTATATAAAAAGCAAATACCAAAAACCAAAACCAAGTCCAAAACTAAAACTAAAACAAATAATAAAGGTCAAAACAAAGAGTAAAAATAATCAAGAATCTTATTAAACAAAAACATAAATTGACATTGAAACCAAAACTGAACTTCAATCAAAAGTAAAAATAAAATAAAATATTAATGTCAAAAGTATCACCTAAATGAAATAAAAATTAAAGTAAAAAAGCATAAAACATAACAAATTGTTAAAAGCAAGAGTAAGAAGAAAACTACTACTTCAAAGAATAAATATAAATAAAAATGTAGGACTATCGCACCATTGTTAAAAAACTTTACTATTAAATTAATTGAATTTACTAACCTTTTTGTTTTTTTTACCAAGATTGTGATTATGAAACAATGAGCAGCTGTCATGAAAGCATAAAAATTTCAAAGAAAAAGACCCCGTAAAAAAAATAAAAATATCAATCAACAAATAATAAAATATTAATAAAATTTCTATAAAGACTGTATAAATCAACATGAGTCCATGACAAAGAGGAGGCAACATAGAACTTATATGCTTAAGAGTGAACGGGAAGCGAATCAAGCCATTATTGATACCAAAATGATGAGGATTTATATAGATACACGAAGAAATAAGTATTTGAATGAACATGACAATATATTTCAAATAGCCAATTTCGGTTATAAAACTTCTTCATGTGAGAATCTTCTTCCTCACCTGATGATAATATATGTAGTATTCTAAATAAATATATAAAATATAAATGGTTGAGTTGGTCTAAGATTTGTGTTTTTATTGAAAATCATGCGGATTCAAATCTTACTAATAATATTATTTTATTTTATAGCCTTTTCATTTCATTGTCACTAGCTAAAATTCATCTACTAATGTATTTAAAAAATATTATATACCACAATATCATACCTATAATACGTAATTAAAACTATTAACTAATGTTACTCCGTAGAATTTTAAAAACCAAGTCATGAAAATGCAATTTTAACCAAAGGAGCGAGGTGTCAAAGTATCACAT